>JAPDOI010000175.1:0-1375878 GCA_029168955.1 Aplectana chamaeleonis
TCTTCCAATTCTTTTCGGTCTAGCTTTATATTGTGGCCTGTTCCAGAACGATGGCTGCGAATAACGAGGAAGTATAGGCTCGAGACAACTCGTCCGCAGACTTCTAGCCGTTCAGAATTGAAATCTTTGAGGAGTCTGTAACTTCCTTCGTGATGAGCTTTGAGCAGTTCTGGAGACACCATTGTGATCAGCGTGAAATTTTCTCCGAGATAGGCATAGGAACGAAAAATCGATTCTGAGGTTGAACTATTGCCTTTAACCAAGAAAGTCACAGGAAATAGGTGTACGGAAGCTCTCGACATATTGTATCGTTAGAGAAACCTAGCTCAGGGGTGGATATGTATGTAGAGTGCGGGGCATGGGAGGTACTGGTAATACCCGAGATCCTTACAGGGAAGAGTTAGGAAAGATACTAGAATGACCTATGGCTTTTTGAAGGCTGACTCCTGGGTAGAACACCTACAAGGGAAGTGTATGTGGATGTAATTACTGCAGTTCTCCCACCATGACAGCAAGGCCTTCATTGCAGGTGGATGGAGCGCTAAAAGCTATGTTCTACAGTTCTCATGGCGTTACAATTCCAGGGCGTTGGCGTGCCATAGAATCATTTAATTGTTTGCTCTTATTCTGCAAATATTTATACTGCAGTTACTGGTTTCAAAGCAAGTACGTTACGTTACCAGCTCTAAATGTGTTCTTGCAATTCTAAGCGTACTCACAGGGACTTCGAATGGGGAACGCCATCGTGAGAAAGCTGAATGCTGGCACGAAAGCATGAATCAGCTAAAATTTATAATCATGCTGTGCCTTTATAAATCTTTTTCACTTCTTTTAGGAACCAAAGTTTTTGCCGCTCAAAGTGGAAGCATTTCTGTTTATCGAAGTATGTTACTATCCGTAAATCATTTCGTGTAGTTGGTGGTGACATAAATAAATGCATTCGTTTCTTAAGTCTCATATGTTGATTTTTTTTCCAGGATTCAACATATATAATCAAGCACGCCCTTTTCGGCACAATTGGGAAAAAGTTAGTTCTGTGTAACAGATATCTTTTCACACTAAAATAAATATTCACTGCTGCGATTTTACGCAATCTCTGGAGACCAGTTAGACAGTTTTGATAACAGACAAAAGTTCACAAACAAAGCCAGAATTGAGAGAAGTTTTTAAAAGCTTGGACAGTTCGAAAAAATCCGAGCGGCGAACTCAGTTCGGATTATTAAAACCTTGGTTTTTTATTCATGGACTCGTTGCAATAAGTCGTTTAAAGGTAGTGTTCACGATAAAAAAGTGTTTCAGTTTCTTCTAGGAATGGGTAGTGGAGGGGCACACTGTAGCGTTGACGTCGAAAGAACGCATGAAAAGGAGGCAGGAAAAGCTTCAAAAAAAGAGGCGAAGTTGCCGATTCGGGCGCGGGCCAAACCCCAAAAGCGCAATACCACGCTCACCGGCGTGTTTAAATGAATGCTCGAGATCGTGTGAGATGAGCGATGATTTCCAGTCGTAGCCCCGTTCTTCCCTTCATTCTCCAACTCTCTGTCTTTACTCAGGTCAGCTCACATACATCGACTGTAAAGACGGAAGTTACAAGCCTCGGACAACTCAATCCACCATGTTTCCTTAACTCAATTTTTGAGGGACCATGCTCCGTTTAGAAAAGTTACCCTTACCATTTCAGAGACATCATTGGAATCGGCATGGGGCCGTTTTCAAGTTAGGCGGAAAAACAGAAAAACGATTTTCATCGTGAACACTGTCTTTAAAAAAGACTGGGCATATGGTGGTAAGGGTGCCGTGAAAAATTTTACGCCTAAAAATCAAAAATGCCGATGAGTATCGTAAGACTTCCAACACAAAATCAAATCAGGAAGCTCATTGTGAGTATTTCCGACCAAAATTGGTCACTAAGGTGATGGCTCCGTAGCTCAGCTAAAGTCATAAACCACGTTTTGCTTCGAACAAATATTGACTTGAAGAAGAAAAGACCAATTTGAGCGAAAAATCAAGAAAATCCGTCTCATTGTGAACAGTGATCCACTGTCAGATTTTTGTTAATTTTACCATCATTATTGGGGTATCTAAACATCACCCAAGAAACTTAACTCACAATAGTTATCGTCAATCACTGGACGAGGGATCGCCGCGACGCTGCTTGGCGGGAAAAATTGCGCGATCAATAGCCACTCTCCCTTCGTTTTCCCGCGCGCAATTTTTCCCGCCGAGCAGCGTCGCGGCGATCCCTCATCTAGTGATGGATGATACTTCGCCATGAGCAAAGCGAACAGGAAATGCATAAACTTCTCTGAAATTCTGGCCCTCTGTGAGATAAAACCACGCTCCGCTGAGCGGTAGGTAAATCCCAAAATAGCAACAACGACAGAATCGTGCAGTAAGAGAAAACACAAGAGAAGAGCTGAATACTATAAACACAAAAATGATCACAAATAAAGTAATGGGCAGTAATGGGTTTCGGTCGGAAACAAGGATGAGCGGAAATTTTATCCCGAATTTCCCAGAAATAGGGAATCAGACCTTCTCACATTCGAAAATCGGAACGCCAAAAGCCATCGCGAGTCGGAAATCGTATAATGATTCAACGAATTTCTTAACCCTCCCCTGGTAACTGCGCCTACCAAAATATTGTTGAGGTAACCACGAAAGAGATAGCTGCAAACACCTTAGCGGCCTGCGCTGCGTCGTGTAAGGCCATGAGAAATGTGGTGGTCCATCCGCGCGCGCGGCAGACAGACGCTATCTTGAGGAGCTGCTAGTGATCTGCGGCTATCCATCCGCGGCGGCACCCACCATACTTCGGTTTTCATCGCTTGCTGTTATTGAATGTCTTCCTAATAAATCCAAAGTGCTCTCCATGCGGAGATTCATGGAAGTGAACTAGTTTTGCAAACACACTATTTGACTTGGGCATTTTTGGCAATGGATCCAAAATTTTGGTCTCAGACAACAAAAATAAATAACGATTTACAGAAACAGTAGCAAGTGCAAGAATGACTCTCCTTACGCGGCTTTTCTATTTTTTTTGATTTTCTTTTTGGAAATTTTGTTTTCTATTTTTTTAATTGTAAATATTTTTTTCGATTTGAAATTTTTTTCGTTCTTTCTCGTTCGTTCGAAATTTCGTCGGACGAATTTTTTTCGAATTTCGTTCATTTGTTATTTCGTCGAACAACTTCTTTTTTCAATTTTCGTTCGTTCGAGATCTGATTTTGAATTTTTTTCGGAAATTCGCTCCTTTAACCAAGGTTACGCTGTTTCGTGATTGCTCGGGCCGAATTGTCGTGGGCGTGAGCGAACAACTCGTCTGCTGGAATAAGTTGTGCTTGGGATCGGGGAGTATGAAGCCTTTCTTGCTGTAATGAGTCCGAGCGGAGCAAGCTGCGGAGCGATCGGTCAAAGCAAACTATAGCGCTGATTAGAAGACTTCGGACACCATAGCCGTCCGATCAGGAGACTGGGCACGCGTCCCGGTTAACGTTAGGGGGTGCATATTGGACGTTGCAGAGAGAGGGCGCAAGGGGTGCCCCTGAGACCAGGACACCAAAAAAAAAACGAAGTGCATGTTCTGTCGAATATAAAGAGCAAAATAATTCACGATTCTCTTCTGGTTTGATTAATGTGGTGTAATGTTTCTTTGGTGTAACGTTCACTGATTACGCTTGTGGTTAACGATTAGAAGCGAAGATACAGAGACAGCGCTCAGATGAGCTATCGTTCACGTTCAGAAAAGGATTAGCGAACTGCTGTATTATGGCAGACTAAAAATACAGATATCACAGTCAATAAAAAACCAACCCACGGATTTTTGTCTATGAGAATGACTTATGAAGAGAGCCGACTGTAAAAACTGAAGACTGCAAGTTCCAGTGAAAGAAGCAAATAATTGTATCTTCCTACTTAAGAAGTACCCTGGACATAAAAACCCAAATTTTATCCAGCTTGAATGCCGCAATCCCTTAGAGACTGGGCTCGCCGTGAGATACGGTGTTTGTCCGCAGCTACACAGCGCACACTGGAATGAACGCGCGCACGATAATAATTAAAAATGTGTTTTATTACAGAACGGGGAGGAGAAAAGAATCGAAAGTGGAGTAAATGGAAGGAGGCAGAAATAGGATGCTTCCAATGTAACCATTTCAGAATATTAATGTAAATAAACTAAATTGGAGCAGGGTGAATTTTTCGGACTTGACAAGGTTCATTCAAAAAAGAATAAAAACAGCATTAACAATGAGAACTAAGAGCATTGAGAGAAAGAGGAGAATCTGGCAAACATTTTAGTAACGTAAGCTTCGGTATTCACTGTGATATAAGGACCTTAAAACTCGTCCCGGTTTTCGGGATAAAACCGATACGAGATTTAAAGGCAGTGGTCGCGATCAAATATGCTTGTCGTCTTTTTCTCTCCAAATCCTTTCCTGGGTCTCGAGTAGTGGGACCTATAAGAAAAAATCGCGAAAAACTTCACTGTTTTTGGGCCGAATTTGGAAACCCTGAACTTTCTTGTCTTTTGATGGTGGTTGACGAGCCCTCTCCACATCATCGGCATCGATGACCTCTTATATCAAGAACATCAGCCTAGCTTGAAATTGAATGTCAATCAATGAATCCTTCGAATTTATGTACACATCTAGTCAAAAACATTGACTGAAGTGATGCTTTCATTATTCAACTGTTTTTTATTCGTTAAATTTGCATTTATTTCGTCCTCTGAATGTCGATGATTTTTGACTGCTCGGCATGAGACTGCGATCTGTTTCTGTCATCGCTGTGCCACAGTGTGCACGAACTAGCTTCTTTGGGCCCTAGAAACTCTATTTGTAGACCGTTTTTCACCGCGCTACCTTCATAGTTTTTCAGCTGTTTTTGATTTAAGCTGATTTTTGTAGTTTTTTCGATAACGTTTTTCATCGTGACCACTGCCTTTAAGGTCCTCAAATCACATTGAAAAACGACCCTGTTGAAGCTAAACTGTTTGCCAGAGTCTTCTCTTTCCCGCAATATCCTTTGCTCACATGTTTAATGCAATTTTTGATCAACTAGGTTCGTTTGAATTAAGCTTGTCACGGCTAAATACTTACCCCTGCTCCAACTTTGTTTACATTACATTTCTAAAATGGGTACATCCAGAATAGGCAATACTCATCACCTTCCTTTTTCTTTGGTTTCGATCGTTTTCTCTTCCCCGTTCTGTAATAAAATACATTTTTTATTAATATTGTGTGCGCGTCCACTCCCGTTTGCGCTGTGTAGCTGCGTACACACACCATATCGCACGGCGAGCCGAGTCTATAAGGGATTGCGGCATTCTACGTGGGTAAAAATCGGGTTTTCCACTCTCTTCGTGTCTCATCAATCCTAACATGGTTCCAAAACACAAAATAATTCTGATTTCTTTATCAGAACGATCAAACACGGATTAATTCTTCATACATAGGTTCATGAAAACATTCGATAGAAAACATTAATTACTGCAATAAAAGTAGCTCTGTTGTTGTTTGTAATTGCTGAATTGTAATGAATAAAAAATTGTTCTATCTTCTGTCACAGCCTACCTTCTCATTTAAAATTTTCTTCATAAGATTGTTCGGAAGTTTAAAAATTACACTACCTTTTTTGTTGACATTTTCGGAATTTTCTTTATTCAGTGCTTTTTTTATACTCTGGTTTAGCAAGCAAAATAAGCAAGTCAAGATCATGGCTGTTGTGCTCGACTTCTCGGAAAACAGCCGATTTGGAGTTCCCATAGGGGGGGGGGGGTGCCTGAGAATTACCGAGCTAGGGGGTGCATTTTTCAAAATCGCCATGCCGGGACGTGTGCCCAGCCCTGGGCCCGATAAACATCACTTGGAGCTGCTCGGAACAAGGCAGAAATGCAATACATGCTCGCGACTTGAGTAGAAATCGAACTTGTGTGGAATATTCATTCTCTGACTGAACGGTGTAAATAAAGCGTTGAGCCCGGTTTCTGAGAAAAGATCCGAATTTTCGCAGTAGTATCGAAAAAAGCTCCTTAACTTCAAACGAAATTCGAAAAATTTTAAAATTTCGGACGACTTTCGAATAAATCGACATTTCGATTAGTTTCGCAATTCGTTCTTTAAACCTCCGAAATTTCAAAAATTTTTCGATTTTTGTTCGTTCGAAATGTTTTCGTACGTTTTTTTCATTTTTCGTTCGTTCGAGAACCTTTCGCACGAAAAAATTTCGATCTTCGTTCGTTCGACATTTTCTTCGAAATTGTACAACTATAGAATATATTTATTGTTTTATTTATTTATTAGCATGCACGCTGAGGTGCGTCGAAAAAAAAGAACAGTATGTACGAAAAGAATTCAACCAAATGCAGTAGCCACAAGGAATAAAACGAAAGTGGAGGCGCTTCATTATTCATATCTAAAAAGCTCATTGTACCCTTTCTAATGAAGGAGTTACACTCTCAAACCTATTCCGACAAAGCATTGTGAAATGAATGATATAGGATCACGAGGGAAAAAAATCAGGTGGATGACGCTAGGGAGACGCCATTTTCACGAGCACTAGGGCATTCATGTAAGCTCTGACACCAAGTTTTCGAATGTTAGGTATTTCCTACCTCTAACAACTTAGCTTCAAAGCCACTAACAGGAAGGTTTAGATTCCGGTTGACCAAACAAGAAGAGTTTGACGGAATACTATGAGAGAAACCCAAAGTAAAACATTGTGTGTACATCCTGTATGGATTATAAGCTTCATGTGAAGATAGAAAAGGGGGAGACCTTTATAAGATTCATTCACAGCACAAAAGAATCGAAATATCTCACTGATGAACATCTATTTCTCTCAAAAAGATCTCACTCGATTTCTGGTATTTTTTCAAGCAAATCTACTCCTTGTCAACAGAAAAAAGTTACGAAAAATGTTAGAAGAGTTGCAACTAATATTTGGATTATAACAGGTTAGGACAGCGATCGCGACTATTGCGCCCCGCTACATAAACTAAAGAATGGATAGTTAATGATGGCTAAGAATTTTTGTTTTTCAAGCGCTTTCATTCAATCAAGCCTGACTTTCTTAAAAGTGAAGACGGACTTTGAATTCGAATTTCGCGACCGGAATAAACTTCTTGGCATTTGGCAAGGCAAAGTGTAAACTGATCTCGTTTTATTTCCAATTTTTCCGCAGGCCTTTTTGAAAATCGGGATTTGGAATTCGGAAAGCCAGAACCCATCGTGGACCGGAATTCGGAGTTCCGCTCATCTCTGGTCGGGAATCAATGCTCCAATTATTATCATCCCGATAACGTGCTCCAATTGTTGTCATACCGACAAGGGAAACTCGTCCGAATCTCTGTTTTAAGAAAATTCGGGATTCGGCCCAAAACTTGTGTGTGTGGGGATCATCTAGGGTCCTGAAAACGAATATGTCTCCGCCATTCGGAGATTCACTGCTGGCTGCGGTGGATACCATGCTACTTAAAGGCATCGTACGCGCTATGAACCAGTCACTGTTTTTGGGTTCGAATCATTGGTTGAGTCCGCCTAAGAACGTAGATAGAGTTCGTTGGGTCCCCGACGCATTATTGGAAAGATATGAGTGATTGAATGCCTCGAATTCTGTCAAAAAAAGGCCGGCCTTCCGACAGCCATGTGGCATAAATAGAGAACGGCAAAAAGCTTATCAACAAGTTATATCGCGTAAATAAATGGAGGTTGACGTGTCAGTTCCTGTTCCGCTACTTTCCTTTCGCTATTTATGCCACATGGCTGTCGGAAGGCAAGCCTCTTTTGGCCTAATCCGAAGCATTCTATCTCCCATATCTTCAGAATAATGCGTCAGTGACCCAGCAAACTTAACTCCTTGAATACCTCTCATGATTGTCTAGGGTTTAGAGGCGAAACGATCTTGTCCTATTTCTGTTTTTATTACCCTACGTGCTCTGGCGGGCCCAACCACCTTAAACGCTTTCCATACAAGCCGAAAGCGCTACCACGCTGTTCAAAGTTCGAGAAATGTGATTTCACCCAAACGTTGTATGGGGGGGGGTAGTCATTTCAGGCGCTGAACAAAATTAAGAGGTCAGTTTCGGAATTTTGGAAGGAGACGTAGAACTGCGCAGTTCTACTATAGATGCCCGATGATACTAAAAATACGATTCATTTTCGCAGATGCGTTCAGAGCTCTAAACACTTCCCCTTGGTAGCAGGATCTGCCCAAACACATACAGTAAATGTATGCACACACTCCCTTTCTGTTTTTCAGATTAGGCTTTGTTTTTACCGCTCTCATTTTAGCAAATACACTGGGCCTCATATAAAAGTCAGAAGAGGAAACTATCAGTCATGCTACTCCATATGGCTTTGAAGAGCTTCTTTTTGTTGGTGAGTGTTTGACTTTTCATCAACTTGAATTTATAATCGTACAAAATCAATCCTGAAATAATTCGAGTGAAGACAAAATGTGTACGCAGGACATCCAGTGAGGTCTGGTCGTAGTGTCAGTATACCGTTGAAATAGCATTAAAGACGAATTATCGCAATTAAGACCGATCAAACTTTTTCCAGGCCTGGTTGCTCGCGAGTGCCCACTCTCAGGGTGAGTGCAAAATGTTATTTGATAAGTAATTATAACACGTCAACCATCGATAGTCAAACGTCTCAGGTTTCTCGCCTTGGCGCACAAAACGAATTTTCGCCAAGCAACCGCTGACCTAAATTTTTCATTTCTTAACCGATCTCCCTCTGAATTTGTCAGCATGTGTCCTCTGAATCCTCTCACCAACATTCAGAACAGTTCCTTCAAAAATTTTGTTCAGAAGTTTTATTTACAACTTTTTTAAATTTTCAATAATCATAAGACCTTGGCAAGTTCAAACCTCTCCAGCCACTTCGCGAGTGGAGCCATAAAAATTAAACACATTTGAATTTGAAAAAAAGTGTAGTTTTGCGGACAGTCCGCTGTCCGGAGTGAGGTTGCGTCTCTACGCAGTGGGGAGCCCAGGTACCTGGGACATTTCTGGCCTGACGGTTTGCGCATAAGACGCGAAGCGACTCTCTAACCTCCTCATAAGCATTCATGCATGCCGCTCTTGATCGAATTTCAGATTTTGGGTAGATATTTCTCGATCATTCCATAGGGAAGCCACGACGCTGCTAGGTAGGTAGCGTGGCACACGGTAAAATGAAAAGACGATGAGCGAATAGTTTTGTGAGGCCACAGATTCAATAATTTCGTAGCCAGTTGCTGAGGGTGACTTTTCAATTGGATAAAATGAACTACACTGTACTTCTCGGGGCTAGATAAAGGTCTGAAATTGCGTGTCGACACGCTTTACGGCAGCACGCTCCCGAGTCGCACGAGTTTCCAGCGCCGCAGTAGCCTATCTGTTGAGTCTAAGTAGGTTCTAGAAACTGGAAAATAGAAAAAATGGAGAAAACTGTATATAAAGCAACCTCTAGTCGGCTTCGGCTCTGGAAGCTCGACCGACTTGCGGCCGCAAAGCATCTCGAGGCGCTATTGCGGAACAGAATTTGACCTCGAGAAATGCAGCACGTCTTCTTATCGATCGACTAAGAACTTTCATGAGCCTCGTTAGAGCAATTGTTCGTTACTCCGTAATTCTTCAAATCTCCTCAAGGGTATTTCTATCACTCAATGTGTGCAACCTTCACTATAATGTGTATCTGCTCATTTGCAATACCGCCTGTGTTGAATACATCTCATCTTCCAGATTCGGATCACTCGCCAGAATTTTCAAGAGGACGCGTTGTTTCCAAAAGGCAAACGTTATTCAGATATGGCAAACGAGAGGTAGTTTTCTGACACTTTCTACTCAATAGGATTACACGAAGGCGGTTTATTGTTTAACACTCAGTATAAGTCAAAGACAGAGGTCTAAACAAATGGACTAGAAGCTTTGAGGTTGTGCTAGATTTTGATTACAGACTAATCTAATTAATAACTCCATTGAAACGAATGGTGGTCGGTCCAAAGATTACAAACTCATCACTATCACGGACATGGACAGGGACGCAAAAGCTTCTGAATGGCAATGGAGAGCCCTGACAAGGGAAGGAAAACTGCATCTGAATGCGGACAATACAAAAGCGTCAGTTGAATGGGATGCTACGAGTGATAAGAATATCACAGGGTGAGCTGCTTGAATATTCAATTGTGGTGGACTTCAGATACTTCGCATTTATACTACTTCTCTGAGAAAGGATCGCACAGTATCAAGGATCCCTAAATTCGCGAGAGAGCTCCTTATTTGAAGAGCATACTACTTCAAATATTTTCCATCGAAAAAAAAACGAAATTCCAATATTCCATCCGCATGAGTATGCGAGCATTGCTGCTGACTCCGCTCCCCCCCCCCCTCCTCTTGCTGTCTCTAGCCTCCTCTCGGCACAATCAGGCAGAGCTACCACTGGCATTTCCTGATTTCCAAGCCTGTATGCAAGCATGAGTCCCTTTTTTGCAAAAGGGAATTCAAATCCTCACAAGTTTCTTTTAGTTACCTTAACTGGAAAGGTCGTGCTATGGAGATGTCCAGCTTGGAAAACTTTAACGGTCATTTGCTTTCTCCTGATGACAAAACTGGAATGCTCTATGTAATAAAGGGCACCAAAGTACGTTTCTCAAGAGTTCTCTACGGAGTAGCCTATTTCAGACTCATTGTTTACTGTCAGGCGATTCCATGGGTCTTCCTGAATTCCGGACCTGGCAACACCACTAGTCCAATGAAGGCCGAGTGGATGACAGTCAAAGACGACAAACTCTATGTCGGCGGTCACGGATATGTAAGTTGTTGCATAACTTTTTTCCGCCCTGTTATGATAATCTCTATAGATTTAAATAGTTGAAGAATCAAAGGCAGCAGACACGCTCAGAAAAGTTCTTGAGATAACTAAGCTACTTGGGTAGTATGGCCCCTACCTAGTAGAACGCCCAGGCCGACGGAAGCGTCAAAAACGAGTGAAAGCTACTGAATTTGAGTAGAAAATTTTTGTCAGCCACGCCCATGAGCTTTCAAGCCCGCCCCCTCAAAATACGAATACGGTCACTTTGGCTGGTTTTCGAAGCTTCCAACGTGGTGAGCGTTCTAGTACAGGCTGTAAGAGTCTATCGGCTTCGTTATCCCAACGTTACGGTGAATACGTTGCATGCTTCCATGACCCCTAAGGCGCTATTCATACTACTCAACGCCAGCGCGGCACGCGCGTGCCGCGCTGGCGTGGCGTTTGTGTATGAATACTTTCTACGCGCGTGACGCGCGTGCCGCGATTGCGGAGACTATGAGTACTCCAGCGGCGATGCCATGGCGGAGCGGTGAAGCTGGAATGAATGAGATGATCGATAAATAATATCAGTGGATGAAAACGCCAAGGCGTTCCGGGTGGCAGTATGAATACTGCAGCGGCGACGCCATGGCGGAGCGGGCGGAGCGTGAAGCGCGTGCCGCGCGGGCGGGGCGTCGAGCCATTCATACACAAACGCCACGCCAGCGCGGCACGCGCGTGCCGCGCTGGCGTTGAGGAGTATGAGTAGCGCCTAAATATCCTTAATATTAGCTATTTCAACCGCTCGGGCAGAGCTCGTTCAATTTTACCCCATAAAAAAACAGCCGTTATTCGTGTATTTGCACTTTGTTTTCGTCGGATGTTTCGTTAGTTTCCCATACTACTAACTTCAAACCTTCGATTTATGACATAAAATCAATATCATTTTTGGGCGTGTCTGCTGCCTTTAAAGTTTGAGTTTGAAAGAGAAGTGACTTAGCGTATTGGCTGAAAGTGTGTGACCGAATCGGTAAGCAATGATGACCCTCCTCCGCAGTTTACTGAAGTGCGAAGCTTCACCCTCCTTCAGAGTCCCCTTTCATTCGAAGTATCTGTGACAAGCAGTCTAACGGAGACACCATGCGTCAAGTTTTTATGCTTTTGCACTTTTGGTCGAAAATATCGTTTTCAAGAAACGTCAAAAATTCACAAAATCTGACGAAAAAAACAAGCTAATTCAACAACGTTGTTCCGAACTCGCTCGGGCTCTAGGATGAGTTTACCATCGTGAATACGTTGCATGCCTCCATGACCCCTAAATCATTTTGAGAGTTCATTCTCGCTCAAGGTGTCGACACTCTGATGACAAACACTTAGAGCACTCCAGAAGACATGTGAAACGGAAGAGATTTCAATAGTATATCGAGGAGTCTGGAATTCGACAAGTGGCTGATTTCCTCTCCTTGCACCCAAATATGAGCTTCGCTTGTATTAATTTTTAGTGAAAAACTAGATGCATCCCTTTTTGGAGGAAGTAAAAAAAAAGCCCGGACTTTTTTCAACTTACAGGACGCTTGGTGCGTAACCCTTCAGTTTCAGGAACAGTGACAACAGTGATGTTTCAGGAATACAGGGGTAAAAATGGAGAGATTCAAAACACGGATGCCATGTGGATCAAAACTGTGAACCCCGATGGAGCGGTAAGATTTCCATTTCTGGTGGCACCGCAATTAGATGTATTCACTCCAATGGATGAATTCCAAACTTGTCTTCGTTTCTCACTGCAATACGGATCTATCTCTTCATCCCATTTCGCTCCCGTGCAGCGACTGCGAATAAAGAACAATACAGACCTGAGACATCTCGTCCTCCAGATTTCCGCCCTCATAATAGAGGTATTCTCAAAGCGCCATATCTCCGTCCTTAAGGGGTCTTACATGATTTCAGAAATACCATTGTGATCGAAGTGTGATCCTCTCAAAAACAAGGATGAAACCTGAAATGATTTCTTTGTTGTCCTGTAAATTTCAAGGGGCTCAATCCTCTACGGCTACGATGTCCAATCCGCTTCGCATCCCTATAGTAATCTGAGAAGTTTGTATTTTTCATTATACACTCAGCTTCATAGTGCACCAAAGATACCAGGCGGCCCTTGACTCGGTGGCGCAGCATAACTTCCGCATATTCAAATTTGAGCGGACTTCCTCTAGTGAATACTCGGATGCTCTACACTGTGTTCCTCCGATTTAGGTAAAGTCCCATGACTGGACCGACATCTTCAAGAGAATGCGCGCAGCAGTTGGTGTCAAAGATCCAGGATATTTGACTCACGAGGCCGCGCAGTGGTCAGAGATACGCAAGAGCTGGTTCTTCCTCCCTCGCAAGGAATCCCAAACTCAATACGATGACAAAAAGGACGAAGTTAGGTAATAATTTGGTACTGGGCAACCCCCTAGATTGACTAACATCGTGATTTTAACCGCGTATAGCTTTCAGTGGTACGAACTTGCTTATAATTGGAGACGAAGCTCTGAAGAACTTCCGCTTTGTGAGAATCGGCAAAAATAATCGTAATCGAGGATATTCCGCTTTCCGTTTCATTCCCAACACAGACGACAAACTGATTGTTGCATTGAAAGCAAGGGAAGTCAAGAACAAGACAGTCAGAAGCTACATCACGGTCTTCAATACTGACGGCAAGATCATCATGCCCGACAAGAAACTCGATGGCGACATGAAGTTTGAGGGATTATACATATATTGAAAAAAATTTATTCGGCAGGACGCGCTTTATGCAATTCGTTTTGATCAATAAAATTTTTATTGAGAAGCTTGTTACAGGAAATTAATTGCACCAGAACCGATATTCACGGACCGTTGGTCACATTTTAACTAATCCTAGTGTTATTTTTCTATTTATATTTACATACTCACGTCGCGCATGAAGCGCGCCGTGAGAATAAAAGTGAGAAGTGTACTGCCAAAGCAGTGGTGAAGCAAAACATGAATAGGGAATTGGGGCAGAGCACAAAGTTGTCAATCGTATCTTTCAAAGTCTTATATTAGAAGAAAAATGAGTAAAAGTTTTTACTTTTGTAAGGTACTTCAGCTATTTCGCAGGGGGAGGGGAAGGCACCGGCATCAGTTAAAATCGAGAAATGCTGGGTGGTCATGTTTAGCAGTAGTGGCAATGTTGCATGTCAAGGTTCAAGTCTGTTAAAGGCAGTGTTCACGATGATAATCCTTGTTGACTTTCCACAGTAAAATGATAGGGGAGAAGGATCCTAGGCTCCCAGGGCCAAAGCAACGGTAGAAAACGAGCCAGGAGTGGCGAAATAACGGCTGCAAACAAGCGCTTTGGTGCCCCAGACACGCCCCGGGCCCCAGGTCCGCCCCTCGAAAGGAACAAATGAAGACCCGGATTATAGGAATGATCAAGTGGAGGACGTGCTGATAAGTGAGCTGTTTGCTTCATTGCACTGATAGGTATCATCCTTCTAGCGGTTAATTCCTCCACGCTCAAAAACCAACGTAAACAAGGGAGGGCCTATTTTGACTCAAAAACGCGTCTTTCGTGTCCTTTTTAAGCATGTCTTGCTATATAGGGCACCAGACCTTCCGTAAACCGTGGAGATATCGGAAGTGAAATTTATCGTGAACACTGTCTTTAAAGTGGTGGATACTGATTTATCTAGGCCGAATTGTTCGATTAGGATTTGTATGTAGCAGTGCGGCTATTGCCCTACACCCGTGGGCTCCTCGTATAGGAGTTCCTCCCACGACTGCTAACTTAAAGGCAGTGGTCGCGATCAGATATGCTTGTCGTCTTTTTCTCTCTAAACCCTTTTCTGGGTCTCGAATAGTAGAAGCTATAAGAGAAAATCGCGAAAAAACCACTGTTTTGGGCAAAATTTGAGGCCTGAACTTTCTTGTCTTTTGATGGTGGACGAGCCCACTCCATATCATCGGCATCGATAACCTCTTATATCAAGAAGATCAGCTGGCTTGAAATTGAAATTCAATCAATGAACCTTCGAATATATGTACACATCTAGTCAAAAACATTGACTGGAGTGCTTTCTTCCATTGCTCAACTGTTTCTTTTAGGTAAACTTGCATTTATTTCTCCCTCTGAATGTCGAGGATTTTTGACTGCTCGGCATAAGACTGTGATCTTTTTCGTCGGCGCTGTGCACGTGTGCACGAACTGGCTTATTTGGGCCCTAGAAACTCTAGTTCAATCCCATTTTCCGCCGCGCTACCTTCATAGTTTTTCAGCTGTTTTTGATCTGAGCTGATTTTTGTAGTTTTGTCAATAACGTTTCTCATCTTCACCACTGCCTTTAAAGGCAGTGTGCACGATGAATATAGTTTCGAGTTCGACCCAAAAATGGGATTGGTTGATCGTGAAGTAACTAATAGTCAAGAAACAGCGAAGAAAAACGTCCAGAATAAGTCAAAATAACGGTTTCTAAATTCATGGCTTTGACGAGAATCATGGGCCCTGCTGATTTCGGCAAGCGCGCGCTAATCGCGAAATCTGTGCAAACCGATCATGCTAATCGCGGCAGTGTTGCTTGACAATTTGCCATCGAAACGTGTGCGGCGCCACAAGCTCGTCAGATTGGAGGCGGACCGGGATAGGTAGGAGCACTGGGATAGCTTTCAAAGCCGTTTCTATTGATTTCTAGCCAGTTTTCGTTGTTTTCTTCGACCCTATCCTCTCCAGCAACTGCCAGCTTAGTGTGTCACACCGAGACCTCGTGAACGAGATTTATCGTGAACACTGCCTTTAAAGGCAGCATAGCACTATCAAATGGGAGTGCGTGAGAGTAACAGCTTGATTCACCTGAAAATAACATGTTTGTTCACCGATGAAATCCTCAAAACCAAAAAGTCGGCCGAAGTAGAGCGGCATTCTCGAAAGTGGACGAGAGGTAATAGGTATGCAGACATGTTATATTCGAGTAACTGAAGCTGCTTCTCTCGTGCACTCCCATTTGATAGTGCTATCACTCTAAATTTTCACATGTTTTCTCAAATTTCATATTTTTGGCACTTACAACGTCGTTGACGACTTGGTAGGGTCCGTGCGGGTCTATTTATGCTGTCGTCTCCACCATGTTTGTGAGCGTGTAGGTTGACTTTAAGTATCTGAGCTGCTCTCTCTGTGCTCGAAATATTGATGAGAATTTGTATACTTCATTGATAGCCGCCAGCCCGTGGCTTGCGTTGAAGCTCAAATGCGACTCGATCGAAGCTGAATATATCAGGACTGCAATTATTCCAACTTTCATTACTGTACTGCTCCTTTTCTCGAATAAAATTTTGAAGCTTTAGCAGAGTGCGGGTGAACTGGGAAAAAGAGCAGAAACAAAAAGCTTTCTATCAGACGATTTGTGATATATTCTCGAGTGCTAAATGCTCCGACTTCTTGATGGGCTTCTTGGCCTCGGCGAAAGACAAATTATGAGTGTTGTCACAGGTAAGGGCTGACTTAAAGGTGTTCCATAAATGACTTCATTTCGAGTGTGGGCAGCGGCGTCGCGTCAATCACTGACCAATAAAGAGACTTCAGCGGGAATTCATTTGTGACGCAAACGCTCGCACAGAAGGACTCTTCAATCCTACAGCTTGAAGCTGACTCCAAGACAGAACATCGAGAAACAGTCGAAGCAGGTTGGCAGACAGGAGAAAGCTGTTTCAAACCAAGCCAACCTTTCATGTAAAAGTCGCACCTTCACGCAATGTACCTTGCTTATATATAGGTAGACCCGAAGCAACGACGCTGCTGTGTTGTGATTGGCTCTACAATCATAGCGTGGAGGTCCTGTCTAGTAGGCTGATGATGCGGCCGGTCCTTGAATGTAGTGACGAAAAACTGCGAGGTGATAGATTGAGGCATTGGATGGCATACATCAGAAAACATTGGATGTATCCAACGAGTTGAGCATTTAGCCCTGGAATTGCGCACAGTCGCACCTTGTTCACCTCAAACATAGAAGTGTCAAGACAAAAAACAGCGAACTAAACAGCTAGAGCAAAGAAGAGTTATCGGAGCTTCGAAATGTATTACCGTATTCAAAGTATATGTGGAAAAAAAGCGAAGAAATTGCAGAAATTCAGTCCTGATCCTCGTTCCTTGAAAGCTGCCACCCACTGATCGGGTCTCATCTGATGGGGGTTCCTGGCATACATCAGAAAACATTGGATGTATTTAAACTTGTAGTCTAGTCAATGAGCTACGGGTGGGTGATCTACCCTGACCTCACCTGCGCTGCATTGGCGAATGTCATGCTCAAACATTCAATCGAAAAGGCTTTAAATCATGAGGCACTATATGTCAGTGCATACCTCTTGCGATGTACGACAGAGACATGCGTGTTACCCAACCTCGTTATAAATTGGAATGAATGGATGATTATTGTTATGGCGCGTTGCGGGAGTGCAAGCTGGGTCTGATTGCTATCACTACGTGCTGAATTGGTGGCAAGACGTTCGCCTCTAGGCAAGTACAGCCCTTTTACAGGGAGGCACTTCATTGCGCAGAATTACCAAGACTTCAACACCGTTTAAACTCGTATACTCAGTAAACCTTCATCAAGGCTCATTTGCGTTGAAGCATAATGGAAGAAGTCCAAAACCCACGTAAAATTAATCGATGATTCAATTTGTCCTCGAACTTTCACTCCTCAACGTGTTATCTTTGCGAAAAATAATAGCATTGACGCTTTTCTCTTGAAAAAAAGAAACTCTCCGCCTTTCTCTAGAAATGTTCTTACTACTAATGATTTGGGTTTGCATCTTAAACAACTAAAGATTCTGAATTCTCAAACTGTTCCTGAAGATAGTTGAAATTGAAAACGGAAGGTAGGATTTACGATTGCAGAACAGCTGGTAGAGCTGAACGTTTCACCTACGACTCCGGTGCTGAATCGCTTCTCAGCATTGTCGTTAAAGGCAGGGTTAGCGATAAAATCGGTTGTTGTGCTATCCCTATGAAAAGGTAGATCTTGGCATCACAAAAGGGAAAATAAGTAAAAAATTGGATAAAAAACGCTAAGGAACAAGTTATTGCTTGGTGTCCTCTCGTATCCAATTATCGGGATTTTCAAGAAAGCCTGCTTTATTTACTTTTATTCTGCTTTGAAAGTAATTTATGAGCACTTCTGGAGACTACTCACTACTCAAACAGCAAAACAAAAGGCGGATAAACAAGCTTTAACGAAAATCTCGTTAATTAGGGGGCCACCCGACACTAGTAATCAGCCGTTATACCTTGTGCTTGAGCGTTTTTCCCGCGAAATTCCGGGGTTTTTCACTTAGTTTTACTTTTGTGATGACCAAATCTAAATTCTCATGAAGAGAGCTCAGAAATCGTTTTTATCGCGAACTCTGCTTCAAACTACGGGGGCAAGCCCGCTCAGAGTCGGCGCCGGGTGGTCCTGTCAAAGTTCCAAACAGAGAGGAGGGCGGGCAGATAAGACAGAAGAGCTGAACAGCGCTACTGGTCGCAAAAGTGTCATCCACCAGTAGCAAAGCTCGGGTTTTTTTTTCATATCTCTGCCCGCCTCTCTCACTATTTGGCGCCACGAGACAACCACCCGTCGGCGCCTACAGGCGACGACCGGAAAATCCAGCTGAGCCTCCGCTGTCTTGTCTTGAAAATGCCGCGGCGGTTGCGGGGTTACATCGTTCCTTATCTTCAGTTTCACCCAGGTAAAAACAGTCAGGATGTGAATTACTCGTCTCACTGAATTTCAGGGTATGATTTTATGACAAAATGAAATTAGAACCAAGTATTTTGTAGTCTAGCTTACCAAAACGTTCACACGTACAGGCAAAGCAGAAGCTGAAGATCTCTATGCACGAAGCTCAAGACCACACGCCCATTAACTGGTTAAGCGAGGGCTGTCGAATCGCAATTAGGTTGATGCACATTGATCTTCAACCGACCGCATCTGCTTCGTCTGTACTCAGAGGATCGCGGGGTCGGAATGGAGCACAATAGGCTTTCACCTCGACGAGGATAGCGAAGGCAGCACGAGGGGAAGAGGTGCTGCTCGAGCAGCACGTGCTGCCTTTGTGCTGCTCTTAGCAGCAGGTGCTGCCCTCGTCCTCCTTTTGTCGCCTCACCTGCTGCTCTCCGTTTTGGCCAGCGCAGTGTGGTAATTTTGCTCAAAGTGGTTCATATGGGCAGCTACAATGACATTCATAATCAGTTTGGAGAGTTATTTCTTTTTAGCATGTACATTTAGACTTCTGGATATCTGTATACAAGGTGCACACCCACGCCGCTTCACGGCGTACTTGTGCGCGTGCTTTAAGATCTATGGATTATTTGAACTACAGAGCAGTGCCTCGCTGCGCTAAACAGTTTTGAAGGCACAGTGCAACATCAGGAGTAAAGTTTTATATTATAGCCCGCCCACCGTGAATAGCAACCCTGCCAAGCGCGCGATCTCAGTTCGCTGTAATAAGTGAGAAACTTCAAGGAAAAAGTCGGCCCCGCCCCAAAAGCCTAACTGCATCGCCCCGGAAAGGGAACCAAGAGCTCTGCTCTGCTATCTCCTACCGTTTGCAAAAATTTGGGTTACCTTTTCGGGGTCGAAAGGTTTGGTTGTGCTTTTAAGGTGTTGTGAGCGGGGTGGACTTTTTCCGTGTAGTTTCTCACTGATGTGATCGAATTGAGATCTCGAGCTTGACAGGGTTGCTATACACGGTGGGCGGACTATAATATCAAATTTTACCCCTGAGGTACAGTTCCGCACAATTTTTCGCAGAAAAAGCATTTTGCGGCGTTTTTTTTGGGCTCACAAAGCGCTGCCTCGCTAAACTTGCTTCAAAGTGGTCCGATTTCAATTTTGAAGTAATTTCTAAATTGCTTCCATTGAGTCCTATACGATAGTACTAGAAAACAATAGATTGAACGCAAGAAGTGCATCGAAAAATGCATATTTGCACCAAAAAATCTCTCACTATGAATTGGTCAGATGATCATGATAGCAGAAGTCTTTCATTTTCTGATCTGTGGTCGACATGAATTTTTGAAGGAAATACACCTTTTTCAACAGGATATCGGAGTCGCAATAACTCTACATTTGCCTCACCGAGAGGAACACAAAAACTACCTCAAAATTTCATTTCGTCAATTTTGAAGCGAGGAATGGCGATAAGGCGCTTTCTCTGAGAAATATTGCCGTGACTCTTCCGCTGCTGCCCAACGACTCCTTCGCGATCCCGGACCATCCCGCGACTCCCAAGCGACCCTGGACTCTTCCGCGGCTTTGCCGCAACTTCCCCGTGGATCACGCTTTCGCTACTCTACTGGGACTCCCCCAGAACTCTTCCGCAATTTCGCGACCCTAACGCGATTCGGTCAATAAAGAATCGTCCGCGGTTCTGCCTCTCATCTCCCTGCGACTCCTCCGGCAGTCGTCAAACAGAAGGAGTTGCGGCGAAGTCGCGGCAATATATATCAGAGTTGTATGAGCAAAAAACATTACAAAACGCTTTTTTTTTGCAATAAAAAAAAACTTGCGCACTCCTGTATGTTTTCAAGGAAATCAGTTACACTGTGCTCAATCAAGCTTACACAGGGTACTTGTGCACTGCAATGCATAACCCTTCACAGTCTGACACAGATTTTAAAGAAGAGAATCTGCGGAGAAAGTTATGTCACACTTCTCCATGATTTGGTGAACTTTTCGGGGTACATTGATGTCCTGCTCAGTTCTTGAGCTCATCCCAGAAAGCTGTCTCTCCACCTCCAGGTTATGAATGAACATTTGAAGCAATAGGCACAAATGAGCATTAGACTAAAAATAGAGAGCATATAAAACATATAATCTGTAATAAACCAGGAAATCTATATTACCAAACATGTTTTGGTGATTTTTAATCATTTCCATCGAAATCCAGGAAGAGCTTTCGGATCGGATGAGCAGGGTGGGGCGCCGCAACGTGCGCTCGGCGGGAGGCGGACACGCGGAGTTTTTGGCACGGTCTGAGTCTGGGGTCTTGCCCGTACACTTTTCAGTTCCAAGCGTGAGCGATTTACCTGTTCACCTGCGCGGCCACCTCAAAGATGGTAATTTTATGTAAAATTCACATTTTCGTTGCATCAAGTCTTCCAAAAAAATCTGGTACTTTATTGATCATCAAATCGAACGGAGTCTAGAAAAAAAAGGATTTTCGTTAGGTTTGAGATGGTACACTCGAGTAAAATAGTTCCTTTCGAGCAATGTGTGAATGGTTCAGCTCGGTTAAAGGCTGATCAATTGTACTGAAAAAGATGATGAGTCGTCATTCTCATAGGATGATAGTCGCGTGGAACCGACCGAAAATTTGAGAAATGTTCAACCCTTTTGAAATAATTGATTCAGTGTGTTCTACAAGATTCGACAACAATTTGAGTTTTTTTTCGTATCTTAAAGGTATGTGTCGAAAACTTCGGAAAATCACGTGCTTACTTTAAAATTCGTTTTCATGACTTTGAACTTTACTCGCATTTTCCAGTGAAACATATTTTTTGATTTTGGACAAGGACCACGAGGACTTGTATTTTTCAAATGCTGAGCGGCAATGGTTTGCCGAAAATGGAACGAAATGGTCAATACGTTTTCTTCACGAAAAACACAATGCTCACAATATTCAAAGCAGACAGTTCTCAAAATTTACTTTGCATTAAATTCAACAATTGTAAACCATCCTGAGAAAGTTCACGACAATAATTTCGAAAGAAGAAAACATTTTCATTACATCATTGCTTTTTCGGAAGGAAAAAATCACCATTTATAGAGAGATCGCCAAATGATGGATACTCTGGCATTTGCAATTCCGTTCGCCCTAGACATTCCTCTAACCAGTGCGAATTTCAGTGAATTGAGACTATTTAAAGGAAATTTTCATCTTTGGAATATGTGGGTATAACTTTTTACCCGAAGAAAGCCATGATTCGCCTTTAAAATCGAGAAAAACAGAATATGTTCCTAATTCCTATCTTTACGGTCACAAAACCCAGTGAAAATAGATTCTTGTTTAGGGATAGAGAATTTCTCTGTTGAGGAATGTTTTTGGGACACTCACATTCACTACCGACCGAGGCCTGTGTTGAACGGCCCTCGCAAACTCGTGCCAGATACGAGGCAGTCTTACATGGGCATGAGACAGTCGGCAATGCGAGCATCATTTCCTCGATCGGTGGCGAAGATCAAAGGATATAATCAAGGATGAAACACCCGTTAGGGATATCAATAGGCCTCACTGGGGTCTTTATCTTTGATGGGTCGCTGCAGCGCTGCTGCTGAAAGCGACATATCACCTGCGAAAGAAAAATTATAAGAAAAAAGAAAAGATCATAAATGAGGAGCAGCAGTTCGGGTGAGAATAAAGAGCAGCAGTTGGGGAGAGAAGAGCAGCAGTTGGGGCCACAATGAAGAGCAGCAGTTGGGGCGACGACTGGAGCAGTTGGGGCGACTGTAGCAGCAGGTGGGGCAACTATACGAGCAGCAGTTGGGGCAGTGAGCGGAGCAAGAGGACACAACGTGCTGCCCTGGGCAGCAGTTGGGGGAACGAAAGGGGCTTACACCTCGACGAGTAAATGCGTTAGTAATCCCTCGTGCTGTCTTACTAAGCCGCGAGTATCTGAGTAGATGTATGCATTGTGGTCAACTACATAGACTACATCTTCATAAAACTGTCAGCGTTAAAAACAATTCAGCGACCTAGGAGAATGGTACACTTGATGGCATCTCTGAACTTGAGCGGCAGTCCGTGTCTTCTGGATCACGCAGCAATAATCACATTATTTCCAAACAATCACTTGTTGGGAAAAAATCAAGGATTTGGCGTTTCTGAAGGAATCCGTGGAATTCTCCCAGTCCGGATCCGCTTTAAAATGCTGTGTAATTTTTTTGATCGGTCTGGCATCTGTTGGAATATTTGGTAAACTAAACAAGTTCAAACACTATGGGCGGCAATCCTCCTTTATAATAATTTTTCCAAATCAGACATTCATTAAGGGAACCGTTGCGGGATATAACCTGTTTCAGTGCCGGCACCGGCCGTCGTGTACTGGCGACGTATCGATCGCGGAGATCGGGGTGTTGGTTGATGCACACCTCGCGTAATAATGCGCTCTTACCCGGTATCTTCAATAAAATATGCGAGCGATCAGGTTTCAATTAGAAAAGCTCCTTCCGTTCGTATTACCTCTGATAACAACGCATCTCCTTCCGGTTCTACTACGCTTTCTTGTAAATGCATCATTGCCCTTGTCGTTCTTTCTCGTCTCTCTTCTTCGTATAGACCATCTTGCAATACATATGCTTCAATGCAAGAATCGGATGAAGAGGTTAGTGAACGGGTGTACTACAGTTAGCCGGTTGACAGCGAGAGTTATCGACTATGACATACGGTTACTTGTTGATTAATGTTGAACCTATAGTGGAGTCCACCTAGAGTGTCTCATTTGCTTATCAATAAGAAGCGGTCGGATGGGGATCAATGTGCATGAATCCCATACCAGCACGCTCGATACCGATTGAGCGAGAGCGGTTGTGCTGCAAAGAGTTTCATGATCATTGATCTCCATTCGACCGCTTCTCATTGATAAGTAAATGAGACACTCTTGGTGGACTCCTTCTATAGAAGTTAGTACGCCAAGGGAACTGTGCAACAGGTTAGGAAGTTCACTCACGAATGTCAGGGGGCTTGAAACCGCCCTCGCCAGTCCGTAATACTCCCTGCGCGTGTCGCGTATTAGGCCATACCCGGTTTGCCGTCAGGGCCAAATTAGAGACGATTATAAATTGCCAACGGAAAAAAAAAATTTCACGCCTAACAAAATTGATGATACCGAATTGATAAAGGGTAGGGTATAAAAGAAATAAAGAGCGGTGTGTTACATTCACACACCGCCCTTCTCTAGAGGTAAGCGGCTGAAACTTTGATCAGGGGTGCGTTCCAAGAACATTCCCACGGCTAAAGTTTTCCATGGAAACGTAGACACAGTGACGTGGAAGCAATTATCAGTTAGAATTCGTGACCATGGGAAACAAGTTCTGCCATGGAAAGGCTATTTGCCCTCCCTCGGTATTGTGGGAACATTCTTGGAACGCACCCCAGACTACGGAGTAGGGAACAGCCTCAGCGGTGATAAAGATATCAGGATATGGGCCCTAAACGTGGAAAACTCTGAAAAAAAAACTTCTACACTTCCGTGAGAATTTTGTGCCGTTGGCAAATTATAAACTTGTCGGAGTTTATAAGCCAAGAAGGTTGTTAGTGCCAGTAAGTAAACATACAGCAATACGCTCTCACACCATCAGTCCGCGACATGGTGCAATGCGGCCGTACAAATCCGGTGTTATTTGAAGCTATCACTCTCCTGATCCTATCAAGGCTTGAGGAGTTGAGCTTAAACACATGGCATTATTTTATCTACGAAATCGCTGCTAGCTCACACCAGGGCGCTGAGCAGATCTTCTCGACGCAGGTGCTAAGTCCGACAGGACTGTGGCAGCCTACTGACAGACGCACCTGCAGCTGGTGCGGCGAGTTGATTTGTGATACATATCTGGTTGTGGAGATTGCTGCTCAAGGTGCATGTTGTAGACGCTAAACTGGCTGCTTGATAGCCCTCTAGTAGAAGTAGTGGAAGGTGCCCCTACGTAATGCAAGGACAATGGACGACCCTTAGGTGAAAGGGGCACGAAGCTTAGAGAGAAATGGTAAACTCAGAAGCTCCGCTTGCGAATCGCGCCTTGAAGGCACACTCCAATCTCCGAACCGTTTCTCTGTTTCTCTGCATACCTTAAAAACGCGCCCATGCCGATTCCGATGATGTCTGTGGAATCTTACATGACCGTCTGGGAACGGAGTTATGAACCCTCAAAAGTTGAGCTGCGAAAGCATGGTGGACGAGTAGTCCGAGGCTGGTGTCATACATGATGGGTCTACTTCACAATAATTCGGAACTCTCGGATTTCGTCCTTGAGCTTGTAATGTGCCTTTAAAGGCACATTCCAGCCTCAGGGCCGAAATCTAGGATCCCCTTATAGTTGTTAACTAGACCCACCCTATATAACCTCTGCCTCTGCAAACTCTCACCTCACCCGAATAAGCGAGATATGTATAGGAGGAAGCCACTCCAGCGCTCCTACAGCAAGAAAACATTGTGGTAAGACTCCCTTTGACCACCTCAGGAGCTTAACAGTGGCAAAATGAACGAAACACTTTTATCGATGGTCCCGTTTTTCCCTTCACTCTGAGCCTCTCTCTTGACTCAGGTCCGCTCGCATAAATCGGTTGCGGATGACGGAAGCTACAAGCTTCGGACAACTCTCCTTCATGCTTTCGTCGCTCAATTTTATGCAGTTTTTGAGGGACCATAACTTTTTTCCAAGGGTGTTTTGTACGAATTTAGAGGATTCGTTGCAATCACCGTGGGACCATCTTCAGGACAAACAGTCAAGCGGAAAACGATTTCTGGGTTGGACTGCACCTTTAAGCCCGGTTTTGACTGCATCACTGTTGTTTTTCTTCGTAGCAATCTTACCCGCTGCCACTGCTATTCGACAGCGGCAGCGGTTCTGTTATTGATGACAGTCTAAACCTATGCGAATTCAATCAAAATTTCCGCACGCATTGATCGATAAGGCGCTCCCCCGGAAAGGGAATATGCTGGTTCAATCTCGTCCGGAGCCAAGCGCTTTGCGATCAACTCAGCACCTTGTGTAAACATACCATAACGTGCACTGCAACGTTGAACTGCAGTTACGGCAAAAAAAGCATCCAAGAATCGTGTTCCCATGGAGTTTCCTTTTTATTTGAAATGGCCATCGTCAATTTTAAAGTTATTTGCCCCATAATCACATTTTCGTGACTGCTAAGGTACTCAGAGGCATGGTGAGTGTGGCGCACCTTGTTCGTTGGTGGTGAGCGTAGTACGGAGAAAGCGACGTCGGTCAGACGTTCAGGGTCAAGCTCTGTTGGGAACGTAAGCAATTTTCCATGACCGATATTGACCGCTCGGGTGATCCCCCTATACCCATAGTCAATGGGGATCGTACTAAACAAGGTCAACAAGCTGATGCTATGGCCTCCCTCAAGATGAGCAGTGCCCACGACATCTGCTACTATACGTGGTGAATAGGTGATGTGGACGCGCTCACCTTCCGGCTGAGTGCCTGAATTTAGCTCCTTTCAATATGCGACATCGAGTTATATCATTTTGCTTCCCGTAGTTTTTCATTTTTTCCTTCATCCCTTCAGTTTGATTTGTGATGTGAAACTCTCTGAATTTTCATTGAGATTTCCTCATATAAAAGTCTTTGGTTCTCAATGTGTTCAACACCAACGTACGGACGAAGCGTGGTGAACGCTTTGATGCTTACGTGTATATTAGCTGGTGTTTATTGAACAATATAACATTGTGTCATCCATTATACAGACACGTAAATTCAGGACTCAGCAGTTGTGGCGAACCTGGATTGTAAGAGGTGTCCGATGAAGAGGGTAGGGACGGATCGCAATGTCGTAATTAAAATATATGTGGGGTTTTAAGATGTGCTTCCGCAAATATGTCAGAGTGGCTGAGCTGTTTCTGTTTCGGCGAAGAGGATCGTTCTATATAAGGCACATGAAGAAAAGATCGACCACTGCTTCTCAACACTCAATTTATACAGAAGCGAGGATGAGAAATTTTATGGGTTTTGCCAGTTATGCCAACAAGGATTAATGGAAGTGTTTTGACTGCTTGAAAATCGGATGAAGCATCATGAGACCCGCAGGTATCCAATTTTCGGCAGATATCGACTCCGTATAACTCTCACGTAAAACTTGACTTATTACAGTGTGATCTCCAATTGATTGAAGAGTCGATGAATAGTTTTCGTTAATTACTCTTCCAGGCGACGCAATTGGTTCTCCCTGCATCTGATGCTATTCACGCAGCATTGTCAATCTAGGAGTACAGTGAGTCAGATGTCATCTGAGAAACATACCTTTTTGACTGACGCAGAAAAGTGTCTTTAGTTGAGGTAGTAGAAAAATTAACATCAATTTGGGTGTCCAAAGCAAACTGTTCGAGAACAACTTGGCGAAAAGATTGAACCGGATTTGTACAGCTTATGAGATACAAGTGCATTTTGGACAGTCATACAATGTTTTTGAATTCGATACACTTTGGAATCATTTGCTTTCCCATTTAGATGTGGAGCCACAGAAGTCCTGCAAAAACCTCAAAAATACTTTCTGCCGAAAGCGGAGGGACATGGCCGAAAAGTCTACGAAAAATCGGGGTTCTCGTCATATGAGACCCAGAAAGTCATTTCGTGACCTTTTTTCTATTTTCGGATACCTGAGCAAATGTGGTGATCAGCGGTTCGGTTGACCCATCCCATTAGCAAAACTGATTTGATGATTTGATTCTCGAACCAACCATAATCGGAGATCCAGTATCGAATCTTACCCCACCGTCTTTGGTGCAACATACCACAGAAGAGTTGGTCGAAGAGATCCTCGTGCTCGATCAGAACATGATGTGAATTAACAATTTCCTCCTCTCGATCGATTCCTAATTATATTTTCCTCAACATATATGTGATTGATTCTCAGGATGATGTGGCACTTCTCGATTCGTCTCGATCTCCGAAATTTTTCAACCCGTTCATATCTGAGGTAAGAGGGGAGAGGAAGAGGAGGAGCCCCAGCAGTAAGTTGCAACTGCCACCGCTCTTTCTCTCTATGTATGACGGACCCTGGTCATTGGAGCTATATAAATTTAATATTGCTAACAAGATAGAAAGCATCTGCTGGATTCGTGGAGATCCACCTACAAATTCCTAAGGCTAGAATATTTGCTAACATGTTGTTGTTATTCGATAATGTCGAATATTAGCATACACATAGTTTGACTCTTCTGTATGCTGAAGTGTCAGCTTGAGATATTAGTGGTTTTCGGTTTGTTCATAGCGAGTGAATCTGTTGTTTGTCATGTTCTAATTGTCCTAATAATATTAGCTGCTTCATGCAAATAATATTATTAGGAAAATTAGTGCATGGCGAACAGGAAGACTCACACCACTTCCTATGTACTTCACAGTACACGTGATACAATCCAACTGAAGGGATCAGAGAGCATATGAGAGTGGGGTGAAGAGAAGCTACAGAATGGGCCCAGTTCTGCTATGGCAAGGAAACAGTTTATTGGTGAAACCTCTATGACTCGCACGGTAGCAGTGCGCGAACTCCGCTCAAAACATGGACTTACGACGCTGCAGGTGAAAGTTCCACCTATGAGCCTAGCAGTAATGAGCTCATTGTGTGATGCCGGAGCTAAAACAAGGAGATCGTAGAGATTGCTCAGGAATGCAACTCTGAACAAAGAGATCAAACAGATGTCATAGGTAAGTAAACAACACATTGGAATGCAAATCAAATTGGTGCGTGCGAGAGGAACGCGATAGAGGGGTAAAGGCTATAAAACAGCGAAATGGTTCCTACGCGTGCCGGTGCGGAGCCGAGGTTAGAGACAGTGAGAGAGCGGAGGACAGACGGAGACTAGGGCATCGCGCGAGCCGCTCGCTCCAATGATGAGAATTACGACGTTTTATAGAGGGTGGGTTCCGCCATGTAGCAGAAATTGAGATGTCTACAGCTGCAGCAAATGCGCGCAAGGGGGAAGTATATTTTGAAACCATTTATTGTTCGGTAACAGTGCGAACGACAACACAGAAATAGGCGGGATAAAAAGAAATTGGGGAAATACGCAAGAGCAAAAGCATACGACTTCACTGTTCGTTTCGCGACTTTAGCCTAGAGCACCCGCTATGCTCGCGCCCGTGATAGGTGAACTTCACTTTTTCTTTGACTTCTAATTGACAACCACTGACAGGACAGTTTCTCAATTTTCTCGCAGAGAGTAGGACAGCGGCTGATTCCGCCGTCTTCAGTGGGAAAAATCAACAAATCCTGCCGAAAAGAAGGAGTTCTATTGCATGAGCGGGGTTCCAGTGCATAGATGTTATGTGAGGAAATTCATCTCTCACAAAGCATGGATGAAACGAAATAAAAGTTTTATGCTGCCTACAGCGTTTACCTCTGAACGACCGTGGAAATTCATATATCCAATTTCAGCATTCTATGAATATGTAACTTAACACAAAAACAGACACCGATTTTGTTTCTACACGGTGACAGTTCGCTGCATAGCCGATTATGTACTCCTGTCAGACGAGTATCCGCACAAAACAAATACAGTAACTGTTTAAAATAATTCTCCTCCTGCTTCCTGGGTAAAGTGCTTTGTTATTGTTTGAGTGCGTTCCTACCAAATACGCTGGGTTCAGTATAAAGTCGTTGGAGGAAGCAGGATTTCATGAAGACACTACAAACATGATTTCTCTCAATTTCCTTTTCCTGGTAAGTCTCTGTCTCCTATTCAAATTTTTATCAGTTCAAATCAAATCGTGAAGGACCTCACATCTAGAAGTAACCTAGAAAGCGACAAGCACTGTGTTCATATTTAATTTAAAGGCAGTGTCCTCAGTAAAAACCATGTCCGAACTATCAATTTATCGAAGGCCACCGATCAAAGCGAAGAACTGAAAAGTTGATTTCAAGAAAACAACTGATAATCGAATGTTTCTAACCGTACTCTGCCAATTCGAGACTTGATGCCTCAGCAAAATAGACTTGATGCTCATGTACAAGTCGGCATGAAGTCCTAATTTGCCGCGTTAAATTCACTGTATGGGTGAATTTGCCGCTAGGATAGGTGAGAATGAGGTGCATATCCCGTCAAAATGGTGTGAACTGGCAGCGAGAGAGGGTCCAATTTACCCCGAAAATGAGGTGAAATTACCTCGAAAATGGGTGAGCTTACCTCGAAAATTTCACGAATTTGATGGTCCACAGCGCAAGAAGCCCCGCCTTGTCCGCAACATGGGCGTAACCTCCGCCGTGGCCTGCGGTGAGGAGTCACCCTCTGCGGACCGCGGCGTAACTCGCTCCCCCCCCCCGCTGTGAGGATACCCACTGTATCCTCCCAGCAGCTAAAATTATGCTGGCCTCCGGAGAGTGACCCGAAGTCACCTTTCAGGGCCGGCATCAGAATGCCGAATGAGGAATCTAGTGAGATGAGACGGCTTTTATACCGGCTGTGCTCATAGTAAACACATCGAGACGTGATCAATTGTTTTATCATGTTTTCGCTGAGATGTTTTCACTTGTTTAGAAATTTCTGACATGCCAGCAACGGCGGTAATTTCACCCTCTGCGCTGAGTGATATCCAGCCGCTCAACAACTGATAAGCATTAACATGTTAGCGCTGGCGGTATTTTCACCCTTTGCGCTAACCGAAATCCAACCGCTCAGCAAATTCACCCTTTGCTCGGATAAGCTTTGATGAAGGCGCTAAAGGTGAAATTAATGCCTAATGATAACAGAGCGTGATAAAGGCCGCTTTCCCCGAAGCATCAAGTCTCGAAATGGCAGAGTATCCCATATTCTCCCGCCTGAGCGAGTTCACCCCATTTGGGTATTGACTTTTCGTCCCAGTGGATTTTTCAGTTGCTTACTTTGATCAGTAGTCGTTGAGGGGCGTGGGCGAGGAGTGCGCCTTTTATTGAGCTTTAAAGGCACAGGACATCTAACAAATTCTAAGAATGAGGAATCATAATCTGATCACAATTGTATCTCCGAAATCGTTGGCACAAATTTATGACTCCTCAAAAATGTCTATATGTTAAAGGAGAAATTTTGGTAGACGAGTTGTCTCAGACCTCTGATTCTCTTTATTCGCCGTCGTTGCCCGAGAGCGGATCAGGATTAGGAAGAAGACTGGCAGGAAATCGTAAAATCAGGAACGCGGTTGGAATTCATCCATCCATATACCCGCTATTGAGTTTTAAAATCATTAAAGGGAAGAGTGTACCGTGATGGTAGCTCATATCCCGCCTATACCTTTTGAGCAAATTGAGATTTCGCACTTTGCAAATGCCGTACAGGAAGAATCTACTACACAATCACAGGAAAATAAAAAAATCTATGTCTTAGGCTGACTCTGCTATCAAAGAAGAAGAGTCACCCGTCGAGTTAACGAATTATGATATTTCATATAATTGTGTAGTAGACCCATACTGTACACACACGTGCCAAGTGCGAGATCTCACTTCCTCCAAATAAGGAAGGTATATGTACATACAATACATTGGATCCGAATCAAAATATTTCGGATACTCGGATTTCGGAAAACTCAGAAATCGAAGGTCGCGGATATCCGATTCAAACGGATAGATTCGAAATAAGATTATCAGATAATCCGAGTCATCCGTATAGGGAGGCTAAATGGATAGTACGATCTTGCATCAATCCGAAATTACGTTTTTCGGTGATTTAGATCTTGCATCGAACGAATTTTGGGGTTTCTTCGGTGAATCGGATTTTGGATCACTCGGATTTTGACCTTTTTTTTCGGTGAGTCAGAACCCGAGTATCCGAGTTGATATCCGGTCGGATATAAGTTGGTGTAATGCCAAAAGTCTATCAAATAGTTTGGCGAAAACCATCAAGAAAAGTTTACTTGACTTGCAAGACTTTTACGTCGGCGTCCATTGCGCCGCGCGCGACACTCACCGACCGCGACGCAACGCGCGCGAAAGAGAAATGTCCCCACCCCATGCACAGAGAATGCAGCGAAAATTTTGCATCGTGCGCCAACTGGGAGTATGCAGTTTAATTACGCACCTGCATGCATACAGTATAATGAAATGTCGAGTCGTGACGTCCGGGGTGGTAGTAATCCAACCAAACCTCGTTGTTAGACAAGGCCATTTACCTCGAAGTTAACCTCGAGATTTGCTGTAAACCCTAACTGTAGTATCTGAATTTCCTATTTGTACCTTGTTGTGACACCGCTGGCGTTCTATACCCGATTTTCATATGTTGCTGGAGGCGCAGTTACAGTGCGGTCGGCTGCCAAGAGTAAAAAGGCGGCGGCTGCCGCCGCTTTTGTGCGGCGTCCGATTCAGTAACGGTTTGCCGTGTTTAACGACTTCCCCGGTTGATTCTGTTTCTGTGACACTTTCGAGGCAACCGTGCGATCCTGACAAAGAAGTTTGAAGAAATTTCGAAAAGTTAGAAATTTTTTCGAGAAATTGAACTGAGAGGATGACGAGTCTTCAGAAGCTCATAAACATTTTCAAAACAACGGCTTATGATCAAAGAAATTTGTAAAAGATACAAAACATGCAGTATACCGTGTGTAAAACATTTTGCCAGAAAACTGCGAGTTGGAAATAAAATTACTTTGGATGAAAATTACAATACAGCACTGCAGAGCCCGATTGAAATCAATTTTTGGCTCAGACAGGCCTATGCTGGTTGAAATATTCTAATTATGATTCAAATGATTTATATGCACAACCACGAATACACCGAAAAAATTTCTGGTTGAACGGGCATTTTTGAAAAAATTTGAAAAACTAGTGTTTTTTTCGGAAATTCAATGTCTATTTGAAGACCCTAACAAATTTACTTCTTTGTTTTGATTAATGCTTTCTTTAGAGCTATGTAGGTGACACCACCAGTGAGTTATCTGGTCATTTTCGATAGCTGATTTCCAAATTGTCATTTACTCAACATTGTTCCGCGAGACGTGACCAGTTTTTATGAGGTCCTCGAGTGTATAACTCCTATTAAAACGATTTTCCAAAGAAGTTAGCTATGAAAAAATCTATGTGGGCATCAGTAAAAAATAGCAGAATATAAGAAACACGAAAACGAGAATTTTTTTCTTTGAAATTCGCATTTTTCGTTTTTTTTTCTGTTGTGTTTCAGCACTTAATAAAAAGCTCCGCTGTGCAATGCAGCGATGATAACTCTGCCTTCTCATGAGATCACCCATTTCTACATTATAAATTAGTTTGAGGCCAAAATATAGAAAAATGGGTGAGAAATTTGTTTTCAAAAAGTGCTTCGCGCTCACTTTAGTGGCATTTCTTTCATATCCAGGTTTATGTGGATTTATGAGAAGAAATGGAATATGATACTCAGGAAAAAGTTTATTCGCGTTTCAGGGAACATTTCTGAAACCCATCTAGAAGTTTTCATAGAAAACGATCCAACTTCGGTTTTGCAAAATATAATGATATCAAAAGTTCAATATTTGCACCGACGTCAAACAATTTGTATTTAAGCTTTACCAACGCGCTTGTCACATATAAAAGAGAAAAAGGATTGCGATTGAACCTCACACTGTGAACGAGAATACCCAAGTGTTCATGAAAAAATCAGGAACCAAACACGGCTGGTCATGCTCAAAACTATTTTCCTCAGAGTATATTGATCCCAAATCAGTCCATACCGTGATAATGAAGCCAAACGCTCACACACAGAATAGTAATGACCCAAGCCTCTGAATAGGCAACAAAGAAAATCTCAAGAGTGGATGCGAAAACATGAGATTTTTTCGTTCATGGAATTCTGCGCTTAGGGTCCGATCTGGGCTCACTATTGACAAATGACTGTCATTAGAGTGGAATCGACGAAATTCGTGCTCGCTCACAAGAACACCCAAATAACATTCATATACATAGAAAAAACTCGTACGCCAAATTTCGTTCGAAATGTGATTCGGAGAGGGAGGATGTGCGCAGAAAGCGACCAACGTTTTCACAGAAAACTAAATTTGCAACGGTATGAATCCGCCGATCCAGCAACGATTGTTTCACGCTAGTGTAAGGATGCGAAGAAGTAGGTTGTGGCAAATATCATAGCTCCTTTGAATGTGCCCTAGATTCCTCCTGGCATTGGGTTGTAGTGCCCTGACACGTCCAATTGGAGGTGCGAAGTCCGTAATTACCCGGACGAGGGCATCTCGATGCCAGCAGGAATCTAGGGCGCATTTGGAAGAGCTATGATATTTGCCACAACTTACATATCTGCATCTGTACACTAGCGTGAAAGAATCGTTGCTGGATCAGCGGATTCATATTTTTTCAAATTTTGTTTTCTGTGAAAACGCTGGTCGTTTTCTGCGCACATCTTCCCTCTCCGAATCACATTTCGAACAAAATTTGGCGTATGAGTTTTTTTCTATGTATATGAGTGTTGTTTGGGTGTTTATGCGAGCGAGCACGGAATTGGTCGATTTCACTCTAATGACAGTCATCTGTCAATAATGAGCCCAGATCGGACCATGAGCCCAGAATTCCATCAACGAAAAAATCTTATATTTTCGCATCCACTTTTGAGATTTTCTTTGTGGCCTATTTAGAGGCTTGGCTCATTACTACTCTGTGTGTGAGCGTTTCGCTTCAATCTGACGATATCGACTGATTTGGGATCAATATACTCTGAAGAATATAGTTTTGAGCATGAACAGCTGAGTTTGGTTCCTGATCTTTTCATGACCACTTGGGTATTCTCGTTCACACTGTGAGGTTCAATCGCAATCCTTTTTCTCTTTTATATGTGACAAGCGCGTTGGTAAAGCTTAAATACAGATTGTTTGACGTCGGTGCAAATATTGAACTTTTGATATCATTATTTTTTGAAAAACCGAAGTTGAATCGTTTTCTATAAAAACCTCTAGATGTGTTTCAGAAATGTTTACTGAAACGCGAATAAATTTTCGCTGGAGTATCATAACCCATTTCTTCTCATAAATCCAGATAAACCTGGATATGAAAGAAATGCCACTAAAGTGAGCTCGAAGCACTTTTTGAAAGCAAATTTCTCACCCAATTTTCTATATTTTGGCCTCAAACTAATTTATAATGTAGAAATGGGTGCTCTCATTAGAAAGCAGAGTTATCATTGCTGCATTGCACAGTGGAGCTTTGGAATAAGTGCTGAAACACAACAAAAAAAAAGACGAAAAATGCGAAATTTCAAGAAAAAAAATTGAATTTTCTCGTTTTCGTGTTTCTTATATTCTGCTATTTTTTACTGATGCTCATATGTACTTTTTCATAGCTAACTTCTTCGGAAAAACTTTTTTATAGGAGCTATACACTCTAGGACTTCATAAAAACTGGTCACGTCTCGCGGAACAAAGTTGAGTAAAAGATAAATTGGAAATCAGCTATCAAAAATGACCAGATAACTCACAGGTGGTGTCACCTACCTAGCTCTGAAGAAAGCATCAATCAAAACAAAGAAGTAAATTTGTTAGGGTCTTTAAATAGACATTGAATTTCCGAAAAAAAAGCACTAGTTTTTGGGATTTTTTTTCAAAAATGACCGTTCAACCAGAACATTTTTCGGTATACTCGTGGTTTTGCATATAAATCATTTGAATCATAATTAGAACATTTGAATCAGCATAGGCCAGTCTGAGCCGAAAATTGATTTCAATCGGGCTCTGCAGTGCTGTATTGTAATTTTCATCCAGAGTATTTTTATTTTCAGCTCGCAGTTTTCTGACAAAATGTTCTACACACGGCATACTGCATGTTTTGCACCTTTTACAAATTTCTTTGATCATACGCCGTTGTTTTGAAAATGTTTATGAGTTTCTGAAGACTCGTCATCCTTTCAGTTCAATTTCTCGAAAAAAATTCAAACCTTTTGAAATGTCTTCAAATTTCTTTGTCAGGATCGCACGGTTGTCTCGAAAGTGTCACAGAAACAGAATCAACCGGGGAAGTCGTTAAACACGGTAATTCGTTCCTGAATCGGACGCCGCACAAAAGCGGCGGCCACCGCCGCCCGCCGACGCCTTTTTACCCTTGGCAGCCGACCGCACTGTAGAAAGTTGGAATTGCCTTGGTTGGTCCCACATTCCATCTTCAAACAGAAACTACGATGTTACGAAGACGTTGACATCCATGTATTCGCAATCCTAAGCTACTATTGCAAACAAGGATGTTCACATATAAACTAGCAGATCGGTCGGGTTTGTAGTGATATAGTGCACCCTTTTAGGAGTGCACCGGTCGATGATTGCGAGTTGGATAGGAATGTCCTCCCGAGGACTTTTTTTTCTCTAACTGGCGGATCATGGTTTCGCCAGCTGTTTTTGTAAAGGGAGATACTGATATACTGATGCGCTGATTATGCAATGGAAGGCGCATGGTGTTGGTCGGTCAGCTTCTGTGTGTTTGTTCTAATACTCACCAATTGACCGACCAACATCATGCTCCATTCATTGTTGAATGATTCATGCGTTCGCGATTCAGCCAAAATTTCTGATAGGTTTTTGATATAAATTTGATAAGCTCACATTCATTTATACGTACGATTATAGAAGGTTAGTAAATAGAAGCATATGAACGCTCGAGATGAGCTATGAGGTAATTGATGAGAGCAGGGAAGGGTGGGACGTATCATCTCCGAGTTAAATTTAGGGTTGTATGCCGGTTTTGCACATAATTTCAACCTGATAACCGCTAGCTGATCACGGTTCTTAATTGCGAGTTTAGGTCAGTTTACTACCACCCCAGATAAACTTTTTTGAGTAACAAGACATGCCATATCTAAAAATGTCCGATTCATTATCCGATCCAAATCATGACATATTTCGGATATTGGGTATCGGGATCATATTCCGACTCATGGCACATTTCGGTGATTCAGATTTTGAATCAAACGGATTTTGCCGTTTTTTTCGGTGAATCCGATTTTGAATCACTCGGATTTTGGCATTTTTACGGTGTCTCGGATTTTGGATCACTCGGATTTCGACGTCTTTTCGGTGAATCGGATTTTAAATCATGAAAATTTCGGTTTATTTTGATGGATATCCGAAAATGAGTGAGTCGGATCCAATGTATAGTAAATGCATACGCGACCATCAAAAGTCCGACCATTTCACTCACCACAACGGACGGCGCCGCCCCTTTCTTGATAATTGAACTTGATAGCGACTAGATGGATGGGTGAATTTCGAGACCTTTTCAATTGTACTGTCTTGCCGTTCTGTCTCATCGTCCGGGTGATGGTCGTAATTTTTACGTGAAGGAGGCGGGGAAGGAGCGAGGTGCGTGTTTGAACGCTAGCCGTGTTCCCTCCAATCATGAACTTCGCTCCTACCCCGTTTCCCCGCCTCTATTGCGGCTGCGAAACTTTACGACACTCTCCCTAATCACTGTACACTCTCGCGCAACTGAGAATCAAGAGAAAAACAGGCCTGAAAGAAATCGCCCACCAAGTTTCCGCCCTAAAAATATAGGCAAATTTAGTGAGCCATTACTCCATTTGTAGGGCGACCTGAGCGATTTCAGAGATACCATACTAATCAGCGTGCAATTCTCTCCAAGACAGGCACAAAATCTGGAAAAGAGTTTCTTGGGTGTTCTGTGCTTTTGAGGCTGTTGACTGCTATTTTGGAGCTTTTTTTTACCTTTATTTCAATAATACATTCAAGGCCCTGTCCACTACAAGCGTCACCACGCTATTGAAGGCCTGCAAAACTTATGTGGAGTGCTAGACAACAGTTTTTAATCCATGCAAAAGAAAGCATACATGTTGAGGCTATAGAGAAATGTCAAAACAATTTCTCCAGAAAACGTTTCATTATGGAAGGTGGGATAGTGCATGGCCGAATCTCAACATTTAAGGCAAGACATCGTCTATTTAAACTTCCTTCGCTACAGTCAAGGGGAAAGGTCTTTGATGTTTCAATGGTTCACAAACTTTTGAATCTCAGAGTGAAAATCCCTTTCACACAATTTTTTCAACTCACGCGGTCGGGGACAAGAGGACCTCGTTATAAAACAAGAATTCCTAGGCCGAAACCTAACTACACCGCGCACTCCTTTAGCACCAGGGCCACCTTGGCATACAATGCGCTCATGAGTAAGAGTACAAGTATCATAGAGTTCTCAAACTTCAAGCGTTACGCTAAATTAAAACTTCTTAATAGTAGGGGGACACGGTGCGTGAGTTGAGAAAGCCTATTTTCTACTGACTCCTTCAACTTATTTGTTGTGTATATTCAGTATTTATATTACAGTTTTGTACGATTGTCTTAAAAATCGTAGTACATCAACGACAAATACAATAAACTACAACTACAATCAACTACAAATCAATAAATCAACAGTCAAATCAACAATCAACAAATCAACAATCAAATCAACAATCAACAAATCAATATCAACAATCAACTACAATCAACTACAAATACAAATACAAATCAACTACATAGGGCGTTTTGCGAAGTGTGCATTGACCTCTATAACGCCAAGCATTTTCTGCAGGTCACAATCACCATTCGGTTGATCGCGCGTTTCCAGAAACAAGAAAAATCGAAAAATCCTCACCTTTCTTGATTTTTCTCGATAATGACTACTTTAGCCAGAGGGACAAAAACTGAAAAACGCGCACCCCTGGCTCCAACTGAGGCCGTGAATTAAGGCATGTGTTAAAGGCAGTGTCCACGATAAGAACCATGCCTGATTTTTTGGTGAAGATCGGCAGCTGTAGGGCTTAGCGCAACCCGAACGTTGAAAAAACTAGCTCGGAACAGTCCCCTACGACCCCAAAGTTGGACACCCGTCAGCTCGTCACACCCGGATGAACTTTCCACGCCCACCGACGTGAACAGATGAACGCTTGAGATTGTGAGATGAGCGATGGTTTCCGATCAATAGCCCCTTCTTCCCTTCATTTTCAACCTCACTCTATACTCAGGTCAGCTCGCATACATCGGCGGCAAAAAACGGAAGTTACAAGCCTAGGACAACTCGTCCACTATTTTCCCTAGTTCAGTTTTTGAGGGACCATAACTCCGTTCCTAGCAGGTCTTGTGCGATTTCAAAAACATCATTGGAATCAGCATGGGACCGTCTTCAAGATAGGCGAAAAAGCAGAGAAACGATTCTTATCGTGAACACTGCCTTCAAAGGCAGTGTTCCCGAAGATCAGGGTTTTGCTTATGGAGCCCCTACATGGCCCCAAGCAACTGATTAGTGAAGAAAAAACCGCGAAAAAAACGGTTGGAACGTGCCAAAACGGGCAGTAAAGTTTAAGTATCACCCCGCTTCTTAAGTATCACTGGAATGGTTAAACGAATCTTGAAGGAACAGTTGCGCGAATCTTAAAGGTGTGCTGTGGAGTACTGTAGAAACGCAGACTTACGATTGGAGCGCGGAAACGCAAAATCAATACGCGCCAGGTGATGGCCATCTCTGCATTTTGAAACTGTCTTCGTTCTCAAATGTCCTCATCCTCACCGCTGATTCCCTCTTGTTTGTCTCCTGTTCATTGAAATTTTTAAAAATTTGTTATCGTGTTGTTCGCATCTACGGTTCCTGAAAACTGGTATTGTATGCATTCTTTTCAGATGTGTTATGGTCTGCGATCTGATATTTCCCTCTTCATCGCCACCAACATTAGTGAAATGATCTCCTGCAACGCGCTGCCAACTGCAACTATAATTACCACACATGGAACAGAGTTTGTGCTCGCAGTCTTTACACTGTTTCATCTTCTGGCTACCAGAACGAATAAGGTGTGTTTGCAGTATTTTTTCCGCATCAGACTTTGCTCCCCTGAGCATCAGTCATTTGCTTTCTTTAGATTCGTTCTCCTCGCGAAGCTTCGGGACAGGGGCTCTCTTCACACCGGGGGAGGAGTCGTCCCGCCTTTTGCGGCTCTAATTCCACTCGGGACCACTTCGCCCGCGTTGAGTGGCGTGACGTTTCAAACTGCGGAAATGGTGCAACTCCTCCCTTGGTGTGTAGAGCCCCTGTCCCCGAAGCTTCCTACTGCAATAATGTGCCGCATTCGATGAACCTGGCCACCTTCGCCGTATTTGATGTCGTGACCTAGTTACAGGTAGGTTCCATTTCTTTATGGATTTTGATTTTTTTTGTTGACTTATATTTTTAATTCTCAAGCTTATACCTAATTTATTGTACTGGTTTCTCTGTAATGGCTCCTGAAGGTATGGGGGCGGGGGTGGAGGCGCGCTCACTGAAATTCGTTTATTCAGAGAAGTGAATGCTGAGCTCAAATTCAGTCTGGAAGGTGTTCCTGTGTACTCCGGGAGTTATAATTTGAATCTTTCCGGGCTGGCGACTCGATGCTTCGCTTCAGTGATGCTCACGGAGATTGACCATTGACTCCTGGCAATGGGCCAGCTCTGGGTTACGGTAGAAGTCGTTGCGGGGCCTATTGCCACTCATCGGCAACACCTCTTCGGCCTACGCACTTCGAAATTTTAGAATCATTGAGGCTTCATACCTTGCCTACTTAACAGGCTTCTCTTTGAGAATGCCCATCTTGAGCCCCTCTACTAGTATGTTCAATTAGATGACTCGCCCTGTGACAAGGGTTACTGCAGTTCTTTCTTTTCTTCAAAACTGAGCTATTGAATATAGCCTCTATGAAGTATACGCTCAGCAATCAGTAGTGAGCACACCACGCACAGAGCTTGAATTTGTCATAACCTCACGGATTTCAGAAATAGCTGGTAGTTGAAAAGATACATTTTGAAAGCGATCAGCACCTCAAATTTGTAATCACATACCATCTTTTCGTCTTCTCCAGGATCGAAAGGGTAGTTTTCGGAGCCTTAAAACTAAAACGAACTCACTGACAGAATCTCTATAGAGTCGGAAATCCGAAACTGCGGAGGCCGAATCTACGACGCCATTAAAGGCAGTGGTTGCGATCAAATATGATTGTCGTCTTTTTCTCTCTAAACCTTTTCTGGGTCTCGAGTAGTAGGACCTATGAGAAAAAATCGCGAAAAAACCACTGTTTTGGGCCAAATTTGAAGCCTGAACTTTCTTGTTTTTTGATGGTGGACGAGTCCACTCCACATCATCGGCATCGATGACCTCTTATATCAAGAACATCAGCTGGCTTGAAATTGAATTTCAATCAATGAACCTTCAGATTTAAAGTCTACATATAGTCAAAACATTGACTGGAGTGATTTTTTTTCATTGCCCAACTGTTTTATTAGGTAAATTAGCATTTATTTCTTCCTCGAAATGTCGATGATTTTTGACTGCTCGGCATAAGACTGCGATCTTTTTGGTCGGCGCTGTGCACGTGTGCACGAACTGGCTTCTTTGGGCCCTTGAAACTCTGATCCTAGCACGTTTTTCTTACGCTCCAGACTGCGTTACGCTCCAAACTGCGAGAGCGCCTAAAATCTATGTCTGAGACCCTTCCGCGAGCCTGCAAGTAGGGGAGCTTTGAAATTTTGTAGAGGCTTTCCGCGCTAAATTCAAAAGAGCGGACTCTTCGAGGCGAATAGAAGCGTACATAAAGCTGAAACAGCTGAAAAAACGTCCCACCATAAGTTATTACTGCGTCGAGTTAAAAGAGTTGACTCGCTGGATTTACCCAGATGCTAGCGAGAAAGAACTCTCAATGATTCGAGGTGGGGAGCTCATTACACAGCTGACAGATTGGAACGAGTACATTTAGTTATTCAACACCATGGAACAAGCTAACCAACACGTGGCTTACGAAAAATTGAAAAGCCTTGCAAAGTGTAGTGAAAGAAGTCGTCAGGTAGCACAGACCGTTCGAGCCTCTGTAAAACCTAAGTATGACCACTTCAACAGTGCTGAGAAGAAAAAGCTTGATTTCAGGGATGATCCAGGTCCATCTAGTAGCAACACAAATGAGCGGAAACAGCAAAGGAAAAACAAAGCCTCTGATGTTACCTGCTCATACTGCAAAAAGAAAGGAGACTTTCAAAGGGATTGCTTCAAGGCTCGCAGTGATAGTGGCGAACAGACACCGATCACGGAATCGCTCACGCCGTCCGGCTCAAACGCTAAAAGCTGCAAGCAGAAGCAGGGGAAAGCAAAAGTTCGAACATTCACCACGACACTTAGTCGCTGGAATTGTGGAATAATTTGAACAAAACCTTCTGTTTGTGAGCTTTTCGGTGAGCAAACCTTGGGGAAAGTGAATCTACTAGGGATGTCAAGAACATCTCTTTTTGACACAGGATCACAAATAAGCATTGTTCTCATCAAGTACTTGAATGAGGCGCAAAAAACGGGGTATGGCCTGGATTCTCATGTTGAGGAAATTCCTATGCCTCAGCGGCGACCTGTATACGATACCTCAGGTAAAGAGATGCAGTTTGTGTGCGCGATTCAAAGCTCGGTTAAAACGGAGAAATCCCAACCGCATAAAGTAGCTGCTTTCGTCACAAAGTCACAAGATGACGCAATAAACATTGGGACAAATGCGCTGAACAGCCTTAACATTGCTTTGGAAGTGAAAGCTGAGAAGCGAGTATTTTCAGATCGGCTCAAATCGCTGTCTAACCGAATAAACAAACTCTCGAGGTCAAAGCCACAGAGAGTAAATGCGAAACCAGAAGCAGAGGGTGCAAAAACAGTATCTGTGGCAGTGGTAAAGCGCGCTTACATCCGTCCATGTGAAATAAAGACCGTAACCGTATGCAATCAGGAAAAGGATAGTGTTTCACGATCAATCTCTCACGAGACTCGTGGCGAAGACAAATCTGTCTTCAAAATGACGTTCACGAATAACATGAAGGTTCCAAGAATATTGCGTAAAGGAGAAGAAATTCGCTATTGCGATAGAACGAGAAAACCCAAAAAGGTCTCGGAGCGACCTCTCCCTAAAGGGGAGGGAGATGTGCGCGGTCATGTAAGATCTGGTCATTCAGGAATCGCAAATGGAAACAGTAGTTCTATTTCTGCAATAAAGCTCAACGAGACTGCTGCGCCTGTCACAACTGGAGCCGGTGATGCTGAGTCGCTAAAGGTGCAAACCGGCTTAATCCAGATGCTGCCTCTCAGTCTACATGACGAGCCTCTGAATACAACCAAAAAGAAAGAGACCCAAAAAGCTCAATATACTATATTGTGGCATAACATGTTTCAGAGTCTACGTCGGGCCGCCACAGGATGATCCGCTGCATTTGTTCCACCCGTGTAGCTGTGGTATCTTCCGCACAAAAGCCTAGACCGCCTTGCCAAGTCTGCGTTCCGATCCTGCCCGCTCGAAGTCGGTGAACAGCATGATCGAGCTCGCCAATGTTGCCTCGATAGTGCTGGACCCATTTTGGGGCGATAGACGCAAGGAGGAGGAGCTAATGTTGAAAAGCTTGAAACAAATGACAATCCTCATCCTGACACACGCCGTGGCAGCGCATCGATCTAGCTGTTACGATTTCAACATGGCATCGAGAGCAGCGGAAGGGAAACGCCTGATCCATCCGCCATTGTTCCCGGCTTTTCCCGGCTACAACATTGAGTCCTATTACGCCCAAGCAATTGTGCGTTTTGACCAGATCCAGCGTGACTATGATGATTCATCAGCCAATCCGACTATCATCGCACTTCCATTGCCCTTTCTTCGTGCGGAAAAGGATCTGAAAGAGAATGACAAGGCCAGAATCATGGTCCACTCCACATTGGATGGTCTGGCAGCGCAGCTCAACAAGCATCCGATCTCCGCTGCCATCGTGCTCGTTTGGCCTGATACGATGCCATCAAGCAAGCATATCAACCACTTGATGCATGCACTCGAGAGGCACCTCCAATGCGGTGGTCCCTCGGACATCTATCCTATTCCGTGTGAGTAGAGACGCAGTGAAACCTGATAGGATGTCAAAAATCTGCGCTGAGGTAACTGAAGTGTTAACTCAACCCGCTAGAGGATTCGACGCAAAAGTGGTATATGCATATGGTGTGATAAAGGATAGCGTTTCTTTGGAATATCCCACTACGAGCCTGGGAACAAGTCCGAGACAAGATGCCAAATTCCACCCATGGCAAGTAACCGTGTTCCTCATTCAGATGAGGAAATTCGCTCTTAACACTATCACGCTACCGACTTTCTTCCCAGCCAAGAGAGTCAAGCGCGATCAAGAAGACGAACAACACGACGCCGACGACGCGCCACCAAAGAAGCAGCCAGCCCCAACCGCAAAGAAGCCGAAAGCCGTTCGACCGCAAGTGATGTATCTACGTGACCCGAAGAAAGAACGAGATCTCTACGCTCATCTCGTCCGTCAGAAAGGGAAGCACTTCAAGAAATAAGCCACCGGTGTCTGAATTGTCTATGGAGGGGCGTGTGAAGATGATCTGTTGATACTATGTGATCATTAGTTGATTGTTCTATGTTTGCTGATTAACATGAGATGTACTTTGCTCATCACCGTTTGTGGCAGACATGTTGATCGTTCTCTGAGTCGACCCCACGTGACAAACCTCAATTACCAGGCAGGGTGGCCTACTTCCGGTGGGCGCTCCCTACCCTCGCCGCACTATCTCATCGCCCCCTGCCTTATCAGTCGTTATCAGTCGATATCACTCCTCAGGGGATCGCGGGGTCGTAATGGAGCACAATAGGCTTTCACCTCGACGAGGATAGCGAGAGCAGTACGAGGGGAAGAGCTGCTGCTCGAGCAGCACGTGCTGCCTTTGTGCCGCTCTTAGCAGCACGTGCTGCCCTCGTCCTCCATTTGTCGCCTCAGCTGCTGCTCTTTTTTGTGGCCATCGTAGTGTGGTAACATTGCTCAAAGTGGTCCATTTGGACAGCTACGAGCATATTTACAGTCAGCATGGGGAGCTTTTTTGTTTTGAGCATGCACATATAGACATCTGATTAGTTATATGTCAATTCACCATTTCTCTTTTTCTCCCCAAACAAGGTGTATGGAATTGAAGCAATCGATTGATTATCATCTCAGACGATCGTAAGCTGTCAAGGAGCACAACTAGCTCTCATGTTTACTGGAATAGCGAGAGCAGCACAAGGGGACGAGCTGCTGCTCGAAGAGCACGCGCTGCCCTCGTCGTCCATTCGTCGCCTCAGCTACTGCTCTGTGTTGTGGCCAGCACAGTGTGGTAACACTGCTCAAAGTGGTCCCTTAAGTAATTACGACCTTACTCATAATCAACTTAGAGAGTTCTTTCCTTTGAAAGAAAATGAACATGCCCACTCCCTGGGAAGTTGTATAGAGTTAACACAACCAATCGATCTCCAGAAATATCACACGGAATACCTTGAAGGCAGTGCCCACGATCAAAACAGTTCGGATTTCTAGTGTAAACCGGAAGAACCAGGGCTCACTGCATCAATAATGCTGAAAAACGGCTAAAAACTATCACTAAATAGCCCTATACGACCCTAAACTTGAATGCCCGCTCACGCCACGCCCACTTCCTCAACGGCTACCGATAAAAATGTCTGACTGAAAATTCGGCTATAAGAAGGCAACCGATTATCAAATGGGGTAAGTTTTGTTGAGCGGAGTGGATCGCACCTCTTGGGGGTATGTTGTTACCCCTAAGGCCGAGTTTTCAGTAGTTTACGGATCGGTACCGGGTGAAAGGAGGGGGCGTGGGCGGAACACTCAGGTTTAGTGCCGCACAGGTCTTTTTGTGCCCGTTCGTAGCCATTTTCTCCGACATTGCTGATGTTTTCGAATTTCTGGTTCAGTGTGTGCATCTGAATGATTTTTGCACACCTTCCCGGGTGTATGCTTTTTCGACAGTCCTGTCATCATGTGGACTGTACTAATATCTATTGCTCGCAAAAAACAATAGAGGGAGTTGAAGTCAGACGATCCCTACTCATGATTCTGAAGCAAAAAGTTTGTCAATTTAATGCCAGTTGGTCTTCAGTTTGTCTTCGAGTCAAAGACCAGGCGCCGCCCGCTCGCCGTCGACCAAGACACGCTGCCATCCCATCGCCAAATCACCGCGACTTGACGCTACTAACTGCCAACTGCTCGAAGCCATTTTCCGAAACTTTAATTTCATCTCCGACTGGTCGCCTTTCTATGACTCAATCTCAGGTTAAACGCGCGGTGGCGGCCAATGAATCGCGCGGAGAGCTCACCTCTCAAACGTGGTACGGAGTCTTCAAAAAAATTATTTATGTATTATTAAAAATTATGTATTAATTGTATTAAAAAAATTATTTAAAAATTATTAAAAAATTATTTATTTATGCAGGATTCGCATTTTCGTTGCATGGAGTCTTCAAAAAATCTTTTGGTATTTTATTGATTATCAAATCAAACGTCGTTTTACTCTGAAGAAAATGTCATGTAAAAATGACAGCCTCGAGAAAAGTAGTTAGTTGAGAGCAATTTGAACGGTTCAGCTCGGCTAAAAAACTAATGAATTGTTCTGGAAAAAGGAATAATTCGTCATTCTCATCGGATGGTGAATGTGTGAAACCGACCGAGATTTCAAGAGGCGGTCGGCTCTTCTAAAATAATTTATTTAGTGTGTTTTCCCATATTTGCAACAATTTGCCTTTTTTAATCAGGAAGGTGTAAGTCGGAAATTTCAAAAAATCACCTCACTCTAAAATGCGTTTCCTTGAACTCAAACTTTACTCGCATTTTCCACAGAAAAACCAATTGTTTTGGTTTGAAGAATTGTATTTTTTAAGTGCTCAGTGGCGATGGATTGCCAAAATTGAGCAAAATGGAGAATACATTTTCTCACGAAAAGCACAATGCTCACAGAATTCAAAGCCGACAGTTCTCAAAAACAACTTTCCAATGAAACTAATAATTTGAACACTTCCAAAAAATGTTCACGACAATAATTAAGAAATAAGAAAAAATGTTCAAGAATTTCGAAAATTGTCTTTTTTTGGAAGAAAAGAAATCACCATTCGCAGGGAGATCAATAAATGATGAAAACTCTGATATTTCACTTCCGTTTAACCCTGGACATTCATCTAAACAGTGCAAATTTCGGCGATTGAAGAACAATTTCAGGGAATCTTCATCCTTGGAATATGTAGATATAATTTTCACCAAATAAAGCCATATTTCGTCTTTAAAATCGAGAAAAATAGATTATCGCGCTCAATTCTTATCTCTACAGTCACAAAACCGAGTGAAAATAGATTCATGTTTAAATTCTCTGTTGAGGAGTGTTTTTGGGACACTCACATTCACTACCGACCGACGACTGTGTTGAACGGTCCTCGCAAACTCGTGCCAGATACGAGGCAGTCTTTGGTGGGCATGAGACAGTCGGCAATGCGAGCATCATTTCTTCGATCGGTGGCGAATATCAATGGGTAGAATCAAAGATGAAAACCCAGCTAAGGATAACAATGAGCCTCACTGGGGTCTTTATTTTTGGTAAGTCGCTGCTGCTGCACTCGACACATCCCCGCGAGAGAAAGATTATAAGAAAAAAGAAAAGATCAAAAATGGGGAGCAGCAGCGGGGCGAGAATAAAGAGCAGCAGTTGGGGAGAGAAGAGCAGAAGTTGGGGCCGCAATGAAGAGCAGCAGTTGGGGCCACAAGCAGGAGCAGCAGTTGGGGAGACGACCGGAGCAGTTGGGGCGACTGTAGCAGCAGGTGGGGCCACTGTACGAGCAGCAGTTGGGGCAGTGAGCGGAGCAAGAGGACACAACGTGCTGCCCTGGGCAGCAGTTGGGGGAACGAAAGGAGCTTACACCTCGACGAGTAACTGCGTTAGTAATCCCCTCGTGCTGCCTTACTAAGCCGCGAGTATCTGAGTCACCGCCTATAACTAGCGACACGATTGGTCGCCCAGGTGTTCTTCGTTCTTCGGCCGCACATTTTTGGCCTCGCCTCCTGTTTATCCTCTAATAAACTCTATTCTTGAGTGCAACCTAGACCATCCGCAGTCAACACACAAGTTTCACAAAACCCACATAAACAAAATAATAAAAAATAATAATAATGATAATAATAATAATAATAATAATAATAATAATAATAATAATAATAATAATAATAATAATAATAATAATAATAATAATAATAATAATAATAATAATGATAATAATAATAATAATAATAATAATAATAATAATAATAATAATAATAATAATGAAAATAATAATAATAATAATAATAATAAACAATCCTTATTCTTAAAGGCAGTGTTCACGATAATCCTCGATTCTGAGACTAATAGCTAAATCGATTGTTTGACCCCCGGGTAGAACAAAAATGACGAAGGAATCGAGTAAAATGCGCCAGAACGTCACGAAACTGCTTGCTCTCACCCCACCTCTTTACTCTCACAGGAACTGTTCGTTGTGACAATGAAATCATTTGTAGGCCCGTCAATCACAATTATTTGCTTGCTGTTGTTCCGTTCTTTTCTTCGGACCCTAACTAGTACTATTTTGCCTGAAATATTCTTCCATTTCCGACTGACCCAATTTTTCACCGGTGACAACCACCGTGAACATGTTCATACAACTGGACAAGCAGTCCAGGCCAGAGATTAATGTCACTAAAATATGACGTTTTAGTGCGTTTCTCGCCGTTTCTTCGTAGTTTCTGTAACACTCGATGGCCGACGCTTTGTTTTGAGTGGGAAACTCGGGAACGAAAATCATCGTGAACACTGCTTTTAAAGCAGTTATGTCCTGCTGTGTGTGTGTGTGTGTGTGCGTGTGTGTGTGTGTGTGTGTGTGTGTGTGTGTGTGTGTGTGTGTGTGTGTGTGTGTGTGTGTGTGTGTGTGTGTGTGTGTGTGTGTGTGTGTGTGTGTGTGTGTGTGTGTGTGTGTGTGTGTGTGTGTGTGTGTGTGTGTGTGTGTGTGTGTGTGTGTGTGTGTGTGTGTGTGTGTGCCCCACCGATCTTGGGAATGACCGATGAGAAATGTCATGAAATGGTATAATTATGTAGGTGGGTAAGACATATTTGGGTTCCCAAAAAATCAGCCTGGATCATCTCTGGCGCGCCTTGGGACAACCGACTTTGTCCGTGGGTGGCTTTTTTGACCGTGGGTCATAAAAACTTCAATGAGTCGTCTAGCGCTATAAGGGCTCAGCATTCATCAAGGCGGTAGGTAGTTAATAGTAATGGATGGGACGCCGTACAGAATCGCTAGGGTTTGCGGGTATGCAGGGCGTTACCGATAGTGTGCAGGACCTAAATGGAAGCGTGCAGGACGTTATAGGAAGTGTGCAGGGCCTCAGTGGGAGTGTGCAGCGCGTCATTGAAAGTGTGTAGGACCCTAATGGGAGTGTGCAGGACACCAGTGGGAGTGCTCAGGGCGTCATAGAAAATGTGCAGGACCCTAATAGAAGTGTGCAGTGTGTCATAGAAAGTGCGAAAATCCCCGGTGGGACTGTGCAAGGCACCAGTGGGAGTGTGCAGAGCGTCATAGAAAGTGTGCAGGACCTGAATTGGAGTGTGCAGGGCGTCATAGAAAATGTGCAGGACCCTGATAGGAGTGTGCATGACGTCATAGAAAGTGCACAGGTCCCCAGTGGGAGTGTGCAGGGTACATAGAAAATGCGAAGGTCCCGAGTGGGAGTGTGCAGGAGGTCATCGAAAGTTAGCAGGACCGCAGTGGGAGTGTGCAGGAGATCACCAAGAGTGTAGAATTGGAAAAAAGGTTTTTTATTCTGTTCTTGCTAAATGTTAACCTTTTTGTGGCGAAGAAAACGGATAGGAAAACATGAATCTTGAAATCTTGAGAAGCGTGCGGCGCGTTTTGAGAATGGCGCAGAACTCCGGAGACATTTCCTTGCCAGTCATAGGAAACAAGCAGCACCTCCACTTCCGCACCTTCTTCGTTCGTCACTCATTGCAACCGCTCAGTCATTTCGAGTCCCCAACTTTATATATGTTGCAAGTCTGAGTTTATCAAAATTGGCACCACAAAATCATAAACAACCACCTACTTATTCCATTCATTGAGAACAGGGGCATGGTGTTGGTCAACTAGGTGAACATCATATAAAATGAGAATGCGTTTGTCCTTATCATGACAGAGATGGTAAAGCGAGAATAATCGCTTGGGAACTTTGAAAATCGAAAGAAAGGGCAGTGGGTAGCGACGTAAGGGAAGGAAGGACGGAAGGGGTTGTGAATTTTATGCCGGTAGCAGCCGACGATCTACTGCTCGCTTCTTATGTTTTGCTTTTTGATCCCACATTTTCATACCCCCACGCCCTGCTGTAAATGTCCGGCAGTCTGCTCTGCTCAGGAGAGTCCACACGGACAGCAAATTTCGGGCAGACGGAAGTCAGTCAACACCGTTCTAATAAACTAATCCGTCTCAGGATGTTGGCTCCCGCAAAAGTTTCTTTGAGCGAAAAATTCGCTAGGTCTCGCTAGTAATAATAATGAGCATTAATAATATTTTTAATAACATTAGTATTAATAATAACATTAATAATATTAATAATAATAACACTAACACTAGTGACAATAATAATAATAATAATAATAATAATAATAATAATAATAATAATAATAATAATAATAATAATAATAATAATAATAATAATAATAATAGTCATAACAATAATGATAAAAATATATATATATATATATATATTAGCAACAATAATGGTAATAATAAGAATAATATGATTAATGTATAAATAGAAATCATAGCAATGCCATTGATAACAACAGTGATAATGGTGATTATAGCAACATAAAGGTATTGAAAATAATAATAAATAAGAGTGATCGGTTAGCAACAATATTCATAGCAATAATAAAAAACAACAGCAATACTGATATTAATAAGGAAATTGATAATAATAACGATGTTAGTATTAAGATATTAACAGCGACAATAAAAAGCATTTATAAGTGTACATAGTAATAATAGCGTTTTTTTCTGAAACACCAGCAGATCCATGACGAATGTCTTACAAGGGAACCACAATAAGTCATAGTGATCATTCCAAATGAAATTTACTTTTCTAAAACCATTTTCGGACGAAAAGTCTGAATATGCCCATCGCAGCTGCCTAGACCCACTCTGAAAAAGTCAAAGGCATTTTTTCTCTAATTTTCGTACTTATTGTACCCTCCAAAAGGCGCATTCTGTTATACGAAAATCCGGAAACGGACCTCATATTCGTGTTCAGCGCCTAAAACTACCCCACTAAGCAAGTTAGTTCGAAAAAGCATTTTCCAAACTTTGCGCAGACTAACAGCGTTTTGGACTTGTACGAATTTTCGGTTGGGCGTTTATTTATACCACAGAGAAGAGGGTTCTCGAAGCGTTTTAGAAAAATGTTCCAGATTTGACGAATTAAACCGCTCTGGGGGTTTATTTGGGGTGCTGATCAGGGATGTGCGTAATAAAAATTTTGTAATTCGTTAGTCGTTAGTCGTTCAACCGGCCAAAACCCTCGTTAGTCGTTAGTCGTTAGTCGTTAAAAATCTAGGCTTTGACAACAAGCACAGCTGAGGCGAAAAAAGCCCTTATGAATAGAAAAAAGAAAAGCATGAAGAGATGTATGTTTTCCAAAACATTCAATGCAATTAAAGGCACAAATTATTCCTTGTTAGAGAACCTACTTCAAACTGCAGACCTACGTATACATAATTCAAAATATGCACGAAAGTCTAATTCTCGGGAGTGGGTTTTTATCGATTTCTGTAATTTTTCGGTAACGAAAGAAGCTATGGGAATCCGAGGAAATCTTTAACTCTGCTTTTTTTCCAGCGCTGAATTTTCCTTTCTGCGTTATATGACGTTATTTGTGATCTACCTGGTGGTGACACCACGGAGAATTGAACCGACTCTGAACTTATTGTTCTTTGTTCAGCGTCGCGAGCCGAGCACTTGCGTGGCTTAGAGCCTGTTCCCATAATGGGGAGAGGTCGGAAGAACTTAGCACCCAAGTTAAAATTTTACCCCTGAGAGGTCCCAGCACCACTTTATAGAAACCCCATATCTCGAATTTATGACTGAAAGTCGAAGGACGGCACCCTTTACAATCCAATCATCAGATACAGTTCCCGTCGTTGGGCAGTTGTTGCCTGCAGGCTTTGCTCCATATTATCACCTCTGATAGTGTCCTCTGCGAAAATCTCCGCTGGAGTCGGTCAGTGCCGGAACCGGTTCAGTGAGCCTACCATAAAGTAGCGAGACCGACGCGAAGACGCATAAACGCTGCTCCTAACCTTGCGTAAAGTTCGAGTGGGGCTTTGATGTGGGGGCTCCAGAACTGCGAAGCAGTGTCAGTAGATCTAATAAATACTGAAGGCTATGGCTATTTTGTACCATTCACCTAGAACAACCAACAGGGTATCAATCCTGGTGCAAGGCTCCGGCTGGAGCGTGATTTGAATGACCATTGGCTTTCTAACGAATTTTGGGATTGCTTACGAAAATATTTTTATTTTCGTTAGTCGTTAGTCGTTAGTCGTAACACCCAAAAAGCCCGTTAGTCGTTAAATTCGTTAGTCGTTAGTCGTAATTACGCACATCCCTGGTGCTGATCACGTATCTGAGGTTTATTTATCGATTTTCCGAAGTTTTCGACTGTATTCGTTCATAGATTCCCATCGGGGGAGGATTTGACGGCAAATGGCGACTTTTGACGATTTCCGGAGTGCTTCTATAGAGTATGCTCAAATTATTTCTCTGGGGGTTATTTGGAGTGCTGAGCACGAATCTGATGTCGGTTAATCGATTTTTGGCAGCTAACGGTAGATTACGGTTGGTATACGGTAGTTTGGTCGAAGTCTCAGATTTGTCTCAAAGTTTCTATGTGGGGGTTATTTGGGGTGCTGAATACGAATTTGATGTCCATTTGCCGATTATCGGAATATTGAGGTAGGTTTTGCCTCTTTAATGGCGTGTTATCGTCCATCACTGGATAAGGGATCGCCGCGACGCTGCTTGGCGGGAAAATTGCGCGATCAATAGCCACTCTCCCTTCGTTTTCCCGCGCGCAATTTTTTCCGCCAAGCAGCGTCGCGGCGATCCCTTATCCAGTGATGGACGATACCTACCGTAACCTTCAGCAAACCTTAAAATTTGGGCAAGCAAACCCCAGATTACCTCTACATACATGTTTTTAGCAAAATCAGGGGGAAAATTTAAAAGCACCCTGAAAATTCCATGGGGCTTTTACCTTTTACCCTTACCTTGCCGCGAAGCTGTAAAAACCTCTCATACCTTTTCTCAGAGTGGGTCTAGGCAGCTGTGATGGGCACATTCGGACCTTTCGTCCGAAAATGGTTCTAGAAAAGTACATTTCATTTGGAATGGTCACTATGACTTATTGTGGTTCCCTTGTTAGAAGCATCAACTACTGCACTATGCACTACTATTTTGAGTAAGTGCACAGCGATTCCTGCTGCCTTAGCCTTGCTCTAACATTTCGCAAGTTTAGCATCAACTCCTGAGATCAGGAGAAAAACTCATTTTCTTGGGGCATCCGGTAGCGATTTGTGTGGTCAACTCGCTCCGAATTATTGAGTCGTATTTCTCGACCTCCCTAGACTGCGGTTCGAAAATTTCGGGGTCACCCAACAACATTCCTGAGGAGCTCGCCAGAGGGGTTCACTACATGCCTATCATTCGTTAACCGCGCTAGTTTGGTGTTACGTAAATCTTCAAGTTGGTTAACGGGGATGTTACCCGTTGATGTCAAGACTTTTCGTGGAGATCGGACAATTTTTTTGCGTTTTCATATACAAAATGGTCGGGATTTTGCTCAGAACTTATATGTCGGGATTTGTAGTGGTGCAAAACACGAATTTAAGGTCATCTTCCAAAAACGCCTCTACTTTGGGTTCGAAACCTCTCACCATGAACAGGTTTTCGGGCTAAAATACGACTTTCATGACACTCAGCTCTCTAGAGGCTGTATAAGTTGCTTAACAGGAATCCGAGGATCCAAATTCCGGTTCGCAATCGGGTCTCGACACGCTTCGCGGCCGCACGCTCCCGAGTCGGACCCGTTCTCAGCGCCGTAGCCGCCGATCCTATGACTCTGGGTAGGTTTTAGATACTGTAAACTAGAAAAAAATTAAGTGAACTGAATAAAAAAAGCCACCTCGAGCTGCTTTGGAGCTCGAAGCTCAACCCACTCAAGCGCGTGCGGCCGCAAAGCGTTGCGAGACGTAATTGTGGACCGGATTTTGGCCTCGAAAGGCACAATAATTGGCGTTATTTATGTATTTAGCAGATTACACGGGTTGGAATTGTTAAAAAGTGGCTTCAGGAGTAAGGATCTGAGTTTTATTTGGAAAGTATTCTTATGCCATGTGTTTCTTGGCCTTGGACCTGAATTAAGTGTACCCAGTCGGAGTTTAGCACGCGTAGAAAGATCCGGGAAGAGGTCGTGCCGGACTCCCAAGCATCACCTAGGGGTTGTGTATTTCTCGGGGAAGCGCATTTTATGGCCTGCTAAAGATTGTTCAGGTGATTTTGATGGTGTCGTGGGAGGATTCCCCATAACGTGTGTCCCTACTGGAAAAACTCCCGTCTTTAGGCATCATTAGGGCTTGCGTTGTTCCGTAAAAGTGGGTTATTAAGAGTCCAGCTGTCATGCCGCCCTGCTGACCGTTTTAACCGCTGGTTAAGAGATTATTTTGTTAACTGGGGGGGGGGGTCGTGAGGGCGTAGTTATTTTGAAAGCTCGTTTCATTATAATAGGTTGACGTAGAGGGGGTCGTCAGCGAATCCCAAACAATTAAGGACGTTCCTTTCTTTCAAAGGATCGCGTTTGAACTGGATACGATTTTATAAAAAGGTTCGCGATGGTTTCTAACATATCTTCCGCGTGTTCCATGTGATTTGTGAACAGCATGATCAAATCAGAGAGGGGGTCATAAGTTTTATTCTCCTCTCCGAAGACCTTTTGTCGAGGGAAGGTGGTGTGTAGGAGGGGTCGTGAGTGGTTTCCATGCCAGTTGGAAGCGTTGTTGATTGTTTCGAGGCCCCGTTCCATGATGGTGGGTGGATGCGAGAGGGGTCGCAACAGTTTTCTAAATTTTCACGATACTTTTTGGTGGGACTAGGTCATTCAAAATGGCGCACCCAGGGTCAAGCGGGTCGTTGTGTAATTTTTCGAAATCGGAGCGACCCCTCCCCCCCTACCTTCATTATTTATTATCCAAAATCCAAATTTTTGCGATCCCCTCCCTTTCGAGGCGCGATTTCTAGGCACTCTATATTTGACTACTGAAACTTTCATGCGCCAAACATGCGTTCAGTAGTCGGGCTCAAGCGTTTAAAACTTAAGCAATATTTTGTTCTCTCTATTTGGTGACCAAAAATATCGAGAGTTTTAGCGATTTCTTTATTAAATTTTCATTTGGACCGAGATCGCCACGATCATCATCTAAAATTTTCACTTTCACGATGAAGTTTTCATGATCCCTTCTCCATTCGAAAGGAAATTACACAACTGGCAACTGGCCCTACCAACAGTATTCGTTAACCAACCGTTTCATCGCCAAAATTAGATTATGACTACTTTGAAACACTCAAAAGGTAAATTACGGTGTTAAATAAGCGTTATTTTAGTTTTCAATCACTTCTAGAAACTTTCTCCCTAATCTGAAATTTCCGCGTTCGCCCTAACCTTCATTTTCGGGCCAAAATTTTTGCGCCCCCCCCCAACTCCCCGGTGCCAAATATCATAAACCCGTTGACCCTGGTCTGAAATCTAAGCAATGTTACGATCCTTTCCTTTGGCGACCAAAAATAAGGCGTCTTTCGGGTTATCTTCCCCAATTTTTCATTCTCGGTCCGATGTTTTTGCGGTCTGCTGTTTCGAAATCACTTAAACCATCTTCATGAGACAACGAAATGGCTTTTCTGAGAGACACACGAGCAGGGGTGTGCGACAATTGCCGTTTGCCGATTGCCGTTTGCCGGCCATTTTAGGGGTGTGCCGTTGCCGTTGCCGTTCGCCGAAATTTTCCTCTAAAACGGCAAATTTTCGGCAAAAATACGTTAAAACAAAAGAATTTGCCCTTAAGGCAGTTTTTGTATTGGTCAGCAGTTCGAAGCTGCTACAAATAATTATTTTGACTAGTTCCAGCTGATGTATTGTGTGATTGTACCCATTAAATTGGTAACTGATGAGAACATAAACTCTTATAAACTCTTGACAAAGTAATCAAATTAGTTCGTTCAATTTCTAAGTTGTTAATGGGCCTCCAAATGTCTTTTTTCGATTATCAAGCTCTTAACCCCTTAGAAATGCTAAATTTGCAAAAAAAACCTTTTCCAGAAGCACTAAGATTCCTGCAAGTCCCAAGATTACAAAACCAAGTGAAATTAAAGTTGTAGCCTGAAAGCAGCCATTCAAAGGCCGCGTTCACGATAATCTTTGATTTTGAGATTAATTGCTGATTAAGCATTTCGTGCTCTCCTAGAGCATTTCGTGCTCTCCTGGTGCGTTTTTCTCGATTTATTCGTCATTTACCTTCTACTCGGGTTTGGCCCCCGAGTAGAAGGTAAATGACGAATAAATCGAAAAAAACGCACCAGGCGAGCACGAAATGCTCAAATCTCACCTCGCCTATTAAGTTTTACAGGAACTGTTCGCTGAGACAATAAAATCTTTTGTGCAACCGTCTTCTGCAATGCTCTACTCTCTGATGCTTCGTACTTTCCTTCAGACCTTAGAGGCAGCATACACGCTCGTAAGCGTGGTTGGGATAACAATGTGAATCGAACCGTATGGCTTATAATATAATGCCTACGCATTTTGAAGGGTCAAAAATGACCCACATTGCCGCTACATAAGTTAGAAGCTAGCCCCGCCATGTATTTTCACGCCCGCTGTATTTGCTCTGTTGCTCCGAAGCAGGGTTGCTGGGTCATCTTCGCCGTCAGTGACGCGTGTGGTTCACTTGTTAGGCAACCTATCAACAGTACCGGCGGTGAATATGACCCAGCAACCTTGCGTAGCAGGAAAAGGGCAAATACAGGGGGTGAGAAAATACAGGGCGGGGCCAACTTCTAACCCATGTAGCGGCATTGTGAGTCGTCTTTGACACTTCAAAATGCGTAGGCGTTGTAATCTGGGCCATACCATTCTATTTCCGTAGTTATCTCAATCACGTTTACGAGCGTGTATGCTGCCTTTAACTAATACTGTTTTGCCTAGAATATTCTTCTTTTTTCATTAGCTCCATTTTTCATCGGTGACAACCACCGTGAACATGTTCATAAAATCGGACAACTAGTCCAGGTCAGAGAATTATGTCACTGGGTTGCGACGTTTTAGTGCGTTTCTTGCTGTTTCTCCGCAGATTTGGTAACACTTGGTTGCCAACGCATTATTTTGAGTGTAAAACTTGGGAACTAAAATCATCATGAACACTGCCTTTAAACATACAAACCGGTTGAGAGCTCGTATAAATTGGTCCGCCTGTAGTCGGTTGGCGGGCTGATGGTCATAATTGGGACGATGAGTTGATAAAATCTGCAAACACTTTATCCGGCTTTTTTAAATTGAACAGCGTTCACAGCGGTCATTAGAGGCAAGGTTCAATAATATTTTCGATTTCGAGATCCATAGCTGAAACAAAGAGTTGACTCAGTGGCAGAGCTGAGTTTGTTAAGAAACGGTATAAAGAGGGAAAAATGATAATAATTGCAGTACATATACTGCCCCGAAACTTGAAAGTGGTGTACTCGCCCCACTCACTTGCTCTGTAGCCACAAGGGAGTGGGTGGGGCAAACACACGACATTTAGGTTTGGGACCGTCTAGAGCGACTTATTGCTCGCTTTTAGCCGACATTGTTGTCGTAGTAAGCCTCGTGCCGGCTTGTAGACCGGATACACAGAAAGGGAAGCGCCCTAGAGCAGTCCGGCTGGGTAAACGCACTGCACGCGGCGCTCCAGCGGCAACGTGAGCGCAGCGGCTTTCCGTCGCGCCCGTCGCATGTAACAGTCCAAATTGTCACCAGATTCTCTCATTCTGTGTAATCGAGCAACGCGCACTTCGGAGCTCTTGATTTCCCGGGGAAATTCAAGGTTTGCTTTATTGTGAGCACTGTATAAAACTAGACTAATCTTTTTTCCCCTCCTGTATCCTCACAAGTGAAACCATATCAAGTGCGAGACAAAGAGAATCCTGAGTGTACTACTTGCTACTTACAGTAAAAATTGTGAGTGACCCTGGTCATAAGCTAGGTGTGGGCTGTCTTTCGCCACCAATGTCGACTAATCATACAGCCTTGTTGATCTTGATAGTGACCCCACACATCACATATAGGACAGCGCTAATGGCATTCTCTGATCACCTGAGGCTTTCAAGTAGCTTTTGATGTACCCGATTTTTTCTTCCTGTAATTCAAGTGAAACGCAAGTAGTACATATTGCATGGAACACCACACGACTGAACAAATGTTGGAGTACCTATTGTAGCAAAAAATAGATTTTGCCGTTTTGCCGTTTGCCGGCCATTCTTGGGGTTTGCCGTTGCTGTTTGCCGAAATTTTAAATTCCTTTGCCGCACACCCGTGCACACGACCCATTCATCATGTTTGAAAGTCCGACACGACCCCTCTGCCGATCTCTACGCGCAGTGTGTTACACTACGAAGTACACTTGATTGAGGTTCAAAGTCGAGAAACACATGACTTCAGAACACTTTTTGGGTAACACTTTGATCCCTATTTCTCCTGAAGCCGGTTTTTAAAATAATGGCACTAACAGAAACAAGGATTACGATTCCTACCCGTGTAATCTGCAAAAGACAGAAAAAATCAGTTTACGAATACTTTGACTCATCAGTGGGGTACCTCATTCTACATTTTTTCGCTATTCTCTTACAAAGGGCTTTTTTAGAAACCCCAACTGCTGTGTTCCTTGTCCAGAAGAGAAATAGGAGGCCATGTAGAAGAGAAGGGTTGCGGTGAATGTGATGACAAACTTGATAACTGGATACGAAGCTTTTGCCCCGTGAGAATCTATTTGCTTTCTGTCCTAACGGTCGTCTTCAAAGCAGGGTTCGCAAGAAGGCCGCCACCAAGTTTGTAATATGTGTGTATAGCTTGGGTATTTTCCATGAGAGCTGCCGTAGAGAGACAGTTGTGAATCCTCCGCGAAATGACTGTGCTACCGAACTCGCCGGTAAACCCGAGAGTCTAGCTGAGGCATTAAAAACTCTTTTGACTAAGCCATGGAAACACAAGAAGGTTCTCTATTGCAAACTCTGTTTTTCAAAGTAAACGAATTGAATTACATAGTCCGTGCTCTATTTAGATAAATGTGTAAAAATTGTGTAGTTTTTTGCACTTATAGTTTGTTGAGTCGAATCATCCTGTACAATACAGCTTCAACAATCCTTAACTTTCTTTTCAAGCTATCGTCGAGAGTGACCATGAGCGGTTATAAGAGTATTTCACCAAACACTTTTAGTGAGTTTGGTGTAATTTTATGGGTGCGCTTTTATAGTATCTTCATGTCATCCAGCGATGAAGAAGCTATTTGTCCTTGCCCCATTTCTATGGGTAACCCAGAAGAAAGCGTGCCCCAGCGGGTACGGCAAAGAGAGTAAGATGTGGAAGCACGAAGACCGAGAGAGGCTGATAATAGGAGCTGATCGTCTTTATGCTAAATTCGTTCCCTCCTTTCTGTGGTTTAGGTTCTGCCTACTACTTGGCCTTGGGTTGTCTGGATCACGATGCCAAACCACCGAGTGGTGCACCTTTGAAGCATGTGCCATCTTAACTGCACAGGGTTGTGGATATCCACACCGGGGGTCTGAGCTGCGCAATGGTGCAGGGAGGGGGGTCTGAGCTCCATCGGGAGACCACGTGAATCATTCTGACCGGGGTAGTAGGTACACTGTTTAGAATTTTTTTTTGCGAATAATTCGGTAATACCGTCCAATTAACATGAAACCTTGTTGTAACTAAATCAACGTGAATGTTAAAATCATAGTAAAGGTTCTCCTACGGTTGAATATAAGGCTCATAGGATCTGGGTGTTATCCTGGATAGTTGTGTACTGAATTGCAAGCAAAAACAGATTGGAAGCTAGGAAATGGGCGGAAGAAAAGAGTGGATGCGATGAATGGAGTTATTGGCAAAGGCGAAGACTACGAGATGTACTAAAGAAATAAATATGTTTTCAGAGAATAACAGGTCACTTTAAACGTATGGAAAACACGCTTTAATAAATGGTTAGATACGAAAATAGGTGCTTCATCATTAGCCAGACCAGACATGGCAAAAGCACTTGCTAGTTGGAAAGAGCGTCATCTAATCTAGTTACGTTTCGAACTTGATGGACGCTGAAAGGCACTTCTCTGTGTGGCCCACACCTCTTGCAGGTGCGGTCGCGCTGGAAGTCTACATTTTTGCAAGGTATGAGTCAGGGGAATACGATGATCGAGCCCTGCGTGTTCGATTTACCCTTTATACTCACTTTGACCGTCCAACATAGATGCTGAACACCGCTACAGTATGAGGCCCCACACTTTTCTCAGTTGTGGAGGTGTCATGAGAGTAATATATTTGAGTCCAGCGTTTCCGATTTACCCTATGTACAGGCTTTTACCGTCTCAGTGTAACGCCGAAGACCGCTACACAGGAAGCGGAACAAGGAACAAAACATAAGAAAACGTAGAAGTCCTTAAACCTGGGGTGGTAGTAAATGGGGTGTTAAACGCGAATAAACCGCCACCCCCAAGCCGCCAACATACCGCGATATAAATGCAGTGGAGCCGCCAAATTAACGCGAACAAATCGCCACGTCCTGGCCGGCTACGAACCGCGGCATAGGTGCCACGGTTTGTTGCCGGTTTAACGAAAGCTGCTCTCTGCTTACACATATATTATGAATGACCTTCGTCCGCATAAGTATTTTCTACACTTGGACACGAACGACGCTTACGATGGAAAGACGAGGGATCGGAAAGATTATACAAGTAATGCTATTTATTTTATTCATTAGGAAGAGCATTCAAAGGGAAATTCGTAATATTTCGCTTGTTCGAAACGCGATCAGAACGCAATTTTTTGAATTTTGCCTTGGAAACCCTAATTCTTGTAACTTTTATGAGCTCCGTGAGTTTTCAGGACCACTTTCGAAAAGACATGTGAGGTTAATCATTACCCTAAATCAATCAAATGCGCCTGATCTGACAAAAGTTTGCATTTGTAGTTTCTTTGTTAACGTTTTTCTAAAAATTTTTCAAACAAAAGTTTTTTTTTGAAAAACAAAAAAATTCTCCAAAGGAAAATTCGAGCGATTGAAAATTTGAAAATTTCTGGATGAATTATTTACAAGGTGTTCTTGGGAAGGTAACGCTAGGTGCGAAAAAGACATTCCGAAACTCGTCGAGTAATGCAACAAATCCAAAGAATGTCCAGTATTCAACTGAAATGGATAGTTGAAAATTTATAAGAATGAAGATAAACTAGATAGTCTATTTTCGTTCTTGAAAAAGAATTCGAGTGTTTTTTTGGAAGCGTGCAACTGAAGTCTGGCGTCCGAGATTGGGGTAATGGTGTGGTTTCGGTCATTGATGCAGTTGAATTTGTGAAGTGTTTGCCGTCTTCTCAAAATGAAACTAATCCCCCGCCCGCAGTTAATGCTGAAAATATATAGAAACACTGTTACACACTCATATGCGCATTATGCAAGGAAAAGATTTTGTGCACATATTTCAAGGTAAGAATTTGAAACACTTCGAGTGGCCGCACCAAAGCAAGTGCGTCGCGGACCCTTAAAAAAAATGAAGGCACCAACGATGGCACTGACCTGGCAATGGAAGAGGAGTATTCGAATCTTGCAGAAAAAGGAGAACAAATACAGATGGTTTTAGAAACAAGTTCGCATTTCTTTCCTTCAAAACTCGCCCGATACGCCCCGACTAATGCTGATTAAACATTACTAAAGCATCAAATCACTTGAAAATCAGTCGCTTGGAAAATTTTCACTTTTTTGCGCTGGAAATGTTGCAGAAATCCCTTCTAAACGCGAGAAACAAATAATATACTACATACTCCTTATTGCCTGTGCTATGCAATGAATAATGAAGATGAAACTAACCTGATAATAGCGAAGCAAATGAATTTCGGAAGAAAATAAACAAAAGCGGGAGAAGTGTCGGCGCTCGCCAAAAAATTAACAGCTGATTGGGAGGGATTGATTAGTGCCACCAAAGAAGACGGCCAACGTGTTTCAGCAATGATCCCTGCTTTGTTTTTGATCCCTCATCGCCCGTTTCCCTGGCGGAAGCCGTTAAAAGACTATCCCTTGAAACACCTTTCAGTTTTAAAGATAGGCTGACGTCCTGAATCAAAATGGCTAACAGCGCTATCAATTTTCCTTAACCCTCTGCATTAATTAAACTCGTACTTACCCTCAGTATAGATGGTCAAAACTGCTTCTACTGTATCTTGCTAACCGCATCCAAAAACCCCTCGGGAGGAGTTTTTCGTTAACCGCCAGTTCCTCTCGCATTTCAGCACTATTTCCGTGCTGTCTGCGAGAGTATGTTAAACGCGAACTTACCGCGAGGATGCCACATGTCGGAATTTTAGAGAAAAAACAGGTACCTGAAAACGTTTTGAAATCGCTATTTTCAGTAACAAAAGTTACAATTGTCGCTTTTTCGAGGCGTTTTCATTGAAAGTGTAACAAATGCCTACTACTGAGGGATGTTAGGGTAAAACTAGAGCGAATTCTCTCCCACTTATTAGGAGTCCTGCTCAGATTCTGTTATGGTTAAACTCGCGTTTAACACCCCCAATTACTACCACCCCTGGAATAGGGTTTTAAAACACGTGTAATTTAGCTTCCAAAAAAGCTATCCCGGGTTCGAGAAAAACTAAAAAAACTAGGTTTGTAACCCTGCCGATTGAAACTTTACTCGCTCCCAGAGGACGCCTTACAAAAAAAAATACTAGGTGTGGACCTTTGATGTTTTGAGCATAAATGCCCACACCTAAATGCACCGGCTAGTATACTTGGGCAAATTGAAATTTTTTTCGAATGATCGACTTTTCGAATAAATTGAAAATCAGACTTTTTCGAATGATCCACTTCTGGACTTATCCGAAAATCACCCTTTTTCGAATGATCGACTTCTCGACTTATCCGGAAATCGCCCTTTTTCGAATAACCGACTTCTCGTATTATCCGAAACTCACCCTTTTTCGAATGGTCGACTTCTCGACTTATCCGAAAATCGCCTTTCTTCGAATGATCTACTCTTCAAATGAAAAGTCGACTTTTTCAATCGACTTAAAAGTAGTCTACCCTCCCTTTTAGCTGTTCGAACGGTATACGAAGACGTGACAGCCCTGTTGAGTTTTTCGTTCCCGAAAAAGCTCCATAAGGCCCCGGTCAGACTTGGTCGAAAAACCGACTGAGTCCTAAGTCCGGATTCATCATTGCGTTAGGCCCGGGTTTGTCGATTTTTAGCATCAGTCTGCCTTATGACGTTATCACTCACACGGTGGAATTCTTCTTCAGATTCTTCATCACAAGACTAGATTTTTCTGACTTTGGCCCTTATTTAACCGCAATGGAGAAAATAAAGTCTCCTGGCGATAAAAAATCGGATAAAATCCCACCATTCTGGCTATTCTCGGGGAATCTTGTGTTCCTCTCATTTTACCGCTTTATTCGTAGTTCCAACTGTTTTTGTATATTTGCTCGTTAACCACACATATTGAAGATTTCTACGGAGCCTAGTGAATCCGATTCTCCCGGCGCTCGCCTCCCCCGGCGCATGACGGTCTGTTCGATTCAAGACTTCAAATTTGTCTTTAGCCCTAAGTAACCCTCAACTGAGAAGTTTGCACTAAACTCGAACGCTAACGTCAGTCGGGGATAGGGAAAAGCAACCGTTTAGATGAAGTACCGTTTTTGTTGCGACCCCCTACCCATGCTTGAGGTGTGCGACCTCTCCTAGACTCTGTTTCATTCCAAGTGAACTCATGTTTTCGGTTATCACAGCGCGGAGCGGTGGCTTTTTCGTCGAAACCTCTTTATCACTAGTTATATTTCACCGAGGCCCACTGCTCCGCTGCTGGTGATAATCGAAATCAACAGGTCACGACGGTTGGATCAGAGTTTAACAATGGCCGCGCTTAAAGGCAGTGTTCACGGAGATTTTCGTCCCCGAGTTTCCCACATAAAACAATGCTTTGGCCTCCAAGTGCTACCAAAATTACGAAGAAACGGCGACAAACGCATCAAAACGTCGTATTTCAGTGACATCATTCTATAACATGGACTAGTTGACCGGTGGGATTAACATGTTCATGAAGGTTGTCACCGGTGAAAAATTGGCTCAATCGAAAATAGTAGAATATTTTATGCAAAGCAGGATTAGTTAGCGTTCTAAGGAAGGAACAGAGAAATACAGAATAGAGAATTGCAAAGGACGGGTTCAAAAAAGATTCCATTGTCACAACAAACAGCTCCCGCATTTTGCAGGTACCGTGAACTTTGCGATGTCTAAGCCGGGTGGCGCTGAGTTGAAGCGAGCGCGGCGTGTACGCACAGCGTGTATCAGGTTGTCCTAGCCTCTGTTATTGCAGTGACTTGGACAGCATACTGCCCGAATTCCTGTGAATTTGAGGATGAAGAAGTCGAAAAATGTTAGCACTATGGGCAGCGGTCTAGCAGAATCACCCGAGTGTCAGTGGTTGAAGATACAAGTCGCGCGGTCGCGCCGCACCTGCCTCAACTCAGCGCCGCCCAGCTCAGTCATCGCAGGCTTAAAGGCACAGCCCAACCTCGGAATATTTATTTTGTTTTCGCCTATCTTAAAAACGGCCCCTCGCTGATCCCAATGATGTACCTGGAATCGTACAAGACCCTCATTGAACAAAGTTATGCCCCCCTCAAAAAAATTAGCTGCGGAAGCATGGCGGACGAGTTGTCCGAGGCTTGTAACTTCCGTCATTTGCGACCAATGTATGCCAGCCGGCCTGAATAAAGAAAGAGGCCGCGCCTGAGGGAAAGATCAGGGCTATTGATCTGAAACCATAGCTCATCTCGCCACTGTTGAGCTCGACAGATCGTAAAAGGGGCGAGTCAAAGTGGCTTCCCGATGTGGGCTTCCTCCTATATCTCGCTTATTCGAATTGAGAGCTCGCACTTGGCAGGTGTTATACAGGGTGGGTGGGCACCCAGACAATAATCTTTTAGGTTTTATCCTTATCTTGGAGCGGGTCACATTCTGATCACAACGGTATCTCTGGAAGTGTCTAAGACCCCCTACGAACGGAGATGTGGCTCCTCGAAATGCCTGTATTTTGAGGGCGAAAATTCGATGGACGAGTTGTCTCAGGCCTGAATTTCTCTTCATTTGCAGTCCCTGCACGAGAGCGAGGCAGGAGAAGGAGGCGGTTCAGCAATGGACTGAAAAAACGTTGGCTCAGTTGAAATTCATCCATCCATCCCGCCGATATCGAGGTCGAAAATCAGGAAGGGGGTGGCCCGGGGTGGTGAGCGAAGGGGGTCGGGCCCGTGGTGCTCGCTTATATCTCGCTTATATTTTGAATTGAGATCTCGCATCTGGCACGCGTTATTCAGGAGAGGTCTTCTACACAATTGCACGAAAATCTCAAATTCATCTCTGAGGATGTACTGTCTCTTCAAACGGTATACAATAGGTCACCGTGCAAGTTTAAAGGCAGTGTTTACGATAATCTTCAATTTTAAAATTATGCGCTATATTGATTCAGGGGCCCCCGGGTAGAACTAAAATCACGTAGAAATTGAGAAAAACGCACCAGAAGTACACGAAATCCTTAGGTATCACCCCGCCTCCTAAGTATCACAGGAAGTGTTTGTTATGACAATTAAATCCTTTGTAGACCCGTCCTTTGCAATTCTCTACTCTCTATTGCTCCGTTCTTTCCTTAGAGCCCTACCTAATCCTTCTTTGCATAAAATATTTTCCTATTTTAGATTGACCCAATTTTCCACCGGTGACCTTCACCATGAACATGTCCATCCAACCGGACAACTAGTCCGTGTTATAGAATAATGTGACTGAAATAGGACGTTTTGATGTGTTTCTTGCCGTTTCTTCGTAATTTTGGTAGCACTTGGACGTTAACGCATTGTTTCATGTGAAAAACTCGGACGCGATAATCATCGTGAACACTGCCTTTAAGTGGTCACTGTCCCGTGAGACCACGGTCGGAGACGTTGAAATTAGACAAAAAACCGCAATTTGTGGAATGAATTTGATTTGTTTTATAGAAATTTCTCTGATTTTCTCGAAGCTGGTCATTAGGGTAAGAAATGTTTAGTCACTCATAAAAATAGAAAAAGCGGAAATAAATTTACAATAATAGTTCTTAAGAATTTTCATTCGTGAAATTGTCGTTAGGTAAGATCGGTAGGTTTTAACGAATATGCGTCTGAGCCGGCCCAGTTTACTCCGAAGATGGTATTTCAGAAGAAAGGAAGTAGAGACAGCCGCAATCCTGAGGAGAATCTGGATGATGGAGAGGAAGAATGACTTTACTTGAGGAGCGTAACCCTGTCATGTTGATCAGCTGCGCGGGCTGAAGCGTTTAACTTCTGCCAGGTCATGATTTCGTGAATTTGTTGGGTCTTTATTATAGCTCGTGATAACCGGTGTTCAAACTTGTCTTGTTGTTTATTTTACCTTGTTGAAGCATGTTTTTATTGCTATTTTTGAAGATCTTGTGAATCAGGGTCCCTAGGCCTTTGCTGCATCTCGTGATCTTGTGTATTTGGAGCCTTTGTTTTGAAACATGATCTGGTGAATTTCGGGTCCCCAGGCCTTTGTTATGGGAAATGATTGTATGAATTAGGGTGCCTATGCGAGAATTAGGGTGCTAGGCGAGAAGAATTCTCATGTGTTTTTTTTTGTAAAGTCTGAAATATTTTTGCGTTTACGTGTCATACTACTTGAATTCCATTATGAATCTGTATTGCTGGTGTTCACGGAACAACGTTAAAGAAAGCGGTACAAGTCTAGTCAAAAAGCTGTGTGATGGCGCATGAGCAGCACTCCAATCAGTGGCTTAGCTCAAGAGCGATTCAATACTTTTCGAGCGACAGTCAAAATCTGGGTTAGCAGCAGTAGAAGCGTGGCTGAACAGTTGTGCAATACGAGGTCAATAGCTGGTCAACACCGCGAGGGCAGCACGTCAATTGCGCGACAATAGTCCGTCAATAGCTCGCAAATAGTGCGGCAGTAACGCGAATACAGCACTTCAATACCGCTGCAGTAGCGCGATAATAGTACGTCAATAGTGCGGTATGAACACGACAGAAGTGCGGCAATAGGCCTATTATAACGCGTCGACAACGCGACGATAGCAAGACGAAACCGCGGAAATAACGCATCTAGACCGCCACAACAACGTGAAAAAAAACCCGAAAATAACGCGTCTAAACCGCGCCAGTAGCATAACAAGACCGCCACAATCGCGTGACAAAACCGCAACAAAAGCATGGCGAAACCGCGATAATCACATGACGAAACCACGGCATAGCATGGTGAAACCGCGACAAAACCGCGTCTATGCCGCTGGAGTGGCGCTGCTTTTCCACGACAGTGGCACATCAACACCGCGACTATCACGATTTGGGGCTCCTAGCCCAGTTGTCCGAGCGCTCGGAGGGGCTTTCTTGTGGGCTAGGAGCGTCCCAGTGCCAGAGAAATCAATAACAAATGCCATTTGAAATGATTTTCCGAAGGATAATTCCGCTTATGTCCCACCACACCCACCACAAAGCCCTCTTGCCTTGCACGCCTTTAGGTTTTTTTTTTGGATGAAACACCTGGCGAAACGCAGACCTTCATTCTTCCAACGTTTTTGAAGAGGATCCATGACTCATCCCCAATGAGAAGATTCTTTAAAAATTGTGCTTGTTCGTTTCGCTGCAGTAAATCGGTGCAAATTGAAAGCGTGCAGCTTTGTTGCTGTCGGAGAGCTCGTAGGGCACCCATCAAGCCAATTTCCATACCAAAACAAGCTTCTTCAGGCCTCGAACGACCGCTCGTTGATTGACATTGAAGTCTTCAGCTAGCACTCGCGTTGTCAGGCTTTCGTTTCCACGGCTGTCAGTAGTGCTTGGTCATGAAAATCCGATGGCTGACCTCTTCCTTCCATATCCTCCGAACTTTCATTATATATACTTCTTCACCGAGACTTGGTTGAAAGCTGAACATTCCATATCATTAATGCTAGGTGCCTGGTCTAAAGATTTCTCAGTTCTGCGTTGCGATAGAAACACTTCTTCTGGAGGCGGTGTAGCTATTTTGCTCAAGAGTATTTTTTCACATACCATAGTTTTTTCGGAATCGATTCCTTTCGGCTATGAAATCTTAACGGCTGATATTGTTTACGGAAGCACTACAGTCAGAAACGTACTAGTGTATAGATCCCCTTCTTGCGTTTCCTCAATGACAAATCAGCTTTTCAAGGCTATAGGTGATCTTTCCACATGTCCGTGGCCGGTTCTTGTACTAGGTGATTTTAACCTACCAGAGATTGATTGGAGCGAAACTAATCACAATCAGTTAGCAATCCTCATGTGTTGCTATGGCTTTGCTCAACTTGTAAAGCGGTCTACCCGTGGAAATAATATTCTTGACCTAATATTTTGCAACTCGGGTGAAGTGGTCGACAGTGTGGTTGTTCGTGCTCGTATTGGGCAAAGTGACCATAGAAGCATTACATTTAATACGATTTTCAGTGGTACAAAACAAAACACGGTATACGTTAGGCCATTTTCTAAGTGCAATTACGACCTGGTTAATAGCTACCTGTCATCCATTCTCTGGAGAAATTCCTCTGAATCTGTAGCAACTGTTGACGAGAAATACGAAATGTTTTTAGCGATTTTAAATCATGCAATAGAACTTTTTGTTCCATAGATCCATGTTTCACCCACAGTGTCCAACTTACCTCCCTATCTTCGAAATATGCTCGAGCAAAAAGAAAGACTATTTCATTATGCAACCGCTAGTGGTTACTGGTTAGGATACAACAGCTTCACCGAACGATTTACAGAACGGTTGAAAAAATTCAACTCCAATTTAGAAAAGAAAATTTTGTCATCTGGAAGAAAACAAGATTTCTATAAGTATCTGAAAAGGAAGATGTTTTGTAGGGAAAAACCCGGAGGTGTAGTTATTAACGGAAAGAGTGTAGTGACGGATACTGAAAAAGCGAATGTTTTTGCACCCGAATTCTCACAAGTTTTTTCACGAGATAATGGTGAAAAACTAATCATCGATTTTGACATTGAGTACCCTATGTTAGATATTCCATTCATTGACCCAATAACCATTTACGAATACTTGACTGCATGGCCGTCTTCTAATTCTCTAACACCGAATGAGATCCCTTTTCAGTTCATACGAAATGTCGCACACACAATTTCAGGCCCGTTATCGTTTTTGTATAATCAATCGATATTACTGTCGTAAGTGCCGAGTCGGTGGAAACATTCTTATGTTACGCCAATTTTGAAAAAAACAACCTGCGTCTGATCCAAAAAATTACAGACCGGTTAGTATCACGTCAATTTTCTGCAGACTCCTCGAGAAAATTATCAAGAAACATATAGTAGGCCACCTAAATGAAAATGAAATTATTCCGAAAAGTCAGCATGGTTTCGTGGAGGGGAAGTCTGCTGAAACGAATATTTCAGAAAGCCTAAATGATTGGGCGAACTTTCTAGACGACGAAAAAAGTTGCGATGTTATAAACTTTGAATCCCAAAAAGCTTTCGATCGAGTGAGTACTGCCAAACTTTTGCACCGATTTGATGTTATCGGTTTCCATCCAACGAGAAAGTCTTGGCTGAGGGGATATCTTACTGGTAGAACATTCCAGGTGAACATCAACGGGCTACTCTCGAGTGTCAAGAGTGTCACCAGGGCCCGTAGCAAACCCCCCGCCGTAACCACATAAAGATGGCAGCTGACCTGAGGTACATCGTGCCCGGATGCCACCTATTGTCGCCAGTTCGGAGCGACCTTTCGTAACGAGACAATTCTATTTGCAAAAATCGACCACATGATGGAGTCGAACCACGCACGCTGGTGGCATCGACAGCGCGCACAACAGCTGCACCGCGTGGTCACAGTGGAGATGGCATTCTCGCTATTAGCAAGGATGTGAGATGAACAAAACAATAGACAGGAATCCATTTCATGCTAATCGTTCTCTTTACATCTGCAGTATATTCTATGCTGCTAAGTTCATTACAAACTATTCACGACTATTACCGCTTACACATTTTCAGCAGTTGCACAAGAACAAGATTTCGAGTTTGCGAAGAAATTCATGGTTTCCGTTTTTTTTTTGGAATAGTCCGCAGATCACTCGAAACTTGATCAGAGTGATTTTTGACATTGAAGATTTTCCTCTTCTTTGTCTAACCTGAGATACATCATGCCCCGTTGCCAGCCAAAGCCACCATCTTGGAAGGAAACTTCTTCTTTCAAACTAAGCAGGTAAAGTTTTAGTTCTGGAATTATACCTATTCTTACAAGGCTTATGAATTTTTCTTTCAAAAAACATGTTTGTACATGATCACGCTGCTACTGGCTTAGGGGTATGGTATACTTTTGCGACACACGGTCGCGTCGCTCTGCACAGCGACAGCGACCGCCTCGCGTCCTTTAAATCTGTTGCTGTCGCAGTGCACTGCACAGCGACAGCGACAGTGGTAGCGACAGGCTATGGCACATTTGCAGTATGTCAGCCCTCCGCGACACGTCGCTGCGACCCACACGCGACATCTGTTCCTACGACGACCGTTGCCGCTGCTCCGATGCGGGTCCCGCCACGATTTGTGTTAGATTGCATGCCTGTCGCTCATTACAGCGACAAAGTATACCGTAGGCCTTAACAAACATCGACACAAAATGGAGTTGAGAATAGAAGCAAATCTTGATTTTTGCAAATATTTCATGTTTTCTTGTACGATGCCCTTTTCAGAGGCAGAGAAACCGTTCACAAGTTATCACGGAAATTTCCCCTGTATCCAACAATTTTGATAATAACTCGGCTACCTTTGAAAACCCCGTGGTGTAGGCTTGTTCTTGATTGTTTCCAGGGCGGAGAAGTGATAAGAAATTTTTGATATTTATCGGAGTTTCTCAGACTTCTAAGATTTCTCCTTTTTTTCGAGACGATCGTTCAGATTTTTATCTGATAGAAGCTCATAATCATTAATCCCTTGTACTTGTTTTCTCTCCAGAATATTCATCATGACCTTTAAATCTGCTGCTATTCTTGACCGTTGCTGACGTTTTCTCCTTTCCCTGCTGTTCATGTTTTTCTTCACCTTTTTTCATTAGCACTGCACGCTTTGTGTCCTATGGTATGTTACATAGTATGTGTGTGAGTTTTTTTTTTTTTTGGGGGGGGTAGACTTTATCGAATGTGCATTCCCGACAGCTTCTGTGCTGAAAAAAGGTGTTGTACAAAAGTACCATTTCAATCAAAATGAACATAGCCAGTTAGAGTTAAGGTTAAGTGGAACACGATCTCGGACTTGCGAAGAATTTGTCACAATATCTCTCAGCGGTAGCCAAAGATTAGCGAACCATGAAACCTTCCGAAAAATTGGTCAGCTCTGAGGGAAAAATACTTCGTCGAATTTAACTTCAAATTATTTTCGTGGATTCCTGAAGAAAACTCACTGCATATACCATGCAGTACAAACACTACACGTACAGTTTTTTTTATGAAAAAAGGAACCAGCTCGAGGGCTCAGAAACAGATATAATGAGGAGAAAATGTAGGGAAACTAGCGCCCACGAAAAATCAGCAGCTGATAAGGGGCAATTGATTATGCCGTCTCGAAAGACGGCCAACAGCATTACAGCAATGATCTGCACTCACTGTAGAGTTTTTCATTGTTGTAGGCTTCACAATGATTTTTCCTCCGATATTTATCTCATGTTAGGGGAGGTTATCAGTCTGAAGCACAATCCACAGCCATTGCGGGAAATTTTTTCATGATCAGCGCAAAACTCGGAATTCCACTTAAACTTCAACGGAGTTGGTCAATCGTCGTCAGAAAAGTGAAATGATCGTGTTCTACCCGCGCCGTCACCACCTCGGTCATGCACGACCCATGACTTGGCCCCTTCCCTTCGTGTCTCTGCAATACGTGCGCTATTTCCATTTTCCACTCGCAGCTCGTGGCTCCCTTTCAGACCTCAGGTCCATGGCTGCATACCGAGGTGGGTGACATTCGGCTGCGAGCGTAGTCACCACCTCAGCACGCACACGTGCATTAGGATAGGGCGGCCACCACCTATTCCGCTTGCGATGTGAGCCACCACCTCGCGCCGGAGGAGGCAGCTATCAGCTCCCACCTTTCGGTGGGTTTGCTACGGGCCCAGCGGTGTCCCTCAGGGAGGAGTCCTATCACCTATACTTTTTAACATCTATACAGCAGAAGTACCAAGGCTGCTACAAAAAGATGAATAAGTTGTAAGCAGCATGCAGACGACCTGAAAATTTACGGCGATATCTCACGGGTCGACGGCACAATGGCTATGCAGTCAGCGGTTGATAACTTAGTTACATGGTCTCGAGAATGGGAACTCCCATTGTCTCCAGGGAAAACATTGCATCTAAGAATAGGTTCCTCTGAAACACCATCGACATACAATTTGGATACCAGTTCTATTAACCCGATCAATTCAGTTAGAGATCTAGGATTTGTTCACACGAATGAGTTGGATTTTTCAGCTCACTGTGAGATAATGTGTAAAAAGGCTATGATACGAACGTTTCACATATTCAAAGCATTATCCACAAAAGATAGAATTGTTCTTATCAAAGTTTATAAAACTTGTATACGACCACTAGTCGAATGGGGTTACACGGTGTTCAATCCATCTAGGGAAAGAGATATCAACAAAATTGAGAAAATACATAGCAACTTGACAAGGAAGGTTTTTGTCAGATCTGAAGGCTATCAATACTCTAGTAACCCACCATCTACGGACAGGAACTCCATTCTAGGACTACCAACGTTGGAATCAAGAAGGAGGGTATAGGATGCATGTACGGTTCACAAAATCATTCATCATGTGTTGAAAGTTGATGCTACTGAGTTTTACACGTTTGTCCCTTCGATCACCTGAGGAGGACAATTGAAAATCTCCTACCGTAAACCGAAATCCAGATACAGAGCCGTTAGTTTCACAGCCCGAGCAGGATCGTAAACTACCTATGTATAAGGGAGCATGATAAGGTATGCTCCCTTATACATAGGTAGTTTGCGTTTCATTCATGTTTTACCACGATTGTCTCGCACATCGGATTGAAATAAATAAATAAATAAATAAATAAATAAATAAATAAATAAATAAATAAATAAATAAATAAATAAATAAATAAATAAAACTAGTGCCATCTAATTTAAAGGGAATAGACCTTTTCCGTACTGCACTATCAGTAATTGTTCTTTCGCCAAAAAAATTTCGTTGAGATCGCGAAATGGCTTGACTGCGGCCCATCCTTTCGCGTAGTGGTAGAACATAATATGGCGAATATGAGTGTGTCTTTAGAGGCGCGTTTTTCAGACTAAATATTGAGGAATAATTCTATATTGATATTGAGGGCGGAACGCCAATTTTTTTTCTAATGAAAAACGCTTTAATAGACACGTTCCATAATTATGCATAAACCCAAAAGATATCACTGGAGTGATCGTAAAATGAGGAACATGTTCACTATCAACACCTTTATATAATAGATAGATGTGAAAACCCAGAGGTTCCCTAACACCTATTGGGTGCCCCTCGCACACGTGAGCTCTGTGATATTCCGGCCTCGCTTGATTCACCTGCTCGGGTCACCCGAAGCAGCAAGAGGGCGCAAACACGGCTACCGCGTTAGAGGGGGGGTCAATACCTCCTTCCAGCCCGGACGCTTGATACGTACAGGGTGACCTAAATAGCGGGTCTTGGCTCTCTTTACCCCTATCCTTGGCTACTTACAAGGAAACCACAATAAGTCATAGTGACCATTCCAAATGAAATGTACTTACCTAGAACCACTTTTGAACGAAAATGCCCATCGCAGCTGCCTAGACCCACTCTGAAAAAAGCTATGAGCGTTTTTTCTGTGATTTTCGTCCCTATTGTACCCTCCAGAAAGCGCATTATTTTTACGCAATTCCGGAAACGGACCTGATAATCGTGTTCAGCGCCCAAAACTTCCCCACTAAGCGAAGTTTGGGTGAAGGAACAATTTCAAAACTTTTCGCAGACTAACAGCGTTTTGGACTTGTACGGATTTTCGGTTGGGCGTTTACTTTTACCAATTAGAGGGCTCCGGAAGCGTTTTAGAAACATTGTCCAGATTTGACTTAAAATTCGTTCTGGGGGTTATTTGGGGTGCTGATCACGAATCTGAGGTTCATTTGTCGTTTTTCCGAAGTTTTCGACTATATTTGTTCAAAGCTTCCCACTGGCAGAGAAAATTAACGGCAAAATCAACTTTTGACGATTTCCGGAATGTGACCACAGATGCAGCTCAAATAGTTCCTATGGGGGTTATCTGGAGTGCTGAACACGAATCTGATGTCAGTTTATCGATTTTTGTCAGCTTACGGTAGATTACGGTTGGTACACGGTAGTTTGGTCGAAGTCTCAGATTTGTCTCAAAGTTTCTATGTGGGGGTTATTTGGGGTGCTGAATACGAATTCGATGTCCATTTGTCGATTATCGGAATGTTGAGGTACAGTGCGGTCGGCTGCCAAGGGTAAAAAGGCTGCGGCGAGCGGCGGCCGCCGCCGTTTTTGTGCGGCGTCCGATTCAAGAACGGTTTACCAGGTTTAACGACTTCCCTGGTTGACTCTGTTTCTGTGACACTATCGAGGCAGCCCTGCGATTCTGCCAAATAAGTTTGAAGAAATTTCGAAAAGTTTGAATTTTTTTCGATAAATTGAACTGAGAGGATGACGAGTCTTCAGAAACTCATAAACATTTTCAAAACAACGGCTTATGATCAAAGAAATTTGTATGTGAAACAAAACATGCAGTATACCGTGCATAAAACATTTTCTCAGAAAACTGCGAGCTGGAAATAAAAATACTCTGGATGAAAATTACTATACTGCACTGCAGAGCCCGATTGAAATCAATTTTCGGCTCAGACAAGCCTATGTTGATTGAAATGTTATAATGATGATTCAAGTGATTTATAAGCACAACCACGAATACACACAAAAATTTTCTGGTTGAACGGGCATTTTTGAAAAATTTTCAAAAACTAGCGTTTTTTTTTCGGAAATTCAATGTCTATTTAAAGACCCTAACAAGTTTACATATTTGATTTGATTGATGCTTTTTATAAAGCTAGGTATGTGACGCCACCAGTGAAGTTATCTGGTCATTTTTGATAGCTGATTTCCAAATCATCATTTACTCAACATTGTTCCGCGAGACGTGACCAGTTTGTATGAGGTCCTCGAGCGTATAGCTCCTGTAAAAAAGATTTTTCGAAGAAGTTAGCTATGAAAAGGCTCATGTGAGCATCAGTAAAAAACAGCAGAATATAAGAAACACGAAAACGAGAAATTTTGTTTTTTTTTTGGAATTTCGCATTTTTCGTTGTATTTCTGTTGTGTTTCAGCACTTATTGAAAAGCTTCACTGTGCAATGCAGCGGTGATGACTCTGCTTTCTGATGAGGGCGCCCATTTCTACATTATAAAATAGTTTGAGGCTAAAATAGAAAAAAATGGCTGAGAAATTTGTTTTCAAAAACTGCTTCGCGCTCACTTTAGTGGCATTTCTTTCATATCCAGGTTTATCTAGATTTATGAGAAGAAATGGGTTATGATACTCCAGCAAAAGTTTATTCGCGTTTCAGTGAACATTTCTGAAACCCATGTAGAAGTTTTCATAAAAAAAACGATTTAACTTCGGTTTTGCAAAAAATAATGATATCAAAAGTTCAATATTTGCACCTACGTCAAACAATTTGTACTTGAGCTTTACCAACGCGTTTTTCACATATAAAAGAGAAAAAGGATTGCGGTTGAACCTCACAGTGTGGACGAGTTTACCTAAGTGGTCATGAAAAAAAACAAGAACCAAACACGGCTGGTCCTGCTCACAACTATTTTCCTCAGAGTATATTGATCCCAAATCAGTCCATATCGTGATAATGAAGCGAAACGCTCACACACAGAATAGTAATGAGCCAAGCCTCTAAATAGGCAACAAAGAAAATCTCAAACGTGGATGCGAAAATATTAGATTTTTTCGTTGATGGAATTCTGAGCCCAGGGTCCGATCTGGGCTCACTATTGACAGATGGCTGTCATTAGAGTGAAACCGACGCAATCCGTGCTCGCTCACAAAAACCCCCAAACTACATTCATATACATAGAAAAAGCTCATACGCCAAATTTTGTTCGAAATGTAATTCGGAGAGGCAAGATATGCGCAGAAAACGACCAGCGTTTTCATAAAAAACAAAATTTGAAAAAATATGAATCCGCTGATCCAGCAGCGATTCTTTCACGCTAGTGTACAGTTGCGAATATGTGGGTTGTGGCAAATGTCATAGCTCTTCAAAATGTGCCCTAGATTCCTGGGGCCGTATTCATCATTGAAATGCCGGGTAAATCTTACTTTACATTTAACTTACCCGGAGCCGATAACTTACTCCCTGCGAAACGGTATTCATCACACACTTACTTACCCGGGTAAGATCACGCGCAAAATGTGTTTATTGTGCACTTACCGAAACACTGAATAGGCGACGTTAATTTGAAATTCTTTCGCCGATTCATACTTTTTTATTCAAAGGGGCTAAAGAGAAGTGCATTGGTTTGATGATTAATGAAAACTTTGAAGTACATCATAGGGGGCCCCTCCTATATAGAAAATGACATCATTTAACATTACTGACTATTCAATTTCTTCTAGCGAGAATCTTCCAGAGGCACTCGTTAATTTTTTTTTCTAATCGCTGTCCTGCTCTAGCGGAGGATTACTCTATGATGGAATTTTTCCTCTAGGAGTATTAGGTTTTAGATAAAGCTATCCACTACTCATTTTTGTCTTTTTTCGGTCCAGTTTTTCAACCGAATTTGATACACCGTTCAAAAGCGCCAATTTGTTCCTATCTAAGATTTTCTTGAGCTCTCAGCTACTCTTGGTGGGTCACGAGTTTCAGGGGAAAATTCGGTAAATTTTTTTGCAAATGTTCACCGATCGGCCAACGATAAATATACCCTTTCGTGCGTAATACAAATCGACGAAAAAAAGCCAAAGGATTCTTCTATATTGCGTCGTGCTTATTTAATTGTAGAGAAAAAACTCAAACCCATTATTTATTCGGCACAATAAATTTTGGCATTAGAAAGGCGGCTCTCCCTCTGTCGTATTCTGCTGGAAGTTTTCTTCTAAAAATCACTTCATTGCGAATTGTCAAGTATTTTTTTTTCAAAATTCGAAGAAAAAGCAGAAAAAGGTGGCAGAAAGTTGACCATTCGCAAATTATCTATGGTGGATGAGAATATTACCTGTACAAATGTACTGTGAGATTTGAGGTCCAAACTCATTGCACAGAAAAAAGTTCGAATCGCGAAAATGTCGAGCACTTAAGCCATAAATTGAATTCGAGCGTCAGGATCACAGATTATCATTTTCTAGAAGGAGCGTCAAAATTATTAGATAAAGGAACGACAGCGTTCTTGGCAGCTACACTATTACCATATGACCTGAGAAATTCAATTGGGCCAAGGATATTGTTTTCTCAAACTATTACTTTCGATTCAGCACAATATAACCTAACTCAGTAAGAGTTCGGTGAACACTGGCACGAGGAGTATAAAGCCGAAAAGAAAATCTTTAGTTGCATTTTCTGATGCATTCAAAATTTGGTAAAGAAATCTAGTGGACAGAAGCAAGGAAAGTCTAGCGCTTTTTCACGACAGACAACAAAAACCAATGAGAACACGCATGAAAAAACATTTATAACTTTCTGTTTGCGGAAAGAAACATTGAATTAATCATGAAAAAGGCAAAATAACCTATAATCAAACGAGTAGTTTTAATTGTCGATGAAAATAATGCGCTCCATTGCTGTTTCCGCGGTGAGTGCAGCTGTAGCCGGCTGGGAGTAAAATTTACCCGGCTCCATACGTCGGGTGAATTTTAACTGGATTTTTACTCGGAAATCGCGAGTAAGTAAGCGTGTGAATACCGGGTAAGTGCCAAATTCGAAGGACTTTACACTTACCTCGCGGGTAAATCACTGATGAATACGGCCCCTGGTGGCATCGATATGCCCTCGTCCGGGTAATTACGGACTTCGCACCTCCAGTTGGACGTGTCAGGGCACTACAACCCGATGCCAGGAGGAATGCAGGGCACATTCAGAGGAGCTATGATATTCGCCACAATCTACTTCTTCGCATCCTTACACTAGCGTGAAACAATCGTTGCTGGATCGGCGGATTCATACCGTTGCAAATTTAGTTTTCTGTGAAAACGTTGGTCGTTTTCTGCGCACATCCTCCCTCTCCGAATCACATTTCGAACAAAATTTGGCGTATGAGTTTTTTCTATGTATATGAATGTTATTTGGGTGTTCTTGTGAGCGAGCACGAATTTCGTCGATTCCACTCTAATGACAGTCATTTGTCAATAGTGAGCCCAGATCGGACCCTAAGCGCAGAATTCCATGAACGAAAAAATCACATGTTTTCGCATCCACTCTTGAGATTTTCTTTGTTGCCTATATAGAGGCTTAGCCCATTACTATTCTGTGTGTGAGCGTTTCGCTTCATTATCACAATATGGACTGATTTGGGATCAATTTACTCTGAGGAAAATAGTTCTGAGCATGACCAGCTGTGTTTGGTTCCCGTTTTTTTCATGACCACTTAGGTTTACTCGTCCACAGTGTTAGGTTCAATTGCAATCCTTTTTCTCTATTATATGTGACAAGCGCGTTGGTAAAGCTTAAATACGAATTGTTTGACGTCGGTGCAAATATTGAACTTTTGATATCATTATTTTTTGCAAAACCGAAGTTCAATCGTTTTCTATGAAAACTTCTACATGGGTTTCAGAAATGTTCACTGAAACGCGAATAAACTTTTGCTGCAGTATCATAACCAATTCCTTCTCATTAATCCAGACAAACCTGGATATGAAAAAAGTGCCACTAACGTGAGCGCGAAGCAGTTTTTGAAAACAAATTTCTAACCCATTTTTCTATATTTTGGCCTTAAACTAATTTATAATCTAGAAATGGGTGCCCTCATCAGAAAGCAGAGTTATCATCGCTGCATTGCACAGTGTAGCTTTTTAATAAGTGCTGAAACACAACAGAAAAAACGAAAAATGCGAAATTCCAAAAAAAAACAAATTTTCTCGTTTTCGTGTTTTTTATATTCCGCTATTTTTTACTGATGCCCACATGGACTTTTTCATAGCTAACTTTTCTGGAAAAGCGTTTTTATAGGAGCTATACACTCGAGGACCTCATAAACTGGTCACGTCTCGCGGAACAATGTTGAGTAAATGATGATTTGGAAATCAGCTATCAAAAATGACCAGATAACTTCACTGGTGGCGTCACATACCTAGCTCTAAAAAAAGCATCAATCAAATCAAAGAAGTGTTCTTGTTAGGGTCTTTAAGTAGACATTGAATTTCCGAAAAAAAAAACGCTAGTTTTTGAAATTTTTTCAAAAATGTCCGTTCAACCAGAAAATTTTTGTGTGTATTCGTGGTTGTGCATATAAATCATTTGAATCACCATTATAACATTTCAAGCAACATAGGCTTGTCTGAGCCGAAAATTCATTTCGATCGGGCTCTGCAGGGCTGTATTGTAATTTTCATCCAGAGTATTTTTATTTTCAGCTCGGAGTTTTCTGAGAAAATGGTTTATACACGGTATACTGCATGTTTTGTATCACTTACAAATTTCTTTGATCATAAGCCGTTGTTTTGGAAATGTTTATGAGTTTCTGAAGACTCGTCATCCTCTCAGTTCAATTTATCGACAAAAATTCAAACTTTTCGAAATTTCTTCAAACTTATTTGGCAGAATCGCAGGGCTGCCTCGATAGTGTCACAGAAACAGAGTCAACCAGGGAAGTCGTTAAACCTGGTAAACCGTTCTTGAATCGGACGCCGCACAAAAACGGCGGCGGCCGCCGCTCGCCGCCGCCTTTTTACCCTTGGCAGCCGGCCGCACTGTAGGTTTTGCCCTCTAAATGGCATGTTACCTACCGTAACCTACAGTAAACCTCAAAATCTTTAGGAGCGAACCCCAGGTTCGGGTTCAGCACCCCAGATTACCCCTACGTACATGTTTTTAGCAAAATCCGGAGAAAAATTTAAAAACAGCCTAAAAATTCCATGGGAAAGCCTAAACCTTGCCGCGAGGCCTTAAAAAGTACTCATAACTTTTTTCAGAGTGGGTCTAGGCAGCTGCGATAGGCATATTCGGACTTTTCGTCCAAAAATGGTTCAAGAAAATGACATTTCATTTGGAATGGTCACTATGACTTATTGTGGTTCCCTTGTTAGACCTAAAGAACCTTCGAGTGCGGGAGGTTCGATGTGGGTTTCCCTCATATCCAACTGCTGTACAATGCACCATGTCGCGACGCAGTATCCTCACCCAGGGCTACGGCCTACAGGGTTCTCCATAATTATAGGCGCGCAAGGGTCGAAGTGTTTTTCGAACTTTAGATTGGAACTTAACTATAACAAACATGGATAAGCTTATCGGTAGTGTTGTGAAGACAACACAATCACCAGATCCATGAATGCCAGCCATCTTCTAGAATACTAGTAAGAAGTTCGCTTCCAAAGCCACTGCAGCGTTCTCCCAGGTAGTCATTGTCCATCTCGATCCAGAATTTCCGAAGTGCAGCTTTCAGAGAGTTCAAATTTGTGGAATGAGATTCACAGACCTTCGATTTGACCAAAGATCACATTGAAAAGTCTAAAGAGTTCAGCCACGGGACGCATGATGACCAATCTTCGTGCGAGCTGAAGTCAGGAAAGACGCGACGGCACCACTCTCGAGGGGACTTTACAATAATCGCTTGCTAAAAGTCCTGTAGAAAGCAGCAGTTTCTGCTGGCGAAGTTAGAGATTGTCCTATAGGGCTCTAAAATATTCTCGTGGATTGCTTGCTTATGAACTTCCGTGTCAATTTTGACACCAGAATTAATAAAATCGCTCGTGATTGGTTTCTAACCCATGACAAAAATATGATGACCTGACCTTCCAGTGATTTTTGCTCTCTATATAGCTGCCAATATGCTCCTAGTGACAAAACGATCGTTTTGAAAAGGTTCACTAGCGGCTCCACCGTAAAGACTTCCTCATTTGAGAAGACAACGGTACGATGCGTGACTCCTGTAAAACGACGCAAAGCGTCGTGTCTTTCTCAAATTTTTGCAGCTTGCTATCTGCAAAGAGCACTTGAGATTTTCTCAAACGACACTCTCAACAGGGTGGCTGACCGTCGCGATTTCGATCGATTCGGTTTCGGATCTTCTTAGCATGCCTTCTAAATCTGTCGACTTTGCCCAGGAATGCATCAAGCTAAGCGAGACGGCTGCTTGCCTCTTGCTTCCTAGATAGTTTTAGAGTGCAAAGTGGAGCGAATCGGCGATAGCTCTTGAAGTGTGCCCTTCACTCTGCATAGCGATGGCGGCACTGCAAATCGGATGAGCTTCCATTATGCTGCTTTCGAGAACAGTATCAATGAAGTAGTTATGGAAACACGGAGCTTACATATGAAAGTACATGATAATTCAAAAATACAGGAAATCGGTTGCCGAAATTTTCAATGGAGGTGAAGTGAAGCAGCGCGTCGGTAATTCTGGAACACCCGGTCATGCCATCGGTGGACAAGTGGCCTGGATCCCTCGGCCGCATCCTAGCCGCCAGAGAACTTACATCCGCACCAAAGCTCGCCTGCAAGCGTAGTGCCACGCGGAATAGTAAAGACTCGGTGTGCTAAGCCTGACACAGGAGTGCTTTGACGAAACCCATTATGTGTGAATGGATCCTGCTGCTCCTGGCTATAACTACGATGTTAATGACCAGTTAAACCTAACCCACAACTAATCCGCTCGGGACAAACCAGCTCCTACCTTCTATTTCGCTTGACGCGATAACACCACACAAATATGACACATCACTTCAACGCTTGCTGGCATTCGTGCGGTTGTGTTGCTGAGTTCTCCCTCGTCCAAGACGCTATTTCGTCTCTCTGCGGCTATTCTTGGCTTACTTGGTTACGATTCTTGCCCGTGTCGATCATCTTTGGCAAGGGGATATATCATAGACGGCATTAAACTTTGCCTCGCTGGCAGGATATTGATCTTCTGATTTTTCCCGTTTGACGATCTTTGGACTTGTTTGATTCATTTTGCTGACATGGTTGCTCCTGTTTGTTCCATTTGGAATTCGCTGAGGAGCAACTCGAATGGAGCAAGTGCACCGACTTCGCTAGTTGATGCAATCAAGGAGGTCAATAATTCGAAAAAAGTGCCCGTTTGCGTCAAAACCGTGCTGTCACAAATCGCTGATCAACTCCAAAGTATTATCGACGAAAACATCAATCTCCTCCGGGAAAAGGAAGAACTGAAGTCCCAACTGCAGGCAATTTTTAATGTTTCTTTGAGCTCTGTTATAAATAATGATTCAACGGATGGTTCCTTTGTTCATTGTGATAAAAAGGAGAGGCTTAGATCAATCGTTGTGTGCAATATTCCTGAACCCTTTCACCATCATGTAGTAGTAGGACCACTTATGATCATGACAAGGTCATGAATATTCTTGAGCATCTCAATGTGGAGTGCAGACCTACCGCTGTGTATCTCTTAGGCCGTCCTAATGATAGAAACAAAAGGCCGTTCAAAGTTGTGCTACCTACTCGTTTTCATCAGCAGCAACATGTGAAAAGAGCTTCTCGCCTACGCTCCTTTCCAGGCAGAGTTTTCCTTAGGGAATCCCTGACTGGGGAGGAATTGAAGCGCAGACGTGAAGCTAGACTCTCTTCCATTTCGGGGACTTTCAAATGCTGAGGTGAGTTCTGGACATGGAAGTGTGAACGTGGCTCAAACTACCTCTGGTACCCAAGGCAACTTATGAAGGTCACCTGTTTCTTAAGATCACAGTAGCTCTGGTTCTAGTGGACGTTCTGATAATATGCTATGTCTGTATGCTAATATAAGATCCTTAGCAAGTAATTCCAGCCACTTTGATAACGTTCTTAGTTCTCGTTTCAATATTTTTGCCTTCTCCGACACCTGGCTCAAAAGCCGTCACCTCATTTCCACATTGTTTGGAAACTGGTTAAAGGACTATACTGTTTTCCGCTGCGATCGTGCCCGTCGTAAAGGCGGTGGGGTAGCCATTTTCGTGAGAAACACCTTTCCGCATTCTGTTCTCCTCTCGAAATCTGTAAGGGATGGGTATGACATTCTTGCTTTGGATATTTACTTCAATGGGAACCCGGTCCGGTTTAGGGTTCTTTATAGGATGCCTTCTTGTACTGCGCCAAACTCGGTGCAACTTGTCAAAGCGATAAGTGATTAAGTCACCTCGGAATACCCGGTAGTTATTTTTTTCTCAATGTTGGAAGACTCACCGCCAGAAGTCGAGAACTTGCAAGAAGTCGTCGTGTGGACATTTGGTGCATCCAGGAGACGCGCTGTAAAGATTCCAAGTTAAGGGATCTTGGAGATGGATACGAGCTTTACCATGGATCAATAGACCGAAATGGAGTCAGAATTGTTATAGGCGAGAAACTGAGGGACTGCGTCGCTGCTGTAGATCGGGTCTCGGATCGTCTTATGGCTGTCAAAATAGACCCAGAAGCGGCTTCGATGCGAGTGGTTCGGTTTATGCTACGCGACCGGGATGCTCAGATGAAGCAAAGGCTGTCTTCTGACAGGACCTTGAGCAAGTCGCACAATCCATCGGAGACGACGAAACGCTGTTGATTGGTGGTGACCTGAACGGGCATGTGGGCTCTGAGCGAGGCGAATTCGAGGAAAATCACGGAGGGCACGGTTTCGGTGCAGGGTTCGGCGTGAGGTGGGATGTATCACAGAGGGGGGGTCGGACCAGTCGAGATCCGGTGGGATGGGGGGTCGGACCTTCGGTCAACCAAGAACCAAGATAGACTTCTATCAGGGCGGGGTTAAGAGCAAAATGACGGCATAATGAGATCACAATAAGAGGCCAAAATAAAACTGGAGTTCATACTGAGAGAGCACAATGAGACAGGAGATCAAAAAAGAAACTGAATAGTGAGAAACAACTGCAAAAAAATGAGGCGAGAATTGTAATGGAGATGTGAAAATAAGGCAGGAACACACAAGAAGAGCTTACAATTCACTGGTGATAAAGCATGCAAGACACTAGAGGACAGACAGTAGCATGGCAATCGTTAATGACTCTAGCATGGAGAAGGAGTCGCGGGCAGGTAAACTGTGTCACCACAGCGCTCCTGGATATGTTAGTAGCAGTGGTGTTGAGTATTCGCTGTCATCGAGGTCATTACAAGCGGACTATCCTGTCAACGAAACGAAACAGGTGTTCTTAAATTTAGTAATCTAATCATTTTCAGGCGATTTAGGATTCACAGGTTCGATCCCGCTAAAGATAAAAAATTTTGCATTTCTGAGAAATTATGGATAGTTGACTGTTTGAGAAGAGCATTGTTCACTGTTATGTGTCTTGCAATTTACTCCACGGAATTGACTCGTGTCCAAGATGCGATATCGCCTGAAGCATAGGATTTTTATGCTCTGAGGGCACACAGGTGCGGTTGCGGGCGCGGAACACACATGTTGAATACACATGTCCGCATGTGAAAACGCACTCAAAATTTCATGGATGCAGCTTCAATCCGAACAGCGCCAAATAGGGTGGGCGGAGCCTGTTTTCATGCCCTGAGGGCACATAGGTGCGGTTTCGCGCATGAAAACCTCGTATAGTAATTGGCTATCCGGGAGTGAAAACGCATCCAAAATTCCATGGACGCAGCTCTAAGCCGAAGAGCGCTACATAGGGTGGGTGCATGAAAAAGTCGATAGCTGTGAAATATTTACAAGCACTTACGAAATTTGAATTAGGGAGTCTGGCGTTGCTACAACGTGCGGAAATCCTAGTCACGGACCCAAGTTATCAATTTCATTCTTTTAACCGGTTAAAAACGGTCTTTGAAGACCTATTTTTAGGTGTGATACAGTCGATTGTATCACACCTAAAAATGAGTCTTCAAAGACCGTTTTTAACCGGGTAAAAGAATGAAGTTGATTACTTGGGCCCATGACCAGGTTTTCCGCACGTTGTAGCAATGCGAAACTCCCTAATTAAAAGTTCGATAAATACTTGTAAATATTTCACAGCTGTAGATTTTTTCATGAATTCCACCCTATGTAGCGCTGTTCGGCTCAAAGCTGCGTCCATGAAATTTTGGGTGCGTTTTCGCGTCCTGACAGCCAATTGCGTAATGTGGTTTTCATGCCCGAAACAGCACATATGTGCCCTCAGGGCATGAAAACAGGCCCCGCCCACCATATGTAGCGCTGTTCGGCTTGGAATTCGTCCATGGAATTTTGGATGCATTTCATATTCGGACAGCCAATTGCGAAATGTTGTTTTTATGCTCGAAACCGCACAATGTGCCCTCAGAGATGAGGAGTGAGGCATGTGAAAGCATTTGATAATTTAGAGTGATAGAACTATCAAATGAGAATCTACGAGAGAAACAGCTTGATTTGCCAGATCATGTTTATATACCGATCAATTCCCATCCACTTTCAAGAAAGCTGCTCTACTTCGGCTGGATTCTAGAAAAGAGCATTCCATCGGTAAATAGACATGTTGTGATCAGGTGAATCAAGCTGTTTCTCTCGTAGCCTCCCATTTAACAGTGCTATCACTCTAAAATATCGAATGCTTCACTCTTTTCATTCTGTTATTCGTAGGGGTGGGGTTCCACAGGCTTTCGAGACAGAATTGCTGAAGACATGTCATACTGGATAGTTTTCAGTGCTTCAAAATTCGTACATAACATAGTTGAGGCCGCGCGTACTTACTTACGCTGCTATCTTAACCATGTTTGCGAGCACGTGTGGTGCCTTTAAAGCCACAGTCCAACCTCAGAATCGAATTTTTGTTTTCCTGCTTATCTTGGAGAAAATTTGACGCTGATCACAAATGTGTCTCCAGAATCGCTCAGAAACCACTACGAACAGAGTTATGGCCCCTCAAAAATTCTGAATTTGAGCGACGAGAAGTTCGCGGACGAGTTGTCTCGGGCCTGTTTTTTCTCGTTATTCGCAGCCATCGTTTTGAAACAGATCACAAAATAAAGCCACACCGAAAACAAATGGAAGAACATAGATTTTGTTCAGAACCGGTCGCGCTTCTCTTCCCTATCGACACCAGAAGCTTGTCGGTGGGCGTTACTCATTTTTTCTTCCGTGGGGGCGGAGTCGACTTTTTCCTTGTCTTTTCTCGCTTATTTGAGCGAATTGAGATTTCGCGCTTGGCAGAGTTGTTATTCACGACGACCGGAGCATAATAACAAAAATTACCCCTGAGCTTGGACTGTGCCTTTAAAGGCAGTGCTCACGATAATCTTCAATTTTGGGATTATCCGCTATATTGATTAAGTGGCCCCCGGGTGAAACAATTGTGACGTTGAAATTGAGAAAAACGCACTAGAAGTGCACGAAATCATTAAGTATCAACCCGCCTCTTAAGTATCACGGGAAGTGTTTGTTGTGACAATGAAAGCTTTAGTGGACCCGCCCTCTGCAGTTCTCCACTCCCTATTGCTCCGTTCCTTCTCTAGGACTCTAACTAATCCTGCTTTGCATAAAATATTCTTCTATTATCGATTGACCCAATTTTTCACTGGTGACAACCACCATGAACATGTTCATACAACTGGACAACTAGTCCTTGTCATAGAAAATTGACACTGAAATACGACGTTTTGAATCGTTTCTCGCCGTTTCTTCGTAATTTTGGAAACACTTGGAGGCCAACCCCTTGTTTTATGTGAAGAACTCGGGATCCAAAATAATCGTGAACACTTCCTTTAACCACCGTTTCAGCTGTCTTCCCACTTCTCAGTAGGTTCAGAGCTTCAGCCGCTGATCCCTGGAGAACAACGGTGTGTGAATGAAGACACACCGCTCTGCAATCCTTTTGTACCCTACCCCTTATCAATTAGGTATCAACAATTCTGTGTACAGTGAGTCGCTGAGAGTTTGTGTCTGTTTGCAATAGCCCGATGTTCACACCTCATCACATAGTATAGCAGTTGCCGATAAACACAGATCCATTACTGGATGCTACGCCGGACATTTCGCAGAATTCAAATCGACTCCAAGGTCATACCTACCGATCACATTGTTACGCAGCATCACCTTCTCCTCATGGACATTAAGATGAACCGACCCAAGAACGTCAGACGCAGAACTGACACAAGTCGCAATAAACGGTGGAAACTGAAGGAATGCGAACACAGTCTCGTCACTCCGCTGCTGTCTTGTCCGTCTAGCGACGCTGGCTTGGCCATCAAAGAAGATGAAGCTGAAGAAGGCAACTGGCCCGGATGATCTGTCTGCTGAGGTGTGGAAGTTGCTATGTGACCATGGTTCTGAATGACTTGCTAAAAAGTTTAATCGGATTAGCGCTTAAGGCAGAACCCCGGATATCTTGCAAACAAGTGTAACGGTGCCGATCTGGAAGGGTAAAGGGGATGTTGCCGAATGCTACTCGTATAGGCCGATTCGCTTGCTATGCCACACCATAAAGATCTTCGAGCGCATCCTGGACAATCGACTCAGGGATATCGTGACAATGACAGCAAATTAATGTGGGTTTGTCAAGGACTGTGGCACAGTCGACGTCATGCAAGCAGTCAGGTTCCTAATAGAGAAACACCGGGAGAAGAACCGTAACATTCATATCGCGTTTCACGACCTCGAAAAAGCGTTTGATCGCGTCCCTCACGATCTTGCATACATGTCGTTAAAGTCACATGGAGTGCCAGAAAAGTACGTGCGCTGGGTAAGGTTGTTGTACGCAAATCCGAACAGTGTTGTCAGGTGCTACACAGGAACTAGTAACCCCTCTCTCATTCAAGTCAGGGTCTACCAAGGATCAGCCTTGTCGCCGCTGCTCTTCATCCTATGCATGGATACAATTATTCAAGACCTGCAGAAACCACATCCATGGACTGAACTGTACGCTGACGACGTCATGCTAGCTGCCGAGTCGCAAGAGGAGTTGCATTTGCAACTACAACTATGCAATGATCGCCTGCAGTGCTACGGGCTACGTCGTAATCTCGCCAAAATTGAGTACATGGAGTGTGGGCCGAGAATCGAGGAAGGATCCATCAGCAATAACGGCACCGTCCTCAATAAGGTAGACAGTTTCAAGTATCTCGGATTAAGGATCACATCTGCCTGCGACGTGGAACTGGATGCCCATGGACGCGTCAATGCAGCGTGGACGAAGTAGAGAGCGACAACTGGCGTAATGTGTAACAGGAAGATACCGATACGCCTCAAGTCCAAAACTTACAGGATGGTAGTGAGGCTAGTCGCCCTTTACGTCACCGAATGCTGGCCGGCCACAAAGACTGCTGAGCAATCTATGCATGTGATGGAGATGCGTGTGCTAAGGTGGTTCATGGAAGTTACCTTGAAAGACAGACTGACGAACGACCTAGTGCGCTCCACCTTTGGAGTGGCCCCCATTACCGCGAAGATGAAAGAGTCCCGCCTCAGGTGGCTTGGCCATGTTCAAAGGAGGGACGACGACTCAGTTGCAGAAACTGCACTCAAGGAGGAACCAGACCTCGCGGAAGACCGAAAACCCGATGGCTTGAGTGAAAACGAGCATGGCTGAATCGCAACTCACTATGAGGGACATCGCTGACAAGAACAAACTGGGAGCAAAGTGTTAACAAGCGGACCCCGCGACCTCGTGGGTCAGACGCTAGGAAGAAGAAGAACAAGATTTCATACCTGCTTCATTTGTTTTGCGCAGTTGTTTTGCTCACTATTCAGTTTTTTTTTTAAAGGCAGTGGTCACGATGAAAAACGTTATCGAAAAAACTACAAAAATCAACTTAGATCAAAAACAGCTGAAAAACTAAGAAGGTAGCGCGGTGAAAAACGGTCTACAAATAGAGTTTCTAGGGCCCAAAGAAGCTAGTTCGTGCACACGTGCACAGCGATGACGAAACAGATCGCAGTCTCATGCTGAGCAGTCAAAAATCATCGACATTCAGAGGACGAAATAAATGCAAATTTAACGATTAAAAACGGTTGAATAATGAGAGCATCACTTCAGTCAATGTTTTTGACTAGATACACACATAAATTCGAAGGTTCACTGATTGACATTCAATTTCAAGCTAGCTGATGTTCTTGATATAAGAGGTCATCGATGCCGATGATGTGGAGAGGGCTCGTCCACCATCAAAAGACAAGAAAGTTCAGGTTTCAAATTCGGCCCAAAACAGTGGTTTTTTCGCGATTTTTTCTTATAGGTCCTACTACTCGAGACCCAGGAAAGGATTTGGAGAGAAAAAGACGACAAGCATGTTTGATCGCGACCACTGCCTTTAATCACCAGTCTCATTTCGCGGTTTCCGGGCATTTCGATCCCACGGTGAATTCACACCTCAGTCGTAGCTTGCCACGGGTAGGAGTTTCCTCCCTCTTCAAGGCCTAGGTTTAGTATGCCTGATCCAACAAACACTAAGATTAACGAAGACCTATCATTCAAAGGTCAATTTTCGATTTCTGGATCGAGGGTAAACGGCTATGGGGACGAGATGCCATAGAATCTCATTTCGCCCACTCAGTTTGACGAGTATATTTATTTCTTACAAATTGAGGACTTCTCAGGTGTTCGCCCACCCTTGATTTCAAAAATAATTCCACGCCACAAAATTTTGTGCGATTTGAGATACAGGTTTATAGAAAAGAAAAGATCACAGAAGCCTATTAGGCACTCACATAAGACGACGGGATCAGATCTTGAACCTTGTCACAATATTTAAAGGCAGTGTCCACGATAAAAACCATGTCTAATTTTTTGGTAGAGATCGGCAGCTGTGGGGCCTAGCGCAACCCTAACGTTGAAAAAACTAAGAAAATTGAGCTTGGAATGGTCCCCTACGGCCCCAAAGTTGGACACCCATCAGCTCGTCACACCCAGATGCACTTTCCACGCCCACCGACGTGAACAAATGAATGCTCGAGATTGTGAGATGAGCGATGGTTTCCGATTAATAGCCCCGTTCTTCCCTTCATTCTCAACTTCTCTCTTTACTGAGGTCAGCTCGCTTACATCGGCTGCAAAAGACGGAAGTTACAAGCCTCGTCCACCATGTTTCCTTAGCTCAATCTTTGAGGGATCATAACTTCTTTCACAGAAGGTCTTGTACGATTCCAAAAACATCATTAGAATCAGCATGGGACCGTCTTCAAGATAGGTGGAAAAGCAGAAAAACGATTCTTATCGTGAACAATGCCTTTAAAGCGCACCCTGTGTATTCATTTTCAGGCATGTACTGAATGTAATGAAGATGTACTTAATTCTATAAGAAGTGTTCTACAAAAAGTGAACAGACTAATTTTCAATTCTATTTCTTTAGATGCATATCTCCTAGAGGTGTACTTCAAATAGAAAGTGCACCTTCAATTCCCCTTCTTCTTAGTGTACTTCGCTTAGAAGAAATGTGCATTTCTAAAATAAAAAATAGATTTGTCTGTGTATGTGGTTGAAAATCCCTGACTCACGAAGGCTTATGTTGTCAGGGGAGACTGTAATCTGTAAATGCTGATGTCAAAGGGCCAGAAAGTTGAACTGAATCTCAATGGTTGAGTATATAATGGATAAACTGAATGAAGGGAGGGGTTGTTGTGCTAGGCGAGGGTCACGACCAAGAGAAGTTCCTTCGGGACTAAGATCACTGTCCGTAGTTCCGGTGGATACACTGGGGAAATCGAAGAGATGTGTTCACGAATCGTTTTTTCTGCTTTTGCGATAGAGAATTCATTAAAATTACCGAGCGTCTTACAAACATTACAAGAACCAGACTTCTAAAGCCAAAATCAAGCCACAGGCGATCGAATATTATCCCTTGCTTGGCTCGACATTCGCATCCACATCATCGCGTCGTTACCACCTGTTTCAGAGAAATCCTCACTTGGAGAAACCTAAAACAGGTCATGATTCAGCGCAATCAATTTCTCGTAATAGTTCTTTAGCTCAGAAAGGGCTCTGCATCTTTGTACTGTATTCTTCAACGAAATTTACGCAGTCCTAGATTCAATTTAGATCTGGAAGACACGTGAAAAAAGTGTGAGAGGCGAAGGAGACAGTGCATGGACCATAAGTACGCGATGGACCAAATTGAATTTCGGTTCGACATAGAGGTCCGGTGCTTATGTCTTCGACAAAATGCAACGAATTAAAGATTGATTTTGCTTCGGCCTTGAAGCCTATATGACTGTAACGGATCGGAGGCTTACCTCGCGTCTGCCAATCAAGCCTCGCGGTTCTTTATTGATCTCGCGTTTACCAATCAAGCCGCGCGCCCACATTTGTTCTTCATCATCTCCTTGGCCATTGGATCTGGAAAAAAGAAGTGTTTTTCGAAAACGAATGCACTCGCTAGGCCGTGAATGACGGTATTCACACTAATTGTGAGGAAAAAATAGAGAGCACTGAGTGGCGCGAGAAGCATTTCTGTGCGATAGCATAAGCTTTTCAAAAATACGAATTCTCGTAATATTGTTCGTCAAAAAAGAAGTGTGTTCGAAAACGAATTAACTCGCTAATATTGTTCGTAAAAAGAAGCGTTTTCGAAAACGAATGCACTCGCTTCTTCTCTAAGGCGGCGTTCAGAGGTTTTACGGGGCGACGAGATGGCACATGCTAGTACGACGCGAAACTCGCGTTGCGCAGGTATTCAGGTGTGAACGCTAAGTCCCTACGCACAATTACGTACGTACGCGATTTCCCGTTAGCAGGCAGTGTCATTTTTCTCGTAGCAATACCAACAGATTTTTCCGTGTTCTTTTGCGTGCATGTGATTCTAGATACGTTTATATTATCCCCTTCATTGTCAGATTTGGTTGTGTTAATGAAAAATCAATGAACAAAAAGGAGCAACGAGGTTGCCATCGCGCAACTTTCACCGCGTAGCATGGCGACTCGACGCGACGGACGTCGCGCGAAGGCGAATTGCGCTTCATTTCAAATGCATCCCTCCTCTTCACTGTGAACACCCAGCGACGACGTCGCTTGATGGAGACGTGGGATGATTATAACGACGCGTCGCGCGGCTAACGAACTCTGAACGCCGCTCAACTTGCTCAAAAATAGTTGAGCATACGAACGCAACCCGAATCAATTAAAAATAAGAGAGCCGCATTGTTCGGGCTTCCGTTGAATGGTGAAACGGTGGCCAGAGGTGGCATTAAGTGTCAAAGTGGCCCGCGCCAGAACTAGCAGAAACGCTTCAAACGGTTAGGGTCAGCCAGACCGTTTTTCAGGACCTCGACGAAGCTACGATCCCCCCCCTCCACTTGAATATCAAATTTTTTGAAAATTAGGCACAACTTTCACGTGCCCTCAGGCTCAAAAAGTTTGGTAGATTTTGCTTTGAAGAGTTTTCTAAGTTATATTCTTTATTCATTAATTACTGCACTACCTACCCTACTGATGTTTCTGAAGTTTCCGCACTCCAAATCCAAACCGACGCAGCTCGGTCAAAATGTAACTTCGGGACCTCAGGGTTTTTTTTTCTGAAGAAAATCTGCGTTGCACCGTTTCGGCTCTATTTTGAGTATTACGGAAATACACAATTCTATGGGGGTTATAGAGTTGGTATTGTTCCATTTCACCTCCTTTTCCTCTTGCCATATGTATGCCTTCCTTTTCGTAAGAATTTTCGTTGTTTAATTTTGTCAGAAGCTTGTTCTCAATTGGAAACAACCCCATTCCATGAATTTTCAACTACAAATTTCAACGTCCCCACGAAAAAAATCGAATTCGATGCTAGCGCGCTTAAAGGCAGCATACACGCTCATAAACGTAATTGAGATAACTACGGAATTAGAATGGTATGGCACCGAACACAACGCCCACGCATTTTGAAGTATCAAAAACCACCCACAATGACGCGCACACGAGTGAGAAGTTGGCCACGCCCCTGTATCTGCCCGCCCACCGTATTTGCGCGTTTCTCTAAAACAGGAGTGCTGGGCCAATCCTCCCGTCGTCAATGTGTGTGGTTTACCTATTGCACCTATTCCACCACCCACAAACGTCGCCGGCCGTGGGAATGGCCCAGAACCCCTGTTCTGGAGGAGGACACAAATGCAGGGGGCGGGCAGGTACAGGGGCGGAACCAACTTCTCACTTGTGTAGCGTCATTGTGGGTCGTTTCTGACGCTTCAAAATGCGTGGGCGTTGCGTTCGGTGCCATACCATTCTAATTGCGTAGTTATCTCAATTACGTTTACGAGCGTGTACGCTGCCTTTAATGAATATTTAATACTGCCCCTCCAACGTTTTAGGTCACGCGGAGCTCGCGATGGGTACTATAGCATTGCACCTCGACACGGCACTCTTCTAAGTTTGGGACGCTGGTAGTGTACTCTTTTGACGATCGGTAGGCTGCCACCACAGAATCAAGCGCAATAATCGTTGCAGGGCCTCAGAGGCGTGGAGACACGCTGCATACAAACTTCGTGGTCATCCAGCTTCGTGGTCAGGAGCTTCGGATCTCACTATATCAGGACTATCAACCTGATTATCTCAGAATGAATTTTTTGTACACTTTTGAAAAGCAGTATGTTTTGCAGTGAAAAGAAGATGCAGGGTCACTCTTGAGAAGGCCATTTCTGTATGAACGAGGGCTCTTATCCAAGTGAGGTGATTTTCCGGTCCTCCATCCGAGGCAAAGTGCGGCTGCACCTCACAAAAACAACCTATTCGCCACCTACTTATTCACGAGATAAGCTACTCTGGCCACCTCGCGCATAAACTTCAATCACTTACAGTACCATAATTAATTCACTTACCTTCAAAGAAGACACCGACTAACAGCAAGACCTGAAAAATTTCATCGTCAGTCTCACCCATCTACGGAGAAATTGTTTCCTCTAAATAACCCATGCCGACCTCGCTTCAAAATTTCGGGTGTAGAGGTGAATAGTAGAAATTTCAAGTCAATTAAGGGTCATAAACTCACTAGGAACAGGAAGTTGAGCGAAGACATGTATAGCTAGCTGCATGAAGCCAGTGTTTTGGTGAGTGTTTTGGACGCCTAGTGTTTTGGTGAGTTTGCACCCGACAAGAGCAAATCACCCATTTCGAAAGCGGAGACATTGTATGCATACAGTTACTGTATGTTTTTAGATGAATCTGTTTCTGTCAAAAGTACTCTTTCTATGGATCAGACGATCGAGGAATGAGCTCCTAAACGCTCGCTTCCGTGTTGTTCACTTACGATCGAAGCGGAACCGTTTTTCGAGTAAGCATTCTCTGCCGGGGACAGACTACCAAACATAGGTATGCATAGACGTAGAGTACACCTTTCAAAAAAGAACCGTTCTGTAACCACTATACATATTTTAGAACGCAAGCTATTTCAGACGCGACTAGGTAAGCTTCATCAGATCATCCAGCCGTTCGCAACGAAATATACTCTCGATGATTGTGTATTTAAGAGTGTATCCAAATCTCTGTCCGTAGCTGCTACCGAGATTCCCGAACGTGGTGACTGAAGAATTTTTTCCTTTTGGTTGAAAGGCACAACGATCAGGTAAATTTTAGTGGGTTAAGAAAAGTGTTCCGTAATTGGCTCCAAATTTCTCTGGGAGCACTTCAGTGTGCTGATCACGAACCTGATCCAGTAGCGGTCCCCCAAAGTGGTGACTTTATAGAGGCAGCCCACTTGAGGTGAGTGGCGCCTAGGTGCCTTCTGTGGTTGCCACCTTGGAGCGAGCTTTATTATCGAATAGTGGCGTTGATTGCAAAACTCTAAACTGTCGAAGTGTTTGAAACAACACAGCAGCGGTCTACGCGACGAATGTCCAACACAGCGCCTTAGATGGCTGCGAAATTCTAGGATGATCTGATGAAGCTTACCTAGTTGGAGCTCGCGTCTGAAATAGCCTACGTTCTAAAAATTTGTATAGTGGTTACAGAACGGTTCCTTTTTAGAAGGTGTGCTCTACGCCTCTGCATACCTATGTTTGGTAGTCTGTCCCCGGCAGAGAATGCTTACTCGAAAAACGGTTCCGCGTCGATCGTAGGTGAACAACACGGAACCGAGCGTTTGGGAGTTCATTCCTCGATCGTCTGATCCATAGAAAGAGTACTTCTGACATGAACAGATTCATCTAAAAACATACAGTAACTGTATGCATACAATGTCCCAGCTTTCAAAATGGGTGATTTGCTTTTGTCGGGTGCAAACTCACCAAAACACTGGGCGCAACATAAAAGCCGCGATAAAAGGTCACTATTCATGCAGCTAGCTATACATGTCTTCGCTCAACTTCCTGTTCCTAGTGAGTTTATGACCCTTAATTGACTTGAAATTTCTACTTTTCACCTCTGCACTCGAAATTCTGAAGTGAGGTCGGTATGGGTTATCTAGAGGAAACAATTTCTCCGTAGATGGGTGAGACTGACGATGAAATTTTCCAGGTCTTGCTGTTAGTCGGTGTCTTCTTTGAAGGTAAGTGAATTAATTATGGTACTGTAAGTGATTGAAGTTTATGCGCGAGGTGGCCAGAGTAGCTTATCTCGTGAATAAGTACGTGGCGAACAGGTTGTTTGTGGGAGGCGCAGCCGTACTTCGCCTCGGATGGAGGACCGGAAAATCACATTACTTGGATAAGAGCACTCGTTCATACAGAAATGGCTTTCTCAAGAGTGGCCCTGCATCTTTTTTCAGTTCAAAACATACTGCTATTCAAAAGTGTACAAAAAAATCATTCTGAGATAATCAGGTTGATAGTCCTGATATAGTGTGATCCGAAGCTCCTGACCACGAAGTTGGATGACCACGAAGTTTGTGTGCAGCGTGTCTCCACGCCTCTGAGGCCCTGCAACGATTATTGCGCTTGATTCTGTGGTGGCAGCCTACCGATCGTCAAAAGAGTACACTACCAGCGTCCCAAATTTAGAAGAGTGCCGTGTCGAGGTGCAATCCTATAATATCCATCGCGAGCTCCGCGTGACCTAAAACGTAGAAGGGGCAGTATTAAATATTCATTGGGCGCGCTAGCACCCGTTGGGCTGTCCTACACGTCGGATTCCCATTGTTCGTACACTTCCTCTGTCTGCAGAGACAGGCGGGTGTTGTCCGGCCGGACAACCGGGCGTACGTAAGAATTTTAAAAAATTCGAATTTTTTCGTGGGGACGTTGAAATTTGTAGTTGAAAATTCATGGAATGGGGTGGTTCGCAATTGAGAACAAGCTTCTGACAAAATTAAACAACGAAAATTCTTACGAAAAGGAAGGCATACATATGTCAAGAGGAAGAAAAAGGTGGAAGGGAACAATACCAACTCTATAACCACCATATAATTGTGGATTTTCGTGATACTCAAAAGAGATTTCGAACCTCAGTGAAATTCTCTACAACCTGATACCTAAAACTCCTACAATAACCTCACAGTTATGAAGAAAATGCCTGAATGTTTTCTCGTTATCCTATATCTTTGTCCAGACCCGAGCCTTTGGCCGAAATGGTGCAACGCAGGTTTTAAAAACCCTGAGATCCCAAAGTTTCTATTTTGACCGAGCTGCGCCGGTTTGGATTTGGAGTGCTGAAACTTCAGAAACATCAGTAGGTAGGGAGTGCGGTAATTAATGAATAAAGAATGTATCCTAGAAAACTCTTGAATGCAAAATCTATCAAACTTTTTGAGCCTGGGGGCACGTGAAAGTTGTGCCTAATTTTCAAAAAATTTGGTATTCAAGTGGGGGGGGGTCGTAGCTTCGTCGAGGTCCTGAACAACGGTCTGGCTGACCCTATCCGTTTGAAGCTTTTCTACTAGTTCTGGCGCGGGCCACTGTGATACTTAATGCCACCTCAGGTCACCGTTTCACCATGCAACGAGAGCCCGAACAATGCGGCTCTCTTATTTTTTATTGATTCGGGTTGCGTTGCCTCTCCCGAGTAGCACGAGCTCCTAGCGCCGCAATAGCCGATCTGTTGAGTCTAACTAGGTTGTAGAAACTGTAAAACTAGAAAAAAATGGAGAAAACTGTATAAAAGCCACCTCTAGTCGGTTTCGGCGCTGGAAGCTCGACCGACGGGCGGCCGCAAAGCATTCCGAGACGCTAGTGCGGACCAGAATTTGACCTCGAGAAACGCAGCGCGTCTTCTTATCGATCGACTAAGAACTTTCATGAGCCTCGTTAGAGCAATTTTTCGTTACCCCGTAATTCTTCAAATCTCCCCAAGAATATTCTTATCACTCAATGTGTACAACATTCACTATAATGATCCCGCCTGTTTTGAATACATCTCATCTTCCAGATGCGGATCTCTCGCGAGGATTTTCGAGGAAACGCGTTGTTTCCAAAAGGCAAACGGTATTCAGATATGGCAAACGAGAGGTAGTTTTCTGACACTTTCTACTCAATAGGATTACACGAAGGCGGTTTATTGTTTAACACTCAGTATAAGTCAAAGACAGAGGTCTAAACAAATGTACTAGAAGCTTTGAGGTTGTGCTAGATTTTGATTACAGACTAATCTAATTAATAACTCCATCGAAACGAATGGTGGTAGGTCCAAAGATTACAAACTCATCACTATCACGGACATGGACAGGGACGCAAAAGCTTCTGAATGGCAATGGAGAGCCCTGACAAGGGAAGGAAAACTGCATCTGAATGCGGACAATACAAAAGCGTCAGTTGAATGGGATGCTACGAGTGATAAGAATATCACAGGGTGAGCTGCTCGAATATTCAATTGTGGTGGACTTCAGATACTTCGCATTTATACTACTTCTCTGAGAAAGGATCGCACAGTATCAAGGATCCCTAAATTCGCGAGAGAGCTCCTAATTTGAAGAGCAAACTACTTCAAATATTTTCCATCGAAAAAAAAAACGAAATTCCAATATTCCATCCGCATGAGTATGCGAGCATTGCTGCTGGCTCCCCTCCCCCCCCCCTCTTGCTGTCTGTAGCCTCCTCTCGGCATAATCAGGCAGAGCTACCACTGGCATTTCCTGATTTCCAAGCCTGTATGCAAGCATGAGTCCCTTTTTTGCAAAAGGGAATTCAAGTCCTCACAACTTTCTTTTAGTTACCTTAACTGGAAAGGTCGTGCTATGGAGATGTCCAGCTTGGAAAACTTTAACGGTCATTTGCTTTCTCCTGATGACAAAACTGGAATGCTCTATGTAATAAAGGGCACCAAAGTACGTTTCTCAAGAGTTCTCTACGGAGTAGCCTATCTCACACTCATTGTTTACTGTCAGGCAATTCCATGGGTCTTCCTGAATTCCGGACCTGGCAACACCACTAGTCCAATGAAGGCCGAGTGGATGACAGTCAAAGACGACACACTCTATGTCGGCGGTCATGGATATGTTAGTTGTTGCGTAACTTTTTTTTCGCCCTTTTTTTTTGTTATGATATGAACTTTTTTTTGTTATGATAATCTCTACAGATTAAAAGAGTTCAAGAATCAAAGGCAGCAGACACGCTCAAAAATTTCTTGAGATAACTAAGCTACTTGGGTAGTATGGCCCCTAGTAGAACGCCCAGGCCGGGGGAAGCGTCAAAAACGAGTGAAAGCGACTAAATTTGAGTCGAAAATTTTTGTCAGCCACTCCGATGAGCTTTCATGCCCGCACCCTCAAAATACGGATACGGTCACTTCGGCTGGTTTTTGAAGCTTCCAACTTTAACCCAACCGTTTTATGGGTTATATTAGCTATTTCAACCGCTCGGGCAAAACTCTTCCAATTTTGCCCCATAACAAAAACAGCCGCTATTCGTGTATATGCATTTTGTTTTCGTCGGTTTTCTCGTTAGTTTCCCATACTACTAGCTTCAAACCTTCGATTTATGACATTAAATCGATATCATCTTTCAGCGTGTCTGCTGCCTTTAAAGTTTGAGTTTGAAAGCGAAATGACTTAGCGTATTGGCCGAAATTGCGCGATCGAATCGGTAAACAATGATGACCCTCCTCCGAAGTTTGCTCAAGTGCGAAGCTTCACCCTCCTTCAGAGCCCACATTCATTTGAAGTATCTGTGACAAGCAGTCTAACGGAGACACATTGCGTCCATTCTTTTTTGCTTTCGCACTTTTGGTCGACAATATCGTTTAAAAGAAACGTGAGAGCATTCAAAAATTCACAAAGTCTGTCGAAAACATCAAACTAATTCCACAACGTTGTTCCGAACTCGCTCGGGCTCTAGGATGAGTTTACCATCGTGAATACGTTGCATGCTTCCATAACCCCTTAATCATTTTAAGAGTTCATTCTTATACAAACCTCTCAGGACTTCTGTCACCGCAAATACGTCTACTCACTCTTTGTCCCAAATTTGTGCTCTCTGACGGGAGCGATTGTCATCAGAGTGTCGACACTTTCAAGAAAACAAGAGACAGCGATGGGTATAAATATTAATTTTCAGTGGAAAACTTGTATTAATTTTCAGTGGAAAACTAGATGCATTCCTTTTCGGAGAAAGTAAAAAAAACCGGGACTTTTTTTGAACTTTTAGGACGCACGGTACCTAATCCTTTAGTTTAAAGGCAGTGGTCACGATGAAAAACGTTATCGAAAAAACTACAAAAATCAGCTTAGATCAAAAACAGCTGAAAAACTATGAAGGTAGCGCGGTGAAAAACGGTCTAGAATTAGGGTTTCTAGGGCCCAAAGAAGCTAGTTCGTGCACACGTGCACAGCGATGACGAAACAGATCGCAATCTCATGCCGAGCAGTCAAAAATCATCGACATTCAGAGGACGAAATAAATGCAAATTTAACGAATAAAAACAGTTGAATAATGAAAGCATCACTTCAGTCAATGTTTTTGACTAGATGTGTACATAAATCCGAAGGTTTTATGATTGACATTCAATTTCAAGCTAGCTGATGTTCTTGATATAAGAGGTCATCGATGCCGATGATGTGGAGAGGGCTCGTCCACCATCAAAAGACAAGAAAGTTCAGGTTTCAAATTCGCCCCAAAACAGTGGTTTTTTCGCGATTTTTTCTTATAGGTCCTACTACTCGAGACCCAGGAAAGGATTTCGAGAGAAAAAGACGACAAGCATATTTGATCGCGACCACTGCCTTTAAGGAACAGTGACAACAGTGATGTTTCAGGAATACAGGGGTAAAAATGGAGAGATTCAAAACACGGATGCCATGTGGATCAAAACTGTGAACCCCGATGGAGCGGTAAGATTTCCATTCCTGGTGGCACCGCAAGTAGATGTATTCACTCCCTCGGCGCGTTTCGTCCTCGGCTTCTGTATACACCGTATGCAGAGCGTTAAGTGTCGCCCCACCGTGGTTGTCAAATTGGTAACAGATAAGAGCGATTAAGCAGACGCACTGTTTCTAAAAAGCCGCTGACTCCCGCAATTCATTGTTCTTATAAATCTTAAAGACACAGTACGCCCTCATTTATGAAATTTGAGATTTTAACTTTACTGTGCAGACGATTCCTTTTGTATAACACGTAATAGATCGCAACCCCTCCAAATGAGCGAGATATAGGCGACCACCACGTGCTACAAATCCATTCCCGATTTTCGAAGTCATTGGCGGCGAGATAAATGGATGAATTCCAATCTCGTCTTCGTTTCTCACTGCAATACGCATCTATCTCTTCATCCCATTTCGCTCTCGTGCAGCGATTGCGAATAAAGAACAATACAGACCTAAGACATCTCGTCCTCCAGAATTCTGGCCTCATAATAGAGGCATTCCCAAAGTGCCATATTTCCGTCCATAAGGGGTCTTACACGATTTCAGAAATACCATTGTGATCAAAGTATGACCCTCTCAAAAACAAGGATGAAACCTGAAATCATTTCTTTGGATGTCCTTTAAATTTCAATGGGCTCAATTCTCTTTGGCTACGATGTCCAATACGCTGCGCATCCCTTCATTAATCTGAGAAGTTTGTATTTTTCATTATACACTCAGCTTCATAGTACACCAAAGATACCAGGCTGCCCTTGAAATTGCGGCGCAGCATAATTTCCGCATATTCCAATATGAGCGGACTTCCTCTAGCGAATACTCGGATGCTCTACACTGTGTTCCTCTGATTTAGGTAAAGTCACATGACTGGACCGACATCTTTAAGAGAATGCGCGCAGCAGTTGGTGTGAAAGATCTGGGATATTTGACTCACGAGGCAGCGCAATGGTCAGAGATGCGCAAGAGCTGGTTTTTCCTCCCTCGTAAGGAATCCCAAACCCTGTACGATCACAAAAAAGACGAAGTTAGGTAATAATTTAGTACTGGGCAACCCCCTAGATTGACTAACATCGTGATTTTAAACGCGTATAGCTTTCAGTGGTACGAACTTGCTGATAATTGGAGACGAAGCTCTGAAGAACTTCCGCTTTGTGAGAATTGGCAGAAACAATCGTAATCGAGGATATTCCGCTTTCCGTTTCATTCCCAACACCGACGACAAGCTGATTGTTGCATTGAATGCAAGGGAAGTCAAGAACAAGACGGTCAGAAGCTACATCACTGTTTTCAATACTGACGGCAAGATCATCATGCGTGACAAGAGACTCGATGGCGACATGAAGTTTGAGGGATTATACATATATTGATAAAATGTATTCGGCAGGACGCGGTTCATGCAGTTCGTTTTGATCAATAAAATCTTAATTGAGAGGCTTGTTACAGAAAATTAATTGCACCAGAACCGATATTCACGGACCGTTGGTCACATTTCAACTGATCCTAGTGTTATTTTTCTATTTATATTTACATACACACGTCAAGAATGACGCGCGCCGTCAGAATGAAAGTGAGAAGCATACTGCCAAAGCAGTGGTGAAGCATACCATGAATAGGGAAATGGGGCAGAGCACAAAGTTGTCAATCGTATCTGTCAAACAGTCTTATACATATTAGAAGAAAAATGAGTAGAAGTTTTTACTTTTGTAAGGCCCGGACAAACGCCTCAGACAACTCGTCCACCATGCTTCCCTAGCTCAATTTTTGAGGGACCATAACTCTGTTCCTACTCAGAGAATCGCCGCATTCAATGCGTGTCGAATATTCATTCAACTCGAAGACAAGGTGGTTTCGAGCACAGTCAGGAGACGTGCCGCTAGAAAAGCACGTGCTCCTATTGTGTTTCAAATTACAGCACGTGCCCCAACAAAAAAACTGTCCAGTGCTTGCATGATACACATTCAACTCGATGACAAAACGATTATCCAAAAAGGAAGGTATACGATGCACTCTTGAGACCGAACTGAGAGGTCGGCTGCTTCGCCGGTTCAATTACCCAAGTTTGCGGTACTTTACCCGCCCGGCCGCTGGAGGCCTCGTCCAATCGCTGACGAGCCCAGCTGGCGCTCGGAGAGCTGGCCGCGTCGCACGTCGGTGTGCCAGCCGCGTCGCGTCTGTGTGCTGTTACGATAGAGCTGGACTACCTTGCAGCACGTGCTCCTGCGATTGAATTTTGCGGCACATGCTCCTGCTATTAAAATTTGCAGCACGTGCTGCTGTTTGGAGCACGTGCCCCTGCCCTAGAGCCTTTCTATGGGTGTGGTCACTCGAGTTGAATGCATATTCGACACGCATTGAATGCGGCGATTTTCTGAGTAGAAGGTCTTGTACGATTCCAAAAACATCGTTTGAATCAGCACGGGACCGTCTTCAAGGTAGGCGGGAAAGCAGAAAAACGATTTTTATCGAGAACACTGCCTTTAAAGGCAGATTTCACGATGATCATCCTCGTTGACTTTCCACAGCGAAATGATAGGCTAGAAGGATCCTAGGCTCCCAAAGTCGAAAGAACGGTAGAAAACGAGCCAGGAGCTGCAAAATGACGGCTGCAAACAAGCGTTTTGGTGCCCCAGACACGCCCCGTGCCCCAGATCCGCCCCTTGAAAGGAACAAATCAAGACTCAGATTATAGGAATGATCAAGTGAAGGAAGTGGTGATAAGTGAGCTGTTTGCTTCATTGCACTGATAGGTATCATCCTTGTAGCAGTCAATTCCTCCACGTTCAAAAATCAACGTAAACAAGAGAGGACCTATTTTTGCTTCAAAACGCGTCTTTCGTGTCCTTTTTAAGCAGCCCTTGCTATATAGGGCACCAGACCTTTCGTAAACCGTGGAGATATCGGAAGTGAAATTTATCGTGAACACTGCCTTTAAAGGCAGTGTTCACGATAAATCTCGTGCTCAAGGTTTCACAGTAAAACACTAAGCTGGCAGACGCAGGAAGGAATAGTGTCAAAAAAAGTAGCGAGAACGGTCCAGAAATAGATAAGAACGGGTTTAAAACTTATCCCGGTACGCCTGGCTATCCCGGTCCGCCCCCCATTCGTACGAGTTCAAGGCGCCTCGAACGTCTTTGATGGCAATTCGCCAGGCAACTCCGCCACGCCCCCCAACCTTGATCAATACAAGGCCCGACAACGGCACTACCGAGAGCGGCTCACTCATCGATTTTGGGGTGTTTTCGTTGTTTTCTGTTGATTTCGCTTAGTTTCCTTTTCATTCTCTAACCTTTTTTCAGATATTCCAAGAGGATGGTGAAGAAACGGCCAATGTTTCCGTTTTTCGACCAAATCATCGAGTTCCAGCTGTTTTCGTTTTTTTTTCTGAAAATTTGCGGCTCTTGCTTTGCTTAATTTTAGTTTCCCAACCTTTTTCCAGGGATTTGAGGAAGATGATGGAGGGAAAGCCCACCTTTCCTCCTAGTTCTGAGCTTTTTGCAATTTTGGAATCAAATTATGACTTTTTTGTTTTTTCTCGATTTTATCATTTAAGACTACTATCTAAAAGTCAATTTTGAATTTTTTTTTGGAAATAGGATAGTAGGCGGAGAGTGTTCGTGATGTTTTGTAATTTTATGTGCAGGTTTTATGTCCTTACTGACGAGCCCACCTATTTCTCTTTGGCTGTCTACGGATGAAAGGGCGAAACGGCCTTAATTAGTTCGTTCTATTTGTTTCTTTCCAGGTTTAAAATATATTCCACATATATGCTTGTCATAAAACATCTCGCACACTTCGTCGTAAGCGCTAGCCTGTGCGGCGACTCCATTTTCAGAGCAGTAAAGAAAAAGCGTGGCTCGCTGTCAGAGTAGAGCCACCGCGCGAGCTCCTACTTGAATGACGTTGTGTTGTGATGACCGCGACCCAACAAGCAGCACGCAGCGTACTATCCGAGCGGCGCTCACCATTTTTCCAATAGAACGGTTTTTCCACGAAGTTCTTTCTAAAAACAAAAAAAAACAGGTGTATTTGTGTCATTCTACTGTGCGGATAGCCGATCCCACAGTGTTTGATGGTTCGGCGCTTGCCACGCACAACGTCGCGGCTAACGACAAAATGATAACATCTATACAGTACGGCCACCAAAACTTACCAGTTGCGGGTTTCGGGGCTCGCGCTGACTGCATCAGGAAATCTACGTACCTCGAACTCAGAGTCACTGCGATTGTTAGAGGCAGTGTTAACGATAAAAATCGTTTTTCTGTCTTCCCGCCTATCTTGAAAACGGCCCCATGATGATTCCAATGATGTCTCTGAAATCTTACAAGAGCTTCTGGGAACGGAGTTATGGTCCCTCAAAATTTGAGCTAAGGAAACGTGGTGGACGAGTTCTTCGAGGCTTGTAACTTCCGTCTTTTGCAGCCGATGTATGCGAGCTGACCTGAGTAAAGAGAGAAGTTGAGAATGAAAGAAAGAACGGTGCTAATGATTGGAAATCATCGCTCATCTTACGATCTCGAGCATTCATTTGTTCACGTCGGTGGGCGTGGGTTGCGCTTTTGGGGTTTGCTTTGCGCTCGAAGTGGCAACTTTGGGTTCTTTTGGAGCTCTTCCTGGCTCGTTTTCATGCGTTCTTTCGACGTTACGTTACAGATTGTCCCTCCACTAACCATTCCTAGGGGAAACTGAAACACATTTTTATGGTGAACACTGTCTTTAAAATGTTTAATTCATACATAAATACAAATTTATCGCAGTCTATGGATAAAACAATGAAACCATTCACATTCTGTAATGCACAAAGGCACACGGGCGAGAAGACAATGTTTCCGAGATCTATGGATCAGAACCTTTTAATTGTAGCGTGTCTGAAGGCGTATGGTCGATCGAGAGGGATGCTGCGAGAAGACATTGAAGCCCGGTGTGCACCCAGTCGTCTTCACATGTGTACTATACACATTGTCCAAGCTGTAAACAAAACGCATGAAAAAAACGAATCAGATAATCTTTGTACTGCTCCTATTGGAGTGAAATTCCGGCATTAACAGCTGCAGACAGCCCACGTTGCAGCATGCAGCTTGGAAGAAAACATGCTCGAACCACAGGATATGCAAATGCGTACTGCTACAGCGATTGTCTGCAACTGCAGACCGTAATTTAACTACGATACAGAAAGTACATGACTCATGTCATTTTTGCGGGTAGCCGCGAAGAATCTAAGACATCGCCATCTTGCGAGCAAAACAGTTGCATCCCTATCTGAAATATTTTATTTTCCAGAAAAAAACGCTCGGTTCCTATGATAACGATGTCATAGCTTCGTCACGGTCTGCCGAAGAAATGGCACAACTGATACACAATTTTGACAGGCAAAGTTCTTGTTCGGTGAAATGGTACTTTTGCGTAAGTATTATGCTCGGCTGCAGATGAAACCTCTTATGTCACGAAAAATGATGTTCCTGCAGAAGTAGTGGCGCTTCTGAGCTCAAGAATCGGCGGAGTGCAAGTGTGGTTTGTTTGAAGTATCAAGACAGGAATGAGACTCAAACGCATGAAATAAATGTGTATCAAACATTAGAAGAGCTGAGATTCTTAAAAAAGAACCATCTATCCTCTGTTTCCGAGTCAAGTTTACTCTGTTTCGTCGCGCGCTTGTGCGGAACGAGGGTAGAGGCAGAGAGAAAGTGTGGGGAGAAGGAGACGCAGCACACGCGCGTCGAAGCACGCCATGAACGGAAATAAATATAACTCGGAAACAGGGGATACTCCACCTATAGGGGAGACAGAAGCCAAGTAATACTCTCTTTTAGCACATTTGTGAAGTACTATCCCACCCTGAAAATCCTCAGTCATATGGAAGACCCACGGCCGTGACCCCGATTAAGCCTCAGATCACTTAGGGGTTCCGGGGTGACGCTGCACGATTATTAAGATGCTTCAGAAAGTTACCCGCCGTCATGACGAGATTTTGCGTCCTGCCAGCGAAGAATGACGCCAGGTTGAGACAGGTGTGGTCGTAAACTTTCTGAACGAGTGATGAGAGGAGTCGCAAAATCTTGAGCCTAAAAGCGATTATCGCGGGTGAGGAATGGCTTTACTGATGTTCTCCACAACGGCCCAACTTGCTGCTAAACCCTGCTTATCCAGTTCTGGGGTTAGGTTGGGATTAGGCGCGTTTCATCATTGCTGCGCGAGTGCTGGAGATAATCAATAGTTGGTGTCTCGACGGGGTTCCGGCTGCCTCACCCTCCTATGTATGGTTTCCGTTTTCATGCTAGTCTGACGCATGGACCAGGCTGCTGGCCGTGCGGGGTTGGCGGCCTCACTGGAGAATGGGGTTTCGATTCGCGCGGGGTGATCTACCGTCGCAGCCCCGTCCATTAATCGGACTAAAATGATTGCGCGAACTCTACGTAGGGTTTGCGAGAAAACGATTTTTCAGTGCTAGCCTAACCCCCTTTTAGCCCTCGCGCTGCTATCATCAAACGCACCGACGCTCCAAATCCTGCCTACTGTGCTTATCTGGGCCAAATTCCGGTCCGCAGTTGCGTCTCGACACGCTTTGTGGCCGCACGCGCTCGAGTCAATCGAGTTTCCAGCTCCTGAGCCGACTCGATATGGCCTTTTTATGTAGTATTCTTCAATTTTGTTCGGTTTCTAGTTTCTAAAACCCACCTAGGGTCAACAGATCGGCAGCTGCGGCGCTGGAAGCTCTTCCGACTCGAAAGCGCGCGGCCGCAAAGCGTGTTGAGACGCAATTGCGGACCGGAATTTGACCCAGATAAGCACAATAACTCCAACCTAACCCGCCGCGTACGTGCATGCCGCTGGAAATCTACTTATGACTACCGCGAACTACCTTAAGGCTGGGATCATACTTTCCGCGACAGCGACAATGCATATCGGGCATATCGGTCTTATGATCGATATTGATGGTAAACATTGCATCGCGTCGCTCGTTGCCGGATGTATGATCCCGGCCCAACATATCGGAACTCGATAGGCCGAAATTATCAATTACGTGAAATAATCCAGGTTGATAAAAATCAGCAAACCACGAAACACCACGATTTGCACAGCTATAACTTCCCCGCAAAGGCATATTCGGACTCTACCCTGATGAAATTTGCCGCGAACGCACCGCGAACCTGACTGCCGAGAACCTCAATTAGGAGAGAAGAGAGAATTCTGGAGAAACTGACTCTATCTTTCGAAAAATCCTTCGTTGGTTCTCGGCGACGTGAATCTGTAGGAAGTCAGCCATACCCGTTCAGTATTGAAATCGCAGCGCTAGGACTGAGCAGGCCGTTGCGCCGATTTCCTGCAAAACTACGACCCCCCCCCCTTGTTGACCCAAAATTTCACGATCCGAGATTAAAAATTTCTCTAGCCTTATTTGTGTGATGGACCAAAATGCTTTGAATGCATACTTCTTCCACGAGATTGGCTATTTTGAAGAAGGTTTAATTTTGCTCCGGAACTTCTACGATCCCCACTCCCCTCAAACTTGCATTTTTCCCTGAAATTCCCCCAAATATTTAACGACTCCGTCACACCGAGTCGCAACTCTGCTCAACCTTGCGCAGCGCCGAGGAGAGGTTTTGCGGTAGGCTCGAGCCGTTAACCTGCCTTGAACCAGGGTCTTTAATCTGCGGGTTCGTAGCCATATAGGTTACGGTTCGGTAGGTTCGCGGCAGATTCACTACAAATACAATCAGGGTACGGCAAAGAAGGTTCCTAGAAATATACAGTTCTCTCAGAACGGCCACTGTCACACTTCGGATTTTACGAATTTGCGGCCATCGTCTGAACAGTCCACAGCAAAAGGGAAAGGTTTTGGTGCGCTTGAATATTATCACTAAAAGCCATGGCCAACTTGCTTCCAAATTGGGGGACTCAAACTTAGCGTTTTTCAGTGCTTCCAGTGCGTTTCTCGAAAAGAGAGAAAACATGAAAAATTTGCCGCGGTTTGAGTGCTTGTGTGCGCCTGTGCGGACGTCCAGCCATAATCGACGGATAATTCTTGAATTTGTCTCAAATTTGAGAGAAAAAAGCACTCTAAACGTTGCGAAACGGTTCCCCAAAATACGGAATAATAATTCGCCAAGTGTCTTTTCTGCAGATAGACGCAGGAATAACATCAGAAACTCCAAGAAACGGAAAACTGTGAACCGCAAAAAATGATTAGCCTTCAACATATAGACATTTTTGAGGAGTGATAAATTCGTGTCAACGATTTTAGAGAATTAATTGTGATCAGAACGGACAATTGTGATTAGCCCAGTAACTGTAAATAATAGCTGTAAATAACGCCTTATAAGACAAAATTCCATTCAATGATTCCTCGCAGATTTGAACTGCACTCAAATCCTGCGCCGGACGCTTCCTGGAGCGCAGACGATTTCGTGGACCTCAATTCGACTTTACGTCCCGAAATGTGTACAAGGTAGTTTTCAACCAATGAATTTTCAGTACATCTCGGATTCTCAAAATGATACCAATAAGCCATTTAGAATATCTCGGCAGCATGACTTTCAGGATATTGCCATTTTAAGTATTCGAGTAAGCAATTGAATTCGTGTTGTACTTTCTTAAGATATTCTGATGAATTCTTTCAAAAAAAGCCTTGCTAGATTTTATTATTAATTCGATTTGAATAAAGTCTTAAGCTTTACCTAAACTATGAATGTTAAATTCAAAATACGTTCAATTATTGTATTCAAATAAGCTATCAAGAAAATTTCGAGAAAAATATCCGAACAGTCGTGACTACCATTCAAATATTCGCATACATTCCGGGAAAATCACGAATATTATGGCTCCAAAAAAATCGCGATTGTTATCGAATAAAGTTCTCGTCAGCCAAATAGAAAATGTGGTATCGTAAAAAAGAAAAATTTCGCAAAAAAACTTTTTGTCCCAGTTTTCAATAAAAGCAAATATCCAAACAACCGAATGCTCGAGATTACTACATTTAAAAAGACATTCAGAAGAAAATAGAGAAAACGAGACACCGAACAAAGCAGACTCTATTAAAAAAAAAACGAAGCAGTGAAAAAAGAAAAATGTAAAAAGATGGATTGCGCGCTCCAATCCAATTTTCGTGCGCTATTAGTTGCGACAACTAGTACAAAATCCCTCGCCACCGCGCATCTCATCCATGCCAAAAACTCCTAAGGGTGGAAGGTATAGTTGTACACGAACGAAATTTTCGAAAAATTTTCGAAAGATTTTTCGAAATTTTTTTCGTTCGTTTTCGTTCGTTCGAAATTTCGTCGAACGAATTTTTTTCAAATTTCGTTCGTTCGAAATTTTTTCGAACGAAAAAATTTCGATTTTCGTTCGTTCGAAATTTTTTCGAACGAAAAAATTTCGATTTTCGTTCGTTCGAGATTTTTTCGAACGAAAATTTGTCGATTTTCGTTCGTTCGAAAATTTTTCGAACGAAAAAATTTCGATTTTCGTTCGTTCGAATTTTTTTCGAATGAAAATTTTTCAATTTTCGTTCGTTCGAAATCCGATTTTTCGAAATTTTTTCGAAATTCGTTCGTTCGGAATTTTTTCGAGCGAATTTCGAAAAAAATTTCGAAATTTTTGACAAATTTCGAAAAAATTTCGAAATTTTCGACGAGTTTCGAAAAAAATACAAAATTTCGAAAAAAATCGAAATTTCGTTTTGTTTCGAATTTCGTTCGTTGGACCTCCATAATTTCTAAAGTTTTTCGAAATTCGTTCGTTCGAAATTTTTTCGAACGAAATTTTTTCGATTTTCGTTTGTTCGAAATTTTTCGAACGAAAAAATTACGATTTTCGTTCGTTCGAATTTTTTTCAAACTAAATTTTTTCAATTTTCGTTCGTTCGAAATTTTTTCGAACGAAATTTTTTCATTTTTCTTCCGTTCGAATTTTTTTTTTCGAGCGAAATTTTTTCATTTTTCGTTCGTTCGAAAAGATTTCGAACGAAAAAATTTCGATTTTCGTTCATTTGACATTTTTTTCGAAATTGTACAACTATAGTGGAAGGGACCACTGTTATAGTAATTTCTTCTGGTTTTTTGTGATTTTTTTCTTTACTACTGGTGCATACACCCATGAGCCTGAGCCCTATTTCTGCGGGAAACTCGCGAACGAAAATCATCGTGAACACTGCCTTCAACTAGACCCACCCTATATAACCTCTGCCTCTGCAAACTCTCACCTCACCCGAATAAGCGAGATATGTATTGGAGGAAGCCACTCTAGCGCTCCTACAGCAAGAAGACATTGTGGTAAGACCCTCTTTGACCACCTCACAAGCTTAGCAAAGGCAAAATGAACGCATTTGTACTGATAGTCCCGTTTTCCCCTTCACTCTGAGCCTCTCTCGTCACTCAAGTCCGCTCGCGTAAATCGGTTGTGGATGACGGAAGCTACAAGCTTCGGACAGCTCTCCTTCATGCTTTCGTCGCCCAATTTTATGCAGTTTTTGAGGGACCACATCTTCGTTTCCAGGGGTTTTTGTACGAATTTGGAGGAATCATTGCAATCAAGGTGGGACCATCTTCAGGGCAAACAGTCAAAAGAAAAACGATTTTGGGGTTGGACTGTACCTTTAAGCCCGATTTTGACTGCATCACTCTTGCTTTTCATCGCAGCAATCTTACCCGTTGTCGCAGCTATTCGACAGTGGCAGCGTTTCTGTTATTGCTGACAGTCTAAATTTATGCGAATTCAATCGTGCCCCAATCGAAATTTTCGCACGCATTGATCTATAGCCAATGGCGTAGTTTTGTACGCCACGCCATCATTTTCAATTTTTTTTCGTTACAATCTGATCTGTTTTTCGCTTGCAGAGTTATTTTTTTCGGTATTGTTTTCTCTGCGTCCATTCTGCAGTTATATGGTCACACTCTGCCACTGAATTGTCTCTGATGTATGACTTGTTGGACTGACTAGTTCGGTAGTTAGTCCAACAGGTCGATATGATGTAAAGGACGTATGTAGAGGGCAAGCAGAAGTAACAATATTATGGTGTACATCATACTTGTTTCTGAATTGTTTTTTAAACAATGTAATGCTCTTACAATCCACCTCTAATCACCCCCACAATGAGCTATCACATACTGCTCGGCCCTGCCAACAGGCTACCGAAACGCAGGATCAATCGTGGTTGAGTAAAATGTGTTCGTAGAAGGTTTTCTTTTTTCGTAAAAAGATTAGTTCGAAAAAGACTATAGAAATTGCAAGATTTTTGTCTCAAAAAAAATTGGGGAGGGAGTCGTAGCTTCCTTTCATGGCCTGAAAGGACACTGCTTCCTATAGACCAGGAGTAATTTATTGAGGGAGCATGAAACTGTAAAACTCAGTTCCGACAACCCAGTTCGTCTGAAGAATCAGGCTCGACGGTATGATCACACCATTACATTTGCAAATTTTTTGTCTGGGAAAATTGTTAGCATTCTCTTCATTGAAAATTTTCTGTCCTTCCTCGCCCTATCATGGCCGGCCAGAATGGATTAGATCTGTGGTGGACGGAGACAGCATGGTAAGCACATGATTCTGTATTTGATTCTCATACTATCGTAATATTTCCATGTTTTTTTGTTTTTCGTTGTTTTTCATTTTTTTGTGGAATTTACCTGCGGTCAGAGTGAGACCTCAACCTCTACTCTTGCAATGCAATTTTTCATGTTATATGTGTTCTTGTATTTTCGGCTTGAAACTAGTTAGGGGGGGGTCACTCAAGATTCTTTCAGTGAAATGGAGATTTTCTCAACAGCTACATGTTAAAAACGTGTTTCACGTGGAAGAGACGTGGTAATTGTGCCGTATCGCGTGTGAGAAACCTACAAAAAAGGTTCCATATCAATCATTCCATTATGGAACTCGATTGACCCACCCCACCCCCCCAACTAATTTTATACCGTATTTTCTTTATGTTGTTTTGTTCGCATTTTTATTTTTGGTATGCCCTTACGTGTTCCCATGAAGTTTCCTTTTTATTTGAAGTGGCCATTGTCAATTTTTGTTTGTATTTGCTCCATAATCACATTTTCGTGACTTCTAAGGTACTCAGAGGCATGGTGAGCGTGGCGATCTTGTTCGTTGGAGGTGAGCGTAGGACGGAGAAAGCGAAGTCGGTCAGACGTTCAGGGTCAAGCCCTGTTGAGAACGTAAGCAATTTTCCATCGCCGATGTAGACCGCTCAGGTGATCCCCCCATACCCGTAGTCAATGGGGATCGTACCAAACAAGGTCAACAAGGTGAAGCTATGACCTTCCCCAAGATGAGCAGTGCCCACGACATCTGCTACTATAAGTGGTGAATAGGTGATGTGCGTGTAGGATGCGCTCACCTTCCGGCTGAGTGCCTGAATTGAGCTCCTTTCAATATGCGGCTCACATTGAGTTATATCATCATGCTGCCCGTAGTTTTTCATTTCTCCCTTCATCCTTTCAATTTGATTTGTGATGTGAAACTCGCTGAAATTTCATTGAGATTCCCTCATATTAAAATTCTTGGTACTCGATGTGTTCAACACCAACTTGTGCACGGAGCGTGGTGAACGCTTTGATGCTTATTTATATATAAGCTGGTGTTTATTAAACAATCTAACATTGTGTCATCCATTATACAGACACGTAAATTCAGGAATCAGCAGTAGTGGCGAACCTGGATTGTAATAGCTGTCGGATGAAGAGGGTAGGGACGGATCGCAATGTCGTAATTAAAATATATGTGGGGTTTTGAGGTTTGCTTCCGCAAATAGTATGTCAGAGTGGCTGAGCGGTTTCTGTTTCGGCGAAGATGATCGCACTATGTAAGGCACTTACATGGAGAAAACATCGGCCACTGCTTCTCAGCTCTCGATTTATACAGAAGCGAGGATGAGAAATTTTATGGGTTCTGCCAGTTATGCCAACAAGGATTCACTGAAGTGTTTTGACCGCTTGAAAATCGGTTGAAGCACCATGAGACCCGCAGGTATCCAATTTTTGGCAGATATCGACTCTGTATAACTCTCACGTAAAACTTCGTAAGACACTAATATAGCGATGAATACACTTATGTTTGTTTTTGTTCTGGTTTGGATTGAAATGTGAACTCCGTTAGTTTAACCTTTGATCACTTGGTACTTTAATGATACTTTCCATAGCCGAGCTCTGACTTATTACTGTGCGATCTCCAACTGATTAAAAAGTCGATGAATAGTTCTTGTTAATTGCTTTTCCAGGTGACGCGATTGGTTCTCCCTGCATCTGATGCAATTCACTGAGCATTGTCAATCTAGGAAAACAGTGAGCCAAATCTCATCTGAGAAACATGCCTTTTTGACTGACGCAGAAAAGTGTTTTTTAGTTGAGGTAGTAGAGAAATTAATATCGATTTGAGTGTCTTAAGCAAATTATTCAAGAACAACTTGGCGAAAAGATTGAACTGGATTCGTACAGCTTATGAGATACAAGTGCATTCTGGACAGTCATACAATGCCTGGCGTCTATATTTTGAATTCGATACACTTCAGAATCATTTGCTTCCCCATTAAGATGTGGAGCCACAGAAGTCCTGCAAGAACCTCAAAAATACTTTCTGCCGGAAGCGGAGGGACATGGCCGAAACGTCTACGAAAAAAATCGGGGTCCTCGTCATATGAGACCCAGAAAGTCATTTCGTGACCTTTTTTTCCATCTTCGGATACCTGAGCAGATGTGGTGATCAGCTGTTTGGTTGAGTTATTAGCAAAACTGATTTGATGAATTTTCGAACCAACCATAATCAGAGCTCCAGTATCGAATCTTACCCCACCGTCTTTGGTGCAACATACTACAGAAGAGTCGGTTGAAGAGATCCTCGTGCTCGATCCGAACATGGTGTGAATTACCAATTTCCTCCTCTTGGTCGATTCTTAATTACATTTTCGTCAACATATATGTGATTGATTTTCAGGATGATGTGGCACCTCTCAATTCGTCTCGATCTCCGAAGATTTTCAACCCGTTCATATCTGAGGTAAGAGGAGAAAGGAAGAGGAGGAGCCCTAGCAATAAGTTGCGACTGCCATCGCTCTTTTTTTTCTATGTATGACCGACCGTGCTCATTGGAGCTACATAAATTTAATATTGCAGACAAGGTAGAAAGCATCTGCTGGTTTTAAGGAGATCCACCACCAAATTCCTAAGGCTAGAATATTTGCTCCGGGCTAACTTGGTGTTGCTATTGAATAATGTCGAATATTAGCATACACATAGTTTGACTCTTCTGTATGTTGATTTGCCAGTTTGAGCAATTAGTGGTTTCCGGTTTGTTCATAGTGAGTGAATTGAGGTTTCTGTTTGCCATGTTCTAATTGTCCTAATAATATTAGCTGCTTCATGCAAATAATATTATTAGGACAATTCGTGCATGGCAAACAGGAACACTCACACCACTTCATATGAACTTCACAGAACAGGTGATAGTAATCCAACTGAAGGGATCAGTGAGCCTAATCGAGTGGTTTAAAGAGAAGCTATAGAATGGACCCAGTTCTGCTATGGCAAGGAAACAGTTTATTGGTGAAACCTCTATGACTCACACGGTAGCAGTGCGCGAACTCCGCTCAAAAGATGGACTTACGACGCTGCAGATGAAAGTTCCACCTATGAGCCTAGCAGTAATGAGCTCATTGTGTGATGCCGGAGCTAAAACAAGGAGATCGTAAAGATTGCTCAGGAATGCAACTCTGAAAGAAGAGATCAAACAGATGTCTCAGGTAAGTATACAACTCATTGCAATGCAAATCAAATTGGTGCGTGCGGGAGGAACGCGATATAGGGGTACAGGCTATAGAACAGCGAAATTCACATGGTTCCTACGCATGCCGGTGCGGAGCGGAGGTTAGAGAAAGTGAGAGAGCGGAAGGCACACGGATGCTGAGGCATCGCGCGAGCCGCTGGCGCCAATGATGAGGATTACGACGTTTTGTAGAGGGTATGTTCCGCCATGTAGCAGAAATTGAGAATTGTTTTCAGCTGCAGCGAATGCGAGCAAGGGGGAGAATTTATTTTGAATCCATTTGTTTTTTTTTGTAACAGTGCGACCGACAACACAGAAATAGGCGGAATAAGAAGAAATTAGGAAAATACGCAGGAATGAAAGTACATGACTTCACTGCTCGTTTTGCAACTCTAGCTTAGAGCACCCGCTATGTTCGCGCCCTTGATAGGTGAACTTAACTTTTTTTTGACTTCTAATTGACTACCACTGACAAGAATGTTCTTCAATTTCCTCGAATAAAGTAGGGGAGCGGCTGGTTCCCCCGTCTTCAGTGTGAAAAATCAACTAATCTTGTCGAAAAGGAGTTCTATCGCATGAGCGGGGTTCCAGTGCATAGATGTTATGTGAGAAAATTCAACCCCCACAAACCATAGATGGAACGAAATTGAAGCTTTATTCTGCCTTTAGCGTTAACCTCTGAAATGCCGAGGAAATTCATATATCCAATTTCAGCTTTCTATGAATATGTAGGTAACAAAAAAACAGACACCGCCTTCATTTCTACACGGTGACAGTTCGCTGCATAGCGGGGTATGTACTCCTGTCAGACGAGTATCCGCACAAAACAAATACAGTAACTGTTCAAAAATATTCTCTTCCTGCTTCCTGAAAAGTCCTTCGTTATTGTTTGAGTGCACTCCTAGCAAATATGATGGGTCCAATATAAAGTCGTTGGAGGAAGCAGGAAGTCATGCAGCCACATCAAAGATGATGTTGCTCACTTTCCTTCTCCTGGTAAGTCTCTGTCTCCTACTCAAGTTTTTATCAGTTCAAATCTAATCGTGAAGGACCTCACATCTCGAGGTAACCTAGCGACAAGCGACAAGCACTGTGTTCATATTCAATTTAAAGGCAATGTCCACCATAAAAACCGTCTCCAAGCTATCAGTTCATCAAAGGCCAGTCATCAAAGCGAAGAACTGAAAATTTGATTTCAAGAGAACAACCGAAGTCCGAATGTTCCTAACCGTATCCCATAATCTCCGGCTTCAACAAGTTCAACCATTTGGGTATTGATTTTTCGTTCCAACAGTTTTTTCTGTTAGTTACTTTGATCAGTAGACGTAGAGGAGCGCTTTTTTTGAGGTTTGAAGGCAGAGGACTGCTGAAAAACTCTTTACATTTTGCGCTTGTATTTGAGGAGTCACAATCTTTTGAAGCCTCATTCTTGCTATTTTGCAATAAATCTTTTGAAACTATCATGAGACTTCGGGACAGATCATTTCTAATCTGATCACAATTGTTTCTCTAAAATCGTTGACACGAATTTATCACTCCTCAAAAATGTCTATATGTTGAGGGCAAAATTTTGGTGAACGAATTGTCTCAGGCCTCTGATTCCCTTTACACGCCGTCGTCGCCCGAGAGCGGACCAGGACGAAAGGAGGCAGACCGGCAGGGAATTGAAAATCAAAAACGCGGTTGAAATTCATCCATCCGCTATTGAGTTCTAAAATTAGGACACGAGAGTGTACCGCGATGGTCGCTCATATCTCGCCTATACCTTTGAAGGCACAGTCCAACCTCAGAATCGGTTGTCTGTTTTTCCATCTATCTTGAGAACGGTCCTACCCTGATTCCATTGATGTCTCTGGAATCGCTCAAGACCCGGTGGGAACGGAGTTATGACCCCTCAAAAATTGAGCTGCGGAAGCATGGTGGACGAGTTGTCCGAGGCTTGTAACTTCCGTCATTTGCAACCACTGCATGCGAGTTGACCTGAACGAAGAGAGAGGCTGACAATGAAGGGAAGAACAGGGCTATTGATCGGAAAGCATTGCTAATCTCGCCACTGTTGAGCTCGAAAGATCGTAAAAGGGGCGTGCCAGAGTGGCTTCCCCAGGTGGGCGCCCCAGGGTGGCTTCCTCCTATATCTCGCTTGATCGCAGGAATTGAGAGATCGCACTTGGCAAGTGGTATACGGGGTGGGTCTACTTGACAATTATGTGGAAATCTCAGATTTCGACCCTGAGCTTGGACTGTGCCTTTGAGACAAAGTGAGATTTCGCACTTTGCAAATGCCATACAGGAGGGGTCTACAACTCAATCACAGGAAAATTTAGAAAATGCATGTCTGAGGTTCACTCTGCATTCGAAGACGCAGTACATCCTCATATATGGGTTATGAAAATTCGTATAACTGTGTAGTAGACCCATACTGTACATATAACACGTGCCAAGTGCGAGATCTCAGTTCCGCCAAACAAGTTAGGTATACATACGCGTCCATCAAGGGTCCGACAAATTCACTCACCACCACGGCGCCCCCTTCCTTATACCGTATTTTCTCTTTTAGAGCTACATGTACTTATAATACTCAGACCCCTATTTTATATGTACTTCTATCAGAGGTGTACTCCAAATAGAGGCTGTAATTCTAATTTTCAGCCCTCTATTTTTAGTGTACTTCTATCAGAGGTGTGCTTCTAATAGAGGGTGTACTTCTATTATCTTCTATTATTCTATTATTTTTTTTGAATTTCCAATGGTAGAACTGGTCGCACTTCCAGCAGAGATTTTTAGCATAACACCGGAAATTTGTTTTTATAAAAATTCAGACCGCAACCACGAAAACTTAGCCATTCAGATACTTAGGCTTAATCGAATTGAGGCTTCCCACTGACTGATATCAGATTTTTGGAACCATTATTCGCACCCTTTTCAAGCTCACGGGTTTCAAGCGTGGTTCATTACGGTAGCAGCGAGTGCGGAACCTCTGCACTCCCGATTTAAAGGCAGTGTTCACGATGGAAATCTTTTTTTTTTCACCTATCTTGAAAAGCGCCCCATGCTGATTCTAATGATGTCTCTGAATTCGTTCGAGACCTTTTGGGAACGGAGTTATGGTCCCTCAAAGATTCAGCTAAGGAAAATGGTGGACGAGTTGTCCGAGGCTTGTAACTTCCGTCTTTTGCAGCCGATCTATGCGAGCTGACCTGGGTGAAGAGAGAAGCTGAGAATGAAGGGAAGAACGGGGCTAATGACCGGAAATCATCGCTCATCTGACGGTTTCGAGCATTCATTTGTTCACGTGAGTGGGCGTGTGATGCGCTTTCGGGGTTTGCCTTGCGCTCGAAGTGGCGATTTCGGGCTCTTTTGGAGCTTTTCCTGGCTTGTTTTCATGCGTTCCTTTGACGTCAGCGATACAGTATGCCCCTCCACTACCCATTCCTAGTGGAAACTGAAACACATTTTTCATCGTGAACACTGCCTTTAAGGCACTATTCAGTAGCGGTCATAAATCTATTGACATCGGCTTTTTTCCAAATACCTTTGCTCTAACTGGGGCTATAAATTTTATCTCCTAATGCGAGATTTTCGCTAGTAATGCCGATACAATGAAGTACTGATTTGACTATAATGATATTTGCAAGACTATAATGCAAATGTACATTGATAGTGAAGATTATTTGTCAATATTGGCAATCTGCGACTTTTTGTCTCCATTCAGACTCGTTCACTTTCTTCGTTTCGATATTCACTTGGCGATGTTTGTGTCCTACAGGATTGGTAGTTCATTCAGATGTAGAAATATGTCACATGGTGATCAAAGATCTATCGTATGAGGTTCTGAAAGGGGTCTATCAGCCGCCGTTCTCGAAAAGGTGTTAGCGATCACAATACAGGCAGTTTTAAAAAATTTTAAGGCAAGCACTAGTCATCTATCAAGACAGAAATCTTGAGAAAGACTTCTTGAGATAAGAGCAGTACTGGATGATATCACAGCACGCATATTAAAGGCAGGGTTCTCGATGAAATCGGTTGTTGTGCTATCCCCATGGAATGGTAGATCTGGCCATCACAAAAGTGAAAATAAGTAAAAAAATCGGAGAAAAAACGCTCGGGGACAAGTTACTGCTTGGTGTCCTCCCGCCCCCAATTATCGGGATTTGTGTAAAAGCTCGTTTTGTCAACTTTTATTTTGCTTCTAAAGTAATTTCCGAACATTTCTGGAGACTACTGATTACTTTAGCAGCAAAATAAAATTTGGATAAACATGCATTCACGAAAATCTCGTTAATTAGGGGGCCGTCCGACACCGGTAATTAGCCGTTGTACTTTGTTTTTGAGCGTTTTTCCCGAGAATTTCCGGGTTTTTTCACTTATTTTCACTATTGTGATGGCCAAATCTACAGTCTCATGAAGAGAGCTCAAAAATCGTTTTTATCGCGGACCCTGCCTTTAAGCGAAATTCTGAGGCTCAACGCTCAAGACATTAGAGGAATTCTCAAGGAATTTTATGAAATACGGGTGATTTTGTAGGTTTAATTTGCTGGAAAGTTCTTGCAGAGGCTTCTGAAGTATCAGTTAATACTGCTAAGCGTCGACACACTGAGTCCGGACTCTTTCCACGTCGTCCCATTGAATGGCTTTTGATGGGAGCAAGGCATCAGAAGATCAGGCTAGTGTGGACGACGGAGCATCTTCACTTTACTCCACAACAATGAAAAAAGAAGTTCTCTCAACAGAAATTGGAGCTCCAAACAAACGAAGCGCAGATTCAGCGGGTAGAACTCTTTTTTATCATTGCTGTGGAATCTAGTGGACTTGCTCCGCCGTTCATACTAGCTTAAGTTTCCTGATGCCCTGCTCCCATCAAAAGCCATTTGATGGGGCCACGTGCAAAGAGTCTGGAGTCAGTGCGTTGATGCTTGGCAGTATTGAATGATACCTGAAAATCTCCATAAGGAATCTTCAGGAGAATAAACACACAAAATCACCCGTGTTTCATGAAATTCCTTAAGATTTCCTCTAATGTCTTAGGCGCTGAGCCTCAGAATTTCGCTTAATGTGCATCCGATGGTATCATCCAGTAATTCTTTTATTTTGAGAGGTCTTTCTAAAGAAATCTATCTTTATAGATGACTGGTGCTAACCTTCAGAAATTTTTCAACGGCCTGTATTGTGACCGCCAATTTTTTTCCAAGAACGGCTGTTGATAGACCCCCTTCAGAACCTCATATGACATATCTCTGATCACTATGAGACAAATTTCTACTTCTCAATGAAGTACAAATCCTACAAAATACAAAAATCACGCAGTGATTTTCGAAAGCGACGAATAAAGTGAACGAGTTTGTGTAGAGACAAAAAGCCACAGATTGTGAACTTTGATAAATAACCTTTTCCATCGATGTACATTGCCGGTATTGACCTGCAACATTTTTCATTATATCGGCATTGTGACCAAAAGTATAATACTAGAAGATGAAATTGGTAGCCCCAGTTAGAGCAAAGATATTTGGGAAAAGCCGATGTCAATAGATTTATGAACGCTACTGTATCTAAAAAAAATTCTCTTCCAGGCCTCGACATTAACCATCTCCTCCTGTAACGGTGAGTGAAAACTTGCATATGAAATTCAAATCATGCACAACATTGTGTGTTGAGATTACCTCGCGACAAAGTAAGTGGCTAAAATGCCATTGGTTTTGAACAATTTTCATGTTTCAGATTTCGACCAGCCATCTAAGTTTGGTCACCTCTTTGTGGGAAAACGTGAAGCTTCGGATGGACCACCCAAGTTTGTTGAGAAACGCGAGGTGTTCAACGGACCACCCAAGTTTGTTGGGAAACGCGAGGCGTTTAACGGACCACCCAAGTTTGTTGGGAAACGCGAGGCGTTTAACGGACCACCCAAATTTGTTGGGAAACGAGAGGCGTTCAACGGACCACCCAAGTTTGTTGGAAAACGAGAGGCATTCAACGGACCACCCAAGTTTGTTGGGAAACGCGAGGTGTTCAACGGACCACCCAAGTTTGTTGGGAAACGCGAGGCGTTTAACGGACCACCCAAATTTGTTGGGAAACGCGAGGCGTTCAACGGACCACCCAAGTTTGTTGAAAAACGCGAGGTGTTCAACGGACCACCCAAGTTTGTTGGGAAACGCGAGGTGTTCAACGGACCACCCAAGTTTGTTGGGAAACGCGAGGCGTTCAACGGACCACCCAAGTTTGTTGGGAAACGCGACGCGTTGAACGGACCACCGTTTTTTATGGACGAACGTGAAGCTCTTGACGGACTGCCGAAGATTGAGAGTAAACGCAATGTTTTCGATGAAGAAGCCAAGTTTGAAAAGAAACGCGAGGTAGGTTTCCTATTCCACTTAGCCTCAGAATTTTGAACAGGTCAACTTTTTCGATGAAGAAGTTCTCAGCCGGACAACCTTGGAATATGAACAGAACTCATTGGTGAATTGTTACAGGTTGATCTACAAGACGACTACCAAGCGTATGATCACGATGACGAGCACGAAGCGGATGATGATGAGAACCAAGCGCATGCTGATGGCGAGCACGAAGCGAAAGATGATGACGAGCGGCAAGCGAAGAACGATGAGCACGAAGACCTCGATGCGAATTTGTAAATGGTGGTTACGATCTGTCAAGAGATAATCCCAAGCCGACTGTGGTTGAATCCCAGTACTAAAGCCACTTTTCCTTGTGAAGAGTTTGCAACATTTTCGTAATTGCTAATAAATTTTCGTTCGGCTGCCGCATATTTAGATTCCACCGCCATCTTCAGAACCTTTATGCAAGACATTGAACGACGACTATGGCTGCTATGGTTTACAAAATATCACACTGAAACTCTACAGGGTGGCTGGAAGGTTCCCGGACTTATTTAGGTGGCGCGAGAAATTATGTCTATCACTTCTAAATCATTGAATCGACAAATTTCAGAAACGAAAAGCTTTACTAGATTAGGGACAATGAGCTCAAGCACATAAAGCTATAAGGAGTGTTCAAAACCATGTTATTAGGCTTCATGGCATTTACGCAGCACAGTTTTGAGACATACCCACATTGGTCGCACAGTCTTGCGCCGTAATTTAGATAAAAGTATGCATCAGTGCTATCTTCAGCGCATGCGGAGCAGCGTATCGTTTTCTTGACATTTTTTGGAGCAGGATGCGTCTAACCAAAACTTCACGGAGTTCAAGTCAGATGAGGTATCTGATCAAGCATCTTTGTCTCAGAGTAGCGGAAACAAAATCACGAATCAGCGGTTGCCGCATTGAAAGATTATGCTCGTGCCCAGTCCTCCTACCATGAAAATCTCTCTGCTGTAATTCTTCTAAGCATGTGGTCGTAAAACTGGTGCATATGGAGCTGATATGTGGTAACCTTCTGCGTCAGGCGGCTAACGCCGCCCAGCGTCGCTGGCAAACAGGCTTCGCTGGTTCGGTGGCCGGCTTCGCCCTTCTGTTCTAGATAGCCTAACAAAATGATCTAGCAAAAAGTGAGACAACAATTCTGTTGCTGACGAACGGCTAGGGAACACTATGAAAGGTATGTTTTTATTCAAAGCATCCCTGCTGAAAATAATCGTATTCCTGACGCCCGCCTGCCGCTGGTCGATTGGCTTCAACAAACGATAAGCCAACTTAGCTAGCCTTCTCCATTAACATTGCGCAGCAATGTTATGGCTTCGCGAAACGAAAGACTGGCTTTGCTGCCGGCTTCCCCCCATTAGCAACATGTGGCATTGGTTTGGCTACGCCGAACGAAATGCGGGCTTCCTTAGTCTTTTCCCAATAGCGGTGTGTAGCATTCGTTCGGCTTTTCAAACAAAAGGTCGGCTTCCTCGGCACCCTTTACCCCACTAACGCAAGTAGCATTCCTTTGGCTTCGCTTTGACTTCGCTAAACGAAGGACTGGCTTTGCCCGTCTTTCGTTACCAACAATGTATAGCATTTGTTTGGCTTCGCCAAACGGTAAACCGGCCTTTCCGCCGGCTCCCTCTACATTAACCATGTATAGCACTCGTCTGGCTCCGCCAATCAATACACCGGCTCTACAGACCCTCCTCCTTCGACAATGTATACCATTCGTTTGGCTTCGCCGAACGACAGACCGGCTTGGCCGCCGACTTTTTCGCATTAACCTCGTGTAGCACTCGTCTGGCTCCGCCAATCAATGCACCGGCTTTACCGACCTTCCTCCTTCGCCAATGTGTAGCATTTGTCTGGCTTCGCCGGACGATAAACCGGCCTTGCCGGCCTCCCTCCATCAAAAATTTGGGGGCGGAGCTTCTTACCGGCTGAGCGAGCGGGCATGCATTTTACCGGCTGAGGGGCATGGCTTTACGGGGTCAGCGGGCGGACATAAATCTTTGGCGGAGCATGTCACCGGCTGATCGGGCAGACAAAGCATTACCGACTGAGGGGCATGGCTTTAGGGGGTCAGCGGGCAGACATATGCATATCATCGGCCCAATGCTGAATAGCTAGGGCAAACCAGGGCCACATACGGCGAGGGCAAAACGGGCATCGTGATGGTTCGGATAACGGCATTCAAACGAGTGATCATCCGCACGATATGGATCATTGGAACTCACCCCTTACGGTTCGTTGTGGCCTTGGGGGCGTGACAGCGGATGGGTTCATGAATTTTGAAGCGAGGTAAAGCTTACCGCTTCATAGATGAAGCGCGAGCCTCGATCTTGCTGGGGGTAAGGGGTGGAGGGGGGCAACTAGGGGCTTTATCTGCTTCTAGAGATCAATATCATTCACATGGTAAGCAACTAATATCGGGTGAACGGACCTCCATTCACCGGCTGAGGGGACAATAAATGCGGGGTGAGGGGGCCACCACTTGCCGGCTGAGCGCTCCACCATTTACCGGCTGAGGGGGCAGTGAATACCGGGGTTTGTCCGGGTCCAATGTTTAGACAGCCTGTATTGCCTGCCCCCTCAGCCGGCGTTACTGCCTGAGCTGTGAAATATTTACAAGTATTAAACGAAATTTGAATTAGGAAGTTTCGCGTTGCTACAACGTGCGGAAAACTTAGTCACGGACGCAAGTAATCAATTTCATTCTTTTAGCCGGCTTGAAACGGTCTTTGAAGACCCAATTTTAGGTGTGATACAATTGAATGTATCACACCTAAAAATCATTCTTTAAAGATCGTTCTAAACCGGATAAAAGAATGGATTTGATCACGTGGGTCCGTGACTAGGTTTTCCGCACGTTGTAGCAACGCGAAACTCCCTAATTCAAATTTCGTTAAATACGTCATGGCCCTCATCATATGTAGCGCTGTTAGGTTTAAAGCTTCCTCCGTGAAATTCTGACAAGGGACCTTTTTGAACAAAAAACGGTCTTTTGAGAATTGTAGAGGGCGTGAAAACAAACAATTTAAGATTTTAAAATTTCACTCAGTCCTCACGGGTAGATCAAAAACCACCAAAACAATGGGTTGCGGTAGATAAAATGTCATTCAATGTACCCTAACCTGACGAAATCCGCGGAAAGACAGGAAACGGACCCCATATTCGTGTTCAGCGCCCTAAAATATCCCCTGGGGCTGAGTTTGGGCGAAAAAATTTCAACCTCTGAACCCCCAAAAATGGCCTTGAGCTTCTTACCTCGTGGGGCTCCTAGGGCCGAGAAATAGTTTAGGACTCAAACTTTGCTTTCGGAGGTTATTTAAAGTGCTCATAACGAATCTGAGGTCAGTTTATCGATTTTCCACATATTACGGTAGATTACGTTGGGTATACGGTAGTTGGGTCAAAGTCTCAGAATTGACTCAAAATTTCTGAATGGCGGCTATTCGGGGTGCTTAATACGAATTTGATGTTCACTTGCCAATTTTCAAATTATTAAGGTAGGTTTAGGCCCCCTATGTCATGACAACTACCGTAAACTACAGAAAACCTCAGAATTTCGGCAAACATTCTCTAGATTCGTGTTCAGCACTCTGGATTACCCCTACATACAAGTTTTGAGCCGAATCCGAAAATTTTCTCCAAACCATCCTAAAAATTCCTTGATGGGTACCCTTGCCTTCTCGCGAGGCTTAGGAAAACGACTATAACTTCTTTTCATGAAAGCTTCTCTATTTTTCAGAGAAGCTGCGAAGAGCATACTCGGATTCTACGTCCAAAATCGCACCAGAAAACTACATTTAAACCAGCCACGCTGAATAAAAGTAGTTATCTTGTAAGATGCGTTTTCAGAAGAGTGGTTCTGTTCTACTCCAAATTTTGGAATTGATAACGGAACACTTTTCCTGAGTCTTCGAGACGTGCGCTAAAGTATTAGGTTGCTTCAATGGATTTTGTAGTTTAGGTAAACCCACTTCTGTTTACAACAATTATTTCTAAGAAGATTGATCATTGATCAAGGAACAAGTCCACGAAGTTTCATTTTGTCCGAACTTTTTTCCAGCGTCATATATCAAAAAAAGTACCCTAAAGTGTTTCTCCGAATTAAGGACGGTTTTTCTGTAACATATGTGAGGGAGAAGGGTAAGGGTATTCTTGATATTCTAGCAATTGTCGAAACCTCAAAATTTCTATAGTTTCTAACATTGATGTGAACCGTTCTCCGTTTATATCACGTTACCTCTGCGATATAAGAAAAGAGGTATAAAAATAAGGGACAATGTTAAAATCCAAAGCAAGTAAGGTGAACACATAGAAATGTCATTACTACCAGCCATAATGCAGTAATGATCCCACAGTATTCGAACCATACTTCACTTGCTTCGTAATCCAACGCCTAACCGACTGAGCCACGGTGTGCTGCTAGCTGACCCCGTCTATCACATTGCAGTGATCGGTGGTTTGAATGCAACGAACATTGTTCAGGGGATCAATGAACAAGTCATAACTCGAGAACCTAGCTAGATTTCATCTTCAAACTTTTAGGAGAACCTTTTCAGATGATTTCAAGGCCACTGTATAGCTCACATTTGTGCTACGTCCTCCCAATCCAACGTTCTGGTTTCTTTCCTTTTTTGATAGTTTTTTGATCTACCCGTGAGGACAACGAAATTTTGAAATCTTAAATTGTTTCTTTTAACTCCTCTACAACCCTCAAAAGACCGTTTTTCAAAACTCCATTTTATGTTCGAAGTGGTCCCTTGTAAGTGCGTTTTCATATCTGAACAGCCAATTGCGACATGTTGTTTTCATGCCCGAAACAGCACCTACTGTGCTTATCTGGTTCAAATTTCGGTCCGCAATTGCGTATCGACACGCTTTGCGGCTGAGCGCTTCCGAGGCGGAAGAGTTTCCAGCACCGTAGCTGCTGATCTGTTGACTCTAGGTGAGTTTCAGAAGCTGGAAGCTAAACAAAATTGAAGAAAACTGTATAAAAAACACATATCGAGTCGGCTTTGGAGATGGAAACTCGCTTGACTCGAGCGCGTGCGGCCGCAAAGCGTGTCGAGACGCAATTGCGGACCGGAATTTGACCCAGATACGCACCGTATGTGCCCTCAGAGCATAAAAACAGGCTCCGCCCACCCTATGTAGCTCTGTTCGGGTTGAAGCTGCATCCATAAATTTTTGAGTGCGTATTCACATCCGGATATCCAATTACTGAATGTGGTTTTCATGCCTGATACCGCACCTATGTGCCCTCAGGGCATGAAAACAGGCTCGGCCCACCCCATGTAGCGCTGTTCGGCTTAAAGTTTCATTCATGAAATTTTGGATGCGTTTTTACATCTGAACAGCCAATTACTTACTGTGGTTTTTATGCCCGATACCGCCCCTATGTGCTCCCAGGGCACTTATGAAGGTTCAGAAATTCAACAAACATTTGGTGTCCTTGTCGCAGGAGAGTTGTTTTTGTCTGCTTTCGTGGAAAACATTTGTTAATTGCATTATTAGGATCAATTGATACAATCGATGCATCAATGTAGTCTTGATCTAAAAATGCGTTCACTATAAAAAATTACGGAGTGAAGACCTCCCCCCCCGGTCGTCGCCATCACTTTATCCCAGGGGGGAGGGGTAAGAAAATCGCTTTACTTGGGTGGGGTGTCGGATCAATGTTGGGTTGTATCACACCACGCGCCGTAGCCTGAGACGGACTTTACCGCCAGCCTACCCCATCAACCAAGTGTGGCTGTCGTTTTCCGTCGCCAACAAAGGACTGGCTTTGCCGGCTCTCCCCCCCCTCAAAAATTTAGAGCATTCGTTTGGCTTCGCGAAACGATGAACCGACTTTGCCGGCTTTAATCCATGAAAAAAGTACAGCATTTCTCTGGCTTTGCCAAACGATAGACCAACTTTGCTGGTTTCTCTTCATCAAATGTGTACAGCATTTTTTTTGGCTTCTCCAAACGAAGTACTGGCTTTGCCGGCCAACTCTTCCCCCATCAAACACGTGTAGCAATCGTCTGGCTTCGCCAATCAAGACACCGGCTTTCCTCCATTAACAATGTGTAGCATTCGTTTCGCCAAACGATAGAAGAGCTTTGCCGCCAGCTTTTCCCGAATACCCATGTGTAGCAATCGTTCGACTTGTCCGAACGATAAACCAGTCCGGCCGCCGGCTTCCCCCGCTAACCATGTGTCGCATTCGTCTAGCGTCGCCAACCAATACACCGGCTTTACTGGCCTTTTCCGTCAAAAATGTGTGGTATTCCTTCGGCTTCGCCAACCATAGACCGAATTCGCCGGTCTCTCTTCATCAAAAAAGTAGAGCATTCGTTTGGTTTGGTGGAGCGATAGACGGACTTTGCCGCCAGCTTGCCCCAGTCATCATGTGGAGCATTCGTTTTCGCAGCTTCGCAAGAATGGGAGTACGAGTGACAGTCTTTTATTACTGCAAAAAGTCTCAAAAATTTAGAGAAAAAAATTATCAAAAAGTGAGCGACTATATTTATTGGCACCCAAGCATATTTTGTTGCAAGCTGCCTGATTGACCACCTCCACCTCCATTGTTTGCTGAACTGGATTGAATCCTGCCGATCAGCAATTTGGAAATTTGAAGCAGTGTGTGATGTTATTGTTATGGAATGGTGTGGGATATTGGCAAATATATAATTTGATTGTTGTGTTTGTATGTGGTGTGTGACTGGACGGAAATTCGTTGGTTTATAAAATGAAGGAAATGACGCTTTTGTCACAAAATAGCATATAATTTTGATAGGACATCTGATGCATAGTCGGCTTGGATCACACTGATACTTTGCGTTCCCCATTGCGCGTTGGCACAAACCAGTTAGACGCAGTCGGAATGGATCGTAGTGATACTTTGAGTTCTCTATTGAAGGCTGAGGCAAACTCGGTGGCATATGCTGTAACACAGGTGCACCAAGTTTACGCCAACCTTCCATGGGGAACGCAAAATATCACTAGGATTCATGCCGACGTTATGTTATTAAATATGTGCATGGAGTTTGCGTAATGAAAGCAAAGTATCAGTGCAATCTATACCGACTGACCGTAAAAATACGTAGAAGGCTCTGAAAAAGGTCGGTAAGCAGATATGCCTGTTGTAGACAGGCCACGCGGTGGCTTTCCGAACGTAAAACAAGGAATGTCTAGAAGATAGGTTATGAACATACTCAACGTCCTCAACATACTGTATTGGTTATGAAACCTGGATCAGGGGTGAATACTGTGCTTCTCTGGGCCAAATTTCGGTCCGCAATTACGTCTCGACACGCTTTGCGGCCGCACGCTCTCCCGGGCCGGAAGCATTTCCAGCGCCGCAGCCACCGATCTGTGGAGTCTAGGTGGGTTTAGGAAACTGGAAACTATAAAAAGTTGAAGAAAACTGTATAAAAAAGCCACATCGAGTCGGCATTGGCGCTGGAAACTCAACCGACTCGAGCGCGTGCGGCCGCAAAGAGTGTCGTGACGCAATTGCGGACCGGAATTTGGCCCAGAGAAGCACAGTGAGAACTAAAATAATAATCAAGAGTTTTGCGCCTAATCTTATCTGCCACCAAGCAGTTCTTGTAGCAAACTGCCTAATAGACCACTTCCACCTCCGTTGTCAGCTGAAGTAGGTTGATTCATCCTGATAAGCAATTCAGAAAATTGGAGTAGTATTTGATGTTATTGTTATGGAATGGTTTGAAATATTAGCAAATATATATTAGGTCTAGAAGTTAATTTCCGCGTTTTTGTTGTTATTGATATTTTGTAAAAAATAAAATTATTTTTATATAACGAATTTTTATGTTATAATGCTCACTGTATTATCAGCTTTCTATTGATATATAACTTGCTTCACGTACCTTATAAAAAGTATTATTTTAGTTTCAGAATATGTCAACTTTTGTGCCGGAAAAACGCCATTTGCGGGAAGCTCTCCTTTTCCTTTTTCATCTCAAGAAGAAAGCCACTGACGCGCACCAAATGCTTGCCCAAGCTTACGGGGATGCTGCTCCATCCATAAGAACCTGCCAAGAATGGTTTCAGCGTTTCAAATCGGGTGATTTTGACGTTAAGGACAAAGATCGACCAGGACAGCCAAAAAAGTTCGAAGACGAAGAACTTCCAGGCTTTGTTGGATCAAGATTCGGCTCAAACGCAAGAACAGCTCGCGGCATCTCTCGGCGTCACCCAAAAAGCAATTTCTATTCGATTGAAGGCAATGGGGAAGATTCAAAAGGAAGGAAAATGGATCCCCATGAGCTCTCAGAACGCAACAAAGAGCAGAGAAAAACAACTTCACAAATCTTGTTGGACCGATTCCAAAGAAAGTCTTTTTTACACCGCATCATAACTGGCGATGAAAAGTGGGTGTACTACGACAATCCGAAGCGAAGAAAATCGTGGGTTAGTCCTGGTGAAACAACAACTTCGACCGCAAACGCAAACATCCACGGGAAGAAGGTCTTACTGTGCATATGGTGGGATCAACGCGGTATACTGTACTATGAACTTCTTCAACCTGGCGAAACAGTTACTGCGAATCGCTATCAACATCAACTAGCGCAATTGCGGCATGAAATCGAAGCAAAGAGACCAGAATGGGCGAGTCGACACGAAAAAGTCATATTGCTTCATGATAACGCTCGACCTCATGTTGCTCGAACGGTAAAGGATACGCTAAAAGAGTTCAAATGGGAAGTCTTACCGCACCCGCCGTACTCTCCAGACATCGCCCCGTCGGATTATCACCTTTTTCCGGTCAATGGCGCATGGTCTAGCGGAGCAGCGCTTTCAAGATCGTCAAGATGTCAAAAATGGCTCGATGAATGGGTGGAGGCCAAACCAGAAAAATTTTATTATGATGGAATCCATAAGTTACCCAAACTCTGGGAAATGGTTGTTATTAATGACGGAAATTATTTTGAATAAAAATTTTGTTTAAGTATGTCCAGTTTTCAATAGTGTAAAAAGCGTAAAAAAACGCGGAAATTAACTTCTAGACCTAATATATATATATATATATATATATATATATATATATATATATATATATATATATATATATATATCATGTGAACATCGGCCGGGTCAGCCAAACGGGTGTTTTTTCCATCCCACCTCATTCATATCTTCTATGATAGTCGACCGGGCTGGCTAAGCCGATCGGCCAACGATGTCCGATGCCTTAGGCCCCCGTCATAGTCGGTGAGTCCCACCGGGTTGATACACACCGAATTCGTGGGAGACGGGTGCAAAAAAATCGACCCACTGAGTCCGACACCGCAATACCCCGGTCGATACTGCTGGTTCTCATGCGTACAATGCACCGACTGAGTCCCACTGAGGCCCGCTGCGTCCCAACTGAAATCATCCTCACCCCACCCGGTGGATATAGGAGTTTCTCACGTGATTTGGGTGCATTTTCTTCGGCCGACTGCGACCTGCCGAGTCCCGCCGCATTCCGACTCTCGTCGTCCGCGCTCTGCCCCACCTAGTGCTGTCGCTGACTATAGATTGCGTGTTTCGCAGAGGAACTGGGTGGCCCTGGGGGCAACCGGACTCAGTCGGTTGCAGACGGTCGAGGACGGTTTTTCCGCCCCGGACTCAGTCGGACTCAGCAGGTTTTTCGACGAAGTCTGACTGGGGTTTGCGCTCGGCGCGCATATGTTACATTCGTGCATCGGGTTTACACTGACGCAAACGACGCCACCTATGTATGTATAAGGAATATGAAGTCCAAAAAAATCATTCCGACTTCTCCTTCTCATGTTTAGTCCAGTGAATGGATGAGTTTAGTGAGAAAATTTGGCCGGTCTTGCGGCATTCAGAGCAGCACCGGTCAGCGGGGTTTCGATCGCGCGCGACGATCTACCTCCGCAGCCACGTCCGTTGATGGACAAAATTTTACAACTCTCACTGCACCTTGAAGACGGTGTTCACGATAATTTTCGTTCGCGAGTTTTTCACATAAAACAATGCGTTGGCCACCAAATATTACCAAAATTACGAAGAAATGGCGAGAAGCGCATTAAAACGTCGTATTTCAGTGACATTATTCTATAACATGGACTAGCTGTCCGGTTGGATGAGCATGTTTCTGGTGGTTGTCACCGGTGGAAAATTGGGTCAACCGAAAATGAAAGAATATTTTATGCAAAGCATGATTAGTTAGGGCCCTAGGGAAAGAACGGAGCAATAGAGAGTAAAGAATTGCAAAGGACGGGTCCAAAAAAAAGATTTCATGTTCACAACAACACTTCCGGTGATACTTAAGAGGCGGTCAATACTTAAGGATTTATTGCACTTCTGGCGCGTTTTTCTCGATTTCTATGCCATTTTCGTTCTACCTGGGGCCCACTTAATCAATATAGCGAATAATCTCAAAATTGAAGATTACCGTAAACACCGCCTTTAGGCTAGCTTGAATCACGGATTGATTCGATCGATACTCATTGCCCTCATATCCACATAAGTGAAGCCTGAGCTGCAGCTTCCAGGTAGAATGGTACTGACCATATGTCCATTGTTATTGTAGTACAGTCACGCAAGCGGTCAGCGTCAGGCGTGCGTTGTTCAGCCAGACAACGTGGAGGACGTAATAACTTTCAAATTTTAGGATTTTTTTTGGGGAGACGTGAAAATTTAGGGAAAATTCCACAACAGTGCATATGAGGAAACCATCTACATGTAAATATGTAACAGCCGTATTTTAAGGCGGTAGCCAAGTTTTTAGCCCATAGGACAATTTTTAGGCGAGCTGCATTCTTTAATCAGGCCTATTCCCGCTTTAATTCTCCACTTTGCAAACTGGACAACGTAAAAAAGACGAGGAATTTCAAATTTTCCCAATTCTGAAAACTATTCAGAATCTATATAAAATTCCTGACCAACTGATACCAGAAACGCCCCCCAGTACCTCAGAATTACTTAGAAAATTGCCTGAAACATTTTTACCGTTATCCAGAACTGCGCCTTCGGCAGAAATTTTGGACAACGCAGGTTTTTCTTCCAAGAAGGCAACTCTCAAGCTCCGAAAGTACTGTTTTCGTCCTAGGCCTATCCTCTGCAAACTGCGGTGAGATCACCCATTAACTCCGCAACTTGAAGTATTATAAAAAAAACTATCATTCGAAATTGCACTGCGACGAGCCGCCTAAAAATACCGCGCTCCAAAGCCAAGCCGACATAGCTGAGTTATAACGGACACCGACCGACATAGCCTAATGCCTCTTTCATGTTCGCGATGACATGTTTGGAATACTGATCTACGTGCAACGCGATTTCGATCGATGCTCATGGTTATCATCTCATCGCGTCGCACGGCGCTCGAACTCTGAAAGAGGCCTAACCGACATAGCTCGGTTAAGGGCGCGGGAACCACAGAGACCGCAAGCTGAACAACAGAAAATCGAATTCTTTCAAACCTTTGAACGCTTACTTACCCACGCAGGTTTCGCATACCCGGAGGCCTCGATACAAGCCTACATGGAGGGGATATCCCGATTGTTATTCATCAAAATGCTTCTAGCGTTATTAGTCATTGTTTTAACAGAAACCCCATCAATCGTTCGGTTCCTGATGGAGTATCATTCACCTCGAACCCTGTGTGAACCCTCTAACTAGGTTTGCACCGTGGTGTCGTGAAGCCTGGTGATTAGTGAGCTGCTATCGAAAGTCTAAACTCCACTCAATAACGCTCGGCATACACCAGGATTTTGCTCTCTACAAGGTTAAAATTCATTAAAAATTAGGAAACGTTCTGCATCCACGTAGTAATTTCCTTCACTGCAGAAATTTCCTATCAGCTCAAGCTCGACTATTTCTTCATTTTTTGAAGCGTTCCTGCCTTCTTGCTAGGTAACAGCACGATCGCGATTATGGCGAAACTTAGCGCAAACAAAGGAAGGTATCCAACGTTTTTTCCGATTTCTATTTTGATTCGCCGTCATCTTCTGTACTCGTTGTGCCACAGTGAAATTATGAGGCGATCTGTGTCAGAATTTCAATCACTTCTTTTTCAACACAGGTATTGTTACGCTTTAGCAAATGAGCAAAACAAAACTACACGGCTCATCAGTAGGATATGGAGTGCAGTGGTCATTGATCTAAAAAATTTTAGTAGGAAAAAAATTCTTGAAAAATCTCATCGCAAAAACTAGCAAACAATTTTCCTTAGAACCTGGGGGGAGACGTAAGAGTTTTGGAAATTTTTCAAAGATTTTGATCTCCAAGTGGGTGTACGTAGCTTCGTCGACGTTCTGGAGAACTGCCTGCCTGACCGTGCAAGCGGTAATCCAGTTCCTAGAAACTATAAAAAACAGATATATTAGTCCAAGATAATGTATATCATGCTAACGTTATCTTGTTTTGTTCTATTTCAAAGTAGAATAATCTTAGGCGAAACCGCTCCTCAATTTTTTCTTATATAATTCCATAGCGTGTGGTCCGAAATATTTTTCTGCAGCAACACACATAAATGCAAAAATCATTTATCAACCGCATTACGTGAACAAGGTAGGGCAACTTCATCTCTATTCAATATACAATCCCTCGAACTTCATGTTGTCCTCTAGTCTCTGATCAGGCATGATTATATTGCCGTCAGTGTCGAACACAGAGATGTACGTGCCGACTCTTCTGTGCTCAACTTCTTTCGATTTCAGAGCGACAATCAGTTTGTCCTCGGTGCCGGGAATGAATTCAAATGTGGAATATCCACGTCTCGGGTTTGCTCCTTCACCGATTCTCACAACTTCGAAGTTCTCTAAGTTTTCGTCTCCAATGATGAGCAGGTTTGTGCCTCTATAAAAAGTAATAATGGAATGAAAAGATGTGTTTGTAATGTGATGATAGCACGCCGCGGCAGCTAGAATATCATACTTTTCTTCATCCTCTTGTTCATTGTAGATAGTGTGCGATTCTTTGCGTGGCAGGAAGAACCAGCTCTTGCGTGTCTCAGACCATTGAGCTGCTTCGTGGGTCAGATATCCGGGTTCTTCGATACCAGCTGCTGCACGCATCCTTTTGTAAATGTCGGTCCAATCATGGGATTTCACCTTAGTAAGAAGGTGATAAATTGTGGGAATGCTATAGAACAAATGATTGCTAACAAATAGAAAATTGTTAATTATCAAATGCAACACTCAGTGAACCACGTGGGCCCAATATGTATAGCGAAAAAAAAAGATATTGAATACAGGGCACCTTGCGTCCCACTAAGGCTCCAGCATCAACTGCCTGAAAAACTCACCGATCCGTCAGGGCTCACAGTTTTAACTCCACATGGCATCCATGCTCAGAATCGACCCATCTTTACCTCTGTACTCCTGAAGTAAAGCTCGATGACTCTATGGAAATAGCCTATTCTTGTATATCCATCAGCTTCGCTCTTTGCACATAGACAATTCCCAACAATGAGGGTACGCGATATGTCTCATAACGAACCGTTCCATGACCGCCAACGTAGAGTTCCTCGCCTTTAACTGTCATCCACTCTGCCTTCATTCCGCTGGTGGTGTCACCTGGTCCAGAGTTCAGGAAAATCCACGGAATCGCCTAACAACGATGGAAAGTCTTTACTCAAGAGTTGTTGAGTACAGAAACTCCGAAGAAACATACTTTTGAGTCCTTGAGTTCATAGAGCATTCCGGTTTTGTCGTCAGGAGAAAGCAAGTGCCCGTTGAAGTTGGCCAAGCTTGACATTTCCATTCCACGACCCTTCCAGTTGAGGTAACTGAATGCCAAAATAACAGCCAATGACTTATGAATCACAAGTAAGTAGTTAGATATCCACGTTCTCATCACGGTACTTCGACCCAGCTGCGAGATGGTTTGATTGGAGCAATGAGAATTAGTATATTTACAATGTGCATCCAGCAAGCTTATTTTTACTTAAACATGTCTCTCCTATATTCGGTTCTATTCGGAAACCACTCGCAAGTCTCAATTGTTTCCTAACGATATTTGGTAGTAGAAAGCGATAATAACTTAACAGATTATTAACTTACCCATAGTAATCCTTGTCACTTGACTCAATCCAATCAACCGATGCCTCTGTTTTATCCACGTTCAAGGTCAGTTTTGCTTCCTTGTCAGAGCTCGCCACTTCCAATCAGAAACCTTGGCTTCTTTGTCCATATCCGTAATTGCGAGAAGTTTGTATTCGGTGGAGCCGTCTTCGTTTGTCACAACATTGTACTCTCTCGGGGAAATCTGTAAGAAAATTATGGATTAGGGTCATGTAGATTTCTTACCCTATCAAGAGAAAACCCTCAAAAATGTGGAAAACCAAGAAGAACTCGAGGCTCACCTCACGCTTCGTCAAGAATCTTGCAGCCCTGGAGGAGTGATCTGAATGGCGCCAAGTAAGTCGAACGATCACGGATGCGTAGCGTCAGTTTCGAACTGTTCCGATTTTAGCTAACTGTCAGAACTTGCTTGAACGCGTCATCAGAAAACAGCAAAAATACAAGGAAATTAAGCCTTTCTAACAAGTTAAATTTTGAAAATTAGCAAATCGGAAGAGATTGGAAATAACGTTACGCAACCGAGCGAGCCCAGTAGATGTACATTACCGATTGAGCATGCGATACACAATGAGTGACAAAGTGAGGATTTCTCAGTGGTGTAAGAAAACTTCGATTTCAAAAGCAACAGTGGTCCAACAATTGCCGATTTACAGTCGACACGGATCGCAGTGTTGTTCCCTTTGTCGGCGAGCAATACGTTGACACAATTTTGGTGGTCGTAACGATTAATTAACTCGCTTGCGCACAGAGTTTGCACCAACGTATTGTGCACCAAAAAGAAATATGCACAACCGACACTGTGATCAACGTCGACTGTATTTGTTAGTCTCTCTACAAAACTAATTAGGAGATCTGTGGACGAACGAAATCTCGAACTTGCGGACCATTTTTGATATTCATATTGCTTGCTAAAAAAATGATGACGGATACGCAGTGGGATTACAAACACGATGTTTAAAAGCCATACCTCCTTGCGATATGTTAGCAAATTACAGGGGGTCCACTTCATAAAGAAAAAAGTTGGTCTGCACATGATCCTGTACACGGATGTCGAGTTAGACTGCAAGGAACGGAATAGCAGCTTATGTGATTATCTTCAAATTACAGCGGTTAACCGCGGCACATATGCACGACTTGCCATGAAGCTTGCCGAAGATGTGAACTACATCCTATAGAAGCTAGGTCAAGCGTGCTGAGAAAATAGATGCGGACTATCCGCTGCCTATCAAGGCCTCTGTGGGCGGTACGCTAGCAAGTTGCGGGCGGATCGCTGCCCATCGTTGCTCCGGCGGGCAGATCGCTGGCGACAGGCGGGCGTACGGCGGTTGGATGTTGTTCCGCCCGCCAAAAGGCAGAGGCCAGTCCGCATCTACTGCCAGGGATTATCATCGCACTTTGATGCTAATGGAGGTTCCGCGGGAGTTTTGTTGGACCCACTTATGCTTGCTCAAACGCTTCTTATGGAAGTCGGTTTTTTCCAACCGGGTACTTGTCGTGTTTCGAATAGTATTTAGAGCATAAAAACGATAACGGCGCGGAACTGTAGATGGAGTCTTATTTCCTCATGTTGTTGATTTTGAAAAACAGCAACGTTGTCATACAACCGCTGGAGTTTGTACCAGCCGTCTTTAATTATCAAGCGCGGGTTTTGCTCGTATCATTCTCTATACATCTCCAATGCAGCGATTCACACAGAAGTAAATGGTAGGGAATTTCTGTTGAGGGGTCTAACGGGAACAGTTGGCGATGGGTGCTGCGTATACTAAGAAAGCTCCACAAGTTGAAGCTTTAGTTCTCACTCCTCACCCTAAGCTTTGTGTGAAACTCAAGATGTTGTAACTCTTCTTTACATTTTACTCACCTTTGCATAAGGTGCCAACGACCAACGCGGCCTGAAATAAGATCATGATCAAATACTGCTGCTCATAGAAGAATTTGAAAGAATAATCACTATATGAGGCCCCGCTCGCGCAGTTTTTCAGACATGAGATTCAAGGTCAAGTTATTGTCAGTCAATGGTTGATTATGTGCAGCTCTATCCATGGCGCTATTGTATTTTGGTACGAACTTCCGACGACCATCTCCTACTTTAAGTGCGCTTCCCTTAACTGCTTTTTTCAGTTGAGTCGCATGAAGCATTCATAGTTGCTTGTGAAACTACCGGGTTTAGCGATTTTCTTCACGCTAAAAAGTAGCTAACGCGCTGAGAATACCTCTAAATTTTTCATCGTTTTGCTCACGTAGGTCGAGGTGGTAGTGGAATTTTGCAAAGAGGTCTTACAAAAGAAGTAGATTTCGAGGAGAAATTTCCCGGAAAACCCGGATCATTCAACTTAATGTTGTATGACTGGTTTAACACACTTTCAGAGACGGAATAGGCTTCGCACCTTGAAGTTTTCAGGTGAAATAAATTCTCTCGACTATGTCTCTTCAAAGACTGAAAATAAGAGCCTTCATGTTTGATAGTTAGGATCCCTTGAGTTGAAGATTGCTCAGCACTGAAGCGCTAGAGCTTGTTGTATTGTCTCTGTTTACGGCGCTAAGATGATTGACCGAGACCATACAACTCTCCAAACAAATCATGGACTCATATTATTATGGGTTCAAGACAATGCGGTGTTAACGTTTCTCAACTACCTGGACTTGGTTCAAACATAGGACTGATTATGAGAAGGAAAATCCAAATGTGGTTCCATGAGCCCACACTGGCTTTCAGAAGATCAAAATAAAGAGATAACCTACCAGAAGCAGAAGGCTAGCCGAAGCCATGTGAAGCTGTATGGCTTCTGGCCTCCTAACCCTGCTTTTACATGGTGCTCAGTGTACTCTAGTGCAACCTGCGAAAACGGAACGTCTGGGATGATGAAAAGAGGGTATGCGTGCACTTACTGTACATGCCGGGGGAGTACTGCTGTGACATTAGTGCAGATCTACTGCACATATACGTGGTCTTTTCCCCGGAATGAAAAATATTTGCTGAAGCAAGAGCAGTGACTACCTTGTCCTAGAAAAACGCCGCTTTATGCAGTGCATTTCGTAACCAAGAGATCACCCCTAAAAACAGTGTTTCCGTGCAAAAGTTAGCTACGATCCAATTGTAGTTATTATTTTCGAATTCTACGTCTGAAGTAATGACGGAGTATTGCTAGATTTCTTTTTGAATTTCCACGGTTTAAGGGAGGTCTGGTGTCCTATATGGCAAAGCATGTTTAGACAAGACGCGGAAGCGGCTTTTTTAGGCTAAGTGGGCCCTCTCTTGCTTACGTTGACTTTTGAGTGTGGAAGATTTGACCGTTACGAAGAATGATACCAAGCAATGCAATCAAGTGTTTTAGCTCACTCAACAGTACTTCTTAGTTATGATTATCTGCTGTTATGACAATCTCGAGTTTTCACTTGTTCACGTCGGAGAGCGGGCATTGCGCTTTTGGGGTTCGTCTTGCGCTCAAAGTTTCAACTCCGGCTCTATTGGGGCTTCTCCTGGCACTTTTCATGCGTTCTTTCGACGTTAACCTTGGAGTGTGTCTCTCCACTACTTATCTTTAGTGGAAACTTAAACACAATTCTCATCGTGAACACTGCCTTTATGTTGGAATCCGAGCTCAGCGATAGGGTGCGAAATCATTCGATCAATAGTCATCATCCCTTCATTTTCGGCGTGCAATTTTTCCCGCTAAGCAGCATCGCGTTCCCCGGAATAGGGGTTCTCTACACACAGAGGGAGGAGTTGACCGGTTTTTTTTTCACTTCAACGCATCACGCTACTTATTTTAGCCCAGTGGTCTACAGACCGAGAGAAGAGCTGTCCAGCCTTTTCGCTGGACAGCTCTTCCCTAGGTGTGTAGGAAGCCCCCATCCCGCCCCCCCCCCGCGATCCAGAGATTGACGATACTTGTTTGTGGTTTGATACCTCAATTTGTAGTTTCACAACAGCATTTAATCGACTAACACACCGTTTCATGACCATGAGATCGCTCGCTGTAATTCAATTTCAGTTGTGTGAAACCACAACACGGAACCAGTCCATAGGTTTTTCACGTTCACCAGCAACATCGAGGTGTTGTTGAGGCTTACTCCCAGTAAGTTTTTTTTTGTGCAGAAGATCAGATACCGCTCCCAGCTTTCTCAAATGCGATATTCATCTTCAATGCCCAAAGAAAATTGAAAAAAAATCCGGAGACTTATTAGCATGCTTTTTCGTCGCAATAATATCGCAGAGATTTTTCATAAGATTGGAGCCGAGTCTGAAGGCAGACCACGACAGAATAACAGCTTTACGCGACCTTCGCCTTGCCCCTGTTGGTCGGCAAACGTGGATAGTGCCACTGCCTCGCTGGAAAACAGTCTTTTCGATCTGGAAGTGCCGGATTAGATAGCAGATGGGTTTGAAGTGTTGCCAGGTAGTCAGTCAATTTCATGATTTCTTAATTCAGCTAATTACACTCCTGATGCGTGGTCTACATAGAGTTCGCATAATTTTAGTCTGGTGAATGGACGGGGCTGCGACAGTAGATCAGCTCGTTCGAATCAAAAACTCCACTCTCCAGTGAGGCCGCCAACCCCGCACGGCCAGCCGCTTAGTTCATGCGTCAGACTAAATCGGAAACGGAAACCATTTGTACATCTCACGTACTTCCTAATGCTTGTGTTCATGCATTGCATTGAATACCACATCCGTACCTTGCAGCAGGCAACAAGGATTTTCAGCGATATCCTTTTCCACTCTAATCATCAACCGCTCTAGAACTCCTGAATAAACTGCCCTTCTCTCATAGTAATATCCACTCTGACATGAACAGTGCATGCACACACTTTCCTCATCATTCACGGACAGATGCTCTGTTTTCACACGAGATATCAAAATACATTTAGGGTCATGTGAGACTAGCATTGAGTCGCAGATCTCTGGTAAAACTACGCCAGCTTTCAGTAATTTTCTGACCCTTTCTTGACTTCGCTTTTCAGGTTCCACAGTTTTGATCAACATAATTTACCGAAGTTGTCTTCATAGTAGCAAATTAGGGTGAAGACGGGTGAGTTGAAGGAAAAGCTTAGTGGAGTGCGTTGAGCTTCTGCCCAACGCAAGGAGCTGTCGTCTGGAAGAGCAAAGCGAAGTATTATCAGAAAGCTTTACAAGAGTGTAGCCACAGCAGCTTCTTCGTAACCTGTTCTCCTTGAATTTTCCGAATTCGAGCAAGAACTGCACACGAAACTTGAGGCCGGATCGAATAATTATTTGACTTAGGTTCGATTAATTCGAGAATCAAGATTATGGGTTCATTCGAATATCCGATTTCGAGAGTTAAAAAACTGGATTTAGTCGAATATGCATCAGATTCGCTCGGTAATTTATATTCTGGTTTAATTCGAATATTCTATACATACCTAGGATTTGTTCGAATATTCGGTTGATTCGCGAATTCGAATTCTCGGGATTATTCGAAAATCCGGCCAATTTCAGTGCACCACATTAGAATCAGAGAAAACCTGTTTCGTTTACCCTTAGACTAGAATCTTTTTGAAATGTCATTCTGTACTTGGGGATTTTTTTTTGCGTAAGTTTTAAGCGGATCGTTTTTGAAAGCGGGATTCTCGTTGCGCGCTATAAGTTGCATCCATAGCAGACGACCTAGCGTCAAGCAACCGTAAAGTGACGCTGAGGGTTTGCATCTTCAGCATTTGTTGTTGATCTGACTCCCCAGCGACCACTGCAGCCGCTCTGTCGCTGACGGTGGAGGCATAGCGGCAGTAGCGGCTGTCACTAATATTATCAATACCATCGTAAACCATGTGCCGTCCTCGGACACGTTGAATGCGCCAGCCGTCGAGCGTCATGCGCCAGCGTTTGAGCGCTGGCGCATTATGCTCCGACGCCTTTACGCTTTGCCGCTGGTCGTCTGCTATGGACGGAGCCATACACAAGCACCAGCACCTATCAATTAGGGGCGGTGCTATCTGAGGCTGCAGCAACAAGCCGGATAGCTCCACGCTTCCTATTACCATTCGCGCCCCAGCCGCCTCCCGTTTGAATGCATCGTTCGCGATGGATATCGTTTTCGAATTTTCTTCATAAAAAGGGAGCTCTTGTACCTATATAGCAGCTACCATGAAAGAACCGGAGAAAATATCACTGAAAACCACGTTTTCGGACAGAAGTTCTCTCTATCGACTTTTTTAGAAAGGAATATTCGATCGCTAAGGCTCCGTCTATAGCAGACGTCCCAGCGTCAAGCGACCGTAAAGTGACGCTGAGGGTTTTGCATCTTCAGCATTTGTTATTGATCTGACTCCCCAGCGACTCCCCAGCGACCACTGCAGCCGGCCAGTCGCTGACGGTGGAGGCATAGTGACCGTAACGGCTGTCACTAATATTATCGATACCATCGTTAACCACGTGGCGTCCTCGGAAACGTTGAATGCGCCAGCGTTTCAGCGCGGGTTTAATCGCTGTGCTTTTTTTTTTTGCCTTTTTCGATTATTCGAATTTTCAAATAATTCGAAGACGACTTCTTGGGTCGAATGAATCATTCGATTCGGTCAAAGTACCAAGTTGTCCAATAAGTTTTGTCGTTCGATGAGAAAAACACAATTTTATGGTTCAAAATACACTTTATTATTCGGTATAAATTCCCTGAACATTAATACACTTGCTCCAACGATCCTCCAATCTGTGGATCCCATCCCAGAAAAAAAGAATTCGGAAAGTCTGCAAAATACGCTTCAACAGTCGTTATGACCTCTTCATTTGATGAAAAACGCTTGCCACGCATAAATTTTTTGAGTTCTGGAAACAAATGGAAGTCGCGGGGGGCCAAATCTGGTGAATACGGTGGATGCTCCAACAATTCGAAATTTAACTCATGGACTTTGGCCGTTGTCAAAATGCTCTTGTGACACGGTGCAACCGGGTCTTTTTTCACGAAATTTTTCTTCAGCTGGTCCAAAAGGTTGCAATCATATTCAGAATTAATTGTTTCACCAGCTTGCAAGTAATTCAAAAACAAAAATTTTTCGCATCCCAAAAAACTGATGCCATAACCTTTTTATCCGATTTCCGGACACGAACTCGTTTCGAAGTCGAACACCCAGGTTCACACCACTCTTTAGCCTTTTGCTTTGACTCAGGATCGTGGAGATAGACCGAAGTCTCATCCATAGTGATAAATCGACGCTCAAAATCCACTTTATCCTTTTTTAAACGCTCCAAATGTTGCTGAGAAAGTCGTATTCGAATGTGTTTTTGTTCCATTATTAGCGAATGCGGCACCCATTGTGCACACAGCTTTCTAAAACCCAAAATTTCACCTAAAATATGGCTCACACTGCCTAATGAGATGTGCAGAGCCTCTACTGAATCTCTCTCAGTCAATCGACGATCTTCCAAAACCATATCCTGTTTTTTGGCTATGATTTCTGAAGTTGATGGGCTTTTTGGACGTCCTTCACGTGGATCGTCTTCAAGGCTTGTACGACCACGTTTAAATTCAGCAACCCATCTTTCTTCTGTTCTAATTGTAGGTGAACAATCACTATACTTTTTTGGCATTCGTTCGTGAATTTCTTTTGGTGTTACACCTTCCAAAAAATAAGAATTTTATCACTGCACGATATTCAATTTTTCCATGGCTGTGACACAGCGACACTAAATTGCTTGTAAACAAAGAATGAATCGACAGATTGAAATTAAACTTCACATACGTTCATATGAAGAGTGTACCAACAATACGGAAAAATTTTGGGCTAGTAGCAACGCCCTCTTATCGAACGACAAAACTTATTGAACAAAGTGGTATTGTCCATACTCATTGTCAGCCTCAATGAGCGCATTTCAGCGATTTCAAACGGGTGAAATTATCACTTTTTATATGCTGGGATTCACTATTCTGATGACGGTTTCTGTTGTTGTCTACTACAAATATGTTGCCCAAAGTGAGTCGTTCACAAGTTTTTACTTAGATCATTGTTGGGAATTGAGAATTTTCAGATGTCTCGAATCGCTCGATTAGCGGCTTGGTGTGCCGAGGAGGAAAAACATCGAAAATGGCCAAATGTGAGGAGATAATGAGCAAATTTGTGCGACATCGTAGGAGGTCCTAACTGGACTTTCCGATTTGTATACTTTTGTCTGCCTTGGTTAACGTTCAAAAGCTCACGCTGTACATATAATATATATTTGGACAATAAAATTGTCGCTTTATGTTCAACACCACTTTGCGATCACAACATATTACGTGAGGAAATGATGAAGTTTCAGTAGTTGCATGTCTAAAATTTTCCGGTTTTTTCAAACAAATCATTGATCGATCGCTATTGTGGAAGATCTGTTGAAGCCTGAGTATTCCGTTAGTTTTCTTATCTCTTTGTAGTGAAATATTCTGGTACTGTAGCAAAAAAAAACGGGAAGGAGAAATAGAATTAATGCACTTTATGGAAAAGGTATTTTCAAGGCGAATCAAGGAGTTGACGACGATCGCATAAGGTTTTGAGAATATTCCACACCAACGTCTACAACCCACCGAATTCTTCCGTAAGTTATAGATACTTGTTAGCGTAAGTTGCGCAGTCTCACGCAGCCGTGTTTTGCAACTTACGGTGTGGTTTTCACAGCTCACACATTCACCTGTTTGCAACGTTCGTCGAACTAATCAGCAGCTTTTTCAAATGTTGATCCCAACTATAAGGCATCTTTCGTAGTCCTCCACGCAAGTGTGGTGGACTATGGAAGTTTTCACCTCGCGGCGCGGTGTTACCATCTGATTCAATACTCGCTTCTCAGTTAAAGTCGTTCTCATTTGTGCTTTCTTTTTCTAGTGTCAAAGGCACACACTATTTGACTATCATTGTCAATGGCGCACCTAGAGTGCAATATAAATACGAATATAAGTCCTCTCCAACATAAATAGTTCTGGGACCATCCTAAGCTACCGTCTCAGGCAAACTCAAATGTCGACAGCAGATTTCCGAGGTGTCATCACAGAGCACATCAGCTGAGGACACGAAAAAAAGCGTGAGTTCGGCGCGAGAGAACCTGGTATCACGCCGAAAGGTCCAGGTGTAGACCTCGTAGCGCCGGATTTCGAGACGGCGGCATGACTTAACTTAAGCCTCGAAAGGTTCAGCTGTCGACCATCTACCGCCGGAATTATGGATTTTGCTGTAGACATCCTATCGCCGGATTTTTAGTGGGTGTGGCCACCTTCAAAATTCGGAGCGGTTGAACGAGCTGAACCATCGCAGGATTCAGAAACTATTGCTGTATTTTTACTTTACCTAGCTGTAATTGTAGCCGTCCCCATACTCAACTGCCCTTAAACATGGGCATTTCGGTTTTTTCTGCCGTATTTATTATCGAGGTGTAACTCTTACCGACTCAATATTTGAGCTATTTCGCAGCTTCCAGTGGCCTGCAGAAGAAAAAAAAATAGTAATTGATTTTCTTTCGAACCAATTCGACTTCAACGGGTGTTTCGAAACTCTAAGCAAGAAATATGCAGCAACGATACAAAAACCAAGAGAATTAGGCAAAACACTTATATATATATATATATAGGACTTTTGACTATGCAAGGGCAGGATTATGGTACTAAAACGGGTTAATAAAATTTCTCCAATGAGCGAAAATCGCAGTTCCTGGGACTTCTTCGAAACGGAAACTCCTGGCATAGCTTCATTATCTGAGAATTTTCCCTCACGAAACCTCTAAATTGCGGATGTAGGTATTATTCACAGTGTCCTTTCTTGTTATTACTACTTTCCTGATTGTGGTTAATATTTTCAGAAACCCTTGAAAAGTGTTAAAATCTAATCTCTGAAAAATGGTTGATAATTGGCAAGATGATTAGGTGTAGGCAGTAAGATAAATCGTCGTGCATTATTATCAAATTTGAAGTTGATTGGCTTGATGACGTTGGATGATGGAGATTCAATGGGAATCGTACCTCCTAAACATTTCAAGAAATGCGGAACTCGCTAAATTGAGAAAAAGTTCCACGAACTCGATTTGGTACAAGGATCAGCCCTCACGAAGTTCAAATGTTCTTGGATCTTGAACAGCGTCGATAGATTTGAAGGGGAAAACGAGGTGTATCAAAGTATTTTTGGTCTCTTGAACTGTCCCCGACACTTCGATGTAAAATACCAAAGTAGGAATTTCGGGTAACGCTATTAGATAGAGGAAGTGTTGCTCCTTCAAAAAGTATACTATATTTGATGAAAAGATACGCATAGACTGTAAAACAGTGAAATTTTAGTGGTTTCAGCGCGGTCAGGTGCGGAGCGGAGTTCAGAGACAGCGAAAGAGCAGAGGCCGACGGAGGCAGCAGCATCGCGCGCTCCACTCGCGCTCTGAATGATCAGAACTTCAATTTTTACAGAGGATACTCAAGGGAGAAAGCCCGTTAATCCAATCTCTGTGCGTAAGGTATCCTTCATAGTCCACACCGCAAGCACGGAATGCTCGTGACGCTCGGAATGAGCGGTAGACTATGAAACGTTTTACAGTGCGACACGCGCGGCACGGAAAGGGAGCAACTACATATGAAATCCCCGGGAGAGCCAAAATGACCAGGTCTATGAAAGACGCCCAAAGGCATCGTCCAATATCATGGGTAAAATTTCGTGCTATGGTAAGTCCACCGTGAATAGCAACCTTGCCAAGCGCGAGATCTCGATCAAATAAGGGAGAAACTACAGGGAAAAAGTTGGCCCCGCCCACAATGCTCAAAAGCCTACATAACGGCACACACTGCTTCGAAAAGGGAACCAAAAGCTCTGCTATAGTCTATTTTGCCTATGAGCATCGCCACATAAATCAAACTTTCAGTTTGCAATGATTTTAGTCCCCTATTCGGAGCAAAACGCTTGATTATGCTTTTAGCAGCGTGCCGCCGCACTTCTGACCCAGACCAAGGGCGCCTGAGTGATATAAATTTAAATAGTTAGAAAAGTTGAGTATTCTAATATTCGATTCAACCGGAAATTCCAATTTCAAATTTTATCGAATGTTGGTTTCGCTCGGGAATTTCGATATTTGCTTTTTCAAGCCTTCGATTCGTTCAGAATTTTGAACCAGTCAGGTTCTGGAGTATTCGGTTTGTTCGGAGAGCTTGAATATTCGATTTTCTGGGTAGTCGGCCAATTTTGTGTCACTAAATTCAAATATCAAATATTTGGATATTGAAAAAGAATGTGCAGAAAGTATTCAGGATCTTTTCGGAAATATATCGGAAAAAGCTAATTTTCATTCGAATAATCGAATATATGTATTTTCCAAGTATTGATTTGCCTCAAATAGAAGACAGGTTTTCTAAAACAATCGTTCAGTCAAAAAAAAGAGAGAACTTGCCCGAATTTATTCACTCATTCCGAGATTTCAAAAACGCTGTATTCGAATATTAAATTCATCCGAAATTTTTGAGAATGCCTCCTTCGAATTTATTCGTACATTCGTTAATTTTGAAGTGGATATAATCGGAAAAACTTGTTCATCAGAAATTTTTCTATAGTGGCTATCCTTATTACTCATTCATCTGAGGTGTTCTAAAAACGCGAAATTTGCATTATTCCTTCAGTGAAAACCTAGCGACGATTGTCCATGTTTATTATGTAATCACAGCATCGAAACTAGATCTGATGAGCAATGAGAAGAATTTCTCGATTGTGATCTTCATAAACTCTCCCATTGATTCGAAAACCTGGTGTGAGTTCCTTAGAATTTCTTAAATAAACGAGTAAGTTGAAAAATAGATCACATACTCGATTAAATTGTTTTACATGTGAACATTTGTAAAAAAATTGAAGCAAGTAATCGATTTCGAAGTCCAAGTGGTTTTCAAGTGATATATAATACTTGTACAAATGAACAATGTTTGTGATAGGTAATTAAGATGCAAGCGGAATTGAGACGAATATTCGAAAAACGTACACTTGGCCTAAACGAAAGCTCAGAATTTTCGATTTCCCGGATTAACGGAATACACGAGAGGCGAAAAACATGAAACCTCCACTGAAGCGGGAGGCAAAAAAAAAATCACGACGAAATCGAATATTAAAAAAAGGATGTTTCAAGACTCCAAATGTACCCGGTGTTCGAAAAAATACTCATAGTAAAATCCCAAGAGACGATAAAATAGTTGAATACTACGAAAATCTCTTGAACACTAATTGAGTAATAATTCCAGTCAATACAAGGCCCGATTTGCGCCTTGTCACACAAAAACAGGTGTGCTTCGCGAAAGACAAAAAAAACAAAAGCAGGTTCTCCAATTGCGCAACCAACTGAATATTTGGTTGACATTCGGGGATTTGGACGATCAGTCGTCACTGGCTGTAAGATGTGTTGCCTTGTAAACCTGCTGTGAGCCTGCTATGGACAGGTCGATAGCAGGTCGATAACAGGTCCATATTATTCTCCCGAAGGAACCTGCTATCGCCGTTTGCTCGAGAAACAGGTGCTTCAACCTGCTGTCGACATTTGAGTTTGACAGAGGTATACGCAAATGCAAGCCAGGAATTTCTGTGCATGTCATAGTTAGCGCCCAACTTTAATCCGCAAAGACCCGGCGGTGCCACCGGAGATTTCATAATTACTTCCCGCGCGGTGCCAAGTTTCATTGTCCACCGCTCGTCCCGCGCGTCACGCGCGAGCCGCGCTTGCGGTGAGGACTATGAAAGATGTCTCAGGTTGGGGAGTAAGTTTGCGAGCAATTTTTTTTGTTTTGATCCTTCCCATTAATTTGTGATTTGTTTCACAAAGTGTAACTTTCGAAAAGGCTACGGGTAGTCTGTCGCGTGGGACGAATGCGATAGTCTATTATTTTACCCAAAATGTGTGCTTTTGATTTACTTTCTGTTTAGATAATCACTTCAGCCTTGGAAGTACGTTATGTACGCTGGCGTCACCTAACTATACATCGAATTTCAAGACTTGCATATTTTTTTCAATATTTTGAATATTTTTTACATCGCGATCCAAACAATCGGGAGCGTGGCCATCCCTGTCGAGTGGCATGTCGTCAGTGATTTCGTTGACAGGGTCAGGCGTGGCGATTGAATCCGTCAGTGGAGAGCGCGGCCCCCCTCCCAGTGGAGGGGTCCTCACTGCGGCCCCGGTCCGCGAACAAAAGTTCGAATTTCTCCCATTAATTTTCTACTTTTTTTCGATTTTTGAATACATAAAAATCTATGAACATTTTCCTTGTTTGATGGCTCGTTCTCGGTTTAATCAAGAGCTAGGGGTCTCAAAGTCAGGCTGTGATTAGTACTAGTGAGAAACTTCAAAATAAATCTTACATGGGCGGAATCTACGATAAAACGTTTTTTTTTACTCATAGCTGACAGCCCTAAACCCAGAGGAGATTTTGTGCATTTCTGACGCAAAAATGGAGCCTTGATCTGCTTTTTCCGCAATGGGATTGTAGCGGTTTTAGGGGTCCAAATCCCATTGAACGAATTTAGGTATCCCAGGGCTCAGTCTCGACTCAATGAAAGCTCTCACACTCGGGCTGTGAATAGTACTATTGAATCGCTTTAAAATAAACCCCATATGAACAGGATCTGCGAGAAAATTTTTTCCTCTTACCTTTACTATTACAAATCCGAGGAAAAAAGCCGAAAAAAAATTTTTTGGTACCAAAAAAGTAGGTCTCAAAATGTTGCAAATGTTCCAAAAGTTTTTTTTTTGTATAGGTGGGGAAACGATAATTTCTTTGACTTTTTTGTTATCTTCAATAAACCTCTCTCTCTCGAACTGCGCAAAGTTTCGGAGTACAAAATGGTTCTTGAAACAAATGGTGAGCGGAAGCAAGAAGGCACTCTAGAATTCGTAATTGAGACGGCTTCGGTAATTGTTGCTCTTTCCCCCATATAAGCGTGAAGATCTGCTCCAATTGGGTCATTTTGGAGCAGAGATGATCTGCCTGAAAACGTGTCATAACTGAAGTGCTTGGACCCCTATTGAAAAAAACGCGAAGACAAATAGCCAAAAACCATTTTTCGCCCACGTCGGTGTTCAAGACATTTGAAATAGTGTCACTTGTTCGTTTACTCTGACATTCGGACAGCGCGGCGCTGGGCATGTGGATCGAATCCACACCGCGGGTGTGGCTAAGGAGCAGTTCGGCTAGCACACGTGACGCGCGACGGAAAGGCGCTGTGCGCGCTCATCGTCCTTGGGGCGCGTTAACCGAGGACCTCCGAAAAAGTAGTCGTTGTCCCATTGTAGCCGTCCCCTTTATCATTTTTTGCATTTCATTCATGTTTTTTGTTTCTAATGTGCTTTTAGACGCAATGCTTCTCGTACATACCATCGTTTCAATGGAATTCGCAACTTTTTTGAGAGCCCTTGATTAACGCGCCCCAAGGACGATGAGCGCGCACAGCGTTTTACCGCCGCGCGCGTCGTATGTACCAGCCGAACTGCTCCTTAGCCACACCCGCGGTGTGGATTCGATCCACATGCCGCGGCGCTGGGGCATTTTCGGCATTTAGCGCGAGGCTGAGGCGAGACTGATGAGCGGAGAGTCTCTCAGCGCGAGAACAGCGACTGCCTCTCTCAGAAAAATGAAAACATGTTACATGTTATATAAAGTGTAATATACTTGAGACATTCAAGTATATTACCTTTATATCGCATGTAACCTACACTTATATTACATGGAACATACACTTATATTACATGTAACATACACTTATATTACATGTAAATACACTTATATTTCATGTAGCTCAATGAGAGCTGCAAGTTGAAGCTCGATGCTTTGAGGTTGGAGCTGCAAGTTCCAGGCCACCGCTTCAGGTACGAATCAGCGAGCTTTAAGCTCTTTTGGACATCCCAGGAGCTTAAAGCTTGCTGCTTCATGATTGAAGCTGGAAGCTTGGATCCAACAGCTTCATACAAGAAGAAGTAGTCTAAAACTTGCTCAAAAATTATTGCATGTCGCTCCCTCTAATCCTCCACACGATTAAATCGGATCATGAGGAGCGAGAGATCAGCGGCTCGGCCAGGGCGAGTGACCACCCTGGCGAAAGTCAATGCAATGGCCTGCACTCATGGCTAAGGTATGAGGCGGCCCGTATGCTGTGCGGGTTCGCAGAAGGTGTTTAGCATGGGCCCTCAGTTGCTGGAGAAAATTGAATTATGTTACACTTATACCACATGTAATTTACTTGAGTAATGATAATTCACATGTAACTTACACTTTTACTACATGTAATTTACTTGAGTAGTGATAATTCACATGTAACTTACATTGACGGAGATGTACTACAAGTATATTGTAATCGTCTCTTATGTTACAAGTATTATGTTTTCACCATCGAAAACATATTACGTGTGATTTTTGGCCTGCGAGCGAGAGACCGATATATTACATGTAACATACATCGGTGGAGATAATTTGCAAGTAATATACATTGGCCAATTTATATTACATGTATATTAATTCAGGCCTTTTATTTTACATGTAATATGTTTTCATTTTTCTGAGCTCCGCGGGTTTCTTGCGAGACGGCGCATTCGCCGCGGGACCTGCTGAAAGAAGCGAACGGCGCCGCGCTGGGGGAATAAATCTCAACCCGGCCCCGCGCTCCGTTCTCGTCATTACTTTAATATTTCGATTGGAGCACGGACGTTAATCTGATTTTCATCTCGTCATTTTGGTGATTCTGTAGTTTTCCCTATTTTCCAGCACATTTCACCGTTTTTATATTCTTTTATTGTAACCGGGTTTAACAAAAACCATCAGCTGGGCACAGATCTATTTTCAGCCCATGAAAGCAATAATAAAAATAGTAGAGAGAGAAGTTGAGAATGAAGGGAAGAACGGGGCTTTTGATCGGAAACCATTGCTCATCTCATAATCTCTAGTGCTCCTTTGTTCACATCGAGGGGCGGGAAGAGGCAGGACTTGCCCACAGTGGCGGGGTTTTCCCACTTTTCTAAGCCGTTTTGCGGCTCCTGGGTAGCCTTTCGTCCGGTTTTTTCGACGCTTTTCTGCTTCTGAGAGCCACGAGAAGCGTTTGTCATGGAAAATTTGAGGATGAGGTTTATCGTGAACAGTGCCTTTAAAGGCACCATACACGCTCAAAAATGATATCAATTTTATGGAATGAATCGAAGGTCTGAAGCTGTTGATATTCAGATATAACGAAAAAATCGGAAAAAAATCAGCTGAAATGAAGATATAACGGTTCGTTCTACATTGGCCCAGAAGTGGGCGAGTTTTACCGCATTGGCTGAAATAGCGGAGCTAGCGATATATTTGTTGGGATAACGACGCTAATGTACTCGTACGGCCCCTTCTGAAACTCTTACGACCTTAGAAGCATAAAAAATTAGCCAAAATTACCGTAATCGAACATTGAAGATTTGTATTGAGGGGCGGAGCCCGTATCGATGGGTGGAGAAAGGATGATTTCTTGATTCAATACGGCTCAAATACGGTCATTTTAACTCGTTTTCAACTCTTCCAACTTCGTGAGGGCTCTCATAGGGCCCGTACGTCCCCACTAATGTAGTTACCTTAACAACTTTTGCGAGCGTGTATGCTGCCTTTAATGACGCAGATGAAAGGTAACAGTGGAGAATCCTTGAACCACATCGTGTTCCATCACATGTTGAAGGCCGTGTAATCGGAACCATCGCCAATAAGGGATGGGATCTGCTCCCACATCTGCCGCAGAAGCACCAACAGACTATAATGTCAATCGCTATTTGAAAAAAAAAGAAGTCTGTGACCACTCGGATGACTCGGTGGCCGATGTCAAAGTGTGGATTGCCTCCAAGAATGGTGACTTCTTCGCAAAAAAAATCGACCGACCGCCAAGCAAATGGAAAGTGGCCCTTGAAGTGATTGGTTACTATGCTCTCGAATGATCATTTAATGATGTTTCTATTAAATATTGTTATTGTTTTTGTTGAATGAAATATTTTCAAAGAACGTTCCATAACAATGCGTGCATTAACGCTCGCGGTCAGTACTCGACATGGAAAATTGTGAGCGGTTGGTACGGAGCTCAAGCGTATCGACCGCGTGCACTAACTCGTGTCTGCGATCAGTACGCAAATAAACACGTTCGATACGAAATGCATTTTTGCCCGCGGTCGGTACGAAACGAGATTTTTTTTTGCTTGCCGTCGGTCCGCCCCATCTTCTGTGTAAATGATCAACTGAGTGGTACTGCAGTTTTAGGCCATGGAGCAGTATTGTGATATTGTAGATTCGCAGTATTAGAGTATCAGATAAATTCTATCCAGTTCAAACAGAGGGTGGGTGAGAAAACTAAATGAAAATTGCTATTCTGCTCTTATAGTGAATTGAAGATGCAGATAATTGGATGTGCGGCAAAAAGACATCTATAGAACTAATTTATCAAAAATGTGCAATAAAACTCGCACAAAAACTCTCAGTAATGTTGCATTTGGGGGTGAAAAACCAGTACACAGCACCTTCAGCGCAGCCAGATACTTCAAAATAAACAACATAAATCGACGAAATACCTAACAATCAAAAATATTCAGCAGCAGAAACGATGAAAAAAATTGAATCACAACTGCCTAAGCAGATATCATAAACCCAAATTCGGTCGAGCATAGCCAACAATACGAGTTCCTGATCAATATCAAGTTATTCACAAGCAATGCCATAATAAAGGAACTCCATCTTCATGGAATGGTCCACAAATCAGTCCGACTTGTAAAACTGAGTAATGAGAGTAGCGTTCTTCTCGCATATGGAATGGAATTCCGTCCCACAGTAATAGAAGTATGCATATCGACTGGCTTCAGAGTTGAAGTGAGCCACACATCTGGCAACTGAATTCCATCCATTCTCCTCAGGTGTGCGAGGGCTAACAAGCCAATCTCTGAAATGACAGCATTTGAACATTTTAGTGATGGAACGTTACGTATTCATATATAATGCACCTTGTTCCAGAAATAGTAGAAATTTCCGATCAATGTGTTACAAAATACGAAGTGGTTTTCAAAATACAACAAAGTTTTTTTTTCTAGTGTACAAAGTTTTTGGTTTTACTATAAATAAATACTGTTGAATCAAATGCCGTGTTCACGGTATGACGGTCTTCGAATTCTCATTGACAATCGAATGTGCCGGAGTCCATTGCAACAATAATGGCGAAAGAATGGCTAAAAACGAGCCACAGATAGCCCTATGCGGTTCTCAAACTTGGTTGTGCTATGCCCACCCCGCCCACTCGCTCAATGGCCGCCAAGGAAGTGAGCGGGTTGGGCATAGCACGCAGAATCTTCAGGGCCGCATAATGCTATCTATGGCTCGTTTTTAGCTCTTCTTTCGCCATTATTGTTGCAATGCATCCCGGCACACTCGATTTCCGGTGAGAATTCAAAGACCGTTTTTATCGAGAACGCTGCCTTGAAAGGCAGTGTTCACGATGAGTATCGCACTCGAGTTCGACCCAAGACTGGGATTGTTTGGTCGTGAGGTAACCAATAGTGAAGAAACAGGGAAGAAAAACGTCTGGAATAAGTCAAAATAACGGTTTCAAAATTCAGGGCGTGGACGAGAATCATGGGCCCTACTGATTTCGGCAAGCGCGCGCTAATTGCGAAATCGATAATGCTAACTGCGGCAGAGTTGCTTGGCAATTTGCCATCGAAACTTGTGCGGCGCCACAAGCTCGTCCGATTGGGGATCAGACCGGAGGCCGGATTCATCATTGCGCACACCCTGGGTTTGCCGATTTGGGTTGGGTTCAGCGCAAGCGTAACCCATTTTTCTGGGATTCATCAATTTAATAACCCATCAAGAAATGGGTTTGGGTTTGGGTTCGCGCAAACTGAGGCGGGAGCGAGGGTTCGCTCAACCCAACCCAAAATGGGCAGGCAGATAACGCGCTCGAGCGCCATTTTCAGAAATAATGTGGTGTGATTTGTAAAAATCACTTACAATGAATGCGTTTACTGCCTATATACGCGATTGGAGAGATCGTCAGCATCTGTTCTCTAAATCTTTTCGTGTTTAACGGACTACTTCAAAATTAATCGACTCAACCGCTAGCTGCAGAATGAATCTCTAGACTTCCAATACTGTTTCGAGCCCCTCCTTTCCTCTAATTTTTCCGTCATCATCTCTCATTTTTTCCCCTTCTTTCATTTCCCAAATTTTCTCCACCCCAGCATCTATGTCGTTCTTCTGTGCCACCCTGATTTAGACAGTGTTCATTTCTCATCCTAAATTTAATTTTCTTTCAAGTTCTATCGTTCTCCTCTTACTATGAGATCCATTTTCTTGTTCTTCTGTCCACGTAAGTTTATTTTCTCCCAGAAAGGCGAAAAGAAGGAGTTGCGTCCTTAGGGAGCTGCGGGAAACCGGATCAGATCGATGTGAAAGAAATCTTTGTCAGAATATGAATGTTATACAAACTGCATCAAGTGAAAGATTTTCCCCAGTTTGAACCGTTCTGTTTCGCAAAATTGATTCTGTTCTATTTTTACTCGTCGAATACACATATAACCACTGCAGTGTTATAACAGGTGTGTAAGCATAGCGCCCTGCTTTACTATGTACGGTGCACCTACTTGAACAGCATGATTTTCGAATCTAACACTTAGGTTTTAAGTGGTAACACTATTAGAAAACTCACATATCAGTCATATTGATTCCACCGGGATATCTCCACACCGGGTCTTGCCTTTCCTCGGCTTTCTCCATACCGACCCAACTCCAGAAATTCAGCGGAGAATGCTGCAGCACCTCTTTCTGGAATAAATAAGGAGAATATTTAAAGGCATAGTTCGCGCTGGAAATCAATTTTCATTTTTTTGGCTCAACTTCATGGTTGAGCCCGGTAGACCACAATGGTAAACTTTGGCGCGTCAAAAACGTTGGGCAATGAGGTTGGAAGGCATCAAAGATGAAGATCCGCCACCAATTCTCACCAGTCATCTAGCACTTTTTCCTAGAACGTTGGTGCGACCGCGACACAACATGAAAAATAGTTACGGCACGATCTCCACATGCAGAAAAACTCCGAAAATGACAGTAACGAGGCCTCCAAAAGCAGAAAAACCTCAAAAAAGATTTTGGCGCGGAATTCAAATTTGTATCTACAATGTGTTCCAATTGACTTTTCTTCACAAATGAAGGTTTTTCATGAGCCCCTTCGACATTTTCGTTCGCTAGGGAGGCCAAGCTACACAAAAACATAAAAAAATTATGTACGGTTTTCTGCGCGTACGATGCCTTTAAACCGATTTTTTCTCAAATTGAAGAACGTACCCATTCCTCAATTGAATTCGCCACGAACAAGCTGGCTCCTTTCTCCAAACATCTCAGCTCTGTCAAAATTCATCTCCGCTATTTCAAAATAGTAACATGAATCATCTAAGCGCAACCATCCATCGGGACATCTCGAGTACTGAAATCATACTGCACGTAAACTTCAATAGGGCAAGAAGCAGATCAAATAAATACCTTCACTGGGATTGCTAGCACACAGCTGAGCAAGACGGCTGACAGAAGAGCTCTGAAAAGACGAAAAGTTGTGTGATGTGAGAATATGAATAGGAAGATGGTTAACAGTGAACCTACTTGGCGATCATGGTTGGGTTGGTAAAATCACTCAACCACAGGAAGGTATTTATATGGAGTCTGTGCGGCCTCCCTAATTACTTCCCACTTTGCCATGGGATGATGGGCTATTGGAATGGTCCTCTGGATATTTTGGTCGTGTTATCAACTGAACGTGGGCATTTTTAGCGCAAATTATCCGGATCGAAAGGCGGCAGTAATTAGCACTCATACTTGGATAAACTAGAGAGAGAGGGCACAGACGAAAGCAACTTCTTTTGCGGGAAATCCTTTTGTTCCAATCGCTGTGAACTTCATCTTTTTTATATTGAACCCTTTGGATAGAGGACACCAGGTGCGCTTATAAATGCATAATCCGACATTTGTACCCTTAATCTGACAATTTCCCACTAAACTTCGAGATTCTTATTCAACAATACGGAAAACGATATGTACGACAAAAAATTTTGAATGTATTGTGCGTTTCTTGACCAAACTCCCAAAACAGTATTTTTTATTTTGTCCTATAAATTTTAATCCGGAATTGAAAACTTTCTAAAAAGTACTTGATAATATTCAGAGCTACCATCCCAAAATTTGAGGGCATCCCATCCTGCGGTACCTAATATTTTGATAACAGCTAGAAATGAACCCGACCAAAATGCTTCAAACTTAAATATTTTAAGAAGCTGTCCACAACATTCTTGAGGTTAAAGGCAGGGTTCTCGATAAGAACGATTTTGAGATCTCTTCATGAGAATGTAGATTTGGAAATCATAAAAGTAAAAATAAGTGAAAAAACCAGAAAATTTGAGTGAAAAACGCTCAAAACAAGGTATAATGGCTAATTACCGGTGTCGTCCGCCCCCCTAATTAACGAGATTTTCATTCATGCTAGCTTATTCGCCTTTCGTTCCGCTGCTAATGTAGTCAGTAGTCTTCAGAAATGCTCAGAAACTACTTTATAAGCAAAATAAAAGTTGACAAAATAGACTTTTACACAAATCTCAATAATTGGGGGCGGGAGAACACTGAGCAGTAGCTTATTCCTGAGCGTTTCCCCCAGTTTTTTTTTTCGAAATTATTTTCACTTTTGTGTCGACCAGATCTACCTTCCCATAAGGATAGCACAACGACCGATTTTATCGAGGACCCTGTCTTTAGGTCTGTACTGTTATGTTCTGAATTAGGGATTTCTATCTAGAAAACTAATGTTTCCAACGAATGGAGCCTATGGTCCTCGAACGATTCCCCTTACGACTCCAACTTTTTAAATTGTTTACCACGAGAGTGACCTTATGAATTAACTAAGCAGTCTGAAGGAGCAAACTTCTGATGTTGTTATAATGTGATGGTGTGCGGAGCGCTCTACACTCTGTTTCCGGTTTCTGACAGGTATCTCGCCTAGACGGCCTTTTTATGACAAATACATAGTAGAAGTACTCATAGACGTCTAGCAAGATCGCATCCTTGAAATAGATCTTTTTTCAGTAGTACACCACAAATTCAATTAAAATTTTATAATCCACGAAGACACCCCATAAAATCCAGTTATATTCAAACATTCCACTCAGAATTCTACTCTCAAGAACATATCCAAAAATCATCTACAAAAATTAGCTCTCACTGAGGTACGTCCTAAAACCAGACTTACAGGCTATAAAACGGCGAAATTCACTTGGTTCCTACGCGTGCTGGTGTGGAGCGGAGGTTAGAGACAATGAGAGAGCGTAGGGAAGACAGAGGCCGAGGCGTCGCGCGCGCCGCACGCTCCTCGAGTGATGTGAATTTCGACGTTTTATAGAGGGTATGGGAGAATGGTATTCACGAACTTTTGGACGGTACTGTACGGTCAACTTGTCAAGTTGAGTCTAGCGAATTTGACACGGCGCGATCATTGCAACGAACCATTCAGCGTTCAAGACACCTCCGGACGATGGGGTTTCGTTCGTGAGCGACTATCTACCTCCGTCACTCGTCCGTTCACTAGACTAAATTGTACAAGGGGACTGAACATACACTAGCGCTTGCAGGATTTGGTCAGAAGGTGCGTGGGAACGTACAAATTCTCACAACTTCTCCATAATCACCTTTTTTCTGAATCTTTTTCCAGATTGAGAGAGCTTTTAGACCGAGGAACGAAATATAGAATAGAAACGCTCAACAATAGAGATAAATCAAAAGAAAAGTATTATGAATTCGTACCGAAGTTCATTAATTATTCAAAAATAAATTCAGCTTGGAAGTTAATAAGATAAATATTTTGCAAACATATTTCAAAAACCAATGTAGAGTTAAAGTGAAACCATTATTACATGGATCTACATTTGATGCTTGTACACAGATTAAGATACTGTCCCAGAGCATTAAAGAAAATAAAAGAAATTCATTTCTTGTCCCCTCGATAAAGCTAATAATAATTATGGAATAATATGTAAAATTATTTATATTATCAATTTAATGCAAGAATTAGGTATAAACTTAGATAATAATTTATTTATGAGTGATAATCACAACAGGACGTATAAAATTATTCAGAACGCCAATACACAAACTATCATATTAAAACATAAATTCTTTAATGTTAAAGCCGGGCTGAAAATGGATGTAGACTGTGAATTACCTATTATTTATGCTCTACCCAAGCTGTATAAGGATTCGATAAAATTCAGGTATATAACAGGAGCAAGGAAGAGCAGTATGAAACCTATGGCAGTAGAATTACGAAACATTTTTACTTTTCTTAAGAAACATTTCATTAATTATACAGTATGGTTTATAAACGCAATGTGTACCTTTGAATTCTCAGGCGTGATCTGATCACGGTTTCAAACTCTTGCCTCTCGACTTGTAGAATTTTCTGTAGGGTACAGCAAATGGTTAGGACTATACCGTGAGAAGCCAACCTAATGTATTGCAAATTCAAAAAATGGACGACCTTTATGTCTGTAATACACCGATGAACTTCAAGGAGAACTTTCGGTGGACCCTGAGACTTTGACCCTGAGAACCCCCACCCCCTCCCCCTTTTCAGGTTTTGGCACGAAGTCGCACCTAAACCTGAAAAGTTCACAAGCGGATAACGAACGGCTCACGACAATAATCTGATTGAAAATTGTATAATAGACACCATTTCATTGCTTATTGCTCAGCACCACCCAAGATACCCGAAGTTCCAGTAAAATCTTGAGAATTAAACAACCGCAGGCTTTCAGCCTCCCAGGTCAACCAATCCCACTGGGAATTCAGCGAAATCTGAAACAATCTTGACTAAGTGACCGCAGTCAATGGAAATTTTATTGGAAATCACAAAGGAAACACCACATCTCAGTGCATCGACTCGAATAATCCTCGGGGTCAAGGCAGCCAAATTTTCATTGCTGACCTACTACAGTTATCTTGATTAGTTGGCGCTGCTATTTTGAGAGTCAACTTGTGAACATAAGGCTCGTGATCTTTCATAATCCCCATAGTTTATAACCCCGATTAGCGAAGTTCGGAACACTTTCTTTTTGACCACAGAAGCTTGAAAATACGAAAGATGTTATTCCCAAAGATGCTGGTAACACAGCCGAGAACGCTTAAAGTGCTTGACCACTGTGATTCTAAATAGGTTACAATATGGAGCACCTATTCGTATTCAAGCATGATCCCAGGTTTCAAAAATTCAAAGAATATTGAAAGTTTTATGACGTGGGTGCGCAGTGTGGACACGCGATCCGTTAAGTGTTAATGAGACTCCACCAGTAATTACCAGCTGTAAAAAATGAGAAATATGATGAATTCACAAGAACTCCGTTTTTTCCCTACATACTACGTGAATGTAATGACACATTTCGAAGTTCTGGCAGCTGCTTCTCTCGTTTACATATTTCATCAGTCATTTTTTGTGTAGATACTGGGTTGGAAGTGGACATGGCGCAACTTTGCGTAAGTCCACGGCTCCTGCGCCACTCGTAAGATAAAGCCCTCAATCAGCGACTCCGCAGCGGCAGTTTTTCGCGGCTGTAATCAAGAGCCTTAGGCTCCATTAGCTTAAAGGCAGTAGTCGCGATGAAAAACGTTATCTAAAAAACTATAAAAATCAGCTTAGATAGAAAACAGCTGAAAAAATATGAAGGTAGCGCGATGAAAAACGGGCTTGAATTAGAGTTTCTAGGGCCCGAAGATGCCAGTTCGTGCACACGTGCACAGCGGCGCAAAAAAAGACCGCAGCATCATGCCGAGCAGTCAAAAATCATCGACATTCAGAGGAAGAAATAAATGCGAATTTACGTAATGAAAAATGTTGGAAAGGGTTGAAAAAGCACTTTAGTCAATAATCTTGACTAGATGAGTCCGAAGGATAATGTTCATTGATTGAATAGCTATTTCAAACCAGCTGATGTTCTTGTTATCAGAGATCATTGCTGCCAATGATGTGGAGTGGGCTCGTCCACCACCAAAAGACAAGAAATATCAGGCTTCAAATTTGGCCCAAAACAGCGGTTTTTTCGCGATTTTTTCTTATTTGTCTTGCTACTCTAAAACCAGAAACTGGGTTGGAGAGGAGAAGAAGACAAGCAAATTTTATCGCGACCACTGCCTTTAATGGACGTGTACGCGACGTTATGATTGTATGTCGATCACAGCAACCACTGCGGCGCCGCCGCCTCTGGATGTTGATCGAATCCGCACCGCGGGAGCAGTTCGGCTTGCACACGTGACGCGTGCGGCTGAAAACCGCTGCGCGCACATCCTTGTTAGAGCGCTTCAACCGAGCGCCATCTATTTTTCTTGTTGGAGCCCCTACGGTTAACGCGCCCCAACGACGACGTGCAGGCAGCAATTTTCTGCCGTGTGTGTCACGTGTGCCAGCCAAACTGCTCCCTCGCTGTAGATTCCACAAACATCCCGTCGCCTCTGGCCTATACTTACTCAATGTACGTTGCGTGCATGAGAGATTCCTCGAGAAAGGCTAGGTAGATATAGAACAGCTTTTTCCTTCCTGCAAACCTTTTTCGACTGTTCTTGTTGACCACACTCGAATAGAGATTTTGTGCGAGCGCTCGCGTCACAAAAGGTTTCCCGCTCTAGCCTTCTTATTGGCCAGTGGTGGTTGCAAACGCCACCGCCCAATCGAAATGAAGGCATCAACGGACCACTCCTAACTCGGACTTTTCTTATGGCGAAACCAATATTTCCTCTTTCGCGCAGCATAAGAGGCCCACCAAAAAGTCGGAACACCTAACTACAGAAATATATTACAGTTTGGCTTGGATAAAGCTTTAAATTTCTGCTGTCCTTTCTATTCCTTAAACTCTCTCCTCTCAAAACCTTCGCGAGGAATGACGATTTCAACTTTCGATTACAGGTTTATAAAGCGTCAGATATTTTCGGCATAGTTGGCTTCATTGGAGTTCAGCAAAGCTAGTCATAGTTAGCCAATCGTTAATCTCTGCACAGCAGTCAATAGATTTCCTTAACAAGCGAGAAGGTTATCAAATCAATATATTTATTCGCTAGAAAAAAACTTTAGGAACCGCGTCCTGCCAAACACAAATTTTTTCAATATATGTATAGTCCCTCAAATTTCATGTCACCATCGAGCCTCTGGTCGGGCATGATCACCTTGCCATCAGTGTTGAAAACTGTGATGTAGCTGCTGACTCTCTTGTTCTCCACTTCCTTTGATTTCAATGCAACAATCAGCTTGTCATCGGAGTTGGGGATGAATCGGAAAGCGGAATATCCTCGATTAGGGTTGGCGCTTTGGCCGATTCTCACAAAGTGAAAGTTCTCCAAAGCTTCGTCTCCAATTATCAGCAAGTTTGTGCCACTGAAAGCTGTGCGCTTTTGGAATCATAGTGAGCGATATAGGAAAGTGCCCCAATAATCAAGCATTACCTAACTTCGTCCTTTTTGTCTTCATATTGGGTTTGAGATTCTTTACGAGGGAGGAAGAACCAGCTCTTGTTTATCTCTGACCACTGCGCGGCCTCGTGAGTCAAATATCCCGGATCTTCGACACCAACTGCTGCACGCATTCTTTGATAGATGTCGGTCCAGTTATGGGACTTTACCTAAAACAGAAGGGATATAGTAAGAGCGTCCGAGTATTTGCTAGAGGAAGCCAGCGTCAGTCTAGTAAAGCGGAAAGTTTGTTGCAACACGAATGAATGCGTAGTCTAGGCTCTTATGTGTGCTAATGGGCTGAGCGTACTATAAACATCACAACGACTTCTTAGTTTCCTAGAAAGATGCGCCGATATTGGACACCTTGCACAAAGAGGATCGAGCTCCGTTAAGCTCTACTCAAAATATGAATTTCCGCGTACACTTTCTCAGGTGAATCTGCTACCACTTTACTGACCACGGAGGGAAGCCTTCTGAGATAATTTGTCATGTGTATACATAAGCCGAGCACTAAATGCGCTCAGGGAACAATTACACATATGTACAGTACCGTGCAAAAGTCTATTCGCGTGGCATTTCCGCGAATAATGTTTTTATACGTATCTTGGCTTGCCCTTAGCGAAATTTGATGAAACTTTAGTATGTTATGGGGCATCACAACCCTTGCTTTTCATATACATAAAATTGGTTTTTGAGCGTGCAGTTTTTAATATGGAATTTTTTTATCATTTTGTGGTATTATTTCAAATAAGGACTTTTCCCTTGAAACATGGCTATTACAATTCCAAACCCATAGCAACTATTCGCCATTTGAAGGTCTTCGGAACCCTTGTAAAAAATTAATTTCTATTGAAATTTGTTTAGAAATAAATTCGAAAGAAAATAATGCGATATTGCACCTATTAAGTGTCTCTCTTTGACGTCATCGAAAAAGAGCGAATTTTAGGTTGCAGTTGTACTTTGTCAAAGCTTATAAACCACATAACTTGTAATGGTTCTGAGGTGAATAATTTTATAGGGGCGAATTTCCAAAAATTAACTCCAACCTGTTCAATTTTCGGTCATCAGAAAAATTCTGATAGAGACTGATAGAGGCTATTCTCTCACAAAGATATACAACGGTTCCGAAGACCTTCGAATGGCGACTGCTACGGGTTTGGATTTATAATAGCCATGTTTTGAAGGAATAGTCCTAGGTCGGTATATTACCACAAAATGTTTAAAAAATTCTATATTTAAAAACTGCACGCTCAAAAACCGATTTTGTGTATGTGTGAAGCTAGGGTTGTGATGCCCCATAACATACCAAAGTTTCATCAAGTTTCGCTAAGGGCAAGCCGAGATACGTATAAAAACATTATTGGCGGAAAGCCACGCGCTGGAGTTTTGCACGGTACTGTATATAGTTGTGGCACTACCAAAATTGAAAGATCTTACCGATCCATCTGAGCTAACAGTTTTGACCCACATAGCCTCCGTGCTTTGAATCTCTCCATTTTTACCCCTGAATTCCTGAAACAGCACTGTTTTATTTCGAAACTGAGCAATGAGTATCATGACTTCTGTATGCTGAGAAAGCCCGGGCTTTTTTCAGATTTTATGCGAGGAAACCCTGGGAAAATTTTTCCAGGCGCTTTCTGTCTCCATCCAGCGAAGGTATCCGTTAACTAGGTGCCATCGAATGGAATCATTGACCGCGAATCAAATTCTCCGAAGAGAAGGCTCAATTTCGAAAAAAAAGACCTATCGGAGGGAATGAATCTAATTTTCCACTTAAATTTAATATAAGCAGAGCGCGTGTACCGGGCGTAGAGAGGAATTCAGTTACTAGTCGAATTCAGTGGTGGTAGCAATTGAGGGTGTTAAACGCGAATTAACAGGCGTTAAGTTCGCTTTAAACGCGAGTTTAACCAGAACAGAATCTGAGCAGGACTCATAATAGTTGGGAGAGAATTCGCTCTAGTTTCACCCTAACATCCCTCAGTGGTAGGCATTTGTTACACTTTCAATGAAAACGCCTCGAAAAAGCGACAATTGTAACCTTTGTTACGAAAAAAAGCTATTTCAAAACGTTTTCAGGGCTGTTTTCTTCTCTAAAATTCCGACATGTGGCATCCTCGCGGTAAGTTCTCGTTTAACATACTCTCGCAGACAGCACAGAAATAGTGCTGAAATGCGGGAGGAACTGGCGGTTAACGAAAAACTCCTGCCGAGGAGTTTTTGGATGCGGTTAGCAGGATACAGTAGGAACAGTTTTGACGATCTGAGGGCAAGTACGAGTTTAATTAATGCAGAGGGTTAGGGAGATAGCACTGTTAGCCATTTTTATTCAGGACGTCAGCCTATCTTTAAAACTGAAAGGTGATTCAAGGGATAGTCTTGTAACGGCTTCCGCCAGGGAAACGGGCGATGAGGGATCAAAAACAAAACAGGGATCATTGCTGAAACACGTTGGCCGTCTTTTTTGGTGGCACTAATCAATCCCTCCCAATCAGCTGTTAATTTTCTGACGAGCGCCGAAACTTCTCCCGCTTTTGCTTATTTTCTTCCGAAATTCATTCGCTTCGCTATTATCAGGTTAGTTTCATTTTCATAATTCATTGCATAGCACAGGCTATGAGGAGTATGCAGTAAATTATTTGCTTGCTCGCGTTTCGAACAGGTTCCCACAACTTTTTTAGTGCAAAAAAGTGAAAATTCTCCAAGCGACTGATTTTCAAGTGATTTTATGCTTTAGTAATGTTTAATCAGCATTAGTCGGGGCGTATCGGGCGAGTTTTGTGGGAAAGAAATGCGAACTTGTTTCTAAGACCAACTGTATTTGTTCTCCTTTTTCTGCAAGATTCGAATACTCCTCTTTCATTGCCAGATCAGTGCCATCGTGGCCTCTCATTTTTTTTTTGAGGGTCCGCGACGCACTTACTTTGGTGCATTGGTAGAGCCACTCGAAGTGTTTCAAATTCTTACCTTGAAATATGTGCACAAAATCTTTTCCTTTCATGATGCGCATATGAGTCTGAAACAGTGTTTCTAGATATTTTCAGCACTAACTGCGTGCGGGGGATTAGTTTCATTTTGAGGAGACGTCCAAATCTCGGACGCCAGACTTCAGTTGCACGATTCCAAAAAAAAACGCTTGAATTCTTTTTCAAGAACGAAAATAGACTATCTAGTTTATCATCATTCTTATAAGTTTTTAACTATCCATTTCAGTTGAATGCAGGACATTCTTTGAGTTTATGCATTACTCGACGAGTTTTGGAATGTCTTTTTCGCACCTAGCGTTACCTTCCCAAGAACACCTTGTAAATAATCCATCCAGAAATTTTCAAATTTTCGTTCGCTCGGAATTCCCTTTGGAGAAATTTTTTGCTTTTCGAAAAAACTTTTCTTCGAAAAAATTAATAAAAAAACGTTAACAAATTTACTACAAATGCAAACTTTTTGCCAAATCACACGCATTTGATTGATTGAGGCTGATGATTAACCTACCATGTCTTTTCGAGAGTGGTCCTGAAAACGCAACTCATAAAAAATTACGAGAATTAGGATTTCCAAGGAAAATTTGAAAAGTTGCGTTCTGATCGTGTTTCGAACAAGCGAAATATTACGAGGTTCCCTTTTAATGCTCTTCCTAATGAATAAAATAAATAGTAAAACTTGTACATATAATCTTTCCGATCCCTCGTCTTTCCACCGTAAACGTCGTTCGTGTCCGAGTGTAGAAAATACTTATGCTTGCGAAGGTCACGCATAATGTATGTGTAAGCAGAGGGCAGCTTTCGTTAAACCGGCAACAAACCGTGGCACCTATGTTGCTGTTCGTAGCCGGCCAGGAGGTGGCGGTTTGTTCGCGTTAATTTGGCGGCTCTACTGCATTTATGTCGCGGTATGTTGGCGGCTTGGAGGTGGCGATTTATTCGCGTTGAACACCCCATTTACTACCACCCCAGTTTCTTTCTAACTCTATTATTGAGAACTTTCCATATTTCTCTGTCATAGGGAGTGCTCCTAACATTCGTCACCAGAGCATCGCGCATCGGCATAAGTTTGAAACGACTGAATGTCTCGTGCCAGAGAACGAATATTCAGGACAAAGAGGGAGTGGACGTGTTCGTGGTGACAGGAGTCCTGGGAAGTTTGTGGAAAAAAAATGAAGCTTGAAAGGCGGATGTCGGAGGTCATCAAAGCATACTCTGCATTCACGTCTGCAAAGTTTTCTGAGCCCGAGTTAGTTAGGAGCATGGTTGTGAGATTGTTTCAACATTTCTGACATTTTCGAATGTTTTTTTTTAACGTTCTCAATTTTCCAAAGAATGCTAGGGTCCATCAAAATATGAAAAAAGAAAAAACTAGATCCATGGCGCTCCAGTAAAATAGCCTGCCTTGAAGCCTTCCCACGAACGATGAGTGGAGACCTCGAAGTGTGTTGAGACTTCGTTCTCCAACATCGTACAGGAAGAGAATTATTCCCTTTCTCACCGATTCAAATGTTCGATCACACGAAATATGTATATCACTTCTCACTCCAATGATTTGCAAATTTCTCCAGCCTATGGGGATTTTCATAACAAAAAAGGAGAGAAAAATCATGCAATGACGGACCCTTCCGTGACCGCCAACATAGAGCTTGTCGCCTTTCACTGTCATCCACTCGGCCTTCATCGGACTAGTGGTGTCGCCAGATCCGGCATTCAGGAAAACCCATGGAATCGCCTGACAATAAACAATGAAGGTGACGCTCTTACGGGGCAAGTTTTTGAAAAACGTGCTTTAGTGTCATTGATTGCATATATCATTCCAGTTTTATCGTCAGGAGAAAGCAAATGACCGTTGAAGTTTTCCAACCTTGACATCTCCATGGCACGACCCTTCCAGTTGAGGTAACTAAAACTTCGTACTTGAAGTCAGGCTGTGAAACAAGAGAATTCCTATGGTTGCTCTGCATGCCTGTGCCGATCGAGAGCTGGAGACGTTGAGATAGTTGAGGGGGAGCGGAACTAACAGCATTTTTCGAATACGCATGAGCAATGACCAATGGGAGTTTCCTGTTTTTCTACACAAGATATCTTAGCCGGTATATTCTCTAGCTGCCTAGCGTTTCTAAGGAACCATGTTATTGTGTGATTTTATGTGATAGCATTTTTTTTTTCAGAAGTGTCTCATAAATACGGAGCGTCTGAGATCCACTACAATTCAACACTTCTGGGGGAGATTTTCGATGTCTGAGATTTCCTGCTGAATCGGAGCGTATGCTAGGTAGCCTCAAGGAATGCGCGGAAACTAGGTGAAACAGTTTTCTCTAAGTTATTCTTGCCACTTCTGTCAACCACCGTGCTGGAGAAGTGTGCTGGTCGTCCACGTTTTTAAGCAGCGTTCGCGCAGAGAACCATGTATTATTTTTTCGTGTTTTTGTATAGCTTGGCCTTAATTAATGGAAATGTTGAAAGAGCTACTTAAAAACCTTCATTTTAAAGGCAGTGGTCGCGATGAAAAAATTCGTTTCGAAAACCATATAAATTTGTTCGGTTTCGAAAGACCACGAAGGTTATGGGGCAAAAAACGGGTTAAAATTAGAGTTTTCAAGCTCCTAATGTGAAGATTCGTGCACACGTGCACAGCTCCGCCCAAAAAGATCGGAGTCTCGTGTGTGTAAATAAAAGCAAGTTTCGCTTATAAGAAGAGTTGGACAATCTAAACAAGCACTACATTCGCTGTTTCAACTAGGCGAGGACAGAAAGAATCGAGCAGGCCAGTCTGCAGAAAACTAGTCATCGATTTAGTCTCGATTTCAAGCCAGCTGATGCTCTTTATGTTATATATCATCGATGCCGATGGTATGAAGTGGGCTCGTTCACGATCACAAGACTGGAAATTTGAGGTTGATAATTTGACCCAAAATAGATGTTTTTCCGCAGTTTTTTTTCCATATAGGTTCTACTGCAAAGAAACCAGAAAGGGGTTAAGAGCAGAAAAATGGAGAAGCGTATTCTATCGCGACCACTGCCTTTAAAGGAAAAATTACTTCGAATATACTATGAAATTGAATATGAATTTTGCGCTAAAAACGTTTTTGAGGTTTTTTGGCATTCGAAGGCCTGGTCACCGCATTATTTGAAGTTTCCCTTCAAGTGGAGTTTGTACCATAATTGTATTCTATGCTGTTCGACGGTCGCATTAGCATTCTATGAAAAAGTGTTAGAAGAGCGACCCAGAAGTGCTAGATGATCGACCCACTGCACTTTGAAGGTGGCCCTAACTTTCAAGGGGCGCATATTCGTAGCCTCATGTTTCGTGGGCGTTGTCAGCTGGCCCAAAATCTTTGATTGTACCCATAAAATTGAAGGTGATTTTCAGCGCGCACGAGGGTACGGCGTGTGGTGTAGATATTCTCAGGGATAGGGTTCCGAACTTCGCAAGAGTGGAAGAGGGGGAGGGGTCTGAGCCTTGACGGGACTCCGAATAGACCATTCAGAATGGGGGTATGCACCTTTTCGAGCCAGTTTTCTACGAAGAATCTGATTAAGCCGCCCTAATCGCATGACATTTTGTTGCAACTTTACATGAAATGTTGTTGTAACGCTCGTGGCGAGTCCGAGAAAATCGTCAAAATTGAGACTAAATAACGCTTTTGGAGGGAGTGAGAAAGTCTCCAGAATTCGCCTGATTGGGGTCTGAGAAAAATTAGCTTTTTCCACGCCTCGGGCCGTACCCTGCGTCCAAGCATTTTTCCAGTCTGGCGTGTAATTTTAGGCATTCTGGCTATGATTACCATGCTTTGAATACCGAAATCTCTAAGCACAAGGAAGTTCAGCAAAAAAAAAGAGGACCTAAAGTTTGTAAAAAGTCCAGGTGGTATTCAACCAGTTCAGCCCGTTCTATTTAACCCGGATTTTGGTAGAGCGAAATTTTGACAGGATCTTGCCATAAAGCAGCTCACCCTGTGATATTCTTATCACTCGAGGCATCCCATTCTACTGACGCTTCCGTCTTGTCCGCATTCAAATGCAGTTTTCCTTCCCTTGTCAGTGCTCTCCACTGCCATTCAGAAGCTTTTGCGTCCCTGTCCATGTCCGTAATCGCGATGAGTTTGTATTCGGTGGAGCAATCATCATTAGTTTCGATGGAGTTCTCAATTGGATTGATCTGTAATCGGAACCCGGCACAACCTCATAGTTTTGAGCCCATTTGTTTCAACCTCTGTGTTTGACCTATAGTTAGAGTTGAACAAGAGAACCGGTTCGTGTAATCTTCCCTACTAGACAATGTAACAAACCTACCTCTCGTTTGCCATATTTGAATATCGTCGGCCCGTTGAAAGCCTCTCGTTTACCATGCATGAACACCATCGGCCCATTGTAATCCTCTCGTTCTCTCGAAAATTCCGGTGTGTCTTCGGAATATTGTGGGTGAAACGCAATTAAAACAAACGAGATCACTGACGGGCTGATACACATTATAATAAATGGTGCACACATTCAAGTGATGGAATTATTCTTGAAGAAATTTGAAGAAGTTCGGAGTAACAAACATTTGCGCCAAAGAGGCTCAGAAAAGTTATCAATCGATCGATAAGATGACGCACGGTCCATTTCGCTCATTCAGGAAACTGCAATCAGCTATTAGGTACGGAATCGACAGATTGATACCCTCAGAAAAATGATGGTCGTCTTTCATTTTTCGCGTACCACTATTCCCACCTAACAGCATGCAATTTCCTCATGGAAAGAGCGAAAAGTTTTGGAAATTGAACGCGGGCGGCAAGAATGAGCAGGTAAGAGAGCCAACCCGTGTTATACTCGCGAAGAGTCGGGCCAGAGGTGACCCGAAGTACATGCCATCCCCATTACGTTGAGACCAGAAATGAGCGGAAATCCGATTCCCGATTGTTTTGGGTCTTCCGATTTCCGGGAAAAAAAAGTCTGGAAATGCGGAGGAATTCGAAAATATTCACGAGGTTTTTCGCACTTTTCCTTGCTAAGTCCCTAGAGAACTATTGGGGGCGCTCAATTCAAAATCGAGGTTCGTCGTCAATTTTCACAAAACCAGGGGTGGTAGTAATTAGGTTTTCAACGGGAGTTAACAATCACCTTCGAACACGAGTTTACTGTCAACTTTACGCGAGCAAACCGCCAGGTTTATTAAAGCTTTCTATTCGATAAAGGGACGTTCAGTAAGCCGTAGAAAGCACGCAGAACCCCAGTGAGAATGTGCAGGATGTGTGAGGGACCAAGTGGGAGTTTGCTGGAAGTGTGCAGGACCCCACTGTGAGTGTGCAGGATGTATGCAAAGCGTGTGTAGGATGTGTGCAGGACCCAAGTGGGAGTGGGCAGGGCAGGACGTTTTTAGGAGCCAGTGGGAGTGTGCAGGATGTGTGCAGGATCCCACTGGGAATGTGCAGGACGTGTGCAGGGCATGTGCAGGATGTGCGCAGGACCTCCCATTAAAGTCTTGATCACACTCTCAGACTTCAACACACTCCGGATGAAATCCTGCATACCACTCACGGCTTTCGGCTCATTTTCAGTCAGGTCCTGTGCACGATCCCCAATTTCCTGCACGCTCCCAGTAATGTCCTGCACACGTACCACTTCCAGTGGGGTCCCGCACACATCCTGCACACCCCAGTGGTGTCCCACACACAACCTGCTCACTCCCTCGGGGGCCCCTACACCTCCTGTTCACTCTCTCTGGGGTCCTGCGCCAATTCGTCAACGTTCTGCACCCTTTTCTTTTTAGCGAAAACAAGCGTAAGGAGCAGGTGTCATCGTATGAGTTGCAGTTTAGCTCGAACTATCGCGTTAAGTTCGCGCTAATCTGCAACTTAAAGCGAGCTGACGGATAAAATTGAAATAGTGTATGAATGAAGAAAGTCATGAATAGCTTTCGTGAAAATCCTCATGAGTACTTTTTCAAAAGTTATCCTTCTTTTTCCTCATTCACATACTATTACCATTTTCTCTGTCAGCTCGCGTTAAGTTGCAGTTTTGCGCGAATTTAAAGGCATCGTCCACGATGAAAACCGAATTTGGGTTTATGCGTTCATTCGGACTAGTGGGCCATGACAATGTCACTCAGAAAGTTTGGAGTTACAAAACCGTCTCTGATTGAAGATTCGCTTACCTCAAATTGGCTTCCTGGGTTTGGGGGGCCGGCCTTGGGGTCGATCCGTTGTTACAAGGAACAAAGCTCCTGGGTTGCTGACGGCGGGCGTGCCTTGACGCGTCGTAGGGCGCAATACACACGCCAGTCAATTTCGAATTCGGCATCGATCGAAAGCAGCCGGCAGCACTGGACGCAGCAGGTGGGTAGCCCATTTTAATTCAGCTGAAGTCGTAGTTGAGCGGCATCCTTGGTGAATTGCTTCCAACGCTGCGCCAAGGAACGAAGCGTAAAACTGTTCCTTGCATTCTCTGCGCAACTATCCCAAGTTGATGCCGGCGCGAAATTCAAATTTGCTATGAACTTTCTAAAAATGGGTTTTTCTCAAAAAGTTGACGTTTTTGAGGGGGCGTTTTGCTACCGTTAGTCACTATAGGGATAGTACAACACGAAAACATCAAAAACCCAAATATGGTTTTCATCGTGTACGATGCCTTTAAGGTGAGCTGAAAATAGTTCGGAAAACCCTCAGAATTTTTTTCTTAGTCTTTATTTGTTCCGAAAAGAGAGACAGATTGAACCATTTTCTGGGGAACTTTTTACACTATGCTTATACAGTGACTCATAACGTAGCATGCGAGTTCTTAATTCTGACGATTTCCGACTTCCTGCCTAAAAATCGTCGAATGAATAGCTCGCGCTGAGCTGTAGTTTACCGAGAACTTACCGCGTGTTCATTCGCGCTCTCATGAACATTTACTACCAGCCCAGGGTTGATTGTGTTTACATAGAAATTATTTGATAAAGAAGAATAAGCACACCTTTTTTTTGGCAGGCTCAGTCACCAGGGGAGAGTTAAAAATTTCGCTGAACGTATTCCGGTTTCCGAAATTGAGAAGGTCCTCTCGATTTCCGAAGTTCAGAAAGCAATTTTCGCTCATCCCTGGTAGAGACGCAAACTAACTACGCACAGGTTATTTACTATGTTTATGTTTTTTGTTTTTTCGGTTCCAACTATGTTTTTTCTGTTCCAATTGTGTTCAATTTCTTATCCGTTTTGATTTCTCCTTGATAACCACCTCTTCTGAGTATCTGTGTCAGATAGATATGTATAAAACCGAAGGGAATGCTGCTGGCCGGGAAACCCACCGCGCTTTGTGAGATTGCGTCTATATGCATTGAGGTCGTCATGTGTTTCGGGTCACCTCTGGTTCGACGCAGGATATGGAGCGGCTTTTCGCCCTCCTCATAAGCGTTCATTTATTTTGCCCGAAGAGATCATGTATACGACAAATTTTGCCACACAATTCAAAATTATCAAGCTTCATCGCATTAATGATCAAAATGGTGTTTAAAGGCAGTGTTCACGATAGAAATCGTTTTTTTGTTTTTCCGCTTATCTTGAAAACGGCCCCATGCTGATTCCAATGATATCTCTGAAATCGCCCAAGACCTTCAGGGAACGGAGTTATGGTACCTAACATATTGAGCTAAGGAAACATGGTGGACGAGTTGTCCGAGGCTTGTAACTTCCGTCTTTTGCAGCCGATGTATGCGAGCTGACCTGAGTAGAGAGAGAAGTTGAGAATGAAGGGAAGAACGGGGCTATTGATCGGAAACCATCGCTCATCTCACAGTCTCGAGCATTCATTTGTTCACGTCGGTGGGCGTGGAAAGTGCATCTGGGGGTGACGAGCTGATGGGTGTCCAACTTTGGGGCCGTAGGGGACCGTTCCGAGCTCATTTTTCTCAGTTTTTTCAACGTTAGGCTTCCGCGAGGCCCCGCAGCTGCCGATCTCCACCAAAAAATCAGACATGGATTTTATCGTGGACACTGCCTTTGAAGCAACTAAAACTCCGCCAAAATATTACACTTTGAAAAGAGGTTTGAAGGTCGCTCGGCATTCAGTAAGGGGTTACCAAGGCCTTCAAGCACGGAAATCCGCTTTCCAATTCCAAAGGTATCAGGTGATCTAACAGTACTGATACTACTATCGATCGTTTGATGTACAAATTTGGCAACAATTTTACCAAAACTTAGTATTCGGTATATGCGTTGGGCCACAGTAGACGTCTAAACGTTGACCACCTTATAGTGAGCATGCAGCGTTTTGCGGAACTCCCAGAACTGACATACATGCATCGTTCATTGAAATGGGAGAGTTGCCGCTTTGAATGAACGATACGGTATTTCTAGCGGTGCTAGGGCGAGTTCGCTCTCATGAACTCTTCCGTGCCTGATCACGAGCACCAACAAATAGTGGTCACTAAAGGGAACGGTTAGCAAAACTCTAATTGGCGCGCCGTAGTAATCAAATGGCCCTAATCAACCGTGAATAAGCAGACTAATAGTCAAGAAGCAATCCACCGACTTCGGGATGAGACCGGATACTAATTTTGGGCCGAGACCGGATATCAGCTATTTTTCGGAGAGAAGTTCAGATTAACCACCTGGCCAAAGTTTCAAATTCTACCCCCTCCCCAGAACTTGTGGATACATCTATAAGCTATAGGCTTTTGGAAGTGAACATTTTGCATGTATGCCATCTCAGAGTCCTCGAGCGCGGACTTGTATGAACATTGCAATGTATGACACGACGCCGTTCTAATACTACTATGTTTCGTGTAATTTTGAACAGCTGTGCGGTTAACATAAACATTTTGCACTCACCGTGACAGTGGGCTAAGGCGAGCAACGAGGCCTGAAAAAAAGTTCGATCAGCTTTGACAACTTACCGGTATATTCACACTACAACAAAACTTTGCTGATTGTTCAACTAATGCATTAACAGTGAAATAGTATTGACTGCGTTTTGCTTTTGCTCTAATTACTTCAGGATATGTTCTCTACGATTTAGAATGAATGAAAAATCAGTTTGATAGAGTCAAATACTTACCGAAAATAGGAAGCTCTTTGGAGCCATATTCGGAAGTATGACTTCTATTACCATCTCCTGACTTTTATATAGCGCTCAGTGTTTTTGTTAAATGAACACAAAAAAAAACAAAGCCTAATCCAATAAACAGGAAGTGAATGTGTGCAAACAGTTACTGTATGTGTTTATGCAGATCCTTCCCTGCTAGCAAGGGAAGTGTTCAGAGCTCTGAACAGATTCACAGAAACGGATTGCAATATGGTATTTACACTAGCCTCGCTCAGTATCCCGCTTCGAGTTGTCGACTGCAAGAACTCATCAACTCAAAACTGTCGTTATTTTGTACCTATCAAACCTTCCAAACGAGCAGTAATCCTTCGAAAATCCGGGAACGGACCTCATGATCGTGTTCAGCTCCCGGAATACCTTTCCTAGACGAAGTTTGGGGGGGGAGCACATTCGTCAAACTTTGCACAGAGTGATAGCGTTTCCCACTTATACGGATTTTCGGTTGAGAGCATTTGAGGGATGTTTCGGATTTGACTTGCCTTTTTCCTGAGTGGTTACACATTTTCGGGAAGCTTATCTCGAACCTTAGGTTTATTCTTCGATTTTCCAAAGTTCAGCACTTGATGCGATCAAAGTTCCCTATTGTAAGAAAAGGGAGAAGTTGAGGGCAAAATGCAACTTCTGACGATCTCCGGTATGCTAGTATGTATAATGCTGAAATTGTTCCTCTGGAGGTGTTTCGAAGAGCCTGACACGAATTTGAGTCCTGTTTATTAAGTTTAGACAACCTATGGTGGCTAGCTTGCTCGAAATAGCAACAATGGATTAAAAATTCTCTGCGGGGTTGTTCGAAGCGCCGGCAAACCCCAGATTCGTTTTCAGCACCCCAATCATCCCCTGTATACAAGTTCTCCGCCGAACTCGAGAAATGTTTCCAAAATACCCCAAAAAAGTTCTAAGGCACCCTTAGAGGCATCGTACACGATGAAAACCGAATTCCAGCTTTTGCGTTCAGTCGGACTAGTGGGTCATAACAATGTCTCTCAGAAACTTTGGAGTTTCAAAATCGCCTCTGAATGGAGATTTACTTACCTCGAAAGAGCTTACTGGGTTTAGGGGGCCGGCCTTGGGGTCGATCCGTTGTTACAAGGAATACAACTCCGTGGTCGCTGCCGGCGATCGTGCGTTGACGCGTCGTAGGGCGCAATGCATACGCCCCTCGATTTTGCGTTCAACATCGATCGAAAGCATCTGACAGCGGTGGACGCAGCATGTAAGTAACCCTTTTGAATTTCGTTGAAGAAAAATGATCGCTTGTCTGAATGGCGTCCTCGGTAAATTGCTTCCAACGCTGCGCCAAGAAACGAATCGTAAAATTGTTCCTTGCGTTCTTCACGCAACTAGCTTTATTGAAATGGGTTTTTCTTGAAAAGTTGACTTTTTTGAGGGGGCTTTCCGGAACCTTCAGTCACTATAGGGATATAAAAACACGAAAAAGTCAAAAACCCAAGTATGGTTTTCATCGTGCACGATGCCTTTAAAGGCATCGTGCACGATGAAAACCATACTTGGGTTTTTGACTTGGGTTTTTGATGGTCCACGATAAAAACCATGTCTATTTATTTTTGGTTGAGATCGGCAGCCTAGCGCAACCCTAACGTTGAAAAAACTAAGAAAAATGAGCTCGGAACGGCACCCTTCGGACCCAAAGTTGGACACCCGTCAGCTCGTCACCCCCAGATGCACTTTCCACGTCCACCGACATGAACAAATGAATGCTCGAGATTATGAGATGAGCGATGATTTCCTATCTATAGCCTCGTTCTTCCTTTTATTCCCAACTTCTCTCTTTACTCAGGTCAGCTCGCATACATCGGCTGCAAAAGACGGAAGTTACAAGCCTCGCACCATTCGTCCACCATGTTTCCTTAGCTCAATTTTTGAGGGACCATAACTCCGTTCCCAGAAAGTCTTGTACGATTCCAAAAACATCATTGGAATCAGCATGGGACCGTCTTCAAGATAGGCGGAAAAGCAGAAAAACGATTCCTATCGTGAACACTGCCTTTAAATTTCTGCGAGGCTTGGAAAGCGATTACAACTTCTTGAAACCAGCAAGTTTGCGCAGGATACTGTGCATTTTCACGATAAAGACCCAAGAGGTAATAACAATGTGATTCGTTTGCGCTTCAAACACTTCGCTTGTAAGTATTCTACCCATAGGTGAGCCGTCAGAGGATCAGGTCCATCCTGTTGATATGTTATGCTGAAGGCTGTCGCATCAGGGATGTGCGGCAAACAATTTTGAAAAATCGGCGAACGGAAATCGACAAAATGTGTCTAAAAACAGCCGGCGAACGGCAGTCTGCAATCTACAAACGGCAAAACAATAAAAAACTTGTACAAAAAACGATAGAAATGTTCGAAATGTGAAACAATTAAAATTTTCTCGTGCACATTTCGCATTTCAATGGCAAGATATGAAATGATTCCCCAATAATACCACAGGAAGTTTAACTTTTTGTGTTGGTACAACACCTGATATTAAAAAAAGCACAGGAATGAGTATTCTGTGGAACACTGGTAATACGAATGTTGTTGTGAGAGCATGGTACGTTTTCGAAATTCTCTAAAATCACCTTTTTTCGGAATAGTAGTCACTCATATTTTCCGTGTTTCAAATTCATCGCACGAAATTCAGAGTATGGTGCAATCTAAGTTAGAAGGTGAAAAATCGAGATATATTTGAAGAAATCACGAGCTTGATGTGGTCTTACTTTAGGTGATCATTTTCTAACAAAAGTTCGCGGCATACTTGTTGGCGTGCCTGGTGTGTTTACTATTTAGCCGGAATTCGGATAAAATGACGTGGATAAATGCAGGTAAAACGGGACAGTATTGAGAGCTTGAGAAACTGCTCCATCTTCGACAAACCTGTCCCCCTCTGGCCTTTAGATTTTTTTCTGAACTGCGCGCTAAAAACTCGAATACATGCAATCGGGTAGTTTCTCAAGCTTTGCTAAAGATGCCTTTCCTTAAAATGCGGCCATCTCGAATCACCTCTTTCCCGAAATGTACGCCACTCCTTCCTCCTAACTGATCACTCCCGACTCCATGCATCCAAATAATAGTCAAGCAACGACTTCAATTGAAACAGATTTTTCTCACGCCGTGTACACCATCTCCGACCGTTTAAGCTCAGAACTCCAACTTTCAACAAAGTAACATGTTCTGCAGAGCAATCATGAGCATGATAGAAGACGACAAAGTACATAAGCCCATAAACTGCCACTGAAGTTCAGCATCTTCTACACGACTCTTTGCACACTCCCAGTGAAGTCTTGCTAACCCTCCAGGACAGTAGCGCACTCTAGGCAAAGTCTTGTGTTCGTTCACCGTCGCTCTGGGCACTTTTCGCGAGCTCCCAGCGCTTAGCACGTTTTTAGTCGGGTTTTACACACCGAGGATGGCACGTGATTAACGATGGTATCGATAATATTAGTGGCAGCCGTTACGGTCACTATGCCTCCACCGTCAGCGACTGGCCGGCTGCAGTGGTCGCTGGGGAGTCAGATCAATAACAAATGCTGAAGATGCAAACCCCCAGCGTCACATTACGGTCACTTGACGCTAGGACGTCTGCTATGGACGGAGCCTTAGTCCCACACGCTTTCCCGTCGCTCCGCGCCCTCGAGGTGAAGTTCCGCATATTTTCTGGCGAACGGTCAATTTCTCGCCGTTCATTACGACGTAGGATGATCTCAATAGAAATGTATCGCTATCAAATATCTTAAGCAAATTGGGCCATTCAGTGTTTTCCTGAACCTTCTGTGCCCTCTCCTAATTTGTCCAGGATGTGAATTCTTGTCCCGCAGAGCGCTACGTTAATTGCCTAAGCTTCAACAAAGATGTGGTGGGAATTTCGGTACTCGTCCAGAAAAATGGGCTTACACAAACATGACACCACGACACTAGCAATTGCTTCGACGTGACCGCTCGCACGGTAGGTTACATTAACTGGCTTAAACTTTTTGAAGTACGTAAAGTCTGTCTCTCTTCTCTCGAGCCGGTCACAACAAGGCTTATCGGGTTCACCATGCCCGCCCTGGTCGCGGCGCTGTTTCATCTATTGCGCACTCTTTGCCAAATTTGGTCGAAAATAAAGAGGAAAAACGGCAAACGACAATTAACAAAATTAGTTCGAGAACGGCCGGCAGACGGCAATCGGCAATCGGAAAACGGCAATTGCCGCACACCCCTGTGTCTATTATCCCAACCTTCCCTGTTTTCTCTGTTCGAAAAGCCGGCGTGGGACCACTTCACACAACAAACTCATCTGCTAACCGACCTTTTCCAGAAGTGTCTATGTATATTTACAGTTAGTCGGCACGAATCGCATTGATATTCTGCTTTCCTAATTGTGCGCTGGCTCAAACTAGATGCGCACATTTAATAACATATTCTCTGTTTTGAATGCAATTTTAGTTTCTTCCCCTCGTGTGCTTGTGCAGAGCGACGGGAGAGCGACAACGCACATTAAGGAGCCTCAATTAAGTATCAATGTGAACCGTGCCGATTATGCATTGGGTGTCCTATTAATATTCTCTACTGGTTACTGACAAAAACAATCCGGTCGCTTACTTCATAATATGAACCAGCGATTTTGGGTCCAGTCACACACCAGATCCACATATAACAATAAAATTATATATTTGTTAATACTCCTCATTATCCCATAACAATAACACCATATACCGATTCAATTTTCCAAATTGCTGAACAGCGGGAATCAACAACATCCCATTCTGCATAACAATAACATCACATGCCGCTTTATTTTTCCAAATTGCAAATCATCAGTTCACAATGTTGCCTTACAGACTCTTTGTTCCCAGAAATAAATCCTGAAAGTTTAGGTTCCTGGCCAAAGTAAAGATTTGGCATGGCCATTTTTTCGAAAAATTAGTAATATACTCAGTTAAAAGGGGAAGGTAAAGACAAATGAAAAAAGTTTTGAAATATTCCTGAGAACGATTTGGCGTAGAATAATTCGATTTTTGGGAAATGTAGTGAAATAGTTGAAAGTATGATTTGGCAGTCGAGTTTGAACCAACTATTGACAAGAGTTGTGCAAAATGAGAGATCGCATTGTATAAGCTTGTTCGTAGAACATATCAAAGCAAAATCACGATATGGAAGATACAGTTGAATTTACTTCACTTAATACGTGAACACCGCGGCAATCGAGCTCCCGAACGAGCTTTTACTGCTTGCCTTATCACGCGTGATTTTGCTTCAATATGTTTTACGGATAAGCTTATACAATGCGATCTCTCATTTTGCATAACTCTTATCAATAGTTGGTTCAAACTCGACTGCCAAATCATACTTTCAACTATTTCACTACATTTCCCATAAATCGAATTATTCTACGCCAAATCGTTCTCAGGAATATTTCAAAACTTTTTTCTTTTTTCTTTTCCTTCCCCTTTTAACTGATTTTTTTCGAAAAAAATGGCCATGACAAATCTTTACTTTTGCCAGGAACCTAAACTTCCAGGGATTTCATTTATTTTTCCTAAAGGTTTCCTTTCTAACATGATTTATGCCTGGTGGTGTTAATTCAAAGCAAATCCATTGATGCCCTGCCCTCCTCCCCCGTCTTCTATGACATCGTGCACACTCCCACTAATGTCTTGCACACTCCCACTGATGTCCTGCACACTATCTGTGACATCCTGCACACTCCCACTGATGTCCTGCACACTTTCTGTGACATCCTGCACACTCGCACTGATGTCCTGCACATTTTCTGTGACATCCTGCACACTCCCACTGATGCCCTGCACACTTTCTGTGACATCCTGCACACTCCCACTGATGTCCTGCACACTATCTGTGACATCCTGCACACTCCCACAGATGTCCTACACATTTTCTGTGACATCCTGCACACTCCCACTGATGTCCTGCACACTTTCTACAACGTTCTGCGCACACCCATTTGGGTCCCGCACACTTTCTACGGCGTTCTGCGCACACCCATTTGGGTCACAAGTACGCTCATGCCGATCATTTTTTCTGCAGAGTACCGTAACCCTCCTTCGAAAAATTTCCAAGTGTCAGCCTAAATATGAGCATATCGTAATAGCCAACAAACATGTTTGCACAATTTCGACCTCCTTAGCCACTTTCCACTCTGAGAATTTTTGCATGGCTACTACATGGCTATGGCATTGAAATGCAGCTCCTTATCGGAATAGCATAGTTATGGCATTGAAATGTAGCTGCTTGGGCGAAGTAGCATCGCTATGGCATAGAACATCATGCATTGTGCGAAATAGCATTGATGTGGCATCGCTACGGCATGACAATCTTGAACTTGTTGAGAATTGAGTTCATTTCTGGTATCAGTATCATGCTCAGTGTAAACAAATCGAGGAGTATAAAGCGCTCCATCTCACCGAATGCTCACTCGGCATTTCAAGGCCGATCCTCGAAGTTGACTTCAAGTCACCTGTGAAGGATCACTCAGAAGCCGAAGATTAATTTTTGGCAGCTGAGGGGATGGTCTCCACGGCTATGGGGGGGGGAGGTCCCGCACATGGAGACCGTGGTGGGCACCATCAGAAAAACCCGCATGTGGCATCGAGATAGCCCACATAAGGCATCGTAATAAGCCACATGTGGCACTGAAATAGCCCACATGTGGCATCGAAATAGCCCACATGTGGCATCGGAACAGCCCACATGTGGCTTCGTAATAAGCCACATGTGGCATTGATATAGCACACATGTGGCATCGAAATGGCCCACATGTGGCATCGTAATAAGCCACATGTGGCATTGAAATAGCCCACATGTGGCATCGAAATAGCCCACATCGGGCCGGCCCGGCCACATGTGGGTTGTTACGATGCCATAGCAATGCGAATTTTCTCAGAGCAGTGGCTTCTCGAAGAGTGCGGTGTGTGAATGAATGCATACCGCTCCTCTGCCCTTTTATACCCCGCATGTTATGAGCATGTGTTATCGTTCGTTATCATGTTTTGCTCAAGAATGGTAATGGTAGCTTTGCGGAAAAAATGATCGGCAAGGGCGTGCTTGTATTTGGGTCCCGCAAACTTTCTACGGCGTCCAGCGCATCCCACTTGGGTCCCGCACACGTTCTACGGCGTCTTGCGCACTTCCACTTGGTAACCTCACAGTTTCTACGGCGTGCAACGTACTTTCTTCTGGGTCCCACACACTTTCTACGGCGTCCTGAGCACACCCATTTGGGTCCCGCACACTTTCTACGGCGTCCGACGCACTCCCACTTGGTAACCTCACAGTTTCTACGGCGTGCAACGTACTTTCTTCTGGGTCCCACACACTTTCTACGCCGTCCTGAGCACTGTTATTTGGGTCCAACACAATTTCTACGGCGTCCGGCGCATCCTACTTGGGTCCTGCACACGTTCTACGGCGTCCTGCGTACTCTCATTTGGGTCCCACACACTTTCTACGGCGTCCAGCGCACTGTTATTAGGGTCCAACACACTTTCTACGGCGTCCTGAGCACTGTTATTTGGGTCCAACACAATTTCTACGGCGTTCGGCGCACTGTTATGGATCACACACATTATCTACGGCGCCCTGATCACTCCCATTTGGGTCTCACACACTTTCTACGGCGTCCAGCGCACTGTTATTTGGGTCCAACACACTTTCAACGGCGTTCTGGTCCCACACATTATCTACGGCGTCTTGAGCACTCCCATTTGAGTCCCACACACTTTATACGGCGTCTGGCGCACTGTTATTAAGGTCCCACACACTTTCTAAGGCGTTCTGCGTACACCCATTTGGGTCCCGCACACTTTCTACGGCGTTGTGGTCCCACACACTTCCTACGGCGTCCGGCGCATCCCACTTGGGTCCCGCACACGTTCTACGGCGTCCTGCGCACTCTCATTTGGGTCCCACACACTTTTTACGGCGTCTGGCGTACTGTGACTTGGGTTCCACACACTTTCTATGGCGTTCTGCGCACACCCATTTGGGTCCAACAGACTTTCTACGGCGTTCTGGTACCGCACATTTTCTACGGCGTCCTGAGCACTGTTATTTGGGTCCCACACACTTTCTACGGCGTCCGGCGCACTCCCACTTGGGTCCCGCACACGTTGTACGGCGTTCTGCGCACACCCATTTGGGTCCAACACACTTTCTACGGTGTTCTGGTCCCACACATTTTCTACGGCGTCCTGATCACTCTCATTTGGGTCCCACACACTTTATACGGCGTTCTGCGCACACCCATTTGGGTCCCGCACACTTTCTACGGCGTCCGACGCACTCCCACTTGGTAACCTCACAGTTTCTACGGCGTGCAACGTACTTTCTTCTGGGTCCCACACACTTTCTACGCCGTCCTGAGCACTGTTATTTGGGTCCAACACAATTTCTACGGCGTCCGGCGCATCCTACTTGGGTCCTGCACACGTTCTACGGCGTCCTGCGTACTCTCATTTGGGTCCCACACACTTTCTACGGCGTCCAGCGCACTGTTATTAGGGTCCAACACACTTTCTACGGCGTCCTGAGCACTGTTATTTGGGTCCAACACAATTTCTACGGCGTTCGGCGCACTGTTATGGATCACACACATTATCTACGGCGCCCTGATCACTCCCATTTGGGTCTCACACACTTTCTACGGCGTCCAGCGCACTGTTATTTGTGTCCAACACACTTTCTACGGCGTTCTGGTCCCACACATTATCTACGGCGTCTTGAGCACTCCCATTTGAGTCCCACACACTTTATACGGCGTCTGGCGCACTGTTATTTAGGTCCCACACACTTTCTAAGGCGTTCTGCGTACACCCATTTGGGTCCCGCACACTTTCTACGGCGTTGTGGTCCCACACACTTCCTACGGCGTCCGGCGCATCCCACTTGGGTCCCACACACGTTCTACGGCGTCCTGCGCACTCTCATTTGGGTCCCACACACTTTTTACGGCGTCTGGCGTACTGTGACTTGGGTTCCACACACTTTCTATGGCGTTCTGCGCACACCCATTTGGGTCCAACAGACTTTCTACGGCGTTCTGGTACCGCACATTTTCTACGGCGTCCTGAGCACTCTCATTCGGGTCCCACACACTTTCTACGGCGTCTGGCGCACTTTTATTTGGGTCCCACACACTTTCTACGGCGTTCTGCGCACACCCATTTGGGTCCAACAGACTTTCTACGGCGTTCTGGTCCCACACATTTTCTACGGCGTCCTGAGCACTCTCATTTGGGTCACACACTTTCTACGGCGTCTGGCGCACTGTTATTTGGGTCCCACACACTTTCTACGGCGTTCTGCGCACACCCATTTGGGTCCCGCACACTTTCTACGGCGTCCGACGCACTCCCACTTGTGTCCCACACACGTTCTACGGCGTCTTGCGCACTCCTACTGGGGTCCCGCACACTATCTACAGCGTTCTGTGGCGCACTTCTGATTCACACCTTGCGGCGTTTCAAAAAGTACTTCCAAGATCCCACCGCATTGATTGAAGCGTTGCCCCGTCTCAGGGAGCGTTCAGTCCTGAGGAAAAGCCTATCAGTAACGGTGTTTATTTCATTACTTCATTTTTACGAATAAGTAAACGTCGGATGGTTCATAATAACATGTTTACGTGTTTTTGTCTTTCTTGACCCTCAATTTTGAGGTTCCACAAAAATTGAGCTACAAACTTCAAATTTTGACAGGAGCTAGGTGCAATCATAACCAATTTTCTGTTCAAAAGTGAGCTTTCTAGCTCATCGATAAGTATTCTATCAAGATCGTGTACGCCAACTGGAAAAAAAGGAGATGAACCATTTTTTCCACCAAATCACGTGGTTTTGACAATTTTTCTCGAATCTCAAGTAACCATTACGGACCATTTTTTGAACGGTTATCCAACTTTCTAAAGTATATTAAATGCAGAAAGAACGGAATTCCTACGTTTACTCTGAACCCTGACACTGAGATCAGGGGGTTGCGCGATGGCGAATCAAAGTCAAATCTGGTGAGCGCTTGGCGCTCACCACAATGATCAGGTCGTGTTTTCGGATGAAAAGAAGTTTGACTTGGACGGACAGGGCGGCTCAAAGTTTCAGTGGCGCGATCTCTGGAGGAATTCAGTCAACTTCAGCCGACGTAACTTTGGTGGAAGAAGTGTATGGTCTACAGCAATGGAATTAGGACCTGGTGAGGTTGTGGACTCTTCCTAACATACTGCAGTCTGATTGTGTTATCACTCATTTTTTCGAAATAACTGAGATTGGTCGTAAAGTTGTTGTTTCCACTCTCAGATTTTCACCTGTTTTCACTGCTTCCACAAATGTATTCGTATCGGTGAAAACACAGACTCACCGATCTATCACAGATGCTCCGGAAAAAAGGAGTGATACCACTAACAAACTACCGTATGTTAGGACGAGTCCGCAACCTCAAAGGTCCTACTTCCATTGCTGTGGACTTTAATGGTGTGGGGCGCGTTCTGCGGTTACTCGGTTTTGAGATTAGCGTTCGTATTTACCAAGATGCACTCGACTGATTACCAGACCACCCTAGAGTCACACCTTCTCCCTTCATGGCACCGACAAACCGTCAGGGGCATGTTTTCCAGCAGGATAACGCATGTATCCACGCAATCCGGTCAACGGAGAGTAGCTCAGATCGGGAAGAATCGCCAGCTTCGTTCAGTCGTGGAGCTAAAACGTGCAATCGAGGCAGCATGGAAAGGAATCGACTCATCAATTATGAACAGCCTAACTGCAAGTAGTAAGGCTATTTGAAGTAGCTAAGCAGCGTGGAGGACCTATACACCTTCAAACTTCTGGGCTGCTGCGTTTTTCTGTCAATGAAATGTGTTTTGTTTGACTGGTCGTATGGTTTTGAAACAGCATAAAATTAGAAAAGTTGTTATAAAAATATTTGAAGTGAAATAAAAGGGACAGAATCCCGTACCTCACCCTATTTTGAACTTAGAATCTGAAAAGCACAACAATCGACTGGACTGTTGTAGACTGAACTGTGGTACAACTATTTACTGAGGAGAGTCACCTCTCCGTACCACTCTACAACTACAAAATGAGCCACTATAACTAAACGAGCCGCCTTAAGAAGGGAGCGGACGCGGCCTCCGATCGCAGGCCCCGCCTGCGACGAGAGACCACGGGGGCAGACGAGAGCGCGAGGCATACATATGATGCCCCACCCCCGCATCCACCCCTCCGCGCCCATCGATCGACGGAGAATGATGACAAGAACAAACCAAGGAGGAAAACATAGGAACGAGGTAATAGAGGAATTTAACAGTTAAGAAACAGGTACTGAACGGAAATCAAATCGCCTAGACTATTACATTAGTAGAACTACGGTACAACAGTGGATTTTAAACTGCTATTCTTAACATGCCCGCACTAACAGGAGAGTCGTCCCGACTCACATCACTAATGATATCACTAGGCTCCTCTCCGAACATTCCTGTTTTCCATACCATTGCTCCTTCGACCACTGTCCCGACTGTTCCCTACGTCACTAGAACTGGGTCGATCTTCTCCATTTGGTTTGATGCTGAAACAGCAGTACTTTTAGAACCACAACTATGCTTCATAAGTTCCCACACTTCGATCGCATTCGTGGCATTAGCTCCGATACCATGGCAAAGTGCCACATTTGAGCCGGCTCTGTGCTCGAACCGCAGTCCTGTTGCTGCCTCCACGGCTTCCACATAATCGACATGTAGGTGGCTGCAACATTTTGTTGCCGCGGCGGGACCATGTGGAGTGAGATGCGTAGATTTTACCTTTGGGAGCTTCGACTCCTTCCTTTCATCACTCCAGCTCCCTTGTTCTCCAGCAGAGGCGTCGTTCTCCAGTTCGAACCTGTTGGCCACTTTATTCGATCGCGCCATTCTGTGTGTCGGACTGGGAACAGCGACATGAACACACTGCCCAAAACAACCGCAGTCACATCGATGACGCAGGTTGAGTGGATGCTCTATGCCGATACTCGTTCTGGAACATCGAATCTTCCGACTCGTTTGAATCTCTGCGGAGGGGTTCTTTCTGGGCCTACCCCGCTTCCTACGAGTTCTAGCAGGTTGCACGGGCTCTTCTGATACCCCTTCGGGTAGCCTCTGAACCGCCTCGAATTGTACTCTGCTGGGTTTGTCAGGTCCAGGCTTGCATGAGTTATGATCTCGGCGCCTATCAGGCATGACCGTATTGCATCGCCTCCATCTCGGGCAAGCTCCTGACTGATCGCGGTCATGGTTCTCAGCGCCTTTTCCTTGATCTGTTGCTGCGCAACATTTCACCTCAAGCGTCCGCTTAACGTTCGAACGCAAAATCTTCCTGGGCAACTCGACCTTGTCTGTGGGCACCATGTCTGCTGTTCCGCAAGGTGCTTCGTCTTCACCTTGTTTGAAGACTTTTGCTCCCACAAAAGTGTCAGCGACAGGAGCATGGACTTCAGGAGTCGTTCGACTGTTCCTGACTTTTGCACCAGCAGACCGAACAACGGGGTCTTGCGGCTGCTTCCGCTGCTTCTGAGTACGCCTGTTCTTAACTGCACTGAAGGTTTCGCCTTTGCTGGGAGAGATCGCCGCTCTCTTAAACCGCTTGAGGTTAAATCCGAACTTGCCTAAGGCGTTAGTGCCAAGAACTAGCGATCCGTCACCTCCCTTCATCACGAAGCATGCGATCCTTCGCTTGTTGCTGTTTCCAATCTGCATGGAAAGCCTTATCGCTCCCTTGAAGACCATAGCATTCCCAGAAGCGTCGTACACCGAAGCACATCCTCTCAGTGGAATCTCTTCAACGTCGTTATCCAAATCGAACCTTGACTTAAGAGCTTCTTCCAACATCTCCCGAGGGTGATGCTTACTTGGGAACCTGTGTCCAACAAAGCCTGTCGTGAGAATCCTAGGAGATGTACCTCAGATGACATTTGTCATCCCACTAACTCGTCCTGTGGTCTGGATGAGCCTGCGGCTCCACAAATCCACTTGTTCAGCGAAGCCGTGAAGTTCTTCACTGGTCTTTCCTCTGCTGCCCCATTGCTTCCACTACCTTCACGCTGCGAAGGCTCTCTAGAAGCTCGGCATTTACGGGAAAGATGGCCAGTCCTGTCACAATTGTAGCACTTCAACGGTTTCTTTGGTTCTCCACTTGACGACACAGCTACAGAACAGTTAGCTGGCTCTAGTTTAGCGGGACTAGTATGTGTCTGACTTCCTCGTTTCGACGGCGAAAACATGTCCTTGCCTACTTAGGCGGGTTTTTATCGGCATGGCTGTGCAGCTTTCCGCATCGCTGAAGCGACATCTCGACTTCGCTCACAGCGCTGAGCCAATCTTTTGACCATCTCGTATTCACACCCTTCTGGTGCAGCCTCCAGCGTTGAATATAGCTGCAAGTACTCGGGCCAGTCCGTGAGTTGTGTTACGAGTTCCACAGCTAGTGTGTTCGACAGCACTTCATCGGAGGCATCTGGATAAGCCATCCGAGTCAGTCGTTCAAGCTCGATACAGAATCGAGTGACGTCGACATCTTTCTTCAAGTGCTTCAGTTCCATGTAGGCCTTCATTTGCTGCGCAGGATCGCTAGCGCTCAGACTCTTCCGCATTCCATCGATAATTCCGTCGAGACTTCCTTCGCGGATGCTTCTTGGCAGCGCATCAGCTACTGCTTTAGGAAATCCGTCAAGCTTGGAGAGGAAGAGGTGAGTAAGCATAGCGTCATCTAACCCAAGGTTCAAATATTTCATCCTAAACCTAAGTACAAAGTCGTTGAACTGTGTTCCCTTGGGGTCTGCAAAGGTCTCCACCTCTGGTAAGCTCATGGCAGCGAGCATATGCCCCAAGTTTTGGTGACTTTCGAGATTTTCATACCCTCTATTGAGAAAAGGGTTCACTCGCGTCTGCCAGTCCGAATCCGTCTCTCTCTGCTGCTGCGATCCGATCGCGATGCCCTGAGAAGCATGAGGCGAATGAAGTCTGAAGCACTCCGGCTCGAGCCCAACGCTTGGAGAGCTTGTTGGCTCGCCTCTTCTTGCCTCGATGAGATCAAAGCCTGCTTTGTAGACGAAGTTCCTGTTAGCTTCGTCGAACGTGCGCTGCTCGACCGTGGCGTTTGGAGCATCTGTGACAACAACGGTGGCTGGTTGACTCTGAATAGTATCACTCTGATCCGATCGCCTATGTTGCTTACAAATCTCCACGAAAGCTCTCGTTTTGCTCACAACCTCTGTGGCATCGACGTTGAACAGCTCGGACAGTTGCCGCAGGCAATGGTCGACTTCAGCAGACTGCTCACGCTGCTCCTCCATGGCGATAGCGAGGTTTTCCGAAAGTGTTACCGTTTCGGGTCTCCTCACCTTATCGGCACCCTGGCTAGAGAGCACGCTGACCTTGTCCATGAGTACATTCATCATGATTCGCATCTCGGCCAGCTGCTGGGATGTTGTGGGCTCATTCAGCGCCAGTCGTTGCATTTCCATAACGCCTTCTTCCTGAGCGTTGCTGCTTGACGGCATTGTTCTGCAATCACTAATCGTCACTGGCGATTAGGCTATCGGCCGCGAGACAATAGCGATCGATTTGTAGTCGGGCTCCTACACGGAACAGCGACGAGCGTCACTACAACGTACCCCCACTCTGTGACGGCGTCGATCGACACGCACGCTACCCACGCAGCGACGAAACACAACAGTGTATTCCGTGAATAACACTGATGCGTCTCACCACACGGGCACGCACACGCGACCGCACCGCGTGAATGAGGATACACTGCTTCCAAGTAGGAGCAGGACTACACGCCGTAACCGCTTGACAACGGCTTAAGGGCGGATCGCTGGTCCTCTTCTTCGATCCCGGTTCGGCCCCCAAATCGACTGGACTGTTGTAGACTGAACTGTGGTACAACTATTTATTGAGGAGAGTCACCTCTCCGTACCACTCTACAACTACAAAATGAGCCACTATAACTAAACGAGCCGCCTTAAGAAGGGAGCGGACGCGGCCTCCGATCGCAGGCCCCGCCTGCGACGAGAGACCACGGGGGCAGACGAGAGCGCGAGGCATACATAAGATGCCCCACCCCCGCATCCACCCCTCCGCGCCCATCGATCGACGGAGAATGATGACAAGAACAAACCAAGGAGGAAAACATAGGAACGAGGTAATAGAGGAATTTAACAGTTAAGAAACAGGTACTGAACGGAAATCAAATCGCCTAGACTATTACATTAGTAGAACTACGGTACAACAGTGGATTTTAAACTGCTATTCTTAACACAACGCCGAAACGACTGAACTTCTCATTTTTCAGGAACGCCGATATCGGGGGTGGTCGTATGGTTATGAGACGCGCTGTATACCAATTATTTCCAATCTACGCGAGAGTCACGAATATCACAATAGTTTCGCTTAAAGTTGAGTTTGAAGCGAGTTATTAAGAAAGAGAGAAAAAGACGAGAGATCGCGTCATCATGCGCTCTCTGATCAAACCCTACGAGCGCTATTGCACTTGGTGGCCGATGAGTATAGAAGCCTACCTGTTGCTGGTTCATCTTATACGGTAAGAGATTTGTTGCAAGACTTTTTGCTGCACTTTGAGACCGCCACTCCTACTCCCACTCTCGTGAAGCCCGCGAAAACTGGTTGAATTCAGTAATCTTTGCTCGAAAGAGCCATAGATCACCTTATGAACATTCCCGAGGTCGCAGCGACTACGTCAGAAATAGCTCAGCTCTGGCCCAAAGATCGTCTATCGTTAAAAGGGACACAAAACCTTTTCGAAAACTTCCACGTAGAGATGCAGGCCAACAGTCTCTCTCAAAACAACGTCACATCTAAAGACAGTACAATCTTGGGGACGAAATCTGAGATTTCCACATAATTGTGAAGTAGACTCACTCCATATAACATCTGTCGATGAACTGGGTCCCACCCGGTCGATACGCACCGAAATAGTGACATTCGATGCAGGAAAATCGACCCATTGAGTCCAACTGCGACCGTCTGCTGCCAACCAAAATCCACCCAGTCAATACGGGTGTTTCGCGCTTGCACACGGGCAGATCCTTTGCACCGAGGTCGGTTTTCCTGCCGCGGACTCAGTCGAACTCGGTCGGTTTTCGACCAAGTCTGGCGGGGCCTGAGGCTCACTCATCGACTGATTTCGGCTCAAGCGAGACCTATTCGTCTGAACACGACTAGCTGCTTTCATTAGTGATCTCCTTTGAAATATACACCTCGCAGGCGAAGTTCGGGGGGACGTTGAGGTCTGATACCTCACTCCCCAAAATCAGGTTTGAGCCTCCGGGTTCAAGTACTTTGCCGCTAAAATTTTGTCGTCGGGGTTATTTAGGGCACTGAACACAAATGTTGATAAGGTGGTCTAATAGTTTTCCGAGAGATCACAAAAGGTCACGGTGGGCAAAATGTCACCTAGGAATAGGAACTTACAGCGCAACGCCTATAACTCTGTGGAAACGACGAATTCTATGCTAAAAATATAAAGCAAGACAAATAAATTACTTTGAAGGCCTCACTGACCGAGCATCTTTCTTTTGAAGGGAGTATCATACGGCTAAGTATTCATATTGAGGAGAGCCAGTGAGGTTTGCTTCTCTGGATTTACTTTTCTCGACCGGGGTGGTAGGCGCAGTACGCATCGAAGAAGGAGTTGTCCCGTTTTCCTTAGTTTGAAACACCAGGGCCAGTAGCAAGCCAACAGAAGGTGGGAGCTACCGGCTGTCACTGCGTGGTGACTGTGTCAATCACGTCTAGGCAATCAATGTTAATACGGCGGCATAGAATCGCTCACGAGGCGCTCAAGTTAATGACCGTTGTGATCAGATACCTGGCAGCAGTGAGCGTTCTTTTGCGAGGTGGCTGACTGCGAAAAACGGGTGCTGACTTCGCTCACCGCCGCAGAGGAAAGAGAAATAGCGCGCGATTAAAACAGAAGTTCGGTCGATACCGCGGACGTGGGCTCGTGCACCTCCAAGGGTGGCGACTTCTTGAGGAAAGTACGCTCCGAGAGAGGGCAGTGGAGAGCTTGCGAACCGACCAGTCCGCTGTCCACTTATCACCCCAGCACGGCAGGGTGGCCATTCTCGTTGTCTATGGAACAAGGAATGATTGCACCCGCCGGCTGGCAGCCAGGCAGGCGAAACCTTTGAAGGTTCAGTTGATGATTGAATGAGTTCTGGCAAAGATCTGTGGCAAACTTACGTCGAATTGTACACAGCTGTAATGAACAAGTCTCCTTCATAGATTTCACATGGTTTACTCCTATTTTAAGCTCAATTTCAATTTTCTAAAAGTTGTTATTACCAATTTCAACCCTTTTCAATTATCAGATTTGCTCAGAAAGCCATCTAAGAGTTTGGCTGCAAACTAGTTTCGTTCTCAAAAAAATTAATAAAACTTACGTGATCCACGTGTACTAGTTACTGAATTCTGTATAATTCTTCATCTAAAAATCTGAACTTCGTTTTCCTCTTCGAGTCACAATTTAACTACTTTCTATATGGACCGGGAGGCGTGAAATAGACTAAAAAAAAGGTAGTCCATAATTTAAAAAAAAATTCTGTGAGCTCCTTGGTTTACCTTGTTAAGGAAAAACACAAGGTTGCTTCCTCGACAATCTCATTACAAAGTGTTGCGTATTGTGGTATCGGTGATAAGTGGTCATCTAACAAGGAAATCTCAAAATCGCTTCCTAAATCTAACATTCTATCGTCTTGATGATTTTCGCGGAAAATTCTTAAACCTCATCATCCAATGTTGAAAAATTGTTATACCTGAAAGATAGAAACATGTGCACGTTCTCGAAACCCATATTTACGATGACTAGTTCAATCAAGGGGGTGTGTAAACAAGTCTGTTGGTACCTGCTCGTTTGTGCCCCTGCTTCTACTGAACCGAAAAGACGTTTGAGTGTACATACACAGGGAACGTTCGAGTGATATAGCGTGCACAACTATATAGCGAAACTATCCCATACATTGCATAAAGGTGTCGCCACACTAAGGCCTCTGGTCCATAACACCTTAGGATCCGTACCTAAGGAGTTCATGGAGTCTTTGGCCACAAGCCACATTTTCGCCACCCTGAAATGTCGATCGTTTTCTAGTGATATTCAAAAATTGCGCTATCCAGACTTCTGAGCTAATTCCATGCACCGTTTGCTGCATTGCAGGAAACCCGCCTCAAGGATAGACCCGTCATCAGCGTCGGAGATTACAGTACATTCTACTGCGGTAACGCTGACTATAGGAGAATGGGAGTGGATAGTCAGTGTTCATGCGCCCACAGAGACCGCCGAGGACGATTCGAAGGATGCGTTTTATGAGGAACTTAATACGTTGCTGGCCAGTATACCTTGTCAACATGTTGTTGTCGTGGGGATTGACGCGAATGCGGAGATGGGACTTGATCATGAATACGAAGTACTCGGTAAGTGGTTCTACCCAGTGAAGCAAACACCGGACAATGGCTACCGCCTTGTCGACTTTTGTGATCGCAGTGGTCTGATTATTGCATCGACCTTTAAGAGGAATCATCGCTGCCATCAGCTGGCAGGGACCAATCCAGCTATCTCCAGAAGAGCAGCGGAAGCGGAAGATGACAACTTTGAAACAACAGCCCGACTATGTTCTGACGAGGAATATTCCAGTTTCGGACATTCGAAGATCTAGAGCTGTGTGGGATGTCGCATTCGATTTGGATCACCGTCGTGTTCTGTTGAACTTCACTGCGAGGATTCATAAGAGGAAGTGAGGGGCTCAGCCTCTCCAGAGGATTGACATGACAAGTCTCAGAGATGAAGAGTTCAGAAGGAATTTTCCACAACCCGTTTCTATTCACATCGGAGTACGGACTAAGAAGAACTTTTGCGACGCGGATTCTTTTGTCAATTGCATCCAGGACGCTTTGAGAGAGGCACTCCCGGTTGTACAGCCTAAGAAGAAGTTCGCCTACGTCTCAGAGGAAACGACGTCTACTTACGACAGGGTATGTGCTCTCCGAACTGCAGGAAGCTTTGTGGACAAGAAGCGTCTGAGGAGGAAGTTGCGTCGGCAGCTTCAAAGTGACCGCGAACGAGAGTGGACGTGTAGAGCTAAGAAGTTCGAGAAGGCTTGGGAGGAGAAGAATCCGAGGAGAGCCTACACGTTGCTGTCATAGTATAGCGGAAACATGAAGAGATGTTCTCCTTTCTTGAACACTACCAATGGAGTTGCAGTTGGTGATGCGACGCTGCAAATATGGAAGGATTACTTCAGTTCACTACTGAATCGTTCAGCGCCATCAGTACCTGAGCTCCCGCATGTTCAGAGAGCACATTACGGTGTCAATGAGGAACCGCCGACTGAGTCTGAAGTTTTGGATTGTGTCCGGAAAATGAAGAATGGAAAGTCACGTGGAGATGACAACATCACTGCTGAAATGCTGAAAGCTCTCCCTCCGTTTGGGAATCGTGAAATGCCCAACACCATCCGTGTCATATGGATGAGCGAAAGGATACCCGATTCGTGGAGACATGCGGTCATCGTACCTATTCACAAGAAGCTATCCGTCACGGATTCTAAGAACTACAGAGGAATCTCTCTACTTCGTGTCAAGTACAAGGTTTTAGAACGTATCATTCTCGAGCGACTTATCAAACATCGTGAAGGAACGACCAGAGATGACCAAGCCGGTTTTCGATCTGGAAGATCGACCATCGACCAAGTGTTCGTCGTGAGAAGAGTAATTGAATCGTGGCAGCGGTATTCGAAGCCATTACAGCTTGCTTTTCTGTATTTTGAAGCCGCGTTTGAATCTCCTTATCGTGATCGATTGCTCAATGCTCTGCGAGCAGATGGAGTCCCGGCAAAGTATGTTCGGTCAATCGAGGACATGAACAGAGGAATAACAGCAGCAGTTCGTGCATCTGTCGGATTTGCGTCAGCGTTCGAGGTGAAAACAGGAGTAAGGCGGGGAGCCGTTGCAGGACCTTTTCTTTTCAACTTCGCAGTTGATGACATCATGCGTAGAGTTGTAGAACAGTTTCCTGCGCATGTGATCCTAACACCATTAGGACGCTCCCTTGTCGACCTGATGTACGCCGACGACATTGCGTTATTCGCTGAAAACAATGCAAAACTGCAAAGGATTGTGAACCTCGTTTTGAAGTATGCCGCAGCCTATGGACTTCGTCTTCGTCCCGACAAATGCAAGCAGATGTGGGTCTCTCAGAGGCCTTCAACGGGAGTTTGTGTGGACGGACAACGTATCGAACTGGTGGATGATTTCTGTTATTTAGGCTGTTTGCTCAAGAACGATGGTAGTTATGCAGCGGATATTCGACAACGATGTGCGAAAGCTACGTCTGCATTTAATTCTCTAACCAAGTGTTTGTGGTCTACCACCATCGCGAAGGAAGTCAAGTTCCGCGTCTACCTATCCGCTATTAGCGCTTATCATGATGTACGGATCGGAGACGTGGGCAGCACCGAAGACGCAGATGGAAAGGTTGGATTGCACGGAGAGGAAGCTTTTCAGGCGTTTGCTTGGGTATTTCTGGCCGCGTGTATGCCATGACGAAGACCTTTACAAGGAAATCGAAGCACTACATCAACGCTTGACACGAGGGAGATGCCAGCATCTCCTAACGCCATCTCAAGCAGCAATGGAAAGTCGACTTCGACTGCTCGGGCATATACAGTGCATTCGGAAATGATAGAGACACCTCTAAAGAATGAGATTTTCAAAAAATTTCTGGGAATGGTGATGAATACTGTTCATCAATGAATTCAGCGTGATAAAAAACCGCTGTTCGCAACTTCCTTGAAACCGTGCCTAATTTCATAAGATTTTTCCTTTACATTTAGAAAATTTCACCGTTCGGAAATGATAGGGACACCTTGCAAAAAATGGAATTTTTCACTCCGAACTAAATTTCCCGTTACAAGTTCACTATATGAACGCAACACGAGGACACCCAACATCTTTATTTCAATCATAGGCCATGGTACATCGCTTACTGTTTCTGAACAAGCCCAAATGCGTGCCCTCAATGCTGCCGAGCTGAGCCAACGTCGAATTGCCTCCCAGCTCGGACGTTCCCCCAACTGCATCAGCCAGTTCCTACGAGATCCAGACTCCTACGGCTTGGCGAAGAGTCCTGGACGCCCAAGAAAGGTCAGCGGCAGGGATGCACGGAGGATAAGCCGACTCTGCTCAAACAGTAGTCTGTCTCTCAACCAAGTGAGGGCTCAGTTGCCGCTCAATGTGTCGAAGACTACTGTTTGGAGCGTCGTAAATGCAGACGAAAACATCGTCCGCCAAGTGATGAAGAAGGCTCCATCACTCTCAGAAGCCCACAAAGTAGCTCGACTCCGGTTTGCAAGGAACAACATGGCACCAGACTGGTCAGAGGTATGAGATTATCTAAAAACCCGATAAAATTTAAAAAGATAAAGGCGACATGTTCCAGGTAATTTTCTACGACGAAAAGAAGTTTAACCTTGATGGACCTGACGGTGCTCGATGCTACTGGAGAGATCTTCGCAAGGATCCGATGGTGTTTAGTCGAAGAAATCTCGGAGGCGGTTCGCTGATGTGTTGGGGAGCATTCTGCAGCGAAGGTGTTTTGGAAATCGCCTTCACTTCGTGTCGGATGGATTCGGAGGAGTATCAAGAAGCATTGCGTGCGCATCTTCTGCCGTTCTTTACTGGAAACAGGCGTCAACGCTTCATTTTCCAGCAAGATAACGCTGGGGTCCATGTCTCCAGATCCACAAAGGCGTGGCTTCAATAAAACCGATTTCGCGTGATGGAATGGCCCGCGTGTAGTCCTGACTGCAACCCGATAGAGAATATCTGGGGCATAATTGTGCGCCAGATTTACGCGAATAACAAGCAGTATGGGACCGTATACGAGCTAAAGGCCGCTGTACTCGAAGCCTGGAGAAAGTCGCATAAAAATGTGATATCCAATTTGATCACTTCTATGCCGAATAGAATTTTCGAATTGATTTCCAACTCTGGAGGTGCGATATCATATTAGATTTCATGTATGTGTTGATCCTTGTTTGATAATTTTTGTTTTTTTTTAATAGTGTCCCTATCATTTCCGAACGACGAATAATGTGATAATTTATAATAAAACATTACATTATTATGCTATTGTTATAGAAACAAGTGAACATAGGTTATTTACCTCGCTGAATTCATTTATGAGCATTACCGAACGCCGCACGCAATTTAAACATTAAGACTGTCGTTTTCAGGGGTGTCCCTATCATTTTCGAACGCCTTGTACTAAGAAGAACGCCGGATCGTCTTGTACAACACGCTTTAAGAATGCTTCCAAATCCTGTCTGGAAACGGCCACCTGGGCGTAGGCGAAAGTTCTGGACGGATGTGGTTAAAGAGAATTTGAAGTCACTCGGCATCGAAAGACGGTTCAGGCGCGATGTTTCGTTTCGCAGGAAATGGAATAGTGAGTGCTGGATGGAATGTGTTCAAATTGTGGCTGAAGACCGTGAAAAATGGACACGGCTGACTACAAGGACGGCACACCTTGGTTAAGATGCGGAATGACCGCGTCAGGCGAAAGCCAATCGACTATGTAAGTAAGTAAGTAAGTAATGTAGTGATGGAACCTACGGTGAGAGAACCACATCGCCCTGGTAGAGAAGCTCTGCGACTCCGGTATTTCTGTTAATTTCGTCGACACTGTCTCCTTCAGCATTGATTCGCACCCTTCTCTTGGGCCATAGTTTTTTCACCGCCTGAACATTTTAATCTGTTAAAAATTCCTATCAAGGGGGTGTATGCTAACCTCCAATTTCTTTGCCAAAAATGCTTTTTGCTCAGGAGACAATGTGAGCTTTTGTGCAATCTTCTTGCGCAGTTTGGTGAATTTCTCGTGAATTTTCAGCACAGTTGTGCTATTAAAGACCTGAAATACGATATTGTACAATTATCTGAGAAGAGTTGACAGTTAGTCCTTAGCTGCAAGACTACCTTCTTCATGCTGTCCCAGGCAATCTTCAGCTTATTCTTGAGTTTGTCCTTAAGACTTAATTTTGTTCCCTCATCCTTCGTGTCCTCTTTATCGTTTGATGAAGAGAACAGGCCAGCGCTCACGCAGACGACCAGAAGAAGGACTAACAAAACAATCCTCATTCCTAAACTGGATTATGATTAGAGAGAAGGGAGATGATGCGAAAACGTTTTGGAGAGTTGAATGTCTTACCTCGGTTCACCTCCCTTTTATGCTGTGCTCTTGCACTTCTGGCTTCACCAACTGCGCTTAGTGTTTGTAAAACACCCGGTGTGACAACAGGAAGCCCATGTTATCTTTTCCATTATTTGGCTCAAACCACTACCATCCCCCCCCCGTCCCCCACCCACCTTCATCACATATGAGATTTTCAAATATAGCTGACCTTGAGTTGAAGACAGCGTTCACGATTAGAAAAAGACTGTATTGTTGCCTTCTATGTTTTTCTGTGAGCAAGTTTACGATGTAGTGGATAATAAGGGGAAGCTCTAATGAAACTCTCCAGTATCGGAGGAAAAAGTGATTAAAAAGACTGTAGAGATTTATTTACGCCTGCTGGTGTGTTTTGCGTACTGCGTGCAAAACGTCAAGCCAAACGTAGCAGATCTTCTGTGCTTCGCAATTCTCAGGTGAGTAACTTTCTTATTTTCTGTTTCGTGTACCAAAAACCTCTAAAGAATAAGATAGGTCAACGCACATGCTTGAATGTTGGAATCTTTCGCGACAAAAAATCCTCAGAAATTCGGGGTGTGCCCCTGGTGAAAGGAACGGATGACAACTGTTACATCACGTGGACGAGTTGACTCAATGGGTTTGCTGGACCACGAGATTTTCACCCACTTCCTGGCCGTTCGCCGTCGTACTACCGTGCTTATTCTTCTTAGAGGGACCCAAAGCTCACGTTCCGCGAAAAAAAAGACTACTCTTTGATTGTGAACTCTGCGTTTAAAGGCAGGGTTCGCGGTAAAAACGACTTTTAAGCAATGTAAAAATAAGTGAAAAAACACGGAAATTCGTGGCAAAAACGCTCAAAAACATTGTACAACGGCTAATTATCGGTGTCGGCCGGCTCCCTAATTACTGGGTTTTCGTGAATGCTTGCTTATCCTCCTTTTATTTTGCTGCTAAAGTAATCAGTAGTCTCCAGAAATGTTTGGAAATTACTTTAGAGGCAGAATAAAAGTTGACAAAACGAGCTTCTACACAAATCCTTATAATTGGGGGCGGGAGGACACCAAGCCATAACTTTCTCCTGAGCGTTTTTTTTCCAATTTTTCACTTATTTTCACTTTTGTGATGGCCAGATCTACCATTACATGGGGATAGCACAACAACCAATTTTATCGAGAACCCTGCCTTTAAGGAAAAAAAGTTCCATGTTAAACAACCTGGAGGCTTCCTTAAAAACTTTGTTATAGCTCCAGTGTTTTCAATACAATGACGTGCCAGGAACAGTCAATACGATTCTCTACTCTGCCAATTCGGAACTTGATGCATCGGCAAAAAAGACTTGATGCTCATGTACAAGTCGGCATGAAGTCTTAATTTGCCGCGCTAAATTTACGGTATGGGTGAATTTGCCGCTAGGATAGGTGAGAATGGGGTGAATATGCCGCGAAAATAAGGTGAATGTTACGCGAAATGATGTGAGTTCACTGCGAAAATGGGCTAAAAGCGTAGCAAGATTTCGGTAATCGTTTCCGGTCATGGATCCTAGCGGGCCGGAGCCGCCACGACCCACTGCGAGGTGACCAGCCTTGCAGTGGAAACAAAATCGACTTCTCACGAGGTAGATATTTCAGGGGTGCGTTCCAAGAACATTCCCATGGCAAAACGCGTTCATGGAAACGTAGCCACAGCTGCGTGGAAGCATTTTACAGTTACGATTCGTAGCCATGTGAAGCAAACCTGACCTTGGGAAGGCCTTTTCCCCTCCCACGACGTCGTGGGAACGTTCTTGGAACGCATCCCAGCAGCCCTCTCTGTGAGCTCTAGAACTTGATCGCGATAGCAAGCGGCCAACTTCATTTTTGCCTGCAGCGTATTCAGCGCGGGTTTGCTGAAATCGTTTATCACGTGCAAAAACAGACCGCACTGCTCGGTCAAGATTGATAACGATAGCTCACTATCACTCGCGGCAAATTCACTCTTTGCGCTGATTGATATCCGGCCACTCAGCAAGTTCACGCTTTCCGCGAAGAAGCTTTGAAGACGGCGCTAAAGGTGAATTTCACGCCTAATGATAATAGTGGGTGATGAAAACCGCTTTCCCAGAAGCATCAAGTCTCGAATTGGCAGATTAGCATGGATAAAAGATCTCCCTGTGACGAACTATTCTTGAATGCAGAGAGGTTTTGACATGTCCAACTTAAAGGCAGCGTACACGCTCTTAAACGTGGTTTAGATATTACGGGATTACGGTGGTACAGCGCAGAACACAATGCCTACGCATTTTGGAGCGCCAAAAACGCGCAATACTGCTACACGAGTGAAAAGTTATCCCCGCCTTGCAATGTTCCGCCTCCTATATTGCCCGTTCTCCTAAAAAGCAGGGGTGCTGGGCCATTATCACAGTCGTCGATTTATGTGGTTTCATTACTGTACTTAAAGTTACAGTCCAAGCTCAGCGACGAAATTTAAGATTTCTACATAATTGTGAAGTAGACCCACCCTATATAACCCCTACTAAGTGCGAGCTCCCAATTCCTGCGGATAAGCGAGCTATAGGAGGAAGCCACTGTGGGGTTCCCACCTCGAGAAGAAACTTTGAAACGCTCCTTTTACGATCTTTCGGGCTCAACAGCGGCGAGATTAGCGATGTTTTCAGATCAATAGCTCCTTTCTTTCCTTCATTCTCGACTTCTCTCTTTGGTCACTTCGGCTCGCATACATCGGTTGCAAACGACGGATGTTAAAAGCCCCGGACCACTCGTCCGCCATGCTTTCACAGCTAAGTTTTTGAGAGACTATAACTACGTTCCAAGGGGTCTTGTACGATTTCGGGGACATCACTGGAATCCGCGTGGGACCATTCTCAAGATAAGCAGAAAAACACGAAAACGATTATGAGGTTGGACTGTGAGACAGGACACCCAAAAAATTATTTTTCAGATTTCATGCTTATCTTGGAGAGAGCCACTCTCTGATCAAAATGTTATCTCTGAAATCGTCCGAGACCCCTTACGAACGGGATATGACTCCTCGAAAATGCCTTCATTTTTAAGGCAAAAATTTCGTGGACGAGTTGTCTCAGGTCTGTATTTCTCTTCATTCGCAATCGCTGCACGAGAGAAACACAGGATGAGGAGATAGACCGGCAATGGATCGAAGAACAGCGACATGTTGAGAATTCATCCATTCATTTAGCCGCTATCGAGTTCGTAAATCTGGTAGGGGGGCGGGCCTGTGGAGGTGAGCGAAGGAGGTCGGGCCTGTGGTGGCCGCCTATTTCTCGCTTATTTCAAGGAATTGAGATCTCGCACTTGGCACGTGTCATACGAGAGGGGTCTTCTACACAATTACACGAAAATATCAAAATTCGTTTCTTAGGGTGTACTGTGTTTTTAAGGTAACACCCGCAAACGTCGCCGACGGTGGGAATGGCCTAGCACAGGACGGCAAATTCAGTGGGAGGAAAAACACAGGGCGGGGCCAACTTCTTACTTTTGTAGCGGCATTGTGCTTCATTTTTGACGCTTCAAAGTGCGTGGGCGTCGTGTATTGAGCCATAACATCCTATTTTCGTAGTTATCACAACCAAATTCAGGAGCGTGTGTGCTGCCTTTAATGCGCTGAAGAAATCAAGCCGAATGTTTGTATATACCATGCTATAACAACTGTACAGTGTTCTACCGGTTACTTGCTTTATGATGATTGATAACAGTCGTTTTTCTTCGTTTGATTTTTTTATCGGTCACTTCTGGCATGTCCGAGAGGACGAATTTAAATAAATAAACAGGTTCAAGAAACCGTTACCTCCAGGCAACTTGTGGAGCGGTGTCGTAAGGGGTGTAAACTAGAAAGGGAAATTGGCTAAGAGAATTGCTAATATTTTGATCTGAAAACAGAAAATGGAAGGAATGGTGAAACTTTTCATGAAACCATTATAAAACTTTCCAGGTTAACAGAATTGCGACTTCCAACTGGTTACCTCCGTTCGTTTCCTAAGATGACGTTTCCTGACCCAAATATCAACAAACACATGTATGTAACAGAGGGAGCGCTATCTGATGTTCTTATTGGTCTCGAGTTTCACCTTTGAGAGCATTCTGTTCCAAGGATTGGCTTCGACCCCATGGTAGAACTTCATGCTCTCTCAGGATACATGCCAGTTCGTGCATATGCGCCTCGCAAAGACCGCACGCAGAGCGCTCGCTCGTGACGTCATCTATTGTTCTTTCCCAAATCCGTCGACAAAGATCGCTTTATCACTTTCGGTCCCTCATTGACAACGCCGTTTTGCTAGGCGCAAACTCGGAGACGTAAACAACATACTGTGCTTCTCTGGGCCATATACCGGTCCGCAATTGCGTCTCGACACGCTTTGCGACCGCACGTGCTCGAGCCAGTCGAAATTCCAGCGCCAAATCCGACTCAATATAGCTTTTTTATACAGTTTTCTCTAATTTTGTTTAGTTTTCATTCTCTAAAACCCGCCTAGATTCAACAAATCGGCGACAGCGGCGCTGGAAACTTTTCCAACTAGAAAGCGCGCGGCCGCAAAGCGTGTCGAGGAGCTATTGCGGACCGGAATTTGGCCCAGAGAAGCACAGTAATTAGATTCCGCCTCCGAAATTATTCTTGAATGGATTAACTCATAGACTATTCGTCCCCGACTTAAAACTTTTCTTGTATTTGAGCACGGAATCATCGACACCTGATAAAACCGTGAGAAACTAACTGGTTTGTATCAGGCTCAAGGATGCGATACTACTGTAACATTGGCCAACAATTAGTTTTGAACTTCAGCGCACCTGAAAATCAGGTATCATATTGGAACCCTTGTGCTGGTGCAATTAATCCGTATTTCTCTCCCAATGGTAGAACCCTGCTGCTGTTCAAACAATCTGTCATTTTCATCATTCGGAGAGTACAATTAATATTCTACAACGACCCCTGCTACAGATTGTACGCTCTTTACAATGTGTTTTCAGATGGCTCGCGCTCTATTTGGCATCCCCACAGATGGAAAAGAACACGAAAACATGCAGCTCTAGGGCGGAATGCCCGTACGCGGGTGTTACGAAGGGGTTGCGACAGTGTTTATACATAGCATCGGCGCGTTTGATCATGGCAGTGTGAGGGCTGAAAAGGGGTTGCAGTAGCACTGAAAAATCGTTCCCTCGCCAACACTACCTAGGTGGGTTAGGCAGCCGGAACTCCGCTGAGACACCAGTTATTGATTATCTTCTCCAGCACTCGCAGAGCAATCATTAAACGCGCCGACACCCCAAACCCTGCCTCAACCCTAACGTAACACTCGCGTAGGTGCATGCCGCTCCCTGGGGCTGGGTGCATCAGCGCAAATCTCGCGGTTTGGGCAGGCGCGGGGCACGCAGGGCAGCGAAATCGGCATGCTAAGCTGCCAGGGCAGGGACAAGGGCAGTTAGGGGCACCGCCCCTGACTGCCCTGGCTAGGAAGCTGGGACAGTGGCTGCTCCGGCTGGGACAAGATTGCGGCGACGCTTCAAGAATCGACTTTTTTCTATTTCTCAGACATTATTTTTTTATTTTCGTTCTTGTTAACAGTTATGTGCTTTAAGCTCTCGCTTATAGTAGAAATGATTTAATCATTGATAACTTCTCTTCACATCTCTTCATTTATCCTATTTTTGAGAATTTTTTGACGTTTCGATTGAACAAATTTCATAATACTGCGCGTTCTTCAAAATGCTTTCGAAATTCTCGCGCAATCAATTCATGTGCTGCAGTTTCAGTAAATTGAACAACTTTTGGAAAAAGAAGTTTCAGAAAAATTTGTTCACAAACTGTCCTATATTTTTTCTTGGGAGGTGTGTATCTCGAAACACGTGAAGTCGAATGTTTCGGGAAACCATCCGTAATTACAGATAAATTTTTTCTTTTTTTCCAAATTCGTCCGGCAGAAGCTTTGAATTTTGAAAGATAGGTGTAGCGAACTTGGTGTTTTGTGTGTTGGTTTGAACAAAATATTTATGCGAGAATATATGTTCGCGTACGGCAATCCTTCAACTGAATAGAGGGCATTTTTTAAAAGTCTCTTGTAAAACGCGACTGCCAGAACTGCCGTTGTTTGTACAATTTTATTACACATCGACAATTTTTTAGTAATTCATGATTTTTTGTGAAAAAATAGATACGTGACGAATACATTTCGCCTGATCACGAGTGTTAATCATGCCGTGAGATTTTCAGTACGCATGAATATAATTCTGCTAATTGACAGTTTCTGCTCGTAAGCCAAAACCTAGAGCACAAGGGTAATCAGACTAGCATTACCTTTTTCCCCTCCATTCTGCGTAATCGCACTGCAATCGTAAGGGACACAGATGCACCTGAGCAGAACTGGTTTGACATATCGAATATCAGCTGTGCTCGGCTAATCACCTGCAGGTTTCAGCCGTAAAATGGTGCGCGCCGTACGTAATTGCGTACGCTGCGCTGGGGCTAGCTGCCCCGGCGCCATCGAGCACATGTGCATACGGGGCAGAGCACCGACTCTCATGGCGCCTGCTCTACCCCTGCCCTTGCCCCGGCGTGTCCGTTGATGCATCCGGCCCCTGACGGGAGGTGGAGGGAGGGGAGCTTCAAATCAGTCATCGATAGCTATCGTTCATCACTGGATGAGGGATCGCCGCGACGCAGCTTGGCGGGAAAAATCGCGCGCGGGAAAACGAAGGGAGAGTGGCTACTGATCGAACGATTTCGCGCCTAACTGCTGAGCGCGGCTATGTTTCTGTGAGAAACCAACGATATTTTCTCTTTCTTTCCCGCGTGCAAACTTTCCCGACAGACAGCGTGGCGGCTTCCTACTTTTTTAACAGAGACCATATAAGAACGTCTGGAATTCCAATGTGACCGAGGCATCAGGTATGTGCGTATTTATCGTCCATCACTGGATGAGGGATCGCCGCGACGCTGCTTGGCGGCAAAAATTGCGCACGGGAAAACGAAGGAAGAGCGGCTATTGATCGCACAGTTTTTCCCGCCAAGCAGCGTCGCGGCGATCCCTCATCCAGTGATGGACGATACGACTAACGACTAAAGAATTTAACGACTAACGGGCTTTTGGGTACTACGTCTAACGGCTAACGACTAACGAAACAAAAAATATTTTCGTGAGAAATTCCAAATTTCGTTAGAAAATCAATAGTCATTACATCGTGCTCCAACCTAAGGATTACATCAGGATTGACACATAGTTCCCGGTTGGTTGCTCGAGGTGGATGGTACAAACTAACCATAGCTTTCAGTATTTATCATTTCTACTGCCACTGCTTCGCAGTTCTGGAACCCTCACATTGTGACCCCAACCGAACGTTGCGCAAGGCTAGGCGCAGCATTTATGCGACTTCGTGTCGGCCGCGCTACTTTATGGTAGGCTCATTAAACCAGTTCCGACACTAACCTGCTCCAGCGGAGATTTTTAATAGAGGGTGCTATCAGAGATGATGATAGGGAGCGATGCGTGCAGGCCACGTCTGTCCTCCGATTCTCAGTCATAAATTCAAGATTTAGGATTTCTCTAAAGTGGTGCTGGGATGCTCAGTAGGTGAAATTTTCACTTGAGTGATAATTTTTTCCGACCTTCCTCTTTTTATGGAAACAAGCACGAAAAGACGCGCGCGCTCAATTCGCGATGCTGGGAAAAGAACAATTAGTTCAAAGTTGGTGCATTCTCCTGGTTGTCACAATGGTCAAGATCGCATGTGATACAGCGCAGAATGGCAAATTCTGCACTGAAAAACGCGGAGAGCTCAAGGTTTCCTCAATTTCTCATATTGCTTCTTTTCTCACCAAAAAAAAATGGACGAACCCTCTTGAGTATTAGTCTTTCAATGATACTTCTAATTGTGTATATGTATGTTTGCAGTTTAAACTGGATTCTTTAACAATGAATGTTTTGTGTGTTTAAAGGCAGTGTTCACGATAAAAATCGTTTTTCTGTTTTTCTACCTGTCTTGAAAACGGCCCCATACTGATTCCAATGATGTCTCTGAAATCGTACAAGACCTTCTGGGAACGGAGTTATAGTCCCTCAAAATATGAGCTAAGGAAACATGGTGGACGAGTTGTCCGAGGCTTGTAACCTCCGTCTTTTGCAGCCGATGTATGCGAGTTGACCAGAGTAAAGAGAGAAGGTGAGAATGAAGGGAAGAACGGTGTTAATGATTGGAAATCATCGCTCATCTCACGATCTCGAGCATTCATTTGTTCACGTCGGTGGGCGTGTGATGCGCTTTTGGGGTTTTCAATGCGCTCGAAGTGGCAACTTCGGGCTCTTTTGGGGCTCTTCCTGGCTCGTTTTCATGCGTTCTTTCGACGTCAACGTTACAGTGTGCCCTTCCACTACCCATGCCTGGTGGAAACTGAAACACATTTTTTATCGTGAACACTGCCTTTAATGTCCATGAATGCTTTGGAAAGCATACATCTCTTCATGCCTTCCTCCTGTTTCTATTTTTTTCTTTTCTTCTTCGGTTTTTGTCTGCCTCATCTGTGTTTATTTTTGGAGCCTAGATTTTCAACGATTAACGACTAACGATGGCTTTGGCCCGTTCAACGACTAACGAATTACACGCTTTCTAATACGCACATCCCTGCTAGGCATATGGCCATTGTTATACTACATTGTCTCTGCAGCAATATTTTCGTCATATGATCTGGATCGATGCGGCGGCACGAGAGCGTGCCGCGGGCAGAGACAATTGCACATCGAGTTCCGAACACGACGTTTCAATGGAGTCGCTCTTTAAAGGCAGTGTTCACTATAATCTTTATTTTGAGATTATTTGCTGAGAGAAACGCACAAGAAGTACACGAAATTCTTTAGTATCACAGGAAGTGTTTGCTGTGACATTAAAATCATTTGTGGATCCGTCCTTTGCAATTCTCTACTCTCTATTGCCCCGTTCTTTCCTTGAAGGCACAGTCCAAGCTCCGGAACGAAATCTGAGATTTCCACGTAATTGTGAAGCAGACCCACCATACATAGTACTTGCCAAGTGCGAGCTCTCAACTCCTCCGAATAAGCGAGATATAGGAGGAGGCCACCCTGGGGCGCCCACATCGGGAAGCCACTTTAGCATGCCCCTTTTACGATCTTTCGCGCTCAACAGTGGCGAGATCAGCGATGATTTCCGATCAATAGCCCCGTTCTCCCACTCATTCTCAGCCTCTCTCTTTATTCAATTCGGCTGGCATACATCGATTGCAAATGACGGGACTTACGAGCCTCGGACAACTCGTCCACCATGCTTTTCGTAGCTCAATTTTTGAGAGGCCATAACTTCATTTCTAGGGGGTCTTGTACAAATGCAGAGGAGTCTTTGGAATCAGCGTGGGACCAGTTTTTAAGATAAGTTGGAGAACAGAAAAACGATTGTGAGGTTGGACTCTGCCTTTAAAGGCAGTGTTCACGATAAGAATCGTTTTTCTGCTTTTCCGCCTATCTTGAAGACGGTCACATCCTGATTCCAATGATGTTTTTGGAATCGTAAAAGACCTTCTAGGAACGGAGTCTATGTAATCCCGCAGTCTGCGTTTCTACGTGTGTCTTCAACAGAAGGCATCGAACAGATGAACGATTGCGCGTCGACTGTACTGCAAGAATGAATGCTAGAATGGGATTCAGATAAACTTTCAGATTCAGGGCTTTCTAGAATACGATTCATACAATTGAACAAGTGCTTCTAGGAGCGGATTCTGTTTGGGTGTATGTTCATGAACTCTGGCTCTTATAGAATCTAGGGTTAATGGAGTACACTCGGATGGCACACTGCATATTCATTATTGGTTCACTGCAAATAGTCATAAATTTTGCAAAACGAAATGTTCCTGATAGTTGCTATTTGTTTGACGCATATACAGGCCATAAAACGGCCGAAGTCTCACCGTCGACTGCGTACCACGCGCTGCGCGACCGCACGCGCGTCGGAGGCAGACGAGTTTTGGCCGCCGCGCGGAGGCCGAAACGTCGCGCGGGGGCCGAAACTCGTCGCGCGGCGGCCAAAACTTGTCTGCTTCCGACGCGCGTGCGGTCGCGCAGCGCGTGGTACGCAGTCGACGGTGAGACTTTGGCCATTTTATGGCCTGTACAAATATTTACAACATAAAAGCAAAATGAAAATAGGCCCGTATGACTGAGAAATGTAATGGTTAGTCATACAATGATGAAAAAGGAGTCTCAGGCTCGTGACTGGCAGCATGGGAGATGAAATGTAGTGAGAATCAATCGCCAGCGGTGTTCAGAACAGACCACATGAACTGTATTGAGACCTATACTTATTCGCGTACTGCCCTGGCTGAAAACAAAAGACTGAGGACGAAAGACTGACGAAGATAGACTAGGGTGAAAACAGAGAACTTTCGATTTCCACAAAAATAAAGACAGATCTAGCTCAGTTTCGCACAATTTGCCGTATTTAACAACACATTGTCGATGGCCATAGTTCTATCCTCAGTGGCTGAATTGTGGAACAACAGGAGCATCTGGAAACAGTGACTATCCTCCTCACTCCAACAATTTTGACCTCGCCTTTATAATTTCCTTCAACGTTAAAAACAGAACAAAATTACCCGGTCTTCTTGTTGCACCTTTATCTTGGCCCTCACTCGATTCCATGACCTGGCGGTGATTTTTTGCGTTTGACATCAGGAACAAGCATCATTCCTCACCCCAACTTGAGCCTACAAAAACTAGTCAGGTTCCCACTAACTTCCGTAGCGAATCGATGCAAATTCTTACATCATTGCCTTCTCAGGGTCAGACATCGACCGATAGCGTGACAGGACCTGGAAATGGGCCTCGTCGGAAGAGACCGGAGTATCCGTCTGCCGCTATCCGGGTGGTATCACGACGATTTTTGGAAAACACAACACATACATACGTGTTGACCATGTGGAGTGAAGCCTAATACTGTCAGCTGAACATAGGTAATATTACTGTCAGTTGGACAAAGGTCTCAGTGCTGCTCTACTTCAAATACTTCGGATGCTGAGTGGTTGGAAGAAATCATTTTTAAGACCCATTCTGCAATTAGCACGCATCTCTCGCTGCTACCTTTACAGTAGGATGCTCTACGAAGGAGTGGTGCTAACCTGCCTCAACAGTGAAGACATTCCCGTATTACTTACTGATCAATATCTATTGCTTGGAAAATAAGCTATACGTCTCGCATTTGACGACTTACAGTGGCTTTAAGAATATCTGTCAAAAGAGAAATACTTTATACTGTTCTTATAGGAACGAAACTTCGATCCGCAGTTGCAGAAAACCGCTGTTGCTCCACGCGGATCAAAAATAATCGTGCTTGGACAAAGGTTAATCCTGCGGGACCACGTGGTCCCAACGCAACTATACTTGGGCTGCGGACAGGCCGGATGAGGTATAAACACACACTCCTTACCCAAATTGATGTTTACTTTGCGCACTGGGGAATTAGGACTTGCATGCTCTCATATTTTTTCCGCCTTCTCTCTTTCTCTGTGCATTTTCGTCTGGTTCTGAAAGCCATAAAGTTTCACACGGATCTATTCAGCCTAAAACTCCTATGTTGCATAAAGCAAATTTTCAAACAAAAATAAAACCAACGCATTGTTCGCTTCCTCGGCGCGACGGCGAGACCCCATACGGTGCAAGGGCCCGTCTCCATTCGAACTCATTTTAGAAAAAATCGTTACGATCTGAAAGATAATATGATCAAACAACATAAATCAAAGGCTTGTTGATCAAATGCAAAGGCCAAGCAAACCTTGTTCTCCCGGCGCTCGCCCGTCCCCGCACGTCGCGGACAGCATGATTCGAGCGCGCTTGCGCTTGTGACATAAAATATCGAACTGAAATAAGCGATGCAAGAGTACAAAGAAGAATTAGTTAACCGAAATATGAGGTTATTTTGCTGAAAAAAAATGACAAGTTTGATTCAAAGCTACACATTGAAGATAATTTTTCCTGGCGAGCGCTGGGAGAATTAGGGGAGGAGCCTGGGGCACATTTCGGGCAGATAAATGCGACGCGCACGGCGGGAAGTCTCCACATGCGACGCATTCAGCCACCCAAATTGAACCAACAAACAAAAAACATATAATATACAATATATATGGAAACAACAGATTCGGAACCTAATCTGACCAAAAGCAGGGGACAACCACGAGCCCGCAACATCCCGTAGAGGTCCGCAAGTCCACCGAAGGTGGACTTGCGGACCTCTACGGGATGTTGCGGGCTCGTGGTTGTCCCCTTCTGAGTGTATGCGCCCTCTGACAGCCTGCCTGACTCTCGCCGTCTGCGACGCCTACGATTGGCTCGGCGCCGTCTCACCACATCAGGACATGTTAAACGCTGCGAAATATCCACGTCACCTCCAAGTCACATCAGAACGTGCAAAACACGACGAAACTCGGCCGCGAGGTGGCAACGGGAGGCTAATTTGCCGTCCATAGGCCGTATTCATCATTGCGCACACCCTGGGTTTGCCGATTTGGATTGGGTTCAGCACGAGCGTAACCCAACTTTCTGGGATTCATTAATTTAATAACTCATCAAGGAATAGGTTTGGGTTTGGGTTCGCGCAACCTGAGGCGGGAGCGAGGGTTCGCGCAACCCAACACAAAAATGGGCAGGCAGATAATGCGCACGAGCGCCATTTCGAGAAATAATGTTATGTGATGTGTAAAAACCACTTCGTACTGACTGCGTGTGCTTACGTACCGACCGCAGCGAAAAGTCAAGTTTCGTATTGACCGCGCGCAAAGATGACTGCGCGCGGTCAGTACGCCTCCATGAAAAATCGCTAGCGGTTGGAACGGAGCTCAGGCGTATTGACCGCGTGCACCATTTCGTTTGCGCGATCACTTCGCAAATGTCCGCGTTCGGTACGGAATACACTTTTTGCACGCGGTCGGTCCACCCCATCGTCTGAGTATGAAAGATGCCTGAGGAACCATGCGACTCTGTCGAGGAGCGCTAAAAACCCGTGGCGAGCAGCGCCCCGGGAAAAGGGTGAGTCATCGTCCCCGCTGCGCTGGAGCGACTGCCATGCCTCCGCAAGGCTCCTCCCCGGGTCGAAGCATAATGCCAGCCGTGTTCGGTGGCAGACGGCCCTTCTAGCCGTGCAATAATACTCTGGATCCGCGTGCAGGACGGGGTACACTCTCGATTGAATACGCGTAGGAGGGAGGCTGAGCGAGTAAGCTCAACGGAGGGATTTACTCCGCAGGGGAGTTAATTTGCGGGCACATGAGCTGCTAGTTGTACCAGTCATTCCCAAGCACCGCACCTCTCCTTCCAACATTACGCATTCCACGCATTCTACGTTACTACTCTGATATGAAGAAGGCAATAATAAAGCGGTATTTCTACTCGTGTACCCTGTCAGATCGGTTTAACCCGTGTATACTTTGATGCCGTATACTGTTTTCTATGTTTTGATTAATACGCGTAAAGTGAACGGTGCATTGGGAGCAGGGAGTGCTGAATGCCAGTGTCAAGGACCAGGGGTAGTATGCAATGAAATCCAGTGAGGAATGGAAAAAGGAAGTGCCTGCATTTCGGCCACAAGATGATTCCACTGGGTGATATGATAATCTCACAATCATAAAAAAACGCAGAAAATTTCTATATTCAAAGATGAGCTTGATTTGGTAGCTCTGGAAACTGCTGAGCGGTGGCTGAGTTTCCATTGCATGGCTCCAAATGATTAAATGGCTAGGGTTATCGGCGATTTGATGGTATCAGTGTCGTTTCTTATTTTCAGAGATGGGGTAAGATGTTTTCTCCTGTTGCATCTACGGAATGCTTGCACTGTTTTCATAAAGAAAACGGCTTAACGGCTTGAACTTAGTTCATTGTTTCGCTTGAAGCTGATGAGCGACTGAGTATTTCCACTAGATCGATGAATGCTTCATTGCATACCACCCCAGACCCACCTTTGGCGATCGCTCTCGCCGGCGCTAGAGTCAATACCCCAATACCCAATAATATCCCCACTCCGCGACATGGTGCATAGCGGCTATGGTGAAGTGCAATAGATAGCCGTTTATACGCCGCTACCACTGTCTCTGAACCGCTCAAAGTCAAAAATGTGGGTAAATTTTGTAATTTTCGTTTTTTATCGACTGTAGTTTGCTGAGTGTTTACGCTGCTAAATCATACCAGGGTGCTAAGCACACCCTCCTGGCGCAGGTGGAGAAGTCCCAAGGGTCTGTGGCAACCGGCCGACGGACGCACTTCCAGGCCTGGTGCGCCGGAAGGTGTGGATTTGCGATACCTGGATGTGAGAATTGGCGCTAGGGGCGCAACTTATAAGCGCTGGATCGGCTGCTTAATAACAACCTAGTAGGAGAACTGGAGGGGTGACCTACGCAGCGTAGGGACGATAGACGGCCCTTAAGGGCGCTGGGCAGGACGCCCAAGGAGTCATGGAGAACTCAGAAGCTCCTTTTATGGCTTGCGTTTTGGTGTCGAATCTCCACGTGCATTTAACGAAAAATCCAAAGAAAGGAAATTTGTATCTTTGCTCTATTGGACTAATTGCGAGTCCTTTTTGTACAATTTCTGTTCATTTCTCCAATACGCTGTACAATTTTTATTCATTTCCCCAATACATACTCTGACCGCTTCTGGCGGATAACACTTTAGTTTCGCTTCTAATTACTAAATATGACGCGGAATAGTCGATTACGCGTAATAGTAGATATATGACTAATCATTCTTTTTAAATTCGCATCTGATCGATAATTCTTAAGTTGTCACTGCTGGCCGATTGTCACTCCGATGACCTAGTTTCCACAAAAATTCTATGCGCTCTTCAATGAGCAACTCTTGCAGGCCCAACACGGAGCGATCAATACGCGACGCATGCGCACACGGCCCAATGCTCTCGATCCGACACTGCATGACGCAATCAATGCGCTCGGTACCCGAGTGATGTGGCTCGGTGCCGCTCAGCCCAATCAATACGCGACGCGAACACGCACGCGGGAATGTGGTCACTCTCATTCCTCACTCCGCCACATTGACTCGTCGCACACGATTTATCTTGTCCAACACCCTTTCGGCTATACTTCGTTCATCATGCAACGGCAGTCAAAAGGCTCAATTAGAAGACGAAGAAGGTGAATCCGCAACTGTTGGAATCTCAACACATCGACGTCACAGGTGAGCGAGGGATACTAAATTTTAAGGAAAGGGACGGAAATTTGCCTTTAGCCCAACTCAGCTTTAGAGAGGAACTTGTCAATACGCAAAGCGCGAGGGACCGAAACGACTCACGCGTTTCCTTCGAGTACATTAAGAAACACTGCTTTCTTTGCGATAGCCTCAAAGGGGATGAAGCTCAAAGTGAAGCGCATGATACGCTTACTAAAGTAGAAGTTGCGTCACAATTGCTATATTCGCTAACGCTTACTACGCAGTTAGGCACGCTAAATCTGTCATCGCCAGAAAGCAACACGGGCCAGCGTACGGAGCACGTAGCCAGAGAGAACGACCTAAACCTATGTGAAAATCCGCTGATTCTTCCAGCAGCCACCTTACCCGCTCACTATGGGGGTCAGGTGTCTGCAGGAAGAGATTCGGCCACGCACTCTCTCATACAAGCCCAGCCGTAGGTTAGAAACTAGCGTACGTAAGCGAAAATGATCCAACGTAGGTACTTACAACGCATTTGAAATTAGTGCGCCTACCCAGGTTCGAGCTCCCAACATTCTATGGGGGAATCGATGAATTCCTCGAACTCTGGGGTCTTCGATTCCACAGTTCACGCTAACCGCAATTACCCAGAACAGTCAAGTTTTATCACCTCGGGGCTAAGCTCGGGGCGATGCATTGAAAATGATTGCAGGATACTGAATTACGGAAGCGATCTACGAACTTGCTGTTAGTACGCTGAAGGGGACGTATTACTTCCCACAACTAATACGCACGCAAACACAGGCTATAAAACGGCGAAATTCACATGGTTCATACGCGTGCTGCTGTGGAGCGGAGGTTAGAGACAGTGAGAGAGCGTAGGGCAGACGGAGGTCTAGGCATCGCGCGCGGCGCTCGCGCCTCGAACGATGTGAATTACAACTTTTATAGACGGTAAGTGCTAGGCTGCAGAACAGGAAGCCCGCCAGATGGAGCCCTCTGAGTCAACGCGGGGCCCCAATTCTATTTGGGCTCAGCTATAAAAATCCATTGAAAGCGACACGAACATCTTATGCGAATAATACTCTCTAAGTTCCCCAATAAGACAATGGAGCATCTCGGTCAGCTGGAGACACAGTGTTGAGTCTTTACAAGTGTCTCAGCTCCTCGGTGGTCTCAGCAAATCCATCCATACGTTTGAGACCATCCCAGAGAGTGCTCCAGGCTATCAGACACAGATACTGTCACTGTGTCTCGCATTCGAGGTCCCAATTCCGAGACTCTTCTAGTTCTCATGGGGGAAATCGTCCTTCTAGGACGAGCCACTCTCCCCAAAGATCATTTGGAAGTCATCACGGACGTGAGTCAGGCAAGTGTGCCTTCCGCGGTCGGTAGAGCCATCGTATCAAGTACTGTCAGAGAGTAACGCAGCCACCGGATCAGAGGAAAGCTGTCTATGATGATGACTTGTGTAGATTGTGTTTCTCGCCAAATCAGAGATCCGATCGATGCAATCGGTCGAGCTGTATGCACTGTGGTGGCAGTCATCACAAGACTATCTGTCGTCGTGGCTAAACCCCAGGTTTAAGTGGCACTCGTGAGAGTAGGAGTCGAAATGATAACAAGTCGTCTCGCCACTCATTTTCAGAGCGAGGTAAGTCACCTTACCGTCAAAGATCTCAAAGTAAAGATCAAAGTACGCATCGTCTTGATTCGCAAACGCATCAGTCACCATATACAACTTGGGTTCGCTTTCAAGGTACGAGTGGTTCCCTACAGAACACTGTCACTTTAAATCCATTTAATCCTAGTTACGCTACAGAGTCAGAAGATTCTGAGCTCGACACGTACGGCGATGATTCCTGCCTCAACTACAGGGTAAGGTCTTATTCATATCTAGTCCGCTACTCAAAGTTTCACTAAGTTAGTTAGTTTGCTTTTTTACCACATCAATTTATTCCACCGTTTTTGTAGGGATGCTCAATACGCCGCTCCAGTGCTTTTGTATTTTTGTTTTCTCTATCGAAACAAGGTTACAGCACTGAAATATAGTCACGGCTTGGTCTTGAGCCAGTACGCAAGAAGAATAAACAAAACAGCTTCAAGGCCAACAAAGACAGCAGAAAATTTTCCCGCCATGAAATTTAAACGTGCAAAGCCTGTTGTGCAGTTATGTTTATGTGTGTATGTTTATGTTCATGACATTTACAATTGCACCAACTACTGACACGCGCTATAATACGCGCAGAAATGTCCACTTCGAGAAGACGCAATGCACATTGCATTTCGCAATAAGTGGACCACACCATTTAAAGGAATCCTCCATAGTGTTTCGCCGAACAAGTGTTTCACTCGTTCTATTCCGCGTTTTGTCGCTGCGTCGGACGGACCCACACAATACGAGCTCTAAAAATTCGTTTACTATGAAAAATTACGAAGTGGGGACCTCTCACCCCCCCCCCCCCACCCCCGGTCGTCGCCATCACTTTTCTCAGGGGGGGGGGCTGAGCAAATCGCTGAGCGCTTTCGCCCCTCTTCATTAATTGAATCTCCATTCTCGTTAATTGAGTACGGTAATGAAATCTTTGCGTCTGTTCTGTAAGGAGGAAGAAACAAAATCATAATTTTCCTGCTTGTTTTCTTTCATTCTATATCTGGCTACCATGCCCGTAGCATACCTTGTCGTCTTCTTTTTCCTAGTGCATACATGATTTGGATCACTTTTGTGAATTCAGTGCTACCCGTCTTCCTAGATTGCACAGCTCATTCAAATTATGGCCACACCCAAACGTCGACCTCTCCGGCCGCTATCGAGCAACAGCCCTGCCCGTCCAACCGTGGTGATCGTCCGTGAGCAAGATGTACCGATCAGTCACGAAGAGGCTCATAATGAAGGTTGGCTCTTCGCTTTACTCTGGCGCCCTTACATATAGTTTCATACCATTTAGTGGATGTGACAGTACGCCGTGAAATGGGTTTTCCGCCCTGATACGCACAAAGTGCGCTTCTTCTACGATTGCATCAATGGCACGACGTTACACGTAACAGGAGCGGCGATGCTCGCTAATCATTGAGAAGAATGCCGGGAATTCAGCTATCGTGTGTATGAGGTGCGTGTCCTTCTTAAATTCCAGGTCTCTGTAATCGGCTCTCTTCTTCAGGAATTTATTGGCTCGGAAGAGGCCATGAAAGTTGTGAATCTGGAGTATGGTAAGGTAGCGGTAGGCACTGACGTGGCGGCGTTTTTGATGATGATTCGATGGGAGTCTAGAATAGCTGTAGGTGATCTTCGTCTCAATTCCTTCTTGCTGGCGTTTACACAGTATTTTCAGGATGATCTCAATAGAGCTCAAACGCGAAAGCAGTTGAATGAGCTAAAACGTACACTACAGACACGGGAATCGACTACGAAATTTTCCGCGACGGCCACTATCGATGTTAATAACTGCACACGCACGTGGAAGATCGCAGCAAATCCCCCTTTTTGCGAGGTAGAAATGCAAAACATTGAAATTCTATTGATACTTAAATCCCAGAGGTTTAGCTCGTCCTCAACACAAGCGCACAGCTGTGGCAATCGCGCGGCAATGACAATTCTGTCCAACAGTTCGCTTCGTTGTTCAGATTCCTTTTGCTCAAGGTAGGAATCGGATTATTAATTTCCAAATGTGGTTTCCAATTCATATTGTATTTCCAATTATATTGTTTTGGATACACTCTTTCACATGACCGAACCAAAACGAGGATCCAAGAATACGCGATTCGAGTTAATGGAAGTCGGGGCCGCACTGCTTTGAAGAGTTTGCCGCAGGAAATAGAGAGAACGCTGATTGGTTGGTCACTTCCTGTACTATTTTCGATTTGATCCATTCTTTGACTTCTTTTTTAGAATTTGTTCTTGACGCCATTGGACTGGGTAACGAAGAACCGGACAAGGCAGCAGACGAAAACGAGGTGATAAGACTTTTTTTGCTTGGTGTTCGATTCCAATCTCAGCCAATTTCAGCTTCTACATCTCCGTGGGGCGCTCCGACACAGAGCGGAGCGCCGTCTCCCGCAGTATGGCCGGAGAGCGAGTTCAATGGCGTTCCATTTTGTTCAAGACGATCCAAACGGCGCTGTAAGTTCCAAGCTGTCCACTTTCAGTGGCTAATTCCGATTAATTTTTCCTCACTTTTAGGCAGGTTGTTCGATCATATAACATCGGCGTGAATGCTGAAGAGACTTTGCGTTCTCCATCGGAGGTTGGCGCAAACTTGGTGCCACATGCTATAACATAGGTGCACCGAGTTCGCGCCAACCTTCAACAGTGAACGCAATGTCTCTTCCGGATCCTGCCGACGTTACACATGAGGTAAATGGTGGACAATTCCAGTGGATTCCGCCAGATGAAAGTCGTGTTAACAAGACCAACATTTTTGATTATAAACATTGGTACTGTAAAAAACACCGTAAGGAATGGATTCTTAGCATTTTGAAGAAGGGGGCTAGATAAATCAGCAGGAATGAATAGAAGATCCAAAATTTTACCATGACTTCCTTCAATTATTCGAAGTTTGACAGGTGGACATCGGAATTTTATTAAGGACCTCGAGTAACCTCCCGATTAATGGTTTGGAGTCAAATCTGAGACTTTGAACAAACTACCATTTACAAAAATTATTCAAAATGAGACTTCAAAAATCAGAACGACTTCAAAAGTTGCCGGTTAGCTTTCGGTGCTTAACACCTTCGTCAGACCTGAAAGCAAGCATGTCATTTTCAAAAAATTGATGCACAAATGCGCTATGCTACGAACCAATGTCTGCGTTTGGAGTGTCAGGGAATACGAGCACTCAACAGAACGACTGAACGCCGCTACGTGACTATAAATGGTCATCTTCCCTCGTCCATCCCCTTAAATAGCTGCCGCTCAGTGCGATGCCCATAGTGATATTACCGTATCCAAGAAAATGGTGTGATACTGTAGTCACGCGAGTAGTTGAAGATAATCACCCATTTCGTCCCTGATATTTATCTCAGGTGATATGTGTCTGATTTACTTTGTCTGATTTGATTTGTCTGATTTGATTTTCTATGGGCATCGCACTGAGCGGCAGCTATTCAAGGGGATGGACGGGGGAAGATGACCATTTATAGTCACGTAGCGGCGTTCAGTCGTTCTGTTGAGTGCTCGTATTCCCTGACACTCCAAACGCAGACATTGGTTTGTAACATAGCGCATTTGTGCTTCAATTTTTTGAAAATGACATGCTTGCTTTCAGGTCTGACGAAGGTGTTAAGCACCGAAAGCTAACCGGCAACTTTTGAAGTCGTTCTGATTTTTGGTGTCTCATTTTGAATAATTTTGCAATAAACCTTTTGTAACACCATGAGACTTCGGGACAGATCAGTTTTGATATATCTGAAACACCTGCAGCAACAACACCACTTTAGCAGGTATATTTTCTCTGTCCTTCTAAAATATCTGACATGTCATCAGGCGTCAGTTTCATATGGCGAATCTATAAAGTTCCTTTTGCGATGCAAATCCTGCAACATCACGCTAAAATTCCTGCATAATTCGCTCATTGCAATACCTTTCAGAAATAACAACGGGGTTCGCTCCAGTGTGTCTACCTTGAGAGCTGCGCTGATGGATGCCAGCATTGCCGATAGAAGGCGTAGGCGTGGTCATTGCATTCATGTCATAGTTGGTTCGCGCAATTTTTTGAGGTCCCGGCTAACCCCAGAAGGGTGAGAGTCCCTTTAGTTGAGAAATCAGAATATCTGTAGTCGTTTACTTCAACACGAAGCCCTCCGACTGAACGAAAAGATTGAACACTTACGTGAAAGAGAGACCTGATTTCGTCAATCGTTCATCAAATGGGACTAAATACCACCGAAGGGGTGTACGATTATAGCAACGAATCAAGTACATAATGATATGGAGGCAACGTTGGATCTCGGGCCATCATTTGCGATATCTCAACCTTTCGATAAGAAAACTCTTGACTCTGTATACGCTAGCTTCAACAAATTTGCGTACCACCTGAGATTACGAGAAAATAGTGGACCATCCGTATTGGATAGGTTGTCAACGATACTGTCGTCTTCGCCTTTCCCAAAGAGCAACATCCGTTCCCCAAGGCTTGTTCCTGCTCTTGAACCAGCTCTTACAGCATTACTTGTGAGGATTAAGGAGGTGTATATGACAACCAGTCCGACCGCTTTCGGAGAAAACTTAACTAGACAAGAATTGAGGGGCTTCCACAAGCTAATTGCAGCAAAACAGAATTTGCGGTACAGCGTTGGAGACAAGAGCGGCGATTTCGTGGTAGTGATTAAGACATTGGACAAAGCCGTTACCTACCATACCCTACAAAACGTCGACATCTACATCGAAACCTCTAGAATCGCTTTTGACAGGGTCTCCAAGCAACTAGAGGCCACAATCAAAACAATCTTGGGTTCAAGGTTGGGGCCGAAGACGGCAAGAAGTTTTGTAACGCTTCACTCGAATGTACCCACGTACTATTCTATGGTACAATATTCTATGGTTAAGACGCACAAGATTGGGAATGCCGCTCCTGATCAACTTACCGAAAACGACATTAAGACGAGACTGATTATCTCAAGTTGTGGTGGGCCATCTGACAAAATCACTTGGCTGCTTGTAAAGCTGTTATCACCGCTCTTACAATTCGTTCCTTCTCACATTGTAAATACAGGAGAGTTCGTGTCAGCTCTTAATCAATGCTAAAATCCCAATGGATCGAGTTACGCAAGCTTCGATGCAGTGTCTCTGTACACTAATGTCAACGTACAAGACGCAGTCGATGCACTTCTTTCCCTTTGAAGACAGCACGAGAGCGAGGTATGCACAGTCGGACTGAACGAAACGGATATGAGAGATCTTCTTATAGCAACACTGCGATGCAATATCTTTCGGTTCAATGGAATATACTATATGCAGACTAGAGGACTAGCTATGGGATTGAGAGTGGCGCCACTACTTGCTGTTGTCTATTTGGATCGGATAGAAAGAAGAGCAATCTGGGATAACATTTTATAAGCGCTACATTGACGATGTCTTTATAATCGGTAACTCTCCAGTGGACCTTGATGACACCCTCCGCCTACTGAGTTTGCAGGACCCTCACATAAAGTTCACCGTTGAGAAACCAGACGATGATGGGTCTCTTCCATTCTTAAACACAATGGTGAAAATCAATCAGGCCCCGGTCAGAGTTGGTGCTATTTGCATCTGCAACCCACCGACTCCCCCCAACACCCCCCAACACCCATCCGGTCGATACGTATGTTTAAAATGATGGAGTGAGGTTGAGAAAATCACTTCAACTAGATATGACTATGATTACGTGGCCAGCAGGATTGCACCTGTTCAGAGAAATAGTGAAGGAGAGTATGGTGAAGTAACGGAGGTAGCAGTAAGGTTAGCTTTCTAGTGATACGCAATGTTTTATCTTCGACCCGCCCACCCGGTGATTTTCTCATCCGCCGTCATCCACGTATTGCATGGATATCGACCGCGTCGGACACATCGAGTGATTTTCTCAAATTCACTCCATCATTTTAAACATACGTATCGACCGGGTGGGTGTTGGGGGGTGTTGGGGGGATACACCGAGTGATTTTCTCAACCTCACTCCATCATTTTAAACATACGTATCGACCGGGTGGGTGTTGGGGGGTGTTGGGGGTGTTGGGGGGTGCGGGGGGGATAGACCAAGTGATTTTTGCATCCCATTTCCAATGCATTCTGTGTGTATCGACCGGGCTGGAGACGTCGGCTCATCCAACTATGACCGGGGCCTCAAGGAGCTACACAACTGACATGGTACCGAAAGCCGGCTCCTCGTAATATCTTGGTGCATGCGAGGAGTTGTCATCCACTATACGTGAAGGCAAATGTTATTCACAACCTACTCGCCACAAAAGACAGGATTTGTAATCATCCATGTGAAGACACCGAATTGATGGTCGAAAATATTTTGAAGGAGAATGGGTATACTACCGAAAGTCCTTGCACGTGGAAACCGTTTTCTTCGCTGGATGGCATACCAATGATTCTACCATTTGTGAATGATAGAGTTGCTAAAGCAGTTAATGTGGTCGTCAAACATGCAGCTCTTCCGGTCAAACCTGTGTTTTGCCCACCACCCAACCTAAAACAACTGCTAACGGCTTCTAGAATTTATGAAGATAAATGTGGCAGGACTGGGTGCATGTATTGTGGACGCAGCAAGATATGCCAGCTTAAAGGCACGGTTTACCTAATCGAATGTCAGGGATGCAGAGAGAGGTACTTTGGAGAGACTATGAGGCCTCTTTGGAAGCGATTAGATGAGCACAGGAGAGCTCTCCGAATTCCAGCATCGTATCCGCATAGCGACTTTCCGAAGCATCGGACACGAAAACACGCACAGGATGCAGCTCCACAACTGTCAGTCACCGTTCTACACCGTGCATTAAGAAACACACTGGAGCGGAAACTTCTTGAAGCCATGGAAATCAGACACATATCACCTGAGATAAATAGCAGGGACGAAATGGGTGATTCTCTTCAACTCCCCGCGTGACTACAGTATCACACCATTTTCTTGGATACGGTAATATCACTATGGGCATCGCACTGAGCGGCAGCTATTTAAAGGCATCGTACACGATGAAAACCATATTTGGGTTTTTGATGTTTTCGTGTTGTACTATCCCTATAGTGACTAACGGTAGCAAAACGCCCCCTCAAAAACGTCAACTTTTTGAGAAAAACCCATTTTTAGAAAGTTCATAGCAAATTTGAATTTCGCGCCGGCATCAACTTGGGATAGTTGCGCAGAGAATGCAAGGAACAGTTTTACGCTTCGTTCCTTGGCGCAGCGTTGGAAGCAATTCACCGAGGATGCCGCTCAACTACGACTCCAACTGAATTAAAATGGGCTACCCACCTGCTGCGTCCAGTGCTGCCGGCTGCTTTCGATCGATGCCGAATTCGAAATTGACTGGCGTGTGTATTGCGCCCTACGACGCGTCAAGGCACGCCCGCCGTCAGCAACCCAGGAGCTTTGTTCCTTGTAACAACGGATCGACCCCAAGGCCGGCCCCCCAAACCCAGGAAGCCAATTTGAGGTAAGCGAATCTTCAATCAGAGACGGTTTTGTAACTCCAAACTTTCTGAGTGACATTGTCATGGCCCACTAGTCCGAATGAACGCATAAACCCAAATTCGGTTTTCATCGTGGACGATGCCTTTAAAGGCAGTGGTCACGATGAAAAACGTTAACGAAAAAACTACAAAAATCAGCTTAGATTGAAAACACCTGAAAAACTATGAAGGTAGCGCGGTGAAAAACGGCCTAGAATTAGAGTTTCTAAGGCCCAAAGTTGCCAGTTCGTGCACACGTGCACAGCGCCGACGAAAAAGATCGCCGTCTCATGCCGAGCAGTCAAAAATCATCGACATTCAGAGCGAGAAATAAATGCAAATTTACCCAATAAAAACAGTTGAGCAATGAAAGAAAGCACTCCAGTCAATGTTTTTGACTAGATGTTTACATAAATCCGAAGGTTCATTGATTGAAATTCAATTTCAAGCCAGCTGATGTTCTTGATATAAGAGGTCATCGATGCCGATGATGTGGAGTGGGCTCGTCCACCATCAAAAGACAAGAAAGTTCAGGTTTCAAATTTGGCCCAAAACAGTGGTTTTTCACAATTTTTTCTTGTAGGTCCTACTACTCGAGACCCAGAAAAGGGTTTAGAGAGAAAAAGAAGACAAGCATATCTCATCGCGACCACTGCCTTTAAGGGGATGGACGCGGGAAGATGACCATTTATAGTCACGTAGCGGCGTTCAGTCGTTCTGTTGACTGCTCGTATTCCCTGACACTTCAAACGCAGACATTGTTTCGTAACATAGCGCACTTGTGCATCAATTTTTTTGAAAATGAGACGCTTGCTTTCAGGTCTGACGAAGGTGTTAAGCACCGAAAGCTAACCGGCAACTTTTGAAGTCGTTCTGATTTTTGGAGTCTCATTTTGAATAATTTTGCAATAAACCTTTTGTAACACCATGAGACTTCGGGACAGATCAATTTTGATAAACTACCATTTATTCACCGAAACCTACAGTAAGCTGCTAAAGTCAATAAACGGACTTCAGATTTGTGTGAAGCACACAAAATTACTCACAGAGAAATAATACGAGACTTTTGTTTCGTACAATACCGCTCGTAGGATTTGGTCAGGCGAGCGAGGTCGGGTTTTCGCGTCTTTTTCGTCTTTTTCGTATAACTCGCTTCAAAGTCAACTTTGAGGGAAACTAGGGTGATATTCATGATCCTGGCGTTGAGGGCTACCCAAAGCTTAGGCCTCTGTGGTGATTACGTTGAGAATTACAAAAGTTTAGCAATCAGCCAGGTTTGTAATTACGGTGACGTGGCGGATGGGTCGCTACCGTCTCTGTCTGTGTTTCCCTGTGTCTACCGTATACGCAGAGCTGGTTGATTGCGTAACTTCCATGGTTCTCAACGAAACGCCGAACGTGGTTATACCACTGGATAGCCCTCAACGCCTGGATCATTAATATCTACCTGGGTTCGCTCGAAGTCGACTTTGAAGCGAGTTATTTAGAAAAGACGAAGAAGACGCGAAAACCCGACCTCGCTCGCTTTCTGACCGAATCCTACGAGCGGTGGTGCACTATTCGGAAAACCGTTGAAATCCACGTTTAGCCAACAAATTTTCTCCAGATTGGAGCTGTGATTGAATTTCGACAGAAACTCTGAAACAGCGAGAAGTTTACTTATTATTGGTGATGTGCACCCCAAATAACCCCTAGAAGAACTTTGAGTCAAATCTGGAATATGCTTCCTAAACACTCCTGAACCCTCTGATTGAACAAATAACGCTCAACCGAGGATGCGTTCGGCCGCCGTTATTGTCGGCCGAAAGCCGACCGTCCTAGTCCCACCCGGTCCATAGGTATGAGAAGCACGCAAAACAGAAAGAAATTTTGTGATAAAAATCATCCTCAAATGATGAAAATCGCCCTATGATGTGACAAAATTAGGCCTCAACTTATGGAAACCCTCTGGAATAATGAAAATTCACCTGATACGACCTAGGACGACGAACAGGGGTGCGTTCCAAGAAGATTTCCACGGGAGGAAAAATTAATCTGATAAGAGCCGACCAATGATAGATTGAGAGACCGCATGAAATGAGCCTATCTGTTAGATTATCATTCGTTATATCTTATCAGACCCATTTTCCTCCCACGGAAATCTTCTTGGAACGCACCCCAGAAGGTGAAATTTTATCAGTTGAGGATTATCTTTATCACTTCATTGATTTCCGTTTTGCGTGTGTCTCATACATATCGACCGAGTGAGACTAGGGCGGTCGGTTTTCGGCCGACTATGATGAGGGCCTACAAGTGAAAAAGTGAACGTTATTACCCCATGCAAAGTTTGGAAAACAAGCTTTCACCCATACTTTTCCCAAGGGGGGGATGTGTTGGTCTCTGAGTACGATATGAGGTCCGTTTCCAGCTTACGAAAGATAACGGCGCGGTTTGGAAGATGCAATGAGTACGAAAGTCAGGGTAAAAACACCTATAACTCACTTCAGAGTGATTTTAGGCAGCTGCGAAGGGCACATTCGGATTCTATGTTCAAAAAAATGTTTCTAAAAATGTACAGTTCTTCACACAAACCATCGCACGGAGCGACACCGGCTCCTCCCAATTATGACGTCATCGCCCGGACAGCGGCCGAGTGCGAACTGGCACCGCAGTCCCTGCTGCCGAGATGTCGTACGTTCGTGCCGTGCCAGTGTGGAGGAAAGAAGATCATCTCCGTGCAAACCGACGTCATCCCCTCCACGAAGAGGGTTTTTGTCATGGGAGAGGTGCTGGCCGGCCGCAGCTCTCCTTCGGATTCTCCAGCAAAGGGCCGGCGTGGAGAGGAATCCTGGACCCGCTCAGAAGTACCTATGCGCCGCGTGCGGCAAGGATGTTACCAGGAGACATACCAGCGTCCAGTGCTTCGGATGCCAGAAGTGGGTGCATCTCTCCTGTTCGGGTCTCTGCTCTGTGAGGCATCATAACTCTTCTTTTCGATGTGTTTTGTGCTCCTCACCTACTAACTCTGATTCCTCAAACTCCAATCGCCCCCTTTCCATTGTACATATAAATCTCAACGGCCTTCGTGGCAAGCTTTCTGAGCTATCTCTCTTTGCACGTACTTACCATCCAGACGTGATCATGGTTCAGGAAACCAAGCTCTCTCCATCCCCTTTCAAATCCTTATCCCAATATCCCGGGCTATACTTCTTACCATGCTCCAAGGTCAAATCTTGGCGGAGGAGTTTCCACTTTTGTATTATCTACTCTTCCCTCACACCTCATACCTAACACTCCCACGGACGGTACTCTCGAGTACCTCCCGGTCCATCTCCCCCTTAAAACTCCCCTTTCTCTCTTCAACATCTATATTCCCCCTACCACATCATGCCCTCCATCCTATGATCCTATTCTACTCCTCAGGCAGCTTTACGACTGCTCCCTCTCATCTTCGTCTATATTTGCGGGCGATTTTAATGCTCATACATTTTGCTCGTCTCTTGACTCCGATGCTAGAGGAAGTGACGTCGAGGAATGGGCGGAGGAGTGCGACCTGGTCATACTAAACGATGATCAGCCCACTCGCCTCCCTGCCAACGGCCGATCTTCTAGCCCAGACATAACTCTTGTCTCTTCCAACCTTTCAAACACCTGCTCATGGTCTACCTCGACTACATTGTCTAGTGATCATATTCCTGTCTTTGTGCACATCGATCTCTCAAATTCTCTTGCTCCTTATTCTGGTGTTCGACAACGTTCTTATCTCAATTTAGGCCAAGCAGACTGGTGCCTGTTCAGCGAGGTTGCGCTCCGCCTAGCGGCTGACTATCCGTGGAACGGCAATGTGCATCAAAAACAGCATCACCTGTCTGATGTAATCCGCCGGGCCATGAAGGCGGCTATTCCTGTTGGCCGCGTTAAGACGTTCTATCCAAACGTCACCAGAGAAATCCTCCAAAAGATTAGGACTAGAGATGCCAGGAGAGCAGCCGACCATCTAGACCCTGTCGTTGCTCAACTCGATGACGAGATCGGAAAAGATCTGGACAGGCACAAGAAAGAAGAATGGGAAAAGTTCACGGGACAGTTGGATTTCAAGGCGGACAGTGCAACTACGTGGAAGGTACTACGGAAGCTATCTGGAAAGAACTCGCCAGCTACCGTATCCACCATTGAATTTGATAATAACGTTTTCAAGACGGGTAAGGAAGCCGCCTACTCTCTTGGAAAAAGCTTCTTTGTCACAAGTACACGGCGTGGTCCGCAGAATAGAGTGACAGTTAGAGAGCTGTGCCGCCTCCCGCTCATGAGCACGGCCGATGCGTACACTGTGGCGCACGTAGAGAAGATCATAAAGGACATGCGGAACTCCAGAGCTGTCGGTCCCGACGGCATTTGTCCTGCTGTACTGAAGAAGCTCCCGACTGAGATCCTCCCACTCGTCGTTGATGTGATTAACACTTCATTCAGCTCGTGCATTATTCCCCAAAACTGGAAGACAGCCAACGTCATCCCGTTGCCGAAGCCAGGCAAACCTCAGTCGTCAGTAAAGGGTTATCGACCCTTGATGTCACCTTTAGCTAAGGTAGCCGAAAAGCTCATTATGGAGAATTTAGCAGAGCATAACGAGAAACAATTGTTTCAACACGGGTTCAAAAGGCTGCATTCTACAACTACTGCGTTGCTAGAAATTACTAGCTATGCAATCGACGGGTTCAACGCTTCGAAGCCATTGAGAACTGTTGCTGTCGCGTTGGATCTCACCAAGGCTTTCGATACGGTTAACCTAGGAATCCTGTCAAGAAACGTTTTGGAGTCGTCAATACCACCGTGGCAAAAGCGCTGGATATCGGCCTTTATCAAAGGTCGACGGGCAAGAGTCATGTTCCAGAACCATGTCTCCAACAGTATTCCTATGGCAGCTGGAGTCCCCCAGGGCGGTGTTTTATCACCAGCTCTCTTCAGTCTGTATCTAGAAGATATGCCTGAACCACCACAGGATATCAAGACTGTCGCCTACGCCGATGATATAACAATCATTTGTCGAGACCGGGATATAAAGGTAGCCGCCACCAAGATCAAAGAGTACCTGAAAACGCTGAAGAGGTCCTTCGACGACAAGATGCTAAAGATCTCCGCATCGAAATCATCAGTATCCGTCCTCACAACGGTTCCATCCGAGCACAGAGCTCATCCGGAGGTAGAGTGGGATGGAGACCGTCTGCCTGCTGCTCGATTTCCAAAACTGCTCGGTCTTGTGCTCGATCCGTCGCTCAAGTTTCATAAAAATACCGAGCAGAAGCAGGCTGTCGTTAAAGCCAAACTCAATGTTCTCAGGGCCCTAGGCGGTACCTCATGGGGTAGCAGCAAGGAAACGATACTCATGACGTATAAGGCGATTCTTCAGCCAGCCATGGAATACGCCGCACCGGTTTGGCAGCATCTAGTTTCAGAATCTTCCTGGTTGAAGATGCAACGCGTACAAAATGCCGTTCTTCGCATTGCCACCGGATGTGCAAAGAGTTCCCCAGTCGAGCATCTGCATGCCGAAGCCCGTCTATTGCCTGTGAAGGAGCACTGTCAGCTGCAAGCCCAACAATTACGAATCAATATTATTAAGCAACCAAACCACCCGTCCTGCAGACAGAGTGCTTAACCCCGTTAGAGAGAGAGCCAAAAGAATGCCATTTGCCGATGCTCCATGCAAAGCTAACTTGCAGAAATGGCACGACTCACAGCAAAAACGACTCCGTCTTTTGCGCGAGGAGCACACCAAGTTCGTACGGTGCCATCTTGAGAAGGCGGCGGTGAATCCTATACTAGGAGAAGTACCGCCCCCAGTCTGCGAATCCGAGACTCAACTCGGAAGAAGGGCTAGATGCACACTGGCATCGTTGCGCTGCGGTCACTAGTCAATGCTCATGTCCTACGTCAGCAAAATCGACAGCAGCAAATCTGATGTCTGTCCGGACTGCGGTACTATCGGCCATGATACAGCACATTTATTTCGCTGTCCGGTGAGACCTACCACGCTGACCATAATGGATCTATGGACGAATCCACTACTGGTCGCCCAGTTTCTTCACCTATGACAAAACCCTCGATGTGGCTGCAAAGAAGAAGAAGAAGACCGCAGTCCCTGCGCGGTGCCAGTTCGCCCCTCGGTCGCTGTCCGGTCGCTCTCGGGGCGACAGCGGTGCCAAGTCCAAAGATAGTGATAGACTGTGGGACCTCAGTGGCAGTGCGCCGGACGCCGGACAAAGCATATGGGACCCGATCGATGGTGCGCCGGACGCCGGACAAAGTATACGGGACCCAAGTGGCGGTGCGCCGGACGCCGAACAAAGTATACGGGACCCAACTGGCGGTGCGCCGGACGCCGGACAAAGTGTGCGGGACCCAAATGGGAACACATCAGACGCCGTGAAACGTATGCGGGACCCAAAAGGGAGTGCGTCAGACGCCATAAAAATGTGCCGAGCCGTCACGGCGCCCCTTGCATAATCGGTTTCCTTTTTTTTTCTTGTCTTTTCGCCTTCTGTGACTACTCAGGCAGGCATATCGGATCACCTGGCGAATTTCTGTCTTCTTTCGCCTCCCCGAATACGACCAGTGCGACTTTTCCGAGCTTGAGTCCGTTACCCATCATCCGAGGGACCCATCATCCGAGTTGAAGAGTGCGTGGTGCAGTGGCAGGCATGACAAGACTTGGTAAAGCAAATTATCACGTCCTAGTGTGTTTATCACATGCACAGCCTGTATAAAAGGTGCCTCATATCACTCGAGTCCTCATTCGGCATTCTGATGCCGGCCATGGAAGGTGACGTGGAGTCAGGGCTGGGCACGCGTCCCGGTTGACCTTAGAGGGGTGCATATTGGACGCTGCGGAGAGGGCAAAGGGGGCTGCCTAAACCGAAAACCCAGATAAAAACAAAGTGCCTGTTCTGCCGAATTTCAGGGAAAAAAATAGTACACGCTTTTCTTTTGATTTGTCAACTCTTCATCTCCGCTTTTCGAAACAAAAAACACTCACAGAATTCAAATTATTGAAAGATATGCAGGTTGCGTTCGCAAAAATTAATAGTTGCTGTCGAGGTTTCATTTTATTAACTATGAATTAAGTATTATCTATAAATTGTTTCATTACTTTGATAAAGAAATAAACACTACTCCGTTATCTAGTAGCAAGTAAGGATTGGTATGATGTCATGTTTCTCTGGTGCGACGTTCATTTATTACTACACGGGTGGTAACCGATTCGAGGCAGACATACAAAGAGAGCGCTCAGAAACGCTATCGTTCACGTTCAAAGAAGAATCAGCGAACTGCTGTATTAGTACAGATTGAAATCACAGGTAGCACATTTAGTATCACGACTAGCCAACTAATTTTAGCTCATGAGAATGTGACTTATGAAGAGATCCGATTGTGAAAATTGAGGACTTTGCAAGGTCTTGTGAGAGAAGTTAATGATCGTGTCCTCCTTGAGAAGTACCATGTCTCTCCTCATGGTAAAAAAACTGCTATCAGTACCCTGCAGAGCACAAGTGCACTGAATAGGGCTTTGGAATTATAAAAACCCGAGTTGTAGCCATCTGGAGTGCCGCAATCCCTTGAAATTCGGCTCGCCGTGCGATCTGGTGCTTGTCCGCAGCAACACAGCGCACACTGGAGTGGACGCGCACACAATATTAATTTAAAAATGTAATTTATTACAGAACGGGAAGGAGAAAAGGGCTGAAACTGGAGTAAATAGAAGAAGGCAGAGGTACGATACTTTCAATGTAACCATTATAGAAATCTAATGTAAATAAACTAAGTTGGAGCGGGGTGAGTTTTTTGGATTCGACAAGGTTCATTCAAATGAACCTAGTTGAACGAAAACAGCATTGAACATAAAAAGTAAGAGCATTGAAAGAAAGAGGAGAATCTGGCGAACACCTTGGTTTCAATAAATTTGATATTTGATGTGATATAAGAACCTTAAACCTCGTCCCGGTTTTGTCCCGGTTTTGTCCCGGTTTTCGGGGTAAAACCGGGACGAGATTTAAGGTCCTTAAATCACATTGAAAATCAGTCCTAATGAATGTAAAATGTTTGCCAGATTCTCCTCTTTCTAACAACATCCCTTGCCCTCAGTTTAATGCTAGTTTTGATCAACTAGGTTCGTTTGAATGAACCTTGTCACGGCTAAATATTTTCACCCGTTCTAACTTTGTTTATTTACATTAAATTTCTAAAATGGGTACATCCAGAATACACTACCTTCACCATCTTCCATTTCCTTCAGTTTCAATCCTAATCTCCTCCCCGTTCTGTAATAAAATACATTTTTTATTAATATTGTGTGCGCGTCCATTCCCGTGTGCGCTGTGTAGCTGCGTACAAACACCGTATCGCACGGCAAGCCAATTTTTAAGGGATCGCGGCATTCTATGAGGGTAAAACTCGGGTTTTCTACTCCCTACGAATCACATGAATCCTAACATTGTTCCACAACACAAAATAGTCCTGATTTCCACATCAGAACAATCAAACACAGATTAACTAATCCTTCATAGGTTTATGAAAATATTCGACAGGAAACATTAATTATTGCAATAGTAGTAGTTCTGTTGTTGGTAATTGTTCAAATGTTTTGTATTGAAAAATGTTTTATCTTTTGTCATAACTTACCGTCTTACTTACAAATTTTCCTCATGGGGTTGTTTTGAAGTTCAGAAATTACACTACCTTTTTTGTTGCCATTTTCGGAATATTCTCTATTCAGTGTTTTTTTTATATTCTTGTTCATCAAAATCAGGAGGTCAAGATCATGGCTGTCCAACTTTTCGGAAAACAGCCAATTTCGATTTCCCATAAGGGGGTGCCTAAAAATTACCGAGCTAAGGGGGTGCATATTCAGATTCGCCAAGCCGGGACGTCTGCCCAGCCCTGCGTGGAGTCTCTCTCCGGAGGCCATCATATTTTTGAACGTTGGGGGATATGGGATCCTCACAGCTGGGAGGGGCGCGGTTTTCGCGCGGTCCGCAGGGAGGGTGGTTCCTCACCGCAGACCTCGGCGAAGATTACGCCCTTGTTGCGGACCGAGGCGGAGATTTCTCTGCCGTGGACCGCGACATTCACGTATCTCTCGAGAAGAGACGGATATTATTAAAAACTATGGTGAAATTTCAAAAATCGCCCGGACAGCCACTGCAGTGCCAAGTACGACTGAATATCCCTCCGAGCGGGAGTGCTGTGGCTCGATGTAAACGGCGAATTTTCGCTCGGAGCGGAGAGACAGCGTCGCTCGAGTCGCTCTCCGGTCCCGCTCCGAGCGATGGTTCGCCTGAGTCATTGGGAATGGCCACATCGGCTACTAGTAGTTTCCTTGTCACAGCAGAGCAAGTTTTGAAAATATCCCCGTCATCTCTGCTTATTTGACCTCTACTCTACATTTTATTCGATCAGCTTTCTCCAATGCCAGTGAGAAAGACTCCGCCTGGATGAAGCTAGCCGGCAGAATGCTGAGAACATGGACGAGCACGAATGAATGATTTGATTTTAGACTTGAGCGAGATATCTGGGATTTATAATCTTTTCTTATGTTTTCTGTGTGCAATTCCTGTGTGCTCGTTTCCGTTGTAAACCTTTTCCGTTTCTTGACCATTGTCGAAGGGTTGAAGGTGCAGGTACATTGGTACAGGTTAGGGTCAGGTGTTTTTTTATAGCTGTTAACCGAATAGCTGTTAGTCGTTCATTTGTTGATTGAATTTCGTCTATGGAATGAGAATTTATGTTGAACTAGTATCGTTTTTGCTGTGAATTTTCAGTTGGGGTGGTACTGGGAGGATACAAAGTTTTGATCTACACTACTCGACAACATAGTCGATATATTACACATACGTGTTTTCTAATCAGAGAAGGAACGGATAGATCTTGATGAGAGAGCTCACTGCCCCCGGCGATTCTAAAAAGCGTCGGGTCACCCGCTGTGGCTACTGGTGCGCGCGGCATGCGACGCGAATCGGGTCTCCCGCGGCGTAGTCGGATTTCCCGTGACACCGTAGAAATCGAAGGTCCCGCGCCATCTATATCGGAGGTCCCGCGTTGTTGTGCGATGGGGCATACCGTTTTCACTTTCGCGGATTATGCCGATAATTCGTCTGAGTAACATCCAATCAGCCAACACGGCAAGGTCCCCATAGACATCGGCGACGATTATTGTTGTTATTCGAACGAGCGTGAGTGCGAATCTTGATTAAAGATTTCTTTTAACCTAACATGTACTACTCAATTCAAAACTAGTGTCACCAGAACAGCTGAGAGTACGGCCGCCATTTTCAGGAAATTTATGTTGCTCTGAAATCGATCGGCACATATAAACATTCTAGAGAAGAAATTGCAGAGGGCGATATAATTAAGAAGACTATCGGATTGGAGCGCGGCATCGGAGTTCAACAAGAAAAATGATTTTTCCCGTTATTTCCATTTCATTGCAATTTTTAATTTTTTCTTGTCATCCATGCGTGTAGATATGATAAAGACGTTAGATGTATTGATAATATGTGGTGGGGAGGGAACTTAGCGCTTCTCAACGTTTTCGGTTTTTTTTCCTTCGAAATTCACGAGAAAATCAAATTTCGCCGTCGATTATCTCCCGACGTACAGTACGATTAGTGGAGTTACTAAACCGCACGACCTCCTTTTTCCATTGCCGTGACCTGTATGTAGCCCTTACGTCAAACGTTTCACCTCTTCGAACTTGTAGGATGATTTTTTAGTACGAACTGGGGATCATCAATTGTGCATCAAAAGTCCAGGGTAGCTCACAGTATGCCTTGAGTGCTTTCATAAAAGTGCGAGTCGTCCCTCCGCTTCTACCACGATGTGTCACTCGCTAGCAATGCTCCTATAGACGCAGACATCTAGTACTAATGTTTGGGTTTGCTAGCGCAACGAGACACTATAGTTTTAGTGCCAATTGTTGTCATGCTTCGATCAATTATCTAAAATAGGTGAGAAAAGCTAGAGAAAGTCGACCACGCTCCCCAGTAAATAAAAATAGGCCTCGCGCTACGACAAGTTTTTGATCTCAACAGGGAAGGTTGGCGCGATGTATTTCAATCAATATCCACATGGGTTTTTCCATTTGTTATCGGTCTACCTTCATATTTTGATCGGTTCCGGCGCGATGGTTATCAATGACGACTATAATCAGGCTCGTCCAAGGCATATCGTCCACGAAGTTCCAGCCGTTCTGATCCACCATTTTTGAGGGACCTTAACTCCGCTCACAGTGAGTTCTGCGCAATTCTAAAGTCACCACTATGATCAGCGCGAAATTCTGTCCAAGGCAAACAGAAGAACTGGAGATTGCTTCCGAGATTTGATTGTGCATTTGAATTCGCGTTAAGGCGGAGTACACGGAAGGAAGATCAGCGGGAGTGTCCTGCAAAGAGGTAAGAGGCAGGAAGATGAGCATAGTTAATCTCATCTCTAAGCTATTTGGCGTTCCCAGCTTATCCCTCGATGGGAGTTCGGTGGAGCAGGAGTGGTGTGCATCAGAGCTGTGCGTACCTGAATTTTATAATTTCGTAAATCGTAAATCGTAATTTTTCGAATTCCTCGTAATTCGTGGAACGTAATTTGTAATTCGTTACCGTTAATGACTAGCAAGACCACACATACATAGCTCTAACCTCATTCGATGTTCGAGCGCCTGTCACGCGATCGGCGTACGCGCCGAACGGCTGTCGCGAAGACATTTTTCGAACTTGTGATTCAATTAGCAGGAATACTTGACGAATGGTGATTAATATCCCAATCAGCTGTTTGCAACCATGCGAAGACTGATCCGAAATAAAGCCCTTGCAACGGCCGTTCCACACACAAGCTGACCGCGCGGGCGGACAGTCCCATTTAGACAGAACTTACAAACACCTGAGCGATTCAGTGATTAGATGTTTCTATGATGAAAGAGATTTGAGGGAAAGAGAAACCAAACCTAAGCCGCGTTTTTCTCAATTTTTGAGTACGAAAACATAGAGAATCATCGCTCTAACAAACATAGTTCAATGGAAAACAGGGAGTGCAAAACTTTATAACAAAATGCGCGCTTTGATTGTTTCAGGCTCAATCTTTCAATGTGAATATACCATATTTCCTCTAATAGAAGTACACCTCTATTTGAAATACACCACTAATAGAAGTACACCTGAAAGGGAAGGCTGAGTATTAGAAGTACACCCTCTATTTGAAGTACACCTCTATTAGAAGTACATGTAGAATAGAGGTCTGAGTATTAGAAGTACACCCTCTATTTGAAGTACACCTCTTTTAAAAGTACACCTCTTTTTGGAATGGACCCCCGGTACTCGGGTAAGTGTTTTGGCAATTCGAATGCGGCATTTTAGAGACCAGTTTGCACAAGTTGTTGAGATAGCTACATTAGTGGGGTCGTACTAGCCCTAGAAGAGCCCTCACGAAATTGGAAGCCCAAAAAACGAGTTAAAATGACCGTATTTGAGCCGTATTGAGTCACAAGATCATCCTTTCTCCGGCCATCGATGCGGACTTCGCCCCTCAATACAAATATTCAATGCTCGATTACGATGACTTTGGCTCATTTTTTACGCTTCTAACGTCGTAAGCATTCCAGAAAGGGCCGTACGAGTACATTAGCGTCGTTATCCCAACACATTTGTCGCTAGCTCCGCTATTTCAGCCAATGCGGTACAACTCGTCCACTTCCGGGCCAATATAGAACGAACCGATACATCTTCATTTCAGTCGATTTTTTTCGGTTTTCTCGTTATTTCTGAACATTAACAACTTCAGACTTTCGATTCATTCCATGAAATTGATATCATTTTTGAGCGTATAAGCTGCCTTTAACGATCCTTGAAAAGCCAAGATTCCCCAGCGTTATGAAGATTGGATCATTCATGTAAAGGAATTGTTTCTGAAACGAGGAAATCAGGAATCATCAATGGTCGACTCTACGTACTGTGCATTGCGGACGCAAAGAACTCGCCTCTGGAAGAGCTGTTATAAAGTCGTTCTAGAACCGCGTATTTTCAATCGCTCTGGACGTCTCGAAAGGCGATCAGTTAAATTGTTTTCAAGTCTAGCAAGTCGATTCCGATTGGTCCCCCTCTTCCGCAGAAAGCACGTCTCAACAGAAACGATACTAGACTTATAAAAGTTTTGAAAGAAATTGACTTGGAGAGCGTGTGAATGTTTTTGAAAATATGGGGTGGTAGTAATTGGGGTGTTAAACGCGATTTAACAGGAGTTAAATTCGCGTTAAACGCGAGTTTAACCACACCAAATTGTAATGATAATTCTTGATAATTAAGAGAGAACTCGCTCTAGTTTCACCCTGACATCCCCCAGTAGTAGGCCCCTTATACACTTTCAATGAAAACGCCTCGAAAAAGCGACAATTGTAACCTTTGTTACGAAAAATAGCCTTTTGAAAACGTTTTCAGGTCTGTTTTTTCTCTAAAATTCCGACATGTGGCATCCTCGCGGTAAGTTCGCGTTTAACATACTCTCGCAGACAGCACGGAAATAGGGCTGAAATGCGAGAGGAACTGGCGGTTAACGAAAAACTCCTACCGAGGAGTTTTGGATGCGGTTAGCAAGATACAGTACGAACAGTTTTGACCATCTATACTGAGGGCAAGCACGAGTTTAATTAATGCAGAGGGTTAAGGTTTGATAGCACTGTTAGCCATTTTGATTCAGGACGTCAGCCTATCTTTAAAACTAAAAGGTGTTTCAGGGGATAGTCTTTTAACGGCTTCCGCCAGGGAAACGGGCGATTAGGGATCGATTAAAAAGAAGGGATCGTTGCTGAAACACGTTGGCCGTCTTCTTTGGTGGCACTAATAAATCCCTCCCAATCAGCTGTTAATTTTTTGTCGAGCGCCGACAATTCTTCCGCTTTTGTTTATTTTCTTCCGAAATTTATTCGCTTAACTATTATTAGGTTAGTTTCATTTTCATAATTCATTGCATAGCACAGGCTATGAGGAGTATGTAGTAAATTATTTGCTTGCTCGCGTTTCGAACAGGTTTCCACAACTTTTTTTAGTGCAAAAAAAATTGAAAATTTCCAAGCCACTGATTTTCAAGTGATTTGATGCTTTAGTAATGTTTAATCAGCATTAGTCGGGGCGTATCGGGCGAGTTTTGTGGGAAAGAAATGCGAACTTTTTTCTTAAACCAACTGTATGTGTTCTCCTTTTTTCTGCAAGATTCGGACACTCCTCTCTCATTGCCAGATCAGTGCCATCGTGGCCTCTTTTTTTTGATGGTCAGCGACGCAGTTGCTTTGGTGCATTGGTAGAGCCACTCGAAGTGTTTCAAATTCTTACCTTGAAATATGTGTACTAAATCTTTTCCTTGCATGATGCGCATATGAGTGTGTAACAGTGTTTCTATATATTTTCAGCACTAACTGCGCGTGGGGGATTAGTTTCATTTTGAGAAGACGGCAAACACTTCACAAATTCAACTGCATCAATGACCGAAACCACACCACTACCACAATCTCGGACGGCAAACTTCAGTTGCACGCCTCAAAAAAAAACTTCAATTCTTTTTCAAGAACGAAAATAGACTATCTAGTTTATCATCATTCTTATAAGTTTTTCACAATCCATTTCAGTTGAATGCAGGACATTCTTTGAATTTATGCATTACTCGACGAGTTTCTGAATGTCTTTTTCGCACCTAGCGTTACCTTTTCAAGAACACCTTGTTAATAATTCATTCAGAAATTTTCGAATTTTCGTTCGCTCGAAATTTTCTTTGGAGGAATTTTTTGTTTTTCAAAAAAACTTTTGTTTGAAAAATTTTTAAAAAAAAGTTAACAAAGTTATACAAATGCAAACTTTTGTCAGATCACACGCATTTGATTGATTGAGGTTATTGATTAACCTAACATGTCTTTTCGAGAGTGGTCCTGAAAACTCACGGAGCTCATAGAAAATTACGAGAATTCGGATTTCTAAGGAAACCTTAAAAAATTGCGTTCTGATCGTGTTTCGAACAGGCGAAATATTACGAAGTTCCGTTTGAATGCTCTTCTTAATGAATAAAATAAATAGCATCACTTGTATAATCTTTCCTATCCCTCGTCTTTCCACAGTAAACGTCGTTCGTGTCCAAGTGTAGAAAATACTTATGCAGACGAAAGTCAAGCATAATGTATGTGTAAGCAGAGGGCAGCTTTCGTTGAACCGGCAACGAACCGTGGCACCTATGTCGCGGTTCGTTGCCGGCCAGGAAGTGGCGGTTTGTTCGCGCAAATTTGGCGGCTCTTCTGCATTTATGTCGCGGTATGTTGGTGGCTTGAAGGTGGCGGTTTACTCGCGGTTAACACCCCATTTACTACCACCCATGGTATCAGTGATTGAGTAAGCCCGAATTCGACTGAGCCTAAGGCCGGGATCATATTCCAGCGACGAGCGACGCGACGCAATGTTTATCAGAAATATCGACCGAAAATCGATATGGCTGATATGCACTGTCGCTGGACGCGGGAGGTATGATCGCGGCCTAAATGGCTATGTTTTCGGGGTTGCGATCTGGAATTTCAGTACATACAAATTCTCGGTTTATATACTGGAAATCTCTGTCAGAAATGCGAACAGCTCAGCATAAGAAATTCAAAAAATTGCCCCGAATAATAGAAGTACACCCTCTATTAGAAGTACACCTCTAATAGAAGTACATATAAAAAAGACGCCTGAGTATTAGAAGTACATGTAGAGTGCGCCCAATAATTCTAGTCTGATGAATGGACGAGGCTGCGGCGGTAGATCATGCCGCGCCAATCGAAACTGCATTCTCCATTGAGGCCGCCAACCCCGCACGGCCAGCCGCCTGGTCCATGCGTCAGACTAGATTGAAAACGGAAACCATACTTCTAAAAGAGGAAATACGGTACTCGGAAAAGGTATCCATTTCAAACGAAATAATGCCCCCGCTGAGTTTTGTAAAACGGGGAGCATTTGCCAAACAGCAAAAAAAAAGTCCGACGCTTGCAACTTTTTTGAACGAATTTTTTTTGGATTCTGAAAACGCTATCGTACTTCAAGCTTACATTTCTACCTAATGATGCGCTTTTTGGACCGAACTCTCCCAAAAATCACTTTGTTTCGAACGAAGTTGTTTTTGCTGTAGTTTCTCTGAAACGTCGCGCGCGGCAAGGTGCGGGTAAACTTTGAATAGAAATTGTTCGCTGGTTGTCTTGAAAAATCTGTGTATGGATAATACTGTGCCTCTCAACGCCGATATATAATAGTAGTTGAAAATTGTTTTCATATTTTTATTAATATGCATATATGAAGATTGAAGTTTGTATTTGAACATGCTTCGAATGCAGTGAAGGACTACTGTTTGCTCAATTATGGATGTTTTCAAAGGCTTGCTTTGGGTACCTGGTTTATTTCTCACCGTTTTGCCTCAGGTTTGTTTCGAAAATATCCGAAATTATTCGAAATTACCCGACCGGATATCCGTGTCCGAATCAGTGGAAAAATGGCATTATCTGAATCGATCCATTATCCGAAAATTTGAAAAAGCGTATTATATGAATCGAACCAATATCCGGAAAATTTAGATCGGCTCTATCCGAATCGATCCATTATCCAAAAAATTATCATCGGATAACAAGTATAATTGGGAGAGGAGGTCCACACATAAGCGAATTCATAAAAATTGATGATGTACGAGTGGTGAGGAGGCAGACAGTCCCGCGCGCAAAGTGCACGCACCCTTTGCTGGTGTATGCCGGCTAAGAGTTCTGGAACTCCATGCATATCTCTTCTAGCCATCCAAGACGACTCTATGAGTGAGGAAATGCTTAGGCATCTTTCATAGTCCTCACCGCAAGCGCGGCACGCGCGTGACGCGCGGGAGGGGCGGTGGACTATGAAAGTTCTTACCGCGCGGCACGCGCGGGACGCGCGGTAAGAATTTTCATAGTCCATCAGCACCGCCATAGCGGCGCCGCCCAAACCGCCGTGGCGCTTTTACCGTTTTAAATAATTGCTTCTCGATTTGGGCCCACTACAACATAAATAATTGTGGGACTGTCCTGCGCCACCGCATACGCAAATGCAAGCCAGGAATTTCTGTACAAGTCCCAGTTGAGGCCCGAATTTTACCCGCACCGCCATGGCGGTGCCGCTTGAGATTTCATAGTGGCTTTCCGCTCGTCCCGCGTGCCGCGCGGTGAAAAGTTTAATAGTCCACCGCTCGTCCCGCGCGTCACGCGCGTGCCGCGCTTGCGGTTAGGACTATGAAAGATGCCTTAGGAAAGCTGATCGTTGCTTTATAAAACTTATCTGGAGAGTGGCCTAACAGCACTGACCCTTTGCAAATTCGCGGCTTGGAGTGCGTAAAACACTGCGTCGCGAACGCAGCAAAAGCAGATGATGGACTCAAATCATCGAATCGTTTGCATGCATACAGAATCAGGAGCCTACTGTGTCTCCAGATCACATGACCGCTGGTGATGTGCTGCAACAACCCCCCCCCTCCCCCAGCTTTTATTCAGTAGATAATGAGTAGCCTAAAATCGCATTCCATAGAGAAATGGACCACACGTTTGCAGCTGCCCGTCAATTTGTAATGAGGAAAGCATCATTTTGGAAGAAAATTGAGTTGTTGATTTGGAGTATGTATTCTGCACATTTCTGGTGTTGTTCTGCGATTTTTAAAAAAACGAGAAGAGGATATATGTCTCTCGTCGACATTGAATGTACGAACCGAATACATATTTACGATTAAGCCAGGGCTGGGCAGACGTCCCGGCTTGGCGAATCTGAATATGCACCCCCTTAGCTCGGTAATTTTTAGGCACCCCCTTATGGGAAATCGAAATTGGCTGTTTTCCGAAAAGTTGGACAGCCATGATCTTGACCTCCTGATTTTGATGAACAAGAATATAAAAAAAGCACTGAATAGAGAATATTCCGAAAATGGCAACAAAAAAGGTAGTGTAATTTCTGAACTTCAAAACAACCCCATGAGGAAAATTTGTAAGTAAGACGGTAAGTTATGACAAAAGATAAAACATTTTTCAATACAAAACATTTGAACAATTACCAACAACAGAACTACTACTATTGCAATAATTAATGTTTCCTGTCGAATATTTTCATAAACCTATGAAGGATTAGTTAATCTGTGTTTGATTGTTCTGATGTGGAAATCAGGACTATTTTGTGTTGTGGAACAATGTTAGGATTCATGTGATTCGTAGGGAGTAGAAAACCCGAGTTTTACCCTCATAGAATGCCGCGATCCCTTAAAAATTGGCTTGCCGTGCGATACGGTGTTTGTACGCAGCTACACAGCGCACACGGGAATGGACGCGCACACAATATTAATAAAAAATGTATTTTATTACAGAACGGGGAGGAGATTAGGATTGAAACTGAAGGAAATGGAAGATGGTGAAGGTAGTGTATTCTGGATGTACCCATTTTAGAAATTTAATGTAAATAAACAAAGTTAGAACGGGTGAAAATATTTAGCCGTGACAAGGTTCATTCAAACGAACCTAGTTGATCAAAACTAGCATTAAACTGAGGGCAAGGGATGTTGTTAGAAAGAGGAGAATCTGGCAAACATTTTACATTCATTAGGACTGATTTTCAATGTGATTTAAGGACCTTAAATCTCGTCCCGGTTTTACCCCGAAAACCGGGACAAAACCGGGACAAAACCGGGACGAGGTTTAAGGTTCTTATATCACATCAAATATCAAATTTATTGAAACCAAGGTGTTCGCCAGATTCTCCTCTTTCTTTCAATGCTCTTACTTTTTATGTTCAATGCTGTTTTCATTCAACTAGGTTCATTTGAATGAACCTTGTCGAATCCAAAAAACTCACCCCGCTCCAACTTAGTTTATTTACATTAGATTTCTATAATGGTTACATTGAAAGTATCGTACCTCTGCCTTCTTCTATTTACTCCAGTTTCAGCCCTTTTCTCCTTCCCGTTCTGTAATAAATTACATTTTTAAATTAATATTGTGTGCGCGTCCACTCCAGTGTGCGCTGTGTTGCTGCGGACAAGCACCAGATCGCACGGCGAGCCGAATTTCAAGGGATTGCGGCACTCCAGATGGCTACAACTCGGGTTTTTATAATTCCAAAGCCCTATTCAGTGCACTTGTGCTCTGCAGGGTACTGATAGCAGTTTTTTTACCATGAGGAGAGACATGGTACTTCTCAAGGAGGACACGATCATTAACTTCTCTCACAAGACCTTGCAAAGTCCTCAATTTTCACAATCGGATCTCTTCATAAGTCACATTCTCATGAGCTAAAATTAGTTGGCTAGTCGTGATACTAAATGTGCTACCTGTGATTTCAATCTGTACTAATACAGCAGTTCGCTGATTCTTCTTTGAACGTGAACGATAGCGTTTCTGAGCGCTCTCTTTGTATGTCTGCCTCGAATCGGTTACCACCCGTGTAGTAATAAATGAACGTCGCACCAGAGAAACATGACATCATACCAATCCTTACTTGCTACTAGATAACGGAGTAGTGTTTATTTCTTTATCAAAGTAATGAAACAATTTATAGATAATACTTAATTCATAGTTAATAAAATGAAACCTCGACAGCAACTATTAATTTTTGCGAACGCAACCTGCATATCTTTCAATAATTTGAATTCTGTGAGTGTTTTTTGTTTCGAAAAGCGGAGATGAAGAGTTGACAAATCAAAAGAAAAGCGTGTACTATTTTTTTCCCTGAAATTCGGCAGAACAGGCACTTTGTTTTTATCTGGGTTTTCGGTTTAGGCACCCCCCTTTGCCCTCTCCGCAGCGTCCAATATGCACCCCTCTAAGGTCAACCGGGACGCGTGCCCAGCCCTGGATTAAGCTATGAGCACAAGGAGTCACCAGCAGAGACCTTAGCGGATGGTGATGTCTGATGCTAGGCTTACAAGTTCGATTTTTCCTCATAATGTATGCGAACGCTTGGTGACGGATAGCGTAGTGTTTTTAAGATGTGTCGAATATGAATCGCTAAGTCTTCATATGGGGGATTGGTTGGGGCAATTTGGGAAAATCCGCCTTGAGAACATCGGAGTTTCGAGCTAGATACGGTAAGTATGTACAACTTGACTTTACTCCTGCATTCTATGGTTGCTCATGACCCTTTGAAATACAGGTTTGAGCGAAAAACACTCACAATTTCATCAACAGGTAGAAGGGGTATACCCGCAAGGTACATAGTTCATTCTGCTGATTTTGCGCCATGCTAAATGGATATCTTGTAAGTGATAGGTATGTCGCTTTCTTCCTTTTGAAGAAGTTGCTCCATAAACCCGATGATGGTATGGTGTACAGAGCTAGTCTCACCCTCTAACAATTGTAGAAAGGTGAGGTATATTATATAATTGAAGATTGGTGTTAGTTTAGAATTATTGTGGGATTAGTCATAAATTCCTTTAGATCAGCCTAGGCGCCTTATCTCAGGAATGCCAGTTCTCTCCTCGTCTCCATTTACAGATCGGCTGGAGATATGATGGGAACGAGATGAGCTGGCAACGGGATAAAAGTCGAGCACGATGAGCCATCGTGGAGCCGAGACAAAGCACGACCGGGAGCTCGCCCGAAAGGGGAGTTCCCAATCATGATGGTCCATCGACGGCAGCCACCTTTTCACTGGTAGCAGCGAGTGGTTTCGGCCCTTGTGGTCTAAATCACTTCGCTTAAAAACTCTTTTCTATCATTTATCCGGGTTTCGCCTCCTCCCGGGCACCTTTTGAGTAACTTGGGCTGAGCCAGCTACCTGACACAGACGTCACTGTCAAGGGTTCAGTTTCAAAGCAGATGGGTGGTTTCAATATTAGTTGGGCCGTTTTTGAGGTTAAAAGTATAGTTTATTGTGGCCGGAGCTCTCAGAATGTCAATTGAGGCATCCCTTTTTTCAAGTTTGGGATTTATCCCATCTTCCAGTAGCCCATGTCGGACCAGAAACCATATCTCTGATATCAGCCATCGCAATTCTGCATTTGCATGTGTTTTCTTGGGAATCTCGAGAAAAGATGCTTCCAAGCATCTTTCCTCGATGATAAGAAATTCCTTCGCGAAGAGGTCATGCGGTCCGACGCGTCGGCTCTCAGCCTCGCGGCGGTCGCAGGCGTCTGATGAGAAAGAAAATATAGCACTCACAAGAATGCGATCGTCAGTGCGATCATGCCATATCATCATCAAGTCGCAACATATAAGCAGGAGTAACTAATAGATGCTACTCACAGTCATTGCGCCTGTAACTCGATCCCGTTCTGCATCGGCTCAACCTACTGGTTCTACCAACATCTCGCAGCCAGCACTTGTGGATCGTGAGTTTGAGATTTCCTCTATTGATGTGAGTATGTTGCCCCAGGAAACTGGTTCACAGCTTCTTGAGCTGTCCTTCGGGCGGTTCAAACCCAAACCTCCTATTTATTTAATGGCTCCGAGAGCCAAGATTTCAGCTCATAGCTTCGAATATTCGAAGACATGGCAAGAATGGTAAATCCACCTATGCAGGACCAACTGAAGGTGAATACCCTAGTTGGATTCTTAGAGGGCGAAGCCAGAGACTTCATCGACGAGATGTCGGACGAGGATAAGAACGATTACGGTAAGGTAACCAGAATGCTTCGCAACCATTATGAAGCTCCTCACTTCCGTAATCTTTCACGCCAGCTGCTGTCAGACTGTAAGCAAAACGCGAATGAGAATGCGCGTGATTTTGCCGAAAGAATGAAGAAATTGGTGTGGAAGATTACTCAAGGGCAGCCGAATGCCGTCCAGAACAAGCGCCTGCTCGACGAGTTTCTTGACCACCTAAACCCGCGCTTCGTTTTCACGTTAAGGCAGCAGTCCCCTCTAACTTTGATGACACTGTGATTAAAGCAATGACTCACGAGTCACTTCTAGCTGAAGCCGTGAATAACCTGGCCATTTTTTCCTGGAACGAAACCTGCAACGCCGCAGGTCAACTTTGCCGACCACAATAGGACCAACAACAGAAGTCGCTGGAGTCAATCTCGACAGCCAAATGGTAGCCAAGCACGACCGAACCCCGATACGCGTAATTACAGGTACGACCTTAGATTTTACGAAAGAGCGCCGAATTCCAACGTTGTTTGTTTCCGGTGTGGACGCACCGGCCACATTCAAACTTTCTGCCGTACCGTGATCCCAAATAGGGAAGTTCGACGCCGGCGCAGTGAGAATATACACGACAGACGCTCTCCATTTGAAAACCATAACGTACAAAACTCGTTTAGAGGACGTCAATGGTCCTCCAGTTTGTCCTCAAGTCCGCGAGCTAGGGGGACAAACGATGGTCGCCGTGATCCTGGACGAGTCTTTGCGGTGAAAGCGATCAATGAATCGCCTCTTCGAGACCCGAGTTTCGGTCTAAACGCGATCGCACCCCAAGATGCGAAAGATGAACAGATAGCGGCTCTAGTTCATCGCAATAATCAGTTGGCGAAGCTCGCCTTCGCAACCGATTACCCAAACCAATCTGTTGAATCATCCGAGCACCAGCATCGCGCAAGGCAACGTTCTTATAGCCTTCCGCGACGGCCTATAACTTGCCTGCTCATCCTAGCTATTTTGGGAGAATGCCTAGCAGATGTGAAACCAATAACTATGCTCTGTCTCAACACCGCTTCTAACAACTACTTCAAGATTCCTCGTGAGGTAAACTGCTCGAAGGGGCTGCCGCCATCCATCGCCAAGCCAAAAGCAAGCAAGTTGGAGGCATACCATGGTTCCAGCAATTAGGAGAGTCCTGTGGGTTCCCTTTCGAAATGTCGGTATGAGGACGGAGCATGCACAGTGAAGTCAGGAGCAGCAGTTATTTTGAAACCTCAGGAAGAAGAATTCTGTCAGTTCATATTCGTAGCCACTATGGAAGGAACCATGGCCGATAAGGCATGACTTAGCAATACTGAATAATTTGCCCTCTCTTTTTCATTGAGGAGCACCCAGTTTTCCGACTGTGGGCATACGTTAATTAACATAGACCAGGGTTACGCGGTAAAACTCGTTAGTGTTAGGAGTCGCAAACAGCGAAGTGTCAAGGGCACACAAGCAAATTCCCCGGTAGGACTAGCTATATCAAACCAACTCGCCGCTCAACTTCTGACCGTTGAGGGAAATATGGAAACTTCATCTAGCGCCTCGTTCCATCATGCGATCTTGTATCTGTGCAAATCAATGAATTCGGTGAGACAATCCATGATCGCAGCGATTTCGGCACAACCTACTTTGGCCATGCGTGAAATTTTGGCTCGCACAGACATAGAAGCAAAATTCCTCGTCGATAATATAGTACGAAGCCAATCATGTACCCTTTTGCCTGAAAGCAGAAGCCTTTAACGGATTATGTTTCTCACTACCATTCATCAAAGTGAAATTACCGGGTGGTAAGGTCTGGAGCGCTTTCATCGATCCGGTAACTTCTATAATTACCAACGAAGCGGAGCAAATATCGTGTCACGAGGGCATCCGGTTTGAATTTGTTATTAACGGCACCATTAGGAAGTTCGATCCTTTTCGTGCCTCGTGGGAGCGGCTAGCCCCCAACCATATCACTTCTATTGGAAATTCAGTCGAATCCTCGGCCGCATTTCAAAAGCCAGCTTTGACTATCTTTAATAATTTAGTAATCTCTAATATAAGCGAATTCATGTCAGAACAGCAATTAGCGGAATTATGGGTAGCCATTGAGGGTAATCAGGCAGTTCTTGATAGCCATATTAACACCCACAGATACGACCAACGACAGGACGTCAAAAACCTAGATCTATCCATAGGGTCACTGTTATCGCTCCCCGACATCTCTTCCCTCTTGTATCAATCCTGGATCATCATTTGGAAATCTCCTGTGAATCTCTGAGGCATTTAGCCGATTCTGAGTACGGAATATTGGAGCACTATCCTCCCTCTAGAACATATTAAAGTGGCATCTCGAAATTCAGTCTCACGTGTGCAGTCCTCCCTTGTTAGGGCAAACTCGAAAAGAGTGGTTACACATTAGATGTGCACTGAAATTGTGTATCAAAGTCCGAAGGTGAACTGAGTGGACGGTTTCCACCAATGGAATTAGCTGGAAATGTCACGGAATCACACTTCTAAAAGCTTCCGGTACAAGAAGCGAGAGCAACATGTGCTTTTCAATTACCCTGTCCTCCCACACTCCGCAGTGTACTCTTTGATAAGATATCAGCCCCTTCCTTTTTTCATGCATGAAATAATGGTTGTTCTTAGGAAAGAATGCGGATCCCACTCATTTTGAAAATGACTCAAGTCATTTTCTCTTGAATGATTTCCAGAACAATGATTTTTGTGGCATTGTATTTCTTTATTCCCAGAAAAGTAATTTTACCTTGAAGGTTATCAGCAGAGCGACGAAATTCGAATTGCAGTCCTCATGCACTTCCAAATACTGTTTTCCTTACCGTCTAAGAAGGAGTGCTCATTTCCGAGCAGCAATATCTTTATCCACATTTAACTGGATAATGACACGTAGTCACGCGTGTGTAAAACTGCAAACAGCAAGCAGTGCAACAACAACGGCCAAAATATTTAATAAGATCATTATGAACCAATACTGTTCTGAAAACTCTCGCTGACGACTGGGGAAAGCTCAGATTCCTCTGAGTTCTTCGCTGAGGCTCTTTCTCCTAAACCACTGTTCAAAGAAAGGGAGACTTATAAGCTTTTTTACGAGTGAGCTACTGTCTCTCATGGAGGAACCACTAAAATGCATGCGAAGAATTCCAGCATCGGAGCGCAGAAAAGTTTAGATTGGACATGGTCAGAGAGCCCCAACAACCATTTTGGGAGGAACAATACTTGGAGCGATGCCATAAGGGGTCTGCAGACTTGAAGTCGCGGCGTTGCTCGCAGCGACGAAAAGCTCTGAGTGATGCAATATTGATCGCATTCGACGGCGGGGCGGCCGACGCAGCGAGAATGGCGACGGTTGAGGACCGCAGTGTTTTGACGCCCTCTACGGCCCTGCGTCACTGCCAGCGAGCGGCAATCGATTCGGCGACGATAATGTTTGGAAATGTTTTTTTTTCGCCGCGTCAAGGCTGACGCTCGGCGACCAGTCGCCAGTCGGTGCAACTGCAGACCCCTTAAAGGCACAGTCCAAGCTCAGGGGTAATTTTTTATATTATATTCCGAACGCCGTGTATCGCATCCCTGCCAAGCGCGAAATCTCAATTTGGTCAATGAAGCGAGAAAAAGCGAGGAAAAAGTCGGCCACGCCCCCTTGAAAGAAAAAAATGGATAACGCCCACCGAGAAGCTTCCGATCTCAATAGAGAAGAGAAACTCGATTGATTCTATTTAAAATCTATGTTCTTCCATTTATTTTGGTCTGGCTTTATACTGAGACCTGTTGCAGAACTATGGCTGCCTATAACGAGAAAAAACAGGCTCGAGACAACTCGTCCGCGAAATTCTCACCCTTTAAATGTAGAACCTTTAAGGGGTCATCACTCTCTTAGTAGCGAGTTCTGAGCGATTCCGGAGACACCATTGTGATCAGCGTGAAATTTTCTCGAAGATAAGCAAGAAAACAAAAATTTGATTCTGAGGTTGGACTGTGTCTTTAACGCACTCAGGAAGTATTTTGCCCTGTTAGCCGCAAGGGGCAAAGGAATCGGGGAGTCGCGGTGAGTCGCACGCGGCGTTTTCGTGGCAGCAGCTACGCGCGCAGATGTTATCGGAAATTAAACTTCATTCGCAGACCTACTTCTGCTTTCTTTGGATCATGATGATTTTCTGACACTCGTAATGATAATTTTGCACACTATTCCATATAAAAACTACGCAACTGAAAGTGGTGTTTTTCAACTGTAAAAGTCAGGTGTAAGACAATTTCACCGTGAATACTTTGGGAAATATGGCACCAGATCACAGAAAAATGCTGACTCATGTATCAACTTTACAGAGGCCTTGCTTTGTCTCACACCCACGCAGAAATAAGGAGATCGAAAAAGTCTAAAAGTTGTTTTGAATTATTTCAGAAAATGATTTGGCGCAGTACAACCTCAGGTAATGAAAAAACCGGGAAATGTAGTGAAATGGCCAAAATACGATTCCGTGGTCAAAGAGAGCCCAAGCCGTGACAGACAAAAAATCGAATTTTACAAGCCTCCCGTTAGAAAAAAAAAACAAAATCAGGCACTCTACTTAAGCACTAAAACATTTTTTCAATTGAAGCTCTTATACGGAAATTAGCACAGGTCAAGTTTGGTGAGTGCAATGCTCCAATCCAGATCGTGCTTAGATAAGCTCAACGGAGAAGCTTGTCAAATCCGGCCCTTATCTGTCAACACTTATCGATAATTGGATTGGTTTATAATTGACCGCCAAATCGTATTTAGCAATTTAACTATATTTCTGACTTTTTTCTTTACTTTAGGTTATTCTGCGCCGAAGCATTTCCTACAATGAGAGTTTTTTAAAGTTTTTTTTTACTTCTAATATTTCGGAAATGTGACATTGCAGCCTCTTGCCAGGAAGCTTAACTTTCAAAAACCTCTGTATTTTCCCGAAGTTCCTCTCCTAACTTCATTACTGCTTAGCTGTTTTCATTTCGTACCGGCAAAAGCTTTGACGGAAGCCGCCCTCAATATGTTTCTAAACCGGTACCGATTGATACTGTGGGGCGAGTACACTTCATAAAACTTGTGACACACAACCAACAAAGATCGCCTCTCATTGCTGCACTTTATGCAGCAGGTTTAGATGAACGGACAACTTCGAACAAATGAACATTTGGGAAAACGAAACAACAGCGAAAATAGGCACAAAACTTTTAAAACCCTGATCTTTCAGATTTGTGCATGTTTGGGTGAGAACGCAAAATGGCGTCGAAGTATGGTTTTGCTTGAGCGCGATGCGATGTGCTGGCGCGATGTACATCGCAGAGCGAATCATATCGTGCGCGATATAAGTAGGGTTCCCCTATATTTTCCTCGTTAAGAAGAGATAGTTCTTTGGCTGTCTTCGTAGGAGCTTGCCCACTACGGACGTAGCGCCCAACAAAATCGACAATTTCTGGATCATGGAGTACGATCTGCGTTCAAAAAAGGCAAATCATCGGGACTGCTCGGTATAAATATGTCAAGCTACCAAACTCGTTTCGTCTGGCAGCTCCTTGCCTATCAGTCCTCCCCTTCTTAAGGGCAGTGTCCACGACAAAGCCCTCCTTGAGGTTTCAGTGTGAAACACTAACAAGGTACGACCCCCGAGGTAGGAGACGTCATGAAAAAAAGTCTCCTAAAAGTTGTGAAGGATGGATAGTTATCTCCATAGGGCGCTCTCGCATCTGTGGTGTAAGTAGGAGACGCAGGGTTTTGCTGGAGCCAACAACGGGGCTCGGCTCCACCGACCTGGCTGGCTTATGGAGTGAGCAAAGTTAGGAACCGGACATACCATTCGACGCAGAACTTTACGTGGATTTCAAAAATACCCTTTACTACAAACCTATCTTGAACGGGTAAAGAGTTTTAGGTCAAAAACCGGTGTTTCGTAAAATAAATTAGGCTAAAGGATCGAGAAAATATTTTTCCAAACTGGAAACACAGAGGTCAACGTAGAATTCTATGGGGATTCCGAAAACAACCTCCTTCAAAGATCTATCTCCAAGCACAAAAAAGTTATGGACGAAAAACCGATCATTTCAGGCGGAAAAAATGTACTTTATATACTGAAATTGGCTAGAAGAGCGAAAACGTATTTTTAAAAAGTGAAAACGCTGCTCGATGCAAATTTTTATGGAAATTTCGAAAACAACCTTCACCAAAGGGCTATCTCTAACAAGGGAACCACAATGAGCCATAGTAACCATTCTGAGTGAGATGTATACACGATTGTAGGTCCAGGTAAGGTAGTAAACAAATATCAATACTAGCTGCCTAGACCTCCCACAGAGAACGCTGTGACCCGCCGAAGTTTGCTCCCCGCAGAAGAGGGGACACGTCTACGCGGGGTAATCAGTGGGCAGTGTGGCAGCCGTGGTATAGTGCAAGGTTCTCGCTTCGTGAATGAGCCATGGAGGGTTCGATCCCCGAGCCATGCGAAATTTTTGCATTTTTAGTTTTCTCCTCGGAATTTTATGATTTTCTTACCTTCGACATTTTTAGCACTTTCGCACATATAATCAGGTTTCGGAAATACAATTTTAGACACATTCTCTCGACGTATTCTGTTGCCTTGATGGAAGAATTGCGTTGTTTTCTCTTCGTTTGGCGTTGAAAGTGGAGAGCGAAAATTCATTTTAACACTGATGGAACGATAAAAAAAAATGGGAAAAGCACAAATGATGTTTACAAACGGCGCATCGAATAAAAACCGTACACTGACATCCGTCCTCGAAACAGTCTGCGGCCTCAAGCCGGAATAGGTATTCTCCCGGAGTGTCAAACTGACCTGGACGCTCGTCTACGTACCCTGCCATATAGTACTTGAGGAAATTCACAAATCTCGGCGCACAAAACATTCTGTAGACTTGCGAAATCACCATGAGAATGTTGTCTCTTTGTGCTACAATGAAATCGATGTCGTTAACGAGTATATGTGCTCGGATTCTTTTCATGACATTCTTCAATGGCCCGAAAAAGAAGACGTCGAGAGGTTGAATCATCGATGCTGCACCAGGAGGGATGTTCCGTACAACTACGAGATGGCCTAAACTAGGTTTGCATGAGTGGAATTTACCTACAGGACTAGAGTGAATTAATTAACTTCGGGAATTGCTTTGTTTATGGTCTCGATATCACGAAATGACGACCACGAGTCCACAATGAGATATGTCTCACGAGGTCCTCCAGGTACAAATACGCAGCTCCTCAACCACTCCACCATGTGATTTTTCGTCATTATGTGAGTGGTACCAGCTCGAACAACGAGGTGTGGAGCCTCAAAGTGACCTTGACGAGGGAAAACTCCGTTTCTTTCCTGCAGAAGGACAAACAGCTTGTCTCCAAGTCTGCCATCAGCGTAGACTAGAGGCAACACTGTGTGGGAGTGCGTGGTTGCCGCTTTGCTATCCACTATTCTTTCAACCTATAAAGCCAGATGACGGTTATTTGGCTTATTGAAGGGGGTAATCAAAGCAATAGCTATTATTCACCTTTTTTACAACCGTCTGGTGCCAGACTCCGAGCCGTGGTCATTTCTTTCGCAAAGCCGGACTGGTCCCCATTACAAAAACAGGCCAAAGGAAGCGTTCTCATGTCGATTTTCACGGATTCCACGAACTCTCTTGCCTGCATTTCTATATCTTCACGGGATCTGAACGTCCGTCTTGTCACGAACGTTGTAATTCTCCTTGAAACGACTCCATAACATCTTTCGAATGAATCAATCCATGTTGAGCTCGCCGTAAAGTTCTCAATGTTTTGGTGACGTGCGAGGTTTAAAGCCAGCGAACGAAGGTCGTGATCATGCAGCGTTACTCCTTCAAAAATATTCGAGTGAATTTGTGTGACAATATTCTCCGTGTTATTACATTAGTACACACCTGCTTGAAACTTGCTCTGAGCAATTTCATGAAGCAGATTGGCGAGATTCTTAAGTTTTGCGGCTCGCTGAAACCTCTGCACGTCGTGCTCCTCAATCGCTCGCAATTTCGTCAAATGATTCCAACATTTGATCCATCGGAAATTATGTTGCATAACCTTCAGCGTACGACTACCCATCACTGATGCTCGATAGAAGGCAATAGCATCTTTAACCTAGAATATGTCCGAATGGAAAATGAATTTTGGAACAAAAAACATTCTCAAAGCTGACTAGTGGTAGTTAAACACACCTTGGCCGTTGGAACATAAGCGTCCCCGAAAATCACTACATCTTCGCCTGTTTCAACCGAGGAGTTTCCACCCAAGTAATCGTCTTCGCCGTTCCAGTCTGGATCATCGGCAGCATCGCTATCCAGGTCTTCTTCCGAGTCGGCGTCGCAGGGTGCCAAGATGCAGTCGCGTAGTATACGTGTGAATTTTTCCGCAATCTTCTTCTCTTCGCGACAAGCATCTTGACAGTCGAAAGGCTGTCCAAACTCAGCGATTAATAGAGAAACAACCTTTTCAGGACGGAAAACCATCGCGAATAATCAATAGGCGGTAGACGGCGCGTGAACGGGTAAATCTCATGATCTCTCTAATCAATATATCACAAGCACCGTTGATTAACAGTCCGCTCAGACTGCACCTGACTAGAGTCGCTCAAACATTCTATTGTGGGTGCAAGTGCTCCAACAGAGATAAAAAAGTTTTTCTCTCCATTTTCAACGCCAAACGAAGAGAAAACAACGCAATTCTTCCATCAAGGCAACAGAATGCGTCGAGAGAATGTGTCTAAAATTGTATTTCCGAAACCTGATTATATGTGCGAAAGTGCTAAAAATGTCGAAGGTAAGAAAATCATAAAATTCCGAGGAGAAAACTAAAAATGCAAAAGTTTCGCACGGCTCGGACCCTCCATAGCTCATTCACGAAGCGAGAACTTTACCACTATACCACGGCTGCCACACTGCCCACTGATTACTCCGCGTAGAGGTGTCCCCTCTTCTGCGGGGAGAAAACTTCGGCGGGTCACAGCGTTCTCTGTGGGAGGTCTAGGCAGCTAGTATTGATATTTGTTTACTACCTTACCTGGACCTACAATCGTGTATACATCTCACTCAGAATGGTTACTATGGCTAATTGTGGTTCCCTTGTAAGCAAAAAAAGTTTATGGACGCAGAACCGGCAGTGACACCCATCAAATCTTCAAAATGACTTACATGAGTGTTGGGTCACTTTCATTCTTTTTCGGGTTTTTTTTTCACCGGTTGTCGGTGGTTTTCCCTACAGTTAAGTTCCCCCCTTTACCTGCCCAGAGGTGAAGGTTGGTGGAGAACATGGATCCACCCAACGAAGCTATGCTGCACGGTGGCTATGGCAACTTTAGTCAAGCGATACGTGGAATGGAATGCACAGTGATCTTGGAAACTGCTTATACCTCGCGAATGGGCCGGAATCAAACTGTCAAGCCTTGTATAGGGCAATTTTATAGTAACTTAATGTGCGGAGCATACGAACTCACTGCAGCTGCTCCGAATAGGAGGGTACAGACGGTTTCAGATGGTTTTTTCTTTTTTCTGGAATATCGGAAGGCTCGTAGGAAAAACCGTTACTTTACTCACATCCCCCACAACTCGCAGAAGAGCTTTTTCCAAGACGTATTGCCCCCAGCCCCCGTGGGGTGGTCCCTTGTAAGTTGACAGATGCTGGAGATGATAGGGCCGGAGAAAGCAGCGAAAACGGGCCAAAAATCTACGAAAGCATCTTTGAAAATTATCTGCAGTGCGTCTACCCTGCGCACGTTTTCGATGGCAAATTCCCAAGCAACTCTGCCGCATCCAGCCTGCTCGATTCGTGCGCATTTCGCGATTAAAGCGCGCTTACGAAAATAAGCAGGGCCCATAATTCTCGTCCACGCGCTGAACGTTAGAAATCGTTATTTTAGCTTATTCTGGACGCTTTTCTTCGCTGCTTCTTCTTTATTAGTTACATCGCCACCGAACAATCCCATTTTTGTGTTGAACTCGAGTGTGATATTCATCGGTAGCACTGCTTTTAATTAAAGGCAGTGTTCGCGATAAACTTCATCCTCGAATTTTTCATGAAAAACGCTTCTCGTGGCTCTCAGAAGCAGAACAGGGTCAAAAAAAAACGGGACGAAAAGCTACCCAGGAGCCGCAAAACGGCTTAGAAAAGTGGGTAAACCCCGCCGCTGTGGGCGATTCCCGCCTCTTTCCGCCCCTCGACGTGAACGAAGGAACACTCGAAATCGTGAGTTGAGCGATGGTTTCCTATCAAAAGCCCCGTTCTTCCCTTATTCTCAACTTCTCTCTTTACTCAGGTCAGCTCGCATACATTGGCTGCAGAAGACGGAAGTTACAAGCCTCGGACAACTCGTCCACTATTTTCCCTAGTTCAATTTTTGAGGAACCATAATTTCATTCCCAGAAGGTCTTGTACGATTCCAGAAGCATCATTGGAATCCGAAAGGGACCGGTTTCAAGATAGGTGAAAACAGAAAAGCGATTTTTATCGAGAACAGTGCCTTTAAAGGCAGCATACACGCTCGTAAACGTGATTGAGTTAACTACGGAAATAGAATGGTATGGCCCAAATTACAACGCCTATGCATTTTGAAGTGTCAAAAACGACCCACAGTGCCGTTACATGAGTTAGGAATTGGCTCCGCCCTGTATTTTCACGCCCCTTGTATTTGGCCTTTTCCTGCAACGCAGGGTTGCTGGGTCATATTCACCGTCGGCACTGTTGATAGATTGCCTAACAAGTGAACCATACACGTCACTGACGGCAAATATGGGTCAGCAACCCTGCGTTGGAGGAAAAGGCCAAATACAGGGGGCGTCAAAATACGGGCGGGGCCAAACTTGCTACTCCTATAACGGCATTGTGGGTCGTTTTTGACGGTTCAAAATGCGTAAGCATTATGTTGTAAGCCATATGATTCGATTCACCTAGTTATCTCAACCACGTTTACGAACGTGTATGCTTCCTTTAAGTAGAGTCTCATGCCGGGCAGTTTTCGATGTTTTCGATACTGGCTTTGAAGTGGCTGGGCAGATGGCTAGTGTGACAAGGGTCAGCTAGTAAGTACTGAGAAAAATCTGGCCTCCATTCTTAGCTACAAATATCCTAGGAGCTTACCAAGTGCTATCTCTGTTCCCAATAGCTGTCGTTCAACGAAGGCAAAAGAACGTTTTCGACATAGGCGGATCACTCGATACTGTCCCGAGACCAATACTGCGAGATCATTTAAAACTTTGGCAACGTAATGAACCCTTACAGAACTGGCTTTTGCGAAAAAATTTTGAGCTTTCTCGCTAACTGAAGACAGGGTGAGAGGATTCGAGATACCCTGTCTGAAATCCCAAGCCTGTATTTTCCTACCCCCTTGAGTAACAGAATGAAAAGTGAATTTTAAGAGAACAGTTTAGCTTCCTGGCAAAATTAGCGATTTGGTAATGGTCAAAAAAAAGTTTCAAAAATGTCTTGGAATATTTTCAAAAAATGATTTGGCGTAAAATAGCATGGAAAAATAAAAAAGCTTGGAAATGAAGTGAAATAACCAAAAAATACGATTTGGTGGTCGATCATTTCACAAGCTTCTCCGTTAAACTTATCAAAACGAAATCAAGCGCGATATGGAATGGAGCGTTGCCTTCACCCAGCATGACATATGCTGATTCCCTTGATACAGCTTTCAAAAATGGCTCAATGTTTCCGTTGCGCGCTTGATTTCGTTTTGATAAGTTTAACGGAGAAGCTTGGGAAATTATCGACCACCAAATCGTATTTTTTGGTTATTTCACTTCATTTCCAAGCTTTTTTACTTTTCCATGCTATTTTACGCCAAATCATTTTTTGAAAATATTTCAAGACATTTTTGAAACTTTTTTTTGACCATTACCAAATCGCTACTTTTGCCAGGAAGCTAAATTTTCAGAAATTTCACATATTTTTCCCAAAAGTTCCCTTTCTGACTTCAATTTTGCTCAACGATTTCCATTTTGGAATGATTTAAACCCTATGACCTACAACCATAAAAAATAAAACTCATTGCCGCATTTGGTGTAAAATGCGAAAAATCGATATTATTCATCATTAATATTTGATCTTGCATGATGAAAAGAATTTCCCAAACAAATGACTTAGAAAGATCAACAATCAAAAATCATTACGGCATTCTGTGCAACAGGCGAAAAGTCTCCAGAGCCGTAGCAGAAAAAAGGAGTTTTCGTGCTCCACGGCTAATTTAGTATGTAAACCCACGATTTTGAGGTACCCTTCAAAGTAAAGGTATCGAGTTCAAATTGGAATAGGAGCGACCTGCATCCATTTCTAGCGAACCATTCCAAACCATTTTTGGGCATCATATACAACTTTTTGCGCTCTTTTCAATGCAATTGAGAGCTAATTTCTACCTTCAGCCTGAACTTAGATTTCGTAAAACGGGTTGCGCGCGTGGCCGATTTAAAACCAAATCTGGTGCGCGCTTCGCGCCCACCACAATTCTCCGTTAAACTTACTTACTTACTTACTTTGCTTACTTTGATGATCCATCTTCATCGGAGGTCTTCTCGATGTGGATCACATTCGCTCCAGGATTTTCTGGAAAGAGCAACAGTCATCCAGTACGGTAGACCCTTCTGCTTGAATGATTTACTGAACGTGTCAGCCCAGCGTCTCGCGGGGCGTCCGAGGGTTCTCTTGATGTCTCGTGGACACCAGTACGAAATTCTGGTACTCCATCTGTCGTCGGACCGGCGTAGTACGTGACCTGCCCATATGTGCTTTGTTGATTCAATATGAGACAGCGCATCACGAATGCCAGACTTCTTTCGAATGTCCTGACTGCTGAGTCCTTCTTGGTATTGCTTTCGGCGGTTTGTCTTCAGAAGACACCTCTCCAAAGCTCTTTGCGAAGTCCTCATTGCGACCGAGATCCGCTTATTGTAAGCCCACGTCTCGGTGCCGTAGCATAACGCTGGAAGCACAGTGGAATCAAAGAGGTGAGCTCTAAGCTTATCGTCATGAACCTCATTGGCCACTTCCCGAATAGTGCCCATAGCTGCCCAGGCTGCTCTTCGTCGCCGACACATCTCATTCGTCAGGTCGTTTGCCATGTTGACTTCTCGCCCGAGATAGATGTAGCTATCCACTTTATCCAGTACAGCTCCGTCGAGGGTAACCGGCCCTCCATCGCACCTTTGATTCGTCATCGTATGAGTTTTACTCATGTTCATCGACAAACCAATCGCTCTGCCCACTCCATCTAACTCATTCAGCATCTCGTCCATCTCCTGCGTGTTGTTGCTGATGAGAACAATGTCGTCCGCAAACCGCAGGTTAGAGATATATATTGGAGCAGTGCAACACAAGAACATCGACAACTATCCAGTTGTTTGAACGTAAGCTGCGAATTCCAATCGAAAAAGGTGTTCGGCAAGGTGACACAATATCACCGAAACTCTTCACTTCTGCCCTCCAGTATGCGATGCTCCAGCTTGACTGGGACAACAAAGGCTTGAGTATCGATGGAAGAAAGCTCTCTAACCGTTAAACTTATCAAAGCTAAATCAAGCGCGCAAGGGAAACCGTAAAACATTTCATTGAAGCTGTAATACGGAAATCAGCCTAGGTCAAGCTATGTGAACGTACCGCTCAAATCCGATGCGCGCTTGATTTAGCTTTGATAAGTTTAACGTAGAATCCTGTAAAATGTAATCCCTCGTCAGTCACTACTTATCAAAAGTTGGCCTATGAATGACCGTCCAATTCCGGTTTTGGTCACTTCACTACATTTCCCAGTTTTTCATTAGTTCTGCTTATTTTGGGCCAAATCATTTTCAAACATATTTCGAGTTGTTTTTTTTTATATTTTATTTGGTCAGCTTCTATATTTCTTCTAGTTATAACATTGCCAAATCGTTACTTTTGCCAGGAAGCTAAACTTTTGGAAATTCCATATATTTTTCCCAAAGGTTCCCTTTCTGACCTTAATTTCGCTTAGCGATTCCCATTCTAGAGAGACGAAACCTTCTATGCTTTTACGCTTCTACCTACGGTAAATAATAAAATGATTACCTATCGGTGTGGTCGGACGACTATAACTCCTAGAAATTGTGACCCGCAGACATAAAAAACGACCCTTTCTTTCCAACTGAGGTCTCGTACGCGTTTTACGGCATCGTGCGCACTTCCAGTCGGATCCCACACACTTTCTGCGGCTTCCTGGACACTCCCACAGTGGTCCCGTACATTTTTACAGCGTCCTGCGCACTCCCACTGGGGCCCGCACACTTTCTACGGCGTCCTGCGCATTTCCACTGTGGTTCCGCAGACTTTTTTTACGGCGTCCTGAGAATTCCCACTAGGGGCGCGCACACTTTCTGCGGCGTCTTACGCACTTCCACTGGGGGCCCGCACACTTTCTGCTGCGCCCTGCGCACTCCTCAAATCCTATTCACACCAACCGTCTCAAAGAGGAAACAATCCTGGCCGGAAGCTTATAATTAGCTGTGTTGATTTTCATTAGTTCATTTTTAAGGTTCAGTGAGCGTAGGATGGTTTACAATAACATGTTTACATGTTTTTACCCGTCTTGGCCCTCAATTTTGAGGTTCCGCTTGAATTGAGCTTTCAGCTCCAACATTGAATAGGAGCTAGCTGCATCCATTTCCAGCCTCCTGCCAGAAAATTGACTTCCTAGCTAAATTTTAAGTGTTGAAACAAGATCGTGAATGCCGTCTGAAAAAAAGGAGATTAACAGCTTTTCGACCAAAATCACGTGTTTTTCTCCATTTTGCTCGGGTGCCAAGAAACCATCCCACAAGGATCGTCCCTGTTGTGATCCTAACGGGAGGTGGGGGTGATCCCACCACCACTGTTCGCAGTGGGGTACACCCCACTGTAAACCGTGGAGAGATGGGCCCATACTTGGGTACCACTCCACCTCCCGAGCCGTGGGGATATCACCTCGGCGACAAAAATTATCCTCCGGTATCCGGTGGATCTTCTGGAAAGTGACTAAGGCCACCTTCCAGGTCCGGCTCCGAAGAGCCGACTGAGGCACACGGTGAGATGAGGAGCCTTTTATACCAGCAACATTGTTAATACCTTTGTGTAAACATGTCTATGTTCATACGCGTCTTGACTTAGTACACGTAAAACAGGTTTTAACTTGCCGCAATAGGCCAAAGCGCAACTTTAACATGATAATCCCTGAGTGAGAAATTTTCGCCGGTGGCAACTTATAATCCTCTCTTTCTGCGGCGTCCTGCGCACTCCTCAAGTCCTATTTACACCAACCATCTCGAAGAGAGAACAATTTTAGCCGGAAGCCTATCATTAGCTGTGTCGATTTTCACTAGTCCATTTTCGAAGTTCAGGGAACGTCGGATGGTTTTCAATAACATGTTTACATGTTTTTACCCGTCTTGACCCTCAAGTTTGAGGTTCCGCTAAAATTGAGTTTTCAACTCCAAAATTGAATAGGAGCTAGCTGCATCCATTTCTAGCCTCCTGCCAAAAATTAGCTTCCTAGCTCAATTTTAAGTACTGCAACAAGATCGTGAACGCTGTCTGAAAAAAGGAGATTTACAGTTTTTCGACCAAAATCACGTGGTTTTCGCCATTTTTCTCGAGCGCCAAGAAACCATTCCCAACCATTTTTTGGTATATAGACCAGCTTTTTACGCTCTTTCCAATGGAGAAAAAACCGCATTTCCACAGTCACTCCGAACGCCGGTTTCGTAATCGCAGAGTTGCGCGTGGGCGAGTTAAATCCAAATCTGGTGCGCGCTTCGCCCGCACCACAATTTGATAAATTAGACTGATAGCACTATCAAGCCAAGAGAGTCTACGAGAGGAACAGCTTGATCCACCCGATTAAAACATGTTTACATACCGACTAATTCCCATTCATTTTCAGGAATTCCGCTCTATCCCGGCTGGCTTCTAGGATAGGGCATTTCATCGGTAAACAGACATGCTCGTGACTATCTTAAAAGGGGGGGGGAGCATTAAAGTAAAAGTCAGAAATGAAATGAACCACCGATCTATAACGCTAGCAATCAAAGTATTTCTATAGCATTTCATCAACAACAACTCAGACAAACCATCGCTCGGAGCGGAACCGGCTCCTCCCAATTATGACGTCACCGCCCGAGCAGTGAACGAGGGGCGAACTGGCACTGCGGTCCCTGTCCGGTAGGACATCGTCGGTCGCCGTCCGGTCGCTCTCAGGGCGACAGCAGTGCCATCGCCAGCGATGGAGACACGCGGGATTGGTTATTATTTGAGTGATAACGTGCGGGCTACGTTACCACTCAAAGAACAACCAATCCTGCGAGTATAAAAGGCGGCTCGTCTCGTGTAGACGAGTAGTTGGCTTTTCGAGGCCATTCTTGAGAAGTGACCTCGGGTCACTCTGAGGAAGACAATTGTTGGCGGCCGAGGGGATTCCCCATGGCTCGCGTCGGGGAAGGCTTCCTCGTTGCAAACCATGCTGGGATGGTATCCCTGTTGCGACCTGTGGCAAGATCAACCTCCTGGCCCACAGGCTGTAACAAGTACCTTATCCCCTTAGGAGGCTTAATCCTCTCTAGAAGAGGCGGAAATGAAGAAAAATAGCAGTTAGGAGAATTTCAAGAATCGCCCGGACAGGGACCGCAGTGCCAGTTGGGACCGATGATCGCTCTGAGCGGGACTGCTGTCGCCCGGAGAGCGGTGGCTGTCGCATGAATAGATGGCTAAATTTCGCTCGGAGCGGAGAGACAGCGTCGCTCGAGTCGCTCTCTGGTCCCGCTCCCAGCGATGACTTGTCTGAGAATTGATACCAGCATCACGCATCTTTTATCAGGCTTTCCATTCATTTCTGGTGGTTTATTTCATTTCGGACTTTTACTTGAGTGCACCCCCTCCCCCGTTTAGGATAAGGGGTCCGCAGAGTTGAATTCGCGGCGTTGCTCGCAGCGACGAACAGCACTGAGTGATGTAATATCGATTAAAATCGGCGACGATGGCGACCGACGCGGCGTGAAGGGCGACAAGGGGCACCGCAGAGTGTATTGACGCCGCGACGGCCCTACATCACTGCCAGCGAGCGGCAACCGACGCCGCGACGTTAACGTTTCGAAACATCTTTGTCGCCGCGTCAAGGCTGACGCTCGGCGACCATTCGCCGGTCTCTGCAACTCTGCAGACCCCTATTGTCTCACATGCTTCACTCCGGTAAATGAAATTGTTTCTCTCCTAGACTCACATTTGATAGTGTTATCACTCTGAACATGGTAGAGGCCGCGTGGGCCGATTTATGCTGTTACGTCGACCATGTTTGGGGGTGTGTGTGTTGCCTTCAGCAAATTCAGGTGCGGGTTTCGTACGCACAAAAATTATTTCCATAAACAACGAATCACGATAAGGCAAAATCAACGTTTTGGAATCCGTCCCGTAACGTGCGTGAATACGTCCGTTGCCTTGAATTAGCCGCCTAGTCAATGTAAGACGTAGACTCTAAGACTCATTGGGAGATCACGACTAAGCTGCGCTGTACTAAGTGATGCCCAATCCCGCTCGCCTCCCACGCTCGCCATAGCATTTACCCAGATGATAGCAGGCCCTGAGCCCACCCCGAATGCACCCGGAGCCGCGTCCATGTTGCGTTCAGGGTGAAAAATTTGGTTTTTTTCGGGCCACATATGTCGCGATGGAGGCCACATACGTTGCGCTCCGGATGCTACCGAAGAAATTGATTCATGCAGCGCCCTGAGCGCAACTGTCGGCTGATGACGTCATAGTACGCCATCGAGCGTAAACGGTTCAGCCCCGGGCGCTTTTTATTAACCGATTTTAGTAACACCGTTGCAAAAATCGATACATTGACGTATTTCAGACGCTTCGCTAATCGATTTTCGCACCCATTTTAGCTAATTGACAACTTTTCAAGGAAAAATCCACCGATTTCCACACATTCACCCAATTACATCACCCTGTAGGCATGGCCAGCTCGGCTCCAAGGATAGATGATGAGCAGCTGATAATTTTTCTTCATGATGTTTTTCTGTTTCTTTCATTTTTTTTTCGTGTAATGCTTGCATGTATCTATAGTAAATAAATTGGGTGTAGATATTGAGAGTTTTGGGGAAAACGAAAAAAAAAGAAAAGAATTCTGATGAAATGATGATTGATCATGCAAATTTAAAATAATTCGAATTACTAACGCTGAAGTATTCAAATTTTGAATATTCATCGACAGCCTGTTTTTGAAAAATTCGAATTTCTCATAACATTCAGAGGCCTGTTTTTGATTTATTCGAATTCTGAATAATATTTAGAGGCCTATTTTTAACTTATGCGAATTTCGAATACTATTTGAAACCGCTGTTTTCGAAGTTGTCGAAGTTTGAATATTATTGCAAAATAAAACTTTTCGAGTCATGAATGATTCGAAATTTGAAAGATAACTCGAAAATTTTCTGATTAATACTGTGCTTATCTGGGCCAAATTCCGGTCCGCAATTGCGTCTCGACACGCTTTGCGGCCGCACGCGCTCGAGTTAGTCGGGTTTCCAGCGCCAAAGCCGACTCGATGTGGCTTTTTATACAATTTCCTCCAATTTTTCTTAGTTTCCAGTTTCCAAAACCCACCTAGAGTCAGCAGATCGACGGCTGCGGCGCTGGAAGCTGTTCTGACTCGGAAGCGTGCGGCCGCAAAGCGTGTCGAGACGCAATTGCGGACCGGAAGTTGGTCCAGATAAGCACAGTATAGTTCGGTCAGAGGTGTTTGCTAGGCAAACAAGCAGAAAGAGCACAGAAAAATCAAGTAAGCAGAAAAAATAGCCCAGCAGAAATTTATCAGCTATTTCCTCTTTACTGATATACTGCCCTGTTCTAAAAGATAATTCTAGAACTTTTTTCCACAACCGAGATTCTGCAAGAAGGGGTGTGCACAGAAACCATAGTTTATCTTATCGAATCAAGACTGCAATATACATGGCCATACGTCAATCTGCCCTCCACAGGAATGATACGTCAGCAAGGCTCAAGGAAAAGGAAACTCATTAGTCAATCCAAGGAAAAGATACAACAAGGAACCAATCAAAAGAAAGTAGGGGCAGATGTGTCGATATCGATCAAAGTCCGAAACGCTGGGGTTTGAGGGCTGGGCGTCGTCTGTGAGTTTCGAAATGCGCGCGGCAGTCAGCGCATGTGGCCCGGAGAGCAACCTGAAAGCACTACACGTTGCAATCACAACCGAAACGCACAGCAAGTTCGAGAATCAACTGCTCTGCGTTTCGGTTGCAGTGGGCGAGGAGGGGCGGAATCGGTTGCGCTCCTTGCCTGCTACTGTCTGAGTATGGGCAAAATTGAATCTCCGGAGCTGGCACGGCTCCCAACGCTATACTGTGCCCCCATAGACGACTGCTTTGTCGTCTGCCCCACACAGGATAAAATGGACACCTGTGTTTTGAACTTATCAACAATCAGTCGGAAGATGTAAAATTTACACGGGAAACACCGGTGGTAAATTGGCTACCTTTCCTAAATATTCAAATAAGATTTTCGGGGGACATCTTCGCCACAAAATGGTTTCGCAAACCAAGCAACCAACATGTAATTGTGCAATACTAATCAGCACTTTCATTACTAACAAAAAGGACAGTTATTAAAAATATGTACCGGACAGCGAAATGTGTCTGTACCGGAGAAAACGAACACAAAGAATCGGCTCAAATGACGCATAAAATTGCAGCTATGAACGGATATCCCCCATTGCGGTCCTACGCAGATCCAGTTGCTCAGCCGCACGTCGCGAAGAGCAGGAGTCAGCAGTTGACGGCAAAATTTCCTTAAAATTGCCCTTCATTTCGTATGAAGTGAACAAATCTTTGCGAAAATGCCTACGCAAAGCCGGTCTAGAAACCTGTGTTGCCATTGTTGACTTCCCTCCATATCACCTCGGAAACCGCCTCATTCGGTAATCGAAAATATGACCAATTGTGTGATCTGCCTAACTGTTAGGTAGAGTCCATACGTGGCGAAAGCGCGCGATCCTTTTTTTGTGCGCCTCTCAACGCTCCTCAACGCTGGAGCTCTGCCAACGCGTAGCTAAATGCCTCACACGGAAACCAGAGATGCCCAGGGTTTCGGAGGCATCTAGTCTAAATTTGACACGAGAATTTACGTAAATTACGGAAAGTTTAGCCTCAGTTGGTGAAATTTTAGCTACAGCGCCCGCATATTCTACGTAAATTCTCGCTACAGCACCCGCATATTCTACGCTTATTCTCGTTGCAGCACACGGTCGATCGACCCACCTAGTCTTGATCTGTACTCGAAAGACGATCCTTGCTGCGATCGAGCGCATCGCCGTTTCTTCCCCACGGCCTGCAGCATCCCAGCGGCCAAAATTGTCTCTAGCAAGGTCTTTCAGAGAGCGACACCGGGTCACTCTCCACGACCACCCACAGAGTGTCAAGTTATTCGTGGGTTGACTGGGCCAGGACTGATAGAACGGCATCCCTGCGTTCCGCGTAGCCAACGCGGGTTGAGATTGCATTTCAACACAGCCTGCCGCTAAATCCGTAGATTCTCGCTACAAAATTATAGCGAGAATATACGGGTTTAGCGTCAGAGAGAACAATGGTTCGAACGACACAAGAATATGCGGGTTTTAGCTATCGTAGCTAAAACTCTTAAATTCTCGCTACATGGAATGGGGCGGCGTTTCAGGCCGCGCCCTCGGAGGCATCTAGCTACGCATTGACAGAGAGTAGCCCGTGCCCGCAATTACATAAGCACTGGCAGACACCCTCCCCCGTTTTGATTCAATTGACAATCTTTGACCGGGTGATCAATCGCTCACATGGGCGCAAAGGCTGATCATTTCCTAAGATTTGCGTATTCTGTGGTAGGTATTGGGGCACAAGGGCAACAGTTTTGCAGCATGTTTAATGCCCCTACTCTAGGGGTCAGGCAGTAATCTCGAAATTAGCTGCTTCCTTCTTTGAGCTGGCGCTGGCGCGCGAGAGGGAGCGCGCAAGAGCGGCAAGCAAAACGTGTGCCCTTGATGAACATCGATTTTGTGCAATCGCATGCTCTCGCGACGTATGGACGATGCCTTAGAGAGGGAGATTGCACTGCATGCGGTGTGTTCTACAGGATCTCGTGCCAGCTGTGCGGCAAGCAATATATTGATGAGACATCGCCGTCAGGGATGTGCGTAATTACGACTAACGACTAACGAATTCAACGACTAACGGGCTTTTTGGGTGTTACGACTAACGACTAATGACTAACAAAAATAAAAATAATTTCGTAAGCAATTCCAATATTCGTTAGAAAGCCAATGGTCATTCAGATCGCGCTCCAACCGGATCCTTACACCAGGATTGATACCCTGTTGGTTGTTTTGGGTGAATGGTGCAAAATAGCCATAGCCTTCAGTATTTATTAGATCTACTGACACTGCTTCGCAGTTCTGAAACCCCCACATTAAAGCCCCACTCGACCTTTATGCAAGGTTAGGCGCAGCGTTTATGCGTCTTCGCGTCGGTCTCGGTGCTTTATGGTAGGCTCACTGAACCGGTTCCGGCACTGATCGGCTCCAGCGGAGATTTTCGCAGAGGACACTATCAGAGGTGATAATATGGAGCAAAGCCTGCAGGCAACAACTGCCCAACGACGGGAACTGTATCTGATGATTGGATTTTAAAGGGTGCCGTCCTTCGACTTTCAGTCATAAATTCGAGATATGGGGTTTCTATAAAGTGGTGCTGGGACCTCTCAGGGGTAAAATTTTAACTTGGGTGCTAATTTCTTCCGACCTTTCCCCATTATGGGAACAAGCTCTAAGCCACGCAAGCGCTCGGCTCGCGACGCTGAACAAAGAACAATCAGTTCAGAGTCGGTTCAATTCTTCGTGTTGTCGCCACCAGGTAGATCGCAAATAACGTCATATAACGCAGAAAGTAAAAGTTAGCGCTGAAAAAAAAGCAGAGTTAAAGATTTCCTCGGTTTCCCATAGCTTCTTTTCTTACCGAAAAATGACAGAAATCGATTAACACACACTCTCAAGAATTTCGTGCATATTTTGAACCATGTATACGTAGGTCTGCAGTTTGAAGTAGGTTCTCTAACAAGGAATGATTAGTGTCTTTAATCGCTATGAATGTTTTGGAAAACATACACCTCTTTATGCTTCTCTTTTTTCTATTCATAAAGTTTTTTTTGTCTCAGCTGTTGTTTTTAAGGCCTAGATTTTTAACGACTAACGACTAACGACTAACGAGGGTTTTGGCCGGTTGAACGTCTAACGACTAACGAATTACAAAATTTTTACTACGCACATCCCTGATCGCCGTCCCTCTAGATTAGAATCAAAGAGCAATTAGACGGCGAAGATAGGCTGCGGATATCAACAGTTCTGGGATGTCACCGTGTCAACGCCCACAACGGAGATAATTACCATGCCGAGGTCGGGGTAATTGCGCGGGAAACCGATACCGCTGCCAGAACCCTGGAGGCATTTTGGATCCAGACGAGCGACCCAAAAAACAACCGGAGTGCCTATATATGGCTGAACAGCTCAAGCCCTATCTCAGACTCGCATTGTAATGTCGAGAGGTAGCAGTTTCGTTCTGTGCTCTGCTCTCCGCCAACCGTTCTATGCTTCTGGTTCTCTAGCGAGTTTCCTGGCAAGGTGCGGTAACTTCTTGGTTTTTCCGTTATTGATCACGTTTTGAAAGATTTTCTCTCGAATTTCAGTAAGGTTTAGTCGATGTTTGGCTCAATAAGCACATTTCTGATTCAATCCTTTCAGGCTCTAAAGACGGCGATCCCGCTCAAACGTGTGTAAGCCAATAAAACATCTATTGATCTAATGGTCCAGTTCAACAATGCAACTGTTACTGATGCTCCATTCTCAAGGTGCGAGAGTAACCCGAACGATGTTTAGCTTTTTTCTGGAGAATCTTATTTTGGAGAACGAAAAAGGGAAATCTTCCGTTCGGCAAATTTTCGAACAAACGAGAACGAACGAAAGAGCTTTCTACAAATTTTTGAGCATTTCCATCGTGTTCAAGTTCACGCTAGAAAATATATTCTCCCAGGCGAGTGTGTGTGCGCTCTCGCACTTGGATTTTTGTGTAGGTGTAGAATGGGTGTCTAAGTAGAGGGATGGGGATTTATGGTAGAAGGTTGGGTTGACGGGTTTTTCTTGGTATTGTACCCATAACTGCCCAAAACATGCGCGCCATAGAGTGACATACTCTAAATCCACTCAAAGGTTTTTGTTTTTTCGTCAGAACGTGCTTTTAGGTTGGATTCTCGTGTAAGTCGACTCTGGTTCATTTCAATAAAACTTTTGTTTTAGATTGTCACAGCGCGGAACTGTGACTTTTTCGTCGGAACCTCATTGTTACTAAATATATTTCACCGAGGCCCACCGCTCCGCTTCTGGTGATAGTCGAAATCCAAAGGTCACTAGGGGTTTTCCAGAGTCCACACAATGTGTGCTCTAAGTTGCAGAATGTGTTATACATGGGATTGAGGGTCTGTGGGAGAAGCTGCCATTCAGAACTTGTTGCAAAATGGGTGAGCACCCTTGCTCGAGTTGAAATTTTGTTGTCTAGACAGATGAATTGCGCAGTTTGCTGTACATAGAAACATTGTCTGGGTATGGTTCCGGTTGCGCGCAGTCAAGTTGAATGTGTCGTATGTGCTGTATCCAGCACTAAATGATCGCTGTTGCACAACATACGTCCAAAGGTATAGTGCAATGCTGCGTTTGCTCTCGCTGCTTTCGATCGCGGTGACTAAACGACTGCACTCTTTTACAACTACAGTGATTAAAGGCAAACAAATGTCAAGATTCCGTTTATACCAGGAAGTAGAACAGGGGGCTAATATCTAATCAAGGAATCCTCTGAATAGAGTGGGAGGGCAATACAAAAAACGCCATTGCACGCACTAAAACCTTTAAAAAAGCGTTCAATGGTCACTTTTGCAGCAAATGTTCTCTATGATCACCGTGATTTCGATCCTCCTGTTGGTTAGTTGATGCACAACTTGTTCACTTCATTCAAGTCAAATGGAAGCTCCTATTCAAGTTATTTCACGCACTTTCGGATATCCATATGATCAGTTTGGTAAGCGATCTTTCTGAATACAGTCATGTGAAAACTCAGGAGATATAATGAGCATGTTGGTCGATTTCACATTGAAGGCCGTGTTCACAATGATTTTCGCACCCGAGTTTTTCACATAAAACAATGCGTCGGCCTACAAGTGTTACCAGAATTGCGAAGAAACGGCGAGAAACACAGTAAAACGTAGGATTTCAGTGACGTTACTATAAACACGCACTAGTTGTCCGGCTGGGTAAACATGTTCATGGTGGTTGTCACCTGTGGAAAATTAGGTCAATCAAAAATAGAAGAATATTTCATGCAAAGCAGGATTAGTTAGGGTCCGAAGGAAAGAAAAAAACAGAGAGAAGAGAATTTTCAAGGACGGATCCACAAATGGTTTGATTGTTACAATCAACAGTTTCTGTGAGAGTAAAGAGGGGGGTGATACTTAAAGGCACTCTTCGCGATAAACTTCATCTTCGAATTTTTCATGACAAACGCTACTTGTGGCTCTCAGAAGCAGATCAGCGTCGAAAAAACGGAACAAAAAGCTACCCAGGAGCCGCAAAACGGCTTAGAAATGTGGGAAAACCCCGCCGCTGTGGGCAAGTCCCGCCTCTTCCCGCCCCTTGACGTGAACAAAGGAACACTCAAAATCGTGAGTTGAGCGATGGTTTCCGATCAAAAGCCCCGTTCTTCCCTTCATTCTCAACTTCTCTCTTTACTCAGGTCAGCTCGCATACACTGGCTGCAAAAGACGGAAGTTACAAGCCTCGGACAACTCGTCCACCATTTTCCCTACCTCAATTTTTCAGGGACCATAACGCCATTCCAAGAAGGCCTTGTACGATTCCAGAAGCATCATTGAAATCAGAATGGGACCGGTTTCAAGATAGACAAAAAAACAAAAAAGCGATTTTCATCGCGAACAGTGCCTTTAAGAATTTGGTGTACTTCTGGTGCGTTTTTCTCAATTTCTACGTCATTTTAGTTCTACCCGGGACCACTAATCAATATAGCTAATGATCTCAAAATTGGAGATTATCGTGAACACTGCCTTTAAATGTAGCACCAATATTTTTATCAGATTGTGGTTCCACGCAGTACTACACTAGTAAGATACGTGAATCAATCCTTGGCTTTCATAATGACATCAGAACGGCAATAGCAAATGGAACTGCCTTCAAACTCAAAGGCAAACTGCCTGGATCAACTCAGATAAACAAATTGGTGGGTTAATGGGCGATACGTGGAAAGTACAGTGCCTTGATTGAGGAGTGCACAGGTTCCCCTTGTTTGTTTGACCACGCCGACAGAGTGCAGTACGGTTGCAGCGAGTGAAGGTGAAAATGGGAACCTGTGCATAAAGGCGCTATAGAACATAGAGGAACAGTCAGAAACGTGTGATCCCAATCCGATTGGCGCTTCGCAGAAGCACTTTGCACGGTTTAAAAGTGGCCACTGGCCATCAATTCTTCATTTTCGCATTTATGACGAGGACAGAATTTTTACCGCTTCCACAAGGGAACCTTATCTCAACAAGTTCGGTGAATTATGTTTTCATCTGACTATGGGAGTGCCGAACAAGCAATTCTTCTCTATGCTTACCAAACTGGTTCAAGTTGATCGTATACCGCAGGTTCTGAATACGCCTATGATGCAGGCTATTTCGTTAACAGTACCTCTAAGAGACTTCAGTCAGTATGCAAGTGGCGACTTTTTCTCGTTAATAAAGGGTCCTTTTTTTGATTATCCCCTTTATACCTAATGTTCCTTCCAGATCTGTAAAATTTATTCGCAATTCGAGTGGCTATTGCGGTCCTCATTAGACGCAATTTCAGCGCACGTATGTTATCCCGAGTTCTCGCCAACACACAATAAGGCACCCGAAGTGCCAGTGCGATACGTGCCGGCTGTGGCGCTGTGTGGAAGCGTAATGTATTATAAATGATGAACAGCGGTGTTAAAACTTCATCCCTAATAGTCGAACTCAAACCTTAGCAACTACAGAATCGCTGAATAGCCCTCGTTTCTAGAAACCTTCAATTTCAAGATCTGGAAGAAAAATTCAATGAAAACAAACGGAAAAGAGCGCAGAAACGTCGCCACAAGCATTCTGACCAGTTCCTGTTCTCAGATAAGAAGGAGTTCGACGCTCACACGCGGTTAGCGCGTGCTCGTTCTCGGGACCCGACAGTGTGCATATTGCAGGGAGAAGGGCAACATAGTGCTTATACGCTTGTGAAGCGTGCACCCAAAATGAGGCTCGACGCTCGCAACGCCCATCTAAAGGAGGTCATACAACGCAACCTAAAGCCAGGGCTCAGATGTCGTCAATGTCTTCGGGTAAAAACCCAACTTTGCTGTACTTGATCCCTCCCAGTCGGCGGAGGCTCTGTCCAGCCGCTGGCGGCTCCTGCTGGTGCTCGGCGCATCGGCCGGATCGCGTTCCGGTGTGCCGGCCACCTGGCATGCGTGTACGCCGATTGTATATTCTCAGGCTTTGCGCCCAGGCCTTAAAATCGAATGGTCCGTCGTTCGAGCCCTTCAGATTGAACGGCTTGTCCTGAGAGCGGCTTGTCGCCCAGGAATTAAGAAGTTGCTCGCCCGCGATAGCCGCTACCGCGGGTGACAATGTTTTAATTTCCGGCTCCACGGTCAATATTCCGCTGACGGCGTCCTCTTTCTAGTTGGGCGTTGAGTGGCTTTTTATCTGATCTCAAACTTTCGTTTTGTTGATGCGAGATCTTGGTAGCGGTCCTACACTTACTAATTGCTCCGCCAACAGGTTTTTATGAAATCTTTCGATTGATGACATTTGATAGTTTTCAGTCATACAGTTGCGAGCTGGAGGCGATGGGACAGGTCAAGACAGTCAGCTGTCGAAAAGTTTATGAACCTGAAGGACAATCAGTGAATTTCTACGTGTGAGAAATAATGCTATCCTCTCTCTTATGTGTCTAGCAGAACATCAGAATGTCTGTGTGATTTGAAAGCTCTATCAAGAATGCCTCATTTCAGGGTTCACAGGATGCCACTGAATCCCGGTTCGGATTCTACACCTTCGCTCTGGGCAGTCAACACGTGGTATGAGCCGTACTAACTTTCGGAATGGGAGATGATGCGGAATACAATGATATATGTACGTATTCAATCGTTCGCAAACGTAAGAGTTGTGTAAGACTTATCGTGGGTGGGGAGAATATTTGCTGGTAAGATGTAGTCACCTTTAAAGAAAACATCAAAAATGTATTTGTTTGAGATGGCATACTCTAAAGCCATGAAAGTTGTATGTTCATACAAATAATGTAAGGAAACAACCATGAGGCCATCTGGAATCGCAGTGGCTTGCGTTTACCGTGCAACGTGAGTGCGTATTTGTGAAAACCCATGGACTGGATTAGCCAAGGATCGTTCGGTATTGGATCTTTGGGGAACAGCATAATTCTACACGGAACGGGAATCGAATTAGTGTCAAATTGTGAAATTGCGACATCTCTGAGTACGTGCTTTTCTGCTCCGAACGCGAGCTGCTGCAGATTATTTTCAGGCCAAAGGAGAAAGAAGAGATCTGCAAACCGGGTGGCAAAGGATGTATCAAGGATGATGATTGCGATAAGAACGACAACGCATGCATTAGCTCGATTGGAGACAAATGCAACGCAACATGCGTAACTTTTGGCCCCAATAAGGGTCTCTGTTCCCCAAGTGTGCAAATTTATTGATATAGGTTGATTGGATCGATATTGCATTCTGAACTTTGATTTCAGGCGGAAGACCATACTCTCATCAAAGCCATTCTAACAAAAAGGCTAACATCGAAGTTATCAAGAGAATGGTTTATTTACATTGATAGCAATGATTCGCCTTGCATAAATCTGTCCTTTTCAAATTTCATTGGAATACAATCCTAGAAGCAAGGTATTAAACAAGATTGATGCAGTAACGGCCCTTCATGTCTTCGACCTCTCATGCTTTTGTGCTTTGTGAGGCGACTAACTTCTCTTTGAAACTACTACGAATACTGGTGGCACTTTCTCAAACTAGATGGGCCATTTACCAAGGTAGCATGCTAATAGCGGATGGTAATGCAGGAAGAGCCACACAATGATTCCTTCTACTTTGAATCTTCAAGCTGGTTGGTGGCATTAGCCAGGAGTTCTGCTACGGCTTAATCATTCTGTAGACTGTCGCTATCCCACGGCGGACTTCACTACTCATCCATAGATATTAGATTAGATTAGATTAGATTTATTCCGACATATAAGACGTCGTGGGAAAAAAGAAAACATTACAATAATTCTAAACAAGCACAAAAGGATTGCGCGATATGCAATAGGGAAATGCTGAGTGAAAAAATCCATTCTAATTATTTGCTTTCTGAGAAACCTGTGAACCACGTAACACTAACAGCTGAGCAACCTCGCATCAGTAAAACGCTCAAAACCTAAAAATGTTTCAATATGTGCAGTGCTCTGCATCAACTGGCCTTAAACAGTAGCAGCTCTGATGGCAAAAGCATGAGCCGCCATGTTAGATCGCGCTCGAGCTGTGAAAACTTCATACTGTTCTATAGTTGATATGTTGTTGAAACAGTTACCTAACTTGTATACCTGTGGGATCGGAAGCTTACTCGAAATATTTCGCATCTGGGAACTAAGGCAATTGTTACACCAAAAGTTTGAGACCGTCACAGGTGCAGTCAACTGTTACGAATCGTGCCGAGACCACGCCCACACAGTACAAAAATGCTGTCGTAACAACAGTTTGCAGCAATTGTCGCGGCCGCTGCCTCGAAAGAGGATGTTATGCCTGAAATATGCAAACCGTGCGGTAATTGGTCGCTGTCGCGGTACAGTGCACTTCGACGGGTGTCAGCGGCAGCGAGCCATGTTTCAACCCAGTGCCGTGCCTATGACAGGCCTGTCGCACGGTGTAACAGTGGACTAAGGTCTCGGTCATAGTTGGTAAGAAAAAACGCCGTGACCTGCCGTGGCCGACCCGGTCGATACGTATGAAAAGTATGAACGATGGAGGTTGCAAAAAATACCAGGCGAGGCCGGATGTGGCTGACGCGGTCAATATGCAGGAAATATGTGGAACGATCTCATGAATATCACTCATTTCTTACCTTACATAATGTGAATATCGGTCGGGTCGGCCACACCGGTTGCTTTTTTCACTCCACCTCATGCATTTCCTTCATAACTATCGACAGGGCTGGCTGCTATACTTAGTGTCCGAATCACTCCTTGGATATTCGACCGGATATCCGAGATTAGGAAAATCCGATATCCGAAAGTTTGAAAAAATGCATTACCTGAATCGAACCAATATCCGGGAAATTTAAAATCGGCATTATCTGGATCGAACCATTACCAGAAGCGTCAATAATTCTGATGAAATCGGATAAAGTCGGATAATTTTTGGATGAATTCGGCTTAAATCGCACTTAGCCACGCCCTTTTTTCCGTGCCGTCTTCTATTTAGTATGTCAACCCAGGGTCTAACTCCTCTTTCCAAAATCAGAAGTCGTTGCGGCGCGGAAAAATGGGCGTTGTCAAATGAGATAACCAAGTGGCTAGTTCCATAAAGCCAGCTTGCTCGGATGAGTCCGGGCGGAGCAAGCAGCAGAGCGGTCGGTCATGGCAAAAGATAGAAGTGATGAAGAGTTTTGAACATGATAATCCCGATAAGCCTTTGATCGGCTGAAATTTAGGGAGCTAGGATATACACATAAACATCTGGCACAAGTATTATAAGAAAAGAGCACATTTTTTATGAACTCAGCAGCTTCCCTCTCGATAATCGCCTAAAAGATTGAAAGCAGGGAGAAATGAAGGGAGTAACGAGTTCAACGATACAAAAAACTGAGCCAGTCCTTCACGTAAGCCCTGCACTATATCGTTTCAGCCCCAACGCCTCAATTCTAATTGTTGCTTGAGTTTCGGCAAATATCATTCCTTACTCCATCAACCACTAGGACACCATGAAAGGGCTCCGAAATGAAGCAAACTCATCGCTCAGAACATCTTCAAAAGATGGTCTGACACAAGATCAAGCATGACCACAAACTAGGGAAAGCCACTTGTCAAATCTTATATACAGTCACCTTCTTCAAAGATAGCAGGTTCCTTGTTTATGATCTGATGGCAGAAGATGTCACTGGAAAATTTTAGTGTAGTCTTCCAACATCGGCAGTCTGAATTTGAGGGGACGAATATGTGCATGTTCATTGGCGCAATCTTGAGTCGCGCAATCTTGTGAAAATGTTCTGAGCGATTATATTGCTTCACAACAGGTTATTGGAAAAGGGAATGGAATTCGCCGAGAAATTAAGCATACTACGTCACTGATGGCTTGTCGAGTAATGTCTTCCTGGCCTTGGCCTTTAAAGGCAGTGTTCACCATGAGAATCGTTTTTCTGTTTCTCCACCTATCTTGAGAAGCGCTCCATGCTGATTCTAATGATGTCTCTGAAGTCGATCGAGACCTTTTGTGAACGGAGTTATGGTCCCTCAAAGATTGAGCTAAGGAAAATGGTGGACGAGTTGTCCGAGGCTTGTAACTTACGTCTTTTGCAGTCGATGTATGCGAGCTGACCTGAGTAAAGAGAGAAGTCGAGAATGAAGAGAAGAACGGGGCTAATAATCGGAAACCATCGCTCATCTCACGATTTCAAGCGTTCATTCGTCCACGTCGGTGGGCGGGTGTTGCGCTTTTGGGGTTTGCCTTGCGCTCGAAGTGGCAACTTCGGGCTCTTTTGGGGCTCTTCCTGGCTCGTTTTCATGCGTTCTTCCGATGTTAACGTTACAGAGTGTACCTCCACTACCCATTCCTAGTGAAATTTCAAACCTTTTTTTCATCGTGAACACTGCCTTTAAAGGCAGCAGGCACACTCAAAAACGATATCAATTTTATGCGATGAATCGAAGGTCTGTTAGTGTTCAGAAATAACGAAAAAACGGGAAAAAAATCTTGAAATGAAGATATAACGGTTCGTTCTATATTGGTCTGAAAGTGAGCGAGTTGTACCGCATTGGCTGAAATAGCGGAGCTAGCGACAAATTTGTTGGGATAACGACGCTTATGTACTCGTACAGCCCTTTCTGGAACGCTTACACCCTTAGAAGCCTAAAAACTGATCCAAAATGAGCGTAATCGAGCATGGAATATCTGAATTGAAGGGCGGAGCCCGTATCGGTGGGCGGAGAAAGGATGATTTGGTGACTCAATACGGTTCAAATACGGTCATTTTAACTCGTTTTTGACGCTTGCAACTTAGTGAGGGCTATTCTAGGGCCTGCACGACCCCACTAATGTAGTTATCTCGACAGCTTTTGCGAGCGTGCCTGCTGCTTTTAAAGAGGCAGCCATGCAACATCGTCATTTGAAGGAATCGAAAATTCATTTCCTCCGCAACAAATCGGTTGGTGGATCTTCCATGACTTCTCATTGGAGAACCGAATAGTTAGTGCATTTCTATCACCAAGGCTTAAGTGAAGTTCATGGCATACCCTTTTGCGCGGTAATCACCAGGTTCAACTTGTGAGCTCCGCAAACTGAGAGAACAAGATCATTCCTTCGTATGTCCTCATACTACGTCTCTGATTTGAGCCTTCAGCAATCCATAAAAGCCTTGCATACGACCCATCATCACTAAAGCTCCATCGCTTAAAGGCAGTGTTCACCGTGAAAATCGTATTTCTGCTTTTCCCCTATCTTGAAAACGGCCCCATGCTGATTCCAATGATGTCTCTGAAATCGTACAAGACCTTCTGGGAACGGAGTTATGGTCCCTCAAAGATTGAGCTAAGGAAACATGGTGGACGAGTTGTCCAAGGCTTGTAACTTCTGTCGACTAGCCGATCTATGCGAGCTGACCTGAGTAAAGAGAGAAGCTGAGAATGAAGGGAAGAACGGGGCTAATGATTGGAAATCATCGCTCATCTCACGATTTCAAGCGTTCATTCGTCCACGTCGGTGGGCGGGTGTTGCGCTTTTGGGGTTTGCCTTGCGCTCGAAGTGGCAACTTCGGGCTCTTTTGGGGCTTTTCCTGGCTTGTTTTCATGCGTTCTTTCGACGTCAGCGATACAGTATGCCCCTCCACTACCCATTCCTAGTGGAAACTGAAACACATTTTTTATCGTGAACACTGCCTTTAAGCCTCAGAGAACTTTAGGCGACCAGAAGCTTAGACATTCTGGATCCAGGATAGAATCGCAACGACATGCGAATTGGATCAAATCGAAAGGAATATCGTCCGTGTCTTTCGAATGGGAAGCCGCGCTCAGCGATCGGTTCAATCGATTGCTATATGCTTCGTTTTCCCGCGCGCATATTTTTTATGCCAAGAAGCTTAGCGGCTTCCTACTCAAATCACCTAGACCATGCAAGTCCCTGTAGAAAAAAGAAAGGTTCCTAAAAGAACTTGTTCGCCGGCCAACCCTGAAGTTCATGGGATGCAACACTCGATGTCGAGCTCCACTGCCTCCATCAACATCGCCAAGAAAGGGTTGTGGTTTCCTGCTACGAAGCGGGAAATTCGGGGAGCGGTTCACCCCTTCTCTCACATTTATCTGGATTCAACAATAGAAGCTCCAGTGCTAGTGGACCAGCACAAATCCATCTCCTCGAGCTTGCTTTGAGGAACTTGACCCACTTGACTTACTAGGCTGGCTTCCGCCTTGCGAGGTCAGTCATCTTCACCAAGGACTTCTCTAAAGTCAGTGTTAACCACAGAAACCGTCGTTGAGCTTTTTCAGGAAATCGAGAGGTGCGGGGCTCATGGCAGCAGCAATGATAAAAATAGCCCCAAATAACCCCATATGATCTTGAACTTCTGCGTAAAGCGCGATCCCTGCACACTCCCTTCAACGGCCACTGATCGAAACAAGCTACTGAAAAATCGACTCCGAGAAGAAAACAATAGTCAAATGGGGTGAATTTGTTGAATCCAAGCATCATGAGGAATGGTGTGATCATTCGATAATCGTACTCAGACAGTCGGGGCTTAGTATGTCGGCACAGCAGTGTTAGTACTCTAGGGCAAACATGGAGTACTAACGCTCGTTGCGACCAGGAGCTGCTTGCAACGGCAGCATATCTTGCTAACGTATGATGGCGTTCTACCCCTCGTTATCGACAGTATGTTCTGCAAACGGTGAGAGAATTTCGACTGCCACCGTCTTTGATGTCATATACTGCGTTCCATGTTTTGATCAATACGTGTAAAGTGAACGGTGCACCGGGGCCAGGGAGTCCCCAGTGTCAGTGTCAAGGCTTAGAACCACCTTTTCCGATCGCGCTTGCTCCCTAAGCAAGTCGGGTATGGAGTTATATTCGGTTTGCCGCATGAATCGATGCGCCAATACCGAATAGTATCACCATTCCGCGACAGATTCGGTCCGACGGACAACTCACGCAACTGATGATTTGGTTAACTTTAGCTGCCACGAGGTTGACGGAAGTGAGATTCTACGATGTTCCAAATTTGTGAAATTTGAGTCAACTGCGGCTTTCAAGAGCTTAGAGGCAGCAGACACGCAGAAAAATGATATCGATTTTATGACATAAATCGAAGGTTTGAAGCTGGTAATATGGGAAAGGAACGAAAAAACCGAAGCAATCTGCATGCTAATACGGGAATAACGGCTGTTTTTGTTATGGGGTAAAGTAGACGAAATATGCCCGATCGTTGAAATAGCGAATATTAACGATAGACCGGTTGAGATTACAAAGCCGATAGACTCCTACAACGTGTACTAGAACGCTCACCTCGTTGGAAGCTTCAAAAAGGGGCGGGGTTGACTAAGCTCATGAGAGAAGCTGACGAAATTCTTCGATGTGCACTGCTCAAATTCAGTGGTTTTGACTCGTTTTTGACGCTTCCAACGGCGTGAGCGTTCTTCTAGGGGCCACACGACCCAAGTAACGTGGTTACCTCAACAACTTTTCGAGCGTGTCTGCTGCCTTTAAGGATCGGCTCAGTTACAGGGCTAAGATCGAGTTTTGGCATGTGAGTGCAGCGCAAACTTGGGCGTTTCCTACCATTTCCTTCCCTTCTACGTATTTCAAACAACAAGAACCCAATACACGCGGCGATTCAAACTTCCGGTTTTTTGCAGATGAAGTTTCCAGGGTCATTAGACATTTCCATCCGTAAAAAATCACTAAAAAATCTGAGCCACTGGCAAGTTTTGGGTTATAGGAAGGTGTCTAAGCCGATAGCTTCCAACGCCATACACTTATCCGTCGGCGACAAAGGTGGGGATTTTATCGTTATCCCTCATTACATTGATGTGGCAATAACCGAGAACCACTTTTCGGATGCGTCAATTTATCGCCCTTCCTCGGAGAAACAGCTAAAATCGCAATATCTAAAGCTCAATAGGATATGCGTTTTTGAGGCGAAATTGGCGCTCAAGCCGCAATCAGCATTGAAAAGATTATCCATCTTGTCGAATTTCGTACTTGCTCATCAAAACTTACAAATTCAGAGGTCTTAAAAAAAACTTCAGAGGATCTCACTTTAGTCAACCCCGCAGCAGTTAAAGTTGGACGAATTATCAGTTGAGTGGGTGGCCCAACGGACCAAATCGCATGGTTCTTCAGTACGGTTCTCATCCAGCTCCAACTTTTGATACCAGCTCACCTGCGGGACATTAGCAATGACTCCGCTATGGAGGCAATTTTCAAGCTACTATGTCAACATCAAAGCGTACAGGGAAGGGCTTTCTGTGCTCAACCTTATGGTTCTGCTGAATGAATGCCTCAACTGCAATGTTTTAAGTGAACGGGAAACAACTTTTTCTCAAACACGGGGACTGGCTATGGGACGGCGGCTGGTGCCAACGCTCGTGATCGCATTCACGGCAAAGGTCGGAGCAAGTGTGCTCGAATCCGTGCATATGTTTTATTGTCACTACATTAGCGACTGTTTCATAATTGGCTCGAGGCAACAGGAAATTGACCAATGTTTCGATCTTATGAACGCTCAGTCTAAACACAAACTTATTCGGGAAAATTCGTGTGATGGCTGGTTGCCTACCGGTAGTACCGGTAGCCACAATCGTATCTTAATCCATATCTTGCTACTACACATCTTGCAAAGTAAAACACTGCGTCTCAACTCTGTCTCTTAATGTCGAGTGACTTTAAAGTGTTCACGATAAAAATCGTTTTTCTGTTTATCCGCTCATATTGAAAACGGTCCTGTGCTGATTAAAATGGTGTATATGGAATCGTACAAGACCTTCTGGGAACGGAGTTATCGTCCCTCAAAAATTGAGCTAGGGAAGCATGATGAACGAGTTGTCCGAAGCTTGTAACTTCCGTCTTCTGCAACCGATGTATGCGAGTTGACCCGAGTGAAGAGAGAAGTTGAGAATGAAGGGATGAACGGGGCTTTTGATAGGAAACCATCGCTAATCTCACGATCTCCAGTTTTCATTTGTTCACGTCGTAGGTCGGGCATTGCGCTTTTTGGGCTTGCCTTGCGCTCAAAGTAGCAACTTCGAGCTCTTTTAGGACTGTTCCTGGGTCGTTTTCATGCGTTTTTTAAACGTTAGCGTTACAGTGTGCCCCTGCACTACCCACTCCTAGTGAAAACTAAAACACATTTTTATCGCGAACACTGCCCTTAATTAAAGGCAGTGTTCACGATAAAAATCGTTTTTCTGTTTTTCCACCTATCCTGAGAACGGCCCCATGCTGATTCCAATGATGTCTCTGAAATCGTACAAGACCTTCTGGGAACGGAGTTATGGTCCCTCAAAAATTGAGCTAAGGAAACATGGTGGACGAGTTGTCCGAGGCTTGTAACTTCTGTATTTTGCAACCGATCTATGCGAACTGACTTGAGTAAGGAGAGAAGCTGAGAATGAAGGAAAGAACGGGGCTAATGATTGGAAATCATCGCTAATCTCACGATCTTGAGCATTCATTTGTGCACGTCGTTGGGCGTGTGTTGCGCTTTTGGGTATTGCCTTGCACTCGAAGTGGCAACTTCGGGCTCCTCTAGAAGCTTTTCCTGGCTCGTTTTCATGCGTTCTTTCCAAGTCAACGTTACAGTGTGCCCCTCCACTACCATTCATAGTGGAACCTAAAACACATTTTTTATAGTGAACACTGCCTTTAAGGTATCATTGTCGGTGATATTTCCCACAATGATAGGCGAGGAAGATTCCGGGCACACAGTGTCGAAAGAACTGAGGTGAACGAGCAAGGAATGACAAAAGAGCAGCTTTCATGCGTACTGAGGTCTCCGAGACGCCTCACTGCCCTTTTCACCTTCTCAAAGTGAACAAATGAAAACTTGAGACTGTGAAATCAGCAAGTGATAGAATAAAAGAATTACTGTTAGAGGCAGGGTTCGCAACAAAAGCGGTTGTTGCGTTATCTCCATGAAAAGATATGTAAACTCTGTTTCATTCCAAGTGAACTCATGTTTTCCGTTATCACAGCGCGGAGCGGTGGCTTTTTCGTCGAAACCTTATCACTAGTTATATTTCTCCGAAGGCCCAACGCTCCGCTGCTGGTGATAATCGAAATTAACAGGTCACTAAGGATGTTTCAGAGCTTAGGTATGGCCATCACAAAAGTAAAAGTAAGTGAAAAATTGAAGCAAAATGCTCAGGAACCAGTTAATGCTTGGTTTTCCCACGCCCCAGTTATTGAGAGTCCAAAAAATGCCAAATTCGCCGTCTTCTATTTTGCTTTCAAAGCAATTACTGTTTCCTCTAATAGTAAGAGACTATTGACCTTTTTGATTTAGAGCAAAATAAATGACGAATGAATAAGCGTTCATGAAAACGTCGTTAATTTCGGGGCGTGAGGACGCCTGCAGTTCGAAAATTGTTACATATCGCGTACACTGCATTCAGGTGAGCTATATACATATCACGCTTGATTGCATTGATAAGAATGATACTTTAATAGCGCGGGGTTATTCCATCCTCGCGAGGGAAGTATACAAAGCGTAGGTCGGATGTGAGGAAACGAATTGTATTACTAGTATCTCTCGAAAATCTATAGTAAAACTGGGCAATATCCCGCCCCGAGTCGCTGGCTCCGAGAAGTTATAAGCCCAAAATGGTAGTTTTTTGTGCTTCTTGGACCTTCCAAAACGATCAGGAAACTCTCGAAAATCTGGAAGCGGACCTCGTAATCGTGTTGAGCGACCAAAGCAACCCCTCCGAGCAAAGTTCAGGTGGAAACACATTGCCCGAATTTTGTGACGACTGATAGCGTTTTGGACTACGGATTTTCGGTCGAGCGGTTATTGATATCAAATGGGGGGTTCTAAAAACGCTTCGAAACGCTTCTCTCTTCCAGCACAAAAGTAAAAGCAAAGCTCCAAAATTTCATTGGAGGGACTTGGAAGTAATGTCGCTTTCTTACACTGAATACAAACACATACTGCTCTGCTTAGTTTCGTCCTCGATCGCCTGACATGGATTTGCTTCTACTTCGACCCTTTACAACAAGTTGCCTAACGATGATGGACTTCCTAGTCGATACGAGTCGAAAAGATCAAATTTACCCGATTTTATCTTGAGAAACCAACTCTGGCGTTTACGAATGTCCAATCCCTTAGGATAAAGATCGCAAATGTTTTTGGTAGCCACTGCTGCATACTTATGTACCTTGCGAAATTCAAGAAGCATGCCATGCCAAATGGGTAACTCTACTAGTATTCGGCTGGCAATTTTGATCAGATTTCAAAAAAATGTGGCTTAATTGTCTGTAAGTAAAGAAGGCACTATAACCTCGCAATGCCTCTGGCACACCTCTCAACTAAACAATAAACTCATAAATGGTGATCAAATTTTGACATGCGCATAAACGACATTTCTACCCGGTCCCCCTTAATAGTAGATGTCCAGCAGCGTTCAAAGGGTTTTTTTTCAATCTTAAATCAGAAGGGAGATTGTGTACAACCCTCCCTCCAAGAGTCGCTCATCACAGAATCTCACAGTTAGGGGGGGGGGGCGCTTCAAAAGAGAAGGGTGTCCCTTTTTCTTAACTGCCGAAATGCTGTCCAATCGGAGGGGATGGTTCAGAGAGAGACACAAGGTACGGTCACAGGCTAGCAAGTAGGCAGAGTTTTGGAATTTGGCACATTTTAGTAGCTCGAATACAGTCTTTTTGGCTCCTTTTAAGCGCCTATAACTGCGTTAGCGCTCAGGGAGAGGCCAGCGACTGCGATAGAGGAGAGAAACAGGCCTGAGACAACTAGCCCACCAAATTTACGGCGTCAAAATGTAGGAATCAATAGATTCACAACTACGTTTAGACAGGGCCTAGAGCGTGATTGTGATAAACAGGTGCATCGCTTTAAGTCCTGTGCCTCCAAGTGTTGTAGCTGCAATGAGAGCTTCAGTGTTTGATTGTATGGCTTGCCTACGGCTGGCTACGGCCTTCATCACATAGGTAAGGCAATGGAGAGAGGGTAAGTTGCTTTTGCTAGTGTGCGACAGTTAAGAGAGGATTTCTGGCGGCCTTTCTCTGACGAGCGCAATCCGTTAATGCATGTATAATCTGTGAAATTCAGTTACGAAGCCGCGACGCTGTTTGGCGGGCAAATTTGCGCGCGGAATATGAAGGGAAGATGGCTATCGATCGAAAGACTTCGCATCTGATTGCTAAGCGCGGCTGCCTATTTGAGAGGTGAAAACGATGAATTCGACGCGGAATGGTTCATAAATTTGGCGTATTCTGCTGCCGTCTGCGACCCAAGAATTAATGCCTACGGAGTGAAGTTTCTATAGCTTGTGTATTGAATAGTCTGGTGAGTGGACCAGGCGCGATGATAGCTGGCCGTGCGGTGTTGGAAGCATCACCAACCAACGGGGTTTCGATCGCGCGCGGCGATCTACCATTGCAGCTCCGTCCACTCGTCAGACTAAATTAAATGGGGGGACTTTATGTATTCCCGCAGTCTGCGTTCCTAAGTGCGTTTTCAACGGAAGGCATCGAACAGATGAACGATTGCGCGTCGACTGTGCTGCCAGAATGAATGCTAGAGCGAGATACAGATAAACTTTCAGAATGAGTGCTTTCTAGAATACGACTTATTCAAATGAATCAGTGCTTGTAGGAGCGGATTCTGTTTGGGGATATGTTTCATGTATTCTGGGTCTTACGAAATCTAGTGTAAATGGAGTAGACTTGGATGGTACACTGCATATTTATTAATGGTTCACTGTAAATACACATAGATTTCGCAAAACAAAATGTTCCTGATAGTTTCTATATGATTGTCGCATATACATATATTTACAACTTGAAAACAAAATGAAAATCGGCCCGTATGACTGAGAAATGTTATGGTTAGTCATACAATGATGAAAAAGGAATCTCAGGCCTATGACTGGCAGCATGAGAGATGAAATGACGTGAGAATAGAATCGCCAGTGGCGTTCAGAACAGAACACATCAAGTGTATTGAGACCTATACTTACTTACGTATTGCCCTAACTGAAAACCGAAGACTAAGGATGAAAGACTGACAAAGATAGACTAGGCTGAAGACAGAAAACTATCGATCTCTACAAAAATAAAGGCAGATTTAGTTCAGTTTCGCACAATTTCCCGTATTTAACAACACATTGTCCATTGCCATAGTTCGATCCTCTGTGGCTGAATTGTGGAACAGCAGGAACATCTGCAATCAGTGACTATACTCCTCACTCCAATAATTTTCACCTTGAATTTATAATTTCATTCAACGTTAGATTCAGTGCAAAATTACCCGGTCTGCTTGTTGCACTTTTATCTTGGCCCTCACTCGATTCCATGACCTGGCGGTAATTTTTTGTGTTTGACATCTGGAAAAAAGCATCATGCCTCACCCCAACTTGGGTTTACAAAAAACAGTTTGGTTCCCACTCACTTCCGTAGCGAGTCGATGCAGATTCGTACATCGATGCCTTCTGTGGGATAGACATCAACTGATAGCGTGACAGGACCTGGGAATGGGCCTCGTCGGAAGAGACCGGAGTATCCGTCAGCCGCTATCCGTGTGATACCATAGCGATTTTCTGGAAAACCATACATATGTACATATGTGTAGACCATGTGGACTGAGGCCCAATACCGTCAGCTGAAGTTGCTCAGAAAAATCGCCGCGTTCCATGCGTGTTGAATATGCATTCAACTCGAGTGACCACACCGATTGAAAGGCTCTATTGTAAGGTAAGGGCACGCGCTTCAAACAGCAGCACGTGCTGCAAAATTTAATCGCAGGAGCACGTGCTGCAAAGTTTGATCTCAGGAGCACGTGCTGCAGGGTATGCGGAGCTATCGTAGCAGTACACCTCCACGCGACGCGGCGCGCACATCGACATGTGACTCGTCCAGCTCGGCGAGCACCATCAGGTGCCACCCGCGACTGGGCGATCGAACTACCACAAATTTGGGTAGTTGAACCAGCGACGCTGCCGACATCTGAGTCCCGCCTCAAGAGTGCGTCGTATACTTTCCTTCCTTGGAAAATCGTTTTCTCATAGAATTAAACGTGCATTATGCACGCATTGAACGTTTCTTCTGCTGGGGCACGTCTGTAATTTGAAACACAATAGGCGCACGTGCTCCCCTAGCAGCATGTTCCCTGACTGTGCTCGAAACCTCCTTGTCTTCGAATTGAATGCATATTCGACAAGCATTGAATGCGGCGATCGTCTGAGGTTTTGGCCGGGAACCATAAACCAGGGGGTTCGCGCCGCCTCGCGGCGCTCTTTCCGGGAATCGTGTGTTTTTTATGAACAATTGAAACCTACCACGATCAGCACAAAACACGGCCAATGCGCCGCTTCGCGGCGCTTTGACTGGGAATTATAAGCCGGGGGGTCGCGCCGCTTCGCAGCGCTCTTTCCGGGAATCGTGTGGCTTTTATGAACAATTGAAACCTACCACGGTCAGCACAAAACCCCGCCGCTACGCCTAAATCTTAAATGACTGCAAAGTTGCGTAAGCCTAACTATACTTGATGGACTCGATGGACTGGAATGCATATGCATCTCACTACTGTTTTGGAGCGGTTAGCGATGTGACGAAATAGTGCTATAGTGCTGGAGACACAGGTGGTCGTGCTTTGTGCTTAGATTCTTTTATTATATGGAAGGACAAGCATGATGATTTTTCGGGCCAAAGAAAATTTCTTCTTTCCTGATGCAGCAAACGTCGCGAAAAGGCTGTGTCATGGGTATTTGAAGCGCTGATCACGAATTCGCTATCAATTTTGCGTTTGAAAGTCTCGTTAATGAGTTATGGTCCAAGCTTGGGTTTGGGAGTTCGTGTAGTGTAAGAATTGAAGCGTATTTCAACCGATGGTTAAAGAATAGTCCTTGGTTACTTTTGCAGAATCAATGCGTGAATTTGTCGTCGTTGAAAGAGGTTTTCAAACTACACAGAAGTCTTCGAAAGGATCTTAAAGCTGCTTGAAAGGATTTCGATAACGGTTTATCGGGGTTTGTGGCGAGGTATGAAGTCTGGGAAGTGGTTATAAGTTACGTCAATCATGTTGTCGTGTCACCAATGCACGAAGGTCGTGACCTCAGGTGATGCCGGGAATCGAATATCCTCCACGTAATGAGGGTGAAGTCGTTTGGCTGAAGAAAGGAAAAGAGCACAGACTGCTCGCTGATTTTTTGGCTATTTTGATGACAGTATGTTGAGAATCGAAAAACATAATCCTCCAACCTTCTCCTAAATGATTGCAAAGTTGCATAAACCTAACTATACTTGGACGGTTTCGATGAACTGAAATGCACATGCAACTCAATACTGTTTTGGAGTGGTTAGAGATGTGATGAAATAGTGCTAAAGCGTTGGAGACACAGGTGGTCGTGCTTTGTGCTCCGATTCTTTTATTACATGGAAGGATGCTGATTGGTTGGAAAGAAATCGTTCAAAGGACGCATTTCGCTACAAGCAGGCATCTCCCGCTGCGACCATTACAGTAGGATGCAGTACGAGGGAGCTCATAAAAATGTGGTTGTCACATGGAGGCGACCTGCAGGTCGAGCGCCGAAGTCTTACAGTCTGCGTCACTCTTGTCGTCTGTGATGCAGCAAAACGCCTACGATTGGCTTGTACCATCGCACCACTATAGAAAGGGCAAAACGTTAAGAAATATGCTCCGTCTCCTCCAAGTCAGAACAGAAAGAAGAAAACGTGATGAAATTTGGCTTCCAGGTAACAACGGCTGGCTATTTTGCCTACCATGTCACAACAGCAAGGAGTTGTGGGCTCTAGGTGACAACAATGAGTTCCTGAGAGTGGGGATAACTCAGCCAGCGTGCACCGCAGTGTTCTTTCCACTTCGACCACGCCCGGCCGCCAAGTTTGGTGTTTTTTCTCGAATGATCAGGGGTGTAGTAATCCCTCCGAAACTGCGAGTTTCGAAAAGATCGAAACATGCAGGTATTCTGCGAGTTTCGACCTCAAAAGAAGAGCCGATTTTGAGGCGATGTGGCAATAAACAGACTTCGAACTGTATCCATAGGGTTCCCCCACCTCAAAATGACCTATATCCCGAATCCGGTGCAAAATGATCAACCGCTCCCTATCAACTGCTCCGTTCTATGGAGCTTATTGCGAGTTTGCCTCATGGTTTCGGGCACCCTCCCGAGATGGCTGGAACTGGCAACAGTCTCTTCCTCTTCGCCAGGTGGGCAGAGAAATGAGAAACAGCGCAGCGGCGGTGGAGGCGCGAGACACTGCCAGAATTGGTGAGAAAAAGTGGTGCGGAGGACTTTTTCGTCGATCATGCCAGGTCGACGAACAGCCAGCCAGCTGTCGACAGCCGGCTGGCGGTAGTCGCCGCGCTCGGTCATCCTGGCCGCAAATCGACACCTCCCTAGATGATTGGTGATCGGATGAGGTCATGCACATAGATCACCGTTTGTTGGAGCGTGTAATGCAACGAGCACAGATCCTACCTGAATGTAAAACATTCTCCATTTTTTAGGGTTGAACCCCGTGGTCCCAGCACGATTACCTTCGAGCTGTGTGATGACGATCGGACCAGGATTTCGTTTTCAATTTTACAAAACGATCTCCTAAGAATGAAAGAAGGATGAAAAAGCACATTTAAACAATTTCCTAGATAGGCGAAAACAAACTTTTCTGTTCGAACCAAAAAAAGGAAAAATTTCTGCTCCTGCAATCGTTCAGACGAACGAACAAAGTTGCGAACGAAATCAGAAAATCTCATTCGTCTACGGGTGTAGCAGGCGATGAAAATGGTTAGGGTAGACTTCACACAAAAGATTAAAAATTGTGGCAGGAAATGACAGCAGTAATATTTGCAATAAAATCAAAAAGTATAATAAAATCCGTCGAAGAATGGTGAGGAAATTGAATACGCCGGAGTCTCACGTTATTGAGATCCTGATTTTGTTGTCCGGTAGGTGGACAGAATTCATTTGAAAAAGGTACAATCAAAATAATCTCCTAACAAAAGTATGTGTTATACATATGATTATGCAGGAAACGAGTTTTCCATTCCGCTGGACCAGTCACTTCATTAAATACACCTTGAGTGATTAATTTTAGTTGCGTCATTCCTCTATCGTTTTTACGTTCAAAGTAGTAACTATCTATAACATTAGCTACTAAATAGTCTGAGTCTCTGCGGTGGCCAAATTCACAATGCTGTGTTTGCTAAGTGAGCTAGCTATAATGGTAGCATCACCGGATGTTAGTGCAATCTTGGTGCAACGCCAGTGATCGCCGGTACGGCTGTAGCACTGCGGGTTCAATTCCTCTTGATATATCGGAGTTTTGCGAGGAAACCCAACACCTCGCATGACGATGCGTGTATGGTCCCGGTTTCAATCCCTTCTTTCTGCGCGTTTGCAACGCTAGCTCGCAACATTAAACTCGTAGTTTAGCAAGGATTACTACCGTCCCAGAAATAATCGATAGTGATCCTTCCTCTACATCCTAGCCTCCTGATCGTGTCATCACTACTCTAGCTCGTGTTTATTGATGGACACTCGTAGATCATGCAGTCTACTCCATTCCCCTACCTACGATAACTCAGATAAAAACAGCCCACTTCCCGCCGGCCAAGTCGGGCTAGTCGACTTCGCGCGGCCCCAATTTTGTGGGCGTGGCACAGCGCCCCACTTCCCGCTGAGAGAGAGGTTTTCCCGACTTCTTGCGGAGTGTCGGCGGGCAGTCGGCTTCCTCTCTCGGAAGGGCGCTGGTAATGCGGGTACAAAGAACATGTCGGCGACGGCGCACATTTCTTGTCGTCACTGCCCTGCATGGAGCTTTTTTTGCGTTGAGTTCTTGCTCCCTTCTTTATGATCTTCATTTTCTCCGGTTCTACCTTTATGTGAAATTTCCCATGTGCACCTGATTTAATTATTTAGTAGATTTAGGTTCACTTATTTAGGTTTTTTAAATCTCTCGGTGAGGAAAACGCTAATGCTTCATTGATACGTTCTTTCGTTGTGTTTTGGCTTCTGCTTCACCTTATTATACAGATATGTGGAAAATTCTTTTTCTTGCTTTTTTTTAAATTTGGTTTTTCATTGGGCATTTCTCCGCCAATGCAGTCCAAGAACAATAGAGCTGACAAAGAATTAAATTCTTAGATTTGATGTTCACCTACATATACATAGGATCCAATTCATTGTTGGATAATTAAATTTTGGGTTATGCGGATTTGGGGGTGTACTCTGTGACTCGTATTTTCAATGATCCGGATTAACCATTCATGGTCAGTCTGAAACAGACTGATTCAAAATGGTATTTTCTCGTTGGATTTTGGCTTTACATAAAGATTCAAATTCAATGTGTTTTGGTTATAAACGGAATGGTAACTAACAAAGAACGTTTTTTTTGGAGTCATCTAAAACATGTTTTCATTCCCTACCCAGAAAATTCTCTATCTGGATGTTTTTTTTTGCAAAAATAGAATCATGCTGAACCTGAGACGTGTTTGTGTTTAACTTATAGAACAACATTTCAGGAGTGCTTTGTGCAAACCCTACCGAAAGCATTCTTGAAAGTTGCAGCAGCCTGTGGACATTGAGTGTTGTTTTTACAGTCAACTTTGAAAGAAATCTCCCTGTTTGTAACTACATTTATTCGCTCTTTGTGTTGTGGGCAACTCTGTTTGCGTTAGGTATGGTTCATTTTGATGTATTCTGTTGAGCGCCGTTATGTGTTTATGATAAATTAGATTTCTTTTGATGGTTACTGCATTGAAAGTATTTTTCCAAATATTGTTTAGTGTCGGCGAGTAATGAAAAGCTGAGACAGTGACTTAGAAAATGCTAGGCAGTAGGGTTTCGGCGCGAAAATTGCATACTACATTCTGTTGCGAAACGTAATCCAAATTTCGGTGGTTCGCGAAAGAAAAAACCGGGAAAGGCAACTTTTGCTCTGCTCATGCGTTAAGACTAGTAAAATACAAATAAACGGCCACGAAAACTCGGTAGTCATTAGATGGTGGGCAAAAACAATACCTACAACATCCACCCTCCAACTTGGCAGAAGAGCTAGAAAAGCGTTTTCTTGAGATTTTCCGTCTTTTCCTCATACCTCCATCATATTTATGTTTTCCGGCGTGCAAAGATATTGCTAGAATAATCCCATAAAGATCAACAAGATGGTGTCAAAATTTTGTTGACAACTTTAACTATACGTTAATTATAGGTATGTTTCCTTTTCCGGAACACGTTTTCACTCTTCGGAATGAAAGAGCCGGCTGGGCATACTAACGAGTCAAAACGCGTTTGCGAAGGAGCAACATAAGCTTTGGTACATCCCTGTTGATTTCGATTATCACCAGCAGCGGAGCGGTGGGCCTCGGTGAAATATAACTAGTGATAAGGAGGTTTCGACGAAAAAGCCATCCCTCCGCGCTGTGATAACCGAAAACATGAGTTCATCTGGAATGAAACAGAGTCTACCTATAGTTGACGAATACTCAAAGCTATGAACAAAATTTCAATACCTTCTGGGTGGAGCGATTCTAGAAATATCCTTTTCATCCTGGAAATGCAAATTTGACGGAATTATGAGGAAATGACGGAAAATCGAGAGAAAACGCTTTTTTCGCAAAGTACGGACGCAGGTATTGTAATTGCCGCAAAATGCAGGTAAAGCGACAGCGAAATAATAAGCCAGTGTTGTTTCATTGCCTAAAAATGCCCATGGAAGGGTTACGAAATGTCTATGAAAGTGACGCAAAAGGTCCGCTAATCGCTGTTCAACTGCGAATCGCTTTTCAATGTGGTGAGAGCTGCAGATGTGAGGTCCGCAGGAGGTCTGGTCTTGATCGTGTGATTGGCCGCAGAGTGATGACAAATAGTTCGAAAAATGTCCGCAGACTGCTGATTTGGTGTGCGCAGAATGTGATTTAATTGGCCGCGAAATGCTGATAGAAGGTTCGCAAAACGGTAAGAGAACGACCGAGAAGTGTGCGCGGGCAGTTGACGATCCAGCGCTGAAGACTGTCCGCGGCCGATCTACAAGCCTCCCGCCGGAAGGGTTGCGGGACGTCGGCTATTAGGACCGCGGGAAGTGGGCTGTCTGTATCTGAGCATATTCGCTTGATTGTTTGGTCATTAAGGACCGAGTCTTTTTATACTCAACGTGTCAAAATGTACGGTTTGTATCCTATCTCTAGGAAACCTCGTTGCGAATATTGTCACTCTATCATCGGAGTGGAGCAGTGGTTTGTAAATTTTCACCATTGCGCTTTCTCGGAAACAACCGCTCGGCTTCCATGATAAAGCTATCATAGCACAGTCGCGGCTTCCCTCAACCAGAGCTTGACGATACCTCCGTTACCTGCCTCAACAGTGCAGACATTCCAGTATTACTTACTGATCAAAATCGATTGTCTGAAGAATAAGCTATACGTCTCGTTAATGATCAATCACAGTAGCGTCAAGACAATCTGTCAGAAGAGACCAAGATTATAATGACTTTTATGGGAACGAAATTTCGATCCGCAGTTGCAGAAAGCCGCTGTTGCACCACGCGGACTAAAGATAATCGTGCTTGGTCAGAGGCTAATCCTACGGGACTACGTGGTTTCAACACAACTATCCTCGAGCTGCATGATCTGGCAGCGGTTTCTCTGCAACTGTGAGCCGAAACTCTGTTCCTATGAGGGCAGAGTCCCTCTTGATGAATTCGAGGTGTAAGATCAATGTTCGCTGACACTCACTAGCAATCGTAGGCGCCGTATACAACAATATGGGATCAGATCTCGTACTCGTAACTCCATTGATCACAATGTGAAAACTCGGACACTCACGTTTTCGCCGCTCCTCGCGTCGCTATGCACTGATGCCTTATATCGCGCATACCAGAGGCCAGATTCATCAAAGCATTTTCCATGGTAAGTTGGCGTTACCGGCTAACCGCAACCGTTATCAGTTATTCACAGGCTTGCTGACTAACTGATAACGTTCGCGGTTAGCTGAAAAAGCTAGCATACCATTTAAAATGCTTTGATGAATCCGGAGTCAGATGCGACATATGATAAACGTAGAGAATTTTTTGAGGAGTTCTCCATTTTGATCGACGAACAATTACGGGGGGTCAATCCTGGCAAACTAAATTTGCTTAAAACAATGAACAGGTGAAAAAGATACGCTCGCTCTCGGCGAGCTGCAAAGTGCAGATATGTTCCAGAAAGCCACAGGTCTTGACCTATTGTATCTCTACAATGAGCGTCACTGAGATAGAGGAGTTTGGACTGCACCTTTGTGTCACCATGTCAAACTGTAATTCTGATATTCATGAGAGGACAGGCGTGGTTTACAGAGAAATGTGAACAAGACATTACTAAAGAAGACAAGCTGTTTAGTCTTGGAAAAAAACTCACGTTGATCACGTTTTGAAGCTATACTAAAGTTGCCAAAGGTATCGTCCACGTCGTGCATGTCGACCCATCTGAATTGGAAAGACTGAAGCTACTTCTCGAAACCTGTCAAAAATGGGGGTATTGAACGAATTTCTTACCCACAGTCTGCATCTGTCTCAAAGTCACACAGGGCCGTGAGGCAAGGCGAACACTTGCAGACGATTTCGTCCCCTTCGGCTTGACATCGCCCAGAGCTAAATTGAACTTTGGAAGTTGCAAGAGTGCAGAACGTCGAACAAAAATTCCTTAAGGCAGTGTTCATGATGATCTTCAATTTTGAGATCATTCGCTATATTAATTAAGTGGTCCCCGGGTAGAACTAAAACGACGTAGAAACTGAGAAAAACGCACCAGAAGTACACGAAATACTTAGGTGTCACCCCGGATATCACCCCGCCTCTTAAGCATCACAGGAAGTGTTTGTTGTGACAACGAAATCTTTTGTGGACCTATCCTTGGCAATTTTCTACTATATATTGCTCCGTTCTTCCCATAGAGTCCTAACTAATCCTGCCTTGTATGAAATATTCTTCTATTTTCGAATGACTCAATTTTCCACCGGTGACAACCATCGTGAACATGTTTATCCAACCGGAAAACTAGTCCATATTATACAATAATATCACTCAAATACGTCGTTTTGATGCGTATCTCGCCGTTTCTTCGTAATTTTGGTAACCTTTGAAGGCCAACGCATTGGTTTATGTGAATAACTTGGGGACGAAAATCATCTCAAACACTGCCTTTATTGGAACCGACGGCTTTTTCGCTTCATTAGCTGATGAAGTGATGTTACGGGCTACTCTAAGGAGATGTTACACACCTTATCCATATTTTACTTGGCCTCGAAACCATGTAAAAGGTCGTTCATCCCCGAAGTCGACAAAGCGTTAACAGAATTATATGGAGGGATTCGCCGACCCCTGAGGAATGGAGTATGCTTATTGCGTGCCAATGTTTCAGAGTGCAGGAGTTGTGTGCAGTTTGTGCGCTTCTCACTCACCTATTACTCTCTTTTTCCTTGCAATTCCGATGGCATGCTTCATCGCCGCGTTGGCGCCTGCAGACATTGTCTTCTGTCACCACTTCATTCGTCGCAAACTGATCTTCATGTAAAGGTGCAGCGTGCACGGCGGCTTTACGTTCCGTTGTGCGCTCAGCTGAGTAACTTTTCGTCGGCCGTCTCGGAGGAACATGAAGCTTCTTTCCCAAGTGACTGCCGCCCTCAATACGGTGTATTGGAGATCGCCGTAATTGACACATACAACGTTTATTGTACGGGTAATCACGCTGGCGAACGCATCGTGCTGACTTTCTAGAAGATTAGGCAGGAGATAAAGGAACATATTTAGCGAAAATTCAGGTTCTACTTACCCCTCGGCGCCATCGTAGATGCACTTCTCGCGACATTGCAGGAGGCCCAGTCGACCCACACAGAGTTTATCGTACGGCAGCGTCGGTCTGGAGAACTGGTGGACAATTGTAGTTGGACACTCGCCTTTAACAAGAAGCCTCTTGAACAACTTCACTGTTTCTATCATTTTCAACAATATCTCTGTCGATATTAGGCTAATCAAAACAATTTATGGTTAGCATTAATTCGTGATCATTCCAACTAAAAAAACTCAACTTTGAAGCTAGGTAGCAGCTTCAAGCATTAACGATTTTGCGCAGAACACATATCTCTAACTAGGATACCACTGTCCATATCAGAATGGAATTCCGGTCCTTAGTTGCAAGCAAAAGTGCAAGCACAAGCAGCTCGAAATTTCCGTGGTCCCACCGCGATTTTACTTTACATCTAGCCACAGCGGTTGTTTGCAAGTGCTAACAGAATTCGCTCCCAAGTGGACAGTATGTACGTACAGTACCGGACATGAGTCTATTCACATGGCCTTTCCGCGAATAATGCTTTTATACATATCCTGACTAGCCCTTACTGAAACTTGGTGAAACTTTAGTATGTTATGGGGCATCACAACCCTTGCTTTATGCATAGGCAAAATTGGTTTCTGAGGCAGTTTTTAAATATGGAATTTATTTATCATTTGGCGGTATTACACTGCCTTTATTCGAGAGTGCACAAGCCCTCTTTTGATCCACACTCGCTGCTACAGTACTGCACCTCGGCTGCGCGGTCTGTCGTGGCCTTCTCTCATCCAATCTCTCCCACCTCATGTGACAGGCATCGACCTTCGTATGACCACCGTCCAATCTCAGAAAAATGAAAACATATTACATGAAATATAAAAGGCCTGAATTAATGTACATGTAATATAAATCGGCCAATGTATATTACTTGCAAATTAACTCGACCGATGTATGTTACATGTAATATATCGTTCCTTCGCTCAAAGGCCAAATGTCGCACGTAATATGTTTTCGATGGTGAAAAAATAGTACTTGTAACATAAGAGACGATTACAATATACTTATAATACATCTCCGTCAATGTAAGTTACATGTGAATTATCTCTACTCAAGTAAATTACATGTACAGGCCATAAAACGGCCAATGTCTCACCGTCGACTGCGTACCACGCGCTCCGCGACCGCACGCGCGTCGGAAGCAGACAAGTTTTGGCCGCCGCGCGACGAGTTCCGGCCGCCGTGCGACGTTTCGGCCACCGCGCGGCGGCCGAAACTCGTCGCGCGGCGGCCAAAACTCGTCTGCTTCCGACGCGCGTGCGGTCGCGCAGCGCGTGATACGCAGTCGACGGTGAGAATTTGGCCGTTTTATGGCCTGTAGTATGAGTGTAACATAATTCGAATATCTCCAGCAACTGAGGGCTCATGCTGAACACCTTCTGCAAACCTCCACAGCATACGAGCCGCCTCATAACTTAGCCATGAGCGTAGGCCCATTGGAATGACATTCGACAGGGTGGTCACTCGTCCTGGCCGAGTCGTTGATCTCTTGCTCCTCATGGTCGGAGCTAATCGTGAGGAGGATTAGAGGGGTCGACAAGCAATATTTCAAGCAAGCTTAAGCCCGCTGTTTCTTGTATGAAGCTGTGGGATCAAAACTTGCTGCTTCAGTCATGAAGCAGCGAACGTTAAGCTCCTGGGATGTCCAAAAAAGTTCAAAGCTTGCTGATTCGTACCTGAAGTAGTAGCCTGGAACTTGCAGCTCCAACCCTTAGAGCATCGAGCTTCAACTTGCAGCTCAAATTAAATTAAATGAAATATAAGTGTATGTTACATGTAATATAAGTGTAGGTTACATGCGATATAAAGGTAATATACTTGAATGTCTCAAATATCTTACCCTTTATATTACATGTAACATGTTCTAATTATTCTGAGGATGGCGTTGGCCTACAGTACCCAGTGGTACTGCTATGCTTCGGCAGTGATGGCCTACCGGGTGACCCCGGAACCCTGGGCTCCGTCCCCAGCAGCCTTGGCTGCTGAGGCTGCTGAGCCTTGGCTGCTGAGGAAGCCAGCATCTGGGCGCCAATTCGGCCTAGACCGAGCGGCCTGGAGGCTGGTGGAGGCCCAACGGCTTCTGGCATTAGTCACCGCTAGGGATATGTGGTTGACTAGTGGGAGAGGTGTGCGATACTAAGCCACCTCGTACTACGCTACGTATATTACGTCGTGGTAGACTACGCTATCTACCACGCGCTGTGGGCTGTGAGCCAATTGAACCGTTAACTGTGAGGCCAACCCAGTAGATGCCTTTTGGTGTTAGTGCCTTAAGGATAAAATGTTATAACTTACTACTGTGTACCGTGTATCTGTGTTGGTGTTCATATAGCGCTGCTATGCCGGTGTCCATACGGTTGGCTTGTGTTGTTGTGCTATTACGCTGGTATTACGCGGGACTATCCCCCCATGCGCCCCTTATACATGTTGGTTGGGTTACGTGGCTTGCTAGTGCGGTTGTCCCAGGTTAGTGGACAAGGTGATCGCCAAAGAACGCGAGAACTCCGCCTACTTGAGTGGAGCAGATTGCGAGATAACCGCGCGGTAACGGGGCGGGCTGACGGATGCATAGTAGCCATCGATGCGTCGCGATAGTGGGCCGGGGAACCAGGGATCTAGTGAGATCCTTCTAGGTGTTGGCCACACCGCTATCCAGGGTTGTCATATCCGTGGGTAGGTCCATGCACGATGCGGTAGCATCGCGCTAGGTGACCATAAACCCCATACGCGTTCGCGACAGATATATTGTAGTGGTGAAGCTGCCAGCGGACCGCGAAGTTTATAGTCGACTCCAGAATAGGTAAATACATTGACCATTAGAAGGTTTAGAAATTTCTTCATGCGGCGGTCGTGACTGGGTAACGAGAGCATGGTCAATCTCATTGATAGTCGTTCCGTTCGGCGACTTCCAGGTCCATCTTCGACTTTCGAACATCTTGTAAAACGAATTATCGTGAAACAGACGTGCGCTACACAAAAATCTGCCAGAACATGGCTATCACATTTCCAAACCCGTAGCAGTTATTCGCCATTCGAAGGTTCTTCGGAACCGTTGTATAACCTTGTAAAAATTATTCTCCATCGAATTTTGTTTGGAATAAAATCGAAAGAAAATTATGCGATATTACACCGATTAAGTATCTCTCTTTGACGTTATCGAAAAAGAGATAAATTTATGTCCCAGTTGTACTTTGTCAAAGCTTATAAAGCACATATTTTGGAATGGTTCTGGGGTGAATAATTTTATAGGGGTGAATTTCCAAAAATTAACTCTAACCTGTTGAATTTTCGATTTTCATAAAAATTCTGATAGAGGCTGTTTTCTCATAAAGTTCTACAACGGTTCCGAAGACCTCCGAATGGCGGACAACTGCTACGGGTTTGGAATTGTAATGGCCATGTTTTGAGGGAATAGTCCCAATTTGAAAGAATTTTACAAAATGATAAATAAATTCCATATTTGAAAACTGCACCCCCAAAAACCAATTTTGTGTATGTGTAAATCAAGGGTTGTGATGCCCCTTAACGTACTAAAATTCCATCAAGTCTCGCTAAGGGCAAGCCAAGATATGCGTAAAAACATTACTGGCGGAAAGGCCATCTGAGTAGACATATGACCGGTACTGTATCTATGTTTAACAATCAGCAGAATCTTACCGTCTTTACAAAATCCCTTCTTGAGCACAGCACTATCGTCGATGGGTTCGCTGATCATAGGCTCCCGCCTTTCGACAAGAGGTTTTTGAATCGATGTGCCTGACGACCAAGAACTGGCTGTTTGTTGTGCTTTCGGTAGCGCTACTACCGGTACTGACGGTAGCGCTATTGCAGGCGCTGACGCTGGCTGAAATTCACACTTTCTAAAGAACACAATCGCCTGACATTTGCTTCTCCAAAAGATCGTTAGACCAAACTCGATGAAAACTACGATGGGTTCATTTTCACTGATTTCGCGAAGAGAAAAAGAGTCTCATATTTCCCTTTCTGATCAAAATTCATTAATTTCAAAATAAACTTCTGTTTTTGAAGGACTGTATTGGAAGCCACAAGAATACTCATGAAATCGTTAAAGGCAGTGGTCGCGCTCAAATATGCTCGTCTTTTTTTTCCTCTCTAAACCCTTTTCTGGGTATAGAGTAGTAGAACCTATAGGAAAAAAATCGCGAAAAAATTGCTGTTCTGGGCCAAATTTTAAGCCTGAACTCCCTTTTTTTTTGATGGTGGACGAGTCCACCCTACATCATCGGCATCGATGATCTCTAATATCAAGAACATCAGCTCGCTTGAACTTGAATTTCAATCAATGAACATTCGGATTTATGTACATATAGTTGACCGCAATATTAAAAGGACATGGTGTGGTTGCGGACTCGCACTAAATTACGGTAGAATCTGGCACTTTGCCAGATTTCGTCATCGATTGGCGCCAACCGTCGTCTCTCTGCTCACGAGAATATCAGCTGTGGCGCCGATCGATGACGAAATCTGGCAAAGTGCCAAATTCTACAGTAGTTTTAGTGCGTGTCCGCAACCGCACCATGTCCTTTTAACATTGCGGTCAACTATATCTAGTCAAAAACATTGACTGAAGTGCTTGCTTTCATTGTTCAATTGTTTTATTAGGTAAATTAGCAATTATTTCTTCCTCTGAGTGTCGATGATTTTTGAATGCTTGGCATGAGACTGTGATCTTTCTGTGTACGTGTGCACGAACTGGAAATTTAGGGTCTTAATAACTCTAATTCTAGCCCTTTTTTCACCGCGCTACCTTCATAGTTTTTAAGCTGTTTTATATCTAAGCTGATTTTTATAGTTTTTTTCGATAACGTTTTTCATCGTGACCACTGCCTTTAAGTCGCTTCGCTCAACGCCTTGCTTGTGTCACCGTCTTCTCAACATCTATTCTGGCGCAAGCCCGATGTTTTCAATTGTAAATCGGTATACGGCGCAAGCTCAATTGAGACCTACAAATAGCACGCTATCGTATTGGGCCACAACAGGGGTGGGTACACAGAGAGCTTAGTCTACGGCCATATTAAAAAATGACTTCTATGGAAGGTGTTATGAAAAGATAGTTCACAGCGATTTGGAGCACAGCGAACGAGGAACTCTTGCTTGGATGAGGATTGCTTGAAAAATCCTTGCTCTTAGAGAGATGAATAGCTGTGTCGAGGCATTGACATGAGGTGACAACTTCTGTGAAAATTTGTCAGTCAAAAAAATACTCACCGCCGCCAATGGCGTTGGAAAGCGGGGTGGTAATGGCATCGGAATAGGGCACTCGGTAAATTTAGCGGACACATCGTCGAGAAGAACAACGTCACCATCAGTTACGTTTGTGAACTTGATGGAGATCTGGAGTAATTATCGAATAGTCCTCTTCGGAAAAATTCCGATTTTGATTTTTTCCTCAAAATTCAGAGGGAGAGTACTCGCCTGGAAGTTTGCCGTTTGTGGTATAACCTCATTCATCCATCTCCCGTTCGAGATACGAAGAGGAGCACACATTATTGTATCTTCCTCCCTATAATTAGAATCTTTTTAGGTAGTTCATTTTCCTCTACGAGAAGGAAGTAGGGAGCGGAATAGTGTGGGAATGGCACATGCTGTAGCTCACGATTTTTACTTGCCATAAAATTATTTTCAATTTTCCCTCGGAAATATGAACATCACTCACCTAAAACACAGTTCAGCGTTAACCCATGGACCCCGCCAGATTCTCGCTGTCACGTTCACTGAATCCATAGAGCAAAGCGCTGAACGAAAATGATCCCTAGAGACATCTAACAAATAGCTCCGAAGAAACGATAGTATACCAGGACAGGTGTCGAGTTGCAATACGCCGGCTCCTCCTTTTGCTACACCCACGAGATACCGATGTGCTGGAAATTACTGAGGAAATAACGCCATTTATTTTTGCATAAATTTTGAAGGCATCGTTCAGGTTGGAATTCGTTGCGAGATTTCCATACATGATGAGAGCTCTTGCACCCTATATAACACGTACGCTAGAAAAACAGAAAAAAAAAACATCAAAAACTATCTGGAATGCCTTATATCTAGAAACTGGAATGTATCCGTCCGAAATTTCCTTAATCGACTTTTGAGAAAAGAAGAGTCCATCGCCAGGAATGTCTGTGTTGACCACAATCTCTCAATCAAATAAAGTTAATCATTCTTTCAGGTAATTTGTGGGGATGAAAAGGTTAATCGATATGTGTAGAAAAGATATTCCTCACGTGGTCGTATAATATTTTTCATCAACTTCCCCTCAATTGTACTTAATCAGTTGTTGATCAGTTACTTACACGACGGCTGGCAGCAAATTGTGCCGTATGACTGACGGGTGCCGGCCTCTTCCACGGATTTTTCGATCTCATATATCTTCGCAACAAAGCGTTGATGACCCGTCAAAGTCCCTAAATTCTCAGACGGGCCCAATCAACTAATAAAACTTGAAGAACAATAGGTGGTTTTCGGCGCGTACGATGCCTTCAAGAACGATACCAATCGGGGTGCTGGGTCGAACCCCTTATGAGGCACCGTGCTGTCTTTAGGCAGCGTCCATACGTGGCGAGAACGCCCGCTCTCGCTGTCCAGCGCTCCACTGCGCTCTCCAACGCTGATGGGTGCGTGTACAAGGAGAAATGCACCCGCGAATGCATACTTCCCCGTGTCGATTCGTTTGGGAACGTCTGACCTAGTGATCACCCACTCAAGTCAACTCATTTGCTGCTCATTTATCACGGTTTGGGATGACCTTGTTAGGCCTATTAGGCACGAGGATATTGGTTCTGAAGTAGGTTTGACTTTCATAGCTCGAGGGATCTAGCAAATGACTTGAAAGTGGCCGCTTCTCTCCCGAATTGAGCGTAAGCGAGCGAGAGAGGACGCGAGCGCGCGAGAGCGAGCGCAAGGCTAGAAAATCGTGTGTCCTCGATGAACATCGATTTTGCGTAAACGCGCGCCCCCGAAACTTATGGACGCTTTTTGGAAGAGGGATAACTATATACGCATTTGATCCCGGTTGACCTCCGTAGTCAAAAGAGTTGCTGCTTACCCATCAAACCATGTTTTGTACGTAATATAAAAAATGGCGAGATGGGTATTAATAGCGAGCAAACGACGAAAAACAAGACTAAGGGGGCAACACAGGATAATCATGGAGAAGCGGAAAGAAGAGCGAAGAGGGAGATGAGAAGGGAAAAAGTGAATGTGTGAGTAATAATGCGCACGGTGCGATTAACACGCCCTGATCAGAAATGAAGGGCGTGCGCAGCGCTTATAACTGCACCCCAAACATTCCTTGGCCTCCTGCATGATTCAAAATTTTGAAAAAATTCAAAAACAAGAGGCATGTTTTCTGCATTTGGCCGGTTCGGTTAACCGAATCATTATAGTTCTGAATTTATCCTGTTGATCTCTCTATTCTCATCAAAAATTGTGAGGCTATAATGTTTAATTACTCACGCAAAATATGCCAATTTGATCGATTACTCAACGCAGAGCCATAGCTCAGCAATCGATATTATTGGGACTATTTAGTAGTAACACGCTGTAGTAACACGCGATTCCCGTAGCTCTTTCGCGTACGGGTGCGGAACGGAGGTTAGAGACAACGAGAGAGCGTATAGCAGACGGATGGAGTATCATCGCGCGCTCACGCAGCGCAAGATTTTCCTCATTGATCCGTTCAATTCCCCCAATCTCAACTGGTGGGCTTCGCTAGTTGACCAGTTCTGAAGATAAGTGAATGTGCTATTTGGCTTACATCTGCAGAAGTCCTGAAAGAGGACCTACTTAAAATATGGCTAGCTTCACGCTGTGATGTTCATATAGGGGCCGCAGCTTTCGTCGCCAGGAATAGGGTGATGGCTAAGATCAACACGCAAAAACAGTTGGTATTCGACGGTGCCATGGCTGTGAAAATACATAGAATAGTTTTATTCAAAGACCAGTCCCGAAATCAGATTTAGAAAAAAAAACTAAATTACCTATTGCCAACTATTATTTCTGCAGTTACACTCGACCCACGAGAGGTCGCAAGAATTCACCAGCTGGAAAGAGGGGGCCGCATAAAGATCAGAGTTGGAGGAACAGGAACGCATTTCTTAAAAACCCGTCACAACGCGACGCCTTACCTTCGCTGAAAGCTCACACTGGAATAGGGGTCGAAACGCTAGCGACCATTGTGGACAATTCCTTGAACAGTTTGAAAGCCCCCAGAAATGCGAAAGAAGACATTCCAGCATTGCATCGTGGACAGACTTTTGTTTACCTATCTCAATAAAATGGTAGAAATTTGCCAGTTTAGGTCTAAAGGCAGCGTTCACGATGATCATCCTTGTTGACTTTCCTCAGTGAAATGATAGGCTAGAAGGATCCTAGGCACAGTGTCAAAAGAACGGTAGAAAACGAGCCAGGATCGGCAAAATAACGGCTGCGTTTTGGTGCCCCAGACACGCCTGGTGCCCCAGATCCACCAACTCGGAATGAACAAATGAAGACTCAGATTACTGGAATGATCAAGTCAAGTAAGTGCTGATAAACGCTCAAAAATCAACGTAAACAAGAGAGGGCCTATTTTTGCTCAAAAACGCGTCTTTCGAATCCTTTTTAAGCATGCCTTGCTATATAGAGCACCAGACCTTGCGTAAGCCGTGGAGATATCGGAAGTGGAATTTATCGTGAACACTGCCTTTGAAGGCAGTGTTCACGATAAATTTCACTTTCGGAATACGCTATAATGATTAAGTGGCCCCGGGGTAGAATTAAAACGAGGTAGAAATTGAGAAAAACGCACCAGAAGTACACGAAATCCTTATGTATCACCCGCTACTTAAAGACAGGGTTCGCGATAAAAACAACTATTGAGCTTTCTTCATAAGAATAAAGATTTGGCCATCAGGAAAGTAAAAATAAGTGAAAAAAACCAGAAAATCGCGAGGAAAACGCTCAAAAACAAAGAATAACGGCTAATTACCGGTGTCGGCCTGCCCCCGTAATTAACGCGATTTTCATTAATGCTTGGTTATACGACATTTAATTTGCTGTGAAAGTAATCAGTAGTCTCCAGAAATGTTCATAAATTACTTTAGAAGCAAGATAAAAGTTGACAAAGCAGGCTTTCACCCAAATCTCGATAATTTGGGGCGGGAGGACACTAAGTCATAACTTGCTCCTGAGCGTTTTTTCTCCAATTTTTTACTTATTTTCACTTTTGTGATGGCTAGATCTACCATTCCAGGGGTATAGCACAACAACCGATTTTATCGAGAACCCTGCCTTTAAGTATAACACGAAGTGTTTGTTGCGACAATTAAATCTTTTCTGAACCCGTCCTTTGCGCACCTCTACTCTCTATTACTCAGTTCTTTCTTTAGGGCCCTAACTAATCCTGCTTCGCATAAAATGTGCTCCTATTTTCGATTGATCCAACTTTCCAACGGTGACAACCTATATGAATATGTTCATCTAACCGGACAACTAGTCCATGTCATAAAATAATGTCACCATAATATGACGTTTTAATGCATTTCTCGCCGTTTCTTCGTAATTTTGGTAGCACTTGGAAGCCAACGCACTGTTTTATGTGAACAACTCGGGGACGAAAATCATCGTAAACACTGCCTTTAAGTTTGGGGCGGATATCGCCTTGGATGTTGCGGCCGGAACCTAATTGCCACCCTGCAAAAAAGTTGAACAGTGTTAAGGATAATGCACATTGGCCTCCAATCGTAATGCAGTAATGGCAATGTCAACTTCTTCAAATAACGTTTTTTCATTAAGCCATTCTATCGGCCATACAATTCTATCCGAACGAGCCTACGCAGAGGAAAGCTACAAATTGTGTAAATTTACCCACTCGGAGCTTCTCCAGGTGCAAACGGCATTACTGAATGAGGCTGCGCGACAAACCAGTCACCTCCGAATGATCGCTGCCATGCGCAAGCAAACTCTCCAAACTCATCAGCACACGAAAGCGACGTCGTTGTTGGCTGAATAGTATTAAAGTGAGATAGTTAATCAACAAAATATGGAATTGGTGAGATCCTTAGCGGCAAAGGATATTCAAAAAACTGCTAAAAAGATATGCAACGCTATGCGTGTCTCGTTCCTCTGAGAATGAGCCACGAATTCTGTATTCACATTGTGATGGAGCGTATTAACTTCCCTGCCGACCACCGCTGTTTCCTTCAGCGATGAGGTAGGCAGCACGCTACGACTTGCCGATCGTAGGCGTTATCTGTGGCTCAAATGGCTTCTGTAGAGGGCGATTGAGGCTCCCGTAATACCTATGTGATCTCGAGAGAGATACCTCCACCAAAACATCTTTAGCGCACACTTGCGGGGGCGGCATGTACGACAGCTCATGAGAAGGGCAAGGAGTCTCCCGGCGTCCTACGAGCAAAGCGTCGATTCAGGGGTGACCTGGAACAAATGCCGTCCCCAGTGATTAACGGATCCAGCCTCACTAAAGTGTGCCCGAATGAGAATGGCGGCCCACGCGGCTGTCGTGCTTGGCAGGCGGCCGTCGCATGTGCCGCCCCCGCACGAATGTTGGATTTCAACGACGGCCGTCCCCTCTCCCAGCGTCTGCAGAGCTGATTGATCGGCTCAGTGCTTGCTTCCAGCCGGTGCCGGCCCCGTTCGTAGTCGATGGCCGTGGGGACTTTCCGCAAGCTCGTCCGAAAGTGGCGAACGGACGGCCGCCTGCCAAGCACGCTGGCCGCCGTTCTCATTTGGACGCACTTTACCCATGGTGAATTCCCTGCCCAACTACACTTTTTCGATTTCACACTTATCCGAAATAGCTCATTTTCTCATAACAGCACAGAAGAACAAGAAAAATCCCAAAACAATAAATAATCAAAGAGAAATGGAAAATGAAAAAAATGGACACGACTGAAACCGAAAAATATTGTTAGTCGGAGAGTTCGCTGCTCGAAGTGAGGTTCTTGCCTTACGCACTGGAGACGGCGTGTTCCTGAGGTGGCCTGTTGCTTCGCGCGTAGAACGCGAGGCTGCTCTCATCACTCCTCGTGAGCGTTCATGCGTGCCACCTCAGAAGGAATCAGTCTCTCAGAAAGGTGTCGCCGAAGGGACATCGCGGGAGACAAAACTGAACTAGGCGCGTCATTAGTTGGCGCTGTAAACTCGGGTGAAGGGATCTGCAGGAAGGCTGTTGCGAGACCTCTGCTCCAACGCTTCGCAACAGTCTGAAAGATCATTCTTGCCACAGGTTGCTGCTTCCAGGAAGTCGTTCTCGCTAAGGACACTGGGGAGCTTGAATTCTTGCACTGACACCGGAAGGTAGATTAGGTTGTGCTTTTACGGTGATTTACTCATTGCGTTCGAGCGATAAATGAAAAAAGTTTTCGCCCAAGCGATGCTTTCAGTAGTGCGGACAGGGCGCTATTGGTTTTGAAAATAAAGCATTACCTTTGTGCAAATAGAATTTGCTATCAACGGCACCAATGTTGAGTGAAATGTGAGGTCTTGCACGGAAAACGAGCGCCTGAATTGATGGTGATATACGATTAAATGCACTTGACGAGAAAAAAATTTGAGGTGGCTACACCGTAAGCAAGATATCCTCTTGAATACTTACAAACCTTTATTCCACTTTTCAAACCTTGCATCATATGTACCTCTAAGTGAATTAGTACAATACTTGAATAAACGAATATTATCGATTTTGATACCGAATGGTAGCTTGAGTACTGCCGAGATCACAAAATTGTTCTGGTAGTTGACATTTGCAGATGAAGGACTGGATGCCGAAAAACGACAGCAGTGTTCCTGAAATAACTCTTTTTGCTCCATTTTCATGCTCATTCCTTTGAGAATGCTGGTCAAATAGCCTTCACTTTTCCATGCATCACACGATCGAAGGAATAGCGTGGAAAGTGTTTTGAATCACATAAAAAACTTTGAAAAAGCAGAGAACTCCTGCACCTATGAAAGTTATCATCATTGGCTGGCTACCTTATGATGAAGGCGAGAAGAACTATGTATCGTCAATCACTGGAAGGGGGGGGGGAAGCCGCGACGCTGCTTGGAGCGAAAAAATGCGCGGGGAAGAACAGAGAGAGGAAGGCTATTGATCGAAGGATTTAGCTCCGATTGCTGAGCACGGATTCCTACTTGATAGACACGGACGATACTAACCCTGTAGCATGGTTTCCGCTTTCGATTTACTCTGACGCATGGACCAGGCGGCTGGCCGTGCGGGGTTGGCGGCCTCACTGAAGAATGGGGATTCGATTCGCGAGGGGTGATCTACCGTCACAGCCCCGTCAATTCATCAGACTAAAACTACAACGCGAAATCTACATAGATGAAGTAAAAATCCCCTATTTGACATTTCATTCGACAGTCTCATCAGAAAACTATTCGAGGTAGACCACAACCGGTCGTACTGCCTGCCTCAATAGCTTTTGCTCTTACTGCCGAAAAAACGTACACTAGATCGGTAAACTGAGCAGGGGAATTACAAGGCAAAGTCCGGTCAAATTTCGACACAACCAAAATTCGGCCTACAGCGCGGAAAACAGATAGATTGGGCTGGCCTAGCTGAACACGGCCTGGACGTTTCACAAACTATTGGTCATTGCTTTTGGAGAAAACAGTCTTGAAGTCCGGGATTAGGGTGTTTACAGCATTTTATTCATGACCTGAACCAGCAATGTGCAGCATTTGCCATTTGCTGATTGTCGTTTACAGGCCGTTTCTGAACGAATTTTGTCGATTGTTGTCTGCCGATTTTACCTATTATTTTTCTACAAAATTCGGCAAAAAGTTAACAATAGGTATCAAATGCCGCTACATCGACGTAAAGCTTATATGTAGTAGGCTCTAATGAAAGATGATGCTCGCGCGTTTTTTTTTGAATAGAACCTTTGCGTCCTTTAAATACAATCTTTTAAAACCAGAGCATGCAGCGGAGCTGTCAGTCATGGCAGAAGACAACAGAGATAAGAATAATTCCGCATGGTATGGTTTCCGTTTTCAATTTAGTCTGACGCTTGAACCAGGCGGCCGACCGTGCGGGGTTGGCGGCCTCACTGGAGACTCGATTTGCGCGGGGTGATCTACAGTCGCAGCACCGCCCATTCATCATACTAAAATTATTGCGCCAACTCTGTGGTCTGTCTCTTATCTCTAGAAAGCCGTAAGACCAATGGTATACTTTTGTCGCGTCGCTCTGCACAGCGACAGCAACAGATTTAAAGGGCGGGTGCTGCGCGGCAGACTACAGCGACAGTGGCAGCGACAGGCATAAGGGGTTTGCAGGGTTGCGCCGACCGGCGACTGTTCGCCGAGCGCCAGCCTTGACGGCTCGGCGAAAATGTTTTCTAACATTATCGTCGCCACGTCGGTCGCCGCTCGCTGGAAGTGACGCAGAGTCGACGCAGCGTCAAAACACTCTGCGGTGCCCCTCGTCTCGGTTGACACCGCGTCGGTGGCCCTCGTCGCCAAGTTTAATCGATATTGCACCCCCAGCGCTCTTCGTCACTGCGAGCAACGCCGCGACTTCAACTCTGCGGACCCTTAAAGGCACATTTGCAGTATATCAGCCCTCCGCGACACGTCACTGCGACGGACACGCGACAACTCTACCTATGATGGCCAGTGCCGTTGCTCCTATGCTGGTCCCGTCACGATTTGTGCTAAGTCTCATGACTGTCGCCCATGACGGCGACAAGGTATACCATTGACCTAACGCAGCTAATATCTCGCTATCTTCTGAGCGGAGCGGTTGTTTAATTTCTATTATTGTGTTTTCTACAATACAACCCGCGGTTTTACGATAGAGACACAGCAGCGTCGCGGCTTCGCAAAATCAAGAGATGGGAGAAAAACCCTGCTGCGACCGTCTCGAAAAGAGAGAGAGAGGCTATACTTTGGAAACTTCAAGCTAGTCGGTGTAACCAACCGAGCGGTCGGTCACGTCGAAGCTGGTATAATAGTGTCATGTTCGAGTGGGCCCTCTTGCCTGAAGGAGTACCGAATCCGCCTTCCCTCTTATAGGGGCTCGGGCAATCAACATAGGGCTTTTCGGGAAAAGCATTGAAACTTCGCATAATTTCAGGGGAGGACACGAAGGGTGAAGCAGTGCACACGATAAACCGTCTCCGGGTTTTCACCGAAACTTGAAGTGCTCGGGACCTTTGGCAATAGCAATGTTGGAAAAAAAGCCTAAAAAAGCCCCGAATAGCCCTACATGGTCCTGAACTTCTGTGTTGATCGCGATCCCAGCCCACTCCCCTCAACGGCCTCTCTCAAAAATTGAGCTAGGGAAGCATGGTAGACGAGTTGTCCGAGGCTTCTTCCTCCTTTTGCAGCCGATGTATGCGAGCTGATCTGAGTAAAGAGAGAAGTTTAGAATGAAGGGAAGAACGGGGCTATTGATAGGAAACCATCGCTCATCTCATGATCTCGAGTTTGTTTTCATTTGTTCACGTCGAAGGGCGGGCATTGCGCTTTGGGGTCTGCCTTGCGCTCAAAGTGGCAACTTCGGGCTCCTCTGGGGCTTTTCCTGGCTCGTTTTCATTCGTTTCTTCGACGTCAACGTTACAGCGTGCCCCTCCACTACCCATTCCTAGTGGAAACTGGAGACATTTTTTTATCGTGAACACTGCCTTTAAATGGAGGGAATTTGTTCAATCCATGGATTACGTGGTACAGTTTTGAGTTTTGATTATCGTATGTTTTGTTGACTTTTCAGTTGTTTGTTTCGATCAGTGGCCGTTGAGAGGGGTGAGCGGGGATTGCGTTTTACACAGAAGTTCAGGGCCGTGTTGGACCATGAAGGGGCTCCTCTAAAGCAAGACCACATTATTCCTTTCATTTCTTTGCATGAATCTTGAGTGTCCCCTCCCCCTTAAAAAGGATTGCACCGTACTCCGAATTTTGTGCATTGAACTTACAAACAAATGAACGACTACGGTTTGTGGTGATGCTTGAAAAAAGTAATAAAAGTGTTTCAAAATGCGGCGTATATCTTACAGTATGAGTTCAACGTCAAACTGATTTCAGAAAACTTTAAAGTCTTCGTCCAGGAAGTGCAAGACTATCTTGCTCGTAAGCCAATCATAAGTGGCGATCTCAGTATCGCTGGAGTTCAAGCTTCGGACCTTCGAGAAAAGCTGACATCAGAGAACCTCAAAAATTGATATTCTCAAAACACAACATTCTTACTACCGGTTTCCAATAGAATACTCATTCCGGTGCTATTTTTTGATATCGGATGCTGTGCTATAAAGTTCTGCTTTCTGTGGTGTTATCGAGAAACCATTTCCTATTTTGTTATTGGAATAAGAAATGAACGTGAAGAAAAAAAATGTTTTGCTTTCAAACATCCGTATCGTTTTCTTAACGCGGTTTTTTTATTTTGATGTTTGTCATTTGCCGTTTACCGGCTGCTGTTGACGAATTTTGTCGATTTCCGTTCCTGATGTTTGAAAATCGTTTGCCACACATCCTTAGCCAGAATGCTGACTTTTGCATTTTTCAAAAGAATACGAGGTTAATCGCTAAAGCATGGACGATGGACACACTTTTGTGACACGGTGGTCTACTGATGTGGCTGGAATAACTTGAAGAAGACCACTTTTTTCCACAGTTTTCGCACTTCCCTTAGAGCTCACTCAAGCTTACGCTCCGATTCAACGAGAAATCTTGAAATCGAAATTTCGCTCTGTTCCTGTCTTCAGCTTGAAAGCGATCAGTGGGTTTGTCACAGTAGGCTACGACAGGTCGGAGACGGCACCACAACCCACTTTCCTTTAGCAATGTCGGCAGCCTGAGCGAACTTCTGTTGCTTCCTCCAATGAAGGGACAACTTCCGAATCGTTGGTCAAAGTATACACTCAATTCCAGCAATGTTACCCCAAGCGCAAAGTCTGTCTGGATCAGACTCCGCCTAAGCGGGGTCGAAGTGCGTGTCGAGCGACAGTGGCGAAGGGGTTTTTTTGACGAATTTCTCTGCGGCCGCAGACAGCTGAATGGGTTATCGCTTACTAATCTTCTTATACTTAAGTCCAATAAATGCCTTCGCGACCGCCGCTTGACACGCACGCAACCGCGTGGGCGGACAGTTTCATTCAGACTGACTTTACACACTCATGACATGACGTGCTTAGGGCTTTTTTCCGCGACAAACATCTTACCTGGCTGGTCGTTGTATTCGTTGGGATAACTAAAAAAGAAACATTTGTTACCCTCGGAAGCAGCTATTAGCAGGGATAGTGAAAAACCCTCAATCGCGACTGCGGATGAGGTAGCTGCCCCTTGCCACATAAAAAGCTCTTTTTTACCGTAAACTGGTTGGACGGAAGGCGTGGAATGAAGCTTTTTCAGGGCGCGCCCTACATCTCAAGAGACTCTTCAGTATCCTTCTCATCTCAAGTAGGAAGAACATATGGCTCACCTGAGCTTCTCAGATGGCAACCACTGGCGATTCGATGAGGGTATTCCTGCTGGCATCGCTTCTCGCAGTCCTTGTCATAACCTTCCCGCTGCGGACAGACATCATCACTGATCTCTGGAAAGATAAAATTATTGTAGAGATGGATCTACTTTCAACCGAAAGACAGGTTTTTCAAAATTACAATCCCAAATTGCATGAAAAGGCCACTGTTTCTTTTTGAACAAATAATAAATATATGCACTCTTCAATAGAAAAGTGCGATTATACAAAGGATTCGGAAGAGAACTGTTCTTTTTGAAGAGAGTTAAACTAGCGCTAGGAGCACTGGTTCCAATTTTCCCTTTTTCTTGAAGGAATCTCAGGTGTCTGGGAATGGATTCGGCGGGAAATCGGCTATGCGGTGAAACTAATTCCGATTACCGGTTAATGCGGCCTTCTTGCTGTTCAGCAGTTGATTAACGTGGGATTAGTGGATTCGATTCCGACAAAACTTTATAGCCGTTCGCGACTTTGCTGAAAAACAGCCGTCGGAGAATTGTTGAAAGACATTGGAGTGAAATGAGTTCGGATGAATCTCTCTACACCTGCTTAGCAGCTAATTCTAGTTGCTGTCAGTCTGACAACACGCGTGATTCTTTACTAGAATGATTGAAGCCGTAGTCGTAAATTGTATTCAACAGAAAACCGTCAATTCAATCAATCGCTTCCGTCTATAGTGGTACAATGGTTTCAATGTTCTGCTCCAACGAGGAATTTCAAAATCTGTGACGTCGCGGAAGTCTTAGCGTAGCAAAAATTATATATCAACCTCAGAAGTCTCGAAATACTTCATTAACTCATTCACGACCATGTGTCCCACAGGTGGCACACGCGTTGAATACCACTTCGGACCACGTGTCCCCCCAGTGGGACACGCTTCTCAAAAATCGATTACTTCGCCACAAGGACGAATTGCCGAAATCTCTCATGTTTATAGTATTTACTAATCTCAGACTCGACTACGGAAGTCGTGATACGTCGGCAGCTCCCCTTTAGCACAATATTCAAACATTCGTTAAAATAGCTGGGGCTCAATAAGAAAAAATCGAAACGATTTTATGAATTCGTTGTTCTTTTACTGCCGTTTCTTAGCTTTACTAGCAGGAAACCTGAGTTGAAATCACGTTTTGTTCACCTGAGGCCAGATTCATCAACGAAATTCGGGGTAATTTATACCCCGAGTTTAGTTAGCTCTACTCCATACCCCAAAATAAACCCCAGATTCGATTCATCAACATTCACCCAGCGACAGTAACGGATAGCCAGCCGGCGTCTAATCAAGAATCTTTTGTGCAACCGCAACCACTGATGTGACGTAAAATCCTGAATCGATAAGTGCCCGTCCTCATTAGTTTCAAAGTTTATTGTTCTGCAAGCTTGGTCATCTGGCCAGATTCTACAAGGTACGGGTGATTCATAATTTCAAAGCTGATCTACCTATGCATGTTTCCACAATTTTCTTTTCCACAAAATTGAAATATCCATAATTTCAACACCGTGTTTGACAGACTTGGGCTTTCGTAAAATTTTCATGATAAGTTTTTCACTTTTTTAGTGTTGACTCCACGAATCATTTCAATTTTTTTATTCTTGTGATGCTTTTGAAATGTTTGTTTCAAATATCCTACTGCCACAAAATGGATATTTGGAAGAGCATATTCAATGTCCGATAAAATATTGACATTACACAATGGAACCATTCTGTTCATTCAAGAGATGATCATGCGCCCACAAAAGTATTTCGTCTTCTGCTGAGATTTCAATAATTTGTGGTGGAATAGGAATTTCTTAATTCTGCAGGATTTCGCAGTTTTCGAACAATTAATCAAATATGGGCGTTGGTCGTAATGTGTCCCAACCGCGAAAAGGGCGGGGCAGGAGCGGAGGGCTGTGATTGGCGGTTGCAGGTGTATCTTCCGATCGCGGCCCTTCGCTCTTCCCCACCCTTTTGGCAGTTTGGACACATCACGACCACTACAGTCAAATATTCATTTGGAACAGCTCATCCAATTAAATCATAAAAACACAACCTTCGAAAAATTCTTCTCTTTTGAAGCTACGAAAATCAAAAAATCAGAGAAAAACGCCATTGCATTGAAAAATCTAGGCTCGATATGGTATGAACGAGAGACGAAATGGAGCCAGGGAGAACGCAGAATATTGGACGAAATATGAAAACAGCCGTAATATGTATTGAAGTACAGCCTCTCTCGCTCATATGGGCCCGGGCGGAGCTAGCAGCGGAGCGGTCAAGGCAAAATAGAACAGTGACAAGGAAAATTGGACATGATAAACCCGAAAAGCCTTACTTAGACAAACTGAAAATGAGGAAGAGAAGGTCTAAGTTGAACCCAAATGATTCAATTTGCAATTCTAGGCAATTCGTTAGGGCCAAGTTGCTGATTGAGCTCCCTTGCTGGGTAAATAGTATCGGATACCCGACTCCTTCAGCCGGTTATCGAATACTCCCATATATACCACGAAAACTGGAGTTTATTTTTTTATAAATCGCAAAGATTTACCCCGCGGAGTAAATTATACCCTAAAACCACGGTTTTATCGTTGATGAATCCGGCCCCTGGAAGCGTGCCACAAAATTGACTACACCCACAATGACCCCAAAACAGATTTTCATCATTTTTAACTTTTAGAGCCACCATAACCAAACCTAGGTGATACCAAATTTGAAAACTGATAGCAGGTTTCTGAATCGCATTCAAAGGAACTCTTTTGAGTGAATATCACAGGAGCAGTGGTGGCGAAGTGATATATCCACTTGACAATTATTTCAGACAGTTTTTCGTTTGATCAAAAGAGTTCCATGAGCAGAAAATCTGTAAACTGTAAAGGTGAAATTGAAGTTTGTGACAAAATAATTTTCGATGTTTTTCTGCATTCGGAGACCTCGTCGTCGACATTTTCTGAGTTTTCTGAATGTGGAATTAGTGCCATAGTTGTTTTCCATGTTTTTTTTTACGGTCGCATCAACATTCTATGAAGAAGTGTTAGTGATCGGCCACACAGCCGTTTTCAGGTGGACAAAACATTCAATGAGCGCGATTCAGAGCCTTAAAGACAGTGTTCCCAATAGAAGTCGTTTTTCGGTTTTTCCGCCTATCTTGAAAACGGTCCCATGTTGATTTCAATGATGTCCCTGGAATCGTACAATATCCCCTGGAAACGAAGTTCTGGTTCCTCGAAAATTCAGCTAGGAAAGCATTGTGGACGAGTTGTCCGAGGCTTGTAACTCCCGTTTTTTGCGGACGATGTGTGGGAGCTGACGTAATACAGAGAGACGCTGAGAATGAAGGGAAGAACAGAGCTCTTTATCGGAAACCATCGCTCACCTAAGCAATTCAAGGCTACTGTTATACAACATGTGCGGAGTGGCCAAATGGGCTGGCTGGCCCACGAGATTTTCACCCACTTACCGGCCGTTTTTCGTCGCACTTCCGTTCTTGATCTTCTTAAAGGCACCCGAAGCTTACGTTTTAGCCTAAAAACCGTGCAACTTTTTCTTCGTGAACACTACCTTTAAGTTTCGTCAGTGATGTCAGCTGGCCGACATTGTTTGATAGTAGACAAAAAATCGGAAGTGATTTCTAGCTAGAACTCTGCATTTGAGACTCAACTTAAGTCATAATTTTGTTAGTAGTAACTAAAATTTCCACCTTTGAGAAACTACGGAATTTTTTTACTAACCCTAGCACCCATTTAGTTGGCTCTGAAGCCCCAGAATATGTAGTTGGCCTTCGCTGTTTCTGCTGGTTGCACTGAATTTCTATGTTTACTTTTTTTCTCTTGAGAAGTCTCCTAATCTAGTGTTTCTAACTCGGTATCGCTTCTATCTTGGAGACTATTTATTGTTTCTGAAGATTGGGTCTTGCGAGTTATCGTTTTTTGAAGACGTTTGTCGTATTCAATTTCATTGTTTTTTGGGGAGCGCGGAGAATTCAGGTAAAATGCTTCCATTATAATAATCAATTGAAATGGTTAATCAACGAAAAGAACAACGATTGGGAGTTGCGAGCCAAAATGAATGGAGAAACTATATTTTTTACCATTTCGGGTAAAGTTTGAAGCCTCAACCTTCTTGCCTTTTGATGGTGGACGAGCCCACTCCATATCATCGATGGCATCGATGATCTCTAATATCAAGAACATCAGCTGTCTTAGAATTGGAATTCAATCAATGAACATTACTCATCTAGTCAAAAACATTGACCAAAGTGCTTGCATTCATTATTCAATTGTTTTTCTCAGGTAAATTTGCATTTATTTCTTCCTCTTAATGTCGATTATTTTTGACTGCTCGGCATAAGACTGCGATCTTTTTGGGCGGCGCTGCGCATATGTACACGAACTGGCATCTTTAGGCCTTAGAAACTCTAATTCTAGCCACTTTTTTTACCGCGTTGCCTTCATGGTTTTTCAGCTGTTTTCGATCTAAGCTGATCTTTGTAGTTTTTTTTATAACGTTTTTCATCGTGACCACTGCCTTTGAGTCAACTGAAAATAGAGAATTACAAGAAAATTAGAAGCGGCCGGAGTTTAACACATAAAAAAAAACATTCTGCTGACATGTTGTGGTTAGTCTGAGTAAGGTCCATTAATGAGTCCCTGTGGAACATCTGATTCTTGCTCTCTTACATGGATCTCGATCAAGTTTCGAGGCTTTCTCGAAGATATGACGGCTAATGGATCATCAGCAAGCATAGCGATAATTTGAATTGGATCCCGAACCTGTTCAACGACAAGGGATAGAGCGAAAGACTTCCGTAAACGAGAATACAGGATTACGCAATAGAGATCCGATTATATCATATATCTAATTATTCAGTGAATGTATGTAATCCAAGTAATCCTGAAGATGTTATAACAGTGCATTACGCGTTGCAAAGTTTTTCTGGAAACTCTCCGTTAGTTAGGCTTGTTTCGTGGATTCCAAGGAGAATCCGGCTTTCGCTGAAACGGGTAAACTCTAAAAACTTCACCCGACTAGCGATGAAAACTGGTGCGCAAAAACGTGACATGCGACCGACAATGAGTAGCGCCGGTCTAGCCGAACAGCGAGAGTCCTATCGGGCTTCGATCGAAAATGTTGGAATGACGAAAAATCAAATCACGGACAGCACCGGAACAAGATTTTTGCAAATCGCTCCATTATGAGAGATGAAAGTGTACTATGTTGTGGTGAGTGCATAGTAGCGAAGTACTTTTGATGTCGGAAGATCATAGCCCTTCAGGCGGTTCCCGAGAGTGTTATTGACAATGGTCAGTAGTTAGTTTTTGGGAAAGTGGATTTAAGGCTTCATTCGCGCGGTGAAGCACATACAGTTTACCGCAATGTTGAAAGGTGATGGTGCGGTTGCGGTCCACACACTAACATTACGTTGGAAAACCTGGAGTTTTGCCAGATTTCGTCATCGATCGACAACCCAGCTGAAATTCTGGGTGAGTTCCGTTTTTCTTTTTTTTCGCGCTTGTTTCTGCTTTATTTTTGTTTCTGACTGTTTTGATATTTCAAATAGAGGCTTTTCTCAGTGCGTGAGAAGATTTGCCGTTTTTTTTTTCAATATAAAGTAAAATTTTGAAAAAAAAACTACCAAGCCCGAAGAAATGACAAAATCCTCTCACGCACTAACAAAAGACACTATTCGCCAAATTAAAAGGGTCAGACACAAAAATGAAACAGAAACAAGCAAGAAAAAAAGAAGAAAAAACGCCTAACCCAGAACATCAGCTGTGCTATCGATCGATGGCGAAATCTGGTGAAGCAGCAGGTTTTCCACCGTAGTGTTAGTGTGCCGACCGCAACCGCACCGTCACCTTTTAACAATGCGGTAAACTGTACGTTTCCGTCTTATCCTCAATATCCCATGGTTGAACAGAGTCAAGTTATGATAAGATACTCCTGTCCTTCAGCCTCATAAGTGATTCAAATGTATATTGCAAGAGGCTGCAGAAGTTCAGAAATCTGGCTTTTCTGGTAAAGTTTCCAAAAAATCTGTGGTAAAAATGAAAACTCTCATTCTAGCCAGGATTTCTTCTTCGAAGTGAGCATTCGGTGCTTAGCGCCTTCGTGAGACCTGAAATGGTGGGCTTACCAGCCCAAACCAACAGAGGCGCCCATACCCTTCTAATTTCAAGTCAGGTTAGTTTGAAAATGAGGATAAGTGAAGACTGAGGACTCAATGTTGACATCGATAATACGATAACTGCCTAAAGGCTCTCCGCTGCCTGAAAAAGGTAAGTCGTCTGCCCTTCAGGTCAAGGAAGATGCGTGCGACGACAGGCGCAAGCGATCTAATCCTGAATTCCCTTCTAGTTGTAGGGACCCTAAAAGTGGCAGATCAAGGTCAGGTTTGAAATCTGAAATTCTCGCATAACTGTGAAGTAGACCCACCCTATATAATACGTTTCAGGATTTTTTACGACTTTGAATAAAAAACATTTATTTCAAAAACAAACAAGGCTCACCCAACAAAATAATTTCCATCACATTCAAGGATCCTTCGCCACCGATTGGGCAGATCATGAGTTCCCGAAGTGTAAAACTCTGGCTGTTTCGAGTCGAAGTATTCTTCTAAGGCCATTTCGACTTCGTCAACGTTACTGAACTCTTTTCCAACCAGAAAGTGCTGCATCGAGCGGAACAGACGGCAGTCGGAATGGGCAAGATCAGGGCTATGCGGAGGGTAAGGAAAAACTTCCCAGCCCAGGTCCTGCAGTTTCTGTCGGGTTGTCTGAGATATGTGTGGCCGAGCATTGTCGAAGAGAAGGCGAACAGAAACTGCTGAACCTGGGCTGGGAAGTTCTTCCTCACCATCCATATAGCCCAGATCTCGCCCCTTCCAAATACCATATGTTCCGCTCTATGCAACCTTCCTGGATAGAACACAGCTCACTAACCATGACGAAATCAAAATGGCCTTAAAAGAATACTTCGACTCGGAACAGCCACACTTCTACGCGTCGGGAATTCATCTGCCCAAGCGGTGGCGAAGGGTCCTTGAATGTGATGGAAAATATTTTGTTGGGTGAGCCTTGCCTGTTTTTGAAATAAATGTTTTTTATTCAAAGTCGTGAAAGGTCCGGAAACTTTTGCATCAACCTAATAGCATAATAAAGGGATTCCTCGCCACCCAGAGCAACCGTTCAATAAACCGATACAGCGCGTATTCAAACGCCACTGTCAACTATTTTCAACCTCGGTTTTCTCCACAAGTTGTGGCTGTCAAAGGTCTCGAAGAATTTTTACGGAGCTTAAAAGCACAGCGCAACCTCAGCATTGTTTTTCAGTTTTTCAGCTTACGTTGGAGAGAATTTTATGCCGATCGCATTGATGTTTCCTATTTTTGTCTTGAGCTTTTCAAAACCTGCTCCCAACTTGAATCAATTCCAGTAAACTTTATTTGTGAGAAATTTACATCTAGTCACGCAAATCGCAAAATACAAATCAACACAAATGAGAAATATTCGGATTTTTTCTACAAAAAAACGAAAATCTGTTTTCGCGTACTTCATGGACTTTCCCGCTGGCTGGCATTCCACGCACCCTGCAGCTGCAGATCCTCTCTGAGGGACACGGTAGAGTCCCATCAATGTCATCGTTTTTAATGTCATGGGGATCTTAAAAAGACGTTTCGAATCCGTCTCTTTTCCCCAATGCTTTCAATTTTAATCGCGTCGGCGACCATTTAGCTGACGCGGCATGCGGTAGCCATAAAAATCAGCATGAAAGCGACCAGTTCAATTCGAGACATCCTCAGCGGCCCACTTTTTTCTCCTCACCTCACTTCGACGCCGTTGCATTTCAGCGCGCTTTTTTCTCTCGCTTCGCCCCGCTGTGTAGCGAGAATCGTCAAGGTCGTGGGTCGAGTTCTCAGAAGTTGAATAATTACCGATGCGACTACTGTGAGGGCGGATAATTCCCCATCCGCGACAAAACGAGACCGTGTTAAACGGGAGTTCATTAGCCAAACCAGTCCAATTCGAACCACATAGGGAAACCTCTCGAACTGCCAATTTTGCTAGAGAAAGTGAAACTGATCCGGAGACATGACCCCTGCCTTAATTTCACTTCAGGATCTGAACTCTGCCGGAAAGATGAAGCAGAGTTGAAAACAGGCGAAGGATTGCTAATAGTTCACACAATTAGTATTTATCACATAACGCTGAAAATTTCACTAACTAGGATTGAATTTTGAAAAATAGTTCCTTTCAAAGTTCGGCAAATCTCCTTAATGCAAATGGGTAGATCAGAAGCGGCCAAGAAATTATTTTTTTAGATTGCAAAAATTGAAACATTTCCAGCCCAAAACTCTGTCTAGGGAGGTAGTTTGGAACGCTAAACACGAAAATAAGACCCATTTTCAGTTTCTCTAAGATTACTATTTACAGTAACCTACCATAATCTTCCGGAAAACTGAAAATGGACCATATATTCGCTCTCGGGGTTTCTCCTATTCAGAAATCCCTAATGCGAGGATGAGGAATAGTTTATTGAGACTGGTCAGTTTAGAATCACGTCGTAAAGTGAGAGATGTTTGCATGGTATTCAAATTGACATCCAGAGTCGTGAAAGTTGATTTTTCAGCGTTCTTCACTCTGTCGAAATCACGGACACGAGGCGATTCCGCAAAAATTTCGTATCTTAAACCAAGATCGAACATTAGAGCCTTTAGTTTCACTTGTCGAGCGGGCTCCGCATACTTCGCCTTAAAGGCAGTGGTCGCGATCAAATATGCTTGTCGTCTTTTTCTCTCCAAATCCTTTCCTGGGTCTCGAGTAGTAGGACCTATAAGAAAAAATCGCGAAAAAACCACTGTTTTGGGCCGAATTTGAAACCTGAACTTTCTTGTCTTTTGATGGTGGACGAGCCCTCTCCACATCATCGGCATCGATGACCTCTTATATCAAGAACATCAGCTAGCTTGAAATTGAATGTCAATCAATGAACCTTCGAATTTATGTACACATCTAGCCAAAAACATTGACTGAAGTGATGCTTTCATTATTCAACTGTTTTTATTCGTTGAATTTGCATTTATTTCGTCCTCTGAATGTCGATGATTTTTGACTGCTCGGCATGAGACTGCGATCTGTTTCGTCATCGCTGTGCACGTGTGCACGAACTAGCTTCTTTGGGCCCTAGAAACTCTATTTGTAGACCGTTTTTCACCGCGCTACCTTCTTAGTTTTTCAGCTGTTTTTGATCTAGGCTGATTTTTGTAGTTTTTTGGATAACGTTTTTCATCGTGACCACTGCCTTTAAGACGTGGAGTACAACCTATCCCTCCCTTTTTAGCACAGTTCAAGCGTTTCGCGAAGACCAAAATTCTTTTTGAATAAGATTGCGGTTGACAGTATTATTATTTTTTTCTCTCTCTAGTTATCTCACGTTTGTCTTTAACAACGTAATAAATTATTATTATTATTATATTCGTGTTCAGTGCCCCAAATAATCCCCCCCTGTGAGCAAAATTTTGGCTGAAAATGTCGAAAATTCAGAACCCCCCAGAAAATTTGTCGTTTCTGAATAACCCACTATAAATTGGCGGCTCGAAATTTTTTCGAATATTCTAGCGTTCGAATACCTCGGAATTTCAAATTTTCGATTAATCGAGTTTTCGACTAACGCGGGTTTTCGAATTTTCGAATAATCGTGTAATGGAATGACTCGATGTCGCTTGTTTCAGTCGATACTAAGACTCGATGACCCGACTCGGCATGTGTATAGCGCTACCCGGTGCACGGAAAAGAATTGATAAGCTTTGAATTGTTTCTTTTCACTCTCCCACAACATTCAACATACCGTTTTTTGAAACCCCAATATGCGCTGGGATTAGTTCCTAATGAGATATTGCATGCTCACTTAGAAAAACGTTTGGCTGCCCCCGATGTTAAAGTCCTGACCGGTTGATGATGAAACTTTTGTGAGCCTAATGACTGATGGTGTTACACGACAATCCAAGGCGCATTACAGGCTCCTCACAGGTTTCAGTGAAAGACTATTTAAAGGCAGTGTTCACGATGAAAATCGTTTTTCTGTTTTTCCACCTATCTTGAAAAGCGCCCCATGCTGATTCTAATGATGTCTCTGAAGTCGTTCGAGACCTTTTGGGAACGGAGTTATGGTCCCTCAAAAATTGAGCTAAGGAAAATGGTGGACGAGTTGTCCGAGACTTGTAACTTCCGTCTTTTGCAGCCGATCTATGCGAGCTGACCTGAGTGAAGAGAGAAGTTGAGAATGAAGGGAAGAACGGGGCTAATGATTGGAAATCATCGCTCATCTGACGATCCGAGCATTCATTTGTTCACGTGGGTGGGCGTGTGATGCGCTTTCGGGGTTTGCCTTGCGCTCGAAGTGGCAACTTCGGGCTCTTTTGAAGCTTTTCCTGGCTTGTTTTCATGCGTTCTTTCGACGTCAGCGATACAGTATGCCCCTACACTACCCATTCCTAGTGGAAACTGAAACACATTTTTTATCGTGAACACTGCCTTTAAAGGCAGTGTCCACGATAAAAACCATGTGTTTTTTGGTGGAGATCGGCAGCTGCGGGGCCTAGCGCCACCCTAACGTTGAAAACACCAAGAAAAATGAGCTCGGAACGGTCCCCTACGGGCCCAAAGTTGGACACCCGTCAGCTCGTCACCCCCAGATGCACTTTCCACGCCCACTGACGTGAATAAATGAATGCTCGAGATTGTGAGATAAGCGATAGTTTCCGATCAAAAGCCTCGTTCTTCCCTTCCTTCCCAACTTCTCTCTTTACTCAGGTCAGCTCGCATACATCGGCTGCAAAAGACGGAAGTTACAAGCCCCCGACATTTCGTCCACCATGTTGCCTTTGCTCAATCTTTGAGGGACCATAACTCCGTTCCCAGAAGATCTCGTACGATTCCAAAAACATCATTGGAATCAGCAGGGGACCGTCTTCAAGATAGGCGAAAAAGCAGAAAAACGATTCTTGTCGTGAACACTGCCTTTAAGGTCGGTCACATACGATCCAGTAAAGGACTCCCTTCGTATCCTCTTCAAGTTGTTAGCCCATAGGACATGGTACACCTACAGAAAAACTCCAGGCGAAGCTACCTACATGATCACGATCGCACGAAGGGAAGTGACAGGCACAGTCATGCCAATTCTGTTCCCAATAACAGATTGATGAGCTGCTAGCGACAGTTTGCGCGGTTTGCAGTTCAGAGAAGGGAGCGCAGAGTGTTGCGTAGGCAAAACAATGAGACATTCGAAGATCGTTTCAGTGATCACATACAGTCGTCACGGATCGCAGTGAAGCTTGGCTCCTCTTTGACGGTGTAGTTTGCGTTGGCTTAAAGGCAGGGTTCTCGATAAAATCAATTGTTGTGATACCCCCGTGGAATGGTAGATCTGGCCATCACAAAAGTGAAAATAAGTAAAAAATTGGAGAAAAAACGCTCAGGAACGAGTTATTGCTTGGTGTCCTCCCGCTCCCAATTATCGAAATTTGTGTAGAACCCTGTTTTGTTAACTTATTTTGCTTTTAAAGTAATATCTGAGCATTTTTGGAGACTATTGACCACTTTAACACCAAATTAAAAGTCGGACAAGCAAGAATTATTGAAAATCTTATTAATTAGAGGGCCGGCCGATACCGGTAATTAGCCGTTATACTTTGTTTCCGAACGTTTTTCCCGCGAATTTCAGGGGTTTTTGACTTATTTTTACTTTTGTGATGAAGAAATCTACATTTTCATGAGAGAGCTCAAAAGTCGTTTTTATCGCAAACAATGCCTTTATACACGGTGCATATTCAATTGGCACGGCCTTCTATGAAGTTATTTTAGCACAATCCCATTATTCGGACTTCGGAGGTAAGGAAAATTCCACCTCAACTCTGTTCAGCGTTTTTGGGGTATCTGAGAATAGATATGGAGTCAGTGCCCGATTCTCAGAAAATTACGGTAGGTATACGGCGGCAGAGTCAGGCAGACCGTTGTCTCGAAGTTACGTCCCTCTTCCTCGGCGATCGAAAATTTTGAGAAATAATGAATCTTCATGCTTCTCCCATATAGAAGAAATTTTTCGACAATTTCAAGACTGAAAATTTCTAAACAAAAAAGAGAGACATTTTTGTGGCTGTTACTTTATTTTTCCGATTTTGTTGTGAACACCACTACCCTCCTTACCCTAATGAAGAGCCTCATGGAGTAATTGTCATTTTAGACCAGAATGCTCAGCGCTCGTTGTCCAGTAGGAGAACAGCCGCTTGACCCTGTACCGTAATCTGGTCAGCTTGACTGAAATTTTATGTAAACGGTTCTTTGGGGTGTTGGTCATGAATCCATCGCCCGTTAACCGATTTTCTATCGTAGCCAAGCGTCAGCAAACCCACCGAACGGTAGCCAAGCGTCGGCAAACCCACCGTAACCTACCATGATTCTCCTCAAATCGAAAAAATAGGGGCTTTATGATTATCTCAAAGAACCCTTTAAGCCAAATTCAAATCATCGACCTAACATGTAGTACGCGCCGTGATTCTCTTAGAAACCAGAAACAGACCTCATATCCGTGTTGAGCGCTCTAATTAACCCGCTTTAAGCACTATTCGAGCGAAAATTAGACCTTTTAAGTCTAAAAACGGAAAAGGGCCGTCGTTTTTTTCGGACATCTAATTTTGGCAGTTCCTCAAAATTGTGGATAAGCCAGGAAGTAGGTTATGACGCAAGTTTACATTCTTGGCAAACAAATCATGTAAATGCAGTGTTCACGATGAAGAAGTTGTGCGCTCTTTTGGCGGAAAAGTAAGCTTTGGATCTCTCTTAGAAGAGTAAGAACGGAAGTACAACGGAAAACGGCCAGGAAGTGGATGGAAATTTCGTGGTCCAGCCAACCCATTGGGTCACCCCGCCCAAGTCCTGCATCCCTTTCACCAGGGGGGCAGAGACCGAGTTTTTGAAAACCTTTTATCGCAAAAGATTCTAACATACAAGAAGCATGTGCACTTACTTATCTTATTCTTTAATAGCTTTTGGTTTAAGAAACAGAAAACAAAGAAGTCACTCATCTAAAAATTTTGAAGCTCAAAAAATTTGCGAGGCTTGGTTTGACGTTTTGTATGCAGTGCACAAAGAACACCAGCAGGCGTAAACAAATCTTTGATAGATTTTTTCAGACCGTTTTTTTCATTCTCTAATATTCGAGAGTATCATGGGGACTTGGCCTTATCATCAACTATTTCGCAAGCTTGCCTACTCAAAAACACAGAGAATTAGAATACGGGTTTTTATCATGAACACAGCCTTTAGCTATCTAACGTTTGTAAAACAAGTTTTATTGTTCGATCACCGTTTTCATCTCCTTCCGAATTTTCACGTACCCAAACGAGGATCCCGTAAAACTTTCCCCCCATACCATAATACACCCCGGTGTGTCTTTGTCGGAGGGTGTATTATACCTGAATAGGGTGATATTCCAATCCGATGTGTCAAGACGGGAGGTGAATTTGAGGCCAAGTCGCGATTTGCTACCCTGCCGTAGATTGCGCCATTTGCGTGCGCCAGGGGGTTGAGAAGGTCTTTGACGGGATCGACCTCGTTGATCCTCATCCTCCCCCACGTAAGGACACAGTGAAAGCGTGCACCACAACTTCAACGAAGAATTTCCTTCAGGTTTAAACCATTGACTTGAGCGAATCAAAGGCAATATTTACGCTGAAAATCGTTAGCTATTGTGGCGAAAAATATCCTAAGTATTTTTGACTGCTAGAAGACTTCTATCGAAGAAAAAAGTTTTTTTGAACATCGGTTCATATGTTTCATGATGTTTTATCGAATCTGCCTCAAGCAGCGCATCGAATGAATAAATGGATAATTAAAGAAAATTTGTGAAGAGAATTCTGTTGAATGAATTTCTCAGTGAGGGCGGAAGTACGACGAGAAAGATTTCGAAAATTTCTAATACCCAAGCATGTGCATTTAATCATCTTATTTTTGAAGAGTTTTCGGTGCACCAAACAGAAAACAAAGTCTTTTAACTAAGATTTTCCCAGCTCAAAACTATTTGCGACGTTTGGTTTGGCGTTTTGCCCGCAGTGCACAAAACACACCAACAGGAGTGAATAAATATTAAGGAGTTTTCAAACAGTTTTTTCTCCGATATTGGAGAGTTTTATGGAGACTTTCCTCTCTTATCCTTCACTTCGTGAATTATTCTTCTACATCTCATTGATCCTTCTACGAATTTTATCATTCTATTACTGTTTAAAAAACATACAATTCAGAAACGGAACCAAAAAGAGAGTGTTTTTCCTTAATTGCCTACTCAAACACATAAAAAACTAGAAGACGATTTCTTGATTTCTTTATGGTGAACACTGTCTCTAACATAGCGAGCCGATGGGTCCTAGTGGAAGTGTAGGTGCTCGTTCGCCATTGGCTACTGATAAGATACATAAGAGGTACAGTACTCTGCGCTAACCAATAGAAGGCTGATCGATTTTGCACATGCGTAAAACAAAGAAATGAAGATGAAAAGAAAAAGAGGAGAAGAAAAATAGTTTCTTCTTAATCCACTGTAACTGTCAGCGGAGAAATTAGTAAGATTTGAAATGTATCATCTTTAACCACCGATCCTCCCAAGTCCGGACATTTTTTTCCAGATGAAAGGAGATGTACGAGCGGAACGAAATGTATATGTATGATCTTAACTGCTCGTATGTATGTAGGCTATTATACGGCGCTATTCCCATCGAATAATGACGGATTCAAGGACGTTAGTGAAGACTGAAGCTGAAGTGAAAGCCGGCAAATTTATGAATTTGTTAGGGAAAAAAAGCGTTAGTGACTGAAAACTACTCAGGAATTTCAGTGATTTTTGTATAGTACGCTGGAGCTTTCAATTTTTTCCTTCCATGAGAAGTTAATCTACTATGAAATTACTTCGAAATTCTCCAAAAAAGTCACCGTACTCGGCTTACAATATAAATAGTCGAAAAATTTTCTGTGGATTTTTCAAACTTAAAAGCCCGTGACGGTTCATTACAGATTCTAAGAGAAAATTCAGCTTGACGAAGGAAATATAGTAGCACTGTGAAGACACCAAGAAAAAAGTGGAGTACTACTGCCGAAAATCAAGAGTTCCTGTCTAATAAGTTTTCACAATCACTCCCGAAAAAGCCAAATGAGTATCATCGTTGAGAGTGGATATTTCAGAATTTCCAGAACAAGTGAATTGCAGGAATGAGGCTTCTAAATTTTTGCCAACCGACCTCATAAGTTCAGTTTTTCTCTAATGTATCAATAGCGTCGAAAAATGTTTCCTGTCTAATTCAAATGATTATTCAGGGGAGTCTATTAGATTTCTTGAATATTTATTCAATCGGGAATCTATCAGATTTCTTGAAAAAAACTATTCGGTTCCCTTGATTTTCAAAACGATTAGAGAAGAAAATGATAGCGATTCCGATTATCGCTATCGGAAATCGAATAAATTCTGAAAAACCGACTAACTCGATTCCCCTAATGAACCATGTATTTGAAAAAAAAAACGAAGAATTCAAATTCCCGAATGAACAGAATATTCGGAAGACAATACACATGCTACGAATTTTATGAAGACAAAAACAATAAAATACCAATAAAAAGCAAATGTTGGGCATTTTCACAGTAGAAAACAAATAACAACAGTCTCAATTGGAATATCCCTGAAAAGGCGGGGGGTTACAAGGGGAGGACAGATACAGTCACCTAAGTGTTTATCACCTTAGTGCGATTTGGTACCCTCTTCATGAAGTACATAGTTGGCGTTGGTGCGAACTACACTAATTTCACTGTTTTTCCCCGTAAATGCAGTTCAGCATTGCAGTGTACGCTAAGGTATGTTTACACATTGTGCTGAGTTGATCGCAAAACGCTTGGCTCCGAGAGTGAGAACATTGCCGGGGCTTCGGTGGTGCAGTGCGAAAAAGGACTCGCCCGGAAAGGAGATATGCTGGTTCAATCTCGCCTGGAAACAAGCTTTCCACTATCAACTCTGTAGAAAACGGTCGAGAGGGAACCAAAACGGATAGTGAGATCTGTGCCGACAGTGTTAAATCCGAACAGAGTTGTTATTTACCTCCTTATTTTTTACCGCAATCTGCGGGCGGTGAGGACAGACTCTGCGCCAATCATCTTACATGAAAGGCAGTGTTCGCGATAAAAACGATTTTTGAGCTCTCTTCATTAGAAGGTAGATTTGGTCATTAAAAAGTGAAAATAAGCGAAAAAACTTCAAAATTTGTTGGAAAAACGGTCAAAAACGTGGTAATGGCTAATTACAGATGTCGGCCGGCCCCTAATTAACGAGATTTTCATTAATGTTTGTTTACCCGCCTTTCATTCTGCTTTCAAAGTAGTCAGTAGTCTCTAAAACTGCTCAAAAATTACTTCAGAAGCAAAAAAAGCAAAAAAAAGTTGACAAAACAGGCTTTTACGCAGATCCCGATAATTGGTTGCAGGAGGACACCAAGCCATAACTTGTTCCTGAGCGTTTTTTCTTCATTTTTTACTTATTTTCACTTTTATGGTGGCCATATCTAGCTTTCCATGAGGACTGCATACCTATTCTACAGTTAGGAACAGGTTAACGAAAAACTGCGATGACACGAAATTCTATGCTCCTTTGCCGGTTCCCTGTACATTTTCATAGACATTCATCCAATTGGACCGATATGTTTGCGCTACTTGAGTGTGAAGTGCTAAGAGAGAATATGAATGTTCGCCCCTAAAAAACAAATGAGTGCAAATACACGTTTGCGGCTTCATAATCACAGAAAGCGCAGCCTTCTTCATTGAAGGATTTGGAGGATACTGTTAGGCAAAATGTATTGTTACTAATGTCTATGTGGTGACGCTAATATCGCCCAGATGGCCTAACAGGTCGACAAAAGCAACTATTAGAAAAGACGGCGTCTACCGCGAAAAAAAAAACACTGGGTGCAAGTTTTTTAATGAGTGAACCATTGAAATATTGAAAAATAGCTTTATACTCAATATAATGAAACAATAACCCAAAAACGAGTTTTAGAAATTTCTATTGAATGAATTTTGACGAATCAATTATACATACTCGGAGATTCCCATTGATTGTAATCTCCGAAATAACAAGATGGATAGATTTTTATTCAGATTTCCATGTTTCATTATCTCAAATAGACGAATGCCCCCGGAAAATCCTTTCCTATTTGACTTGAATGATTGCTCGGGTATTAATTTCAATAATAACTCGATTTCTTAGATGAATATGTATTTGGGATTCTTAGTAGTCCATAAAAAGTATCCAACCAAATAACTCAATAAAAAACAAGTACTTCGAACTCCTGAGTGCATCAAACATTTGGAAAGCGGATAGCCTAAGACACCGGATTAATTGAGAATTCAAATAAAGTGAATATATGAATTATCCAAATATTAGAATAGTTGTACAAGCAAAGACATCATTCGAATATTATTTGAACACAGCCTCAATTCTCGCGTCCACAGTCATAATGGTTTTTGGATTCTTGGAAGAAAAATGTTAATGGAAATGAAGGTCTGCAGACAAAAGCCTTAGTTCCGCAAGAAAAAAGAACGGACCAACTCTGTAGACACATACAGTCACACTTCTGTGCTTTAAAGCCAGTGTTCACGATGATTTTCGTCCCGGAGATTTTCACAAAAATGCGTTGGCCTCCAAGTGTTGCCAAAATTACAAATAAACGGCGAGAAACGCATTAAAACGTCGTATTTCAGTGACATTAATCTATAACATGGACTAGTTGTCCGGTTGGATGAACATGTTCATGGTGGTTGTCACAGGTGGAAAAATGGGTCAATCGAAAATATAGGAATATTTAATGCAAAGCAGGATTAGTTAGGGCCCTATGGGAAGAAAGGAGCAATAGAGAGTTGAGTTATCGCAAAGGACGGGTCCACAAAAGATTTCATTGTCACAACGAACACTTCCTGTGATACCTGAGAGACGGGGTGATACTTAAGGATTTCGTGTACTTCTGATGCGTTTTTCTCGATTTCGATGTCATTTTAGTTCTACCCGGGGGCCACTTAATCAATATAGCGAATGATTTCAAAATTGAAGATTATCGTGAACACTGCCTTTAAGGCGGTCACCTTCATCTTGACATAGATCGATGTGGGTGAAAAACCAATTGAAAATCTGCGGAAAGTGTGAGTTACAGTAATTTCGGTTTCCCGGATAGCCACGGTAAGACAACTGCAATCAAAACATGAAAGTAACGGAAGTAATATTCTATGTCATACGAGGTTTACAGTGGGGAAGCTGAAACATTCGAGACCGGTCTTGGAAATTGAGAAAAGCGAAGACTTTAAATGAGAGCCAAATGATGGTAAAAAAATTTTACAATGCTTTCTGCTTAACGTCGGCATGGATCCTTGTGGTACTTTGCGTTCCCATTGAAAGTTGAAGCAAGCTCGGTGCGCCTATGTTATAGCATATGACACCGAAACCTTCAATGGGGAACGGAAAGTGTCATTAGGACTCACGCCAACTGTATGTACAATACCGCTGATGTCCAAGGGAAAAAATGGGCGAAATTGTCAAAGTGGGCAACAAAAGCGTCTTTCGGACACAACTCGCCACAAAGTGCTCTGTTTCCAATTTCAAATGGACCAAAATGTTCATCGTGCCACAATCTATCCAACCATATGAGATAAGTTCGTATTTTACTAATAGAAACGCTTTCCAAGATAGAGTTAGAATAAATATGATGATGATTCCACAAATAATGAACCTTTTCGGCTGAAAACAACCGCGTGCGATCTCTAGTATTGTCAAAATAAAAATATATATTACCTTGAAAAATAATGTGCCTCCCCAATTTGGTGGAATAATTTTTTTTCATGATTGACTGGATCACGACATGTTTTACATTTTGGCGTTTTCACAATTCAAAAAAAGCACTTTGAAGCGAGTTGCGGTCGGAAGACTCTTTGGTTGCCCACTTTTGCGATTTCGTCTATTTTTTCCCTTAGATAGCGGCAGTATTGTACGTAGGTGCCTCATAAGTTTGGGTTAAAAAAGGGTCTTGTTTCCAGTGTCAATCCATGCATCAAAGGTCTTGCGTTATGGCGCAATCAGTCAAAGGTCATTCAAAGGCAATCTGGGGAAAAGCCGTTTCTATTGCCACCTCTGCTATCTTACATTTCAAATAGAGATAGTTTCACTACTGGGATAACCAGCTCAAGGTGACATAAATTACTGCGGGTCTGTAATCCGCAGATGAGATAAAAAAAACTCCCGTATTCGTTATAGAAAATTGCAGAGATCCATGATACCCAGGAAATATATTTATTAAAACCTACAAGAACAACCAAGAAGGATAACACTTCAATAGTTTGTTCACTAGTCACAGTACTGAACGCCTAACTAAAGTGAAGGCTACAATATTGAATTATACTTGGTTGCTGCAACCAGAAATGTACTTGCAGAGTAAATCAAGTAAGTCATAGGAGGTAAGAACGAACCTTTTTCGCATGAATGAACTAGTGTCGTGAGGCTAGACAGTAACACAATAGTTGTAAACCATAGGCCAATAGGGCCCAGCCGACGTGGGTCGGTCATTTGAGCGAAGGAGCGGAGAGCGGCGGTGGCGATGACAACGGCTAGTCACGCCTCCACCTTGAACACGCGCCACCACGGACGACCGGTCGTGGAAGCCTGGATATGGCGGCTGGAGCAATGAGCAGAGTGTGGCCTTAAAAAGCATATTTGGTTAGGTCTCAAATTTAGGGTTTTCTGTAGAATGCAGATAAGATGGGCTGGCTAACTTGTGCGAAGAGGTAGGATGATTGTAAACTAACTTTTTTTCTCCTACTTTATCATTCTCCACAGATCCTGCCCAAACCAATCAGGTCGCGAGCGCAGATGCTCTGTCTTGCTAGAATAGTAATTCTCTATCACAAGCAAATCACTGCATTCTCTGGAGTTCTGCTTGCTCAGAAGAAGAGCTCCGTCTGCTGATCGCCCAATTGACAGGAACACTCCTTAGGACCGTTTAGGTTGAATTTGGGCTTATAGGAAAACCTTATGATAACACGAAATTCTCATTAAAATGCTCATGGTCAAGAAATACTGCCTACGTGAAGCCATACCGTCGCCATGTTCTTCATTGTATATTAGAGGCCATGTTGCTTTGTTAGATTCTGTAGCGCAAGGAGTAGATCGGAGTCCACAACCAACGCTGTTCTGTTCTGATAGTTGCTTCTGATCCGGAAGCTAAAAATGAGCTTGATCCTAAGTGGAAACTAATCGACAGTTATTACAAGCTTCCCATGCGAACGACAGTTTCTGTCTCCCACACTACGCCTAGATTTACAAAAAGTTTTTGGCAGCCAAAGTGTTGAATACGAGGACTCTTGCGCTCAAAGAGCTCAGTGGTAGGCGTAGGGTTGCCAAAATTCTGACAGTACTCTGTCTTATGTATGTGATGACAAGCGTGGCTCATTCTTGTAACGGGAGACGAAGGCAACTATTTATCCACTCACACTTTAGCGTCCTAGCATCTGAAAACTCTTCGTGTGTCACATAGTAACCCATATCTGTTAATCACTCGAAGCGTTAGGTAGCGGAATCAGTAGGAATCCCTTCTTGAAGATAACGTAACCATGAGTTTGACTAGCTCATGCATCGGTACAAAATCGACGTGTAGTTCCATCAACATAAATGGAAGCCGGTTGTTCTACGGGAAGGTTGAGTTGAACATTCAGTCCCTGGATTAACTTAGAGAGCAATATAAGCTTCTTCTACTCGATACGTTAGTCAAAATAAAAGGAGAACCCATCAGCATTTCTCTGCAGTATGTTCTTCTTCTCCTACAACTTCTTCCATTAGAAGCTTGCCCAACAAGCGTCAGAATTCAACAGTCTGTTTCCTGCTTGCTCATTGTTACCGTTGAAGGAAGCTGCGCAATAGGGAAGCCGGTGAAATCAACAAGTTTCGGGTGGGTAGCTCTGGTAACAGAGACATTATTAAAGACCAGATAAGTTGTCCTAATTACGACATTCTTGTTGCGTACCTGGAACTGGGTGTGTGGTCGTAGCAGGCTTCCAACCTGGTTATTGGCTTTTCGATGCTGCTTTTCCTTGTTCCAATGCCTCGGGTATCTGTCGAAAATGTCGTGATCAAAATGGATGATGTGACAAGAACATTCGACGCTTTTTCAAATCACTTTTTATTCATGGCAACGAACGTTCGATGACCTTGACTGACAAAAGAAGGTCATTTCGGTCATGTATGCAATAGAATTGAGTACACTCGGAATGGATCGCATTGATTCTCTGTGCTCCTGATTATGCTCTGACGCAAACTCTGTGCACGTATGTTATATCAAATGCCCACAGAGTTTGCGTCAACACCAAGCGATGAACGCAAAATATCAGTACGGTCTGTGCCGACACTGGTGGCTCGGCCATAACCGCCATCGTTTACTGAGATTGTTCAACGACTTGGGACGCACTCAAACACGAATATTCCGCGCGTTTGTGCCCAGATCCAACGAAGAGTTTCCTGTTTTTCCAGCAACGCTTGTAAATTCATACTCACACAGAATGTGTATGAAGGTTACAGGCACAGTTTACTTGTTCACGACAGGCTTCGTCCTTAGGAATTCAACAGAAGGCAACTGTGATAGCCATCGGGAGCGGAACACTATCCAAAGAGTGGGACCAACCATGCTCTTGAGGTCGTAAAAACTACTTAGAAGAGTGTTCCAGCGTTCTGATTGATGTGGATTCCTGTCCTTGTCATCATCGCCGACACGGCTTTCCCAAGCCAAATTTTGACCTGAGCCCATCAGTAGTGGTTTTATTATTGTAAAAGACAATGGATCTGTGAAAAGGTTGTTGATAACAATCGAGAATCTTCTTCAGACGAAAGGCTGACAAATGCATAGTCCCTTGAATAAAAAAAACAATGTTAATGATAAAGGGCAAAGCGATCAACAAGCCGGGTCTGCATTGATGGCAACTTCTGGGACCCGCAACCGAAACTGCACTATTCTGAGCATTTTTATTACTTTGAAAGAAGAATGGTTCCGTTTTTTTCTCTTTCTGTTTTGTTTCCGACGAGTATCTCAATTGCTTTGAGGAGAAGACTCAAGAAAAGAGTTTCTTGTGAACAGTGCCTTCGATTTGATCGTATCGCCAACCTTGGGGTTAACTTCAATTTCTTGTGGCGCTTTGTCATGATTTCGAGAACTTTTCTCTAGTCTGGGTATTCAAAATTACTCCTATTGAAATTAGAGCTTCCGAAAGTGTTCATCTTAGCTTGTTATGCAATTCTATGTACTATGTTATGTTATGCAATGCAGTGTTATGTTGCTAATGTTATGCAATGTTGTAATGTAATGCGATGTGATGTAATTTATGTAATGTAATGCATTCATGTCAATGTAATGTTATGTTATGCCATGTAATGTAATATATTGTTGTGTAACGACCAGCCATCTAATGCTATATTACTTCTCTGTCTCCTATTTTGCTGTGCTATTCCATTTAATGCTTATTGTGCTATGGTATGCTATTTCATTATACCTCCTGTAAAGTGAAAATTCAATGTAGTTTACGTAATGTTTTGTTGCTTTGTAACATAATGGTATGGCATGTCATGCAGTCTGTTCTTACGATGTGTTGTGCAAAGTCCGGTGCAAAGTCATAGGCTCCTCAGTGACCATGAATGGGAGACCTGCCGAGGGCCTTGACAGATTTGCTTCTGTTGGCCACAATTCTTTTCACTTTGTTCTTCATTTGTGTGGCGACATTATAGGAGAGAAGTTGGATACTCATATCATATAGTGTAAGGAAAAATAGCGTAGGATGGATGCCAAGAAATTACATAAAAAGTGAGTAGCAGTATAAAATCATTTTCTTACAACTAGACAGATCCTCCCTCAGACGGGTCTCTGGGAATGGACGATGCCTTTCAGATCCGCACTATCATGCAGTGTTGCCCAGACGCCCACAACTGTGCTGTTTCGGCCATAATCGCACAGAGACAGATGTAGATTATTGGAGACGAACGCGCACCACCTTTTCCTCACCACGAACCGTAACAGCGATCATGAGGCACTGCCGATCGCGTGAGAAGTTATATCCTCCCGAACACGGTTCAAACAGAGATATCACCTTCCTCATTAAGAGTGGAGAACAGACCCCGAGTGGTCTGTAAATTGTTGAGGTGTACAAACTACTTGGAGGTCTGTTCTCCACTCGTCGGTAAGAAACACTATCAGTTTATTACACGTTTTTTAGCGGTAATTAAGGGTAAAGTGTTAGAGAAATGACCGAAACGTGTGTGACGAAACAGAGGAAAACGCTGCAGGAGGCAGACGAAAAAACCCGTCAGTGTAGGTATCCATCCCAATCATTGTCGAACTAGCGTTAAAGCAGGTAACTGAACGTTGACGGCGCCTGAGTCCTCAAAGGAAATGTTGGAAGTCAGTATCGTTTCTGAAAATGCACCTTTCCTCTCGCTGGCGCCCCGATGAGCATAAATGAAGAATGTAGGACAACACATTACGTTTCATAACCAATACAAAGCACTAGCTATGAACAAGACAGAAAAACAATTCTAGAACTAGAAACGATAATTGTCAAACATTTCCACGTTACAAGGTTTCATCGGGTATCCTGAATGGTCCATCGAGTTCGAAATCCATTTTCTCCTTGAAGTGGCCCCTTTAACTCAAGAAGTCTCCGTTTCCTCCGATGTTGCTTTGCTTCCTTTTGTAGACCACATTTCTGCGGCACGAATTTGCACGCATTTGCCACAGATCTCGAAAGATTAGTGTCCTAGTTGCTGTACTTAGTTCCTCCAAAACAGCTTCGAGCCGCCAGTGGGTGACAGAACGGGATCCTCGGCATAGACGAATTGCCCATCAAAGAAAAAGGTTCGATCGACGGGGTGCACTTACTAGCTGATGCGAATATGGATGCTTGTTAAGGTAGAAGGTGTCGCATTCGCGAACCATCTTCGTCGAGATTCGCAATCTCGCAATCGCGACACTCCCCAACAAAACGAAATCCCATTGGGCGTAAGCCTTGGCGTACAGAAGAACTGCAAGGCCAGCTGCCGCTTTTGTCACGAGTCTTTGAGGTGAGTTAGTACATGTTTCACAGAGAATATATTTACGGGAGCTTCACTAGCGAGTTGAAACTGGAATATTGAAGCTGCTCTCATCCCACATCCTACGAGTAATGCTTTTCAAATGGTGATAAGTGGATCAGATCGGTTCCATGGAGCATAACTTTTTTACAGGGTTGATCATATGTAAGCTGATCATCTTACACCTTGTGAAGTTCTCAAGTGTGCGTGCCGGGTGGTCCATTCATAGCGATGATTTTTGCCCGTTCGCGTATGGTGAACGATGTCATTGTGGCACGATTGAGGGGCAGGTGCTCTCTACTATACTTTTACATTTTCAGATTTTTTTCGAATATTCGACTTTTCGAATAATTCGGGATTTTCAACATTTCGAATATTCGATTTTTCGAATAAATCGTGAATTTGAACTTTTCGAATATTCGGCTTTTCGAATAATTCGAGATTTTGAACTTTTCGAATATTCGACTTTTCGAATAATTCGATTTTGAACTTTTCGAATATTCGACTTTTCGAATAATTCGATTTTGAACTTTTCGAATATTCGATTTTTCGAATAATTCGGGATTTTGAACTTTTCGAATATTCGACTTTTCGAATAAAAAGTCGACTTTTTCAATCGACTGTCGAATAATTTTTCGAATTTTTCCATTCGAGTTTTGGAGTAATACAAAAATGTCATCGCCACTATTTTCCAGAGAAAAGCCATATTGCTTCAGCTAGCATTATCTATCTTTTTTTGGATTGAACCAAACTGTCGAATAGGGAAGCAAACAAACTACTCACGAGACGGTTGTCAATGTCTGAAAATATACGAATTATGTAGATAACTGCTTCTCATTATTTAATTCCGATAGGAAGTGAGTACAAAACAATAACTCGGGCGTCGGTTCCACAACTAGACTAATAAAACCCACCGCCGCTGCCGTCTTAGTGGCCGAATAGACTTCGCCTCTGAAAGGCGCTGCAGCATGCAATGGAATAGAGTTGATCATGCGGCACCGTACGATCGATTCCCCTCCTTTAAATGCTGCCGCGTATTTCCACGGCGGGAGTCTATTCGGCGCGTGACGCGCTGGAAGCGCGGCGGACTATTAAAGTTCTCCGCGCGCCGTGCCGCGCCTCTAGCGCCGCCATAGTAGCACCGCCCGAACCGCCATGGCGGTTCGGCCATATCAATCAATTTTCTTCTCAGTTCAGGTACAATCTAACATCAAGAATTGCGAGACTATCCTACGGTGCCGTATACGCTAGTACAAGCGAGAAATTTCTGTGTATGTCACAGTTAACGCCCAACTTTAACCCCCACCGCCCTGCCGATGCCGCCGGAGATTTCAGTTGTTCCTCGCGCGTCCCGTGCGTGCTGCGCGGTGAAAACTTTCATAGTCCACCGCTCGTGCAACGCTTAGGCCTAGTGCATACTTCGTCACGGGGTCGCCGCGACAGAGTCCTCAACGACGTGAACGGTCATCGGCCGGTCGCCTTGCAAATGGAGTTGACGCAATATTTCGTCCACTACCAAATGCACACATTATATTCTTGACAAAGATCTTCTATCAATAATAGGGTCTAATGTTCTGTAATCTAAGAGCGGTTCATTTGTGGATGCTTAACACGGAGCTGGACTTTGCTTTCGTCCTGCCCCCTTTTTAACTGATTACGCTGTGTGTGAGGTGATTTTGTTCAATTTTAGATTCGACTGAAATCGTGGCGCGCGCGAAGCGCGCACTTAGATTTGGCTTTGATTCCTTACCGCGCGCAACCCGCACAGAGAGTCCACCCACTCACACTGAAGTTAGGAAAATGAGAAGTATACCATTGAAACCGCCCTACAAAGTTAGGTATGTTAGCAATTTTTCATCCCGATAGACCCCCCCCCATCCAAACTAAAAATGTGACCCCCTAACGTGGGCGTCAAGTCCAACGCGGTCGCCGAAGCCTTCGGAGCGGCTCTTGTCAGCTCCGGCGGCTTCGGGTCCGTGACTGAGCAGAAGACGTCTCAATCCTTCTGGCGCGTGATTTGACTTTGAATATTTATATTGCGCTTGCCAAATCTTTTTTTCTACAATTTCACATTATTCAAAAGATTTCGATAATCGCTAAATCCAATGAGAGAATTTTCACAACGATTCATGACTTTGTTCACCGCAAATTCTATCCTCAACATTTTCACAACATTTCGAGAAACCGTTGATCACTGTATTCATTTAAAGGACTTCACAATATTTCAATGATTTCTTTGATCGCCAAATCTAATTTACGATTCTATCCAAAAGGGGTCTTCCAAGCGAAAGAGGTTTGGTGCGCGCCAGAAACGTTCCAACAAAAAGGGAACAATAGGAAAGTGTAGTGAGAAGAGTGTACAAAAAGTGAACAATATTTTCTCCAAGCGATATTCTCGGTCGACTCTCCTATACAGCGAAAACAGACCGTTGCGGTATTCTACTCGGAAGTACTTTGTAGTTACAAAAATAATTCCGATCATGCGAGAACCGGTAAAAATATGCATGAATTTGTATCTGATAGTTTTAATTCATTGAAAGAGATGATGTCAAACTGGCCAGAGCAGACGGTTAGCTCCAGCTCTTGGGAAAAATGAAACAATTGAAATACATTATAAAGCAAGAGTATTTCCATATAATCTCGTGAACGAATAAAAGTCCTTTTTTTGAAAACCATTATGTTCTTCCTCGTAAAATACCCCAACGGTTTGTTTTCGCTGTATAGAAGAGTCGACCGAGAATATCGCTTGGAGAAAATATGGTTCACATTTTGTACACTCTCCTCACTTCACTTTTCTATTGTTCCCTCTTTGTTGGAACGTTTCTGGCGCGCACCAAACCTCTTTCGCTTGGAAGACCCTTTTTGGATAGAATTGTTCACTTTTTCCGAATATTAAGCAGTAATATCCCTCAAAAATATGCAACACTTATCAACCTTTTTGGACTGATACGATAATCAGTAAGCAATCAACAGACGATTATAAGTTGCTATCGGCACAAAATTCTCACCGTAAAGAAAATTCATGACAACCAATTGATCAAGAGTAGGGTATAGAAGAAATTGAGAGCGGTGTGTTTTCATTCTCACACCGTCTTTCTCTGGAGGTGAGCGGCTGAAGCTGAACAGACTAGGGATTAGGGAAACAGCCTCACCGGTTATAAAGATATCACGATATCTGGGCCTAAACATGGAAAACTCTGGCAAAATTTTGCTACACTTTCGTGAGAATTGTGTGCCGATGGCTTATTATCAACTTGTGCAATCAACTTGTGAAGCACACAACAAATGAAGCGCAACTCTCATTTCGCGGCAACACGCACATATTACATGAACCGCTCTGCACTTTCCACAACGTCTTGAAGACGTCATTTGAAGCTCGAAGCACTTTTCAGGACGTCCCGATGACGTCATCAGAAGCCCGAAGCTTTTTTCTCGATGACGTCATCAGAAGCCCGAGGCTTCTTTCACGACGTCCCTATGACGTCATCTGAATCCCGATTGACCTAGAAATCGATTACTGACCAGCCTACATACCTCCTACCAACTTACCTGCCTGCCCAATTGATCGCCTGCTATCATTGGCAGTGGCTACTCCTGACTCAGAAGTTTCAACCCTAGTTACATGTTTTTCTTAGTAACATGCATTGAAGGGCACAACTAACTTACTTAAAGGCAACGTACACGATAAATTGTTGATGTTCAGTTTCTTACAGATTATGATAGGTCAAGAGCTTGCTGTGACAGCAGCGTCAGGGAAAACTGCAGAAAAAGACGAGAAGGCGCTTTTTTTTAACCCTTGCTCTTTGCCGGCTGTTTGCGTGCCCTTCAATGTATGTATGTTACTGAGGAAAACATGTAACTAGGGTTGAAACTTCTGAGGAGTTCCATTAGCAGTGAATGGAAAGCGTGACGGCCTACGGCCCACGGCACACACCATGAATTTTTCTTAAGCTTTAGGGCTCACAACTTTGTTATTTGTGAACCGATTTGGCCCAAATTTTGAAAGTTGGTGTGTTTTCGCCCCACTCACGTATACCCGGAAGGGAATCTGCAAGAAATTTGTTTGAATGGTTTTATAAACTACTTTATAAAATTGTAAGTGATCACAAGGCCTAGGCAAAACCAAACCTCTCCAGCCGCTTCGCGACTGGAGCGGTACAATTTCACCACATTTGAAAAAATTTATCGACCGCCAAATCCATCAAAAGGAATTTCACAACATTTTTATGAATACCGAATCTTTGACCTTTTCCGCGGAGCCTAACCCTTTTAAAATTCTATCTATGCAGAGTTCCAAGGCACTGATCACTTATAAGATACTTCTTTCAATATGAGATAGTCATGTAAGGTGGCTGAGTGGCGTTTTATACACCGAAAAAAATTTGCCATCCATGAAAAATCTCGAGCCGATGGTGACTTACATAGTGATCAACACGCAAAAGACTCATTCTGTGCAATGTTGCATCACCATAAATCCAGAACATTTACCTACCGATGAAGTTATTCGTTTCGGCGTGGCCTTCCCAACCTTTTAAAAATCGTCCAAGAAATCTCATATTTGGGTTGACTGCCCAAATTAACCCTGGCAGCAGTCCCGAGTGGAAAATTTTAACTGAATTTGAAAATGTGGAATAGCGCTAGTTTTTGTGAAATTCAATGTCATTTTTCCATTTTCGTGATTTTTATTCTCAAAATAGAGCGTCTCTATATGAATATCAATGCGAACGTCATTTGGAGAAGGAATAGTGTGCATTTCATTTAAAAAAATCATGAAAAAGAAATTTTGAAATGATCGAAATCATGAAGAAATCCATGGTAGTATTCAGGAAAATGAAAACCTTCGAGTAGAAGATGGTCGTTACATAAAAATATCTGAAATGAACATATTAGTGCCTCCCAGGCCGGATTTCTGTCACTTGCGTCGCGATGTCGTAGTGCAGTGCACGACGACGTGACACACCATCCAGCTGGCGCTAAACAGCGCGCACGTTGTGAAAAGTGTAGATTGTCCGCGACACAGCCACGACACCGTCGCGTATAGCAGCTCCCACTAGATTCGTCGCGCGCGACGACTGTCAGTGCTACTCAGAAAAATGAAAACAACTTACTTGTAACATAGTTGCCGAAAACAAGTTACTTGTTACATATCTGGGCCGATGTAAATTACTTGCGACTCCATTCAGGTCATTTTAAGTTACATGTAACATATCGGCGGGATACTGCGTGTGGTACGCTTCCGATATGTTACATGTAACTTAAATGACTTGAGCTGAGTCGCAAGTAACTTACATCAGCTTAGATGTGTTAAAAGTAACTTGTTTTCGGTTTCTGAGAGTATACTGCGTCCGGTGCGCCTCCGATATGTCACATGTAACTTAAATGGCACAGTATAAGTCGCAAGTAACTTAATTCGGGCAAAAGATATTCCCAAAATTGATTTACGACGCACTGGCGGGGTCAGGCTTACGACTGGCGTTGCTGTTGGTTCAATTACCCAAGTTTGAGGTACTTGACCCAAACACCAGCAGGGAAGGCCCTGCACAGAATTTTTTTGCGTAGTGTGTGGTCTGGGGCGCGCACTTTGCGTCGCGTGTCGTCTGCATTACGTCATGTCCACCCATAGTGAAAATTCAAATGCAAGTTACATGTAACATAAGTGTAACTTACATGTAATTTAAATTTAAGTTACATGTAATATAAATGAGTGTTACATGTAATATAAATGTAAGCTACTTGAGACATTCAAGTAAGTTACATTTATATTACAAGTAACTTGTTTTGATTTTTCTGAGTAGGCGCGATTGAGTGCTGCGCTGGGCGCGGCGGTATGTATCAGTCCCTACACCGCAGCACCGTCGTTGCGACGCAAGTATGCACTAGGCCTTACGGTAAGGACTGAAAGATTCCTTAGTCGCTTGCCACATGAGTGAGTCATCATTGATAATTTCGCTCTGCCTTGATTTCGAAAAACACCTACGATTTGCGACAGTGTGCATCCTTGGCGCGCGAACTGCTCTTGGGTCCATGGAATGTTCTTGAAAAAAATTCATTCGGTAAATTCGACTATCGAATTCATTCGAATGTTTTCATAGATTTTCGAATATTCGATTTTTCGAATAATTCGGGATTTTAAACTTTTCGAATATTCGGTTTTTCGAATAATTCGGGATTTTGAACTTTTCGAATATTCGACTTTGCGAATAATTGCGAATTTTGAAGTTTTCGAATATTCGAGTTTTCGAATAATTCGAGATTTTGAACATTTCGAATATTCGACTTCTCGAATAATTCGGGAATTCGCCTTTTTCGAATATTCGACTTTTCGAATAACTCGAAGTCGACTTTTTCAGTCGAATGACTTTTCGAGTCATTCGATTCGGTCAAAGTATACTCTCTACGCAGCGAGAGTTTTCTAGCGGCGCGCGTCGCTGAAATCGCTTCATCGGTAGAGCGCGTTTACCATAAGTTCCTGGCTAACCAAGGAATTTTTAGATTGTTATTGTTCCTCTCATGACTTTTTGAAGCCGTGGAAGCTTCCTCACAAAAGTACTGGTCTAAACCACTTCGAAAATTTTAGCCCTGGACGGTACGGTGTTACTCGTCGGAGTGAGTTTTGTGCTCATGAGTTGACCACGTTTGAAAGAATGAAAGGCAGAGTTCCGGGCGGGTCGAACCAGTAATTTCGTGAGAAAGCTTCCCCAGCTTCAAAGAATCATGAAAGGAACTACAAAAATCGACAAATGCCGTGGATTGCCAGGAACTTAAAGGCAGTGTTCACGATGAAAATCGTTTTTCTGTTTTCCAGCCTATTTTGAAAACGGCCCCTTGCTGATTCCAATGATGTCTCTGAAATCGTACAAGACCTTCTGGGAACCATGTTATGGTCCCTCAAAGATTGAGCTATGGAAAAATGGTGGACGAGTTGTCCGAGGCTTGTAACTTCCGTCTTTTGCAGCCAATCTATGCGAGCTGACCTGAGTAAAGAGAGAAGCTGAGAATGAAGGGAAGAACGGGGCTCATGATTGTAAATCATCGCTCATCTCACGATCTCGAGCATTCATTTGTTCATGTCGGTGGGCGTGTGATGCGCTTTTGGGGTTTTCAATGCGCTCGAAGTTGCAACTTCGAACTCTTTTGGGGCTCTTCCTGGCTCGTTTTCATGCATTCTTTCGACGTTAACGTTACAGAGTGTCCCTCCACTATCCAATCCTAGTGGAATTTCAAAAACTTTTTTCATCGTGAACACTGCCTTAAAGGCATCTTTCATAGTCCTCACCGCAAGCGCGGGACGAGCGGTGGACTATGAAACCTTTCACCACGCGGCACACGTGGGACGAGCGGGAAGCCACTATGAAATCTCCGGCGGCACCGTCATGGCGGTGTGAGTAAAAGTCGGGCCTTAACTGTGACATGCACAGAAATTCCTGGCTTGCAATTGCATACGCGGTAACGCAGGATAGTCCCAGAATTATTTATGTTGGAGTGGACTCAAATCGAAAAGCTAGTATTGATTGAAACGGTAAAACCGCCACAGCGGTTTGGGCGGCACCGCTATGGCGGTGCTGGTAAATTTCATAGTCCACCGCCCTTCCCGCGCGTCACGCGCGTGCCACTCTTGCGGTGAAGACTATGAATGACGCCTAAGGTAAACGCACAATACCGATGAAGTGATTTCCGCTGCGCGCGCCGCCTGGAAACTCTCGCTGTGTAGAGTGTACCTGACCCAATTTAGGCACTCTTCAGTCGAGGGCTCGTACGCTTGCGTAGATGTGGTAAAGCCTCGTAAAGAATTACTTCTATGTCGTCATTAAGACTCACAAGTCTTTCATAGTTGCGGAATAATACAATGATGTATAATGAACCAAACTGCTTATCACCTAAATATTGTACATGAAAATTCCCAGAAAACTGGATAAAGATACAAAAAATAGCCTCGTCCAAGGATGGAATGGAGGTAGTGATTACGGAATAGTTCACCCCTTCGGAATGCTGTAGACAACTCATGGAAATTCTAGAGTAAGTGCTATCTTCAGGCATTCGCGGAAGAAATCAAATGCGACTTCCTTCCAAACAGGGCGCCGGGAGTTTGGCGTTAGTAGCAGAGGTGATACTAATCAAACAAGAGAATTCATCGAGACCCATGTGGCCACCGGCCCTTATTGTCCACCGTAAAACTTTAAAAGACGGCTCAATAAGATCTCCAAAGGTTAAACGGCCAGGAACAAAATTTTGGACCGCTCCTCCAACCAACTGTTACCTCTGGAAGTTTCGGCTGATGATGTAAACTCGGCCACGATCACGAAACAGGCTACCGCAGCAATACAGTTGACCGCAATGTTAAAAGGACATGGTGCGGTTGCGTATCGCACTGAAACTACGGTAGAATCTGGCACTTTGCCAGATTTCGTCATTGATCAACCGTTGTCTCTCTGCTCACGAGAATACCAGCTGTGCCGCCGATCGATGACGAAATCTGGCAAAGTGCCAGGTTCTACCGTAGTTTTAGTGCGATACGCAACCGCACCATGTCCTTTTAACATTGCGGTCAACTATAAGTATTCAGCCAGCGAAGGCAACTCAAAGCAGGTAAGGTGAATTTTTAATTCATATACATTTTGTTAGAACAAAGCCCCTTTTCTAACATTGTAGTTTACTCTATTCAATTGCAAAAATGCTGGATAGTCATTGGAACTGCTTGCAATGACTACACACAATTCAAGTAGTTAACAAATCAGAAAACCCAGAACAAAAAATTATTGCAATAATCCATCATTTCCAATTGAATTCATTTTTTTCCGTATTTCGTCACTAATCTATGTGTTCTACTAATCAACCACCTACTCTATCTAAATTAACAAACACAATGAAAAAGAACCTGAAAGAAGCACAAAAACATAAGAAGTGTGAAATACCGTTCGCGGCATGGGTTGATGATTTCAGCAGTGGTGGTCCCGCAGTGATACTCTGCGGGGGGGGGAGAAGAGGCACTCCGATGTGGGCGGGGCCGTAGAGCACATGGCGCGCGCAACTTCTCGTGGACACTTTCTCGTGGATAAGGGAAACGAATAGGAGAAATAGTGATCATCTGGGCGACAGCAGAGACGAAATCGAGTAATAGTAAAGCTAATAATTCTAGGAATATCCAAGAAAAACGCATCGCAATGCAAAAGGGACTCGTTCGCGAGAAGGTGCGCGCACCATGCGCTCTCAAGCCCCTCCTATATCAGAGTGCCTCTTCGGGCGCACCCAAACCCTGCACGTCTTAGGGTAAATTCTCTTTATAAGCTTTCCATTAATAAATGATTATAAGATTTCGGTGCCCTCTGTGTAGAGGCGAAGCAGTTTTACGAGGAATTTCGTGCCTACTTTCAGGTCTTTTTTTAGTTTAAAAATATTTTTTTCTTTTTTTGTTTGTTTGTTCGGTTCTAATTTAGATCGTTTGCTGGGAGGGTGTTACCCGCCCGCTTTATCACCGCTGACCTATCACAGGAGCAGCGAAGGCTGACGTGATTGGCTAACGGCGAGAAAATGGGCGGATAGTCTACTCCCAGCAAGAGATCTAAATCAGTACCGTTTGTTCTTCGGGATCTGCATAGAAACTGGCTTCTCAGACAGTTTAATTTTTTTAAACCCTGAGTTTCTAAAAAAATCGTCGATTTTTTGTGCGTTGAGAGCGTCCGTTTGTATTAAACTCTCCATCGCGGAATCGAGCGTTTGTGTCGTCGATAAGCTACCAATATGTCGGTTGTCATTCGGCGACGCGCTGTACATACATGTTAATCACCACATGTTAATAATTGTTCTCACTCATTACCTTCTTGTTTTTTGACCTCTCCCTATTTTTGAGAGGAAGAGAGCCGACAAAACCCACCAGACACTGAGGAGAAAAAGAATTTCACTCAAAGGTGAGAAGTGAAGAAATCCTCCGTTAAACGTCGTAATTCTCACGACTCAAATCGCGAGCGAATCTGCTATCTCCGTCTGTCATGCGCTCTCTCGCTGTCTCTAGCCATCGCTCCGCACCAGCGCGCGTAGAATCCTTGAGAACTCCGCGCCTTAATGAGAGTAGCGGGGAGAGGGGTAAAGGAAAGTATTGAACGGCGGTCAATCACCCCTCGGTGGCGCGCCCCACTGTCAGACACGCGGCGCAGGGTGGGGCGCGCGGCTCATCTCGGACCCCTGCCATGCCGATCGCCGCGTGCCGTGCCACCTTTTTGGGGTTGCGGTGGGGGGTCTATGTGCTTCTCTCCTTGTCATTTTTTCAAGTCCTCTCTCTCTCTTTTCCACCATTAAAGGCAGCAGACACGCTCGAAAAAGTTGTTGAGATAACTACGTTTCTGAAGTCGCATGGCTCCTAGTAGACTGCTCACCCCGTTGGAAGCGTCAAAAATGAGTCAAAACTACTTAATTTCAGCAACGCAAATCGAAAAATTTCTGCAACCCCGCCCCCGAACTTCTGCAACACCGCCCCAAAATACAAACTCGTCCAGATCGATAGTACTAGTGCGGTCACTTTGGCTGGTTTTTGATGCTTCCAACAAGGTGAACGTTCCAGTACAGGCTGTAAAAGTATATCGGCTTCCCTATCTCAACCGTTCTGTTGCTAATATTCGCTGTTTCAACCGCGCGCCGTAAAACTCGTCCACTTTCACCTGATAACAGAATAACCGTTATTCCTCTATTCGCACACAGTTTTCGTCCGTTTTTTCGTCAGTTCCCAGTACAACCAGCTCCAAACCATTGATTTATGTCATAAAATCGATACCATTTTTGGGCGTGTCTGCTGCCTTTAAATTGCCAGAGTAGTTGGAACTCGATTTAAATACCCAAGCCTGAGGATCGTGTTCGAGCCGAGGGACCAAGAAGAGGTGCCAGGAGGACATTCAATCATCGCGAGTGTTCATAATATTCTAAAAGTTGAGCCTTTAGCGCGGAAAACCTAAATCAATGTTCGCTCTGCTAATAGGTAGCACACGACACCCTGAATGTGTGGGCTTAAAAAAGTGTTTGCTTAACCCAATCGTTTTCGCAGAAATCGTCCTTAAAGTGACCACCTTCGTTGATTTTTGGCGCCTCGGGGCATCCCTTTTTAATAGTTTCCATTCCGAAATCAAACATCCAAACCAATGTTCATTTTGCTAATGGGTATCATAGGGACTTCGAACGTATACAGATGTTCAAGAAAATGGTTGCTTCTCTCAACCGTTTTCGCCAAATTTCCTCTTAGGGGGCCCCTTCTCAGTTTTTTTCGGCACCTTGGGGCATCTGTTCATTATAAAGTTGTCGTTTCGAGCTCACGAAACAATGTTCCTTTTGCTAATAGGTATTACAGGCCAGTTAAAATGTGTAAGTTCTAGAGTTGAGTTAAAATACCCGACAGTTCTCGCAAAAATTTCTCTCGGAATAGAACAGATTTTAATGCTTAGGAGGCCTCCGGTAATGATGCAATTTCAAATAAAATTTCTTTTTTCTTTTTTTTTTCTGAATTTCTTACTGCCACCCTTATGTTTTGCTTCTTAGTATCCTTTTTTCATGTGTGTACACCCGCGTTGAATTTTACTTCTCCCAACTCACCGACACTACCCTTCCCTATTTATCCCATGGATTAGTGTTATGTTCCTATGCGTTGTGATCCAGAGTCCTTTAATGTGACAAAGGCTTTCGTGAATAACATTTTTGGATTCAGGATAGAGATCTGAACCCATTCAGCTCCCCCGGAGTGCGCCGCAGATCATCATCAGCATGCACTCTGCAACACGAGGTATGTAATTCAACTCTCTGGTAGAAGCATTTTTCAAGGTGAGTTTGTGCTAATAGATTTGAGTTTTTTTAGAACATGATATCACTTCGCAGCTTTGCCATCTATGTGTTTTCCTATGCGTTTCTGGTTTTCAACTGGGAATCAGGGCTTACAATTAGCACAGAATGTGATGCACGAAAACCTTGGTCAGACCCTCCCCTTAACACCACCTAGATTCATAAGTTTTTTTTTAGGTCATTTAGTGAAGAACACGCTTTCTAAACATTTATTCAGAGCTGATTTTCATGATTTGCTTAGACCGCCGTTCTTGGATGCGTTGCGCCCCCTGATTTGGAATAGCTCACACTTTTTGACTATATTTATAAATATAGACCCGACTGAATTTCATTCTGAAATAAGGGTACAAAACTTGCGAATTCATGCAATTTTTGAGGGGTAATAACTTCTCTAGCCGGGTGTTTTTAGCGATTCCAAAATTTCCTTTTTCGGTTGTACTGTGCCTTTAACTGAGAGCTTCTTGTGTAGTCCACGGTTGTGTTTCCTCGTCAGAGTGTTGCGAGTGCAGGAGCGGTAAAACTTTCGGTGGAGAAGTTTGACAAATCCAGGATTTCAAGCAGCGTGTTTGGTAAGAGGAAGCCGATTGGACATGAGGCCGGTCATTAAACATTCGCTTTACGAACCTCATGTTGCGTAATACATTTGCCTGGGTCTCCGAAAACCGCTAGTTTGCAGGCTATGAAAAAGGTCTGGGGAGTTCCAGGATGTAGGCTAAACAATCAAAACGTGATATGTTCTCCGAATTAGTCAAACAGCCAGGTCCATTCAGACGAAGAACGGTCCGTTTCTCTATGGGAAACGATGCACAATTGCGAGGTACTTTGTCGAAAAAAGTCAGACAGCTTACTCGAGGTTGGACGCGTAATTGGTAGATAGGAGAACTACTGGAAACTTAGAGGCAGTGTCGACGATAGAACAGTCTTCGAGCTTTCACCGGAAGTTTAAAGGTTTGAGGCCCATCGTAAAAGCAATGTCTGAAAAACGGCTAAGAACTCGAGAGGATTTTGGGCGGCCCAAAAGTTTAATATGGAAAGCACGCCACGCTCACTTCACTCAACGGATATTGATTGAGGAAAACAGCTGAGCAATCGACTTCAAGAAAAAAATCATTGCACAAATGTTCAGATTGTTCAAGCCAGGGATGATGGATTTGACCAGTAATTTGATAAGCGGGTGTTTCCTTGATGTCTACTACCCTGTTGCTTACTTTGATCGGTTGCCGCTAAAGTGAGTAGCTGATGGTCGCGCTTTATTTTTGGGGCAAACTTAGTGCGTGCCATTGTCTACTCACTATACTCAGGCCAGAAAAAATCTACTAGATTTCCAAAAAATTTTGCTACTTTACTAGCAAAATCTACCAGAAAACGGATACAGATTAACCGAAATTTACACGTAAAATTTCCGTAATTTTTCGGAATTCTACTAGAATTTGCCATAAATCTGCAATATTTCGGTCTGCGGATTTCTGTCGTTTTTTTGCCGAAAATCGTTGGTAATTTGGCGAACCGTACTTTTTTCGACCAGTATGACTTGCAACGAGGGCGAGTTGAACGCACGCGCCAGTGCCTTTTTTCGTCAGTTTGCTATTCCTGTCTCGCTTTTGAGTATTTTTTTACTGGAGCTGAGCTATTTGTATACATATTTGAATTGACGCACATGCTTTTTTTAGCATGAGAACAAATAGCCTCAGTTTAAAAGAATTACTCAAAAACGAGATAAAGACAGCAGTTCGACGAAAAAAGGCGCTGGCGCGTGTGTTCAACTCGCCCTCGTGATAGGATAGCCGGTTGCAAGTCATACTGGTCGAAAAAAGTACGTTTCGCCAGATTGCCAGACTAAATCCCCACATGCAGCAACCAAAGTAGAATGAACATTTATCCTGATAATTAAATAACAACAGGTGAACAGATGCATACTATAGATAGATAAATGAATACTAGTGTGCCGTGCGTTTTTTTCCTTCGTACCGTGCCCGCTGAGCGTGCTTTCGACGCTCGTAGTCGCTGAAAGTGCACAATGTTAGTCATTAATCCCCATATAAAATTTCTATGAAAAGAGTATAGCAAGTGTTACGGTCCGAGGACTGACATGCACATCTCAGGCTCCAAACTAATAATTAAATAATTAATGATAATTAATCATTCCATAGTAATAAAGGAGAGTGGTGTCCGTCCGTCCGTCTGTCTGGTCTGTCTGTCCGTCTGTCTGTCCGTCCGTTCGTCTGTTCGTCTGTCTGTCGTCCGTCTGTCTGTCTGTTCGTCTGTCCGTCTGTTCGTCTGTTCGTTCGTCTGTTCATCTGTCTGTCCGTCCGTCTGTCTGTCTGTCTGTTCGTCCGTCTGTCTGTTCGTTCGTCCGTCTGTCTGTCTGTTCGTCTGTCTGTCTGTCTGTCGTCTGTTCGTCTGTCGTTCGTCTGTCTGTCTGTTCTGTTCGTCCGTCTGTCTGTCGTCCGTCTGTTCGTCATCCGTCTGTCTGTTCGTCTGTCTGTCTGTCTGTCTGTCCGTCTGTCTGTCGTTCGTCCGTCCGTCCGTCTGTCTGTCTGTCCGTCTGTCTGTCCGTCCGTCTGTCTGTCTGTCTGTCTGTCTGTTCCGTTCGTCCGTCCGTCCGTCCGTCCGTCCGTCCGTCCGTCCATCCGTCCGTCCATCCGTCCGTCCGTCCTTCCGTCAGTCAGTCAGTCAGTCAGTCAGTCAATCAGTCAGTCAGTCAGTCCGTCAGTTTACGGTGTGCATTCTGTAATTGCAGACTTTTCTGTTTTACAAGGGCCCGAAACAATCAAACGGGACGTCGTAGAAAGTCAGCGGGACCGAACGGGAGTGCGCCGGACGCCGTAGGAAGTGTACGGAACCCTTTTAGGAGTGCGCCGAACGCCATAGAAAGTGTGCGGGATCCATGTAAGAGCGCCGGACGCAATAGAAAGTGCACGGAACCCACTTAGGAGTGCGCCGAACGCCATAGAAAGTGTGCGCGACCTCAGGGGTAGTGCTCTGGACGCCGTAGAAAGTGTGCGGGACCCAAGTGGAAGTGCGTAGGGCGCCGTAGAAAGAGGAATGTCTTTGAAACGAGCTCGAGAACGCTTACCTACTGTATTTGCCGCACTTCGGATTTATTTTGTGTGCGTGCACAACTGAATTTGATTTATTGCTTTTCTCGGTATAATTTGCCGCTGTCTGCCTTTGTCTGTGTCCACATGTGCGGCAGGCAATCTTTATGTCTACAACAAAATGTATTGGGACAAAATAATTTTTGAGCCGATTCTATATATGCAAAGACAACTTGATAATTTCCGCCGGAGGCGGAAATTCGGCAGCAATAATTCATCAAACAGAGATATATCTTAATTTGGCTTCATTCTGCAGAAAAAAAGATAGTCTGAATTGCGGTTGAATTTGGGCGTGGGCCGAGAGAAAGCTGACCGCCCGGGCTCTTTCTAGTAGATTCCATATTCTATCACAAGCGTTTTATCAACATATGTCAAGTAAGGCAGTGATTATCTCAACGTTTGGTGATATTGTGATTTCATGAAACAAGTGTTGAAATTTTACCGATTTGCTTCACATTCCCGCACTGCGGTATCGGCCGACCGATGTCGCAGTGCGATGCAATCATTGACACGACGTCGGAGCAAGTTATGACGGGTCAAGACGTGTTGGTTTCGCCGTACATTTTGTACTGAAGAGGCGGAACTGGCGGTTGTTCACCGCAGATTCCCTCGCACTGCAGCACTCTTATAACGTGCCATAATCGTCCGGCAGACTGTGAAAGGCTTGGAAGACACAGTCCAACGTCAGAGGCAGTGTTCACGATGATTTTCGTTCCCGAGTTCTCCACTCCAAACAATGCGTTGGCAACCAAGTGTTACCAGAATTACGAAAAAACGGCGGGAAACGCACTCGGAAAACGCACTTAAACGTCTTATTTCAGTGACATTATTCCCTGGCCTGGACTAGTTGTCCGATTGGATGAAACATGTTACCGTAGGTTGCCACCGGTGAAGAATGGGGCTAATCGAAAATGGGGGAATATTTTAGGCATAACAGTATTAGTTAGGGTCCGAAAGAGAGAGAGCAGAGCAACAGTAAGTAGAGAATTGCAAAAAACGGGTCCACAAGAGATTTCATTGTCACAACGAAAAGTTCCACTGAGAGTAAAAAGGTGAGGTTAGAGTGAATCCCCATTCATAGCTGGTCGCTTCGACTTGAAGTCGAAGCGATCAACGATACTGCCGCGATCTGAAATAGCTTCGTGCCGCGATTTCAAATCGCTCGGGCGGAAGTAATTTCGCGTGAATTAGACGGACCATTGCAGACCAAGCCGCGGGAATGAAAAAAAGCTTTTTTTCTCGGCATTCCTACTTATTTTTTCACATTGTTGCCCTTATCTCTTAGATTAAAGAGTTTTGCACAGTTTTCAAAGAAAAAATGGTTCAAAAAGACGATTAGGTGGTCTTTGCTTGAGCAGCAACGTAAAACTAAAGCTAAAATTTCTAGTTGTTAGAAGCCGGCTTGAAATGTAATTTTTTGTTAGCCTCTTTACGTTTTATCGATAAATACTAGTTTTCCCCTTTCACATGCCGTATTGTATACGGCAGAACTGTGACGTCTGCAACTTCGCGCCACATACGCAAGGTTGTGACGAAAGATCGCGGACTAGTCGCTTCGACTAGACGAGAACACCTACCTGGCCCATTGGGAAAGTAGTGATGAAATGAAATGGATTCGGCAAATAGCTTACTCTCATTCCATTTGATATTGGCTGATAAAACAAGTTTGATCAAGCTTCGGCAGATAAGAACTTATTTTCATCCTCTTCCTTCACCTCGATAGTGTATCGTCCACTCCTTGCGTAGTCGCCTCACTGCAAGACCGCCCGCAGCACGCTCGCTCGCTTGCCACTTCATCCGTTGATCTTGCACGTGTCCATCGATGGCGCGGCATGCGAGCTGGCTACGTGTATAGGCTAATGCGCACGGAGTTCCCTATACGTTTCCGAGATATTCCGCTCTGATTCCACTGAAAACTTGCCGGTAACCTATCCGCCTATCGGCAAGCTGCGCAAGGAGTGCGCCGACTAGGTTCCCAGGGGAAGATAAGATTAGTCCACCTAGCACATATACCTTTTTGCTTCGGAAAGCTTCCAATAAACCGCTATGCAGCAGTTCGCAGTGTCTGCGGTCATGCAGGCAATCATCTTGCCACGAACTTATATAACAACGTGTACTTGTAACATTTAAATTAACCCTCTGTACACTCCTGATTGGGTTCCGCACACTTTTCCCGGCGCTTGGCGCATTCCCAGATGGGTACCGTCCACTTTGCCATGCGCTCTGTGCCCTCCCAGTTGTGCCCTTTTCTCCTTCTCCGACACTCTGCCCACTCACAGTCTGGTCCCGCACACTTTTCCCGGCACTTGGCGCATTCCCAGTAGGGTCCAACACACTTTTCCCGGCGCTCGGCGCACTCCAAGTTGGGTCCAACACTTTTTTCTCGGCGCTCGGCGCACTCCCAGTTGGGTCCAACACATTTTTCCCGGCGCTCGGCGCACTCCCAGTTGGGTCCAACACACAAATCTCTGCGCTTGGCGCACTCCCAATCGAGTCCCGCACACGTACTCTGGCGATCTGCTCACTTCTACTTGGGTCCCACACACTTACTCCGGCGTTTGGCGCATTCCCAGTTGGGTCCCATCAACTTTTATCGGCGCTCTGCGGACTCCCAGTTGGGTCCAACACTTTTTTCCCGGCGCTCGGCGCACTCCCAGTTGGGTCCCACACACTTTTCTCGGCGCTCGGCGCACTCCTAGTTGAGCCCCACACACTTTTCTCGGCGTTCGGCGCACTCCCAGTTGGGTCCCAAACACTTTTCCCGGCGCTCGGCGCACTCCCAGTTGGGTCCCACACACTTTTCCCGGCGCTTGGCGCACTCCCAGTTGGGTCCCGTACCCTTTCGCCGGCGCTCTGCGGACTCCCAGTTGGGTCCAACACTTTTTTTCCGGCGCTCGGCGCACTCTCAGTAGGGTCCCACACACTTTTCTCGGCGCTCGGCGCACTCCTAGTTGGGTCCCACACACTTTTCTCGGCGCTCGGCGCACTCCCAGTTTTGTCCAGCGCACTTTTCCCGGCGATCTGCTCACTCCGAGTTGTGTCCCGCACACGTACTCCGACATTTGGCGCATTTCCAGACGGGTGGCGCCCACTTTCCCTGGCGCTCTACTCACAGCTGGGTCTCCCCACACACCCCTTTCCGTCCTGCACACAACGCAATAATCTGTGTTTGGAAGGAGGTGATTTTTGGAGAATCAGGACAATTAGGAGAGATTTTCCACTATTTCGCGTAAAAAATGATTTCACTGAAAATGGCTTGAATTCTGACCGAATACCAGTGATTAGATGATTTTTAGTAAATTTTTGTAGTAAAGAATGAGCAGAAAAAAGGGCATCAGAACTTAGTGGTAATGCATTGGTAATGCGGTGGTAAACGGACGCATTTACCATTAGGTAGAGGAAAAACGTTGATAAAACAGCAAAACTCACCCGGCCTGAGTATTTGTTCTGAGTCGAATAATGGGATGAACATTTGACTTTTTTCAGTCGGATAAGAAAGCGACTTTTAATTCGAAAAGTCGAACATTCGAAAAAGTGTGGTATCTGACTACAGTCGAAAAGACAAATATTCGAAAGACTGCTATGTCCGACTGGAGTCGGAAAGTCGGATTTTCGAAATTAATTTCCTTTGGAGCAGGTATAGTACTCTCGAAGTACATCGGGTTCAAAACACATGTGTATCGTCCTCAAGAAGGAAACCGCGCTCAGCAATCGAGGGCGAAATCATCCGATCAATTGCCACCCTCCGTTTCCCGCCAAGCAGCGTCGCGGCTCCCCCCCCCCATTCAGTGATTGACGATAATTTGATTAGGCGCTAAAAGCGCGGCACGCGCGTGACGCGCTGGCGTGGCGTTTGTGTATGACTGACCCGACACCTCGCCAGCGCGGCACGCGAGTGACGCCCGCTCCGCCATGGCGGCGATGACCGTAACGGCTTTTTAACCATTTTCACTACTAAATCATCATAAATTTCATTCCGTTTTTCGATAATTGATTCCATTACTATCCTTTGCTTTGGTGGTGGTGAAATCCTTTACCGAATTTGGTTGTTTGGAAAAGTTAGGCCCGCTTTTTCCGCTCCGCTTAGGCGTTGCCGCTGGAGTATTCATAGTCTCCGCAAGCGCGGCACGCGGGTTGCGCGCTTGGAAAGTATTCTTACAGGAGGCCGCTACGCTGCTTGGCAGAAAAATTTGCGAGCGTAGAAAACGAAGGGAAGGCGACTATTGATCGAATGATCTCGCGCACGATTGCTGAGCGGGGCTCTCTACTTGAGAGACGATGCGAGATTCCTTGCCTCATCAGCTAATCGTACGAGCTTTTCTTTCGCTTTTGAACGACCGCAAGATGGCGGAGGCTATCCGCTGCTGTCATTTTCCGCCATGAATGCAACAGAAACTTTAAGAACAGAAGTTTACCTAAAGCCTTTCCAAATGATTCTGTCCTCGCGGTCGGCGTGCGTGTAATGCGGCAGCTACGAAGCCTTTCCACGGGTGCAAACTGGTCAACTATTCTATATCTAATGTTCCTGATAATAAAAGGAGATGTCCTAAAAATACCTCCGAGACGGCCGCTAAATACGCACGCCGACAGCGTGGGCGGACACTCACCCCACGAACATTAGCAATCATAGCATTTGGAGATTGAGAACAGTCGGAACAAGGGCTGAGAAGTGACAACAACTTGAAAAATTCAATAGAAACTCATACGACCAGTTGATGAGGCTAGGGGGCTCGTCCGAACCCGATGTGCGTGGAGCGTGAGTCCGCAACGCCACTCACTAAGTTTTGCTCAAAGCAGGGGAACCCAAAGCTTACGTTTACTCAAAAAAAAAAAACAACTTTTCTTCCCTTTCCGGTTAAAACTCGGGGGCTACTTTCTCAAGTGGATACTGAATCTGAGCAGTAAAGTTACGTAGTGTGCTTTGTGAAGCTCTGTAAGACTCAAAGGCTTAAGGCTACCACCAGCTTTTCTTGTGGATGTACGATGACTTGAGGTTTGGGGGCGAACGACCTTATGAACTAGTCAATAGTTGAAGGAGAAGCTGGATAAGCAGGTTTGTGGAGTGGCTTTCTAGAGAAGGTGAAAGTATCTATTTCCGTTGAGTCAACAATTGCTGAGGTGAGTCGGAGAAAAACAGGGGAATATGCTAGCTTCACAGTTGTGACTGGAAATATGTAGCTGTATATTTTTCAATGTTTGAGATTACCCTTGTTCCTGAGGAAGAAACAACATGCTTGACCAGTGAATATTTCTTAAATTATAAAAGAAACAGGTATTTTGACAGAGCAATTATCTCAGGCGTTGCTTAATGCTTTTCTAGAAGTCGTGCCGTCACGGTACTCGAACATGCCATCCCAAAAAATTCCTGTGTTTCTTTGGTTATAGGATGCAGAACCATACTCAGTTTTGGTACAGTCGCCCATCGCGGAGCGCAGAATCGAAGATAGCCTTCCTGTCTTTGCCGTACGTGAATAATTGCAGACGGAGGCTAATGACCTTAGTCTAAAAATCGATTCGCCAACGTTATCACATGCAGTCGACTTGAATCGCAGTGTCGGTTATGGTTTCAGCAACATTTATTGGCTTCATTGCACATGGGCACGCGCGACTTGAACCATATGAGTAGAATGATATCAATTTGATGGCTAACAATCTATTCATAATCTGTCACAGACATATGGTCTGTGTATTTTAAGCAGGAAGCCGCGCGACGCTGTTCGGAGGAAAAATGTGCACCTGGAAAAACGAAAGGAAGATGACTGTCGATTGCAGTAGTTTCACGCCCGGTTGCTGAGCGCGGCTTCATATTCAAGAGATTCGGACGATGCATACATACATATGTACATATCTCACAGGTTGAGGAATAAGTCAACGCACATTTCAATTGGAGGTTGCTCATCAAACTCCGACACGTTGCGGAGCTTTCGAAACGAAATCATTTGTTCCACAACACAACCTGTTGTCATTCTCTGAGCCGAATTGCGCTCTACGATTACAGAACACGGCTGTTGCATCACGCGACACTATGATAATCGTGATGTAAGAAAGGTGAATCGTGCCGGGATCAAGTGGTCCCAGCACGATTATCATCCTATTGCGTGACGCAACAGCCGTTGCCCGCGAATGCGGACCGGAATTTTGTTTGTGGCAGCACTTTATCGACCGAAAACAAATGGGGAAAATGATTCTGTTCGGAAAATTTAATCACACTGCCTTGTAACGCAAAAAATAGCTTTTTGAATGACCTATAAAGTGAATAACAAGTCGCTGAAGATTCTGAAATCCCTTTGCCAACGACGACGACTTCAGAGCCTGGCCATAGCACTTTCAACATCCTGTAGAGCATTCTTTGGAGGAATGACACCGATAAATTGGTAGAGAGGTGTAGACAGGTATAAAAAACAATCCAGAGTACTTATTTGATCGAAATTTTGGCATATCTCTAATTTTTATCTTTACATGCTTCTATTCAAAAGCATGAGAACTTTTTTCCCCTAAGATTTGTGCAGTGAACTCCGAAAATTTTGGAGAATAGAGTGTTGGATAGGCAACTGTCCGCTGCACGAGAGAAGGTAGTTGGAGTTCCTGATGAAATCCGTTTTTCATTATACATATTTCGGGAATTGTGTACATTGTAAAAAAGAACTCACTGCTTGACCTCCAGTTTGTCGATCCGAAATTCGATAATTTTCAAGAAGAATCCGACTAGGCCATCTTGTAGAGCAAATAGGTTCTTTAGAACGGTCTGCAACACGTCACCAAAACTTAAAAAAATTCGGTACGATCTAATTGAGAAAATCCTAGGGACTTATTCCAAAACTAAACAGTAACACAGAAACTACCTGAGAAGATAATCTGAGTTCCGCAGTTGTTCCGCTATTGCATTTCTGAACCACAAACTGGTTTTGATGCTTTGATGTGTGAGAACCGGAATGCAGGTGCTCGATCTTTACGTGAAATCTCGATCGTTTTCTCGACAACACGCGGATTTCGGGGCGGAGAAGCGAAAAACTATCGCTTTGATGGAGCGCAGCGGGAAAATCGAATTAAGTTCCTTTCATCTTTCCCTGCTTATGTTTGCAAAGGGATTTGAAACATGGTCTTCCTGGGTGGTGGTGCTGAAAGAACGACCATGCGCTAAGAAAATAAAAGTAACTACATCGAATACAGGCCTGCGAGGGGAGTTACTATTTGAAATATTAACTCTACGGTATCTACACCGGTAGTAGAGTGTGCAGTCAGATTAACTTGATTGACGTTTTACAGATGGTCTGTTGGCACTAGAGGTCATGATGGTCTGTAGAAAATCCCTCATGAAGACGAATATAATTTCCCACCCAAACTTCCACAAGAGTATCTTTCGTTGAGGAAAAGGAATCTTAAAGGCAGTGTCGAGGATAAATCTCGTTCTCAAGGTTTCAGTGTAACACACTAAATTGGCAGATGCTGGAGGGGATAGGGTCGAGGAAACCAGCGAAAACGGGCCAGGAATCAACGAAAACGACTTTGGAAGTTATTCCGTTGCGCCTGTTTATCCCGGTCCGCCCCCCAATCGGACGAGCCTGTAACGCCGCGCACGTTCTCGATGGCGAATTGCCAAGCAAATCTGCAGCGTCCAGCCTGATCGATTCGCGCGCATTTCGCTATTAACGCCTGCTTGCTGAGCGTTTGCGGAAACTAGCCGGGCCAGCAAGCTCGCCCGCGCCCTGAAAGTAGAAACCGTTATTTTGGCTTGTTCTTAACGTTTTTCTTCGTTTTTAATCACTATTAGTTGCCAGGCGACCAAACAACACGATCTTTGGGTCGAACTCGGGTGTGATATTCATCGTGAACACTGCCTTTAAAGACAGTGTTCAAGAGAAAAATCCCTTTTCTGTTTTTTTGCCTTTCTTGAAAACGGTCCCACTCCGATTCCAATGGTGTCTCTGGAATCGTACAAGACCTTCTGGAAACGGAGTTATGGTCCCTCAAAAATTGAGCAAGGGAAAATGGTGGACGAGTTGTCCAAGGCTTGTAACTTCCGTCTTTTGCAGCCAATGTGTGCGAGCTGACCTGAGTAAAAAGAGAAGTTGAGAATGAAGGGAAGAACGGGGCTTTTGATCGGAAACCATCGCTCAACTCACGATTTCGGGTGTTCCTTTGTTCACGTCGAGGGGCGGAAAAAGGCCGGACTTACCCAAATCGGCGGGGTTTGCCCACTTTTCTAAGCCGTCTGCGGTATCCGGGTAGCTTTCCGTCCCGTTTCTTCGACATTGTTCTTTGTTCTGCTTCCGAGAGCTAAGAGAAGCGTTTGACATGGAAAAATCGTGGATGAAGCTTATCGTGAACAGTGCCTTTAAATATACTGAATTGAACTTTGGTGCTACCTTAGGATCAAGAAGTTGTCGCTTTTGAGTTGACGAACTACGAGTTGTTGTCAGGTGATCTTAGGCCACAGGGTACCCCATATCATATCTACATGCATGCGACCGACTCTTCCTTCGGCGTCCTTTGAGAATCCTTGGGCTCGGACCAAGCCGCAGACCCTATCTCCTCGAAATAACTTTGAACATCTTTGGAAGGTACAACACCCGCGCCCAGTTTTGTAAAAACGGTGAATAGTTGGCAAAGTTGGCGAGAAAAAGTTTGTGACCTTTTTGAACAAAGGCTTTTTGGATTTTGAAAACACTGTCATATTCCCAGCTCAAGTTCCTACCTGAGAATAATCTTTGTGAACTGAAGTTTCCTTGAATCGGTTCTATTTTGATTGAACTTGATTTTGCTGTCGTTTCTCAAAAACGTCGCGAGCGGCAAGTGCGGGTAAACATTGGGTATTAATTGTACAAGTAATAGAAAAGCAACCTCTATGTTTTCTTCGTGAATTAGATGCAAGTGGGACAATCTCGAGATTAGTTCAGGTAGCATTTTCGAACACATTTCATATAACGTTCTGGGGTTTTCTCAACACAAGTCCGACTTTTCAGTTCTCCGAGCGTGTTTTGAGCGGGATTTTCAAAATTCTAGCTGCGAGAATCTCAAAATTGTCCCACCTCCATCTCATTCATAAAGAAAAACTTGTTGAACCTGAACTTTCCTGTTTTTTTTTATGGTGTACGAGCCAACTCCACATCATCGGCATCGATGACCTCCTATAGCAAGAACATCAGCTGGCTTGAAATTGAATTTCAATCAATGAACCTTTGGATTTATGTGCACATCTAGTCAAAAACATTGACTGGAGTGCTTACTTTCATTGCTATACTGTTTTAATTAGGTAAAATTGCATTTATTCCTCTGAATGTCGATGATATTTGACTGTTCGGCATGAGACTGCGATCTCTGAGACCGATCTGAGGCGCTGTGCACGTGTGCACGAACTGGCTTGTTTGGACCCTAGAAACTCCAATTCTAGCCCGTTTCTCACCGCGCTACCTTCATAGTTTTTTCAGCTGTTTTTGATCTAAGCTGGTTTTTGTATGTTTTCGATAAATTTTTTCGTCTTGACCACTGCCCTTAAGGAACGGCCGCGAAATTAATTTTATTCAAAAACAAAGCTATTCCAAAGGCATCGTACGTGCTGGAAACCAGTCACCGTTTTTTTTTTTGGGGGGGGGGGGTTTGGATCACTGGTTGGGCTCCCCTCAGAACGTAGACAGAGTTTGTTGGGATGTTTCCCGTTTCTACAAAACTTAGCAAAGGTAATATACTTTATTCGTCCGATGTTAATGTGCGGTACCGGAACCTGTTTATCATGAACATGGAAGTATAGCGCATTTCTTTACAAAAGGGCCACCCCTGAAAACATATTTTTTGAACAAACGAAAACTTCAATCCATTCGCTGTTATGATTTTCGGATTCTACGTCCAAAACAATAACGTATTACATGTTTGTGGTTTTACACCTCAATTTGGTGATTAACATCTACATATTTTGGTTGTGCAAAAATTATGACAACCCTGACCTCTGGAGGCTTCCCACGTTGCCCAGAGGAATCGTGGTGTTGCTCAGGGCTGGGATTCATGAACGCACTGGGTCCCAGCAGGGTTTGGTTTGGCTAGCCGCCCCAGCTGGGACCAAACCGAACCAAACCACCACCTTGGAGGTGTGGTTACATGAGACCCATGCGTAGCCCAGTCCTGACCAAACCTAGCGATGATGAATAGCTGGTTTGCGAACGTTTCCAACCAAACCCTGCTGGGACCCCCGGTTCAGCGTTCATGAATCCCAGCCCAGGCCTACTCCGAGAAACGTTTCTAGTGGAGAAGGTTTGATTTTGGTCCAAATTCCCTGAATTGTGACCTTCGTCTTCGATAACCCAAGAAAACGGGGGATCAGGGGCGTAAATGATGCTGGCAGCGATTTCGCAGTAATATTGGACAGGATTGGAGACAAATCTGAACGCGGGCAGAGTTACTGCTTTACTCGTCTATAAACACTTCTGTGATGGTCATATAATTTGAATAGTGACATTGCTTTGCTGGATGGCACTGTCTTCTCGAGCTGGAAGAGCCGGATTAGATTGCAGTTGTGTTTGTAGTGTTGTCAGGTAGTCAGCTATGTTCATACTTCTTCACAAGAATGCCATCCTCAGTGTGGTGTCGCAAGAGAAAGCGCGCCTTACCACTGCACTTCATTCCCCAACGTTGCGCCGAGGTCGTCGGAAAACTCACACCCGTCCCGACATTTTCACCCACCTAAAACTTCGCAACAAGCCGAGTTCCCTCTCCCCTTTCCAAATCAAGGGGGAGCAAATTGCCAGGAGGATTGATAATCTTCATAAAATTGGATTTACAGCTCGCCTTGTTTTGCATATATAGAGTTACAGTTCAACTCCGCATTGCCGTTCAGTCCGGAAAATGCACGCTTATTGCGAAAGAGTGCTGCGGCGCGGTTGCGAGTATTCTCAGACAGAGGTGTGGGATCACCCGGACACCAGGGGCAAAACCGCCCAGGTGATCCCACATCCCTGTCTGAGGATACTCGCAACCGCGCCGCAGCACACTTCTGCTATCAGCGTGCACTTTGCGGACTGAACGGCAATGCGGAGTTGAGCTGTACCTAATAACGCGGCGGGTGTGAAAACTCAACCGTCGTAGCACTTATTTTCACCACCTGACAACCCTATCTAGAATAGGGTAAAATCATCCAACCTTTTTAGACTTCTGGCTAAGTAAAACTAGCAAATTCGAACCATGCTGGTGTCCTTGTAAACACCGATGGAACGTTGAATGCATCACTGCGTTATGAACCTAAGTGACAGCCATGGGCGGCTTCAAGGCATGACCGGTATGTCTCTAATTCACGTAAAGCCTGCCTCGCTCGGATGAATCATGGCATAGCTATCATCGGAGCAGTCGGTCATGGCAAAATATAAATGATAAGGAGGTTTTGACACGATAAACCCCGTAAGCCTTTTTTTGACCCGCTATGGAGCGGTTGTTTCTCTCTTTCTACCATTTTATTTTCTCAATAACAACTGCTCGACTTTTATGATCAGCTGTCATAGCATTGCGGCTTCCACATCTAGGGGTTGACTATACTAGCACACCGCTAGAGTGCACCTTATAGAAGAAATTTTATTTGAATGGACATTCACATTAACAAAAGAGTGATGTCAGCGTGGAATCGAAATCGGAAGCAGTGTTAGAACAGCCTTTCAAAATTATTGTTATATTTTGTTATCGAAACAGAATTCAGCTACCAATAGCAGAGTCCAACGTCTAACGTGCAGTTCTCCGGGCCAGGTGGACACTCGGAGCAAGTCTTTCCGATCCGGTAGATAGGCGCACCGGGTATGTTGACCCTGAGGAGCAAATAAGCACACAGTGAAGAAGAATTCGCTGCATTGAGTAGTTGCACATCCAATTTCCTTGTTGTTTCCCCAGATCATCTATAAGTTAACTAATCTTGTTAGTAGAGTCACAGTACTCATCTAACTGAAGCAGTGGGAAGCGAGTAAACAAATACATCTCGGCTGGTCTCTAGAAGAGCTTGACGGGCAGCGGATTCGTCGTGTAGTCCAGAATACAGTGTACACGGAGGTACATGCCACATAATATGGTCTATTTACCAAGTTTAGCCTAGTGCATGAGACTAGGCGAAGACCCGACCATAGCTACGGCCAAGCTATATTCGTAGATAGGGGCTCTCTACGCACAGAGGGAGGAGTTGTCCCGCTTTTGCAGCTCGACACGTTACGCTACTCTATTTAAGCGAAGTGGTTCCAAGTGGAATTAGAGCCGCGAGAAGCGAGACAACTCCTCCCTCGGTGAGTAGAGAGCTCCTGTATCCGACATTTGCTACACCACCGGTAAGGGCGTTTCAAGATATACCACCATAATTTACTAGGCCAAAGTTTCCGGAAGACTCCAAGTGCACAGAATTTGGTCCAATTACACCGTCGAAAGAAATTGTTATGGCTGGCGGACCAAGAAGTGATCTGGGAGAAAGAGTCCGTGGCGAGAATGCCGATGACCACCCAAGTAGGTGAGGTATTTTGAGGTAAAACAGACGCTGAGAGTTAAAATACATAAACAGTATGGATTCCGGGAAATTTCCGCTTAGATCTTGTAAAATGTGTCAACCTTTTACAAGGTTTCAACGATTTTTTTTCTTCCATTCTGTTTATATTCTCATGAAGACTGCAATTTTCGCTGCAAGAACCGGTCCACAATTGGTTGTTCGGGGTTTTCGTTATCCTGAACGCAGTGATAATGTTGTCAGAATTAAATCGAAAATGGAGCTGGCAATAATGAGAACTGGGGTGCTCTGCGATTTCGTTCAACCTTATAACAGGAGAAGGAACCAGTCTAGACTGCGCGAGTTTAATCTTTGCATCTTATGTTTCTAATTCGCGTAATTGACACTTTCAAACCTTGGAAAACGTTCTCCTTTTTTGAGGGAAGTACTCCATGAAGACCATATAGGAAGGCGCTCCAAATTGGGCCAAGTCGGCCTTCCAAGTAGCAATCGCCTCAATGGTAAGCATAATAATCTCCTTGAATAGGACAACGGCGCAGGGCTAGACCTACAGTGATCATTGCTTCGTAGGTGTCGGTCGCCATGATTTCAAGTTTGTGAACGTTTTCTTTCCATCCAGCTCTAATTCCTGCTGGAGAGCTTCCTCCAGAGCAGGTTTTTGAAAAACGGTAAGCGTATGACTCTGCCCAGAAGTTCCATTTCTCGAACAATATTCTTGATATTCTTGCATTTGAGCTATGTCATTTGAGCTATGGCATTACCAAAAAGTACATAAGCGAGGCAGATGGCGCTGTCTGATTTTTGTAATATCCATTTTTCGCATGGCCAGTAGCGACATGAGATCTGCAACAAATATCTTTTTGTGAACTTCGCAAGATTTACTATTGGCGATCGTCGACCTCATGTTGTTGTGCATATCCAAAGCAGTTTTCCTCCAATGGTTGGGAAATGCGCTGCTTGGGCAGTGTGTGAATGCTGTAATAGTAGTGAATATCAAGTTCTACCACATAACATCGGCATGGATCGTGAAGAGACTTTGCGTATACTGTTGAAGGTTGGCACGAACTCGGTGCACCTATGTTACAGCATATGGCACCGATTTTGCGCCAACCTTCAACAATGAACGCGAAGTCTCTTGACGATCCATGCCGACGTTATATGCAAATGCTTGAAACTGAGTTCATCATCCAGGTCGGGAGCGTTCGTCGCAAAGGAAGAAAACTTTGAATGACAGCCACTGAGCTTTTGATAGCAACTGTAGGTGTATTCATAAAACTTTAAGAGGCCTCCGGGGAAGTACAGTGTAAACTCGACGTACTCGTCGGAAAGACATGAAGCTTCCTGGCCACTGAGCGAGTGGACGGAGAGGGTTGTGGCTGCATGCTAGTACGTGCGTGGTAGCCGCATGTTAGTACTGAAGTGCAGCTAGCACTCTCCCCGTTCACCCGTTCAATAGAGGCCGGCTTTACTATGCACGTCGAAATGTGTTGATAGTGGAGCTGAGGAACTGCAGCTCCCAGCTGAAGGGCTCCTCTGCACCTCTGTAGGCAGGTACGCACACCTGCCTCTGCTCTCGAAGAAGGAGAGGAAGACCTGTTGTTTCGATCGAGAGACACAATGTTCGTAATCGAACGGTGTGAGAGGACGATCATGCCCCTTTAAGGCTGGGATCATACTTCCGGCCACCAGCGACAGCGACAGCGCACATCAGGCATATCGAATTTCGCTGGATATGGATGGTAAGCAATGCGTCGCATCGCCCGTTGCTGAAACGATGATCCCGGCTTAAAGGTGTCCACGATCAAAACAGACCGGATTTTCAACTTAAATCGAGAGGTCTAGGATTCATTGCATCAATAATGCTGAAATAAAGGCTACCGATAGAAGTGTACAACTGAAAACCCTAATCTGAGAAGGCACCCGATCATCACAAGGGGTAAGTTTCGATAAACGGGGGGGGGATTACAACCTACTGGGCTTACGTTGTTATTTTGATCAGTTTTTTAGTTGTTTACAGAACGGTTGCGGTGGAAAGGAGTGATCGTGGCGTGAGCGGAACACAAGAGCTTAGGGCTGTATAGTGCTCTTCTGTGCTTGTTCGTAGCCATTTTTTCGTTTTTTTTTCAATATTGCTGGTGAAACAGGTCTTGGATTGGTGGAGTTCCGGTGAAAACTTGAAGACTGGTTTTACCGTGGACATTGGTTTTAGGTTTCGTGAATTCCGCCACTGATTAACTTCTGCGTTTCTCACTAGCTACGGTTATCGTCTGCACTTTGCAGTAGCTACTAGCCAATTGCAGTCGCTACTGGCTAATCCTCTATTCGTCCGCAGACTCAACTTGGTAGACAGTTCTTAAGAAATTCTGTGTACGATGCTAGTCTGTTATACATCTTTCATCGTTCTAACCGCTCGGCGAGCGCTTGACGCGCGGGATAAGCAGTTGGCTATAAACTTTTCACCCTCTGCACGCGCGGGAAACAACTATGGAATCCATTGCGGCACCGCCAGGACCGTCGGGCTAAAGTTGGGCATCAACTGTGTCATTAACATAATTTCTTGGCTTTCTTTTGCGCACGGTAGCGAAGGATAGTCCCAGAAGTATTTATGCCAGAATTATTTATGTTGAAGTGGACTCATACTGAGAAGCGAGAATTTATTAAAATGATGAAAGCGCCCTGGCGGCTTCGGCGGTGCCGCTATCGCGGTGCTAGATTAGCTGCACGCGCGTCCCGCGCTTCTCACTTCCAGTGAGAACTTTCATTGTCCACCGCGCGTGCCGCGCTTGCGCTGAGGACTATGAAATATGCTGTGCTGCGATTAGTGCTGCGATCCTATCGCTAGCGCCGCTAACCAACTCAGACGTAAACACGGATGACAGCCTCGCCACTACCCATGTATAGGGTGAGTGACGTTAAGGAAGAAGGAGAATTCCCTCAATCAAAATTTCCCTTCCGTCAAGAAGCACCAAGGCTGGCAGACCACGCCAGGTTGGTGAGCCTAGTGTCTCCTACGAACCTACGCTCCCGAGGGGCGATATGATACTCACGTGCTCGATTGAAGTTAGCAGCAATAATAGGTGTTGTAGTCTGATTTTTCGCAAACATAGATGTGCTGTGGAGCAGAAGGAATAGAAACTGAAGTTCAAGATTTTTTAGTCAAACAAACGAGTATTTGAGGACACAGTCCAACCACTGAGCCAGTAGCAATCCCCCGAAATGTGGCAACTACCGGCTGTCACTGTGTGGTGACTGTGTCAATCACTGATCGACTATCAATGTGGACACGCCGGCATAGAAATGCGCACGCAGCGCAGAAGTTAATGACAGTTGTTATCAAACACCTGCTAGCAGTGAGCGTTCTTTTGTTAGGTGGCTTACTGCAAGAAACGGGCGGTGATTTTGTTCACCGCTGCAGAGGGAAGAGAAATAGCGCGCGATAAAACAGAGGTTCGCTCAATACCGCGGACATGGGGTTGTGCACGTCCAGCTTCTCGAGGAAAGTGCGCTCCAAGAAAAGGCAGTGGAGCGCTGCAAGTCCCTTGCGAACCGACCAGGCTGCTGTCTACTTATCACACCAGCACAGCACGGTGGCCACTCTAGTTGTCTACGGGGGCAAATAAGGATTTGACCCGCCGGCTGGCAGTCATACAGCTTCAATTTTTCAGAAGTTTTTGTGGCCATATTCAACCATTTTCAGATTTGTTTCGAATAATTGCTCCCTCCAAGTAGAATCGGATTTGCTAAGGAAACCATCCAAGAAGAACAGCTGCGAAGTAGTTTTGTTCTAGAGAAAAGGCATAAAGCTTACGTGATACGCGTGTACTAGTTACTAATTTCTGCATAAATTTTGATCTGAGTGCGGTTTTTGTCTTAACTTCGTTTTCCTCTTCTAGGAACTAGTTCACTACTTTCTGTGTAGGCTGGGAAGAAGAAATCAGGTAAAACTAGTTGTCCAGAATCGGTCAACAATCGAGAAGTTGTCCAGAAAGTTCATAGAAGGTGTCGAGAATTCTGAGATTCGCAGTATTTGTCAAGAATTGCGGCCGATTTGTTCAGAATTCCAGAGAAAGTTGTCGAGAATTCGGGGGAACGAGTGTTTGCCGAGAATTCGGACAAAGTTCTCGACAACTCCTTCCGAAATTGAGAATGTGTTTCGAGTATATCGAAAATTTCCCAAAAATTCAGGTCATCACTTCAGAACCCTCTTTACACCACATTCTTCAAATGTTTCGACTGCTGTTTTTGTTCTTTTCTTTCCGTGTGAGTCCTCTGTGGTTTTTTTTCTTTTTTTTCTTCATTCTTCTAGCTGGTTATCAATTATAATGTATTTCACGAATTTCTTGAATATCAGACTCGTCTTTTTGGGAATTTTCATCTTTTCAAATTACCGAACATACCAAAACATGGGATTTTTAAGATAGTGAATTTTGAAAGTTTTCGAGCGTTCAAGTACTGATCTTTTTTTCGATGATCGGTAGTAGCAGTAGTCGGATTTAAAATTTATTATTCGAGAAGTTACTCGAGAAGTATCAGAACAACGTTCGAAACTAGGATTGAGAATTCGAATAAATCTCGATAGATTCAGTCCTGACCGGAATTTGCAACTCTAACCTTGCATAGGTTGCTTAGCATTATATTGATGTACAATATGTGGACATCCGGGGTTCCACACCTGCAGCCAGCGGTTTGGCCACTGGCTTCAGGTGTGGACCCGCCGGAAGTCGACAATTTTGAAAACTACGAGCCATGAGGGTAGGATAATTGAGTCCAGAGTGGTCGATTCATTTTCTACTCGAACTTTCACCGTCTTAGAGTAATTCCGAAGGCCACTACACTGATAGCGCACTTGAGCTGGGCAAGGCTAATAGCAGCCCATGTTGAAAGATTTTATAGACCCACAGCATATACGACGCACAGTTTGCCTCTGCCGAAGTCGATAAAGGGACTCACTTAGAGGGGTGAAACTATCTCCGTGGGCTTCACCGACCGTTGTAATCAACGGTTGGGCAGGAGCCCCAATTTTTGGTAAGTAGATACAGTTGTACTTGTGTATAACTGTGTGCTAACTGTGAGAACCGGGCAAGGAGTTGTCGTGAATTGGTCGAGAAGGGGTCGGGCATTGTCGAGAACTGGGCGAAAAGTTGTCCAGAATTCTTTAGGGTCTGCGAAAGTTGTCCTGCATTCGTACGCCTGCAGGACAACTTTTCTTCCAATTCTCGACAACTAGTTTTACCTGAGAACGATGAAACAGACTCAGGAAAAAAATTACTTTCCGATTAAAAAATCCTTTGAACCTTTTGGTTCACCTTGTGCAGAAAAATCACAAATTTTTCTTCTCGACAATTATACAACGAAGTATTGCGTATCGTGGTCTCTGTGATAAGTGTCCATCCAACAAGAAATTCTCAAAATCGTCTTTAAAGGCAGCATGCACGCTCGTAAAAGTGGTTGAGATAACTATGGAAATAGAATGGTATGGCTTAGAACACAACGCCTACGCATTTCGAAGCGTCAAAAACGACTCTACGCTACACGAGTGAGAAGTTGGCCCCACCCCTGTATTTCTCCGCTCCCTATAATTGCGTCCTCCTCTCAAACGGGGCTGGGCCATTCCCACGACCAGCGATGCTTGTGGGTGGTACGATAAATAAAATAAGTAATTCACATACATCGACGAGAACGGCTCAACACCCCTGTTTTGGAGGAGGGCGCAAATACAGGGAGTGGAGAAATAGAGAGACAGCATCATGGGCCGTTTTTGACACTTCAAAATGCACAGCGTTGTGTTCTGAGCTAGACCATTCTATTTTCGTAGTAACCTCAATCACGTTTGCTGGCGTGTATGCTGCCTTTAGAGGCAGTGTTCACGATGAACTTTATTCGCGTGTTTTAATATTGAAACGTTGTGCTGTCAGGAGATGGGTGGGATAGCGTCGAAAGAAGCACGAAGAGCAGGCCTGAAATAGCCAAAAATGGATAGGAAGTGGCCAGTCCGGAAAGCCAACGCACCCAAGAGAAGCCAGGCCGCTCTTCTTGCTACGAGATTCCGAAGGCGTGGACGTTTTTGGTGGCGAGTTGAAAAAGACAGCCGCTCCACCTATTTTGATCAATATTAGGGGCAATCACGGCCACCTCCACAGGCGCCTGGCTGCGCACTAGAGTGTTGTCCGAATATTCGTTCATTCGAATAATATTCGAATAATTCGAATATTTGAATATTCAAAGAAGTGGAATATTCGTTTATTCGAATATTCAAATATTCAGCATGAATAATTTGAATATTCGACAAGATCGCGCTCCATTTTGCCCTGATTCTACATTTCAAACATCTTAGCGTAAAGACTCCTCATTTCTCACAATTCTTCAGTACCTTATTAATTTATAGTTATAGCGAGTATGTACAATATATTAAACTGCTCGCAAGATTTTGTCAAAACGCTAGAAATGCTTATTAAACCTTTAGTGATAGAGAAAAGTTTACATTTCGAGCGACGCATAAGTATAGCAACACTTGAGGAGCATGAAAGTGTCTCGCAAAAACGGCCACATTGTATTCATGCGTATTTTTATGGAAGTGGTTCAAGCTGATGCTATTCGTCCACTATCCCGGTGGACTTCACCTGAATTCTTAGGCTGACAAAAGATTTTAGTTGTCAATAGGGTGCAGTTTATGAGACGACAACTTACCAACCTGTTGTCGACGCCCCAGTTTGCCTGAGTGGATTGAATGGGATGTACGCAATAGAGTGTTGCCCAAATATTCGTTTATTCGAATAATTCGGATATTCAAAGAAGTGGGATATTCGGGTTATTCGAATAATCGGATATTCAAAGAAGTGGATTATTCGAATTATTCGTTTACTCAAATATTCAAAAAAATTATTCGTTTCAACACTCTACTGCGCACTCCATCGTTGTCCTCTCCTTTCTTTGGTTTTGGCTAACTTTATTTCTGAAGTTGCTCCTGAGAAATTCAACCATTCATTTGTTTGTTTCATAATTCATGATGGCAATTTCAGCTGATGAGGGGTCCGCGTTGTTGTACGGAGAAAATGTCCGAGCCTGGCAGGGAGAAAATGTTCGCGCATCACGTGCAGAGAAAATGTGCGCGTGAGGGGAGAAAATGTCCGCGAGGGGAGAGGAAATGTCCACGAGAATGTCCGCAACAGAGGGAGCCTTCAGAAAGTTCGAAACGTTGGTGAAGATGAAGAATTCTTATTTATATCTATTTATATTCTTATTTATATGTCTTGATGTTCCAATGTGATTAAAAAATTCATTTATTTGTCTCTCATTTAATAGTTTACAGTATGTGACGCCTTCTTCTATTTCTCTTTCCTTAATTTCCTTGGGCATCTTTTCTCGGCTTAGCGAGTCAGACATGTCTGGCAGACATCTCAAAGTCTTGTTAGAGATCTGCATATCTATCGGCAGCTTAAGCTTTAGCTGTCATTCCATAAATTTTTTGAGCATTTTTAATTTCTCGATATCCCGCAAAATCCCTAGCTCATGATCTTCTCATATCTATTTCATACTCTACAGCGTCTGTGGCTTTCGGTCTCTTTGGTCTCTTCAGATGGAATTATACCATCTTGAAACTCTCAAATCTGTGCATGCTTGAAATTGTTTTAAAACCTCAATTTTGCATCAATAGAGAGCAGCGTTTGACCTAGAACAACAAGGATAGATAGGTCCGCACGGCCCGTACTATGTCGTCAACGACGTTTGAAGCGCTGAAAACTGTCCAGGATGACAATATTTGACAATGTTTGAGCAATCATGCCTTCCACGCCCGTATTTTCACACCCCTTCGAGTAACAGAATGAGAATCGATACTTGAGAAAACATGTGATAACTTAGAATGATAGCACTATGAAAAGGGAGTGCAGTAGAGAAAAAACTCGATTTACCTCAATATAACATGTTTGTGCACTGATAAAATCCTCCATTTCAAGAGATCAGCCAAAGCAGAGCGGCATTCTCGGAAGTGGACGAGAGTCAATAGGTATGCAGACATGTTATACTCAAGTAAACCAAGCTGTTTCTCTCGTGCACTCCCATTTGATAGTGCTATCACTCTCGATTATCACACGTTTTCACAAGTATCGATTCTCATTCTGTTACACGAAGGGGTGGGAAAATACGGGCGTGGACGGCAAGATTGCTCAAACATTGTCAAATATTGTCATCCTGGACAGTTTTCAGCGCTTCAAACGTCGTTGACGACATAGTACGGGCCGTGCGGACCTATCTATGCTGTTATCTCGACTATGCTTGCGAGCGTGTATGCTGCCTTTAGTACCAGCAGTGATGTGGCGTGAAGTTGTTTCTGCAGTAAGATCTTGATTTAGACATTCAGGGTCGTGTGTAGGTGTTAGCGGTAGATGAGCAGGAGAGTGTTCATGTGGAGACGCCGAGTCCTGTAGAGGTGATTGCGGAAGAGAAGCAGCAGGATCTACATCCGGAAAACGTTGAGGCGAGTCCAATAAATGGTAGTCATCATCGTCTGGCCGATTGTCGTCGTTGGGACAACTCGTTCACGAGTTGACCTCATATGTGGATCGTTGGAGATTCGCTAGCGTTTGGAGTTTCCGGGCTTTGTTCTGTCATAGTAAGACTGCTCACAAAGGATTTACACATCGATAAGGATTGCCCTTGAGCAGGGAAGCGGGTTAAAGGGATGTCGAAACCTTTTTAACGTGCCCCTGTGTCATACGCCGCAGTCTCTCTAGAGGCAATTTTTTCTGCATTGCAATTGTTCACAATGGATATAGGGAATGATATGCCACGCTTTAGCAGAAATTCACGCTTGGTCATTCCCATCGATTTCGGATTTGTCGTTATAGAGGCCACGCTTACCGGTTTCAAATTCTTCGAGGAAACTGGACCTTTTTACAAAATCCTTTTTATCTGTATCGGTAGGGAGATGAAGCAGCATAGAAAGTATCTGCGATAAAGAAGTGTCCCTTGCAGTGGTCGGTTGAAGGAAAGTCTGCATTCCTGCTTGCCCTTTTGGCCTTCCAGGACCTGTTCATTTATTCCATTTCATTCGCCCTTCAGTAAGCGATCACAAAGAAGCAAATTTTTTAGCCAACTTAATATATGCTATTTCTAGCTTTTCGACCTCAGCGAGAATGTTAAGCGAGTTCGAGAGGCGGAATAGTTGGCTTATCTCAACATCATGAGTGTAACTTTTCAAACCTGACATACGTGAAAAAAGTGACTAGGCGAGTTTTCCGGCTTGGGCTGGTGCAGTGCTTATTTGGAAGGGGATCACAAGAAAAATTTACTGCCCAAGTTCCAGGTAGATTCCCATTAGGGCCGAGATCAGCCGGATAGCCGAAGCATACCTGGTGCCGCTAAGCGATTAATCGATATTACTTGAAAAAAAAAGTTCACAAAAAAAAGTTACTGCCTGAGTGCCAGGTCGATTGGTCCCGTTGAAGCCGAGAACGAGACTTCGTGAGTTCCATGTGCAAATCCTATGTATCGATCAGCCGGGTAGCCGTGGTATGCGTGGTGCCGCAAGGCGTGAAATATTGTCAGGTTAAAATGCGATCTACCCACTTGCCCTGTCCTCTATGTCCTCATAAAAAACTCACAAACTTCCGCAAGACGGGTTATCCAGTGCCGAACCATCTTGTTTCAAAGTTCGACCCATAGTAAGTAACGTGGGTGGACCTACTGATAGGGTTTCTTGGTTTCTAAACTTGGTTCTCGTCCAATTATTCAAATTCTTTCCTGCTCACCTTCCTAATACTAATTCATTCCTACAAAAATTGCGGGACGCAACACTGGAGGAAGAGTACGTTATGGAGTCCTTTGATGTAACATCTCTGTACACCAACGTCTCTAACGAAGGTGCTCTGCAAGCTGTTTTTGAAATCCTTACCCAGCATCAGGCTAACATAAACTTGTTTGGGCTCACCATTTCACAAATCATGTATCTACTGGATAGCTGTCTAAAATGTAACATTTTCAGATGGTCTGGGAACTACTACAAACAGGTCAGAGGGCTGGCGATGGGTCAGCGTCTTGCCCCAGTACTCGCTGTGGCATTTATGTCGAAGATTGAGGAGCCCGTACTGGGTCGCAGGCCGCTTATCTACTGCAGGTACATTGACGACTGCTTTATTGTGTGTTCTACTCAATTAGAGATGGACACTTGTTTCGAATTGCTCAATCAGCAATCCGAAAACATAAAGTTAACTCGTGAAGTACCTACAGATAGTTGGCTCTCTTTCCTGAACGTTCAGGTTCAACTTTCCTGAGGGTTAGTAAAAACTAGGTGGTACAGGAAACCAACAAATAAAAACATCATAATTCATTTTACCTCGGCCCACCCATCCAAAACCAAGCATGCAGTTGTTGGCAATATGTTTCGTACTGCCCTTGCAGTCTCTTCGGATAGCGAGCAGAAGAGTGTTTCTGCAAATCTAGCCCGCCGCATAGCATTCGAGAACGGTTATCCATCGATAGATGGCCGCCATACGGGACGCGCACGGCGGACCGCCCTCTCAGATGTTCACGAGGAAGAAAGGACGAAAGTAGCGTTCCGCGCTCCTTTCGTCTCGGACCACCTCACTTCAGCGATCAGGGCCTGTATCCGTAGGGCTGATCTTCAAGAAATGGTCTCCGTTGTCGAAATCCCTCCTGCCAACTTTAGGGGGCGATTAGTTCGCAATCGCTTGTATGACCGGGTCTGCCTTACTCCCTCCTGTGTAATTTGCCCATTTGGTAAGGAGGGTGACTGCATGGCCTCTGGAGTGGTATATCGCATAAATTGTCGTCTGTGTGGGGAAGATTTTATAGGGGAGACTGGGAGACCACTATGTGTCAGGATTAAGGAGCACATGGACGGACTGAACAAGTCCAAATTGTCTACTCCGCTTGGGGAACACAGGGTGCGCAGTCACGACAACAATTGCATTTCAGTTGCTGTTACGATCTTGGCACGTGAAAGCGAAATCTCAGCGCGCAGAACTCTTGAAGCCTTTTGATTGCCGCAAAAACACCCAAAATAAACCGAAAGGACGAATGTGTCGCGGTGACCCAGGAGTTGGCGCCGTACGTTGACCTCTGCGGATTCTGACCAGCCGGTCATAATCTGAGGGCGGGTCTGAGCGTGGGCGGTCCCAGGTCTTCGAGGGTGATTCTTAGGGTTCTTACTAGTCAGTCGCCTAACAACTTCCACCCAAGGCTGTCGGACCTCTTGATCCCCTTCAAAGGTTGGTATAATCTGTGACTTACGTTCTTTTGGTTCACTTCCGTGTGAATCCTTCTCTGTAGAATGAAATGGGGTTTGGGAGGGTAGTTTCTTGGATCTTAATTCGGTTTTTCCAGGCTCCGAAGAAGGCGAAAATCGCCGAAACGTCAGCCAAATAAAGAGGTTTTTTTTAACAATCTTGGTCTCGCTTCAACCACCGAATACCACAAGGAGAAAGGATGATTTGGTGACTCAATACGGTTCAAATACGGTCATTTTAACTCGTTTTTGACGCTTGCAACTTAGTGAGGGCTCTTCTAGGGCCTGCACGAACCCACTAATCTAGTTATCTCGACAACTTTTGCGAGCGTGCCTGCTGCTTTTAAAGAGGCAGCCATGCAACATCGTCATTTGAAGGAATCGAAAATTCATTTCCTCCGCAAGAAATCGGTTGGTGGATCTTCCATGACTTCTCATTGAAGAACCGAATAGTTAGTTCATTTCTATCACCAAGGCTTAATTAAGTGAAGTTCATGGCATACCCTTTTGCGCGGTAATCACCAGGTTCAACTTGTGAGCTCCGCAAACTGAGAGAACAAGATCATTCCTTCGTATGTCCTCATACTACGTCTCTGATTTGAGCCTTCAGCAATCCATAAAAAGCCCTGCATACGACCCATCATCACTGAAGCTCCATCGCTTAAAGGCAGTGTTCACGATGAAAATGGTTTCTCTGTTTTTCCGCCTATCTTGAAAACGGCCCCATGCTGATCCCAATGATGTCTCTGAAATCGTACAAGACCTTCTGGGAACAGAGTTGTAGTCCCTAAAGATTGAGCTATGGAAACATGGTGGACGAGTTGTCCGAGGCTTGTAACTTCCGTCTTTTGCAGCCGATCTATACGAGCTGACCTGAGTAAATAGAGAAGCTGAGAATGAAGGGAAGAACGGGGCTAATGATTGAAAATCATCGCTCATCTCACGATCTCGAGCACTCATTTGTTCACGTCGGTGGGCGTGTGATGCGCTTTATGGTTTTCAATGCGCTCGAAGTTGCAACTTCGGGCTCTTTTGGGGCTCTTCCTGGCTCGTTTTCATGCGTTCTTTCGACGTTTACGTTACAGAGTGTCCCTCCACTACCCAATCCTGCTGTAAATTTCGAAAACTTTTTTCATCGTGAACACTGCCTTTAAGAGTGAGACCAGGCGACTTATAAAGAAACTCCATGAGGTCATCGAGAGACCAGGCTGCTGTGCCCAGGGGGTCAGTCCAACCAAATTCTCTCGTAAGGCATGTAAGATGTCTTCTCCAGATTCACTTTCGACTTCTACGAGGGCGAGATGAAAGGTCATGGGACGATTGACGGGAGATACAGTTCTCAGCAAAAGACAATCCATTTCACTACATTACCTGTGGTACGACATGTTAGAAGTGAGATGAGCAAGTCGTTATCGATGACATATTCGAGGAGATCATATTTCATATTAATGGCGAACTGCTTGATCATACGTGTAGCACTTCTTGCGTCGTAATGAGCTTCTGGAGCAATCGCTCCCGTCTTCATTGTTGCTATAAGGAGCGGAAATTGTTTGGCAAAAGAAAGTCCCTCCTTGTGTATGCTGTAGCAGTTGATGTAATTGTTGCTCCTGTTGCTTTCTTCAGTTCGATGTTCTGGTGGTCCAAGAACCTAAAGTGGATAACTTTGTGCTGGCCACGCAAATCATGCCGCCTGAGATTTTGTCGCCACATCTTCATGCCTGCTCTGGCACTGGGGAGCTCCTAGCCCACAAGTAAACCGCTCCGAGCGCTCGGACAACTGGGCTCCGAGCCCCAAATCGTGATAGTCGCGGTACTGGCGTGCCACTGTCGCGGAATATATGCGCTTTTCCCGAGGTATCGACGGGTTATTCCCACGGTATCGACGCGGTTTCGTCGCGGTGTGGGCTCTGTCTTGTCCTGCTATTTTCACAGTGCCGGAGCGGTTTTGTCTTGCTATTACCACTTTGTTGACGTGCTACTATCGCGCTACTGCAGTGGTATTTACGTGCTAAGCTCGCGTCTTTGGCGCACTATTGTCGTGCTATAGACGCGTCGCTGTAGCGATATTGAGTTATAGTCTTAGCGGTATACACCAACTATTGACCTGGGATTGCACAGCTGTTCACCAGATTCGACCGCTGTTCACCATGTAATTTACCTATGGCCGTATTCATGAAACTACGGGAGCCTTCGGGGAAGGTCCAAAGTTCACACGCAGCATACATCGGCTGGTTCTCAAAACCATTCCTGGAGGTTCCCATAGTTTACAAGAACGATTATAGTCTACCAGTTTCGTCTCACACCGCTTCGCGGTGTTCAACGAAACTAGATTTCGCGCCGCTTCGCGGCGCTCGCACATGCACTCACGCCGCTGGGCGGCGTTCAATTTCCACCCATCATGAAGACCGCGACTTTGTTAAAGATCTTTGCAGCTCGGTAGAAGTGAGCGTCTTTTCTCCAATCATCGCCATTAGAGGTGATGTTTCGCCATAATCGACCGCTGCAACTGGTGTTCTGTCAAAATGTAAAGTTTTTAAGTACTGTCTCGGAGTTTGCCTGCTTTCTGATGTACTCTTTCAGGATAGTGTAAAGAAATCAAGTGTTAATGAAAAGTTTGATCTGTTTGCTTCAAAGTCGCTAATCGGCTGCCTTTCTCATTCCTGGGGAAAGTCGAAAATGATAGTTGAGGCTCAAAATGCGCTCCCATCTCCTCACTTACCCTCTGCTACAAATCACGCAAGCTGCCTGTGCGATTTCATCAAAAGCATTTCCTCCAATACAGGTGGTCTCAATAAAGTCATCAGATTTCCCAAGCCGCCGCGCGAAAACATTTTGATATTATACGCACAATCTCGCTGATGTTGCGCGCTAGCTCCTGCAGCTTCTGGACCTCTGTCTATAATGAAAGTTTTCACTCTCCAAGGCGGTATGCGCAATCCTCTCAAATCCCTATACTTCTTCAGTAAGTGTGTGCGCAGACTCATTTAATTTCTAATCATTTTCCGACGTTGTGTGCGCTCCTTTTCAACACCTATACAACTTCAAAAGGAGGGATCTGCACACCTTCCAATGACCCAATCGCTATCCCGAACGTTGTTCTCGCTCCTCCTTATTCATCATACACCTTCCGAAGTTTATGTTCATGTTTATTACATAAGGTATACTTATGTGAAGGTAGTCGAATATATAAACGAGTGATGGGAAAGCGAACGTTTCAACAAAACGATAGAACATAGGCAATAGTCTGAGTAAACTTGCGATCTTTCAAACAGACAGAACGGAAAAAATGTGAAGAGTAAAAAAAAAACAAAAAAAGGTAAAAACTACGCAGGAAAAAAAGGGAACCAAAGACTGATACGGCAAATTTAATTGTCTGACAGAAACCTGTTTGCAACGCTTAGGAAACTAGGTAGTGTCCTGGAAATCTGAAAACGCTTACTAAGCTTAACGTATCTGGAACCGGCACGACAGACGAAGGAGTTGGCCCTCAGAGAAGACCTGGCTCGAGGTATTTGGAGTTTTAGTGTGGGGCCTCGTGTAATCGACCGCCTAAGAGGAAGAAATTTGTTTTTGTCAAGATAAACTAGGTTATGGAGGATTTTATAAGATGTGACTAAGTCTTGTTTCTTTCTTCTACAAGAGAGTGATTCAATGCCAAGCTCTGAGTTTCGTTCTTGATTCCGGTGTATTGAGTCATAAGTGAATTTACCAACCCTAAGAAATAATTTTCTTGTGAAACTATTTCGAACTTTTTCTAGCATGACAGTATGTTTTGTTTTTACTGGATAAAATACATTAGTTCCGTATTCTAAAATCGGTCTAATGTAGATTTTATAGGCTTTTAAAAGGGTTTTGGGATCTGTAGTAGACAAACACCTGTAGAGGTTACATACTTTACGCATAGCATTACCTGCAACATTTTCGCAGTGTGTATCGAAATCAAGATTCTCCGATATTAAGAAACCAAGGTCCCGAATTTCAGTTACCGGTGAAATTTGAACGCCATCAATGATGTATACAGCTCTTCCATTATTTTTACCCATATGAAGAATTTTCGTTTTCTGTTTTGCGAGGGAAAGATTCCATTGCTGTGACCATTCATAGATGGAACTGATGGCCGTCTGTATTGATTGAATATCTTCTTGACTCTGGATACATTTGTAGATTTTCAAGTCATCTGCATAGGCTTTGCATGTGACTCCAAGGGCGCTTATGATGCTCGGAATTTTTCTTGTGTACACATTAAACAGAATGGGAGACAGGACTGATCCCTGAGGGACACCACTTTTCGCTATCCTAGGGGAAGATAGTTGGCCTCTAATGTTAACACGAAAGTTCCGATGAGTCAGAAATGCTTCGAGCCAGCGGACTGTTCGAGGATGAAGCCCAATGATCTCTAGCTGCTCAATGAGCCTTCCGTGTGGCACCTTATCGAAAGCCTTCTCAAAATCGAAATATACGACATCAACTGAGTGTTTCTGATCGATGAATTGAGTCTAATCGTTCAATGCATTTAACATTAAAGTTGTCGTGGAACCTCCTTTACGAAACCCATGTTGTTCGTTTGGAATTACTCCGTTCGTGTCAAGGTGGTCAACGACTGCTTTCTTGAGTATTTTTTCAAAAACTGAACAGAAGACGGATGTAATGCTTATTGGACGATAGTTAATTGGTTGACTAAAAGGCGGTTTTTTGGGGAGAGGAATTACTAGAGATTCTGTCCACTTCTCGGGAATTTCAGCACGCATAAAACATAAGTTGAAAATTATCTCAAGAGGACCAACAATTTCTGCCGCAACCTTTTTAATAAAAACAAGAGGAATACGGTCCGGGGTTAGTGAATAAGAATTTGGCCACTTTACTAAATGTTGTAAAATAGTATCACGATGAAACCAAATGGAGTCTTGCATTTGAGGGTATTCGAGTGTTCTGGTTTTGTCACGATTAAGATCGTTGTCAGTAGAGATCATGCTAGGCTTAGTGTAAGCATCCTCGAAGGTTTGCGCAAGTATTTCAGCCTTTTCCAAGTCAGTGCGATATTTATTACCTGAGCTATCGGTCAGAACATGTATTGAGGACTTGTTTTTGAATTTTGCATTGAGCAGTCGGAAAAATGACTTTGGTTTCCCAGAAGCGATCACTTTTCTTTCGACAAAGGCAGAGAACTTTCTGAGTTTTTTTGAAAACCTATTTGATAGAACCCTAAATCGATGTTTGTTTGCGAATGATGGAGAAAGAAGTGATTTTTTCCAAGATTTCTCTCTCATGTTAGCCAGGGATGTCAGATAATTTGGCCATTTAGATTGATGAAACGGCTTTCTCGTACATGGAACATAGGTGTCTATGCAGTGTTTTAAAACGGAAATCAAAGTTTCGTACATACTGTTCACTGAGTCTAGAGCAGAAAGTCTTTGGTTTACCAGAAGCGATCACTTTTCTTTCGACAAAGGCAGAGAACTTTCTGAGTTTTTGAAAACCTATTTGATAGAACCCTAAATCGATGTTTGTTTGCGAATGATGGAGAAAGAAGTGATTTTTTCCAAGATTTCTCTCTCATGTTAGCCAGGGATGTCAGATAATTTGGCCATTTAGATTGATGAAACGGCTTTCTCGTACATGGAACATAGGTGTCTATACAGTGTTTTAAAACGGAAATCAAAGTTTCGTACATACTGTTCACTGAGTCTAGAGCAGAAAGTCTTTGGTTTCCCAGAAGCGATCACTTTTCTTTCGACAAAGGCAGAGAACTTTCTGAGTTTTTTTGAAAACCTATTTGATAGAACCCTAAATCGATGTTTGTTTGCGAATGATGGGGAAAGAAGTGATTTTTTCCAAGATTTCTCTCTCATGTTAGCCAGGGATGTCAGATAATTTGGCCATTTAGATTGATGAAACGGCTTTCTCGTACATGGAACATAGGTGTCTATACAGTGTTTTAAAACGGAAATCAAAGTTTCGTACATACTGTTCACTGAGTCTAGAGCAGAAAGTCAGCCTATCCAGTCTATGCTCTGAAGATGCTGAAATATTGCACCATAGTCAGCTTTGCTGAATTCTCTGACACACCGAAACTTTTTTGAGCTACATTGGGATTTCATTTGAAACTCAACGGTGTAGTGATCACTGGTACCAATGGGAGGCTTTATTTGAAGACATTCAACCAGTGATTTTTTGTTGGTCAACACCAAATCTAAAACATGGTTTTCTCTTGTGGGTTCTGTAACAAGTTGACAAATGCTGTGAGTGGCACATAAATTGAGAAAATCCATGGAGGACTTGGAACTTGCGGATTTCCCTAGCCAAGAGATATCGGGATAATTAAGGTCGCCAGTGAGAACAGGGAAGGAATCATTAGCAAGTAAATCACTTATGGCGTTTAATAGTTGCAGATTGTTTAAATTAGGACAAGAAGGTGCGCGATAAACTCCTATAAGGCGTAATATATAAGAGCCGAGAGAAATATCACAGCATAATATTTCATGAGAGTCAGGAACAGATTCGGAAAAGATGATTTCGTGGGATAGGAATGATTTTATGAGAAATAATACTCCTCCACCACGTTTACGCGGTCTGTCGCATCTAATTACATCAAAATTCGAACAAGATAATCCAAAAACTGTCGAGGACTTAGTTGAAGGTTTGAGCCAGGTTTCAGTGAGTACCACTACATCGTAGTCGCAGCAAGCAATCGAATACGTTAGAGGTTCGGCGTTTTTCAGAACCGAGCGAATGTTTGTGGAGCAAAATTTAAGAGGTCGCACAGGTTTCCGGAGAGCATTTACATGTTTTCCGAACCATTAACAATTATTTGAGGGGTTACATTCGGAGAGACATTTTGAGAGATGTTGTTAGAGAGGTTTTGAGCCGCATTGTGAGCGATATTCCGAGAGGTAAATTGAGGCATATTTTGAGTGATGTTATAAGGGGTAGTACGAACAGTATTCTGAGAAAAGTTACGAGATGAAAACTTGGAAACACGTAAAGAACGACGAGCTAGGCGCTCGGCACAGAGTTTTTCACGCTCAGCCTTAGGCAAGGATGCACGAATAAAAATACCACGAATAGCAAAGTTTTTCAAATAATGAGAACGATGAATCATTTGATCGGCAAATTTGTGTGATGGTAGAACAACTTTGAGAAGACGTGGGCTGGAGTAACCCATACGGAAAACAGAAACAGTGGGGCATTCTACTCCTAGAAAATCCATAATCTGACGGATAGAGCAAAGATCACTAACAACACGTTGGGAGGGGCACGAGGACATATTTTCGGCTACACCAGATATTACTACAGAACGTTTGCGCTCGAATTCCTCAAAGGAATTGCTAAGCTGTGCAGGAGTAAATGATGAAAAATCAGAACTAGGTTGACTGGAAACAGCAATGGTGGCAGGAGGAGGAACATTGCGAGCGAAATCAAGAGATCTTTTGAGGGGAGCATTCTCCGCTCTTAAAGCTGTGACCTCATTCGTTAACTCACGGTTGAGCTCCAGAGCCGCTGTCAGTCCTCCTCTGTCCTCCACCAGGTGAGCGATAACTGTCCGAAGGTAAGCGGGTAGACTGTCATCTCTGAGCAGCAGATCCACATCTCGATCGATATTGGCAGTCATATTCATTGGCGTGGTCCCAGTGTCGAAATGCAGCCTCTTCTGTGGCATCTCATGACCAGATTTAGGAAGAATTGGGGTCTCCATGTAGTAGCGATAGAATGGAATATGAATACGAGCAGCAAAAGTACAGAATTCAGTTCGACAGTTGATGTTTGACAGTAGTTTGCAGATATGGTCGCAGGAAATTGATTAGCCGACCGCTCGCCGCGGCACACAGGCGAAAAGATGTGGTGTGCGCACACCTCTTCAAACTCTAGTAACTTTCCTGAACGATTCGCTCTTCCTTAACCCCTACGCACCTTCAAAAAATAGGATGTGCACTCCCTTCCAAGCTCAAAACACTCTCCCGGACGTTGTTCGGGCTCCTCCTAAACCCCTACGCACCTTTTATAATGGCGCGCACACCCCTTTGAACCCCAATCACCTTCGTCGACCTTGTGCGCGCTCGTTCTAAACCCTATATACCTTTCACGATAGTGTGCGAAAACCCCTAACCCTAATCACTTCTCGATGTTGTGCGTGATGTCCTTAAACATTTGTACCTCTCCAACAATGGTGTGCAAATGCCCCTTCAAACTCGGGAGACCAGCAGTTCTCTCGATAAGGGCCAGGCTCGTCGCGTCGCGGCGTGATTCAGACGAGTTTCCCATATCAGGACGAATATATTTGGGGTACGTTTTTGCGCAGTGCAATGTTTATTCAACTCCCAACCGTAGGTGAACCTTCCGAGAGATAGATGTATTAGTAAAATTTCCCATTCACTGCTTTGTCCAACTATTGTGTACCCATGGGAATAACATACCACCGTGCGGGAATAATTATCATAGCGGAAAAGATCTTTAGGTAAAACCTACTTGTTCTTCGCATCGATAAAGGCGGACCTGATTACAAAAAACCGGTAGGAATTTACAAAAACATTTACAAGGACTCTCAGAAGCTTTTTGGAAGATCAGAAACTCTCCCGATAATGGTCTTCTAGTTGTCAAAACCTTCATGTATACGATAACGTGCTTTAAATGTAACGCCCTGATTACTGTAGAACATTGCTTTGCGAGCCCATTCACCGCGCGTGACGGACTCGCCGCGTTGCGCCGGGAGAACTGCAGTACACCCTTCAAACTCTGGTCTTTTTCACCGACTTTTTGCGCCCCCTCCTGAACCCCTATACACCTTCCTTGGTGGTGTGCGCACACCCCTTCAAACCCTAATCACCTTCATAAACCTTATGTGCACTCCTCTTAAACCTCTGTAAACGTTTTACAATGGTGCGCGTACACCCCTTCAAAACCTAATCACTTCCACACGTTAAGCGCGCTCCCCATAAACCTGTATTTCTCTTCAACAATGGTGAGCGCACATTCCTGAAAAATCTAGTACTTTTCCCCGACGTTGTGCGCGCTCCTCATAAACCCTTTTACACCTCCCACAATAGTGTGCGCACCGCCTCCATTGCGTAATCTCTGCCCTAGATGTTGTGCGCTCCTCTCCAAACCCTGCTTACTTCCCAAGAACTGCGCGCTCTTCTCAATCTCTGTTCACGATGCAGCTTATCGTGCGGGCTTTTCATGAACCACCGTTCGCTCTCCAAAACACTGTGACACTGTGCGAGTGTACGCCCCCCCCCAATCACTACTTTCCGCGCGCTCAAAACCCGAATATCTTTTTCCATATCATAGTACACACTTTTCCTAACTCCCTACTCCGCATCTGTTACACGTTTCGCGCTCTTCCTCTACCACCACTCAACTTTGACGACGTTTCGCCCGCTCCTCTTCAACCTCTGCTAACATCCGACGTTTCTGCCAGCGCTCATTTTAAAACCCCACTCACTTTCCGAAACGCTACGGAGGCTCCTCCAGAGCCACTACCCACTTTCTAGACTTTTCGTGCGCGCTCCTCTCCTATTTGTGGTCACCTCATGACAGTGCGCGCGCTTATCCTAAACCCGTACGGGCACTCTCTAAACCTATTCACCATCAAATTCCTTGCGCCCGCTCCTCCCGGAACCCTACTCCCTCCAGCGACACAGCGCGCATCTCCTGAGATCCCACTAACTTTTCGTTACCCTGGGTGGGCACCTCCTGAACCATAACTTTCTTCTTCAAATTTGTACTCGTTCCTCTTCAACCTTCAATCACTTCTCACGACATTGCGCGTTCTTCCTAGACCCGTGCGCGTTCCTCCTCAACCTCCATTCACTATCAAATCCACTGTGCGCGCTTCTCATAGTCTCCTAATCGTTCTCCAAGATTTCCGTGCGCGCTTCCTAAACCCCTACTTACTTCCACGCGCTAAACGTGCTCCTCCTGTACCTTTCTCCCTAGCAACGACACTTCGCGCACTTTGTGAACCGCTATTCGCCTTCCATGATACTGTGCGCGCTGTTCATAGATCTCTTACAATTTTTCCACGGTATTGTGCAAGCTCTTTCTAGACCTCTACTCGTTTTCTACGGCGTTCTCCGAATTGGCAGAACTTTATCGCGCTCTATTCTATGACAAAAAAAAATTGGAATTTCCGAGTGCCATTTACTCACCCGTGCATGCGTGCATACGTATAGATAGTTGCTCAGACACGCATTATGGCGAAGCATACTTTGCAAGGATAGAGACAGGACTGTTCACTACTATGTGACACGGAGGTGGATTTATAAAGTCTGGGATACACCACCCAATGCTTCCTAATACGACACACTTCAATGGAAAGCTAAAAAACTCCACATGCAACCGCTTTGATGGTCAGACACATCACCACGTCCATTATTACACATGAGGATGAGGATTAGGGTGAGGATTCGCGTTCGCTTCCGTTAAAACAGGTCAGACCTCGGCCACATTCCATTTCCAATAACGCGAACCTTGCGGTGAACCCGAAGCCCCGCCCACTTTCACAAAGTATCTCGTGGTGGTTTATTTGTAACGAAGGTAACTTGAAGGTCTAAATACGCAATAGCTAGGGTGGTCCCACCACAATCACAATTCCTGTAACCCACTCTCTTTCCGCGACGTTCTTTGTGTATTGTTGAATCAATAACGCGCTCCGACTGACGGTGTCAAAATTTGCGGGAAATTTGAACACCGGTCAAACAGACGTCGGTCGGACGTGCCAGACAGTCGGACAGACACACCACGCCGCTCATAATATGTAACGAAAGGATAAGAACGTTTAAGTGTGCTATCGGAGGTTACGCACCGTTAACGTTGCCGTGAAATTCAATGCATTGGGAGTGTTGGCTGCGGGCAAAACAACTGAATGGACGGCGACTAATAATTTTGAAACCCTCATCATCTCTGATGGACTTTTTGAAGAGGTTCACGAACAGGCCGGGTTTCGTCGAAGCAGAGGGGGAGCAGTTGGCTATCGCACTTAGCCACGCCCATTTTTCCGTGCGGAAACGAATTTATGACACCAACCCGTGTTTTCCTACCCTTCCAAGATCAGTAAAGCCGTTGCGGCACGGAAAAATGGGCGTGGTCGGAAGAATGAACTTGTGCCGGAGACTCTGCTCCCCATTTCTGTAAAATTAATCGTCTATTCGGCCGAATATTCGGATATTGGGCCTTTCGAATCACCGAATTATTTGAAAAACTGACTTTCTCGAATATTCGAATAAACGACTTATTCAGAAAATTGACTTTTCCGAGTAATCGAATAATTCAAAAATTCGATTATTCGTTTATTAGGCGGAATATTCGTTTTCCGAATATTCGTTGACATACTCTAATGCACACAAGTACACATACACACACATACACAGTGTATGTGTTACACACATACATACTATAGTTGTACACGAACGAAATTTTCGAAGAATTTTCGAAAGGTTTTTCGAAATTTTTTTCGTTCGTTTTCGTTCGTTCGAAATTTCGTCGAACGAGTTTTTTTCAAATCTCGTTCGTTTGAAATTTCCTCGAACGAAATTTTTTTTCCAAATTTCGTTTAGTTGAAATTTCGTCGAACGAAATTTTTTGAATTTTCGTTCGTTCGAAATTTTTTCGAAATTGTACAACTATAATACATACGCATAGACATACACATACACATGCACACATACACACATTCACACTTATAGACACACACATACACACATAGTCATACACATACAAACATGCACACATACACACACATACACGCATACACACCTAAACACATACACACACTACAGCGAAGAAAAATAAGAAAATATTAGGTAGGTCATTCCAAGCCAAAGGACAAGAAAGGGGTTGGAGGTGAGTTGCGGATGAAACAGATGACAATGTTGAAAATGACGCCGAACCACGGGGTGGCGATTTGTTCGAACACGTTTCTATTTGTCTCAACACAATCAACGTCGGCGTACGTGCAAGTCTTGAAAACGGCCATGTCGTGGGCTTGGAGCGACACCAAATCATCGACTAAGGCCTCTTTCAGAGTTCGATCGCTGTGCGACGCGATCGTGTGCACGGCGACGCGACCGTCGCGTCGCAGTGGAAATCGCAGGCTTTCGAAGTATGAATGCCCAATCGCGAAAGTTGGCGATCACGCACTTTTACGTGCACATTCTAATCGACGCCTAACCAGCATAGATGAATATAGCTAATAAACACAGGCAACTGCAGCTGTGTTTATTTTCTGTATTCATCTATGCATGAAACATTTTGTAGACAATTATTTGTGAGAGTTTGCTTTCCATGGGTGCTGTTGGAATTATTCGATGAGGATTTTTGTTTTTTTGTTATCGTTTCTTTTATCTGAAAATTTCTTGGTTTGTCCCGTGCATTCTGAGATTCATAACTGGCAAGCTTATCTGTTCAGCAGTTCAAAAACAGAGAAGATTGAAAAAAAACAGCAAAATTAGATCCACCCTCAAACGAGTTCATCGCCGCTAATTAACTATCACAAATAAATATTTAAAACGTTTTTCATGTGAAGATCGAACTTATTAATGCGGGAAGGGAAGAATATAGATGAATAAGGCGTTTAAATGCCTCCGAATGTTGAAAAGCGAAACAGAGAGTGAACTAAAAAATAATTTTCCGAGAAATTAGAGATCTTCCGCAATGAAAATCACTACCTAGGCAGTCGACGATGTAAGCAAACTACCTGGAAAAGCAGGACTAGTAAAAAAACAGAAACGACGGGAAAATCGAGGAATTTGGGCGAGGGCGCATGAGACAATCGCCGCGACCGGTCGCGTCGCCGTGCAGTGCACAGCGACGCGATCCGGCAGTGTCAGTCGCCCAATCGCGCGATTGGGCGACTTTCTCTGCGATTTTGTCTGAAAGGCCTGCGACCTGATCGCGCGACGCGACCCGATCGATACGCAGGGTTTTCATTCGGTCGCGTCGCACAGCGATCGAGCTCTGAAAGAGGTCTAATGAGAGCCGTATACTCGTGGGCTACTATAAGGTTGGAAAAAAGCCCTTCGCTAGTGGCTCACGAGCTTAGCCGGAGAATACCACGACAAAGTCGCGTGCGCCAGTTCGCGGTATTCTCGCCCCAGTCCCCATAGTCGTGGGCCATCTTGAAACTCTCAAATCTGTGCATGCTTGAAATTGTTTTAAAACCTCAATTTTGCATCAATAGAGAGCAGCGTTTGACCTAGAACAACAAGGATAGATAGGTCCGCACGGCCCGTACTATGTCGTCAACGACGTTTGAAGCGCTGAAAACTGTCCAGGATGACAATATTTGACAATGTTTGAGCAATCATGTTTTCTTCACGCCCGTATTTTCACACCCCTTCGAGAAACAGAATGAGAATCGATACTTGAGAAAACATGTGATAACTTAGAATGATAGCACTATGAAAAGGGAGTGCAGTAGAGAAAAAACTCGATTTACCTCAATATAACATGTTTGTGCACTGATAAAATCCTCCATTCCAAGAGATCAGCCAAAGCAGAGCGGCATTCTCGGAAGTGGACGAGAGTCAATAGGTATGCAGACATGTTATATTCAAGTAAACCAAGCTGTTTCTCTCGTGCACTCCCATTTGATAGTGCTATCACTCTCGATTATCACACGTTTTCACAAGTATCGATTCTCATTCTGTTACACGAAGGGGTGGGAAAATACGGGCGTGGACGGCAAGATTGCTCAAACATTGTCAAATATTGTCATCCTGGACAGTTTTCAGCGCTTCAAACGTCGTTGACGACATAGTACGGGCCGTGCGGACCTATCTATGCTGTTATTTCGACTATGCTTGCGAGCGTGTATGCTGCCTTTAAGCTCCTGTGGTAGTGGATCCCAACCAGCTCTCAAAAATGACTTTTAATGCTTTTTATAAAGCTATGGCGAAGATTGAAAGCAAAGTCGATGCCCACTCTGCGCGCGACGATAGACATTTCGCACATGGTGTTAATATATTGGGTTCTATTCGAGAAAAAAACGAGATGGCTGATGAGGAAACCGAAATGATCAAAATGAACGTCGCAAAGTTACAGAATATACCGCGATAACAACGAGGACCTGCGCTTCCGATCGCGGCTACAACGCATACGTTTTAGAAACATTGCATTTTTGAATAAATTCAAAGAAGCCGTGGTTAAACACTACAAATGACTGGAGTACTGAAAGGACCGGAACCGCCCCTGGCTTATTTCGCTGCAAGCTTTGCGATAATCGTCACAGTGTACTAAGAAACCTTATGGATTTACCAGACGAGAGTGATGTTCATGTTGAAGTGGATTCAAACGGAGAAGAGGTTCACGACCCTACTTCTGATATTTCGCTGCAAGCTTTGCGATAATCGTCACAGTGTACTAAGAAACCTTATGGATTTACCAGACGAGAGTGATGTTCATGTTGAAGTGAATTCAAACGGAGAAGAGGTTCACGACCCTACTTCTGATTTCGATTTGTGTAAACAATACGGAAGTGCAAACTGAAGCTCCAAATCCTTCAACTACAACTCAATCAGCAAGATCTTTGGGAGGTAGCAAAAGAACTCACACCGGTCGCATCATCGCAGAGCAACCAACCAAGGACGTCGATAAAAACTATCTCGGATATAACGCCGTGTATTGTCTCGAAAGACTAATTCATGACTACGTTGACCAAATGCACTCTGGCATTGGGGGGCTCCTAGCCCACGACTATGGGGACTGGGGCGAGAATACCGCGAACTGGCGCACGCGACTTTGTCGTGGTATTCTCCGGCTAAGCTCGTGAGCCACTAGCGAAAGGCTTTTTTCCAACCTTATAGTAGCCCACGAGTATACGGCTCTCATTAGACCTCTTTCAGAGCTCGATCGCTGTGCGACGCGACCGAATGAAAACCCTGCGTATCGATCGGGTCGCGTCGCGCGATCAGGTCGCAGGCCTTTCAGACAAAATCGCAGAGAAAGTCGCCAAACCGCGCGATTGGGCGACTGACACTGCCGGATCGCGTCGCTGTGCACTGCACGGCGACGCGATCGGTCGCGGCGATTGTCTCATGCGCAATCGCCCGAATTCCTCGATTTTCCCGTCGTTTCTGTTTTTTTTTCAATAGTTCTGCTTTTCCAGGTAGTTTGCTTACATCGTCGACTGCCTAGGTAGTGATTTTCATTGCGGAAGATCTCTAATTTCTCGGAAAATTATTTTTTAGTTCACTCTCTGTTTCGCTTTTCAACATTCGGAGGCATTCAAACGCCTTATTCATCTATATTCTTCCCTTCCCGCATTAATAAGTTCGATCTTCCCATGAAAAACGTTTTAAATATTTATTTGTGATAGTTAATTAGCGGCGATGAACTCGTTTGAGGGTGGATCTAATTTTGCTGTTTTTTTTTCAATCTTCTATGTTTTTGAACTGCTGAACAGATAAGCTTGCCAGTTATGAATCTCAGAATGCACGGGACAAACCAAGAAATTTTCAGATAAAAGAAACGATAACAAAAAAACAAAAATCCTCATCGAATAATTCCAACAGCACCCATGGAAAGCAAACTCTCACAAATAATTGTCTACAAAATGTTTCATGCATAGATGAATACAGAAAATAAACACAGCTGCAGTTGCCTGTGTTTATTAGCTATATTCATCTATGCTGGTTAGGCGTCGATTAGAATGTGCACGTAAAAGTGCGTGATCGCCAACTTTCGCGATTGGGCATTCATACTTCGAAAGCCTGCGATTTCCACTGCGACGCGACGGTCGCGTCGCCGTGCACACGATCGCGTCGCACAGCGATCGAACTCTGAAAGAGGCCTTAGTCGATGATTTGGTGTCGCTCCAAGCCCACGACATGGCCGACATGGCCGTTTTCAAGACTTGCACGTACGCCGACGTTGATTGTGTTGAGACAAATAGAAACGTGTTCGAACAAATCGCCACCCCGTGGTTCGGCGTCATTTTCAACATTGTCATCTGTTTCATCCGCACCTCACCTCCAACCCCTTTCTTGTCCTTTGGCTTGGAATGACCTACCTAATATTTTCTTATTTTTCTTCGCTGTAGTGTGTGTATGTGTTTAGGTGTGTATGCGTGTATGTGTGTGTATGTGTGCATGTTTGTATGTGTATGACTATGTGTGTATGTGTGTGTCTATAAGTGTGAATGTGTGTATGTGTGCATGTGTATGTGTATGTCTATGCGTATGTATTATAGTTGTACAATTTCGAAAAAATTTCGAACGAACGAAAATTCAAAAAATTTCGTTCGACGAAATTTCAACTAAACGAAATTTGGAAAAAAAATTTCGTTCGATGAAATTTCAAACGAACGAGATTTGAAAAAAACTCGTTCGACGAAATTTCGAACGAACGAAAAATTTCGAAAAACCTTTCGAAAATTCTTCGAAAATTTCGTTCGTGTTTAACTATAGTATGTATGTGTGTAACACATACACTGTGTATGTGTGTGTGTATGTGTACTTGTGTGCATTAGAGTATGTCAACGAATATTCGGAAAACGAATATTCCGCCGAATAAACGAATAATCGAATTTTTGAATTATTCGATTACTCGGAAAATCAATTTTCTGAATAAGTCGTTCATTCGAATATTCGAGAAAGTCAGTTTTTCAAATAATTCGGTGATTCGAAAGGCCCAATATCCGAATATTCGGCCGAATAGACGATTAATTTTACAGAAATGGGGAGCAGAGTCTCCGGCACAAGTTCATTCTTCCGACCACGCCCATTTTTCCGTGCCGCAACGGCTTTACTGATCTTGGAAGGGTAGGAAAACACGGGTTGGTGTCATAAATTCGTTTCCGCACGGAAAAATGGGCGTGGCTAAGTGCGATAGCCAACTGCTCCCCCTCTGCTTCGACGAAACCCGGCCTGTTCGTGAACCTCTTCAAAAAGTCCATCAGAGATGATGAGGGTTTCAAAATTATTAGTCGCCGTCCATTCAGTTGTTTTGCCCGCAGCCAACACTCCCAATGCATTGAATTTCACGGCAACGTTAACGGTGCGTAACCTCCGATAGCACACTTAAACGTTCTTATCCTTTCGTTACATATTATGAGCGGCGTGGTGTGTCTGTCCGACTGTCTGGCACGTCCGACCGACGTCTGTTTGACCGGTGTTCAAATTTCCCGCAAATTTTGACACCGTCAGTCGAGCGCGTTATTGATTCAACAATGCACAAAGAACGTCGCGGAAAGAGAGTGGGTTACAGGAATTGTGATTGTGGTGGGACCACCCTAGCTATTGCGTATTTAGACCTTCAAGTTACCTTCGTTACAAATAAACCACCACGAGATACTTTGTGAAAGTGGGCGGGGCTTCGGGTTCACCGCAAGGTTCGCGTTATTGGAAATGGAATGTGGCCGAGGTCTGACCTGTTTTAACGGAAGCGAACGCGAATCCTCACCCTAATCCTCATCCTCATGTGTAATAATGGACGTGGTGATGTGTCTGACCATCAAAGCGGTTGCATGTGAAGTTTTTTAGCTTTCCATTGAAGTGTGTCGTATTAGGAAGCATTGGGTGGTGTATCCCAGACTTTATAAATCCACCTCCGTGTCACATAGTAGTGAACAGTCCTGTCTCTATCCTTGCAAAGTATGCTTCGCCATAATGCGTGTCTGAGCAACTATCTATACGTATGCACGCATGCACGGGTGAGTAAATGGCACTCGGAAATTCCAATTTTTTTTGTCATAGAATAGAGCGCGATAAAGTTCTGCCAATTCGAGAACGCCGTAGAAAACGAGTAGAGGTCTAGAAAGAGCTTGCACAATACCGTGGAAAATTGTAAGAGATCTATGAACAGCGCGCACAGTATCATGGAAGGCGAATAGCGGTTCACAAAGTGCGCGAAGTGTCGTTGCTAGGGAGAAAGGTACAGGAGGAGCACGTTTAGCGCGTGGAAGTAAGTAGGGGTTTAGGAAGCGCGCACGGAAATCTTGGAGAACGATTAGGAGACTATGAGAAGCGCGCACAGTGGATTTGATAGTGACTGGAGGTTGAGGAGGAACGCGCACGGGTCTAGGAAGAACGCGCAATGTCGTGAGAAGTGATTGAAGGTTGAAGAGGAACGAGTACAAATTTGAAGAAGAAAGTTATGGTTCAGGAGGTGCCCACCCAGGGTAACGAAAAGTTAGTGGGATCTCAGGAGATGCGCGCTGTGTCGCTGGAGGGAGTAGGGTTCCGGGAGGAGCGCGCGCAAGGAATTTGGTGGTGAATAGGTTTAGAGAGTGCCCGTACGGGTTTAGGTTAAGCGCGCGCACTGTCATGAGGTGACTACAAATAGGAGAGGAGCGCGCACGAAAAGTCTAGAAAGTGGGGAGTGGCTCTGGAGGAGCCTCCATAGCGTTTCGGAAAGTGAGTGGGGTTTTAAAATGAGCGCTGGCAGTAACGTCGGATGTTAGCAGAGGTTGAAGAGGAGCGGGCGAAACGTCGTCAAAGTTGAGTGGTGGTAGAAGAAGAGCGCGCAACGTGTAACAGATGCGGAGTAGGGAGTTAGGAAAAGCGTGTATCATGTTATGGAAAAAGATATTCGGGTTTGAGCGCGCAGAAAGTAGTGATTGGGGGGGGGAGGACGTACACTCGCACAGTGTCACAGTGTTTTGGAGAGCAAACGGTGGTTCATGAAAAGCCCGCACGATGTGCTGCATCGTGAACAGAGATTGAGAAGAGCGCGCAGTTCTTGGTAAGTAAGCAGGGTTTGGAGAGGAGCGCACAACATCTAGGGCAGAGATTACGCAATGGAGGCGGTGCGCACACTATTGTGGGAGGTGTAAAAGGGTTTATGAGGAGCGCGCACGACGTCGGGGAAAAGTACTAGATTTTTCAGGAATGTGCGCTCACCATTGTTGAAGAGAAATACAGGTTTATGGGGAGCGCGCTTAACGTGTGGAAGTGAATAGGTTTTGAAGGGGTGTCCGCGCACCATTGTAAAACGTTTACAGAGGTTTAAGAGGAGGACACATAAGGTTTATGAAGATGATTAGGGTTTGAAGGGGTGTGCGCACACCACCAAGGAAGGTGTATAGGGGTTTAGGAGGGGCGCGCAAAAAGTCGGTGAAAAAGACCAGAGTTTGAAGGGTGTACTGCAGTTCTCCCGCCGCAACGCGGCGAGTCCGTCACGCGCGGTGAATGGGCTCGCAAAGCAATGTTCTACAGTAATCAGGGCGTTACATTTAAAGCACGTTATCGTATACATGAAGGTTTTGACAACTAGAAGACCATTATCGGGAGAGTTTCTGATCTCCCAAAAAGTTTCTGAAAGTCCTTGTAAATGTTTTCGTAAATTCCTACCGGTTTTTTGTAATCAGGTCCGCCTTTATCGATGCGAAGAACAAGTAGGTTTTACCTAAAGATCTTTTCCGCTATGATAATTATTCCCGCACGGTGGTATGTTATTCCCATGGGTACACAATAGTTGGACAAAGCAGTGAATGGGAAATTTTACTAATACATCTATCTCTCGGAAGGTTCAACTACGGTTGGGAGTTGAATAAACATTGCACTGCGCAAAAACGTACCCCAAATATATTCGTCCTGATATGGGAAACTCGTCTGGATCACGCCGCGACGCGACGAGCCTGGCCCTTATCGAGAGAACTGCTGGTCTCCCGAGTTTGAAGGGGCATTTGCACACCAATGTTGGAGAGGTACAAATGTTTAAGGACATCACGCACAACATCGAGAAGTGATTAGGGTTAGGGGTTTTCGCACACTATCGTGAAAGGTATATAGGGTTTAGAACGAGCGCGCACAAGGTCGACGAAGGTGATTGGGGTTCAAAGGGGTGTGCGCGCCATTATAAAAGGTGCGTAGGGTTTAGGAGGAGCCCGAACAACGTCCGGGAGAGTGTTTTGAGCTTGGAAGGAGTGCACATCCTATTTTTGAAGGTGCGTAGGGTTAAGGAAGAGCGAATCGTTCAGGAAAGTTACTAGAGTTTGAAGAGGTGTGCGCACACCACATCTTTCGCCTGTGTGCCGCGGCGAGCGGTCGGCTAATCAATTTCCTGCGACCATATCTGCAAACTACTGTCAAACATCAACTGTCGAACTGAATTCTGTACTTTTGCTGCTCGTATTCATATTCCATTCTATCGCTACTACATGGAGACCCCAATTCTTCCTAAATCTGGTCATGAGATGCCACAGAAGAGGCTGCATTTCGACACTGGGACCACGCCAATGAATATGACTGCCAATATCGATCGAGATGTGGATCTGCTGCTCAGAGATGACAGTCTACCCGCTTACCTTCGGACAGTTATCGCTCACCTGGTGGAGGACAGAGGAGGACTGACTGCGGTTCTGGAGCTCAACCGTGAGTTAACGAATGAGGTCACAGCTTTAAGAGCGGAGAATGCTCCCCTCAAAAGATCTCTTGATTTCGCTCGCAATGTTCCTCCTCCTGCCACCATTGCTGTTTCCAGTCAACCTAGTTCTGATTTTTCATCATTTACTCCTGCACAGCTTAGCAATTCCTTTGAGGAATTCGAGCGCAAACGTTCTGTAGTAATATCTGGTGTAGCCGAAAATATGTCCTCGTGCCCCTCCCAACGTGTTGTTAGTGATCTTTGCTCTATCCGTCAGATTATGGATTTTCTAGGAGTAGAATGCCCCACTGTTTCTGTTTTCCGTATGGGTTACTCCAGCCCACGTCTTCTCAAAGTTGTTCTACCATCACACAAATTTGCCGATCAAATGATTCATCGTTCTCATTATTTGAAAAACTTTGCTATTCGTGGTATTTTTATTCGTGCATCCTTGCCTAAGGCTGAGCGTGAAAAACTCTGTGCCGAGCGCCTAGCTCGTCGTTCTTTACGTGTTTCCAAGTTTTCATCTCGTAACTTTTCTCAGAATACTGTTCGTACTACCCTTATAACATCACTCAAAATATGCCTCAATTTACCTCTCGGAATATCGCTCACAATGCGGCTCAAAACCTCTCTAACAACATCTCTCAAAATGTCTCTCCGAATGTAACCCTCAAATAATTGTTAATGGTTCGGAAAACATGTAAATGCTCTCCGGAAACCTGTGCGACCTCTTAAATTTTGCTCCACAAACACTCGCTCGGTTCTGAAAAACGCCGAACCTCTAACGTATTCGATTGCTTGCTGCGACTACGATGTTGTGGTACTCACTGAAACCTGGCTCAAACCTTCAACTGAGTCCTCGACAGTTTTCGGATTATCTTGTTCGAATTTTGACGTAATTAGATGCGACAGACCGAGTAAACGTGGTGGAGGTGTATTATTTCTCATAAAATCATTCCTATCCCACGAAATCATCTTTTCCGAATCTGTTCCTGACTCTCATCAAATATTATGCTGTGATATTTTTCTCGGCTCTTATATATTACGCCTTATAGGAGTTTATCGCGCACCTTCTTGTCCTAATTTAAGCAATCTGCAACTTTTAAACGCCATAAGTGATTTACTTGCTAATGGTTCCTTCTCTGCTCTCACTGGCGACCTTAATTATCCCGATATCTCTTGGCTAGGGAAATCCGCAAGTTCCAAGTCCTCCATGGATTTTCTCAATTTATGTGCCACTCACAACATTTGTCAACTTGTTACAGAACCCACAAGAGAAAACCATGTTTTAGATTTGGTGTTGACCAACAAAAAATCACTGGTTGAATGTCTTCAAATAAAGCCTCCCATTGGTACCAGTGATCACTACACCGTTGAGTTTCAAATGAAATCCCAATGTAGCTCAAAAAAGTTTCGGTGTGTCAGAGAATTCAGCAAAGCTGACTATGGTGCAATATTTCAGCATCTTCAGAGCATAGACTGGATAGGCTGACTTTCTGCTCTAGACTCAGTGAACAGTATGTACGAAACTTTGATTTCCGTTTTAAAACACTGTATAGACACCTATGTTACATGTACGAGAAAGCCGTTTCATCAATCTAAATGGCCAAATTATCTGACATCCCTGGCTAACATGAGAGAGAAATCTTGGAAAAAATCACTTCTTTCTCCATCATTCGCAAACAAACATCGATTAAGGGTTCTATCAAATAGGTTTTCAAAAAAACTCAGAAAGTTCTCTGCCTTTGTCGAAAGAAAAGTGATCGCTTCTGGGAAACCAAAGATTTCTGCTCTAGACTCAGTGAACAGTATGTACGAAACTTTGATTTCCGTTTTAAAACACTGTATAGACACCTATGTTCCATGTACGAGAAAGCCGTTTCATCAATCTAAATGGCCAAATTATCTGACATCCCTGGCTAACATGAGAGAGAAATCTTGGAAAAAATCACTTCTTTCTCCATCATTCGCAAACAAACATCGATTTAGGGTTCTATCAAATAGGTTTTCAAAAAAACTCAGAAAGTTCTCTGCCTTTGTCGAAAGAAAAGTGATCGCTTCTGGGAAACCAAAGTCATTTTTCCGACTGCTCAATGCGAAATTCAAAAACAAGTCCTCAATACATGTTCTGACCGATAGCTCAGGTAATAAATATCGCACTGACTTGGAAAAGGCTGAAATACTTGCGCAAACCTTCGAGGATGCTTACACTAAGCCTAGCATGATCTCTACTGACAACGATCTTAACCGTGACAAAACCAGAACACTCGAATACCCTCAAATGCAAGACTCCATTTGGTTTCATCGTGATACTATTTTACAACATTTAGTAAAGTGTCCAAATTCTTATTCACTAACCCCGGACCGTATTCCTCTTGTTCTTATTAAAAAGGTTGCGGCAGAAATTGTTGGTCCTCTTGAGATAATTTTCAACTTATGTTTTATGCGTGCTGAAATTCCTGAGAAGTGGACAGAATCTCTAGTAATTCCTCTCCCCAAAACCGCCTTTTAGTCAACCAATTAACTATCGTCCAATAAGCATTACATCCGTCTTCTGTTCAGTTTTTGAAAAATACTCAAGAAAGCAGTCGTTGACCACCTTGACACGAACGGAGTAATTCCAAACGAACAACATGGGTTTCTGTAAAGGAGGTTCCACGACAACTTTAATGTTAGATGCATTGAACGATTAGACTCAATTCATCGATCAGAAACACTCAGTTGATGTCGTATATTTCGATTTTGAGAAGGCTTTCGATAAGGTGCCACACGGAAGGCTCATTGAGCAGCTAGAGATCATTGGGCTTCATCCTCGAACAGTCCGCTGGCTCGAAGCATTTCCGACTCATCGGAACTTTCGTGTTAACATTAGAGGCCAACTATCTTCCCCTAGGATAGCGAAAAGTGGTGTCCCTCAGGGATCAGTCCTGTCTCCCATTCTGTTTAATGTGTACACAAGAAAAATTCCGGGCATCATGAGCGCCCTTGGAGTCACATGCAAAGCCTATGCAGATGACTTGAAAATCTACAAATGTATCCAGAGTCAAGAAGATATTCAATCAATACAGACGGCCATCAGTTCCATCTATGAATGGTCACAGCAATGGAATCTCCCCCTCGCAAAACAGAAAACGAAAATTCTTCATATGGGTAAAAATAATGGAAGAGCTGTATACATCATTGATGGCGTTCAAATTTCACCGGTAACTGAAATTCGGGACCTTGGTTTCTTAATATCGGAGAATCTTGATTTCGATACACACTGCGAAAATGTTGCAGGTAATGCTATGCGTAAAGTATGTAGCCTCTACAGGTGTTTGTCTACTACAGATCCCAAAACCCTTTTAAAAGCCTATAAAATCTACATTAGACCGATTTTAGAATACGGAACTACCGTATTTTATCCAGTAAAAACAAAACATACTGTCATGCTAGAAAAAGTTCGAAATAGTTTCACAAGAAAATTATTTCTTAGGGTTGGTAAATTCACTTATGACTCAATACACCGGAATCAAGAACGAAACTCAGAGCTTGGCATTGAATCACTCTCTTGTAGAAGAAAGAAACAAGACTTAGTCACATCTTATAAAATCCTCCATAACCTAGTTCATCTTGACAAAAACAAATTTCTCCCTCTTAGGCGGTCGATTACACGAGGCCCCACACTAAAACTCCAAATACCTCGAGCCAGGTCTTCTCTGAGGGCCAACTCCTTCGTCTGTCGTGCCGGTTCCGGAATACGTTGCTTAGTAAGCGTTTTCAGATTCCCAGGACACTACCTGGTTTCCTAAGCGTTGCAAACTGGTTTCTGTCAGACAATTAAGTTTGCCGTATCAGTCTTTGGTTCCCTTTTTTTCCTGCGTAGTTTTTACCTTTTTTGTTTTTTTTTTTACTCTTCACATTTTTTCCGTTCTGTCTGTTTGAAAGATCGCAAGTTTGCACAGACTATTGCCTATGTTCTATCGTTTTGTGGAAACGTTCGCTTTCCCATCACTTGTTTATACAGTACCGGACAAAAGTCTATTCGCGTGGCCTTTCCGCGAATAATGTTTTTATACGTATCTTGGCTTGCCCTTAGCGAAACTTGATGAAACTTTGGTATGTTATGGGGCATCACAACCCTTGCTTCACACATACACAAAATCGGTTTTTGAGAGTGCAGTTTTTGAATATAGAATTTTTTAACATTTTGTGGTGATATCTCAAATAAGGACAATTCCTTCAAACCACGGCAATTATGAATCCTAACCCGTAGCAGTTATTCGCCATTCGAAGGTCTTAGGAACCGTTGTATAGCTTTGTGAGAGAATAGTCTCTATCAGTCTCTATCAGAATTTTTCTGAAGACCGAAAATTGAACAGTTTGGAGTTAATTTTTGAAAATTCACCCCTATAAAATTATTCACCCCCGAACAATTACAAGATACATGCTTTATAAGCTTTGGCAAAGTTCAACTGGAACACAAATTTCGCTCTTTTTCGATAACGTCAAAGAGAGATACTTAATAGGTGCAATATCGCGTTACTTTCTTTCGAATTTATTTCTAAAGAAACTTCAATAGGGATTATTTTTCTACAAGGTTATACAAGGGTTCCGAATACCTTTCAATGGGGAATAGTTGCTACGAGTTTGGAATCGTAATAGCCACGTTTCAAGGGAAAAGTCCTTTTTTGAAATAATACCACAAAATGATAAAAAGATTCCATATTAAGAAAGTGCACGCTCAAAAATCAATTTTATGTATATGTAAAGCAAGGGTTGTGATGCCCCATAACATACTAAAGTTTCACCAAGTTTCGCTAAGGGCAAGCCAAGATACGTATAAAAACATTACTCGCGGAAATGCCACGCGAACAGACTTTTGCAGGGTACTGTATATTCGACTACCTTCACATAAGTATACCTTATGTAATAAACATGAACATGAACTTCGGAAGGTGTATGATGAATAAGGAGGAGCGAGAACAACGTTCGGGATAGCGATTGGGTCATTGGAAGGTGTGCAGATCCCTCCTTTTAAAGTTGTATAGGTGTTGAAAAGGAGCGCACACAACGTCGGAAAATGATTAGAAATAAAATGAGTCTGCGCAACACACTTACTGAAGAAGTATAGGGATTTGAGAGGATTGCGCATACCGCCTTGGAGAGTGAAAACTTTCATTATAGACAGAGGTCCAGAAGCTGCAGGAGCTAGCGCGCAACATCAGCGAGATTGTGCGTATAATATCAAAATGTTTTCGCGCGGCGGCTTGGGAAATCTGATGACTTTATTGAGACCACCTGTATTGGAGGAAATGCTTTTGATGAAATCGCACAGGCAGCTTGCGTGATTTGTAGCAGAGGGTAAGTGAGGAGATGGGAGCGCATTTTGAGCCTCAACTATCATTTTCGACTTTCCCCAGGAATGAGAAAGGCAGCCGATTAGCGACTTTGAAGCAAACAGATCAAACTTTTCATTTACACTTGATTTCTTCACACAATCCTGAAAGAGTACATCAGAAAGCAGGCAAACTCCGAGACAGTACTTAAAAACTTTACATTTTGACAGAACACCAGTTGCAGCGGTCGATTATGGCGAAACATCACCTCTAATGGCGATGATTGGAGAAAAGACGCTCACTTCTACCGAGCTGCAAAGATCTTTAACAAAGTCGCGGTCTTTATGATGGGTGGAAATTGAACGCCGCCCAGCGGCGTGAGTGCATGTGCGAGCGCCGCGAAGCGGCGCGAAATCTAGTTTCGTTGAACACCGCGAAGCGGTGTGAGACGAAACTGGTAGACTATAATCGTTCTTGTAAACTATGGGAACCTCCAGGAATGGTTTTGAGAACCAGCCGATGTATGCTGCGTGTGAACTTTGGACCTTCCCCGAAGGCTCCCGTAGTTTCATGAATACGGCCACAGGTAAATTTAATGGTGAACAGCGGTCGAATCTGGTGAACAGCTGTGCAATCCCAGGTCAATAGTTGGTGTATACCGCTAAGACTATAACTCAATATCGCTACAGCGACGGGTCTATAGCACGACAATAGTGCGCCAAAGACGCGAGTTTAGCACGTAAATACCACTGCAGTAGCGCGATAGTAGCACGTCAACAAAGTGGTAATAGCAAGACAAAACCGCTCCGGCACTGCGAAAATAGCAGGACAAGACAGAGCTCACACCGCGACGAAACCGCGTCGATACCGTGGGAATAACCCGTCGATACCTCGGGAAAAGCGCATATATTCCGCGGCAGTGGCACGCCAGCACCGCGACTATCACGATTTGGGCCTCGGAGCCCAGTTGTCCGAGCGCTCGGAGCGGTTTACTTATGGGCTAGGAGCCCCCCAGTGCCAAAGCAGGCATGAAGATGTGGCGACAAAATCTCAGGCGGCATGATTTGCGTGGCCAGCACAAAGTTATCCACTTTAGGTTCTTGGACCACCAGAACATCGAACTGAAGAAAGCAACAGGAGCAACAATTACATCAACTGCTACAGCATACACAAGGAGGGACTTTCTTTGCCAAACAATTTCCGCTCCTTATAGCAACAATGAAGACGGGAGCGATTGCTCCAGAAGCTCATTACGACGCAAGAAGTGCTACACGTATGATCAAGCAGTTCGCCATTAATATGAAATATGATCTCCTCGAATATGTCATCGATAACGACTTGCTCATCTCACTTCTAACATGTCGTACCACAGGTAATGTAGTGAAATGGATTGTCTTTTGCTGAGAACTGTATCTCCCGTCAATCGTCCCATGACCTTTCATCTCGCCCTCGTAGAAGTCGAAAGTGAATCTGGAGAAGACATCTTACATGCCTTACGAGAGAATTTGGTTGGACTGACCCCCTGGGCACAGCAGCCTGGTCTCTCGATGACCTCATGGAGTTTCTTTATAAGTCGCCTGGTCTCACTCTTAAAGGCAGTGTTCACGATGAAAAAAGTTTTCGAAATTTACAGCAGGATTGGGTAGTGGAGGGACACTCTGTAACGTAAACGTCGAAAGAACGCATGAAAACGAGCCAGGAAGAGCCCCAAAAGAGCCCGAAGTTGCAACTTCGAGCGCATTGAAAACCACAAAAGCGCATCACACGCCCACCGACGTGAACAAATGAATGCTCGAGATCGTGAGATGAGCGATGATTTTCAATCATTAGCCCCGTTCTTCCCTTCATTCTCAGCTTCTCTATTTACTCAGGTCAGCTCGTATAGATCGGCTGCAAAAGACGGAAGTTACAAGCCTCGGACAACTCGTCCACCATGTTTCCATAGCTCAATCTTTTAGGGACTACAACTCTGTTCCCAGAAGGTCTTGTACGATTTCAGAGACATCATTGGGATCAGCATGGGGCCGTTTTCAAGATAGGCGGAAAAACAGAGAAACCATTTTCATCGTGAACACTGCCTTTAAGCGATGGAGCTTCAGTGATGATGGGTCGTATGCAGGGCTTTTATGGATTGCTGAAGGCTCAAATCAGAGACGTAGTATGAGGACATACGAAGGAATGATCTTGTTCTCTCAGTTTGCGGAGCTCACAAGTTGAACCTGGTGATTACCGCGCAAAAGGGTATGCCATGAACTTCACTTAAGCCTTGGTGATAGAAATGAACTAACTATTCGGTTCTCCAATGAGAAGTCATGGAAGATCCACCAACCGATTTCTTGCGGAGGAAATGAATTTTCGATTTCTTCAAATGACGATGTTGCATGGCTGCCTCTTTAAAAGCAGCAGGCACGCTCGCAAAAGTTGTCGAGATAACTAGATTAGTGGGTTCGTGCAGGCCCTAGAAGAGCCCTCACTAAGTTGCAAGCGTCAAAAACGAGTTAAAATGACCGTATTTGAACCGTATTGAGTCACCAAATCATCCTTTCTCCTTGTGGTATTCGGTGGTTGAAGCGAGACCAAGATTGTTAAAAACCTCTTTATTTGGCTGACGTTTCGGCGATTTTCGCCTTCTTCGGAGCCTGGAAAACAGAATTACGATCCAAGAAACTACCCTCCCAAACCCCATTTCATTCTACAGAGAAGGATTCACACGGAAGTGAACCAAAAGAACGTAAGTCACAGATTATACCAACCTTTGAAGGGGATCAAGAGGTCCGACAGCCTTGGGTGGAAGTTGTTAAGCGACTGACTAGTAAGAACCCTAAGAATCACCCTCGAAGACCTGGGACCGCCCACGCTCAGACCCGCCCTCAGATTATGACCGGCTGGTCAGAATCCGCAGAGGTCAACGTACGGCGCCAACTCCTGGGTCACCGCAACACATTCGTCCTTTCGGTTTTTTTTGGGTGTTTTCGCGGCAATCAAAAGGCTTCAAGAGTTCTGCGCGCTGAGATTTCGCTTTCACGTGCCAAGATCGTAACAGCAACTGAAATGCAATTGTTGTCGTGACTGCGCACCCTGTGTTCCCCAAGCGGAGTAGACAATTTAGACTTGTTCAGTCCGTCCATGTGCTCCTTAATCCTGACACATAGTGGTCTCCCAGTCTCCCCTATATAATCCTCCCCACACAGACGACAATTTATGCGATATACCACTCCAGAGGCCATGCAGTCACCCTCCTTACCAAATGGGCAAATTACACAGGAGGGACTAAGGCAGACCCGGTCATACAAGCGGTTGCGAACTAATCGCCCCCTAAGGTTGGCAGGAGGGATTTCGACAACGGAGACCATTTCTTGAAGATCAGCCCTACGGATACAGGCCCTGATCGCTGAAGTGAGGTGGTCCGAGACGAAAGGAACGCGGAACGCTACTTTTGTCCTTTCTTCCTCGTGAACAGCTGAGAGGGCGGTCTGCCGTGGACGTCCCGTATGGCGGCCATCTATCGATGGATAACCGTTCTCGAATGCTATGCGGCGGGCTAGATTTGCAGAAACACTCTTCTGCTCGCTATCCGAAGAGACTGCAAGGGCAGTACGAAACATATTGTCAACAACTGCATGCTTGGTTTTGGATGGGTGGGCCGAGGTAAAATGAATTATGATGTTTTTATTTGTTGGTTTCCTGTACCACCTAATTTTTACTAACCCTTGGGAAAGTTGAACCTGAACGTTCAGGAAAGAGAGCCAACTATCTGTAGGTACTTCACGAGTTAACTTTATGTTTTCGGATTGCTGATTGAGCAATTCGAAACAAGTTGCAGTAGATAAGCGGCCTGCGACCCAGTACGGGCTCCTCAATCTTCGACATAAATGCCACAGCGAGTACTGGGGCAAGACGCTGACCCATCGCCAGCCCTCTGACCTGTTTGTAGTAGTTTCCAGACCATCTGAAAATGTTACATTTTAGACAGCTATCCAGTAGATACATGATTTGTGAAATGGTGAGCCCAAGCAAGTTTATGTTAGCCTGATGCTGGGTAAGGATTTCAAAAACAGCTTGCAGAGCACCTTCGTTAGAGACGTTGGTGTACAGAGATGTTACATCAAAGGACTCCATAACGTACTCTTCCTCCAGTGTTGCGTCCCGCAATTTTTGTAGGAAGAATGAATTAGTATTAAGAAGGTGAGCAGGAAAGAATTTGAATAATTGGACGAGAACCAAGTTTAGAAACCAAGAAACCCTATCAGTAGGTCCACCCACGTTACTTACTATGGGTCGAACTTTGAAACAAGATGGGTCGGCACTGGATAACCCGTCTTGCGGAAGTTTGTGAGTTTTTTATGAGGACATAGAGGACAGGGCAAGTGGGTAGATCGCATTTTAACCTGACCACTACGCTCCTAGGCAGATCCGCTGATCGCGCCGTCTCACTCCACCTCTTGTTTAACTGCCTATATTGCTTTGCAAACTCCTTCTCAGTGGTAAGGCTATAGACAGTGGTATCCTGGAGATGCAAGCGTGTTATTTCCTTGTCTAGATCTTGCGGCAGAACCACGAAATCGCCGCCCTTGTCGCTGATACTGAATTTATAGCCCTTGCAGCCGATAAATCGCGAATTTCCTGCAGTCCTCGCTTTTTTTTCCTGCATTTTCCAGGATACCACTGTCTATAGCCTTACCACTGAGAAGGAGTTTGCAAAGCAATATAGGCAGTTAAACAAAAGGTGGAGTGAGACGGCGCGATCAGCGGGTCTGCCTAGGAGCGTAGTGGTCAGGTTAAAATGCGATCTACCCACTTGCGCTGTCCTCTATGTCCTCATAAAAACTCACAAACTTCCGCAAGACGGGTTATCCAGTGCCGACCCATCTTGTTTCAAAGTTCGACCCATAGTAAGTAACGTGGGTGGACCTACTGATAGGGTTTCTTGGTTTCTAAACTTGGTTCTCGTCCAATTATTCAAATTCTTTCCTGCTCGCCTTCCTAATACTAATTCATTCCTACAAAAATTGCGGGACGCAACACTGGAGGAAGAGTACGTTATGGAGTCCTTTGATGTAACATCTCTGTACACCAACGTCTCTAACGAAGGTGCTCTGCAAGCTGTTTTTGAAATCCTTACCCAGCATCAGGCTAACATAAACTTGTTTGGGCTCACCATTTCACAAATCATGTATCTACTGGATAGCTGTCTAAAATGTAACATTTTCAGATGGTCTGGGAACTACTACAAACAGGTCAGAGGGCTGGCGATGGGTCAGCGTCTTGCCCCAGTACTCGCTGTGGCATTTATGTCGAAGATTGAGGAGCCCGTACTGGGTCGCTGGCCGCTTATCTACTGCAGATACATTGACGACTGCTTTATTGTGTGTTCTACTCAATTAGAGATGGACACTTGTTTCTTGTTTTCAGGGCCTGTATCCGTAGGGCAGATCTTCAAGAAATGGTCTCCGTTGTCGAAATCCCTCCTGCCAACCTTAGGGGGCGATTAGTTCGCAATCGCTTGTATGACCGGGTCTGCCTTCCTCCCTCCTGTGTAATTTGCCCATTTGGTAAGGAGGGTGACTGCATGGCCTCTGGAGTGGTATATCGCATAAATTGTCGTCTGTGTGGGGAGGATTATATAGGGGAGACTGGGAGACCACTATGTGTCAGGATTAAGGAGCACATGGACGGACTGAACAAGTCTAAATTGTCTACTCCGCTTGGGGAACACAGGGTGCGCAGTCACGACAACAATTGCATTTCAGTTGCTGTTACGATCTTGGCACGTGAAAGCGAAATCTCAGCGCGCAGAACTCTTGAAGCTTTTTGGATTGCCGCAAAAACACCCAAAATAAACCGAAAGGACGAATGTGTTGCGGTGACCCAGGAGTTGGCGCCGTACGTTGACCTCTGCGGATTCTGACCAGCCGGTCATAATCTGAGGGCGGGTCTGAGCGTGGGCGGTCCCAGGTCTTCGAGGGTGATTCTTAGGGTTCTTACTAGTCAGTCGCTTAACAACTTCCACCCAAGGCTGTCGGACCTCTTGCTCCCCTTCAAAGGTTGGTATAATCTGTGACTTACGTTCTTTTGGTTCACTTCCGTGTGAATCCTTCTCTGTAGAATGAAATGGGGTTTGGGAGGGTAGTTTCTTGGATCTTAATTCGGTTCTTCCAGGCTCCGAAAAAATCGCCGAAACGTCAGCCAAATAAAGAGGTTTTTAACAATCTTGGTCTCGCTTCAACCACCGAATACCACAAGTGTCAATCAACATGCCAAGATTTATGGAGAGTCGCACGTGGACACATCCTTTCTCCGCCCACCGATACGGGCTCCGCCCTTCAATTCAGATATTCCATGCTCGATTACGCTCATTTTGGATCACTGCTTCTAAGGGTCTAAGCGTTCCAGAAAGGGCTGTACGAGTACATAAGCGTCGTTATCCCAACAAATTTGTCGCTAGCTCCGCTATTTCAGCCATGCGGTACAACTCGTTCACTATCAGACCAATATAGAACGAACCGTTATATCTTCATTTCAGGATTTTTTTCCCGTTTTTTCGTTATTTCTGAACACTAACAGACCTTCGATTCATCGCATAAAATTGATATCATTTTTGAGTGTGCCTGCTGCCTTTAAAGGCAGTGTTCACGATAAAAAAAAAGGTTTGAAATTTCACTAGGAATGGGTAGTGGAGGTACACTCTCTAACGTTAGCATCGGAAGAACGCATGAAAACGAGCCAGGAAGAGCCCAAAAAGAGCCCGAAGTTGCCACTTCAAGCGCAAGGCAAACCCCAAAAGCGCAACACCCGCCCACCGACGTGAACGAATGAACGCTTGAAATCGTGGGATGAGCGATGGTTTCCGATTATTAGCCCCGTTCTTCTCTTCATTCTCGACTTCTCTCTTTACTCAGGTCAGCTCGCATACATTGACTGCAAAATACGAAGTTACAAGCCTCGGGAAACTCGTCCACCATACTTCCTTAGCTCAACCTTCGAGAGACCATAACTCAGTTCCCAGAAGGTCTTGTGCGATCCCAGAGACATTAGAATCAGCATGGGTTCGTTTTCAAGATAGGCTGAAAAACAGGAAAAACGATTTCTATCGTGGACACGGTCCACCCTAACACCTTCCGAGTGCGAGCTCTCCATTCCTCCGAATAAGCGATATATAAGAGGAAGCCACCCTGGGGCGTCCACATGAGGCGCCACTTTGGCACGCGCTTTCTTCTCGAGTTCAACAGTGGCGAGATGAGCGATGGTTTTTGAATAATAGCCCCGTTCTTGCCTCCATCCGCAGCCCCTGTATTTATTCAAGTCGGCTAGCATAACATCGGCATGGATACTGTAGAGACTGCGTCCCACATTGGAGGTTGACGCAAACTCGGTGCACCTATGTTATAGCATATGGCACCGTGTTGGCGCCAACTTTCAACAGTGAACGCGAAGTCTCTTCAGGATCTATGCCGACGTTACATCGGTTGCAAATGACGGAGGTTACAAGCCTCGAAGAACTCGTCCAAAATGCTTTAGCAGCTCAATTTTTGAGGGGCCATAACTCGGGTCCCAGGGGGTCTTGCATGAATCCAGAGACAATATTGAAATTAGTGCGGGAATAGGCAGAAAAACAAAAAGACGATTCTGGGGTTGAACTGTGCCTCCAAAGAAGCTCACCGAGGAGAACAAAAGAACTCACCGAGGAGAACAACATTGCAGGAACCGAGTGTTGCAGGAACCGATTAAATAAAACTGGATTCGGGGGCGTTCGATCGAACAGAAATTTCATTCAAGTTTTGCAACATAAGTACAAAGTGTCTGCGAATTACAGTGGGGCTTTGCAGAAGTGATTAAGAAAACTTGTACAGTTGACATGAACAACACTGTTTTGGTTTCCTCTTGACGTTATAGTTGTACTAACACAACCTACACAGTCATGAGCGAACCAAAACAGCCTGTGCGATACGTGCTGACGGTGGTTGACACTATGTAAGTCTGCAAGCGACTAAATACCTGAAAACGTGGAAATGCTTAGTCACCCATACTGCAACAGCTGCTTGGAAGTTCGTGTTGTTTTCAGTGCATGAAGGTTGTCTGCCAAGTACAGGTTTCCAAACATTCATTCACCGAGGCCAGACAAATCAGTAGCTGGCCGCTTCACTTACACACGACCTTCAAAGTCCATTCTTTCGCAAAATGCCCCACAGGTCCTTCACTATCAGAGCGCACAATTTGTCCACGCTTGTGTACTTTCGACGGCGACCTTTTTTAAGTAAACGATGTCTCTCAGACTCACAGGCCTCGAATGCTCGAAGCCACAACCGATTTCTGAGAGCCGGGTGACTCTACGACTGCAACCCTTGGCACAACTGAAGGGTCATTTTATTGAGGTGGTTCAGCCTGAGTAAATATGCAGCATCATTCAGGTTCAATATTTGAGGTGTGACGAATGCGCTAAGTACCAAACGCTTATTAAGGAGGATGTTGGTGGTAGTAATTTTTTGTGCACTGGTTTCCCGAAAAAAAGGTTGCTAATACTATACCTTGACCGAATCGAATGATTTCAAAAATCATTCGATTGAAGAAGTCGACTTCGAATTATTCGAAAAGTCGAATATTCGAAAACTTCAAAATCCCGAAGTATTCGAAAAGTCGAATATTCGAAAACGTCGAAATTCTGAATTATTCGGAAAGTCGAATATTCGAAAAGTTCAAAATCTCGAATTATTAGGAAACTCGAATATTCGAAAAGTTCAAAAACTCGAATTATTCGAGAAGTCGACAATTCGAAAACTTTAAAATCCCGTTTTATTCGAAAAGCCGAATATTGGAAGACTCCGAAATTCCGAATTATTCGAAAAGTCGAATATTCGAAAAAAAATCTGAAAATGTAAAAGTATAGCCAATAGTACTAACGTTTTGCACTCTCGCGATTTATGGATGCAATTTGTGATTCGCTATGATTCTCAGAGACAGAAGTGTTCTGAGAAGTTTCGGAAAGAAAAAAATTCTGAAAAGAGGGCAGCTCCATGATTATTATAGAATGCGTCTATGAAATGTACACTAGAAGAAGTAGCTGATATAAAGTCCGATGCATTTCTTATGAGCTCTCGATTTCGAATGTCGCCAGCAGCGGAGAGGTAGGCCTTGGAGAAATATCCTGCTGACAACAATATCCAAACAAAAAAGCCATCACTCGCGCTGTATTTGTCGGAAGCAACAGTATACTGGAAAAAACACCAGACCCTGATCAGGACTGGAAGATACACTCGAGATTGATGAGAAAGCTAATACCCTAGTTTTGGACCGTTTGGTGAGACACTCTTCCCCATCTTCTCCACCTTTAACTTCCCTGAAATCAATGCCAATCTCCTCGTAGTCCTTCTACGAGCAGCTCACTGAACTCACCTTCCTCCATGATTTTTTTCGAATGAACGAAAGCGTGCTTGGCATATATGAGATCAAACATGCGAATCGACGCGCCAATGCTTCCGCTTTTGCTAATGTATTTGAAAGCATGTACAAAGCACAGAGAACCTTGACGAAATCTCTCACAGACACCTTAGTCGGTGATTAAGAGGTGATTCCAACCTTCAAAGCAGTTGGACACCAATCAACGAGCGCAACAGGGGCTTGTCGCGACACCTGCGATTTCTCAAAAGTTTCAAATTAGCGCCTCATCGACAGGCCGCCCAGAACTGCATACCATACCACTGCGAGACCATAAAGAAAGGACCCATGACGGATGGCCATTCCTACTTTCGATGGCAGCCCTCATTTTTTCTGTCCTCTCTTATTTAATGGTTCGTTATACATATCTGATGTCTAATCAAACATTCCTATTTCTCTAAACCATATTTCTCTAACCACATAGTAACTACCCCTGGTGCAACTTGGTGCATTGGTCGGGAATCAAACCCGGGCCGCCCGCGTGGCAGGTGAGCATTCTACCAGTGAACCATTGTGGACGAAACTCCTCATTCGCCTTGGTATCAATGAAACTGCGACAAATAAGGATTCCAAACAAGGATATTCTGATAGGAATGGATCACAACTGGAGTGTAATGACTAAGCAACTGATTGTATTTCTGCCATCTGGCCTTGTGCTAAGCTACTCAAGATTCGGACCAATCATATCTAGTAGGGGAATACGAAAACGAATGGATCATCGAGGAGTCTTGCGAGACAGCTCAAGTAACTGACGGATACCTCCACCTACGTTTTTCGTGGAAAAGCTAACATCCATCACTGGCCGGTAATAAAAAGATAGCTTATAATGACCTACAAAGTCAATGCACAGCTCTTAGTGATCGATCCCACTTTCTAGGCCTAATATACATATTGACATCTGATTGGTTTTGTTCGACGGGAAAATAAGAACTACGTCTACTTCTTTGCAATCGCATGCTAAAACGCCCTAGAGAGCAAAACAACTTTACGCCCTCGGGTTGGAGCACGTGCCAACTAAAATTGCCGATCGTAATACGACTCCCTTTAGCGACAACTTCATCCTCTGGTCCACCAGCTGAAGTCAAAATACCAGCAACTATGTCGCCGCCGGGAATGTCGCCCCAATTGCGACGAATGCGCGTCCATGAAAATTTTAAATGTCATTATTCGCGCCTCCGATTCAAAATATGCGTTTCGCGCCTGTAGCATGGTGATACCGTACTCCGCAATGATGAGTCAAATGAGCCTGAAAAAGTTGGCGGCATTCGTCGTTTCTTCTTCGATGACGTTAACCGACTATTCTCATGTTACTGAATCTCTTGTTATCTCTTTATCACAAACCACGGTGCGAAAGGGCTCTCTACACATCGAAGGAGAAATTGTCTCATCTTTTACGTTCTAATTCCATTCGGGACCACTGTGTTTGAATTGGATGGCGTGACGTGTCGAACTGCAAAAACGGGACAGCTCCTCACTATGTGGGTAGAACGCCCCAATCCCTTAAAGAACTGAATTGAACGCTTAGTCGTGTTAACAGCGATAGGCTCTTTGACATCTTTCGAAATGACACCTTTGCATAGCAGGCAAACAGCCATATGCTTTTCATGACGAGGATCGCCCTTTACCATTTCATTGGCTTGCCGGAAATACACGCTCGTAATGTAACTGGCGGAGAGAGTCTCCCGATAAAACTTCTCAGAAGAAAGAATTTGCAAGTACATAGCCAGAGGAAAGCGGATACGCGGGTAGTTTGTACGATCAGAATGCTACCGTGAATAAACGAATGCGACTATGATACGCGGTAGTGCAAAGAGAAATTATGCAAAAAAGAACAATTTAGAGACTGTTATCCTCAAAACTGACACACCGGTACTTGTCCGTCAGGACCCTATGCTAGTTGTTGCAGCCCCCGTCAAATAGATGCGGCGCAGTGAAATGTTTCACAGGTGTGAGCTTCCTAATTGTCTCCAGGCCTGACGAGCGAGGAGGAAATTTCGCGCCAATAGATTCGCCGTGGACACCCATAATTCAAACGGACAAATCATGGCGGCCCAATGAGATTCAAACTTGCAGACACATATCGACATATTGACCGAGACCACCCCCACTAGCAATCTACCATTGACCCTACCATACGACGTCCCATAATTGTTTAAGCCTAACCCTACTACTACGACATCATACAGGAACTTTGATATGTACAATTCTAACTATGCAATCATTATGCAGATGTATCGTTTCTACTCTACAATATACACGATTTGTCTGGAAATTGGTGAGATACTCTATCAGAGGATTATCAAGTTCCAGGGATGGAAGAAACAACCTTTGAGATAAATTCATTCAAATTTGTGTAACTTGTTGTAGGAATGGACTTATATGGTTCCACAAAAGAGTTAGTGGATCAGGGTGAATTGAGAACGAAAGCTTACTTTCTAGTCGTACTCAACAGAGAGATATTTCACCAGCAGAAAGGTGGAGCTAGATCCCTTGTCACCGTTGAGTGAGTGGAAAATGGAAACTCCCCGCAGTTCAAAGCAGTTGTCAGCCAAACGACGGACTCTGTTGAGAACAGTCGGTGATCTATTGACCTAGTGTGCAATGTCCTCTAAGGCTCCGTCCATACGTGGCGAGAGCGTGCGATTACGCAAAATCGATTGTCATCGTGGGCACACGATTCGCTAGCCGCTCACATGCGCTCCTTCTCGCGCGCCCTCGCCCTCTCGCGCGCCTGCGCCAGCACCACGAAGTAAGCAGCAAGTTTCAAGTTTACTGCTCCATCACCAAAGCAGGTGGCACTAAACCTGTATCAAAACCACTCCCCTTGTTTTTCATAATCCCACCACGGACGTTGGAGACCGTGGGAAATCATCAGCCGTTGCGACGATTTGAGCGATTGATTACCCGATCAAACGTTTTCAATCGAATCAACACGAGGCAGGGGTGTTTGCGTGTGATAATTTGCAGGCAGCGTTGAGGAGCGTCGAGAGGCGCACAAAGCGGGAGCGCTCGCTCTCGCCACGTATGGACGCTGCCTAACGTATTTGTTCGCAACATTCTTCTTTACCGGCAATGAACCGCTCCGGATGAAAAAGCAGTATGTAAGTTTCGCCACATGTCTCATCGATTACTTCTTGCTCGACATCATCCATAACGGCACGAGACACAAGTCGGCCAGCTCCGATTTCTGCGAAGCACGTCGAGAACGATGTGTCATTCTGAGCCTGTTTGTTAGGTGGCATCTGACCATCAGGCTGAATGACATGCGCCAAGCAGTACTGAGTTTATAGCATAACTACATATCTTCATACGATGGCAACTTTCTTCGCAACGGCCCGTAGTAAACCTGCCACTCAGTCGAGGTCGACGGAGTCGGCGATAACACGAGCCCGAATTGTTGCAGAAACGACTCAGACCAGTCCGAAATTATATAGAACGGTCGACCACCACACTTGAAAGATTGCTGTTAGATGATTTGTCGCTCATTTGTTCTCTTCTGTAGATTACGTTTGACCGGTCGTTCTTGTGTACTCATGATATGACAAGAGCATGATTGTACCTGACATGATAAGTGCAACCATTCCTCATTCTGTAGGCAGTAATTCACTAATCGACCACCTCCACGCTCCCTTTATCAGCAACTGAAATATGTTCCAGGTTCGTTCCCTAGGCCCCCGTCATTGTCGGCCGAAGGCCGGACTGCACCGCCCTCTCCCGTCCCTAGTGATCTCGCTCCGTCCTCTCCTGTCCCTTGTGATTCGGCGTCCTTCCTCGTATGTCGCCTGTATGCAAATCGATTAGGGGGCGCACTCGAGCACACCACGGACGGCGCAGTCCGGCTACAACTGAGGCATTTTCCACCTCAATGAGCAATGTATTGCACGCGTATCGACCGGGACGGACACGGACGGGACAGGAAGGACTAAGCGGGTGCAGTTTGGACACATCATGGGGGGCGGGGCAGGACCAGGAATGTGCGGCAATTGCCGTTTGCCATTTGCCGGCCGTTTTTTGACGATTTTGTCGGTTCTCGTTTGCCGTTTTTCCTCTCACTTTTCGACAGAATTCGGCAAAAAGGGCGCAAGAGATAACAAACGCCGCAATTAGGAAGCGAATGGAAGCCCGATGAGCCTTGCAGCGACCGGGTCGAAAGTAGAGAGACCGACTACATATACGTACTCCAAAACTTCGAGACAGATGATCTAACTTACCGCGCGGACACGTCAAAGCAATTGCTAATATTGTAGCCTCATGCTCGTGTGGGTCCTTTATTTATTTATTTATTTATTTAATCGTGGACGCGAACCCATAAGGATCCACGTGGTCAAAGTGGTACTTAACCCGCAACAACAAAGAACAAGGCTACAACAAGTTACATGGTGATTGATACAAAGTGCAAAAAAAAAATGATTTAAAAAAAACTATTGAAACTGCGTAGCGCGGATCATGACTGACTAAAAACTTGGCATACAGTAACAGAAAACTCAGGATGGGCGAAATAAAAACAAAAATCATGGTAACTTTCAGGAATCCTGTGCATAAGCTATTTTTTGGTCTGGCGCTAAAAGAGCTCAGCGACAGGAACATGATGTCCTCAGTGAATAATTTATTAAATAGGGGCAATATCCTAACAGAAAAGAACTTTGATCTGATCTGCGTTTTTACCACTGGAACCCTGATTTTTACCTTACTTCCGCGAGTTCTAGACGGGACCATAGTGAAAAATTTTGATTCACTGATTGTAGCTCTGCCGATGAGAAGCTTAAAAGCCATGACAAGGTCATTTTTTGTTCTTCGACTTACCAAACTTGGTAGGGGAAACAATTGTCTCCTGCTAATTCCATTAGGCAGTGAGTTGTATGCTAAACCAGAACATCGTAGAACAGTTCTACGTGTAAAACTGCTCTGAACTCTTTCCAACAAGTCGATGTCCTTCTTCTTGTATGGTGAAAAAACAGTCGTACCAGATTCCAGTAACGGTCTCACGTAAGTTTCATATGCTTTTAGTAAAGTATACGAGTAATGTATAGCGCTTTTGTCCGGAAGAGTACTGAATCCCCACCCCCTTCTTGCTGAGGCCTGATCAATTGATGCGGGGTTCATCGGGGCAGGAATTAACACCCTGAAGATTTTCAGGAGAGGGCACAAAATGCTCAGAGCTCAATTTCTTTCAGATATTCTTCAAAGCGTCGTGTAGAGGATGCTGGACTTCACTCGTGGTTTGTGGGCTTATGCACTTCCCCATCTTCTATTATGCTCACAATTACAGTGAAAAACATGCTACCAAGTTGAAAGCTGGAGTTCTGAGTCAAAAGGGTGGGAGAGGGTGTACACGTCGTGGAAAACATCCGTTTTGATCAAATTCGCTGCTTGATTATAAACTGGATTGACGGAGTCGACGATGATCAGTTCGGAATAATGAGTGACGCGCAGTTTGGGTAGGAGGTGGGTGAAGACAACCGCGGGTTTTCAAAAGTCATATTTTCAAAAAGCTTGAAGAACTACCCATTTCCAAGTATTACAGTGGTTAGCGCGCAGTTCACAAGAAATTTGAAACGCCGGAGGGGAGAGATGCCAAAGATGGAGCAGTATCTCAGCAACGTTCCCAAGACTGTTCGAAAACGTGCCTTTTAGTTGTATTTCTCCTCGTGATTATCCTTAATCTAAATTCCGGTCAAATAGTAAACACACCGTGAGGCACGCCAACGAGTACGCCGCGAACTCTGAGAAAGTTTGCCGCGAAAGAGCCGGGAAGGTAACGCGATCCTCAATTGTGGCGCGATAGTTCCGCGGTAGTACCGCAGCTGCTCCGCTACCATCACTGTGTCGATACAAGTTTTTGCAGTGCCTTGATCCTCAGCAACGTCACAACATTGGCTCGATACTACCGCAGAGGTTCCGTGTTAGAACCGCACCAACTCGGCGCGGATGCATCAGCGAACCTGCGTCGACTACGATTCACTATCCTGTGCGGTGTTACCGGTCCTATCACCGAGGTTTGGTCACCCACGTCCCGTACCCACGTCCCGTTTGCCGGCCATTTTTGGAGAAATTTTGTCTATTTCCGTTTGCCGATTTCTCAAAATCGTTTGCCGGACATCCCTGGGCAGGAAGCAGCGAGCTACTGCACTCCGGACACATCGGATTGATTTTTCGACCTGATTGCGCAATGCACTGCATACGTATCGACCGGGTGGCTACAGCTTATCGGCCGACCTTGACGGGGCCTAAGGCATCTTTCGTAGTCCTCACCGCAAGCGCGGCACGCGCGGGAAGAGCGGTGGACTATGAAACTTTTCACCGCGCGGGACGAGCGGAAAGCCACTATGAATTCTCCAGTGGCACCGCCATGGCGGTGCGGGCAAAAGTCGGGCCTCAACTGGGACTTGTACAGAAATTCCTGTCTTGCATTTGCGTATGCGGTGGCGCAGGATAGTCCCAGAATTATTTAAGTTGGAGTGGACCCAAATCGAGAAGCAATTATTGATTGAAGTGGTAAAACCGCCACGGAGGGTTTGGGCGACGTTGCTATGGCGGTGCTGATGGACTATGAAAGTGCGTGCCGCGCTTGCGGTGAGGAGTATGAAATATGCCTAAGTATACTCTGTTTATCTTGAATTGCACAAAACAAGGTTCTCCAATAGTCCTCTAATTGGCCCGCTAGTACCGTAGTGTACGTCCACGACGCGTTCTCGGCAGCCCCGGGGAGCAGGGTGAGTGGCCGAGTGACGGCAGTGACCAATCGATTGCTCTGCACACCGGGTGCACACCCGGGTCTGCCGAGAACGCGTCGTGGACGTACACTACGGTACTAGCGGGCCAATCAGATGACTATTGGCGGACCGCGTTCTGTGCAATTCAAGATAAACAGAGTATAGCATTATGTGTGCCTAGGACACCCTTGCCGGCAGGTGGAGGTTTTGGTGCATCTTGCTTATATGCCAGGAATGAAATTTATTGAGTTACACTACACTGTGAGAAAGTTGTATTTGGAGTAACTCACATTTTGCTGGTTTCCTATAAGTTTACGTACTACAATCTTAGTAAAAAGCTTAATTTTAGAGATCAGAGCGGTGACGCGTGGCTCCCTCCTATGTCAGACTTTCTCAGTATCTTCGAGCATCTTTTCATTTGTTTTCTTTTGTTTTCAGTCGCCAGTTTTAGTTTAATCAGTTTTTTCCCTGATTTCTGTTAATGACTCATTGATGTGTCTATCTATTATTGTTCGTGCAGTTAAGCTTGAGGGCAGTTAAATAAATAAATAAATAGATAAATGATTGAGTGAACAAATAAATAAATAAACAAATAAGTATGTAGATGTTTGTTGTTTGGGAAAAACGGATATTGATATTGATAAGCTATTGATAATTGATCCTTCAATATAAATTCGCCACCTATGCCGCGACGTCCTTCATCGCTGGGTCGTGGCGGCCAAATTCTGTGTTTTACTGCTTCAGTGTTGGAGAAGCTTCTCTCTAAGGTCGCTAGTTATCGCTTCATTGCTGCCATGATGACTGCCAGCGAATGACACGTTTCCTCTTGTGAACAACGACTCACATAATAAGATCAGTGTTTAGGAGTCAAAACGTGTTATTGATGACTACCAGCCATAAATTTTATTAATTGTTTGGATTTCTTGCACCATCAACGAGGCTATGCACTATGATCGAATTCGTTGCCGCTGCCAGATCGCCCCAGCAGCGGGTGCCAAATCGCTGCGACGAAAAGCAACAGCGATGCAGTAAAAACGGGGTTCAGGCGCGCTTTCGTGACAATGGGTGAATGCTCACAATCAATCCTCATAGAGATATGGGTGGGCACGCTAGTAAACCAACATTTCCTAATCAAAGTTGCTCCATTACTCCTTCAAAAGTCAGGAGCGTTTTTCTGACCTGACACTAATTCCTCCCTTCTTTAGCCGAGAATTAGGTTAGCGTTGACTGAGAACACTCAGTCAGATGTGACTGAAAGGGGGGGGGGGTGTGGTTGTGATGTATTGCAACCAAAAGGAAGGCGGGGGAAAACTCGCCAATCATGCTCGTCGCTCCTCCAACGTTCTTCCAATCACGCACGTCGCTGATTCCCCGTATCTCCGCCTCTCTTGCGTTTGGAAGACAGTACGACCACTACCAACTAAGAAGACGTCTCAAACATGTGCGACCTCGCCTGAGTTTTTCCAAAACACTGACTCAGTCAGGTTCAACTAAATATTTCGTTTGGTTTACTACGGGCCAACGTGCTACCTGGATTATTATGAGAATCAATGGCGGGAATATGTTGGAATTAGACATGGGAACCATTACAAACTCAATCAGAACTCCTTCCTTTATATATTCTTGAGGCTTCCGTCTTAGTCCGCCGACAGTCGATCTTGACGAAAATGTATAGGGTTTAGCGGCGATCGCTAAATCCGCATAATTTCGCGTCAAAGGTGCAACAGTGCAAGCTTCACGGATCTTCTACGTAAAAACGGAAGCTCAATGTGCTATCTAGAACTCGCATTTGCTAAATCCGTAAACTTTCGCCATAATTGTAGCGAGAATTTACGGACTTGGCCACAGCCTGTGTTGAACAGCAATCTCAAACCGCGCTGGCTACGCTGAACGCAGGGGACGGTCGCTTCTCTTAGGCTTGGTTATTTCACAGAAAGTCTCCTTGATACTATGATTGGGGATGAAGGGTGACCACGAGTCGCTCTCTGGGAGACCTTGACAAGGATACCTGAACCGCGGTGATGATGCTGCAGATCGTAGGGAAGAAATGGCATCGCGGTCGGTCGCAGCTGTTATCGTTTTTCTAGTACGTACCAGGACAGGGTGGACCGATCGAGGCAAGAACCTTCCACCTTTTTCCTCATTCGCAGCAAGAATTAACGTAGTTCATGCGGGTGATGTAGCTAAGATTTCACCAATCGGGGTCAAAACTTCCGTAGTTTACCCAAATTCTTGCGAAAAATTAGACTGGATGCCTCCTACACCCGGGCATCTCCAGTTTTCTAGTGAGGCATCTCGCGACACGTTGGCAGAGTATTGCGCATTCCATCAGCGAAAACTGATTGGTCGCTGTTTTTAAGTTTTGTTGTCTTTCGTTCGAGCAAGGGAGATTGGTCTTGAGCGAAATGTAAACCGGTTGCGTGGAATAACCGAGAACATGACATGAAGATATATTGTCTGCTGTTTTTTTCTGACGCCAGTCGCTGCCGATGCCATTCAAGGCATCGACACAAAGAGTTCGTCAACGATTCAATATTCATTGCGCTATCAAAAATTGAATAGTTTCGCAGACTTGCTATTCTTTCCATGAACTGTTCTATTCTATCCTTTCTAGGCGTGTACTGTTCTCCTTTGATACGATTCAGGTAAATTAAATGACAGTGGTTATTTTCGCATTCCTTCCAGTTGTTCCCTTGTTAAAAATTTATTCCTGGCATTATGTATTCGAGCGCTACTCAAATAGAGGCGTAGCTGAGACGCGATTCTTGGAGTGTACCCTGAGTACTTTTAAACAGCGAGTATGACACACCACATCCATACTCTACCTACATATGTATAACACAAAGTCACTATTCAAAATGGTTAGAAACGGATCACTATGACATGATTATCAACAACGGCGCATTAGCAATTTGCCTCTTCTTCTTCTCAGCTTCAGTCCCGCGTTGGCGCGGGGTCAGCTTTCTTGATGGCTCGTCTCCATTTCGAACGGTCCAGCGCATCAATAGTTGTCAGATGTTCCTGCAACATATCTCGCTTTACGCAGTCTAGCCACCTCGTCTTTGTTCTTCCTTTCGGTCTACGTCCTTCAACTTTGAAGGTCATTGCAGTCTTCGCGGCAGAGTCCAGACTCCGGACTGCATTTCGTGACATTGCCAAACCATCGCAAACGGTTTTCTTTCAGCTTCTCTTGAATCGGAACAACACCAAAGAGTTTTCTTATATCATCGTTCCGCTTCTTATCCAGCCGTGTATACCCAAGAGACCATCGGAGCATTTTCATATCCATGCAGTGAAGAATGTGCTCATGCTTTTTCGTCGACGGCCAGCACTCGCTACCATACATAGCCACAGGTCTAACAACAGCTCTGAAAATCTTGCTCTTCAGGTACGTAGGAACTTTCCGGTCGCAGAGGACACCACTGCACTGCATCCATTTCATCCATGCAGCGCTTATTCGATGAAGCACTTCAGTGTTGATATTTCCGTCACTCGCGATTTGAGATCCCAAATACTTGAAGTGCAGAACCTTCTCCAAATCTACGTCATCGACATTTATGGATCCTTTCGACTGCTCGCCACACTCCATATACTCGGTCTTCCTAGTATTGAGCTTCAGTCCATAGCACTGCAGACCTTTCTTCCACAACTGACACGCGTCTTCAAGATCGTTGTGGAAGCCAGCATAACATCATCCGCATAGAGCAGGTTCCATGGGTGTGGGAGTTTGAGATCTTTCGTGACCGTATCCATACATAGTATGAAGAGAAGAGGAGATTGAGCAGAACCCTGATGAACTCCTACATGTATACGAAAATCGGAAGATGTTCCTGCGCTACAACGAACCGCGCTCTTCGTGTCAGCATACAGCAGACGTATCCATCTCACATACTCTTCAGGAACTCCGTGGCTGCGCAAAGAAAACCAGATCAGTTCGTGTGGCACACGATCAAACGCTTTCTCCAGATCCAGAAAGGCCAAGTGAACGACCTTCTTCTTTTCCCTATGCTTCTCCAACAGCAGACGTGTTGCATGGATTGCATCGACGGTTCCACAATTTTTAACGAATCCACACTGATTAGTAGTTACACTGACAGAGTCGCGTAATCTGGCGTCCAATACTCTTTCAAAGATCTTCATCGTATGGGAAAGAAGGCGAATAGGACGATAGGTCGAACAATCAGCTACATCTCCCTTTCCTTTCCACAGCGGCACAGTGATACTGCTACTCCAGCTAGATGGATTTTTCCCTTCCTCTACGACCATATTGAAAAGTCGAGACAGCAAACAAGCGGCATCATAGCCCATGAGCTTCCAAACATCTGCCGGTACGTCGTCCGGGCCCGTCGCCTTGCCACTCTTCATTCTTTTTATCGCCTGCAGGACTTCTTCCTTTGATATGTTACGTACAAGTCTTTCTGTCGGCTCCCCGCGCGGGACGGGAGGATGTGGAAACTCCTCGTTCGACACTTGGTCAAAGTGCTCATGCCATCTGTTCAGAACTTTATCTGTTTCATATAAGATAGTCCCACTCTGATCCTTAATATAGCGCACAACTCCTACGTCTTTCGAAGCCTGCTGTCGTGCACGCGCTAAACGGTACACCGTTTTCTCGCCAGAGGCCGATTCCAGCTGTTGGTACACGTCCTCGTAGAGCATCGCTTTGGCAGCAGAGACAGCTTTCTTCGTTTTCGATTTAAGCTGCTTATACAGTGCTAAGTCCGTTTCCTCTCTGGTCTGATACCATTTCTTGTATGCTTTCTTCTCCTCGCTTATGACTATCTAAACTTCGGGCGACCACCACCATGTCTGCTTGTCAATGTAGCGTCTTCCAGGTTTTGTGGCTCCTAGGACTTCTCTTGCGCACAGCCAAATCTCCTTCTCCAGCGAGGCCCATAGCGTCTCAGCAGATTGTAACACGGCAATGCCAGCCAATCGATTATTGAGCTCTTCCTTGAAAGTCTCTTTTCTTACAGACAGATTCCACCACTTTATCCTTTCCACTTTCACAATCGGCTTAACAGCACCTCGGGGCACAGGAACGATAGTATCCAGTACTAGCATTTTGTGTTGTGGTGCCACGTTGTCAGATGGGATCACTTCGGCGTCTCGCACCCATTTCCTATGCTTGCGCTTCATCAGCCAGGAGTCTATTTGACTTTTCCCTCCGCCACTCTCGTACGTAACAAGATGACTGGGCCTCTTCTTGAAATGGGTATTTGCAACGAACAGGTCCATGGATTCAGCAAAAGATAGCATGCGAACACCATCGTCGTTTCTGCTCCCATATCCTTGTCCGCCATGAGATCTCTCGAATCCTTCCTTTTCTGCACCGATATGACTATTGAGGTCACCACCAAGAAATAGTATCTCGTGTTCCTCGATCTGTCTTACGTGATGTTCTAAGCTCTCCGGGAAGTCTTCCTTCATCTCATCGCTACAGCCAGTTTGAGGTGCGTACGCCGACATTATCCTAAGTGACACAGGTCCCAGCACTATCTTCATAGACATGAGTCGATCGGATATTCGAGCTACCTCCGTGACGCTGTCTCTGAATTTTTCACTTACAACTATTGCAACGCCATTTGCTGCTGTCGTGACTCCATAGTAGATAGCCTTGTATCCCTCTCCGATCTCTCGAGACTTTGCTCCCTTCCATTTTGTCTCCTGCACACAGGCTATGTCCACGTTCTTCTTTTGAGGCAGTCTGCCAATTCTCGACCTCTTCCTGTCAACGTTCCTATTTTTAAAGGCAGGGTTCGCGATAAAAACGACTTCCGAGCTCTCTTCATGAGAATGTAGATTTGGCCATCACAAAAGTGAAAATAAGTGAAAAAACCAGGAAATTCGCGGGAAAAACGCAGGAAAACAAAGCATAACGGCTAATAGCCGGTGTCGGCCGGCCCCCTAATTAACTCGATTTTTATTAATGCTTGCTTATCCAATATTTATTTTGCTGTTAAAGTAATCAGTAGTCTCCACGAATGCTCAAAAATACTTTAGAAGCAAAACAAAAATTGACAAAACAGGATTTTACACAAATCTCGATAATTGGGGGCGGGAGGACACCAAGCCATAACTTGTTCCTGAGCGTTTTTTCTCCAGTTTTTTACTCATTTTCGCTTTTGTGATGACCAGATCTACAATTTCATGAGGATAGCTTTACAACCGATTTTATCGAGAACCCTGCCTTTAACGATGCGAGACGCAGAAGCTGAACACCTTTTCTAGCTGCACTTCGACGCTTTTCCGTCTCATCCTTCCAGTGGACTCTCTTCTTTAGCCGGCTTCGTCCACGATTCGCCGGTAGCCCTCGCTCCTTGGGCACATCGTTAGGGCGATCACGATGCGTGTCTCTTCCGGGAGACGTCCTAGCTTTTTCCGAAATCCTTAGACGACCAACCATAGTGATGCGAACGGATACAGAAGATAGAGAATACCGACTGTAGAATTGAATAAAGACGCACATCGGCCCGTCGCTTCGCCTGACATGTGTTGCTCGTGTTCTTCTGAGACCGCATATAGAGAGAGTACTTCCTTGCTCAGACGGTTTCCAGCGGCACCACGAGGAGGAACGAGCATCACCGCCGCATTAGCAATTTGCCAACACCACAAAAGTGTGGAATGGCAGCTGGGTGTAAAATTGTAGAGCGAGTGGGTTCACATCAGAGTCGCCACCCCTAGTATATCCTCCGCACTCTGCAACTTGAGTTTCAAATGCAGGGTCGATCATGAAAGCAATCGTTGTGCTATCCTCGTGAGTATCACAAAGTGAAAATAAATGAAAATTGGGAGCTAAACCACGTAGTAAAACGGCTAATTGCTGGACGGCCGCCCAGTCCCAATTAACGAGATTTCTGTAAATGCTTGTTTTGTCCTCTTTTATTCCGCTGTCAAAGTGGCCGATAAAGGCAGTGTCCATAATAAATTTCGTCTTCGTTTTCTGGCCGGAAATCGAAAGACCGGGGTCTCATTGGAGCGATACGGTCGAAACTACGAACAAAAACGAGCCCGAAAGAGTTTTTATCGGCTCAGAATTCCTCTCGCCCTAGTCCTTCCTTCGCGTGTATCAGATACGCATCGAATGACTAGAAAGGACTAGCGCGAGTGGATTTCGGAGCCAATAAGGACTCTTCCGGGCCCGTTTTTGTTCGTCCTTTCAACCGTATCGCTTCAAGGAGACGCAGTCCTATCGATTTCCGCAAAAAAAACAGGCAAAATTTATAGGGGACACTGCCTTAATAAGAAAAATGAGGGAGCAAGCATTCCAAAAAATCCCGTTGATTGAAGGTGAACCGCTTTTCTGATGGGCAGATCTCTCTTATCATGAGGGCTGCACAGCTACCATTTTTATTTTAAACCCTTCAAGAAGTTCCTCAAAACCATTGAAACGGTCGCGTGATGAGGTGCTAGAACCAGTTGGAAGTAGGGAAGAAAGGATCCGGAGGTGCTATCAAAAATACTTTTTGACTGTGGTTGTTTTGTTTTATAGTATTTTATAATTGCCTCCAGTTTTCTGTGTCTTATATGTAGTCGTACATTGAGGACAACCTTCCAGTAATTATTCGTCCTTTACAGAATGGCAGTTGCAGTCACTCCTCAACACTACTGTTGTTGCATACAATAGGTTGTGTGAATATACTCAGGCTATTTTCGATACTGAGCCGCATGAAAATTCATGTCATTCTACCAGCTCGCGTGTCGGTTGCTGTTGCTGTCTGGGTCACAGCTGTAGTTATCCGAGCTTCTCCTTTTCGCCCCTACAGCGAGAGCAGTGGCCCGGAGAATGAGAGAACGAGACGAAGTGTTAGGGGACTCCAATTCCGGTTTGGGCGGCTCAATGTCGAGAAGGGCCTGGGTACCCTCGATCAGTTTGTCCTGAACTCAGCGAAGATCCCTAAGTCCTACGATCATGCAGCTATTAGCTCTCCTTCTTGTTGCAGAGATTCACGATGAAGTTTAATGCCCTACTTATCATCATCTCGTTGGTCAATTGTTACCGTATCTCGCAAAGAGCAAATAGGCTCCTCAAAAAGATTTGTGGAACCGTCACAGGCAAGTTTTTTTTGGCATTGACTGCATCTTATTTTTCCCTAGTATTCAAGAATATAAGAATTGCGTCAAACTTCTGAATATAAAGCATACCCTCTGTGATTGACCATGTGAGCCGTTTGTTTTAACGATGTCTCTCGTTCGCGTTATCGCGGAGCTAGAATACGATACGTTTGATGGAAGCTTAATGAGAAAAGAAGTCGAACGGATCAACAGTCGCTATGGGTACAGTCGGCACTGTCTGTCAATTCCTCATTCCCATTAATGGCATAGTTCGCGTTGGAGCGTACTTGAAGCATGTTCGTTACAATGAACCACACCGTCAAGAGAATGGCCGAGATCATAGTTCCAGCGACAAGCGACGCGACGAATTGTTTACCATGCAAATCCAACGAAAATCTATATGCCTGTTATGCATTGTCGCTGTCGCTGGTCGCGACAAGTATGATCCCGGGCTATCGCGTGCGCCAATCGCGACGACACCCGTGAAATGCAAATGCCATCACTCACGACGCAAAGCAGCCTTGGATTCAAATTATGCAGTTCGCGCCTGCCGCTGGATGCTACCCCACCCCATGCGAATAAGAAAATGGGGCCTAAAAGGCGGCTAGCTGTCATTTCTTTAGCTCCGAGCGCTATATCCAGTTTCAGTTATGTCTGCAATGTAATGAATCATATTTCTCCATTTTCAACGTGTATTTGGCTACATCAAAAAACAAGTTTCAGTTCTGTGCTCACAGTTTCATAGTTTCATGCATTCTCAAGATACTATAGGGCGATCACAGACGTTAGGCTTGCGTTGTGTGAGTCGCGACTTTGGCCTTGCTATGGGTCTCGTTTTATTCGCAGGGATAGACCCGGTCTCTTATGCTCCTTCATATTGTTTGTTACAAGCCAATACAGCAGTGCATAAGACCAAACAAAATTATTCGATTTAGGCGCAAAGGGAAGCACGAATCCTTTTGAAGTCCGAGAACTGAAGTGGAACGAATATCCATGGATCGCCAATATAGCCTACAACGACGGTGAGTCCAATATTCCTGGTTCAAAGTTATTGTGCTTAATATTGGTTGGTCTTCATTTTACAGTCAATCTCCCACGACTAAAGTCTTCAGAAAAATGATTTCACACAAGTGGTGTCACATGTCTTGCCGGACAAAATTTAGCCGAACGGTATAATCGTTCAAGTGCTTTTCCTCTAATCGGAGATCATTATAATGCTGTAACTTAAACGAAATCTGTATCATGTATGAACTCGGGAAACTCAGCTGAAAAAAGCAAACACACTAAACGTGCTGGACTTATCATGATCGAATAAGATCACTCGCCACTATGAGTATATCCAAGTCAGCCAAAAACTCAGGTAAAACGCAGGAGCTCAGGCTTCAATAACACTCCGGTGGGACACTGCGGAATCAACAAGAGAAATGAGAACGTGATCTTTTATGAGTGGTGGGCAGGTTTTTGAGGGCATCCAATCCCATTAAGTCATGATCGTTCACCGGATACTTGCTGGATGGGGATTTTGAAAAAATTGCTCACTTCATAGACTTCAACCTCTACAAAAGGTCGTTTTATGCCATTATTTGCATCTTCAAAAGATTAAGGTAACCAAGAAACTTAATCAGTTACTCGTCTTATATTGCTGAGATGCTTTCTTTGTTCTACTAAACCGGCATACATCACTGATTGTGCGCGCGCGATCAGCTAAGAACTCACATTCAGTGGGCGTGCGAAAGTTCGTATACACGACATTTAACGGACGGAAAAACGCAATCGGCGCTCACATTCTGGACGCCAAAAACGGGGAGCACATTTGTGCATCGTCAGTGCCACAGAGGTAAGAAGCCGCGCTCCAAAGTCGAGCGCAAAATCATTTGATCAAAACCCATCCTCTTCGTTTTCCTGCGAGCAATTTTTTCCGCCAAGCAGCGTCGCGGCTACCCCCCCCCTCCATGGATTGACTATACGGCTGCAAGCCTTTGAACTGACCCCTGTTATTTCTTCTTTTTTGTCTTAAAGGAAACTAATGTCTTCTTTATGTTGGTGAATGATTGTACGGTCTAGTGTGTTGCTTTCTGCGCCAAATGAGCTCCGGCTGTTTTCATTCATGAGAATGGAAGCAGAGGCGCACTTCTCTGTAGGTTCCGGTTTAGATTTTCGGAGCTGTTTTTTACAACATCCTGCTGTGAATCACCTGTGTGCAGAGAAATAGTTTGTCGGATCGGTGTAGTCTGCACTTCTGCGTAACTATGTATTTGGCAAAAGACACCGACCTGAAGAACGTCAATCATATGATTGAGTACTAGAGTAATAGCGTGGCACTCAGAATGAATCGCGGCTCGACCACAATAGACCATAGGTACCCCCAAAAACAGCTACTGCTTTCATGTTAGTGCGTTAATCGGCCCATTCTTAGTTGGAAGGATTTTTTTTAGCGAGCTGCACAGCGAACTTGTGATTCATTTGACAACAATCTAGCAGTTCTCGCAAAAAACTTCATGGACGTTCGCGCTACGGCGTTTGCTGACCAAATAGGTATGAGTGTGGCTAGCGGATGTCATCCTGTGGTTCTGCTTACGGGGTCTTTCGCATCAGAACAGGGCGTCTGCAAGTCGCTTTCAATTAATCGTACAAACAGAAAATTATACTCCATTTCTCCGTAATCTATGGTGGATGTTCTCAGGTAAATAAAAATGGAAAAAAACCGTACGAAACTGCCTGGTTGACATAGAAACAGGGTAGAGTAGTTGAAAGCAGTGCTTGAATTCGCGATATGTCAATTTCTGAACAGTTGGTGTGTTTTTCCCGTGATCTTTCGCAAGATTCCACCAGTCGCTCGTGTTGCATCATTGAACAACCTCCTTCCTCTGCGTTCGGTACGCCTTCCCGATCTTTCATTCAACGCCTTCATCCTCGCTCTTATTGGCTCGTTTCGCAGTTTCAGGCTGCTTTTGAATCTTGTATACAATGATTTTATTCCAGGAGCGTTGGTGGTACTTGCTCGGCGTACTTTTGTTTTCAAATTCTAGCTATATTTGCCCTTGTCGGAAGCACTGAGAGTACATAGAGAGTAAACTGATCCAGTTTCATGTTTTTGATATTTTTGAGTGGAGAACACTTGGAAAACATTGCAAGTTCTCACCACGAAACTTTGTAGAAGTAGCATTATGAGAAGACGATCTAATCAGCACTTTCACAAGACCTCTACTTGCATCACAAAACCGCCACTTCGAGGAACATGATCCACAATTAATTACTCCGAATAAAAACTGCGTTATTAGCTGAGTCTCACCTGTGAGGTTATATGTGATTTACTACTTTTTATACTGTGTGTCATGTTCTTTCCACAATTTTCGTATTCAGTCGTAGAAAAGGGTGGAAAGCCGCGTGCTTAGCCTTACTGAATGCACAACTTCTGTAAATCTCTCGAGCGATGTAGACCATGCCTTCTTGAGTGATGACGAGGTGCGAACTCTAATCTCGTTGCACAAGTTCCTGTACTCTTACTGTTCTCACACGAAAATGGTAGTTTTCACAGCACGTAGGAACTAAAAACCAAATTAGACATTATCCAATCCTCCTTTAGGTGTGGTCCTCCAATGCACCCTGCTCGCTTATTCTGGCTGGTGGTGAAAATCTTTTAAGCAAAAGGGAACAGTGGGATATTCTGTTTTCTCTGCACTTCTCACTACAACCATCAAGATAATTCCCTATAGCTGGCCGAGGCTCGATCGAACACGGCAATTTTCGGAGGATCGCTCGTGAGTGAAAACATTGATTATTTTTACCGTTGGTTTGCGAATGGAACTTTTCAAATTCCCATGTTAGGTGATCCACTATTCGCATTAGCTGATACGATCCTACCGGCTGAGGACTGGTGGAAGGTCGCAGAAAATCGTGTTGATAAAAAGAGTGAGTTATGTTCTTCAAACTCAATAACCAATATAATTTGTTCATGTCCAATGAATCTACTGATGAGGAGAACGTGCGAAAGGGATGCAGCCAGGAAACAAAGCCAGGCTTCTGGGACTCGTCGTTATTCGAAAGGTCAGAACTGGCGAAAAAAGGTGATTTCACTTGATTCGCGAGTTACGGCTGCTCGTTCTACCTGATTATTTGCTGAAGATAGTACTGTGGGTCCGTGTGCCCATGACCGTTAACACAGAAGTGTCAGCGATTGGGAGGAATTCAATATTCAGGTACGCTTCGTTGATGTTGTAGAGTTTTTAATTGTTTTACGAATCTGTTTTTTCAAAGTTTTTGCTAATCGCTTAGAGAAGATGAATTTCTGGTGTGCATCTTATGGAATCTCAGTCTTTTCGCATTTTTTCTTCATTATTCAGACACAGCAGTGCCAGATCTCTGAGAAAATCTGTGGTGACGGCACCGCAGTGAAGCCGTGTAGGTGCCCTATAGGGCACCTACACGGCTCCATTGCAGTGCCTTCACCACAAATTGCCCTGCCTGCATGCCGGTATCGAAGTAGGCTCCGCAATCGCAGCTCGCTGAAGAGCCGATTGCCGCGTCGGTTGAGCGTTGACGCCGCGTAGGTGTTTTCCAAGACACCTACGCGACCTCGCTGCGAAGCCTCCGAGAAGAGTTAATATAACTGCCCTCACCGTAAAAAGGGATATCGAATCGTTGTTTCTTACGCAACACACCGATACAGCTGATGATACAGCTTTCCAGTTTTTGCCAGTCAACCAATTTACACGTTTTCTTCGGAATCCTTCGCCTTAAAATGATACTCGAAGAATTTGTTTCTTTATGTATTTTAGCTTTCCAAACCCATTCGAATGCGGAAGTCGCCATAACGCAATCCAAATAAAATTCCATGATAATCAAACTCAAATTGCATACATCTAGCTTTGATACTTGAATGTAGAAATCTCGATGAAATCCTCACTCAGGTTAATCGGACAATAAATCAGTTTAAGTAAACTTCATGACACCTGCGATGAGAAATAGACAAAGAATCTTCCGAGAACGATTACGCTGTGCATATGATCACAAATTGTGATGGTTTTCGCTGCTCTGTCAAAGTTCGAGGCTTTGAATCGTTTTGTTCCAAGACTACTCAGTATTAAGAGAAGTGTTCGCCATCTAGGGGCGCGATGCCAGGATGAAGTACAATACCGGTGATATCATTTCCGTTTTGGGCACTAAAAGACGTCTTAAGCTTCTTTGTCAACACTTTGTTCGAAATAGACCATTCGTTAATTCAAAGAGACATCTGAAATCAGCATCCACAGCCCTTTCTGGGAGACACATTGCTTGCCCTGGAGCAAGGCATTTGGAAAGGTTAGCCATAATACAATCAAAACGAAAAACGCGCTTTCAAACTTGAAGCACTGATGAGTGAATGTGTCCATCATCAAGCCTAAATGTACATATGCCTTGTTTGAAAGCAAGCCAAGGCCATTTCAGAAAATAGCACTCCATCTTAATTCTGAAAAAGGTTTTTAAATCCTCCAGCGAAGGCCGAGAACGTAAGAAAATGTGGTTTTCGAGCAGTCGATCATTCGAAAAAGCACGGCTTCTGAGAAAAACCAAAAATGAAAACAAAGGTCTGCAATTCGGATGAAGCGATTTTCTTTGCGAAAAATCGTTAAGTACATAGCGTATCGGATCGGATAATTTGTCGAAAAATAATCACATTATTCGTTTTATACTCGATTAATCGAGTACTTGATTCATTTGGGAACTCAAATTGTCGGATTTCTCGAGAATTCGATAAATTTATGAAATCTAGATATCCGCTCTCTTAAGGATTCATTTAGAAACATTTGTGTTCGGTTCGCCAATTATTTCGATACTTGCAAAAAATTTTTGAAAAAAAACCGAGAATTCGTTCATTTTGGGTCACGGGCTTCGAATATTCTGTCATTGAAAAGAAATATGCAGAAACACGAATTTGGACAGCACCGGAATAGAACTTGGCGTGTCTAGTTGGTACTTCGATCGATACTGCAGTATGACTCATTTGCGCCACTTCGGAGGTGTGTCGAACGCGGAGCCGACGGGAAACTGACTGTCTGCACACTCATCGCGGTGCCGACGCGGTTTTGCCAAGAAGCCGTGTTGTCGACGCTACCTCTTTATCGAATTGCGGGGCCGACATAAGGCTATCGCGGGACCAGTGCGTCACACACCACTTTTCCACGATCGCGGAGCCGCCAATCAACTGCCGATACCCCATTGCGACACCAGCGAGAATCTCGGGGCTATCGCGAAACCAGCGATACCGATTTTCGCAGAGATTGAGCTACGCCGCTACTGCGAATGCAAACGAAAACAGGCATTTGGGAACGGAAAACTTTGAGATGGAAAATTTCTTTAGCCGTATTCAACTGTGCCTGTTTCTTAGAGAATAAGTGAAACGATACGCGTGTTCAGAGGATGACGATTCCGACGGTTAGGAGGGCTTCAAAGACGGTTCGTGCTTGCCTAAGGAGATACGAACACGATTTTTGTGGGGCTTTCGACGAAGCAGCAGTGGAACAACATTCCGATTGGGACTCAGATTAGATTGCAAAGCCTTCCTCGGCAATGAGTCGGGGTCTGTCTATTTTTCACTTTGGTTGTTCAAATCATACCGATTCAGAATGACCGTGTAGTTCTCATCAGTCCTTCCTTGGTACTCTCAATTTGTTCTTATCATTTACCAGTTGATAAACATCGATTTTGAGCTGTGAAAATATTTTTTGTGAGCTTTATACTAAGCAAACCAAAAAAAACAACTAATCAAAGAATCTTCGTTTCTTTTACTTGTTATTGGGAAAAAAAGCTTAAGGAGCAGAATCCCTATTGTAATTGCTGCATAATACTTTCTGTGTGATCCTGCCATGATTCCTCAGATTATTCGACATTCTGACCTCGAATACTCGTTTGAAAAATACACAAGTTTTCCAAAATCTGTTCGTTCGCGAAAAAAAAACGAAAGAATTTATTTGAAACTCTTTAGTTCGACCGTTTTTTTAATGCCCTCACTATACAAACTAGGGAATGACAAGTGGCCAAAAAGCCGATTCCGATCAAATTCATCCCAGTCGACATACTTCTAATTACAGTTTTAATCTATGTTCGTGGCTGCTGAAGAGTTCTCTGAACCGAGTTGAGGGGTTTCCTGCGTTTGGCGCTAAGATAAGGATACACCAACTAGACTATTTTCGGAGCGTTTAGAATAATTGTTCCGGAGATAGCTCAAAGTCTATTTCTTAGGGTTATTCGGTGTCCTGAACGCGAAATTGAAGATCAATTGTCGGTATTCGGAAAATTTAGGTTTGGCCGAGAACCAAAGCCTCTCACTGTGGGAATTTTCAGGGCAAAATGCGACTCCTGATAAGTATGGAGAGGCTACGATAGATTTGCCTCAAACTTTCCTGTATAAATTATTTAGAGGGCTCTCTACGATGTTGACGTCTCTTTATGAATTTTTCGTATCTACCGTAACTTACAGTAAGTCTCAGATAATTGAGGAGCACCTCAGATTCGTGCTCAGGACTATGAATAACTTCCAGGGAAAATTTTGAGCCAAATCACAAACACATTTTCTGAACATCTCAAGGCCGGAGGCTTCTCGCGACCAGCGAGCGACACTGCACATCAGGCGCACCGATTTTCTGTCGAAATGGACGGTAAACATTGCTTCACGTCGCTCGTCGCTGGAAGTATAATATGATTGAAAATTGCCTGATGCCCTTACCTTTCCGTCCAACTGCGGAAACCCGCCATAACTCGGTTCAGAGAAGTTTTCAGCAGCTACAGACATAGATTGGCAACGGTCAATAAAAGTCCATCAACTGGTACGAATTTTATCGGAAAGGGCGTTCTCGATCAAATGTGTTTCCCTATTATGCAGAGTTATCATCCGCCAAAGTGGTTTCGACCAATAGCGGTGCTCAGAACTTCCCTCTGCTCTGCCCGTCATCCTCAATGCCTGGCGCCGCGAGACGCCCTCCCCCCAGCCGGGTTTATCTAAGAGGTTGTAATCATAAATCGGTGAGTCAGTTTCACCGCGTACGGTGCCATCAACTTATGCCACACGTCATAAAGGGGATGCTAAGAATATGGACTGTGTTTCACTAATCGTGCACACTATTTTAGGATTTGTCCTGGCAAGAAAATCGTGAGACGAAAAAAGAAATTCCACTACTTTTCACGGACGTTGTTGCACTGAAAAATCGAATGAGGATTTAAATTTTTGAAAACAGTTTATTGATGAAAATGCATTTTCTGCAATGTTCGTGAACCTTGGTATCCTAAATTGTGTTTTGCCGCTTCGGAATATTCGATCATTCTCAGTAACTTAAAAAAGCGGTGCGACTTCCTGATATTATCACAAGCTAAAGATTCTGTTCTGCAAAATAGCGTGTACTTTGACGAGGATTCATCGATTCTCACAGAAGTTTCCATTTGTCACCCTTTGCATCAGAGGCGGCTGGACTCGATATTTTCATTGCCTGCCATTTTTTCATGCTTTGAAAGCTGCAAAAAGGCTTTCCAGTCGTTTGTTAGAATAGTCGTAATTAAAAATCATACAATGAGGTAGAGTATGGTCGCTGTAATCCAAGTAGTATATAGCTGCGAAACTGCATGGCGCAGAAATTTGCACGCGGGAAAACGAAGAGAAGATGGCTATCGATCAAGTGATTTTGCGCCCAGTTGGCGAGTGTGGCTTCCTAATTTGATGACACGGATGATACAACTGGCGCACACCACCGAGAGCCACCGAGAGTAAATGAGTGTCAAAGTTAAGAGGAGAGTAGCAAGTGCAAGCGTGCACAAGTGGAGCAGGGCACAGAGTGATCGTTTGTACGATTGGGGGATGCGGCAGACGGCACGTTCTTGGCGTGCTAAAGGGCGCGCACACAATTTTCTGTGCTTCATCTTCGCCAGTGCTTGTGCACATATTATTGCGCCAAACATTTTTTTTGTGCATGCCGGCTTGAGAGTTAACGTCATCTAAAAAGCGGCCGTATTAATATCGTAGCAGCGCAGAAGGCTAACGCATGACAGGTATAGCACAGCTACATTAAAGGCAGTGTCTACGATGATTTTCATTCCCGAGTTTTGCAGATAAAATGAAGCGTTGGCTTCCAAGTGTTACCACAATTACGAAAAAACGGCGGGAAATTCATTAAAACGTCGTATTTCAGCGACCATATTCTCTGGCCTGGACTAGTTGTCCTATTGAATGAACATGTTCACGGTGGTTGTCAGTGGTAAAAAACGGGGCTAATAAAAATTGAAAAATATTTTGTGCAAAACAGTATTAGTTAGTGTCTGAAGGAAGAGACGGAGTAACAGAAAGCAGAAAATGGCAAAGGACGGATCCACAAAATTTTTCATCGTCACAACGAACAGTTCTCGTGAGGGTGAAGTGGCGGGGTGAGAGTAAAGGATTTCGTGCCCTTCTGGTCCGTTTCTCTCAGTTTCTCCGTCATTTTGGCTCTACCCAGGGGTCAATCAATCGATTTTGCGGATAATCTCAGAATTGAAGATTATCGTGAACACTGCCTTTCAGGGAGGTTCCTGTTTGTCTGTAGAGGAGCGCTGATCTCTCCCCGTCACATCTTGACAGCGTCGCATTGCGTGACTGTCCCTGACGACGAGTGGACTAGAAGAAGACAGTGCGAGGTAGAAAAACCTCTGCGAAGGTTCGTTTCCCGAGCGAAAATCACAGTTCGTATGAGTTCCTTTTTTTTAGCAAAGCGTTTTCAGAGTGAGAAAAACTTTATTGAGCTTGTCATATTTCTCAATATACTTTGGGACAGGTTGTGGCCGTTGGGACTTCTGTGGAAGGCAATATCGACCGTACAGGGTAAGAACTTTTCTCTTTCTAACGTTTGTCAGTATTTGGCTTGTGAGGAAGCACACCTCGTCTAATGCAGTCCTGGGCTGGGATTCATGAACGCAGCCGGCTAGGTTCGAGTTTGGTTAGGGCAGCAACCCCAGCGGTAGCCAAACCGCGAACCGGCATTCACAACCGCCCCATCGCGGTTGGGTGGCTAACCATTCCGCGGCCACGTACTTGCCACTCAATTGACGCCGGGAATCTCGATTGTAGAAAATCAATATTGGCACTCGGGTCGGATTTTCCCCTAAAGCCTAGTTTTGACTGCAGGTGGTCGCTGCGGCCATGCGAGGGAGAACTGTTCCTTTTTCATCGCGCGTAATGGAAAGCCGCTCCAATTGTGATCGCTTCGTGGCATACGTCCTACATCGCTGGGTCGCGGCGACGAAATCCTATGTTCTACTGCATCACTGATTGAAGAGCGATTCTTAATGGTCGCTTACCATCGCGGCCAAAGTGGCAGCGATGGAGCGATTGCCAGCAAATGACACGTTTCGTCTAGTGAACGTTGACCCTTTCACATGACAAGATCAGCGTTTTCGAGTCGAAACGCGTTATTAATGAATACCAGATAATAATTTCACTGATTGATTGAATTTCTTCTATCATCCGTGGGCCTATGCGCTATGAACAGAATCGCTGCCGCTGCTAGATCGCTGCAGCAGCGGGTACAAAATTGCTGCGATGGAAAAACAGCAGCGATGCAGTCAAAACTAGACTTAACCCGTCACTGTTTTTATTGCACATGATTGTTAATTTTGCCTGTTTTTTGAATTCTAATTTTTGTCTCCCTCGCGCTTTACCTTCTTCAATGGATCGCAGGCATTAAAAGAGATTTTCCTATACTTGGAGATGTTTTTTTTCATTTGTAATAGTTTCATTTTTCCTTTCTTTTCAACAGATCCTCTTTGGTTTTTCAAATGTACATAAAGTGGTGCTGCTTGCTCACGATTAGCCGCAAACCTGCTGGTGAAAGTTTAGTCTCCAATTTAGCATTTTTCTCGCATTACTAGGCTTCTCAACTTGTTTTTTTTTCGAAATGCCCCTCTAATTTTTTGTGTTTCACATGGCTCAGGTGTTGCTGAAGGGATCATCTTCGTCCTCTTGATGAGTTTTTGACTTCTAGTTCTCCGTTTGTCGTTTGAGCTCCGAGTTTTTTCCATTTCATTTTTTTTTCTAAAAATTCCTTTTTTTCTTTTTTCCTCTTTGCCATTTTCACCCAAGCTCACCGTCGCTCACAACAGGAGAAAACTAAAACGATTCCATAGAAAAATTATGTGGAAAAAGCTCGAAATGCAAGGGAAAAACAGGTTCGAGCTAAAAACATCGAGAAGACCCAGGCTGATCACAGAACCATGTAAAAACATAATATTAAAAATCAAAGTGGGTGCTTCGGAAAAAAAGTAAGAAGAAATGTTGTAAATGCGAAAAAAAATCATGTGGATAAGACGAATCGGGTTTTGAAAACGCACCACGAAACCCCAGGCTGACAAAAAGGGTGCGGCATCACAGTACCAAACCAAATTAGGGTTTTCTAAAAGAAAAATAACGAAAACGTGTAGGAAAAGTGCTGAGAAAAAATTCTGAAAATGAGGGAATTCGGAGCCGAAATGGAGAAACCCCAGCGAAGAGCCTGTGGCTGATCGTTAAATGTTCAGCGCACGGAAAACAAGAATTAGAAACAAAAAGTGGAGGCCAAAAGAACAACAATGTGCGATAGAATAAAGAAGAGAGCGAGAGCAGGGAGGACAGGCGTAGAAATTGTAGTTAGTCATGGGCAACATACATAAAACTTGCAGATGAAGTTGATGATTTTGAGAATTTTCATTGTTATCATTATGGCTACCGGGCCTATATTGTGACAGTCAATAACGAACGGCATTCCTGTATTTTCAGTTTGCTCCGAAGATATCAAGTTTTTATGCGTATTCGCAAAAGGTTTTGGAATAAATTTTGCTCATGGCCCATAGCAACAAAATGGGACTTTATTTTATTCAGATAACCTGAGAAAACCCTCGTTTGCGATCAACTAGATCGGTATTTCCTCGAGCCTCAGTGTTGTGCACTAATACAACACACTACCGATTCGACGACTAAGACGCAAAACCGCTGCTAACCGCGGCTAACCGCAGCTCCGAGGTGCGGTTACGCGTAGCCCAATCGTAGCCTAGCCGTAACCAAACCGGATTTTTTGTGAATGCCGGTTTCCTCCGCCAGCCCAGCCGTAACCGTGGTTTGCCTTTCATGAATCCCAGCCATGGAGTGAGACGCATGAACTCGCCAGGGTTTCCTCTTTTCAAAGGTGCTGACAGTCCTGTGCTAAACCTCCGTGTTCATGCGAACTTTGAGACTGGTCGTAATACGGTCTCCCTGAGTCTGTCGCGACGACGCATAGCCGATGAGTGTGGCAGCTTTGCCCGGCTGTTTTTATACTCCAGCAGCTTCGCCGATGTTCAGCAGTGGTTTTGAAAGATGAGCGGATAAGCGTTCACCTAAAACCGCCAACGCAAACATGTTTTTGTGGAAAACCGATCAATCGAAAACGAAAAAAGGATTTCACAAGCAGACTAGCCTTGTTAGGTGCAGGATCAAATTCCGTTCAGGTATGGTTCGACGAGGAATGGGACACATGCGAGCAGAGTAACGATATCGCAATAATAGAGCTATTGGAACGTATCAGTACCAACCAGATTACACCGATCTGTATGCCCTCCTATGATCTTCCCTTGTCGAGAATGATGCAGGCTGTTGGCTCCGGGGAGAATGGTGAGCTTATAATCCAAGACGCGTCTCGAGGTTGGGTTGTTAGTCGCAGACAACCCAAGATTATTTGTAGCCACGATCATACGAGCATCACAATAGTGTTACTAACTGCAATGGAACAAAGTTGAACGCAAGTTGGCGTGCTCATTAGTTCACTTGGTCCTTGAAATTAAAAATTTAGTAGGCTTTCGTATCCTCACACTTGTCAGAAGTTCGGTGCACTCTGCCCACTGCAAAAATGGTTATCACGCGCGTGACAAGCACACCATATTAGAGTTCCGGGTAGTTCGCTAACCACTAGACTGCTCTGCCCCAGCCCACGAAGCCCGGCTATCCGCTCCTGTGAGTGTCTCACTCAGAGTTCCATCCATAATTAAGCAGATATCAAAACCAACAATTGTATTTTTGGCTTTAGCAATTGCGGATCGACACGAGTTGTCAGAGGCTTGTAACTTCTGTAATTCGCAACCATGTTTGGGAGCGGCCCTGAGTAGAGAGAGAGGCTGAGAGTGAAGGGAAGAACATTGCTTTTGGTTGATAACATTTGTTCATTTTTCAACTGCTGGGCGCAAGAGATTGTGAAAAGGCCCACGTTAAGGTGGCTTCTAGCTGTGTGAGCGCTAAAGTGGCTGCTCCCTATATCCCACTGATTCGGAGGATTCGAGAGATTACACTAGGAGGGTGTATTAAAGGGTGGGTCTACTTCAAAACTATGTGGAAATCTCAGATTTTGTCTCTGAGTTTGGACTGTGACTTTGGCGCTTTACATCTCAGCGCTTTCTCGAATTATGGTCTTGGCAGAAAACACCTGAAGTGTGTCCGAATGAGAATGGCGGCCCACGCGGCCGGCGTGCTTGGCAGGCGGCCATCGCATGTACCGCCCTCGGGCGAGTGTTGAATTTCAACGATGGCTGTCCCCTCTCCCCCCGTCAGCAGAGCTAATTGATCGGCGCAGTGCTTGCTGCCAGCCGGTGCCTACCCCGTTCGTAGTCGATGGTGGTGGGAACGTTTCGCGTGCTCGTCCGAGAGCGGCGAACGCGGCGGCCGCCTGCCAAGCACGCCGGCCGCATTGGTCCGCCATTCTCATTCGGATGCACCTTACCCGGTTTTGCCTTTATCATAGCTCCAGGGTAGGGCTGGACTCTAGTGTTGGCTCGCTTTGAAAAGCTGTGAAACGGAAGAGGTATTAAGCTCCATGAGTGAATACACCAAAATGGGGAACTGAGAATGAGCTAGTGGTGGGGTTCAAGACCACTTCGCGCCGCATGCGACGGCTGTCGTTTGTGAGAGGGGGTAGGGGTAGTATGCGATTCTCTCCAACTATTACCTATGCTATTTTCGGCACCCACGGCAGTTTTATACCCACTCCGAGACTTCAGGGTGGGATCATGGCTGCGCGTAGAATGTCCTAACATACGGATGTGGGATACATGGAAGATTCCTTCCTTTAACTATTCACTGATCAAATTCAGTTCATGTGTGTTCAGATTTCCATTCAACAAGACTCAAAGTCTGTTACATAAAGCTGGTTGGTACTATGGTTGGTCTTTGACAAAAGCTTGATAAAAATGGTTCCAGCTTTCTCGTATGGAATGCCTACTCGAGATCTTCTCCTGTCTAGCCTTACTTTTCTGACACAAAATGCAACAACGAAGACCTTCCAGACCACGGCTAGAAAGCCTTTGCTGTGTAGGGTGAGTGGAATAAATCATGGCTGAGATACATAGTAATTGAGTTCTTTCCAAAGCTGTGTAGAAATTTCACAGCAGTCTAGTTGAAGCTCATCTATGACCGCTCTACCTCTTCACGTGGTACGGGCAGGATCTCGCGTCGAAGCTAGGCCGTTCATTCACCAACCTATGCGACTTGGTTTGCATAAAGCATCTATGTACTACACATTGGTACACTCTTTCCGAATATATTCGATTTCGAACACATAATATTCGAAAATTGAAAAGTAGAAAAATAGAAATGTGTAGCATTTTGCCGTCCGCCAAGGTGCCTGAGTATCGTAAAAACCCCTGGGGGCAGTGGAGTGGTGGAAGTGAAAGAATCAGGGTTCTGGAAGGCAGTCAGTGCAGTAGAAGAACCTCTTTTTCTTGCGCTCTTGCAGGGTGACAGCGGCGGACCGGCATTTCAGACCGAGAGCCGCTCCCGATTGGCGGTAGTAGGAATTACGGCAGGAGGACATCCAGATTGTGGAGTACGGGCTTCAAGTAAGTGCTTCTGCATGCCACTTACTACTTAATAATCTAGGAGCTCACAGTGAACTCTTTTTGTTTTGGTGCGTAGCATATGTTTCGAATTGTTATGTGGTCCGGACTGGTGCCACTTCCTCATGTATCTAAACTGTTCTTCGTCTGGCTCTTGTTTTTTTCTTGTTCGTAGAAGGTTTCTCCATACTGCTGATCTACACGTTCAAAAGACATCCAGTCCCCTGCTAGGGAAAAGTGGTGGTGTGGTTACGGACATTGACTACGTATACTGTAGTCACTCCTAATCAATAATTTTCTCCTGTGAACTGTGATTTGCCGGTTGGCTTATATTTTCATTAATAGCACTCCAGGTAGCGTATTAGAAAACCGTACAAAATTACTAATTGTGTAGTTCTGGTATGTGCTTGTTCCTCATGTTCCCCCTCTTCTCACATTAATGTACGAAGTTCGAAGCGTGAAATCGTATTTGAAGGGAGTCGTAAAGAGAAGCGTGATTTTTGCACTCGCATTGTTTTAATAGCGTGCTCAGTAGCTTTCGTCAAAAAAGGTTTCGAACAGACCACTTAAAGGCTCAGTCCTACCTCACAATCGTTTTTCAGTTTTTCGGCCCATCTTGAAGACGGCCCCACTCTGATTCCAATTATGTCTCTGGAATCGAACAAGACGCCCTGAGAACGGATTCATGGCCCCTCAAAAATTGAGCTGCGGAAGCATGGTGAACGAGTTGTTCGAGACTTGTAACTTCCCTCATTTGCAACCAATGTATGCGAGTTGACTTGAATAAAGAGAGAGCCTGAGAATGGAGGGAAGAACAGGGCTAGTGATCGGAATCCATCGCTCATCTTGCCACTGTTGAGCTCGGAAGATCGTCAAAGGGGCGTGCCAAAGTGGCTCCCTGATGTGGGTGCCCCAAGGTGGCTTCCTCCTATATCTCACTTATTCGCAGGAATCGAGAGTTCGCATTTGGCAGGTATTATGTGGGGTGCGTCTACATCACAAATGTGTGAAAATCACAGATTTCTTCCCTGAGCTCGGACTGTGCCTTTAAGCAGAATACCTAAACAGGCAGCAGCGACCGTTAATCCATACGTGTTCGAATGTGCTCTACCAGTTTCATCATGTTTCAACTTTGTGCGTATTCAGCGCGCGTTGGGCTAACTGCAGTTCAGTTGCCCGACAGTTTTCACTTAAAGGCTATCTTGAGAACGGCCTAATGCTGATTCCAATGATGTCTCTGGAATTGTACGAGACCTTCTGGGAAAATAGTTATGGTCCCTCAAAAATTGAGCAAAGGAAACATGGTGGACGAGTTGTCCGAGGCTTATAACTTTCGTCGTTTGCAGCCGATGTATGCGAGCCGACCAGGATGAAGAGAGAAGCTGAGAATCAAAGGAAGAACTGGGCCAATGATTGGAAATCATCGCTCATCTCACGATCTCGAGCATTCATTTGTTCACGTCGGTGGGCGTGTGTTGCGCTTTTGGGGTTTGCCTTGCGCTCGAAGTGGCAACTTCGGGCTCTTTTGAAGCTTTTCCTGGATCGTTTTCATGCATTCTTTCGACGTCAACGCCACAGTGTGCCCCTCCACTACCCATTCCTAGTGGAAATTGAGACACATTTTTATCGTGAACACTGCCTTTAAAAGCACACTCCGGCCTCATAATCGTTTTTCTGTTTTTCTGCCTGTCTTGAAAACGGTCCCACGCTGATTCCAATGATGTATCTGGAATCGCAAAAGACCCCCCTACGAACGGAGTTATGGCCCCTCGCGAATCGAGCGGCGAAAGCCTAATGGACGAGTTATCCGAGGCTTGTAACTTCGGCCATTTGCAGCCGATGTATGCGAGCGGCTCTGAATGGAGAGAGAGGCTGAGAATGAAGAGAAAAACCTGGATATTTGTCGAAAATCATCGCTCATCTCGTCACTGTTGAGCTCGAAAATTTGTAAAAGGGGCGTGCCGAAGTGGCTTCTCGATGTGGGCGCCCCAGGGTGGCTTCCTCTTATATCTCGCTTATTCGGAGGAATTGAGGGCTCGCACTTGGCAGGTTTTATACAGGGTGGGCTTTCTTCACAATTAGGTAGAAATCTTGGATTTCGTCCCTGAGCTTGGACTAAGCCTTTAAAGGCAGCAGACACGCTCAAAAATGGTATCGGTTTTATGTCATAAATAGAAGGTTTGAAGCTAGTAGTATGGGAAACTAACGAAAAAACCAACGAAAACTGCAGCCACATACAGGAATGACGGCTGTTTTTGTTACGGGTAAAATTCGGCGAGTTATGCCCGAACGGTTGAAATAGCTAATATTAACGATGAAACGGTTGGGATAGCGAAGCCGATAGACTCTTACAGCCTGTACTACAGCGCTCACCTAGTTGGAAGCTTCGAAAACCAGCCGAAATGACCATATTCGTATATTGAGGAGGCGGGGTTGAAAGCTCATGGGCGTGGCTTTCGAAAATTTTCGACTCAAATTTAGTAGTTTTCACTCGTTTTCGACGCTTCCATTGGCGGAAGCGTTCTACTAGGAGCCATACAACCTAAGTGGCTTAGTTATCTCAACAACTTTCGAGCGTGTCTGCTGCCTTTAAGGGCTGTGCAGAGTTGCGACGACCGGCAGCACGCCGCCGAGCGAGAGGCCTGGGCGTACTCTGAACCTGACGCGGCGTTGGAAGCGCAGGTTTCTCGGGATTGCAGCGCCGATCTCGCTAGCGTTGCCTTTTTCCAATACGTTCGCCCTCATTCATTCAACATCACATTTCGCTCTGAGTAGCTTTCATCAATTTGATATGCTTCAAGCGTTTCGGAAATGCCTGGAAACATCTTAAAATAATGCGCTCAGAAAGCTGTGAAGTGAATTTGGAATTCGCGTTTAGTATAGTGATTATGCCTTGAAAGATAGATTTTGAGGTATCAAAATTAGCAGACGGTTTGCGGTAGTCGCATAAATCACAACTGTCACACTTTGGAACAAAGCACTAGTAAAACTAAAAACCGAAATTGTAATAAAACGGCAAAAGGTCTTCGGGAGATCGAATATATGGAGAATCTCGAGCGACGGCAGCATTTCACGCTGGCGATGGAAATGGTCGAGACCACTTTCCGCCGCCACTCGCTAACATCGTCTTTCAGCAAGATGCTCCTGTCGCAGCGGCGAAAACGCTGTGAGGTATCCGCGTCACTGTCGTACGACACCATGCCGACGTCGTGCGCTACTCGGCGTCCCTCACTCTCAATCATTTCCCTGCGGCAGCGAGACTCGCCGCGGTGCTACTCTGCAGAGCGCGTTAGGGGCCGAATAGAGTCTCGCCGCGCAACGGCGCGGCAGCAATGTGTGCGGCCGTATCGATCACGCGGCGCCGCGAGGCGGCGCGGAGGGTCGATTAGACCTGATGAGGGCAGAATATGGCAGCGGCTGCCGCGTGGCCAGGCGGCGCCACTTTGCAACCTCGAGCGGTGCGGCGAAGTGGCGCGGCGACAGCAGGCGGTCGAGCCTGCTTTCCATGATTAATTGGTCTCGCATAAATGTTTATGAGGTGAATGTCTGTTTTACTTTGTAAGTGCATCAAAGTCACCTCAATTAGTAAGGCTTTGGGCTGGTGAAACCCGATTTTTGAACAGTTTTAAGGATTTGAACGCCAACTCAGGTACTCATTTTCTTCTAACCTTTAAATCCGAGAGCTCCCACGTTTTTTTTTAACCACGTTTTTCTATATTTCCATTTGAAAAGCTTACTCTCAGCTGAAAGACGATCTTCTATGAATAGCTAGTTTTCGAAAAGGTAGAGTTACCACGGTAAGTAATAGTGAGTTCAAGACATGGACATTAGACGCTAGGTTTCCAATGAATTAATGATCCGATTGCCATGTTTTTAGAATACGTCGAAGAAATAAGTAATTCGCATGACCACTTCTTCAAAAAACCCGGCCTAAGGAGTCTTTAAACAAACCTTTTTATTATAAATTCACCGTAAGAATAAACGTTTTTGAATGAGACATTTTCAAAAATTCCGATTGGATGAATTTTGTCGAATAACGCATTTTTAAAAATGTTGAATAAATTGATGAAAATAATAATTGAATGAGGGCTCTCAATTTTTTTTCGAATGAATGAACATTTTTGAAAACTTGTCCTCTGTTCGATTCGAATAATCGGAAGATTCGTCCGCATTTTCATATAAAAATTAGAATCGGCGAATTATTCCTGAATGATCGCCGAATATTCTCCAATTTTTTATTAGTGACAGAGAATATTCGAATGCCGTTACCCAAACATGTCCGAATATTCGGAAAATTGAATATTTCAGTTTCTCAATTAATTTGAAAGGCCGAAAGAATCGATTATCAGAAACACCTATCAATGCAGAATTTCGAAAAAATCGATCACTGTATTAAACAAATGATTTATTTTTCTAAATAAACCGAATACCCGAGAAAACTGCAAGTCCAGAATCCCGAACGAGTGGAATTTTTCGAAAATTAGAAATTGATAATTTCAAGTAAATCGAATACTCCATTAGTTCGAATATTTCTCGAATAACCTTTCGATTAGGTCCCAAGTCTAGTGGATACGTGAGGTGAAGTATTAGTATTATAATCCTATAAAAATTAATACAAGATAATGGAAGAGGTGTACAGCGATCACGGAATCAATTCTCAGGGGAGAATCCTCAGGTTTTGAAAAGGCTCTGTCTGCCAATTGGTCCTTCTTCCTATGTAAAACACTGATCATGGCTCTAGCCCCTGTAAAACTAAGTCTAGCTCCAGCTTGGCGAATCTGAATATTACAACCAGTCAATTAGATACTTAGATGTGAGGTGCATAGCCCTGTATGTAGGACGCAAAAGCGCGTCGCCGCTCCAGTTTGCCGCGGCCCGATCATAGCATTCGAAGATCGGCGGCGTCGAAAAATCTTGAGCGGCACGCCGCGCCGCGCCTACCTCCGCCGCTCCTTTCAGCGGCGGGACTCTATTCGACCCCTTATGGTTGGGCAAAGAGAAAAGCTGTATTCACTGCTGAACACGGCATTACCTGTCCACAGGCAACAAACGGGATGAAGGATATACGGATAAACGGTCGCTGCTGCCTGCTGAGGAGACCCCCCACTTATGGGACGAATATCGAGTTTTCGGTAGCACATTTAGTAAAAACAGGATTTCCCAGAATTTTCTGAACCATTTATTTCAAAACAGCGCGCAATGACAGAGAAGTGAAACAAAAAGAGCAGAGCATACGAGGTGCTTTGGAAGCCGCTAATGCTGGAACAATAAGTTTAGAAACTCTGCGGGATCTGATACTTAACCTGTTTAGGCGTAGAAACCTTGAAAAATAGGGGAAATATGAAAGTACAGGCTATAAGACGGCGAAATTCACATGGTTCCTACGCGAGCTGGTGAGGAGCGGAGGTTAGAGACAGTGAGAGAGGGCAGACGGACACCCAAGCGTCGCGCGCGCCGCTCGCGCCTCGAATGATGTGAATTACGACGTTTTATAGAGGGTAAGACCAATAACTCACCGATAGATCACGGTTAATCTGCAAGATTTATTAATAAGCTGCAGTAGAGAGTTCACAACCTCAATGCTTCTTGATATAACTGTATATGAACTCTCAACTTATTACAACTTTATTGATACGACGTTTCGGGCCTAAGCCCTTCTTCAGGTCTGCTGAAAACTTTGCAAAACAATCTGCATCACCACTACACAGCAAAATAGCAGGGTGCTATCGCCGACCTGACATGCTATGCTGCGTCGATGCTGGAGACCCCACCGTTCACCTTGTGGTACACCACTCATTCTACCTTTCGTCACAGATTCTTTCGCAAAGGACGTGAACCAAGTCGTGAAGCAGTCAGGGCTCCCCATAATTCTGGGGCTTCGACCACCACCGTCACTGCGACGACTACTAACAACATCCCGCCTATATGAGAGCCGATGTGAAAGATTAAACTGTACAATTTGTAGTGGTGAAAACAAGGTGTGCCAGATGAGGTGCGTGGTTTATAAGGTGGAGTGACTCTCATGTCAAGAGTTTTACATTGGAGAGACAGCCAGTCCACTCTACCTGAGAATGGAGGAACATCTTAGGGCTTTACGTAGCCCTCACGTCTACCCAGACAACCCATTCTCCAGGCGCCGCACCCTACGTCATCCACAACAACATCCGCCGCAACTTCACGTTTCCATTCTTCACAAAAATCTGAGGGATACGGTCGAGAGGAAAATAAAGGAGGCGCTGGAGACAAAGAACTGGAAGTCACCGATAAATAACAAGGAGGAAACGAAGTCGGCGATGAGGCTTATCACTATATGAGGACGAATGATCAAGAAAATCGCGACATATAAGACACGGTCGCTAATCATCCCGAATAGGAAGACCCTCTAAGTCCGTCTCACTTCATTTTGGTCTACTGCTCCATCGTGACCGCTCCCCTCCCTTCCCCTTCGGTATTTCCAGTATAGTGTCAGGTCGGCGTTAGCACCCTGCTATGTTGCTGTGCAGTGTTGATGCAGATTGTTTTGCAATGTTTTCAGCGGACCTGAAGAAGGGCTTAGGTCCGAAACGTCGTATCAATTAAGTTGTAAGAAGTTGAGCGTTCATATACAGTTATATCAAGAATCATCAATGAAGCTCAGGGAACCTACCATTTTGAGAAACCTCAATGCTATTTTTTTTTGTGCGGTAGACCGCAATTTTCATGTTCTCACTACAAAATCTAGCTTTTTTTAGTTTTCATCAATAATTTCGTGGACATGCGGCATCACCTGGACTGGATTTGTCAACATACAGGTTGGAGAATACTGACGGAGCTTACTGTCGTTTCCACTCTATCACCTTTTTGATAAACGATTGATGAAGGGCTCGTGAGAGAACCAGTCATCGCTCTTGTGTCGAAGGGGTATGATTTTCTCAAGGCATGGGAAGAGAAAGTAGCCGCGATTGCTCATCTTCAGATCCGATGTGGGGAAACTGATGAGAGTAGGGTAAATACAAAACACCCTAATGTTCAATTTTTTGAAATGATTATTTCAGGAGTGTGCCCAGTCCGTGAAGCGAGAAAGAGGTAGCGGTGGAAATCTCACAGTCGATCCCCAAGCTTATCTCTCTTACGACCAGTGCAATAAATTGAGTCCTCGAAAGTGTCTCCATCGATAGTATTTGAGCAGTTCATGAAGCGGGTTCGAAGAAACGTGTCTCAGGCTATTCACGGGCCCGTGACAGTTGGGCTCGTTTCGCAAATCTGCGGGTCGGCTTCAGTTGCTGTCTGGGCTTCTCCTGTTTGTGCGAACAGCAGCAGTGGCACGGAGACGAGCCGTCGTAAAAGGCGTCTCCGATTCCTGTTCAGAATAACCTGGGATTCCATTGATATGCCAAAATGCGTCAAACTAAAATAGATCAATAATGTTTCAGTTGGCTCTGCTTTGTCCGCAGAATCGTTGTTGACATATCAGGTTGTTCAATAAGTTTTGTCGTTCGATAAGAGAAACACATTTTTATGGTTCAAAATACACTTTGTTATTCAGTATAATCTCCCAGAATATTAATACGCTTGCTCCAACGATCCTCCAGTGAGAATCCGGAAGGTCTGCAAAATACGCTTCAACAGCCGTTATGACCTCTTTATTTTATGAAAAAACGCTTGCCACGCATAGACTTTTTGAGTTCTGCAAACAAATGGAAGTCGCTGGGGGCCAAGGGACAAGGTGGATGCTCCAACAACTCGAACTTCAATTCATGGATTCTAGCGATTGTCAAAATGCTCTTTTGACACGGAGCATTGCTCTGATGAAAAAGGATTTTTTCTTATGCAAACCGGGTCTTTTTTCAACTTTTTTCCTTCAACTGGTCCAAAAAGTTATAATATTCAGAATTATTTTTTTACCAGTTTGCAAGTAATCCACAAACAAAATTCCTTTCGCATCCCAAAAACTGATGCCATAACTTTGTTGGCCGATTTCCGGGCACAAACTCGTTTCGAAGCCGAACAATTAGGTTCACACCACTCTTTAGCTTCTTGTTTTGAATCAGGATCATGGTGATAGACCCAAGTCTCACCCATAGTGATGAATCGACGCACAAAATCCTTTTTATCCTTTTTAAAACGCTCCCGATGACGCTGAGAAAGTCGCTTTCGAATGTGTTTTTTTTTCATTGTTAGCGAATGCGGCACCCATTGTTCACACAGCTTTCTAAAGCCCAAAATTTCACTTAAAATATGGCTGACACTGCCTAATGAGATGTGTAGAGCCTCAACTGAATCTCTCTCAGTCAATCGACGATCTTCCAAAATCATATCCTGTATTTTGGCTATGATTTCTGGTGTTGATGCGCTTTTTGGACGTCCATCACGTGGATCGTCTTCAAGGCTTGTACGACCACGCTTAAATTCAGCAACCCATCTTTCTACTGTTCTAATTGTAGGTGAACAATCACTACACACTTTTAACATTTGTTCGTGAAGTTCTTTTGTGCTACACCTTCTAAAAATAAGAATTTTATCACTGCACGATATTCAATTTTTTCCATAGCACGGCGACACTAAATGGCTTCTGAACAAAGAATGAATGGACAGATTGAAATGAAACTTCACATACGTTCATATGAAGAGTGTACCAACAAAATAAAAAAGCTTTGGGCTAGTAGCGACGCCCTGTCCTATCGAACGACAAAACTTATTGAACAACCTGGTACCTAGTGGAAATGTATTTAAAGGCACAGTCCAAGCTCAGGGGCGAAATCTGAAATTTCCACTTAATTGTGAAGTTCACCCACCCTATATAGCCCCTGCCAAATGCGAGCTCTCAATTCCTCCGAATAAGCGAGATATAGGGGGAAGCCACACTGGGGCGCCCATACCAGGAAGCCACTTTGGCACGCCCCTTTCACGATCTTTCGAGCTCAACAGCGGCGAGATGAGCGATGGTTTCCGACCAGCATCCCCGTTCTTCCCTTCATTCACAGCCTCTTTCTTTATTCAGACCGGTTCACATACATCGGTTGAAAATGACGGAAGTTACGAGCTTCGGACAACTCGCCCACCATGCTTCCGTAGCATCTAAAGGCATCATTGGAATCAGTGTGAGACCGTTTTCAAGATAGGCAGAAAAACAGAGAAACGTTTCTGAGGTTGGAGTGTGCCTTTAATACCAATCTGTTGTTGTTTTGTTGTATGTTGCATTCATAACTTGAACTGTACCTACTATGTGGCCTAATATTTCATGAACGACCCTGGCTCGTCATGATGTTATTTGTCAACATACTGCATCTATGGAAGCTCACAAAGGCTTTAGCGTGAACGAGATTACTGTTCTTGCTCCGGTCCAGAGTGCAAGTTTTAGTCGCGACGAAAAATAGCAGCGATGGACTACAAACTCAAGATTTAGAAAGCTTCCATACGTAATGATCCTGTTGCATGTTCAGGAGTTGGTATATCTATTTCAATCACATTTGTGATTAGCGTTAATGAAGGTCGAACGTTTTCTATAACGCTGGGTTTGAGAATCAGTCACGTTAGCTGCTGCACTATGATATAAATGTGTAGCAAATCATGATCTTGTTCATACTGTCCTATCATGTGGTAACTGGTGTGCATACCTTTTGGATACAATAAATGAGTGAAAAAATAAATAATTGAGTATTTTGGAATAACACTATTCCCAGACGGTCTTGATTATGTTTCTTGTAGTCTTTGTGCTTGGCGATCGATAGTGACCTGTATCGATTCTAGTCGTAGCCTTGGTTTAGAGGAAAGGAAACATAAACACTATGTGATTCTTTAAGTCGATTGTATTACTGCGGATTCAACTCAGCAGGTGATGAACGAAAGCATAACCACCAGGGGTGTGCGTCAATGAAATTTCAAATTTTGTAAATCGTAAAACGTAATTACGATGAAACCACCGTAAATCTTAAACAGCACATAATAGCAATAACCACAAAAGTAATATTACTATGGTGGAACAAAAAATTTTCAATAGGTGAGAGCGTTGTTTCAGGAATTTGTTTTCTTTCTGAACGACAGATTCCGCTAGGAGTATTTATTTATTTATTCATTTATTTGATACGCCCAAAGGACGCGCCAAACAAGTATAGAAAAAACAACTGTTTTGCAGATTCGAGTGTCCAGCACGGACTGAATACCCTCGATGCCCGGGCAGCTCGCAGGGAGGAGCTTGGTCGCCCGGTGCCTGCGTTGCGGCTCGTTTTGATAAGAGGTGAACGCGTGGCCGTGTGGTGTTCCGGCCCCAGCCCGGGCACCTGGTAATCGATGCGGTTACGGCCATCAGCGCATCGATAATCAGGTGCCCGGGCTGTGGCCGAAACACCACGCGGCCAATTGTTCGCATCTTATCAAAACGAGCCGCAACGCAGGCACCCTGCGGCCAAGCTCCTCCCTGCGAGCTGCTCGGGAATCAAGGGTATACTCTTCCATGCAGTGCCAGTGCCACCCGCTCTCACCCCGAGATTATTAATTGAATATCCGCATCAGAGCAATTCGTTTCTTATTCTCGTTTTCCTTCACATCTATTATTTGACGTACATATCCGATAAAGATTGAATGAATGTTCACAAAAGGCATCATAAGAATAGTACAAGGAAGGACCTGTTCTTAGGCAATCTCAGTTGTCCACGCGAAGGTCGATGGAATGTCATTCCGAAAACTGCTACCCGTTGGCAACCAAGGCAAGGCATGTTTGCCACGGTAGACCTGCCAGTCAGGCTCCGTTCATAGCAGATGACCTACCGCGATGTGGCGCTGGGGGTTTGCATCTTTAACATTGGGTATTGATCTCGCTCCCACTACTGCAGGCGGCCTGTCGCTGACGGTGGAGGCATAGCGGCAGTAGCTATCATTAATATGAATATCATCGTTAACCCCGTGCCGTCCCCGTACACGTTGCATGCGCCAGCCGTCGAGCATGATGCGCCAACGTTTCGGCGCTGGCGCACGACGCTCTGACGCCTTGACGTTTGCCGCCTGTGGTTCGCTATGGATGGATCTTCACTCCGAAAAATGTATCTGCTTCTCCTAGAACTACTTACTGGCCACCGTTTCACTTATCATATTATCTTGCGTTCAGTACTTGACAGCTAACCACTTTCAGTGGTACCGTCTCACCGTTATTTCTCTGTTTGCCCTTGTCACTTCTTCCATAATACCGTCCCAAGGGCTGAGAAATCCGCAAGTCCAATCCAGTTGCCAGCGTATCTGCTGAGCAACAGAGGCATAGTTGTATTCGTAATGTTTCTCCCAGAGCGCTAACGCCGTTGTCAGCGTTGAAAGCGAGCCAAAATATCAGTATTTGAGCAATTTTCTACCGCCGAATTTGAGAACTCCACCCAAATGTTAGCGAAAAACCAACGCCGATAGGATGTGATCTGTAGCACAGCATCAAATGCCCTGCACAAGTTATTTTCCCCTATATCCACTGAATCAGTTGCAGAATGATAGCACTATGGTGACAAAGCTGTAAATTGTTGGAAACAATGTACGCACAAAGAATCGCTTTCTATTTACTGCTGTTTTTTTGTAGCTTGGTACCCATTATACTTGTTCCGAATCGAATAAGCGGATGAGTATCCGACTATTTCAGTCGGATAAAAAAGTAGACTTTTTATTCGACAAGTCGGTTATCCGAAAAAGTGCGATATCCGACTACAGTCGAAAAGTCGAATATCCGAAAAAGTGCGATATCCGACTACAGTCGAAAAGTCGAATATTCGAAAAAGGGCGATATCCGACTACAGTCGAAAAGTCGAATATTCGAAAAGGTGTGATATCCGACTACAGTCGAAAAGTCGATTATTTGAAAATGTGTAATATCCGACTATAGTCGAAAAGTCGGATATTCGAAATAAATTCCATCTGGAACAAGTATACTGCATAGTTTACATGTTCCGAATCGAATAATCGGACGAATATCCGACTGTTTCAGTCGGATAAAAAAGTTGACTTTTTATTCGAAGTCGAATATTCGAAAAACTGCGATATCCGACTACAGTCGAAAAGTCGAATATTCGAAAAAGTGCGATATCCGACTACAGTCGAAAAGTCGAATATTCGAAAAAGGGCGATATCCGACTACAGTCGAAAAGTCGAATATTCGAAAAGATGTGATATCCGACTACAGTCGAAAAGTCGAATATTCGAAAATGTGTAATATCCGACTATAGTCGAAAAGTCGGATATTCGAAATAAATTCCATCTGGAACAAGTATAGTACCCATAGTTGTAGGACAATGGCGAAAGGGAAACGCTTACACTTGGGAAAGAAAACGGTTTTAAATATGAAGGCAAAGTATGCGTTTGAAGGCACTGTTCACGATTAACTTCATCCTCTACTTTTTCATGATAAACGCTTTCCGTGGCTCTCAGAAGCAGAACAGCGTCAAAGAAACGGGACGAAAAGCTACCCAGGAGCCGCGAAACGGCTTAGAAAAGTGGGCGAACCCCGCCGCTTTGGGCAAGTCCGGCCCCTTTCCGCCCGTTGACGTGAACAATGCAATAGACGGAAGTCAGAAGCCTCGGACTACTCGTCCATCATGTCTCCCTAGCTCGAATTTTGACGGACCATAACTCCGTTCACAGAAGGTCTTGTACGATTCCAGAGTTATCATTGGAATGAGACTGGGACCGTTTTCAGGATAGGCAAAAAAAAACAGGAAAGGAATTTTTATCGTGAACACTGCCTTTAAAGTCGTGCCCACGCGTTTTTTGAGTGTCCGTTTGTTGCGGACGAGGGCAAATTGAACCAAAGGAACGATTACGCCTCCAAATTTATAACGTAAATAACCAGGAAGGATTCCACGCTTCAAACTTATAAGGTAAGTAAATAACCATTTTCCGCAAACCTACAAATACATTATCTCTGTCGCGTTTTCATGCCAATAGTGGCAAATGACGCCGAAAATGCGTTGAAACTGGTAACTCAAGGGTTTTAAATTTTAGCACAGGCGATAATCAGACTATGAGCCTTTCCCTGAAGATTACTAGCTTTCTCAAACGTTGGGCCAGAAGCACTTTTCGGAGCCATCCTTGGCTTAATTGGAGCGCTTTTCTCTATTTATTCACGGTAATCTAGTTCTGGGAAACAGGACACTTGCTCTTCATGGAAAACCAGAAAACAAAGTCATATAAGCTGATTCAAAATGCCAACAGGAAACAACCATTTTAAAGCATAAGTTTTTCAATATTAAAGCAGGACTTAAATTTGACATAGATTGTGAGTTACCCATCATCTACGCTTTACCGAAATTACATAAGGATCCTATAAAATTCAGATTCATTACGGGAGCAAGAAACAACAGCATGAAACCATTAGCAGTAGAACTGCAAAAAAATTTTTTCTCCTTTTCCAAGACACATTTTAATAATTACACCAATGTGAGTTACCAAAGGAAGGGAGGACTCAAGACCTACTGGTCTATCTCCAACATTAACATAGCAGCTGAATTATGTAGGTTGAGTACCAATGGGGTTCAAGTTTATTCTGCTGACTGATTTTACGGATATGTTCACTAACCTTCCACACAGTTTTATTCTGTATAACATGAAAAAATTTTTGAAAATTTGCTTCAAAAATGCTAATAAAAAATGGATAGTTACTAATGGATACAGAGTATTTTATCGAGATTCTGAGCTAGATAAAGGCGGTTACAGATATTATACCATCACAGACTTGATATATCACGTTGACTATCTTTTACGCAACAGTTACTGTCGTTTCGGAGAACTTGGGCTTCAACAGATGAAAGGAGTTCCTCAGGAAGGTAACTGCAGCCCATTGCTAGCCGATATAACAGTTTCCATGTTGGAGTATAGGTACTCGGGCGAAAATTGAAAATAATGTACTTTTCAAACCTTTTAGATATATTGATGACTTGCTTATATTCCATAATAAAGATGATACATTTGTGGATAGTCAAATTTCACTAATATACAAGATGGTATCGGAGCTCAAAAAGACGCACAATAATCCATATAAAAGCAGTTACTTAGACATTAGTATAGAAATAATTAATAATAGAATACACACAAAATCGTATAATAAGACATATGATTTTAATTTCAGAGTTAAAAGATTTCCTCATGCTCATTCTGATATCTCTATAAAAGTCAAAGCATCCACAATTTACACGGAGACCTTGAGATTAGCTAATATCTGTTCAAATTTAGATTCCTTCACGGAAAAACTCAAAGAAATGAAAACAGTTTTGATTGGAAACCTATATACACCAGAATTCGTAGAAGTAAATATGATAAAATGCATCCATAAACAAAAAATGATAACATATAAGTTTAACCTAAGAGATGAAAAGAAAAGTATAACACAATTGGGAAAAAGCATAACATACTAAGTCTTCACTGTTGATAGGTCGATGTTCGATACTGTCCAAAATAAGGACTGTGATCATATGGACTTCATTCTGATATTGATAGTATACTATGACTTCTTGCCCTAATACCTCTTTCTAACGTTTCTAACACTACTTCACTCTGCTCGGCTCATGCTTTCGTATTCATCCTTCTTTTTCGTCGACAGTTCTGTTCCTCACTGAGGAGCCCCGGCAGAGCTGTTTGATAAAGTTTGTCTGAGGCCAGGGACGAAAAGAACTTCGTCAACTTCTTTTTCTTACCTTTCCTCTTCTGATTAACCTACCATAAATTACCTGAAGATGGGGTCTAATGTAATTATAAAGTTGGCGATCATGTAATTGTCCATACTTGATGTATATTCCTATACATGTGAACTTTATATACGTATTAGTATAAGTTATTCTTCATGGCGAGCCCTCTTAGACTAGATAGCAACTACAGAGACGCGCGCGGCGCGCTACGCGGATCTGGTACGCAGCGCCTCCAACACCGACGGTTTGTCTCGCGCTACAATAGAATTATACCGAAGGCTGATAAGCGGGTCGTGCTTTAATCACACGTCGGAGTACGCAAAGTGGGAATAGAGGAGATCAATTGGAGATGCCTTGTATTGTACATACTCCCATTGCATGTATTTTTATTTATAAAAATTACGATTTACGGTTCAAAATGTCGTAAATCGTAAATCGTAATTACGAGGCCTAAAAACACCGTAAATCGTGAAATAGTGGATCGTGAACCGTAATTACGCACACCCCTGATAACCACCCTCATCAACGAAGATTTGAACGCAGCGTTCACGGCGATCATTTTCGGGGACTTTCCACTGTATGATGACAGACGAGGAGAATCCTCGGCTCCCAGTGTCCAAAACGAGCCAGGTACAAATGGCAAAAAAGCTGCTGCAATTAGCGTTCTGAAGTCAACGAGACGTCTAATGCCACCTCTCCGCCCCTCAACGTAAGTGCAATACCGCTGCTATCCAAGGGTAAAAAGTGGGCGAAATTGTCGAAGTCGGCAACTCAAGCGTCTTTCGACCACAACTCGTCTCAAAATGCTCCGTTTTCAATTTCGAAAGGACCAAAATGTTCTCCGCGACACAATCTGTCTAACTGTATAGAAAGAATTGAAATTTACTTATCAAAACGCTTTTGTAAGATGGGGTGTGTTATGAATTTGATAATGTTATCACAAGATAACGAGCTCATTCGATCAAAAGCCTTCTAGCATGGTCGAAATGAAAGTATTTTACCTTGGAAAATTATGTTCCTCCCAAATTTCCCTTAATATTTTTGCACGTTTGACTAGATCACAACATGCTGTACATGTCTGCGTTTTCGAAATTGAAAACGGAGCCCCTTGTGGCGAGTTGTGGTCGAAAGACGCTTTAGTTGCCGACTTCTCCCATTTCGCCCACTTTTTACCCTTGGATAGCGGCGGTATTGGAGATGAAGACTCAAGATTGTGATGTCGGCAAATAATACAAATAAAGGAAGTACTGGTAAGTGAGCTATAACGCTTGATTACATTGAAAGGTATGATCCTTAGAAGCGGTCAATTCTTTCATTTTCGGAGGCCGGCGTAGACAAGGGAGGGCCTAATTTAGCAAAAAAAAATGTCCGTCTTCGTGTTCTTTCTAAGCTTGCCTTGTTATATAGAGTATCAGGCCCTTCCTAAACTGCAAAGGTATCGACAGTAAAATCTAACAAGGACACTGCCCTTGAAGGCAGCAGACACGCTCAAAAACGATATCGATTTTATGCCATAAATCGAAGGTTTGAAGCTAGTGGTATGAGAAACTAACGAAAAAACCGACGAGAACTGCATGCAAATACAGGAATAACGGCTGTTTTTGTTACGGGGTAGAATTGAGCGAGTTTTACCCGAGCCAGCCTGCACTAGAACGCTCACTTCGTTGGAAGCTTCAAAAGCCAGCCGAAGTGACTTATTCGTACATATATTGAGAGGGCGGGGTTAATATATTGAGAGAGCGGGGTTAAAAGCTCATGGGCGAGGCTGACAAAAAATTTCGATTCAAATTTAGTAGTTTTCACTCGTTTCGATGCTTCCATCTGCATGAGCGTTCTACTAGGGGCCATACGACCCAAGTGGCGTAGTTATCTCAACAACTTTTTGGAGCGTGTCTGCTGCCTTTAAAGGCACAGTTTGACCTCATAACCGTTTCCCTGTTTTCTACATATCTACCTATCTTGGAAACGGTCCGAAGCCGATCCCATTGATGTCTCTGAAATCGTACAAGACCCTGGGAAAGGAGTTATGGTCTCTCAAAAATTGAGCTGCGGAAGCATGTTGGACGATTTGTCCATGGCTTGTAACTTCCGTCATTTGCAATCTATGTATGCGATTCGACATAAACAAAGAGCTAGGTTGAAAATGAAGGGAAGAACGGGGCTATTGATCGGAAACCATCGCTCATCTCGTCACTGTTGAGCTCGAAAGATCTTAAAGGGGCGTGTCAAAGTGGCTATCTGATGTAGGAGCCCCACGGTGGCTTCCTCCTATATCTCGCCTATTCGAAGAAATCAAGACCTCGCACTTGCAGGTGTTATATGGGGTGGGTCTACTTCACAATTATGTGGGAATCTCAGGTTTCGCCCCTTGTGACTTTTTTAAAGGCAGTATCCAAGATGAAATCAGTCTCCGAGTTTTCGCCGGAAATCGAGAGGTCCGAGTCCAGCTTCACCAGTAGTGTTGAAAAAAGGCTTCGAATGATCACAGAAGAGCCCTATGCGGCTTTAAATTTGAGTGCTCTGCTCAAGCAACGCCCACTCCTTTTAACCGTCTCTGATCCGTAAATAACTGGAAAACCCAATTTAAGGAAATAGCATACATTCGGGGGCTATTATCCACTCCACTTAACTAAACTTACCCCATTTGATGATCGATTACCATCTCAGACTGATATTTTAAGTAGGACAACTTTATGGGTAGCCATTGAGGGAGTGGGCGATGCGTGAGCGGAACTTTCAAGTAAGAGCGTTATTGGGCTCGTTCGTGCTCGTTCTTAGCTGTTTTTCGACGTTTCTGGTTAGATAGGGTTCGAACCTATTGATTTCCCGTGAAAACTCGGAGACTGATTTTATCGTGGACACTGCCTTTAAAGGCAGTGGTCACGATGAAAAAATTATCGAAAAAAACTACAAAAATCAGCTTAGTTATAAAACAGCTCAAAAACAATGAAGGTAGAACGGTGAAAAACGGGCTGGAATTAGAGTTATTAGGACCATAAATTTCCAATTCGTGCACACGTGCACAGAAAGATCACAGTCTCATGCCAAGCATTCAAAAATCATCGACACTCAGAGGAAGAAACAAATGCGAATTTACCTAATAAAACAGTTGAACAATGAAAGCAAGCACTTCAACAAATGTTTTTGACTAGATGTGTACATAAATCCGAAAGCTCATTCATTGAAATCCAAGTTCAAGCCAGCTGATGTTCTTGATGTTAGAGATCATCGATGCCGATGATGTGGGGTGGACTCGTCCACCATCAAAAGACAACAATGTTCAGGCCTTAAATTTGGCCAAAAAGGCGATTTTTTCGCGATTTTTTCTTATAGGTTCTACTACTCTATACCCAGAAAAGGGATTAGAGAGGAAAAGAAGACGAGCTTATTTGAGCGCGACCACTGCTTTTAAGGCAGACCAAGCAGACAACCTCTTAAAGGCATCGTCCGGACCGAAAACCAATTTCTATTTTTCAGGCTCAATTCCATGAATGGGCCCGGTAGACCACACTGGTAAACTTTGGCGCGTCAAAAACGTAGGGTCATGAGGTTGGAAGGTGTTAAAGATGAGGAGCCGCCAACAGTTCTCACCACTCAGACCCACTGACGGTAGTTCAGCGGGGCAATGTCGGTTGCCCCTCCCTGGTCATCCAGCGTATAACGGATACTATTCCGCCGTACAACCGCTCAGACACGGGGGCGGATGTTCGGCGGGGAAACGATCGCCCCGCCGGGGTCATCCGTCGTGCAACCGATACTATTCCGACGTACAACCGCTAGCGGTTATTCAGCGGGGGAACGTCGGTTGCCCCTCCACGGTTATCCAGCGTACAACCGATCTTCCACCGCCACTCAACCGATGCTTCACCGCCGTTGAACCGTGGATTCACCGCCTGCCAACCGATTTCACTCTGCAGTACAACCGATTCTATGTACTTCACGGCAACGGAAAAAGGCGGTGGAGCGCTTGCATCCTTCCACCAAGCAACATGTAGCCATGGCTTTAAAGGCACTGTTCGCGATAGAAATCGCTTACCTGTTTTTTTGCCTATCTTGAAACCGGTCCCATTCTGATTCCAATGATGCTTCTGGAATCGTACAAGACCTTCTGGGAATGGAGTTATGGTCCCTCAAAAATTGAGCTAGGGAAAATGGTGGACGAGTTGTCCGAGGCTTGTAACTTCCGTCTTTTGCAGCCAATGTATGCGAGCTGACCTGAGTAAAGAGTAAGTAGGTAATGAAGGGAAGAACGGGGCTTTTGATAGGAAACCATCGCTTAACTCACGATTTCGAGTGTTCCTTTGTTCACGTCGAGGAGCGGAAAGGGGCGGGGCTTGCCCACAATGGCGGGGTTTGCCCACCTTTCTAAGCCGTTTTGCGGCTCCTGGGTAGCTTTTCGTCCCGTTTCTTTAACGCTGTTCTGCTTTTGAGAGCCACGAGAAGCGTTTGTCATGAAAAATTCGATAATGAAGTTAATCGCGAACAGTGTCTTTAACTTGGTTTTAAGAATCGATCGGGCACTGCTGATAACTCTTTCGTTGTTTATGGTTTCTTGTTTCTCTTTTTTTGTGTTTTTCCCGGATTTATCTACAGTGCATAATTTAATTGTGTTCACATTGTCTTTGTGAGTTTCCCTCCAAATAGACAATACAGACACAACTAAATCATTTGTTATAGATATACGCAGGATCAACAAGAGAAAAATGAGAGAAACACAGGAAACCATAAAAAGGGTCGCCCGGGACCAGGTTCTGAGTTGTTCAGCATAGGATCTCTTGACTTGGAAGCTTTTACTCGTAGTCAAGAGATTAATCACTGATGACACGAATGATTTTTCATCTTGAAATTGCTCACACTTGCGTCGTGACTATGTGAAGTAACTCAAGGCTTTGAGTGAACAGCGAGAAGTGTAGATCTTATGCAATAAAACAGACACCCTGACCGAGTCATTACGAGAAAGCGGATAACCTGGAAGAAATTGCACCAGAAAGTTGGAAATAGTATAAGTTCAGAAAAATGGATTGGACAGTTCTCATGTATCGACTAGATTTTGAGTTGGCGGAGACATCATCGTAGTCATATCCGCGGACGTCTTGCCTGTAGTTGTTTTGGTGCGGTGGTGTGTAGAAATGAGGCGAACAATAATACGACCAAATAAGTGAGGTTACAGCGCTCTTTGAAGAGCTTTAAATAGATGCTTCCCCCACACGTCGCGTTCTGCGGAAAGCTCTAGCAGCACCGTCAGCCGCTCGTCGTCCTTTCTAGGCGTTTTCTGTTGAGCTCCCGGAGTGAAACTAGAAAAGAGGCTAACATGAGAATATACCCACAAAGGGCTCCATAGCATCGGCAACCCGCGAGCGGTTGTGTCGCGGTCGCCGCATGTCGGGCGCGGCGGAGCCATCATGTCCAAAACGAGGATTTGTCTAATCGAAAATGCATTTCCACGGGCAACAAAGTGATAGAAATCTGTAATAATTTTTTGCGAAAGAATACAGCAGCGAATTAAGCAGAATTACTTTAATTGGGCCCACATATGCCTTTCGCCGCTGAGCTCATCGCGCAGCGGGTTCACGGCGCGTCGCGACAATTCGGGTAACCGATGCATTCCCCCCCACTAAGTAATGCATGAAAGACACCAACACAGTCTGTCAAGCGAATCAGAACCAAATGAAATGGTTACTTACTCGACGAATAATGATGAAATGCTTTTATTCGATTCGCTGCGTCCCAGAAGCATCTTCTCGCACCTGTCCGGTTTTATACGCGGATACATATCGGAACTGAAAATCTGATTTTTTAGAGCAGAGCTTATTCGAAATTTCGGAACAACTATCAATCGAGCAGATATTCACACAAACAAAGTTCCCTAGTTGCACGATCGAAAAATGAGATTTTCGCTAAAAAGAGGAGGTCTCTAATGTCGAAAAAGCCAGCCCGGATGGACATTTTCAGAGCGGATTTGTGGCAAATCGGGATTATTTTCAACTCAACCCAATCAAGTGACGTAATGGGTGGCCAGGAGTAGCACACTACAAAAAAAAGATTTTGGGAAAGGAAAATGGGTGAGCAGCGTCTCAATAACCCTCCTCCCCTCAAAAAAAAAATGGGAAAAGCGCAGAAACACAGTTCGCGTATTAGACGGAATGAGACTTCTACAATCAATAGGAAACATGGATGTTCGGCAGAACAGTGAAAAAAAGCAAAAAAGAACGATAAATTTAGCTGCGTAAAAAACATGCCGTAAACTTAATTGTTTCCTAGCTTGGTTTACAGAGCGTACAATTTATTTGACGGTAGAGCACGTCCCCGCCGTTGCACCGCCAACTCGTTAACTACCGCCAAATTACCGTCCCGGTGTTTTGAAATTCTCTGTATCTGCGGTGCAACCGACAATTCGACTCCTCCCCGTTTTTGCTCCCGCCGTTGCACCGATAAGCCCTTTCCCCCCGCTGAACAACCGTCAGCGTGTCTGAGAGTCATCTAGCATTTTTCCGTAGAATGTTGATGCAACCGTCAAACAACATGAGAAACAGTTACGGCCTAAACTCCACATGCAGAAAAACGTTGAAAATAACAGTGACGAGGCCTCCAGAAGCACAAAAACTTCAAAAACGATATCGGCGCGAAATTCAAATTCGTATTTACAATCTGTTCCAATTGATTTTGCTTTACAAATAAAGGTTTTTCATGGGACCCTTCGACATTTTTGTTCACTAGAGAGGCCGAGCTACACAAAAACATGAGAAAATAATATACGGTTTTCTGCGCGTACGATGCCTTTAATGATGGCGGCTACTTCTCCTAAACGTAGAGATCAGGCTTTTTCTACATAAACCAGATGTCTTAGAAGACCACGTTCTGATTGTTGCAGGTATAGTGACGTGTATCAGTAATCCGTGTTCAAAATCCCCTTAGTTTGCGGTACATTTCCTGAGGGCTTTTAAAAAACCGTGTTCTGGTAGTTGTTGGTATGGGACACAGCATTGATTATCCGTGTTCCAAATTCCCTAAATGATTTAGAGATTTGCTGGAGATTTTCGAAAGTAAGCATTTTTTCATAGCTTTGTGTAGTGAAAAGAGGTTCACGAATTGCAATTTTTAGGGTGCTCAAGAAAATGGTCCTGGGTTGAGCTTAAAACTTTTTTCTAGGAGTTTCTTTGGGTGCTGATTACTAATCTGAAGCCCATTTGTCAATATTTAGAAATTTCCGTCTGATTTAGTCAGAAGCTTTCAAATGGACAGAATATTGCTGACTAAACGCGACTTCTAACGATTTCGAGAATGCTACGACGAAAACGTTTTAAAACTTATACTGTCTCTGAGTGTTATTTGGAACGCTGAACACGAAAGTGAGGTCCAGTCTTCAATTTACGAAATTTTAAGGAAAGTTTCGCCAGTTAAAAGGCATTACGCCAACTGTATCCTAGAGTAACTCTAAGTCTGGCGCCAAATAGACCCCAGATTCGCGTTTAGCGCCCTAAGTAACCCCAAGTTGAACGTTTTGAGCCGAATTTGAATTTTTTTCTGCACACCCAGAAAATTCCATAGCTTTTCGTGAAGCAATAAAAATGCCAGAATTTCGAATCTCTGCAGATTAGGAAGCTTTATGCATTGGTCATTTATGTACTCTCACAGACCTACAGCAACGAAAACATAGTTTTCCAAATCGCCATGGGGTGGGTAAAGCAGTCCTTGGTTGGGGTTTTTCAGAAATAAGTATTCTCATAGTTTCGCTAGGAGGAAAGTGGTCCCCGAAAGGCAACTTTTTTGGCATTCAGGAGAATTGCTTTGAAAAACTTTTTTCTAGTGCTGTTCCAGGAGCTGGTCACGAACCTGAGGTTAAACCGCCGATTTTTGTTAGAGATTTCGACTGATTTGGTCGAAATACTTTCCATTGGGAAAATTTTGCGACTTTCCGCGGATTTCTGAGTGCTACGATAAAATTGTCCCAAACCTCAGAAGAATCTTTAGTCCGTTTATCGATTAGAAGTCTCAGATTTGGTTCAAATTTGTCTATAGGTGTCGCTTTGGACGAGTAACACGAATTTGAGACTCCTCTTCGGTTTATGAAATATAGAGATTGGGTAGGTTACGCCAGTTAAAAGGCATTATGCTTACCGCAAAGTACGATAACCCTCACAAGGGAAGTGTTTAGAGTGGTAAACGCATCTGCGAGAACGACTAGTATCGTTAGTATCTCTTGTGGCTCAATAGTAAAAATGCACAGTATCCGCCCTGAGCCGCAGGGTCGAACAAGTTATGAGCCTTTTTCAAGCTTCGCGAAAAGGCAAGGGTACCGTACCCATCAGGCATTTTTTATTGGGAGTTTCTAAAAATTTTCTCCGATTTTGCTTAAAACTTGTATGTAGAGGTAACCTAGGGTGGTGAACACGAATCTGGAGTCAGTTTATTGAAATTCTGAGGTTTACTCTAAGTTACGGTAGGTACCATGTCATTTAAGGGACAAAACCTACCTAAGTATTTCGAAAATCGTCCAACGGACGTGAAATTCGTATTATCCACCCCGAGTAACCCCGTCAAATCTGAGACTTTGACCACACTACCCTATACTCACCGTAATCTACCGTAATCTGCCAAAAATCAAAAAACAAACGGCAGATTCGTGTTTAGGACTCCGAGTAACCCATAGAGAAACATTTTGAGCCATTTCAATCGTGGAGTTCCGGAATCATCAAAAGTCACATTTTGCCAACAATTTTTCCGCCGATTAGAGACTTTGAACGAATATGGTCGACATGTTTATGAAATCGATAAATAAGTTCACGATAAATTTCAATTCTGAGATTATTCGCTATATTGATCAAGTGGCCCCCGGGTAGACCTGAAGTGGCGTAGAAATTGTGAAAAATGCACTACAAGTACATGAAATCCTCAAGTATCACCCCGCCTCTTAAGGGCAGGGTTCACGATGAAAAAAGTGTTTGAAATTCTTCAAAGAATGGGTAGTGGAGGGACACTTTGTAACGCTAACGTCGAAAGAACTCATGAAAACGAGCCAGGAAGAGCCCTAAAAGGGCACGAAGTTGCCACTTTGAGCGCAAGGCGAACCCCAAAAGCGCATTGCCCGCCCACCGACGTGAACAAATGAAAGCTTGAAATCGTGAGACGAGCGATGGTTTCCAATTATTGGCCCCGTTCTTCACTTCATTCACAACTTCTCTCTTTACTCAGGTCAGCTCGCATACATCGGCGGCACCAGACGGAAGTTACAAGTCTCGGAAAACTCGTCCACCATGCTTCTCTAGCTCAATTTTGAGGAACCATAACTCCGTTCCCAGAAGGTCTTGTACGATTTCAGAGACATCATTGGGATCAGCATGGGGCCGTTTTCAAGATAGGCCGAAAAACAAAAAAACAATTTTTATCGTGGACACTGCCTTTAAGTATCACAGGAAATGTTTGTGGTGACAATGAAAACTTTTGTAGACCTGTCCATTGAAATTCTCTACTCTTTGTTGCTCCGTTCTTGCCTTAAGGCCCTAACTTATTCTGCTTTGCATAAAATATTCTTCTATTTTCGATTGACCCAATTTATCACCGGTGACAACCACCATTAACATGTTCATACAACCCGACAACTAGTCCATGTCATAGAATAATGTCACCGAAATACGACGTTTTAATGCGTTTCTCGCCGTTTCTTCGTATTTTTGGTAACACTTCGAGGCCAACGCATTGTTCTTCATGAAGAACTCGAGGACGAAAATTATCGTGAACGCTGCCTTTGAAGGCAGCATCCACGCTCGTAAACCTGAAGGAGATAACTACGGAAATAGAATGGTGTGGCTCAGATTACAACGCCTACGCATTTTGAAGCGTCGAAAAAGACCCACAATGCCGTCACAGGAGTAGCAAGTTTGGCCCCGTCCGTATTTTCACGCCCCCTGTGTTTGCCCTTTTCTTGCAACGCAAGGCTGCTGGGCCATCTTCACCCAGCAACCCTGCTTCGGAGGAAAAGGGCAGATACAGGGGGCGTGAAAATACGGGCGGAGCCAAAATTGCTAATGCTGTAACAGCATTGTGGATAATTTTTGACGCTTAAAATGCGTAGGCATTATGTTGTGAGCCATACGGTTCAATTCACATTGTTATCCCAACCACGTTTACAAGCGTGTATGCTGCCTTTAAATAAACGTCCAAATGAAATTCCGTACAAGACCAAAACGCCATCAGTCTGTGCAAAGTTTGGAAAATGTGCCTCCACCAAAACTTTGCCCAGGGTGGTAGTTCTGGACGCTTCACACATTTATGATATCCGTTGAGGATTCTCCGAAGACTAATGCGTTGGTTTTTGGGAGGTACAGAAAGCACAGAAACAACTTTTTAAGCTTTTAACTTCTTGGAATCTGCAGCTCGGGGAGGGATCCCTTCCAAATTTACTAATGAGACAGAAGAGATACTAACGATACTAGTCGTTTTCTCAGATGCGTTTACCACTCCAAACACTTTCCCCGTGAGAATTGCGACGAAGGGAACCCAGACCCTGTGTTCAGCGACCTATATAACCCGCTGTTAAAAATTTTTGAGCTGAATGCTGGAAGGAACTTTTTGAGCACCCTAAAATTTCCCTGATGTAAACGTGTATCTTTTCGCGAAACAATAAAACGCTGTTTTTCAGAATCCCTAGAGGTATTTACAGAATTTCGAGGAATTTTTGATTTCTTCCCAAAACTTATGTGATGTCACACACCTACAACAAAAAAAACATCATTATCCGCACCGCAGGAGTTCACATCAAACAGTCTCTAGTTAAAATTCACTACGCTCGAGTCAGGCAGCTATCGTTTACACACAAGACAACAAGTACATGTCTACAAGAATGTCTGTGTGCATCTAAATAAATAATGTGCGGTTTCTGCTTGGAGTCCCTCTGCCGCGTTAGCTGTACGCAGCGACTTACGTATGTAATGAGCTTTGAGGCCAACGGCGATAATGCTATGAACACACAGTAGCAGCGAGTTCCTCACTTCCGATTGATTTCTGCACTATCGGCTGCCGGTGAAGTGGGTTTCGCAGAACCTCTTCTGAAGAAGGTAAGCGATGACTCCAAAACTGCTCCTGTCATCGGTCAACCTCTTGTGCTCCTCGCGCCAGCTCCTGCTCGTCTTACGTCTTTTGTTTGATGCTGTGGCGATTGTTAAGCGAGAAGAAACGAGTGCTTGAACACACATACACAGTGCGCAGAGTCACTTCTCATCAACACTCACTTGTTACAAGACGTCAGCTCTTCTCGCATAAGAAACATCTTCGTAATTGAACGAGTCAGCATATTTTGTCTGAGCAAATGGCGTCTTGACCCAATTTTAATTAGTAATACACTATTGAGCGACTGTAAAAAGAGTTTTGTCTATATTATTACGGTTGTACCTTGCATTGACTATCGAAACCCTTGACAGTTCCAAGTTTGACAATAATGGATATGGGAGGTAGCTGTGGTTGTTTTTTCGGGCTGTTGCCTTTTCCTGTTTTTTTTTTTCACCTTTTTTGCAGGTTATTTCTGGGTGTACTGTGATGTAAGACTTCAAGTGCTTTGGTGTAGTGAATGTGTGAAAATAGAAAACTTTCCATTTTCAAAGGCATTGTCCACCATGGAAAAGTTGCATAGAAACGTAATATTTGGTTAAAGTAGAGTCTTAAGAAGAGTAAGCACAGAAAAAAGACGAAAAACGGCCAGGAAGTGAGTGAAAATCCCGTGAACAAATCTACCTGTTGGATCACCCCGCCCACGTCGTGTAACAGTTGTCCTGCGTTAGTGTCACCAGAGGAACAGTTGCCGATTTTTTGAATACCCCTTATCCCGAAAGAGTAACATCCAAACATATGCATTGAACCAACTTATTTTCAAAGAAGTCACCTACCTATGAATTTTGGAGCGGGCAAATCGTTTTCGACGACAGGTTTGACGCTTTTTCTGCAGCCTTCCGAAGCAGCAACAGGCTTAATTGGATTTTTCAAAGATTCCACTAAACAGTTTCTCTTCGGTATTTGAGTGTTCTGTGAGGACTTCTTCCTTTAATCCTCTATTTAATGGGCTGACCCGCCCAAAAACATCAAAAACTAGGATACAATTTTTTATCGTGAACTTTGCCTTTGAGTATTGCCACTCTAGGCTTGGCTAAAATGCTCATCAGAGTGCAGCAGATCGCCGAGAAAGGACAACTACCGTCATTTTCGGGACAGAATTCCTATCTGCAGTTGCGGAAAATCGATGTCGCAGCACGCAGGTCAAAGATAATTTTGCCGGTACCTTGTGGTCACAGCATGACTATCCGCGTTGTCACAGCATGATTTCGTTTACAACGCGCGCGTCGCAACACTGATTGTCCGGAACTGCGGACCGGAAAACCGTTCCGTTAAGGACAGCACACTCCGTTTCATAAATATTCGAACACCCTCACAATCAAGGTTCCTAAAAGTCGCAGCGATTTCTGAGCTACAAAAATGTGTCCATTGCTTTCTGCGGCCCTGGAAACCGTAGCTTCGTGTATAGTTAGCTTTCTTGTACATATTTAACGCGCCTATAAGACCTGGACATGATTTCAACCGTTCCCTAAATATACGAACACTTAAAGGATAGTGCTTCTCTCCAAGAGTTTTCCAGAGAAGACTTTGATTTCATTATTGATATTGTGGTTAACATCCAATCATGATATGCGGTTCCCCCTTCCTTCGAGAAGAGCAGCAGTGAGCCAGGCTCGCTACGTCGGCAGACAAGATGTGTGGCAAGTTGCTGGTCAATCGAAGCGCTGCGATGCCTGCATTTTATCAATTCTTCAGATTTCTGACTCTTACTGAACGCATGCAAGTCGGGGCCATTCTTAAAGCCGGCTGAACTCCGCGTTTCAGGAAGAGTTTCGAGCAGCATGGTGTTCATCTCCAGCGTTTTCCAAGAACTTTCATGCAGCGCTTCGAGACGAAATAGTCCATGTTCCATCCACAGCAACAATAACATAGACAGGAACTCAATGAAAGTTGCTCGGAGGAGCATCATGAAACCGCTAGGTCTCAGTTCACTCGCCTGAACGTGAGCGGGAATTGAAACAAGTTTCACTACTTGAATCGCATTCAATTACAGCCCTCTAAAAATTGAGAAAGGATTCTTATTGATCTTGGCTGACGGAAAATACTCATTCTGGGTGGAGCTAACTCAAAATGATACAACTGGAGTGATTTGAAGAAGAACCAGCCTTTTCTGGTTGGAGGAGTTCCGGTGAAGGAAGAGCGGTGGACAAGGCGATATATCGCAATGATATCACGGTCGGTGCTGGTTCTCAGACTTTAGGAATGGACTTCGTGGATTACCAACAAGTCTCGTGAGGTCGACTTGCATCGTTTCTCCGCCATAGGAGACGCAAAGGCATCTGGTATGACCAGGACAGCCCCAGCATCCACTTCTGGCTTCCTATCATGTCGTGGCTAGAGAAAGAAAATTTCTCTCCTTCTCTTTGATCTGCCATTATACTGAACTTGAATCTTACAGAAAACCTGAAGGGCACCACAGCTGAACAAAATCATGTAAATGGGGGAACTGCAGCGACTTGAGCAAGCTCAAGCTCGCATTTTTTGATACATGTGGCAGTCACGACCAAATCCTGCTCAAATAAATTTTTTCGTTGCCTAGCTAACAACATATAAGATGGTATCCTTCTCAATTATAATTTGACCTCATATTGGAATGTTATTGAAGACAGTTTTTTTTCAATATTCGTCACTAAACAAGCAGTTTTTCGTAAGTGTTCGTATATTTATGGGACGGTCGAATATCATGTCCAAGTCCCCCAGATGAGTAACGTGTCGCTAAAAGAGTTGAGCATAAATAAAACTATGGTTTTTGGGATCGTAGAAAACAGTGGTGACACTTTTGTAGCTCACGAGTTACCGGAAGTTCCGGAAACTGCGATTTCGGGGGTGTTCGTATATTTATGGAACGGAGTGTATGTACCCACTATAAAACGTCGAAATTCACATCATTAGAGGCGCGAGCGGCGCGCGCGACGTCTCGGTTTCCGTCTGCCCTACGCTCTCTCATTGTCTGTAACCTCTGCTCCGCAACAGCACGCGTAGGAACCGAGTGAATTTCGCCGTTTCATAGCCTGTACGCGCCATTCTCATCTCAGCAGAGCGCTATCATAGAAATAGAGAGGTTGTTCTGAGAAAAACGGAGCGGTAGAAATGGAGTAATAGGCATGAAAAACTGCTTCGTTCTGTGATAGGGGTATCAAAGTGCTCCGATAAGGTGGGAATTGAGAATATGTGTCTGTAGATCCATCCGGAACCTTGGAAACACTCTCTGCGTTGCTCACTGATCCCACTCAGCCATAATTTTTTTTGTTTTCGAACACTACTCTTCAAAAGTGGTCTGTGCTAATCAATTAGTATTAACAACTCAGATTCGCATTAAACGCGTCATGCATGATATAGTAGGATAACGGCTTTCGAGAAAATCGCTGTCGATTGACTCGATGGAGTGGTAGTGTGGTCTGCGTCATTCAATTTGGAAGCCGCGACGCTGCTTGGCCTGAAAATTGCCACGCGAGAGAACGAATAGATGATGGCTATCAATTCAATTATTTAGCACCCAATACCTCAGTGAGGCTCCCTAGTTGAATAACTCACTTTTTGTGCATGCCGCTGTAACCTGTTGATCCACACGTAGAACCAAAAAGAGGTGAAAAGGGCGAGAAAAGGGCGAAGTTCTGTGTAACTCTAATCCTTTTAGGGTTATTTTCCTATGCCACAAACACAAAACAATCGACTCAGGGGTTTTAAGCCTCTTCATTCAAAAACTCCACGGTGTTGCTTGCGTGTTACCAATGCGAGTGAGCTGAAAGGCTCCGTTTTTGAACATCACATAAATCACAATTTATAACGGGTCCACGCCGGTTTTGTCCTATTGGCAAGGCAAGGTTATGACTCTAGCAATTATCCATCACCATTAATATCTTTCGGCTCGAGTAATAAAATGATTATTGTGTTCTTATTAGAGAACCTATTTCTAAAAACCTTTTTTTTTGCACACCGGCGATTCAAAAAACCACATTTGCTTTGTTGTTGGTTTGTGACAGAAAATAAATGATCCGTGCTCAAAATTCGCAAAATTTTAGGGACTCTAAAAAAGGCATTTTCATAGCTTTGCGCAGAGGCTATGGTACCCAAATGGGAGTTTTTGGGCTGTTCAGAAGCAGCTTTTCGGATTGAATTAAGGGCTATTCACGGCGCTGAACGCTAACCCGGTGTCTTTTTGTTGTAGACTGGAAATTACTATGGGTTACGGTAGGCATAATGCTATTAACTGGCTTGACCTACCTCAATATTTCAAAAATGGAATAATGGATCTGAAAATCGTGTTCGGCGCCTCAAATTACACCCATAGAGAATTTTTGAGTCAAATATGAGACTTTGACCAAGCTACCGTACGTATACCCACTATAGTTGTGCTTTTTGACTAAACGGACCGAATGAATGAATGAATGAATGAATATATTCGACTTCAAAATTTTCGAATAAACGAATGAATGAATAAGTTCGACTTCAAATTTTTCGAATAAACGAATGAATGAATCTAATCGACTTTAAAATTTTCGAATAATTGAATGAATGAATATATTCGACTTCAAAATTTTCGAATGAACGAATGAATGAATATACTCGATTCTCTATTTCGAATGAATGAATATCGAAAATCGAATAATTTCGAATAAATGAATTAATTTAACTACGGGCTAACCGAATTCAGAGTTTTGCGACGCTACTGCTTTGAAGAGGCAGTTTTTAAGAATGGCATCGAAAGCTTTTGAACTGCTCAATATTTTCAATATTCCGCTCAGGCAGGGTTCATGAGTGGCGGCACGCAAAATCGATACGCATCGTTTCTACACTAGCAGCTGTCTGATGCCACCCACAGCGGTTCTATTCATACAACGCCAGCGCGTCACGAGCGGGCGTTTCGTTAGACCCCGTTCAGAAATCATTCGCGTCACGACGCGATGTTATAATCAGCCTACGTCTCGATCACGCTACGTCGCGTCGCGTCTTCGCTGGGTGTCCACAGTGAAGAGGCGCGATACATTTGAAATGACGCGCTTTCTCCTAGAACGATAGCGGTCGTATAGCGAGATGGGAGTTGTTCGGCCCGCCACGCGCCAGCGATTCGATCAGTGCTACTGCCTTAGTTGGGAATAGTGTTCGCAGAATTTCTGGATTAGGCGTGATTCCTAGCTTTTTTCGCTTTTCGTGAATTTGTTACTTCGACGTTTTCTGCCCTAACGAGTATGAGCCGCAAAACTTGCTGCTATTTGATATTTACTCCACCCCTTTGAGTATTACTCATTTTGCCACCTATTCGTTTCTATTCCGTTTCCTAAAATCGATAAAAAAGAACAAAAACCAAATTGGCCATCGTCGACAGCCATAGAAGCATCTTGTCAAAGGTTGGGAAAAATATACAAATCTCGCTCTATTGAGGATTCCCGTGCTTATTATGATCTAGCGCATATGTCGTGGTTTCAATTGCCCTATCAATTTTCGCGGCTTTAGCTTTGGCTGCTAAAAAATGCTCAGTCGGTACCCTGGATCTCCATCAAATTTCAGTTTCAACTTTGAAAACCGCAAAGTTTTGCTGAAGACCAAAAAAAAGCGTTGGATAGAAGACGGTTTACACTTTCGACCAGTATTGCCCTTACCAGAATAAAATTCCGGTCCGCAATTGTGGACAAACGCTGTTGCAGCACGTAATGTGATGAAGTCGTGCTGGGACGAAGGTTGATCGTGCCGGGACTACGTGGTCCCACCAGTATTGTCATCGTGTCGCGTGCTGCCATAGCGGGTTTCTGCGATTGCGGACCAGAGATTCGCTCGGACTCAGGCATTCGTAGAGGGCGACCCGAGGTGTTTTTGGCCGTTGAGGCTGACCCGAGGACAGAAATCAGGGGCGGAGACTTGAATGGGGCGAGGCGAGGAGAAAAAGGGCCCAGCAGAGGAAATTTCGCGTCGCACGTGGGTGCGTCGCGTGGTGATATTCAAACCAGAGTGCGGGAATTCGTCGCGCACCAGTGTATTGCGAAATATACCATGGCTACCATACAGTACTCCATGGTTCCCTTTCTTCCCATTGAGGTTTGAGTGAGTCTCTGATCTCGAATTATCTTCATACGTATTGGGAGTTGTACATCTTCATGTAACGTGGTTGTGTATTATAATGGCTTTCGGGTTGAACACCGCGTTGGTAGTGATGGGTGAATATGGGTTGCTAGAGGTTATGTTATTGATTGTCGTATGACTTTGGCAGACCGAAAACAATAGTCATCATTAAATTACAATTCTGCAATCCATCCCCGTCAGTGATGAGCGGAATTCCGATTTCCAATGGTTTTTGGCCTTCCGATTTCCGAAAAAAAAACCTAAAAATGCGGAAAAATCAGAAATATCGGAGTTTAGAGTTTTAAACCCTTTTCGTTGCCAAATTCTCAAGGAGATCTGGGGCGGTGAATTCGAATTCGAGGTCCGTCTTCACATTTCAGTAAGCTAGAGTTGAGTGCATTCATAGGAAAGTTATTCAATAACTATCCTACTATCTACATATATTTGCCTAACTCTGTGTGTGTGTCCCATGGTGCGGGTGAGTTACACGTGACATAAAGCACTGGCGTGTAACTTAAATGTATTATTTCATCGCACATGTAACTTATCTACGCGGCGTGAAGTTCCCTAGGGAGGTATATGATGCACTCTGGAGCCAGTACTCAGATGTGGGCAGCGTCGTCCATTCAGTTACCCAAGCCTTGAGGTACTTGGCCCGGCACACCGGCTGGAGGCCCCGCCTGACAGACCGCTGTCGGCCCAGTCGTTCTCGCCGAGCAGTCTCCGTCGCGTGACGGTGTGCTGCCCTCGTCGCTTGTCAATGTGCCGGCCACGTCGTGTGTACGTGTCAAGTAACATGTACCAACAGTGCAAGTTTCTCGCAATGTTGTTTATTCATTGTTAGCGCACGTTACTTTAATCAAAAAATCTCGTCAAACTACACGTAACATCGCTTCAAGTTACTTCTGAACTCAAAGCAAGTTGCGTGAGGTCATCTGCAACTTGCGTTGAAGGAGGAAGGCGTGAAGCGTCGAGAAAAGTGTGTTGCACCCAACTAGGAGTGCGCCAAGTGCCGGGGAGAAAAGTTTGCGGGACTCTACTGGGAGTGCGCCGATCGCCGGGAAACTGTGGTGGACCGACTTGAAGTGCTGCAGGTGCTTGGAAAACTGTGTGGGATCTAAGTGATCCTGCTATGATTCAAAGCGTCACGATACACGCCTATAAGTACGCGTGAGTGTACACATTGTTCAATTAAGTAGGATAAGTCCAAGTTTTTTTGCAGGAACAATCACCAGGGGAGGGTTAAGAATTTGCTGACCATTTCCGATTTCCGATGGTTTTTGGCGTTCCGATTTCCGAATTTGAGAAGGTTGTTCCGATTTCCGCAATTCAGAGAAAATTTCCGCTCATCCCTGATCTCCGTCCAGTTGAAGCTCTGGGCGCTTCGTTATGTACGTTTCACGTAAGTCAGAAAAGTCGCCGCGAAGAGCGTTTGAACTAGCAAGAATATAATCTAAAATGAGGTTTAATGGCTTGAATAAAATGAAGAATATGTTGAATAATCTAAAATGAGGTTTTATAGATTGAAAAAAGAACAAGATCATGCATAAGACTCGAAAATAATCAATAAACGTTGAGGAGAGCCGAGTAATAATAGAACCTCCTCGGCTCACTCCGAAAACGGCCGGCCCTACATTGGCTCTGAAGGGTGAGCCGAGGTTAATTTGGTGCCGCCCGAGTAACGTCGGCATGGATCGCGAAGAGAATTCGCGTTCACTGTTGAAAGGTGGCGCAAACTCGGTGCCATGTGCTATAACATAGGTGCACCGAGTTGGCGCCAACCTCCAACAATGCACGCGAAGTCTCTTCCCGATCCATGCCGATGTTATGTATCCTCGGCTCGCCCTGTATTCGCCGCTCGGCCCGCCCTCAACGACTGTCTGAGGATGAAAGCATTTTTTCAAGTACTCGTCGAAAACAGATTTATTTGGAAACACATATCATCACTGGGAAGTTGAGGCGTTTCCATGTTTAATGAGGTTTGAGGCTGTGTTTGAGCTCACTACTCATCAGTTACGAATTACGATTAACGAGTTACGAGGATTTCAAAATTACAATTTACGCAATTCAAAATTTCAGTTACGCACAGCCCTGACTCACACTAGTGCTGGTGCACAGGCCCTTCGAAAAATTTCTGTGTAGGATCCGGTAATGGCTGTGTTAGATTATTCGGATATATTCGAAGATCGAATATGTTCGAATAAATGCCAATGTCGATAGTCGATTTCGAATAATAATCGAATATGAGATTTTTCGATAGTCGATTTCGAATAATGATCGAATATCTGTTTTTTTCGATAGTCGATTTCTAATATTGATCGAATATCTGTTTTTTTTCGATAGTCGATTTCGAATAATAATCGAAAATCGGGATTTTTCGATTACTCGATAATCGAATAAATAATCGAATAATTTATTCGAATGTTTATTCGATTGCGAATATTCGAGCGCAACTATAATACCCACCGTTATGTACTGTAATCCGAGAAAAATCAATCATTCGACCACAGATTTGTGTTACGCGGCCCAAACAGGCCCCATGAAGACGATCTAAAGTTCTTTCATCGTAGCATTCTCGAAATCGTCAAAAGTCGCGTTCGGCTAGCGAAGTCTCCCCCCCCAAGCTCCAGACCACATCGGCCGAAAAATTTTTAAAAATTGACCAATCGGCCTGAGATTCGTAATCAGCACCCAAAAACAGCCTATAGATTAATGTTTTGAGCTCAATCCGCTACAATTTTTTTGAACACCCAAAAAATGCCATTTGGTACCCCTTTTCTCCTCGCAAAGCTATGAAGAGGTGCCTTTTGCTATCTCTTGTAATTCTCTGGAACAAATTTTCGAACACGGATTATTGATACACAGGACTGTCACTACAACAACTAGAACGCGGTTTTCTAATCGCGCGGAAAAAAGGTTCACGGATTGTTTCCAGTGAAACAAAGCTCGTCTTTTTCGAAAAAATTCAAAGAATGACGTTTTCCATAATACCTTCATTATCTAACGAAATCAGGGTACCAAATTCCGCCTTTGAGTACTAAAGACAAGTGTCTTATCGTCATTTATTTACTTTTTTCCTTTGTCGATTTTGAACACTTTTCTGAGAATTCGCGGAAGGTTATTTTTCAAAAGTTTGTTTAAAACGCGAAATTCGCTCGACTAGAGCGATTTTGGGAATCCGTTGCGGAGCTAAATACTAGCCCTCACAGCGTCTACACGTTTTGAAAAATAAAACAGTCCTTTTGGATAGACTGAGAGAGGCACATAGCATCGCTTACATTCCGATATAAAAATCGAAGCAGATATGGGGTTTCAAGTAGCTGTGATTGCTTTAGATAGAAGAGTAGCTGTACTTTCGGTCTTTTCTGATCAAAATATCACAGATGATCACGGAAAAATTCGCATGACACACTTTTGGTGCGGAACCTTCTTAACCTCTTACATTCTGGAATCGGCACGGGTCGTATTGATACTCTGCGGTTATTATTGTGTGTTAGCGCAAACTCACATATGCTTTACCATAAGCGTACAGAGTTTGTGCCAACGCACAACAAATAACGAAAAGTATCAGTGTGATCCGTGCCGACTGTACAACCTAAGGCCACTCGAAAAGGCGGTGGTGTGGCTGCACATTTTCATTTAAGGTATAGTGGAGTCCACCAAGAGTGTCTCATTTACTTATCAATAAGAAGCGGTTGGCTGGGGATCAATGTGCATGAATCCCATACCAGCACGCTCGATACCGATTGAGCGAGAGCGGTTGTGCTACAACGAGTTTCATGTTCATTGATCTCCAATCGACCGCTTCTCATTGATAAGTAAATGAGACACTCTTGGTGGACTCCACTATATTGTTCACGATAATCTTCGATTTCGAGAACAATAGCTAAACGATAAAAACGCACCGAAATCCTTTAGTCTCCCCTCACCTCATTACTCTCACAGGAAGTGTTAGTTGTGACGATGAAATCTTTTTTGGACCCGTCTTTTGCCATTCTCTACTCTCTGTTGCTTCGTACTTTCTTTCGAAGCCTAACTAAGACTGTTTTGCTTAAGGTATTCTTCCATGTCCGATTTGTCCCATTTTTCACAGGTGACAACTACCGTGAACATGTTCATCCAACCGGACAACTAGTCCAGGCAAGAGAACAATGTCGCTGAAAAAAGAGGTCTTAGTGCGTTTCTCGCTGTTTCCTCGTAATTTTGGTAACACTTGGTTTGAGTGGAAAACTCGGGAACAAAAATCATCGTGAACACTGCCTTGAAGCATACTGTATTCATGGCTGGCTAGGTTCCAAGTCTGCCAGTAATCAGCAAGGAAGCAGCTGTTAATTTTTTCCTAAGTCATGGTTTCTTATGTTTCTCTGATTTTCTTCTGTTTATTCCTGCGTGAACTTTTAGTGAGGATTTTTTAATGTAGTGATCTTGTCTCTTTGGGTGGAAAACTTGCGGTTTGTCAACGTTGCCGGCGTGTTTTCGCTCGTGGTTCCAGAAAAAAATTAAAAATTAGTCGTTCGTTTATGACGCGACGTCCGCAAAATTGTAACGAGCCTGCCATAGGTACAGTATGCTCAGTGAAAATGCACAACCGCACTACCTAACGTTAGTTTTTCCGTTGCCGTTAACTGTAGATATCTTCTATTTCGGAGTGAAGCTTACTTCCGTGGATCACGTGCGTGCGCGCACGCGTGTGCTCGTCATCTTCTCCCCCCTCCCCTTCCCGATTCGCGTAGTCTCTCTCCTCACTCCGCACACGCACGCTTAGGAGCACAGTAAATTTGGCTCCGCAGTAGACGATTACTGCACGTCCCGAATACAGCATAGCGGAAAGAAAATTGGTTCCAAAAACTCTCAAAGTCGGCTCAAAAATACTTAGCATTTTCATAAAAAAGTTTTCATTACACCTCCGACTTACATTGCGGATTTTCGTCGTTAATATAGCTTCTCCTGACCTTGCATATATGGAGCTCACAAGGAAACTACTATTAGCTAAACTGACCATTCCGATCGAAATGTCTTTTTCTAGAATCGTTTTCCGACGTAGAGTTTGAATATGCCCTTCGCAGCTTCCTAGAATCTCTTTGAAAAATGTTATTGGGGTTTTTCCTCTGATTATCGTACATATTGTATCCTCCAAGAGCGCATTAATTTTGCGAAGACCCAGAACAACTCCCCAAGGCAAAGTTTGGGTGAAAGCACTTTTTTCGAACCATGTGCAGACTGATAGCGTTTTGGACTTGTTTGGATTTTCGGTTTATTTATACCAATTAGAGGACTCTGGAAGCGTACCACCGGCAGAAAAATTTTACGACAAAATCGACTTGCGACGATTTCCGGAATGTGACGACAGATGTGGCTCAAATCGTTCCGCTGGGAGTTATTTGGAGTGCTCAACACGAATCTGATGTCCGTTAATCGATTTTGAACGGTTTACGGTAGATTACGGTGGGTATACGGTAGTTTGGCCAGAAGTCTCAGATTTGTCCCAAAGTTCCCATGTGTTTGTTATTTGGGGTGCTGAATATATGATCCCGATTTCCTTTTGTTTATTTTCGAATTACTAAAGTAGGTTTTGCATCCTAAATGGCATGCTAACTACCGTAACCTGAAGTAAATCTTAAGTTTCGGACAAGCGGACCTTAGATTCGTGTTCTGCACCCCAGCTTACCCCTACATACGTGTTTTCAGCGAAATCCAGAAAAACCTTTGAAAACACCCGAAAAATTCCATGGAGGGGGTATCTGGCAGCGGAGCTTTGAAAACGCTCATAACTTTTACAGAATCAAGCTAGGCAGCTGCGATGGGCATATTCGGACTTTACGTCCGAAAAATGTTCTAGAAAAGTACATTTCATTTGGAATGGTTAGTATGACTTATGAGTGTTCCTTTGTCAGAGGCAGCATACAAGCTGAGAATGATACCGATTCTATGACACAAAACAAAGGCCCGTAGTAAAGCCGGCGAAAATTTCAGTTCAGCCTATCTGAATCCATGTTCTGAAAAGGATTCAGATGAGCGGCACACTTTTCAAACGTACGTGTTGTAGGATAGCGACCTAGGCTAAACAGAGAAAGTCAGCAACAAACAGGTTAAGCTGAATCACTCAGTCAGATCTGACTGAATCGATTCAGTCAGATCTGACTGACTTCTTGGCTAGAGAAGAGAGAAACAGCGTGCCAGGTCAGGAGTGCGCTCGAGACTCTTTTAAGGAGCAAAGGAGTAACTTAAAGAATTCAGCTGAGATTTCGGCTTATCAATGTATCATTATCAATATCAGCTTCCATGAAACAAACAGCATTTCATTTATTGAGAAACGGAGCATGGAGTTGGTCGACCCGTGAACGACCACGTAGAGAATAATGGCCGGTTGTTCTGGCCATCACAGGTATCTTCATGTCTTTGCAAGACCGACCGCTCGAATGCAATCTATCGCTCGAAACAATTTCGGACTCGTCTGAGCCCTGTCTGAATCGTTTCGGGCTCGTCTTATCACTCATTCAGATGATCCTGACTGAGTGGTGGCTTTACTACGGGCCAAAGGTTTGGAACTGGTGGTATGGGTAACTAGCGAAGAAAACCCGACGAAAACTGTGTGCGAATCAATAAACAAGGATTTGTTTGTTATGAAGTGAAAGGGGACGAGTCTTTAGAACGCTTATGTTGTTGGAAGCTTCAAAAACTAGCCCAAGTGGCACTAGTCGAACAAAAAATCTGGAAGGTTAACCTTGAGGGGGGGGGGTGGAGTCTACAATTTTTATGGCTCAATGTTGCACAAAATTCATAGTTTTGACGAAATTTTCATATAATTGGAGCCATAAGATCCCAAGTGGCGTAGGTATCTCATCAGCTTCTTCGAGTGTGCCTGCTTCCTTTAGGCGCCATCATGCTCTGGGTCATCTCAAGGGCTCAACTAAAATAGGACATGTCAGATAAGGCACAGCCTGCCTAATTTGATCACTGCTACGTATGCTTCACATCTTGAAACGGCGTGCCCTTCAAAAGCATCTGAGCTTCGCGCTATTCTGTGGTCACTTTCGCATCCTGTACCTACTTACAAAATATGTGAGTTTGTTTTTTTATAGAAATGCGGGAGACACTCACTGCAAAAAAAGAAATGCCTAGCCTTGTTCGATGAAGGGGCCGTCTTCTTATGAGGACTTTTTGCAGACCAGTCTCCTCTGTGACCTGACTCGAAGCTCTCTTTAGCAGCTACAAACTTAGATTAGGAATCAATCGCAGAAGTTCTACTAATTGGAGTGCTCCTCGCTGCATGCGGTCGGATTGTCTTGTACTACTTCCATTATGGACTACATCCTATTTTTCACAACAATCTAACCCAGCTTCAAACTCTTAAACTGAAAGGACCCAGCACGCGCTTCCTCTGCTAGCAAAAGGAAAAATGCCTACCTGCCTTTCCACCATTGTATTTTCTCAGAAGCTGTTTTTTGTTTGTTTGCATTCGTATGCAGCAGGCTGGATTGAATTACGGTATGCATCGTGGCGCAGAAACTGTGCTCTGCAGCGACTACTGGTTATATGGCACCTTTTCTTCGCTCTTTTTTTACCGTTCTTGAGCTTCTACGAGCGTCATACCGTAGAAGCTCATAGAATTACAATTCCTGTAATTCGATGACCTTCTACGTTGTGACGGTCTTGGGTTATTCTCCACCTTTGTCGAAGTTCAAAAAATTTTCACATAATTTGTTCAACAGCAGCTGACCTTAAAGGCACAGTCCAACCCCAGGAACGTTTTTTCTAGTTACCCGCCTATCTTGGAAAAGGTCTCACGCTGATTCCAAAGATGCCTTTGGATTCGTGCAAGACCCCATAGGAACGGAAATATGGCCCCTCAAAAATTAAGCTGCGGAAGTCTGGTGGACGAGTTGTCCGAGGCTTGTAACTTCCATGATTTGCAACCGATGCATGCTAGCCGATCTGAATATAGAGAGAGGCTGAGAATGAAGGGAAAACGGGGCTATTCATCGGAAACCATCGCTCATCTCGCCACTGTTGAGCTCGATAGACCGTAAAAGGTGCGTGTCAAAATGGCTTCCGGGGGTGCGCGCCCCAGGGTGGCTTCCTCCTTTATCTCGCTTATTCAGAGGAGTTGAGAGCTCGCACTTAGCAGGTTTTTTATAGCTTGGGTCTACTTCACACTCATTTGGAAATCTCATAATTCGTCCCCGAGCTTGGACTGTGTCTTTAATGAGCCATGCAACTGCAACAACGCATAGAATGGGCTCTGTTTCGCGGTACTGACCTACTGTGGAACCGGTAACCAATAGTACTCTTCTTCCGGGACAACGTAAAATATATATCTGCCCACCTATATAAATTTCATTTCCCGTAGCAGCTTCCTTCTTTCTCATTATGGTGCGTGTTGGTCATGTAACATTCGGAACGATGTGCAAGATCTACAAATGAATTCTGACGAATCGACAAAGCGTGGCAAAACTCTTCAGCTCTATGACTAGCGTAGCATGTCAAGCTCTCCTAAGTTTTTTGTCATTTTGTTTTGAATTATAAAGAAAATACTGGCTTTACAGGATGGAGTATCCTCTGTTTCCGAGTGAAAATTATTTCCTTTCATCGCGTGCGTCTCCTTCTCCTCACAGATTCTCGCTGTCTCTCACCTCGCTCCGCACGAGCGCGAGAGAGAACAGAGTAAATTTGGCTTGGAACCAGAGGATAAGTGAACTTTCTTTCAGAAAGTTCAATTTTAACGAGTATCGATTGAGCGGAGAGCGAACATGGCTTCGATTCATTGACCCGAAAATTAAAGAATGTGAGCTTCGAAAAAAATCTAACTTCAGTCTTCGAGAATACCGTTTGTCATAAACTTCGTTCTCATGTTCGTCGGAAGAACGCGGCGAAACGCTGTCTGAGAAACAAAATTAGTTCTGAAGTGTGTTCCACTGTTCGGATTCTAGTTGCTGCCAACAGCTTCGACATTGCTGGATCACTGTCTCCCTTGGCCCTGCGATTGTCAACAGGGCTTGTCTTATGGTAAGGACAATGAGTTTGTCAGAATTTCGCATGACGAAGATTCCGGAATGTATTTAACAATCATTCCATTTACCCATAGTCTCTTACAAGGGAATGACCAGACTGGCTCGCCAGAACTACCCATGGAGCCATGTTTCTCTGGTTGACTACCTCCTGAATAATCTCAAAAGGCCCAATCTAGCTGCCCGAGTAGTAGTGAAAAAAGTTTTGAATAAAAAAGTGAAGAGACCTGTAGGCATATAACCATCAAGCTACCGTAACCTGTCATAATCTCGAGTAAAACAGCGAACGGACCCTAGAATCGTGCTCTAAGCCCTAAACTGTTTTTCCTTGACCTCTGCACTCCAAAAATGGGATTGGGCAACCCCCCCCCCATGGGGCTACAGAGGTCAAACAAAAATTCTCCCCAAATTTCGCCTGGGGTTTTTTTTGGGGGCGCTGAGCAAAAATAGGAGGTCCGTTGAGCGTTTTTTTCGGGCGATTACGGTAGGTTGCGGTAAGCATAAAGTAATTTAGCTATCGTATGTAGCTCATAGACTTGCATCCAGAAAATCCTGTGGTACAGTCCTCTTTGGCACAAAAAAAATTGCCATGCTGTTTATTAAAAAGGAACCTTGTTGGGGGTATTCATATAGAGTTTTGTTGACAGTTCAGCAGTTTATTGATGATAGGCGCGGTTTATGGACATTTCTTTCCTCGATGGAAAACTTTGAGGAAATGAGCCAAGAATTTCCAAAAAACTGACAACTGGGTCTTAGATTCAAATTCAGCACCCGACACAACTGCCAAAAATGTGTTTATCTAAATTCTAAACAATTCTTCTGAATTGCCTGGAAGTGGTCTTCCGGGTACCCTTTTTTTGCAAAGCTGAGAATAGGCCCACTCTTGAAAATCTCCTATGAATCTCTGAAGCAGCTGGGAAATTTTGAACACGAATCGTTGATGCACAAGACTATACCTACAACATCCACAACATGGTCTTCTAGAACTTCGGTGTGTATGTAAAATGAGCCCTAGTAAGCTTGTTCCTCTTCCAAACTCACTTTCTCAGTCCAAAAAAATCTCGTAGAAATCAGCCAGGTTTATGCTGTTTTATACATCGTCTGCTCATCCCTAATCCAAAAGTGAAGCAATTCGAAAATCGTCAACATTATATCATCTACTTACTTGCTGAATCTCTTGCATATTTAACTTCACTGCGTCTTCAGGATGAGCTCACAGGTCGGAGCTATCACCTCTGTGAACCACCTCATCTCGAAGGTCTTCAAGCAGCCGAAGGGAGACTTTGTGAGTTGTTATTCACAGTTGTCTATCGTAAGCTATACATTTTGTCCAACTGGTTATATCCACCCCGTACTCGAGTTCTTCTGCTAACTTGTTGATCAAACAACGGTTGTTCCATGAAGCGTCAAGTGGGCGATGAGTGCCGTGATTGGCACGCCGGCGCCATTCAATGATGAAGAGGAGGGTATTTATGTACGTAACGGAAGTGGGAGAAGAGACGTGAAGCAGATATACACTCGGGTGCTCTTCCCTCGGCATTGTACAGAACCGTGTAGGCAAACAATACACACTGCACACCTCTCGCGCGCTCACCCAAGCAACGTCATAAAATGTCCTCATGGGGAGTATGTGAAAAACCCACAGAACTCATCCTAGATTTAGCCAAAAAACCGTTTCTGGGCAGGAGTTTGTAACCCATTTTCAGCAAACACTGTATTGTACACGAAAAAAAAAATGAAAGTGATGAGCAGCGCGCACAATGCATTTTGAGGCTTCGTTCGCTATAAAATTCGTTTCTGAGTTTTCAAAATGTAATGGAAGCTCTACTACCCTACACAACACCCACGTTGAAAAAACGGCGAAAATGGTACTGAAAACTGCTTCCGCAGACCCTTTTCTCTTGGATTTCAGACCCCATTCGACCAATCGACGCATGAGAAAGAAAGGGTCTATCGCTACGAATCGCTGCGTTGATCCATGATCTACCGATCGATTACCGTTCATCTTTCTTTCAGCTGATTTTCAAGATAGAAAGGGTTGACTGATGTGCAGAAAAGACACTCATGACGTAATCATATGATATATTTCATCAACTTCTACTCATTTGCACTATATCACTTGTTAATCAATTATATTCTTTTCGCATTTGGTGAACAGACGTAACAGAGGATCGACCCAAAGGCCGACACCCGAACCCAGAAAGACGTTTTCAAGTGGAAAAAAACTTCGTTAAAATTCAATTTTAAGACTGCAGACTTCGTGAGTGGATTTATCGTGGCCCACTTGAATGATATGACACAAAAGAGGAATTTGGTTTTCAGCGCGCACGATGCCGGTTCCACGCTGAATCTTCAAACGTCTCTGGTATCGTACAAGACCCCTAGGAACGTACATAGCTATAGCTCCTGAAGGACTTCCTGAAACTGAGTGGCGGAAGCATGATGAACAAGTTGTCCGCAGCTTATAGCTTCCGTCATTTGCAACCGATCTATGCGAGCGGACCCTAATGAATATAGAGGCTGAGAGTAAAGGAAAGAACGTGGCTATCGATTGGAAACGATCGTTCATTTCTCCATTGTTGAACTCGAAAGGTTGTCTAACATTTAGCCGTTCGCCTGGTTTGGAGTCACGTATACGAGTTTCAAAAGGGGACCCTTCGCCTAACTAAGCTTTTTGCCACCATTTTCATTCGCAACAAAACCATCTACCCACTTTCATTTACTTTCATGATATTCCAGTACTCTGATCTCACCGTGATCTCAACGTAGCTCAAAAATCGACGTCTGCGGCGGCGACAAAAGAACGGAAAAAGGCGTGGGGCCAATGTATGTAGAGTCTAGCAGCGAAAGTCGCGTCGCTGCGATGAAGATTTGAGTGCAGGCACGAAGCCGGGGTGCAACCGCCTTCCATCCTTCAACGAGTGTACGCGAGTTTTGCCTGTCGACTATGCAGAGGCCTATAGACTTCCTCAGAACAGCCCGTTTATCAGGCGTAAAAGAATCAAACGTTGCTGCCCTCCCACCAGAGTGGGCGAACGGAGGGGATTTGCAACGGGATAAATACAAATGGGATTGAAAAATTGGAAGAAGTACTGTCAGAAAAGCCACTGCGGATTACTGCTGAACCCCTTCCACTTTTATGAAATTTTGTTGTTTCCGAATTATTTTCGCCTTTTTTCGATTTTTTTTGCGGTAATCGGTAGGCGGATTTCATAGAAAAACGGAAATCAGAGAGCGGAATTCGGAGCTCTAACCATGCTTGTTCGCAACCAATGCACGGAGGAAAGTAAGGGTGCACAGTATACATTCCATCCGATATCCAAAATGGCGTCGGATCGGATTTTCGGATATTGCCGACCTTGCAAAACCGACTCAACGGATATATCGGATACTGTCCCAAACGAGAATTTCGGATAACGGATCCTATCCGAAACCGGAATTTTAGATCGGATCGGATATCGGATATCCGATCGGATAAAATCGGATCCACCGGGTAATTCGGATGAAAAAAAAACGGATAAGAAAATTTTTTTGAGTAGTACCGAGGATTCAACCCCGTGTATTCAAGCAAATACATTCTGTAGCCACGTGCGTACGCGTCGCGGTCCGGTGAGTGTCGCGCTCGCGGCGAACACTAAAAAACCCCCCACCGTTTAGAGAGTCTATAGCGCTTTAAAGGAGTGAATGGCTATCATCTGTGACGAGAAATGAACGCAGGAAAGCAAATTATGCCCCTGGACATGTCAATTTACTTGCTTTCACCCTAAAGCAGGGATGTCGCGTCGCCGCGCAACTCGTCGCGCGCGACGCCCGCCAACCGCGACGCGGCACACATGGGTGAGAAATGTTGCCCTTCCCTGCAACCTGTGAGAGCTCATAACTGACCAAAAAGAAGACCTGCCACAGAATCATGGTTTAGCGGGGCGTTGCGACCAATCTCGGTAGGGCTACGACACCTTACCTTGTTAAACGAAACCTTGGAAAAAATCCGAATTTGTTAAGAACTTCCCCTTCTGGGTGAAGATTGAGCTTGAAGATTATATGATCCCTGCAGAATTAGCGCTGTCGCAGCAAGGGGGGGGCACCGTGCGATCGTACATAGCCACGCCCATTTTCCCGTGCCGCCGTTTCATGAGTATACCAACCGAGGATTTCCCTACCCTCCTGAATTCAAGTTGTTTGATTACGAAACGGAAAAATGAGTAGGGACAAGTGCGAAACCGAAGCAAGGCTAGTTCTTTTTTGCACACTTCCTCTGTTATCTCCAACACAACTGAAGGACACTACATCAATTAATTTTAACACAAAACTATACACAAACACATATTTGACGGTAGAGCGCGTCCCCGCCGTTGCACCGTCAATTCGTTTTCCACCGCCAAATAACCGTCTCCGCATCTGCGGTACAACCAACAATTCGACTCCTCCCCGTTTTGCTCCCGCCATCGCACCGACAAGCCTTTTTACCCCTCTGAACAACCGTCAGCGTGTCTAAGTCCAACTGCAGAACGTCACCCGAGTTATGAACACAGATTCGCGTTGTAACAAAGCGTCCGAACAAAAGACATTCCTCCGAAACCTGTCCATAGAAATTGCAAATACAACACTTGTTTGTCTTCTTGAGAACTCAAAATCATTTTGCCATCATCAGGAGCACTTTTAATTATTTAGCAGAATCATATAAATGTGGAAACGCTTACACTTCCCTTTTACACTTAGTGTGGATGGCTTTTGATGGCAATAATGTATCATGAGATTGAACAAATTGAATAAATACCGCAAATTGCAAGTTTTTCCCGCATCTAAGGCCCCGTCAGACTTGGTCGAAAAACCGACCGAGTCCGACTGAATCCTGGGCCGGGGTCGGTCGCAGTCGGACTCAGTGGGTCGATTTTTCTGCACCCGACTGTCACTATTTCGGTGCGTATCGACAGAGTGGGACTCAGTTCCTCGACCATCTCTGACGGCGGCCTAAGGACTTGCAAAACGAAATAGGGCCTCTCCACTTCACGAAATACCCCCTATCACATGTTATGCAGTTATTTTGTGATACTATGACCCCTTCACCATGAAATATTTGTATTTGTTCAATATGCATGTAGCGAAGTGTCAAAATCCATTCCTCACACATGCTTAATCAGCGCTTCCGCAATCGTCAATAGCGCGCTCTACTGCGAATTCGCGCGACCTCCACGCGACCGTGTTCGGAGCTGGCTGTTACGGCGGGCGCAATTCTATCCGTTTTCCATCCGAAATTATCCGATATTTATCCGAAATTATCCGATAATTTTCCGATAATTATCCGAAAGTATCCGATTTTTATCCGATCGATTATCCCTTTTTTATCCGATTATTCGGCTTTCTGATCGGATTCTTCGATTTTCACTTTTCCGAATGTCGCATAATTCGGATATCGTGTTTTTTCGTCTGATCGGATTTCGGATCAATCCGAAAGCGCCATTTTGACGTCGGATCGGATTTCGGATAATTATCCGATAGGATTATCCGACCCGGATATCCGAAACCGACTCCATCGGATGGAATGTATAGTGCTAAGTTAACGATGGTGAGTCTCGGCAACGCTGTTATTAGGTTGATGCAAAAGTTTCCGGACTTTTCACGACTTTGAATGAAAAACATTTATTTACAAAACAAACAAAGCTCACCCAACAAAAAACTTTCCATCACATTCAAGGATCCTTCGCCACCGACTGGGCAGATCATGAATTCCCGACGCATAGAACTCTGGCTGTTTCGAGTCGAAGCATTCTTCTAATACCATTTTGACTTCGTCATCGTTAGTGTACTGTTTTCCATCCACGAAGAGCTGCATCGAGCGGAAAAGGTGGTACTCGGAAGGGGCAAGATCTGGGCTATATGGAGGGTGAGGAAGAAATCCCCAGCCCAGGTCCAGCAGTTTCTGTCGGGTTATCCGAGATACTTGTGGTCGAGCACTGTCGTGAAGAAGGCGAGCAGTGTTCATCTCAGGGCGATGGGACTGGGCTGGGAAGTTCTTCCTCACCCTCCATATAGCCCAGATCTTGTACCTTCCGACTACCATCTGTTCCGCTCGATGCAGCGCTTCCTGGATGGAAAACAATTCATTAACGATGACGAGGTCTAAACGGCCTAAGAAGAATAATTCGACTCAAAACAGCGAGAGTTCTACGCGTCGGTAATTCAGGATCTGCCCAATCGGTGGCGAAGGATTCTTGAATGTGATGGAAATTATTTTGTTGGGTGAGCCTTGTTTGTTTTTGTAATAAATGTTTTTTATTCAAAGTCGTGAAAAGTCCGGAAACTTTTGCATTAACCTAATATTTTTTAGGCCCTGAGATTCACATCCGACTTCTTGTTTCAAGAGTCCAGCTGAGATCGTTCACAAAGTTTGGGATCTCGACATTGCTCTAACATAGAATAATGAAGCGTTTCGGAAAAGTGTTTCACTATATTTCTTTACTTTGTGGGCATATTAGCGCCAAATCCATGAAAGTTGAGATACGGCTGCCAAGAACTCCTAGAAATACGTAGCGACGAGAAGCGTTATTGAGATATTCTATATTGTTTCTCTTTTTTTCGTTACCTATCTTCCGCATTTGTTTCCTAAAATATCGAGGCATGTTCTGCACAGCCATGGTCGCACCAAAAACGGTCAGGTCGGCGCATAATTCTAGAATTCTCGCAAAACTTCTGATATCAATGTACGAGAACGTCTAAGAGGAAAGATTAGAGCATGTCATGGGAAAAAAGTTCTAAATTATCGAAATTATCGGTACATTCAGTACACAATAATATAACATAAGCTTTCACTTCCACAAAAGCTCTGAATCCTACCGAATAGTGACTTCCAGTGGTGTGAATTCGCCCAAATCACTGAAAGCGAATCAGATTTCCTGTCTGACACAAAGTGAAAAATTCTTTAACAAAAACTCAATTTTTTTCAGGCGGATCGCCTCAACTCACGAATCACAGTATGCCTTCTAGCATTATCGTCAGTACTGTTGATGTCATCTCACTTTATGGGCGATCCAATCACATGCTGGACACCAGCACAATTCACGAAACAATGGTAACTTTTTATTATAAGCTTTATGTAATCATAACTTCTCCCCCACTCAATATTTTTTTCAGGTCAGATTTTGTTAATCAATACTGTTATGTGCATGGAACATACTTCGTTTCACTAAACGAATCGCTTCCATACGAGGACTCAGAGCGACGACGAATTCCAATTAACTACTATCAGTGGGTAAGTTTGAAAAGTAGTGGTAATCCTACACTACGTCTAAGTTCGATAAGAGTTCGGTTCGGGTCCTTCAATAAATAGACATGGCTATTAAAAGGACATGGCGCGGTTGCGGTAACACACTAAAACTATGTACGGTGAAAGACGCCAGATTCAATTATCGATCGACGACACAGCTGAATTTCTGGGTGAGTTACGGCTTCTCATTTTTTTCTTGTTTTCTTCGGCATTATTTTTGTTTTTGGCTCTTATACTGTGCTTATCTGGGTCAAATTCCGGTCCGCAGTTGCGTCTCGACACGCTTTGCAGCCGCACGCGCTCGAGTCAATCGAGTTTTCAGCTCCAAAGCCGACTCGATATGGCTTTTTTTATACAGTTTTCTTCAATTATGTTCACTTTCCAGTTTCTAAAACCCGCCTAGAATTAACAGATCGGCAGCTGCGGCGCTGGAATTCCTTCCGACTCGAAAGCGCGCGGCCGCAAAGCGTGTCGAGACGCAATTGCGGACCGGAATTTGGCCCAGATAAGCACAATAATATGTATTGCGATAGGGGCTTTTCTTAGTGTGCGAGAGGAATTCGACGCTTGTTTTTTCGAATCAGAATCCGAATTTTGAAAAAAAAACACCTCAGCCCGAACAATCAGCTAATTTCTTTCACGCAGTAAGAATAGTCCCTATTTGCCATATTTCAACAGTCAGAAACAATGTTAATGCCGAAACAAACAAGAAAAAATAGAAAACCGTAACTTACCCAGAAATTCAACTGTGCTGTCGAGAAATAGTGAAATCTTGCGTGTTCCACCGTAGTTTTAGTGCGTGACCGCAACCGCACCATGTTCTTTTAACATTGCGGTTAACTGTACGCGGAGGAAATGAAGAGCGGGCGTGAACCTTATACTATGCAAAGCTACATAGTTGCCGTATAATATGGGTTATGACCTATGTATGTACAGTGAGTATTTACCAAGATTGCTCTGATTCCTGGCTCAACGTTGGCCCTCACTATTCGGATGTTGATCGGAATCACAGTGCGGGAGGGCCGAGCAGCAATTCGGCTGCCACACTTAACGCGAGCGACGGACAACCGCTACGTTCATATCGTCGATGGGGCGCATTAACAAATGGTGTCCAAAATAGACCCTCGATTAACGCGCCCCAATGACAACGTGAACGCAGCGATTTTCCAACGCTCGTGTTACGTGTGCCAGCCAAACTGCTTCTTAGCTCCGCCTGAGCTGTGAATTCAATCAACTCCACACTATTCAACAGGAAAGAAGGGCAAACCATCCAGTGTGTGTCGCTATACTCAAACAAAAACCCATTTAGCGCCAAGCGAATAGGCCAGTGTCGTCAGCGGGAATGGCGATTGAGCCCGAAAATCAAAGTTTCGTCGCTTGCTGTAGTCGCTATCGCGGTCGCGGTAGCTGCTTAATTACCGGGCCACACGCCGCTGTTAAGACAAGGCGGTGAATCTGCTCAGGCAAACCATCGCTCCGAGCGGTACCGGAGAGCTACTCGAGCGGCGCTGCCTCTCCGCTCCGAGCGAAAATTAGCCATCTACTCGGGCCACAGCAGCCGCTCTCCGGGCCAAAGCAGTATCGCTCGGAGCGATCTTCGGTCCCAACTGGCACTGCGGTGGCTCTTCGGGCGAATCAGCGTAGCTTCACTGATGGCTTCCCTTCGTTTATTTACTCGATTCTGCTTCTCTCTTTCGCTCTCTCTCTTCTTCTATCTTCTACCAGTCCTCCTTTTCTTCCTCTCCTCTTTCCTCGTTTTCCCCCCTTCTTGCTTTGGTCTTGAGAAACAAACTCTTTTTTATCTAACGCTGCCTTCCACTTGGTCTAAAGCCTGCTTGTATGCGAAATATTTGCTATAATTCACTGGTAATCTTCAGTACTGTGTATCTTTGAGTGCTTGTATTTACTTTGATGTAAACCACCAAACCTGCCATAGTTGCCAGAATATCTAAGCCAGCTCAGAGCTAGATGATTGCGTTTCCGAAAATTTTTAACGGAGCGGAATTAATGATTTTTCGCTGATTTTGTAATTTGGCAGCTTCGGTCTTTTCTGGCTCATCCGAGAAATTTAGGCCTCGAAGCTCCGAAGTTATTGTATAATGGCTATGTTCTTAAAGGCATCGTACGCGCAGAAAACCGTATATTATTTTTTCATGTTTTTGTGTAGTTTGACCTCTCTAATGAACGAAAATGTCGTAGGGGCCCATGAAAAACCTTCATTTGTAAAGAAAAGTCAATCGGAACACATTGTAAATACGAATTTGAATTTCGCGCCAAAATCCTTTTTGAAGTTCTTCTGCTTTTGGAGGCCTCGTCACTGTCATTTTCGGAGTTTTTCTGCATGTGGAGTTCGTGCCGTAACTATTTGTCATGCTGTCTTACGGTCGCACCAACATTCTAGGAAAAAGTGCTAGATGACTGGTGAGAATTGGTGGCGGATCTTCATCTTTGACGCCTTCCAACCTCATTGCCCAACGTTTTTGACGCGCCAAAGTTTACCAGTGTGTTATACCGGGCCCAATCATGAAATTGAGCATGAAAAATGAAAATTGGTTTCCCGCGCGAACGATGCCTTTAACCAATAGAATTTTTCGACAATTATCGATAGTTTTTTTTTTTTGGAAATTCGATTCTCGCCTTTTTTATCGATTTTCAGAATAACGATAAATAATTGACAAAAAAAATACTATCGATTAGGAAAAAAAAATAGTATTTTTTTCGTCAATTATCGCTCCAGCCGCGAAGCGGCTGGAGAGGTTTGGTTTGATCGTCATTTCGAAAATCAATGAAAAGGGCGAGAATTCAATTTTCAAAAAAAAAACGATCGATAATTGTCGGAAAATGTTATTGATTAAAGACTTAGACATTCTACTTAACTTTGGAGCTTCAAGATCTAAACTGCTCGGATAAGTCAGAATGGACCGAAGCTGCAAAATCACAGTCAGCTAGAACTCATTAATTACGCTCAATCGAAAATTTTTGCAAACGCCATAATCTAGTTCTAAGTGACCCAGATATTCTGTCAACTACTCCAAATTTGGTTGTTTACCTCAAAATAAATAGAAGCACTCAAAGAGGTGCAAAACTGGTTGGGGGGGCAAGTTAAGTGAGGAACGTCAAGTGTGAGTGAGGTCAGTCTTATAAGTCAAGTGAGGAACGAATGATACGGCTTTGAGAAATCTATCTAATTCCATGGAGATTCCAGGGAATCATGAGTGATAACGTTATCACATATGTGATACCGAAACAAATTTTCATAAATGAATGAATCTTTTCATGCCTACAGATATATAAATCCTCAGCTCCCTCCCCCAACTAGTTTTGCACCCTCAGAGATACACAGTAGTGAAGATTACCACTGAATTACAGCAAGTGTTTCGCAAAAGAGAAAGCTTTGGCTCCAGTTGGAGGTAGCGTTAGATAGAAACAGTAGACGAGTAGACAGGAATCTGGCGCATGCAACGTGCCCGAGGACGGCACGGAGCCAGCGATGGTATTGATAATATTAGTGACAGCCGCTACCGCCGGTGGGGGGCAGCGCAGCAGTAGCGGCTGTCACTAATATTATCAATCTCATCGTTAGCATAATGCCTAACGCACACTGGGATTGCTCCGATTATTCGACCGGAATACACAGATCATGTGACCCTATATGAGAAGATTACCCAATGCAAGATTGGAACATGTTGAGAACTAACATTGCAAGTAGGAAGTGGGTAAAATAGCAGTACTTGGTTTCGGTGTGCTGTACGTGCCGGGTTTCTATCAAAACGGTTCTTTCTCAAAACTATTGTGAGCGTGAATAAAACCTACAATTTAAGCGATTAATCGAGATGGGCAAAGAACGCCCCGCATGGTCAACACGCTGCCTATGGAGCGCCCCTCATATTCCATCACGCGGCGCACGCTTCTCATGGTGCGCGACTCATTTTACATGAAGCGCGCTTCTGTATAACGCGACTCGGTTTTACATGACGCAGCGTACGCTTTTTATGAGGCGCGACTCAGTTTCCATGACGCGGAGCATGCTTCCCATGGTGCACGGCTCATTTCCCATGACGCGGCTCACGCTTCTCATGGAAGACGACTCATTTTCCTTAACGCGGAGCACGCTTCTCATGATGCGCGACTCATTTTACATGAAGCGCGCTTCTGTATAACGCGACTCGGTTTTACATGACGCAGCGCACGCTTTTTATGAGGCGCGACTCAGTTTCCATGACGCGGAGCGCGCTTCTCATGGTGCGCCACTCATATTCCATGACGCGGCGCACGCTTCTCATGGTGCGCGGCTCACATTCCCTGATACGGAGCACGCTTCTAATAATGCGGAACCCATCTTCCATGACGTGACGCCCGGTTCTCGTAAAGCACAACTCATTTTCCATGACGCGGAGCACGCTTCCCATGGTGCACGGCTCATTTTCCATGACGCGGCTCACGCTTCTCATGAAGCGCGGCTCATTTTTCATAACGCGTAGCACGCTTCTCATGAAGCGTTTGCCATTTGCAATGACGCGGTACGCGCTCCGCACTAATGGCTACTCGTTTTCCGTGATGCTACGCAAGTTGCTTATGGAACGCTCTCTACCTCTCCAAAATGCTGCACGCACCACTAACCCCGCCCACATTTTGCAACGCGGAGATTCGGTCACGGAGGATAAGGAGGGAGGATAGCTGAAGGTTTCGAAAGCGTAAGTACTGCAATTAACAGTGGACTTCCATGCTGGGTCCGTGATTGCAGTGTACAAAGTGACGGTCTGGCTAACACTGCTCGCACTGCTGTGGCCCCGAGAGCGACCGGACAGCGGCCGATGGGCCAACTGGCACCGGACAGGGACCGCGGTGCCAGTTGGCCCCTCGGCCGCTGTCCGGGCGATGACGTCATAATTGGGAGGAGCCGGTCCCGCTCGGAGCGATGGTTTGCCTGAGTGAGTAGCCCGGGAAACCATACCCTTCTATGCTTTATGGCCTGATCTTGAAGCCCACACGAATTTACGCACTGGCACTCGACGGGCCGGTACACCAAAACGCGATGCGGCCAGTGCTCCGAGCACCAAGGGGCTGCTGTCGGTTAGATGGGGCCAAGCAGCGCAAACTTTTGCAATTGATTCGACGACATTCCCGAAATCTGAGTCCTGGGTCAACAATGCGTCGTATTCTTTGCTTGGAATTAGGCGTCATTGGTTACGACCCTCCTTTCGGATGCAAGTTTGGCATACGATGAGCACGATATCACCTTTCTCTGCGCGATATGAACGTTTTTGAATCACAAAGTTTGCAAATCGGCGTGGGCGTCGATCTCCTTTTCGTTTAAGTGCGCCGATTGGTGAATCGATTGGAGTGGAAGAAAATCGAGGCTTTGCCTGACCTACCACCTTGGATCAGCTTGCTGGGGAAATTTTTGACACCCTCTTCTATTGAACACAACGCTGATCCAATGCAGCGAGCAATCTTACAAAATGCTTACGAACTGTATGCTATAATGAGAATCAAAATAGAATGATGACTATCGATGAAATGATTTGACGTCACAGCGTAGTGAAAAGATAACACCGTCGGTGTACTGACCAAATTTATGAATTCGATCACTGCAGGTGCCATACATTCTTGCCGTCCAAGCGTTTCTCTTCTATATGCCTCGATTCGTCTGGAAGTCTCTTATCGCAATCAGCGGTATCAGTTTTGTTTAAAGGCAGCATACACGCTCACAAAAGTGGTCGAGATAACAGCATAAATAGACCCGCACGGTCCCTACCATGTCGTCAAAGACGTTTGAAGCGCCAAAAGCCATCCAGGATGACAATATTTAACAACTCTTGAGCAATCTTGCTATCCTCGCCTGTATTTTCCCACCCATTCGAGTACGAGAATGAGAAATGAAACTTAAAGGCAGCATACACGCTCACAAAAATGGTTGAGATAACAGCATAAATAGAACCGCCTGGCCCCTACCATGCCGTCAACGGCGTTTGAAGCGCTAAAAACCATGCAGGTTGACAGAATTTGAGCATTCCCGTCTCGAATGCCTGTGGAACCCCACCCCTACACATAACAGAATGAAGAGTGAGGCATGTGGAAGCATTTGATAATTTGGAGCGATAGCACTATAAAATGAGAGTCTACGAGATAAACAGCTTGATTTCCCTGTATATAACTTGTTTACATACCGATTAATTCACATCCACTTTCAAGAAAGCCCATCTACTCCGGCTGCCTTATAAAATGGAGCATTTCATCAGTAAACAGACATGTTATATTCAGGTAAACCAAGCCGTTTCTCTCGTAGACTCTCATTTGCTAGGGCTATCACTCTAAGCTATCAAATGTTTTCACATGCCTCACTCTTCATTCTGTTATTCGTAGGGGTGGGGTTCCACACACTTTCGAGACGAGAATGCTTGAATTCTGTCAACCTGGATGGTTTTCTGCGCTTCAAACGCCGTTGACGAGATGGTAGGGGCGAGGCGGTCCTATTTGTGCTGTTATCTCAACCATGTTTGTGAGCGTGTATGCTGCCTTTAAGAAAACATGTGGTAAGTTAGAGCGATAGCACTATCGAATGGGAGTGCACGAGAGAAACAGCTTGATTCACCTGAAAATCACAAGTTTGTTCACCGATAAAATCCTCCATTTCGAAAAGTCAGCCGAAGAAGAGCGGCATTCTCGAAAGTGAACCAGAGTTAATCGGCATGTAGACATATTATATTCAAGTAAATCAAGCTGTTTCTCTCGCGCACTCCCTTTTGATAGTGCTATCACTCAATTCTTGCATGTATTATCAAGTATCAATCCTCATTCTGTTACTCAAAGGAGTGGGAAAATACATTCTAGCGAGACGTAAATCCTCGAATATTGTCATCCTGAATGGTTTTTGGCGCTTTAAACGTCGTTGACGACATGGTACGAGCCGTGCGGTCCTAATTCTGCTGTTATCTCGACCACGTTTGTGGGCGTGTATGCTGCCTTTAATCAATGGTTGTGCACAATCATCATTACCTTAAATGCAGTGTTCACGATGATTTTCGTCCCCAAAAATTTCGCATACGACAATGCGTTGGCCTCCAAGTGTCACCAAAAATACGACGAAACAGCGAGGAACGCAATAAAAAGTCGTATTTCAGTGAGATAATTCTATAACATGGACTAGTTGTCCGGTTGGATGGACGTGTTCATGGTGGTTGTTACTGGTGGGAAATTGCGTCAATCAAAAATAAAGGAATATTTTATGCAAGGCAAGATTAGTTAGGGCCCCAAGGGAAGAACGGAGCAATGGAGGGTAGAGAATTGCAAAGGGTGGGTCCACAAAAGATTTCGTTGTTACAACAAGCAGTTCCTTTGATACTTAAGAGGCGGGGTGATACTTGAGAATTTCGTACACTCCTGGTGCCTTTTTCTCAATCCCTACAGTACCGAGCAAATTTTTTGCAAAGAAAGCGTTTTGCGGCGTTTTTTGCGCTCACAAAGCGCCGCAACGCCATAACTTGCTTCAAAGTGGTCCAATTTCAATTCTGAAGTAATTTCTGGATTGCTTCCATTTAGTCCTATACGATAGTGTTCCAAAGAATAGATTCAACTCCGAAAGTTCATCGAAATTGGCATATTTGCACCTCTAAACCCCTCATAATGAACTGATCAGTCGTTCATGATAACAGAAATCTGTCATTTTTTGACCTGTGGCCGATGTGAGTTTTGGAAGGAAATACACATTTTTCAACAAAATGCTAGAGTTAAAAGAGCTCCCAACACATACCATTACATTCGCCTTACTGAGAGGAACACGAAAACTATCTGAAAAAACTCATTTAGTCAACTTTGAAGTGAGTTATGGCGATGCGGCGCTTTGTGAACTCAAAAAACGCCGCAAAACGCCGTTTTTGCAAAAAATATGCTCGGTACTGTACGTCATTTTAGTTCTACCCGGGGTCCAATTAGTCAATCTAGCGAACAACCTCGAAATTGAAGATTATCGTGAACACTGCCTTTAATCACAAACATGTTTCATGTTTCATATTTTGTTTTCCTATTTCAGGATATGATCTTGCCGGTGCTATTCAGTACGTGGATGGGTTTTGGGGCACAGTAAAAACGAACGATGCCAGTTTCAAATGTTAGCTATTCAACAGAGATTTCTGGGAAGGACATTAAGAGGCGCTGTTTCGATTATATGGGGAGTTTCAGCGCGTATAGCTGCTTTTGAAGGACGTGCATCTGCCTATATATGGGACGGGTTACGGCTGGCGAGAAGCAAAGGCAGCAGAGATATGGCACTCTACTACACCATTTCAACGGTAATACAGACGCTGAATGCATGGATTCAGGCAAGTGTCTTAGAACTCGTGCACGTAGATTCCAGATCAAATAGTTACAATTTTTGTAGTGGTATTGGCTGAACTCGCTTCTGCAATCAACACTGTACACACTGTGGGGACCAGCATTGGTCAGCGATTTGATACGAGGAAACGACTGGCAGGTCGTGAAATAAAACATTATATATAGTCGGTGGTAATAGTGCCGAACTCAAGGTCTTGTTCCTTCAGTTTGGAATGCCTCCCGGCTAGATCGCGTTTGTTAGAGCTTGGAAGACGTGAAAAATAAATGATATATCATTTTGAATACCTTTTCAGAACTGAGTAAGGGGCGTTGATGTCGCAGTTCTCTCGAACCGAGTGTAAAGTTTTGTTTCCAGAATATGTTCATCTTCAGGTAACTGGGCACTTTCCCCGCATCACTCACTGCGATTTTCAACGAAGAAGACCAGCCAGTGTTCAGGTAGCTCTCCTAAGAGATTGTTTTATATCTCATTCGACTTGTTAGAAAGCTTTTGAGCAGTCATTTTTTAGATATTTGCTTTGTAATTTTGTATCATTGCACACATCCACACTATTTTGAATGAGATGCTCTCCAGCCCGGTGCTGTGCGTTTCCTACTCACATGAGCAATTCGAGAGTGTACAAACACATACAGTCGGAACGTGTCGTATTGATACTTCGCGTTCCTTGTTGTGCGTTGGCGCAAACTCGGCATGCTTATGTTAGGCTCCGTCCCTAGTAGATGACCTAGCGCCAAGTGGCGCTGGGTGTTTAACATTAATCTATCAGGGATCTGTAACATTTGTTACTCAGACACTCGTGACGTCCAACGGGTGGTCGACAAGCAATCACCTCACAGCGTGCTTCCCCACGACAGCTAAAAAGGGGCGGGACTGCTCCCCTAGAGTTGCCTGTCACCCCCCTCGAGTTGTCCATCACTCCCCTAGAGTTGTCCGTCGACCACCCGACGGCCGGTAGTTGGACTCTAGTCGACCGTTAGTTGGATACCTGTCGACCGGTAGCTGAATGCCTGTCGACCGGTAGTTAGATACCTGTCAATCGTTTATGGCATACCTGTTGACCGGTAGATGGAAACCTGTTCACCGGTAGTTGGATACCTGTCGACCGTTTACTGGACACCCATCAACCGTTTCTTAGATGCTTGTCCACCGGTAGATGGATACCTGTCGACCGGCAGTTGGACACCTGTAGACCTCGAAGAGGAATGCCGCTGGCTCTTTAAATCCGCCGCGTTGCGGCGAAAATCTTTCAAATGCTGGTAAAACACGTACAGTAACGAAATTTTATCCTAATCATTGATCAACATTTTAACAATTTAGAATGAGGGTAGGATAAGAACTCCTGATTTCAAATAACGACTGTCAATACCCAAATATGAGATAACAAGACAATATTATGACGGATGATGAGCGATATTACCGAATAGTTTCCAAAAAACGAAATAACAAGGAGTAAGACCTAACGTGCACATTGTACCGGCAAAAATATGTTACTGCTTTATCAAAGCCTCAGTTCAGTCCATTTGTGGTGCTATAATGAAATGAGCCAAAAACTTCGAAAACTTTTTCCAGGTTATTTTTTGATCGACTGACTTACTTCATCAGAAATGCTACATGTTTATTCACATGTATGCAAATATCTATTGATTGGACCTTGAGGGCACACTCTAACCCCGACATCGATTTTTCGTTTTTCTGCTCATCTTGGGGAAAATTCCACGCTGATCATAATGATGTCTTGACAATTGCACCCACACCCATACCACCCACACCAACACCCACACCACCCACACCCACACCCACACCCACACCAACACCCACACGCAGCACACATTTTAAAATTTGCTAACAAGGGAAGTGTTTACAGTGGTAAACACATCTGCCAAAACGACTAGTATCGTTAGTGTCTCTAGTGGGTCAATAGTAAAACTGCGCAGTATTCCGCTCGAGCTGCCGGTTCCAAAAAGTTATAAGTCTAAAAAGGTCACTTTTTGTGCTTTTTGTACCTTCCAAAAAAGGAATTATTCTTTCGATAGTTTGGAAACGGGCCTCATAAATGTGTTCAGCGTCCAAAGCTACCCCCCTGAGCAAAATTTAGGTAAAGGCGCATTTTCCATACTTTGTCCAGGCTTACAGCGTTTAGGACTTTCGGTTGGGCGAATATTTATACCGATTAGAGGGCTCTGGAAGCGTTTCAGAAAATGTTCCAGATTTGACTCAAAATTCTCCCAAGAGTTTTTTTTTTGGGCGTTGATCACGAATCTGTGGTTTATTAGTCGATTTTCCAAAATTTTCGGCTAATTTCGTTCGAAGCTTCCCAACCGGGAGAAATTTCGAGGGAAAAACGCCGCTTTCGAGATATATTTCGTGAGTGAAAATATACAAGCCTCAAGGAAGACGAGATCTCAGAAGAGCGTTCGTATGAAGCCATCAGAGAAGCGTAGTCGTCTTCGAAACTGTATCCGGAAACGTCTTTCCTGCAAATTTCAGAAATTATTGCAATGTCAGTCTAGACTGAATGAAATGCATTTGGCTTACAAGGCTCACCCGATTGCTCTTTTCAGCAGCGATGTCTAGTAGACTAGCTTGTCCTGTTGGTTGCCCAGTGCCTGATTTTTGTACATATCATAGAAACCAATCATAGACGCGTAGCGACTGTTTTCTGTAAAGCACATACCACTCTTGAAATTCATGATTTAGCTTCAATAAGCGCACCACTTCCATGGTAATGATATGAAAGACTGGGGCAAGCGGAGAATACACAATCGCCAAATGTGAAAAAATGGAAAGAGACTCATGAATTCGTTGATCATCTAAATATCCCGGAAACTTGTGGCAGATCAAGTGTACTTGATCAAAACCGCCTCAATTCTCGAACTTCGCTTTTTCGAATATACTCAAAGAGCAAAATTTTCAAATTTTCAAAATGATTTTTCAAATTTTTGATAATTTCTTCTGATTATTTGATGTTACGAGTTGACTGTCATATATGCCAATGGGGTCATTTGCAAGCAGAGGGTGTCTGCTTGAGAACGTGTCATAGCTGAAGTCCTTGGACCCATTATTGAAAAAAAAACGCGAAGACAAATTGCCGAAATCCATTTTTTGCTCTGGTCGAAGTCCAAGACAGCTGAATTGGCGCCACTTTTTTCGTTTACCTGATAACGCACAGGCGTAAAACTTGGAGCATAAATGCGTCTGGAGGTTTACCATCGATCTGTGCACATTTAACCAACGTTTCTCAAAAATCGATCGATTATTGATTTTCTTCAAAATTAATGAAAAGTAGAGAATTCGATTAAGAAACTTTTTCCGCACTAGACCACAAAGTAAGCCGCCTGTATGTCTTCAGGCAATGCAAAAATGACGATAATGTGGGTGCGTTGAAGTTGATAGAGCCCATATATGGAACTCAGCAACTTGCCCTCACGTTCTTTTGGTAGAGGGTCTCAAGGCCTGGGTAAAAGACGTTTTCATGCCGACACCTCCTGCTTGAAAATGACCCCCCTTAAAGGCAGCGTTCACGATGATCATCCTCGTTGACTTTCCACAGTGAAATGATAGGCGAGAAGAATCCTAGGCTCCCAGTGCGGAAAGAACCGTAGAAAGCCAGGTGCGGCAAAATAACGGATGCAAACAGGCGTTCTGAGGTCACCGAAATGCCTAATGTCCCCTTAGGTAACATCCTTGAAAGCGGTCGATTCCTCCACGCTCAAAAGTCAACGCAAGCTAAAGTGGCCCTCTTTTAGCACAAAAACACGGTTTTCACATTCCCTTCAAGCATGATTTGCTGTATAGGGCACCAGACCTTCCGTAAACGGTTGAGACATCAAAAGTGAAATATAACGCGAACACTGCTTCAAGGTCAGGAATTTCGTTTTCGTTTAAGATTTTCATGAGAAAGACGTCGAGAATTGCTCTTTGGAGGCCCATAGTTTTTAGGCGGGAGCCAAGCTACATTTTTCTGCTCCCTCTATCGATCCATACCAAAAAAAACTGCGAATGAAAACATTCTTGGGCGAGCGGCATCATGTATAGTTCCGTCCAGCAAAATTGGTTGAACTTATCCCCTGTGTAGACTCCATGCGTGTGGTTGCGTCACGGCCATTAACGTCTATTAGCGCCGAGAAACTGAGCTACTGGTCAGTGCTGACCTCGACGAGATCACTTGATGTTCGTCTCTGTGCAACGTTTGTTCCGTTTTGATCTGTGACTTGCCCACGATTTTCAACTTCTACGAATTCGGTTTTTTTCATAAAGTTAAGGACGACATTTGAGCCCAGAGTTTTGATGAAAAACTCGAAAAAACGTGGACATGATTGTTCAGAGAACTACCGCAGTTTTGAACAAAAAGTTCACAATAAGACAGAGGGTGTTCAGCGCTGCAATTTTGTCAGGATTCAACACTGCAACAAGGGTTAAATTGCTCACATTGATACGTTGATTGCGTATGCTTTTGTTTCACTAAGAAAACATGATTCTGCCATTATGCGAAGCTTTTCGATCACGTTGCCTTGTTTTTTCAATCGAAGACATAAAATTACGAAAATAAGACGCTTCAAAAGACAATTTCTTTTCCGGTTTTTTCGGATTTTTTCGAATTCAAAACCGAAAATTTTTCGTTTTTCGGTTTTTTCGGTTTCAAAGTTTTTCGCACATGCCTGCTTCCGACACATACATCTAAACTCCGTTTTGAGCAAAAACACTAGGGAATCCTTGTAATGCGTTCACACATATCGAAATTAAGGCGCTTTGTTATTTGTGCAGGGCAATCCAGACCCAAAGCAAAGCTTGATCCATACCGATGTTAGAAATCATCTTGACATGGATATTTATCGTTGTTAGGAGCTTGTTCACGATGTAATCCGTTCCAACCATCTTTTAAATCTCTCCATTCGATCAGGTCTGGAGCGCCTCCGCCCATTTTCAACAAGGATAACCCAATGATTTTAAAGAGCATTTCTGACACGGGTGTGAGAAAATCTTTGATTTTTTTCAAGGGGTTGAATCCCCTGGGTGGGAGCATTTCTGATTTGAATTGAGCAATTGAACATTGGATTATGTCGCGTCTCAAACATAATAAATGTTGATAACCTTTCAGATCACTTACTATTATGCTCTTTCTTTCGAACTTTTGTTTTCTTTAAACATTGCCTACAAAGGGCGGAATATTACCCACTCCAAGGTTTCAGACTGCTTGATCCTTGAACGTTTTAGGTCAGTACGAAGATACCCCAGCGTTTTTGCTCAAAAAGGACTTAAAGGCATCGTGCGCACAGAAAACCGTATATTATTTTTTCATGTTTTTGTGTAGCTTGGCCTCTCTAGTGAACGAAAATGTCGAAGGGGCCCATGAAAAACCCTTATTTGTAAAGAAAAGTCAATCGGAACATATTGTAAATACGAATATGAATTTCGCGCCATAATCCTTTTTGAAGTTTTCCTGCTTCTGGAGGCCTCGTCGCTGTCATTTTCGGAGTTTTTCTGCATGTGGAGTTCGTGCCTTAACTACTTTTCATGTTGTCTTACGGTTGCACCAACATTCTAGGAAAAAGTGCTAGATGACTGGTGAGAATTGGTGGCGGATATTCATCTTTGACGCCTTCCAACCTCATTGCCCAACGTTTTTGACGCGCCAAAGTTCACCAGTGGGGTCTACCGGGCTCAATCATTAAATTGAGCCTGAAAAATGGAAATTGATTTCCAGCGCGAACGATGCCTTTAAGGTGTGGGTGCCAATAGTGAGTTGTTCTGCATGATCTCCGCCGATCACTCAATCAGCCTGCTTGTTATCGATGTTGCGTGGTCGCCGCCACGGCGTGCGCGGCACACCGTATGCCAAGGCTGCCATGATTGGCAAACGGCGAGAAGGCGGGCGCACAAGACCCGTCCCAGCAAGAGGTCTGAATTAGATCATTATGTTTTGAATAGTTTTCAATCAGTTTGGTTTATTTGCTGTTGTTTTTCCAAATGGGTCTCACTTGTCATCAAAAGCATCCAGGAAAAATGAGAATGCAACGCAAAATGAAAAATCGGAAACAAAAGCCATGTAACTACTCATTTTTCCACGCAATAAAACAAAAACTTCAGAATTGTAAAAAGACAAAAAAAGCGATTTTTTCCTTCAGGAAATCAACCAAAAAGAAGAATCTGACGCCGAATAAAAAAAGGAAAAATTTTCTGCTTTCGTATCGAGTCAGGATGTGGAAAGAAATAGAAAATCCCAGCAATCAGAGAGGACATGGAAGAAATCGGAAAGTTTATTTCAAGATCCAGAAATCAACCAAAATTAGAATTTCGACGCCAAATCAAGAAACGAAAAAAGTTCTTGTTTCGATATCGAGTCGGGATATGGAAAGAATCTGAAACTCAGAAATTCAAAAAGGATATGGAAGGTACTGGAAATTCTTCTTCATGAGCAAGAAATCAACCAAACCGTTATGATTGGGAAGACGAATCAAGAAATTAAAGAACTTTCCGTTGCGATTTAGAGTCAGTATAAGGAAAGAATGGGAAACTCCGAACTTTAAATGATCATAAAAAAGAATCCGACATCTAAAAACTTTTCCAAAAACAACAAATAAACAAAAATGAGAAATTCAACGCTGAATCAAGAAATGAAAAAACGTCATGTTTTAGTAGCGAGTGAGGATATAGAAAGCAATCGAAAACTTGAAAATTTAAAAAAAGGACGCGGAAGGAATCGGAAGTTCTCCTTTACTCTCAAGAAATCAACCTAAATGTGAAGATTGGAAAGACGAATCGTGAAATGAAAAAAATTCCCGTTCCGATATCGAGTCGGGATATGGAAAGAATAGGAAACTCCGAAATTCAAAGAGGACGTGCAAAAAATCGGAAATCGGAAATTTTCCATCAAAAAACCAAAATTAAATTTCAGACTCCGAATCAAGAAATAAAAAAAAAACTTTCCGTTTCGAATTCGAGTCAGTATAAGGCAAGATTCGGAAACTCCAAAAATTCAAAAAGCTCATGGAAAGGATCAGAAATTCCTTCCAAACAACAAATCAACGAAAATGAGAAATTCTTCACCGAATTAATAAATGAAAGAAAAACTTCATGTTTTAATAACGAGTCAGGGTATAGAAAGGAAATGAAAACCTAAAAATTTCAAAACGGACGTGGAAGAAATGGGAAATTAATCCCTCAGAATCAGGAGGACAACCGAAACGAAAAATTCGGCGCCGAACAGTTGGCGGTGCAGCTGGTCCGGGTGTCACAAGTTTTGCACGTCAATACGCGCGCAAAGGTGAGAAAACGACGAGGTGACGTCATCCCATGCTACCGGCCGATGGGTGGTCGACTGTCTGTGGACCTCGGTCGACAGACAGTCGATCGGACACATCACGGTCGACAGACAGTCGATCCGCCCCTTGCAGTCAAACCACCCAGCGACCGGTAAGCCACAAGGGTGACGTGTCAACCACCCGTTGGACGCCACGAGTGTCTGAGTATTGATCTCGTTCTCGCCAGCGACCCGTGCAGCAGGTCTGTTGCGGACGGTGGAGACATAGCGGTAGTAGCGGGTGTCACTAATATTATCAATACCATCGTTAGCCCCATGCCGTCCTCGGGCACGTTTCATGCGTTAGCTGTTGAGCATCATGCGCCAGCGCTTCAACCACGACTTGTCCCCGCAGCTGGTCGCTGGCTCCTGCCGCTGGTCGCTGTCGTCTGCCGCTTATCATCTGCTATGGACGCAAACTTATATCGCCAATATCCGGATGAGTTGAAATCGCACCGGCTGCTCACGGTGTGGTAAGCTTATCAGCTGCGCTATTCTCCCGGTCTGAATCGATTAGAGGTCCAGCGCACACGAGCGGCAGCGTTAGACGCGGATGAGATTCGAATGTATCTTTCTTGAGGAGGCAAGGCGCAGGCCTAACTACACCTAAGACAATATCGCTCCATGTTTTGAGCATTGTTGTTAACAGCTCATCAGCTCACTTGATCAGAATTGCCTGCAGTTCACGTGTACCTTGGACACTATTCATACTACTCAACGCCTACGCGACATGCGCGTGCCGCGCTGGCGTGGCGTTTGTGTACGAATAGCCCGACGCCTCGCCCTCGCGGCAGGCGCGTGACGCCCGCTTCTCCATGGCGGCGATGGCCGTAGCGGCTTTCCAACCATTTTCACTACTTAATCATCATCAACTCAATTCCGTTTCTTGATAAATAATTGCATTACTATCCGCTGCTATCGTGGTTGTGAACGCTTGGAAAGTATCCATACCCTAACGCCACGCCCGCTCGTGCAGCGATGGCGTTGAGTAGTATGAATAGCGTCTTCGCGTGAGAAACAAAAACTCAGCAAATACGGCTGGATGGGTTGTGTAGGGTCAACGCACACCTACCATTAAAGATAATAAATGACTTTCAGCTTGATACTGTGTTGTGCGTCTTGACATTGAACATTTATTATGAGAAGCTCTTCATATTCTTATGGTTCTGGCTTCTTTTCGTTGCTATAGTTTCAACAACGAACTCTGTTTACTGGATCGGCAGTCTTTGTATGAGCACAAAGGTATTGTGAGTTATAACACGAGCTTGTTTACTTTGTGAACGCAGGAAACCTCCTTTGCGATCGGCGCGAACCTTAAAGGCAGTGGTCACGATGAAAAACGTTATCGAAAAAACTACAAAAATCAGCTTAGATATAAAATAGCTCAAAAACTATTAAGGTAGCGCGGTGAAAAACGGGCTAGAATTAGAGTTATTAAGACCCTAAATTTCCAATTCGTGCACACGTGCACAGAAAGATCACAGTCTCATGCCAAGCATTCAAAAATCATCGACACTCAGAGGAAGAAATAAATGCAAATTTACGTAATAAAACAGTTGAACAATGAAAGCAAGCACTTCAACCAATGTTTTTGACTAGATGTGTACATAAATTCGAAGGTTCATTGATTGAAATTCAAGTTCAAGCCGGCTGATGTTCTTGATACTAGAGATCATCGATGCCGATGATGTGGGGTGGACTCGTCCACCATCAAAAGACAAGAAATTTCAGGCTTCGAATTTGGCCCAGAACAGCTACTTTTTCGCGATTTTTCTCATAGGTTCTACTACTCTATACCCAGAAAAGGGTTTAGAGAGGAAAAGAAGACGAGCACATTTGAGCGCGACCACTGCCTTTAACTAGCATAACTTGACCCTTCCTCCTACATTTTCACTCCGGCGAAGAAATCAGTGAGGCTGGAGGTCATGGCCAGATATGACCGTTGACATCCCCTGTAGTTTATTTCAACGAACTAGCTCAAGTTTGCTAGCAAGGGCTGCCATCAAAGTTTACCGCGCCCAGGCTTGAGATTGTAATTCAGGCTCGCCGGGTCGTGTCCACCTATCTTGCCACTGATCCAAGTGCTCAAGCAAGTCGTCTTTCTACAGAACAATTTTTCAAACTGCTTGGAAAAGATGGCCTTTTCGTTCTGCAGCAAATGGCGCTCAATCTTGGTGATATTCCTGCCAGGTACACATATCATTCGAGAATAACCAGTTGGTAGAGATATTGCAGCAGTAAGCCATTACATCGTATTTTAGTTACCTATCAATAGCTATGAGAAACGTTGGCGAGAGGTGGTTGGAAGAGGATCAGGACCATAACCTCATCGTCGACGAGAAACATCCATTGAAGAATTTCAAATCTGTCTAGTGCTGGAGTGCGTGCCACTTTAATATACAGCCGCACGACAACCCGGTGTTTCGGACCGAATGATTTGAGCGATTTGCGCTGCGAGATCATTCATTGTTATGTTTCCAGTGATTTCGACTTATCAGGGAACCAGTTTTTGAAAATTCTATTTTACAGTGCCTTGTACTTGTTAGTGCTGTATAACTTCAAATAAATTTCAGCACTCTTTTAGTGTTCGATTGATTATGAACTGTTCATCTACATTCAGCGGAGGCAGTATGGGAACGCGAATTCCATGCAATAAGATTCTCATATTTTTGTTCCAAAATCGAACGGAACTATCAAAGCCTCAAGGAATTCCAATTCTTTCTAACGGTATCTTCACACTAATATATGTATATTACTACAGACATATACCCCTAATATTAAAATTCGAACAATATTTCAATCCAAACAAGATCAAGTGTTCTCTAGTCGAAAATAGAACTCCTAGTTACCCTCTTTGCTGGAAAGCCTCGAAGTAGCTAGCGTGAATATGATTACGTTCTACTCATACATTTCAAATGATTTTATACTGTTATGATTTCATGCCTCTCAAGCTATACCACACCAAAAAAGGCTATTGATGGTAACGTCAATAATAATAATAATAATAATAATAATAATAATAATAATAATAATAATAATAATAATAATAATAATAATAATAATAATAATAATAATAATAATAATAATAATAATAATCACATATAAAAAGAATCGCTAAGGCAAGAAAAATAATCAAAATCTTGACTATGGGCTATAGGGGGCTACGAAGCTGCCCCATCCCCATGCAGGCGCTGTGCTTAGCGGGTGCCACGAAGGAGAGGATGAGCGTTCAGCACAGCGCCTGCATGGTGGTGGGGCAGCTTAGAAGACGCGCCCGCCGCCCATCGGCATCGACGTATTTATCTCGATTATTTTCCTAATCCTAATTTTTTTGTAATTTTTTGTTGTTGTGAGGCACTGAAGAAAGTGTTGAGGGTTTTTGTGTGTACGTACGTATATGGTGAAGGCTAGGTTGAATCGTAACCTTGATGTAGTCGAAAGTTTAGGTAGGAACTCGGAGGATTCAGCGATTTTCGTGAGTGGCGTCAACTTGACAGTCGACATTTCGCCAGAAATGCGAAAAATCCAAGGTCTCGTGGAATGTGAAAGATGAATGTCGTCCCTAAATTCGTAAAATGGTTTTTCTCTGAGAGATAACGCGAATTTCGCTGTTTGAGTGTTCGAATTGTGCTGAAAAAGTGTGTTTTTGTAAAAATTGCAAGCTCAAATCCTTCTAAAATCGAGGGAATCTGAATTTTCAGGCGAAAATACGACATCTACGAATCTGGCTTGTGGGACATTGTCGAAAATTCGAAAAATTGCAGTTCTTCTTAAACCTCAAAGCCGGAATTTTGTCTAGAATCGAGAGAATCGTGACTTTCGGTAAAAACCACGATTTTATAGCCGTGGCGTTTTGAGCTTTGTCGAAAAATTGAGAAATCTCGGTTTTTCGAAATTTAATATTCAAGATGGTCCGAAAATTGTAAATTTCGAGAAAAACCACGAGTTTCACGAAGCTGAGGTTGGGAGCCTTGTCTAAACATTTTAAAATTGTGGTTTTTCGAGTTTTGAAGGTTATTAAATTGTTGGAAAATCATAAAAATCGCGTTTTTCTGCAAAAAAAAACACGATTCTGCGAGACTGAGCTTCGAAATTCTGTCAAAAATCCTGAAAATGGCTCTTTTTCAGAAAGTTCGAGGCTAGAAATAGTAAAAATCCTGACTTCAAGCAAAAAACGCGATTTTTGCGAAAATAAGATTCCAAATATTTTGTGGAAATTTCAAAAATGACTTTTTTTCGAAATTTTGAAGGCTAGAAGTTGTCTGAAATTGTAAAAATCGCGATTTCCTGCGAAAAAGTACGATTTCTGTGAAACTGAGATTGCGAGTATGGTCGAAAATCTCAAAAAAGGCTCTTTTTCGAAAATTTGAAGGTTAGAAATTGTTGGAAAATGGTAATAATCGCGATTTCCTGCGAAAAAACACGATTTATTTCGAAACTTAGCTTTTAAATGTTGTCGAAAATCTCAAAAAAGGCTCTTTTTCGAAAATTCGAAGGTTAGAAATTGTTGGAAAATCGTAAAAATCGCGATTTTATGCAAAAAGCGCGATTCTTGTGAAATTTGGATTTCAAATATTGTCGAAGATTTTAAAATGGCTCTTTTTCAGAAATTTGAAGACTAGAAGTTGTCCAAAGTTGTAAAAATCGCGATTTCCTATGAAAAACACGATTTTTGCGAAACGGGGTTCGAAATGCTGTAAAAAAAAATTTGAAAATTTCACCTTTACAAAGATTCCAAAATTATGAAAACCGCTTTTTGGCGAAAAACACGATTTTTGCGAAACTGAAAAGATTCTTATAATTTTCTGACTATTACTAGCCTTAAAATTTTCAATGTAGAGCCATTTTCTGAATTTTCGACCATATTCGCAATCTCATTTCCGTAAGAAGCGTGATTCAGCATGAAGACGCGATTTTTTCACGATTTCAGGCGCATTTCAAGACTTGAGCTTTTAGAAAACCTGCGATTTTTCGAATTTTCGAGAATATTTGGGAAGCCAGATTTTGCATAGAATCTCCTAATTTCACAGCTCGTTTTTCCTTAAAGGCAATTTCGAACCTCCAAAACTCGACAACTCGCGATTTTAAAAAATTTAGGCAAAACTCGCAAAAAATACGATTTTCCCGTATTTTCGACGAAATTCAAAAATTCGGCTGCGAAAAATCATCGTGTTCTCCCGGAATGTTCGTTTTTTTAAATTTCCGGCCATTTTCCAATTTTCGATTTTCCGAAACCCCTTTTTTTCAAAATTTCAACAAAATCGGGAATTCCAAACCGGTAAAAATCATAGCCGTCCTCGAAAAAAATCTTTCTCAACGATTAGAGGCAAAAATTGTCCGAAAATCGTAAGAATCGAGACTTTATGCAAAAACACGAGTTTTGCGAAATTGAGATTTCAAATAATGGAAATCTTAAAAATTGTTCTTTTTCGGAAAATTGAAGGCTAGAAATTGTCATAAAATCGTAACATTCGCGATTTTCCGCAGAATACGTAATTTTAGCGAGGCTGAAATTTTAAATGTTATCGAAGATTCCAAAATTGCCCGTTTTTCGGACACATTACAGCCTTCAAATATCTGTAAAAGGGCGATTTTTAGAATTTCTGACAACATTTCGCATTTCAGTTTCGCGAAAATCGCGTTTCTCACATATTTCACGTTTTCACACATAATAAAATAGCGGAAATCTTTCTGAATCGGGAAAATCGCCATTCTTCAGAGAAAACTCAAATTTTACTGTACTGAGGCTTCGAATTCATCCGAGAACTTGGTCAAACCACATTTTTGGAGACTCGAGAGCTAGACTATTGCTAGATCCGTCCACTTACACAATAGACTCCCTTCACTGAATCCATAAAAGCCCTTCATCAACTCCATTTCTATCCTGTGAATTATGCCTGTCACAGACAATTATCCCCCCTCTCTAACAACCCCTTAAAGGGAATTATGGCTCAGCATTTTACCATTGGCACCTGTGCCTGTCCCTGTTATCTAATGCGGCGGCGGTCATTTTCCCGTCCGTCTGAGGTTGGAAGATTCGAATTTGGGCGCGCCGCGTTCGCTTACAGAGGGAGATGGCGTAGGTTGGCGGCCAGTTGCCCCAGTTTGAGTGCAATATTGATTGACATGACAGACAAAGACTGTGTCCTCGACAACAAACCCCAGAGTGGAAACATGGGAAACAGCATGGTTAGCACAAAATATCTGAAATAGATGGGATCCGTAGTCGAAAACCATCTGAAAATCATCCATACCATCCTATAAACATGCATTTATTCATGAAAAAACACAAGACATGGTTTGATTCGATTCGATTTATTGCTGGAGCATATTATATTGCAATTGTGTCCCTAAAGAGGGCCGTTGGGTTAGATGTAGAGACGATTCTCGAGAGCTTCTTATCCGCCGAATCCGTAGAGAGTACGGCCTTGGCGCTTGAGGGCATAGACGACGTCCATGGCGGTGACGGTCTTGCGCTTGGCGTGCTCGCAGTAGGTGACAGCGTCACGGATCACATTCTCGAGAAACACCTTGAGAACTCCACGAGTTTCCTCGTAGATCAGACCAGAGATACGCTTGACACCACCACGGCGGGCCAGGCGACGGATAGCCGGCTTGGTGATTCCCTGGATGTTGTCGCGGGGCACCTTGCGATGGCGCTTAGCACCTCCCTTGCCGAGTCCTTTGCCTCCTTTTCCACGTCCAGACATGATGATGAGGTTGAAGTCGAGTCGAGCACTCACGAATGAGATGGAGACTGCGGCGTCGGGCGCCGCCTATATGCTGGCCGGCCGGGACACCACGCGGGGGGCCCCGATTTTGTCGACGCGGACAAGACCCGCCCCTTCTAGCTTTTCAGCCCATTCCACAGTTCCTACATGCTCTATCTTAGGAGTTTTTGACTAGAAGAACACGGAATACTCGGGAAATCGCCTCATTTACCACCCTTTCACAGCTCCACAATACTTACATTTCGCCGAATAATACTCCTCCTTTCAGAATCCATCGAAAATGTTCCGTACAGTCGAAACAATGCTTCAAACTGTGTTCACACCCCAGTAAAAATTCGTTTTCCGACCAGATGTCCACACAAACACCCCAATTTTGCAACATATTCATCACATATATAAAAATCATCCGCATAAGCAACGACTTTGATGTCACTTGGGGGGACGGGCAAATCTTCCAGGTAAAGACTGAACAGAGCAGGCGATATGACTCTTACTTGAGGGACACCGGCAGCGATCGGGATGCTATTAGAGACATGTCCCTGAAACAGCACTTTTGCTCGGCGCACTTTGATGAGTGCAGTAATCCATCGCTTCTGCCAAGGCGGGAAGGTGGACCCCAATAGCTTCTCCGACAGTATGCCCAAGTTGACAGTGTCAAGCGCCTTCGTGAGGTCGAGGGCTACTCCAACAGTGCGTTGAGGCTTGGTGGTGTTGAAGCCATCCAAAACATAGCTCACAATCTCCAGCATCCGCAAACTCGATGCACTTAAGTTCGAACACACGTACACCGAGTTTGTGTCAACCGCCAATAGGGAACTACTGCAGATTCCATCTTTTATCATTAGTTTCCAGTTTCTAAAACTCACCTAGAGTCAACAGATCGGCGGCTGCGGAGCTGAAAACTCTTCCGACTCGAAAGCGAGCGGCCGCAAAGCGTGTCGAAACGCAATCGCGTACCGGAATTCAGTCCAGAGAAGCACAGTATAATGTCGAAGTGTCCAATGGATTGCTTGACTCTGTTAAGTGGGTGGATCTTCTTTGAATTTAGCGGGGCCATTGTTAGGGAGGGGGTCGCAAAGCTTCGACACGAATGGATGGGGATCGCAATGACGGACGCACTTCGCCCAACGGATTGCTTGACCTTGATTTTTATGAACTTCCGTTAAGCCGTGTGGCAACCCTGCTGCTCTTGGCGGGGGAGGCACTGCTGTATAGCAGATTGGCCACACCCATTTTCGCGTGCCGCCATGACTTCCCTGGGAGCTATGTGGGATGGCGGGCGCCACTGTGGCGTGGTGCACTTGGCCACGCGCATTTCACCGTGCCGCACTAAATTTAAGCACCTACCCGGGGTTTCCCTCGGGTAGGTGCTTAAATTTAATCAGGAGAGTCATTGCGGCACGGAAAAATGGGCGTGGCAGAGTGCGATACAGCAGTGCCCCGATCCCACATAGCACCACTCCCCTGAATTTGGCTGGGGAGGTAAACCTCGGGTAAGCGCCCAAATTCAGTGCAGCACGGTCAAATGGGCGTGGCCAAGTGCATCGCGCCATAGTTGGCTCTCCCCCGTATTGCCTGAGTACAGTTACGGAGCTTCGGGGCGAAAGATATTTTGGCATTGGAGCGCGTTTTCCTATCCGTACTATTCTCGACCACTATCGCGCCGTTTTTATCGATGCAGCAACATTGGTCCTTCACATCGCCGTTTTTATCGATTTTATCGCCCTTGCCGTCCAATAGACCTATTACCTCTGAATTGATCTTCCCCTTAACATTGGCATGTATTTTCTGAAGAGTGCAATGCTTCTGTCGCCCATTTTCTAATCGACAAATTGGCGCGATAGTGATCGAGAATAGTACGGGTAGGGAAACGCGCTTCAATGCCAAAGTATCTTTCGCCCTCGAAGCTCGATAACTGTACTCAAGCATTTCGACCCTCTTCCTAACAACGGCCTCTCTAAATTCAAGGTAGACCCGCCCACTTATCAGAGTCAAGCAATCCATTGGACAAAATGCTTTCGTCATTGCGACCCCCATACATTTTGTCGACGCGGGCAAGACCCGTCCCTTCTAGCTTTTCAGCCCATTCCACAGTTCCTGCATACTCTATCTCGAGAGTTATTGCCGAGCAGCTAAGGGAAACGTGCGGCAGGCAGACGAGCGTCTTCCCAATTCACAACGGGTCACTGGAGAAAACTGATACAGATGATTTAGCGGCAGAGACAGTGAGCATCATATCATCGAGAAAGCTCTTCAGAACGATGAGGTAGCTATTGATCTTGCGTGCAGCTATATTAATGTCTCTGTCTCGGCACAGGATGGTGATATCATCAGCATAAGCAACGACTTTGATGGCACTTGGGGGGACGGGCAAATCTTCCAGGTAAAGACTGAAGAGAGCAGGCGATATGACTCCTACTTGAGGGACAGCGGCAGCGATCGGGATGCTATTAGAGACATGTCCCTCAAACAGCACTTTTGCTCGGCGCCCTTTTTAATGAGTGCAGTAATCCATCGCTTCTGCCAAGGCGGGAAGGTGGACCTCAATAGCTTCTCCGACAGTATGCCCAAGTTGACAGTGTCAAACGCCTTCGTGAGGTCGAGGGCTACTCCAACAGTGCGTTGAGGCTTGGTGGTGTTGAAGCCATCCAAAACATAGCTCACAATCTCCAGCATCCGCAAACTCGATGCACTTATGTTCGAACACACGTACACCGAGTTTGTGTCAACCACCAATAGGGAACTACTGCAGATTCCATCTTTTATCATTAGTTTACAGTTTCTAAAACTCACCTAGAGTCAACAGATCGGCGGCTGCGGAGCTGAAAACTCTTCCGACTCGAAAGCGAGCGGCCGCAAAGCGTGTCGAAACGCAATCGCGTACCGGAATTCAGTCCAGAGAAGCACAGTATAATGTCGAAGTGTCCAATGGATTGCTTGACTCTGTTAAGTGGGTGGATCTTCTTTGAATTTAGCGGGCCATTGTTAGGAGGGGTCGCAAAGCTTTGACACGAATGGATGGGGGTCGCAATGACGGACGCACTTCGCCCAACGGATTGCTTGACCTTGATTTTTATGAACTCCCGTTAAACCGTGTGGCAACCCTGCTGCTCTTGGCGGGGAGGCACTGCTGTATAGCAGATTGGCCACACTCCATTTTCGCGTGCCGCCATGACTTCCTGGGAGCTATGTGGGATGGCGGGCGCCACTGTGGCGTGGTGCGCCTTGGCCACGCGCATTTCACGTGCCGCACTAAATTTAAGCACCTACCCGGGGTTTCCCTCGGGTAGGTGCTTAAATTTAATCAGGAGAGTCATTGCGGCACGGAAAAATGGGCGTGGCCGAGTGCGATACAGCAGTGCCCCGATCCCACATAGCACCACTCCCCTGAATTTGGCAGGGGAGGTAAACCTCGGGTAAGCCCCCAAATTCAGTGCGGCACGGTCAAGTGGGCGTGGCCAAGTGCATCGCGCCATAGTTGGCTCTCCCCCGTATTGCTTGAGTACAGTTACGGAGCTTCGGGGCGAAAGATATTTTGGCATTGGAGCGCGTTTTCCTATCCGTACTATTCTCGACCACTATCGCGCCGTTTTTATCGATGCAGCAACATTGGTCCTTCACATCGCCGTTTTTATCGATTTTATCGCCCTTGCCGTCCAGTAGACCTATTACCTCTGAATTGGTCTTCCCCTTAACATTGGCATGTATTTTCTGAAGAGTGCAATGCTTTTGTCGCCCATTTTCTAATCGACAAAAACGGCGCGATAGTGATCGAGAATAGTACGGGTAGGAAAACGCGCTCCAATGCCAAAGTATCTTTCGCCCTCGAAGCTCGATAACTGTACTCAAGCATTTCGACCCTCTCCCTAACAACGGCCTCTCTAAATTCAAGGTAGACCCGCCCACTTATCAGAGTCAAGCAATCCATTGGACAAAATGCTTTCGTCATTGCGACCCCCATACATTTTGTCGACGCGGGCAAGACCCGTCCCTTCTAGCTTTTCAGCCCATTCCACAGTTCCTGCATACTCTATCTCGAGAGTTTTTGCCGAGCAGCTAAGGGAAACGTGCGGCAGGCAGACGAGCGTCTTCCCAATTCACAACGGGTCACTGGAGAAAACTGATACAGATGATTTAGCGGCAGAGACAGTGAGCATCATATCATCGAGAAAGCTCTTCAGAACGATGAGGTAGCTATTGATCTTGCGTGCAGCTATATTAATGTCTCTGTCTCGGCACAGGATGGTTATATCATCCGCATAAGCAACGACTTTGATGTCACTTGGGGGGACGGGCAAATCTTCCAGGTAAAGACTGAACAGAGCAGGCGATATGACTCTTACTTGAGGGACACCGGCAGCGATCGGGATGCTATTAGAGGCATGTCCCTGAAACAGCACTTTTGCTCGGCGCACTTTGATGAGTGCAGTAATCCATCGCTTCTGCCAAGGCGGGAAGGTGGACCTCAATAGCTTCTCCGACAGTATGCTCAAGTTGACAGTGTCAAACGCCTTCGTGAGGTCGAGGGCTACTCCAACAGTGCGTTGAGGCTTGGTGGTGTTGAAGCCATCCAAAACATAGCTCACAATCTCCAGCATCCGCAAACTCGATGCACTTATGTTCGAACACACGTACACCGAGTTTGTGTCAACCACCAATAGGGAATTACTGCAGATTCCATCTTTTATCATTAGTTTCCAGTTTCTAGAACTCACATAGAGTCAACAGATCGGCGGCTGCGGAGCTGAAAACTCTTCCGACTCGAAAGCGAGCGGCCGCAGAGCGTGTCGAAACGCAATCGCGTACCGGAATTTAGTCCAGAGAAGCACAGTAAGAGGGCGAGCGGACTTAAATGAAAACTCTCGGATCGATCTTTCTTAAATGCGATTCCATGTTCATTGGCCTTGAATATTCTCCCTAATTAATTTTTTGACACCACGCTCTGCAGAAAGACAGGCTCAGTACAAAAAAATGGAATAGCTCATTCTTGGCCATGCGATTCGTACTCAGGCCCAATTTTCTGAAATCGGAATTCTGAAAGTGCCGTGAAAAGTGGGCGGGGCAATTCTGAAAGCGCCGTGAAAGTGGGCAGTAACATTGAGATTGTCTTGGAACTCGCATGGAAGTATCAATGTAATTTATTGTTTGATTGTTGGAAAATTGACGCGACTAGGGTCTACAAAGGCGGCTTCGACCGGAGAGGTTTTTGTCAAAACTGGCTGTCATTTACTCAGAGATGAAATTTAGACTCTCCGCGCTCTTTTCAGAGTGCAGCAGCCCATACGCCTACAATCTCTTCGCCTAGAAGACAGTATCCAGGTGTGAGACTGAAAACCATCTAATAGGACGATCGCCGCACTTATATTTACTCGTTAATGATATTTAGGTTCCTTCCGCTCTCATTAGAGCGAAGCAGCCCACACGCCTAGAATCTCTGCCTAAAGGAAAGTTGCGAGGTGTGAAGCTGAAAACGATCTATTTGTACAATCGCCGCGTTAGATGCGTGTCGAGTATGGATTCGACTCGATGACAAGGTGTTTTTGAGCACAGCCAGGGAACGCGCAGCTAGGGGAACAGCTTGCTCCTATTTTATTTCGAATTTAAGCACGTGCCTCAACAAATACATTTAATGCGTACATGAAACTCGATGACAAAAAAGTTTCTAAACAATAAAAGCGAGCGACGCATTTTTGATGCGGGGTTCAGATGTCAGTAGAGTCGCCGGTTCAGTAACCCGCGTTCGCAGTACTTGGCCCGTCTAGCCGCTGGAGACCTTGTCCAACCGCTGGCTGGGATAGCGCTTTACTACCTTGTAGCACCTGCTCCTGCGATTGAAATTATCAGGAAGTGCTCATGTGATGAAATTATGCAGCACGTGCTTTGCGATAGAGCCTTTCGATGGGTGTAGTCCTTTGAGTTGAATGCATAATCGACACGTATCGAATTTGGCGATTTTCTGAGTATCTATTATGATTCTAGCAGAGCACGTATTTTTACGATTTCAAGTCCTGATAACTCGCTTTCACCGTACCGATTTTTTTCTTTTCAGGGGTTTTGCTAAAAAAAGACAATAGTCGAACACTATTTCGATTAAAATATTGTTGATCGGGTTGGACTCGGTCGGCTGTAATGAAGAGTCGGTAGTAGGGCGACTCATTGATTTTTCAAAAGAAGGCAGATCTGCTTCAAATGCGACAAAAATAGAGTCGAAGGTAGGGCGACTTGAAAAAAAGCATGAAAACGTGCCGAAGTTGCAGAAATTATGTATGGTTCGAATGAAGTGCGGCTCAGTGAGCATTGATGGTAATGGCATAAAATTTCAAAGAATAGAATTTAGGCGAATGAAGGGCGACTCGAAACAAAAAAAAATGTGTGGAAAAAGCTCAAGTTAAGGGTGAGTCGAATGAAGGGCGACTCCAGGAAGCGAGAAAATGTTATGAAAATTCCAAAAATGAAGAGTCGATTGAAGGGCGGCTCAAAAACGAAGGTGAATCAAATAGAGGGAGACTCAAGGAAACGCGAAAATGTATTGGATATTCCAAAAATGAAGAGTCGATCGAAGGGCGGCTCGAAAATGGAGGTGAGTCGAATGAAAGGCGGCTCGAAAGCAGTGGTGAGTCGGAAGAAGGGCGGCTCAAGAAGATATGAAAATGCAATTAGTTTTCCAAAAATAAAGAGTCGATTGAAGGGCGCTGCGAAAATCGAGGCGAGTCGAATGGAGGGCGGCCTCAAATCACAGGTTTGTCGAATGAATGGAGACTCTAAGAAGGGTAAAGTGGTAACGAAACCCCTAAAAATAAAGAGTATTGAGAGGCAACTCGAAAATAGGAGTCCAAACAAAAACATAGAGGTGAGTCGAAAGAGGTGCGACTCTTGGAAGTGTAAAACTGTAAAGACAATTTTAACAATGAAGAGACGATTGAAGGGTGGCGCCCCAAAAACGGAGGTGATTCGAATAGAGGGAGACTTAGGGAAACGTGAAAATGTGTTGTAAAATCCAAAAATGAGGAGTCGATCGAAGGGCGGCTCGAAAATGGAGGTGAGTCGAATGAAGAGCTGCTTGAAAACGGGCTAGGGACCCGAAGGGCCACTGTGTGCAACAAAGCAATTAGCGGTATCTAACATGATATTTATCGCTGAGGTAATCCGTAATAAGCCAGCAATTCACCTCGAAGATATGCACTACGTGCAGTATACTTTTCCAAATATATGGAAGATGTCAATGGAAGAGCTGTGATGAGGGTGTAATTAATGGGAAAATAATCATTCTATACGTAGGCAGAACAGCGCTGCTATAGTGATCTACATCAGTCGCTCCTTTGTCAACTAACAGCCATCTGTGCAGCGGTGTAACCGCTTATGTGTAGGCGATAGGTTTCAATTAGGCTGAGAAAACCCTCGCTATTTTAGTGTGGCTGAGTTTGCTAGCTGTCCGCCACGGGCTTGGAATCCGGTGGTTCATTCAAGCTTTATATCATCTCCAAGTTGATTTCATTAGCACGTTTGGGAACTGGTGCCCTTTGTTCAGTGGCTTTCATTCCTCCTGGGGAACAAGGGTGGAGACAGCGGGAGAGGTAGGTATTGCAGGAGACGCAATATACGCGCATACGCACGCGTTAGAAACCAGTGAAATTGTACCCAAAGGCAAAGGTACGTTACCTTAAAGTCAAGTGGCTGCCCCGGGCTAGGGACCCGAAGGGTCACTAGTAATAATAATAATAATAATAATAGTAATAATAATAATAATAATAATAATAATAATAATAATAATAATGATAATAATAATAATAATAATAATAATAATAATGACTTACTTACTTTGACAAAATAATAATAATATTAATAATAATAATAATAATAATAATAATAATAATAATAACTCTGTTCTTTCTACTATACAGTTAAGAATTCAGTATTGTTGGACCGTCGAAAACATCACTTATTGTTAGAAGATGAATTCAGAGAAGGGAGTTCTGTAGGAAAGCGCTTCAGCAAACATCAAACATCACTGCGAAATTCGTTTTAAACAGTTCAAACTAGCAGGATGGAATAGAACACAGGGTAATCTACCGCCTGGGAAAGAGGCTCTGTAATAAGAAAACATGAAACGTCTGACGGATAGCTTAGCCAGAAAGGACTGTCAGAACTATCTAGGCAGTCATATACTTCTGTTTATATGCCTTCCGGGTACTTGTGGAAGTGCCATCCTAGCTGCCCGAGCAATAAGACACATAGGCAAATGTGAGCAACTTTCCTAGATGAGATCGAAACGCTGAAAATGGCGAACGCAGTATCAGCACACCGCGAGCCGCGAAAATAGCCCGAAAATGCCGCAAATTTACCGAGAGGTGTCAGCAAATCAGCTCCAACTGTACCGCTAAAATATCAAGAATTTGCACCAAAATTAACGCGATTTTACCGATAAGACCCTTGCGAATTCAGTATGCGAATACGGCTATAACACAGTCATCATTGCAATGAGAGCTTCCTAGTGCAGCAGCCGAAATCGCTCAGTCGATAACGTAGCATACATTGTACGAAACGATGGATTGATAAGAGTTGATGGTTCGAATATTGGTATGCACTGGCAAAAGTAACGGTAGAGCCCCCGGAAAATCCAGGTATCGTCGCACTGCCACCTGGTCGAGGCCTTGATTCTGCCGCGAGTCTGCCGGGAATCTATTGCTTCTGCTCCGGTCTGGCAGCACGGGGTGAATTATCGGCAGATTTTCGGTACAGTCCGGGTACTTCTTTTAAAAACTGGTTTTGAGCTTTGATATGAACTCAATTCCACCCACTTAGCCCCGTCCTCTTCGACGATGACATCACCAACTCAGCCATAGTCCTAACCACTTCATTATTAAAAGTCATACAATAAGATTTAGCTACTGCCTAACAAATTCAGGAGCTACCTATACACTTCAGTTATAATTAGTAAGTACTGATCGGAAACTCTTGCCTTCTTCATCTTATCGGCCATTGTGGAACTCCGCATCAGAAGCGCCTAAAGGCGGCAATATCGTACCGCATGTATCATAGATCTTTGGTAGACAGAGCTGTGGGCTCAGCAGAACATGGAAATAGATGAAATGAATCCTGTCCAACATGACACAATCAGGACATTCATCGAGGACTGGCCGACAATCCTTACAGGCTTTGAAGTACGTAGCATGGCCACACCGGGCACATACGAGAGTTGCGCGAGAGCGCCTAGAGAGGCCGGCCACACTATCATGAACAATAGGGAGCACACCACCGAATATGTATTTGCGTTGGCCAGACGATAGATAGTCAGCGACTAATCGTGTGGGCTCAACCATCAGCAGCATCCTGAATGTGAGCTCGGAGGGAGCCCAACAGTGACGGTCAACAGTAAATCGGTGTGCGTATCCTACGGCGTTGTTGGGGGGGGGTGGGCAGACGACAGAAGGAAATGGTAGCAGTGGGCAGGATTCTTGACGGTGCCGATTAGAAGCTGCTGAGACTGAAACAAGAAATACTGCTCCGCCATAAGTAAGCTGCTTTTCTGGTGTAGATGGTAGGCAGGCGTCGATTTCGTGCGCTCGCAACGAGTCGGAGCGCAGCGTTCTGCACTCGCTGCAGCTTGCACCAGGACGTATCAGAGAGATGCCTAGTCTGAACCGGGGCACCGTACTCTAAAACCGGCTCTATCATGGATCAATACGTTGTGCATAGAACTTAGTTGGTGTTGCCCCAGGCGGAGCCAACCAGAGTACGTTGAGTACGCAACCACATAATGCGCGTTGCGTAAGCTGGTAACAAGAGCCGCTACCAGCTTACGTAACACGCAGTATGCTGTTGCATAAGCTGGCAACGGCAGCATGGATACGTGAATTCCTCATCGAAAGTATAGAGGAATCTATGTAGACACCGATTAAGCGGGTATGCTTCTATGGGGGTATCTCGTGGCCGCCCTACAAAACTTTGGGATGGAGCCGATGTTTTGCTGTAGCCATTGTACATAGAGTGACGCTGGACTTGAAGGCTGAGACCTTGAGTAGTTTTGTTTTGAGATATACAGCCAGGCTGCCGTTTATCGTAGCAGTGGCACGATCAATATAAGGGTCTGAGCAAATAATAGTATCGTTGGTGTCTCATAGAGAGATAGCCGCGCTCAGCCGTTGGGAGCGAAATCGTCCGATCAATAGCCACTCTCCCTTCGTTTTCTCGTGCGCAATTTTTTCCGGCAAGCAGCGTCGCGGCGATTTCTCATTCAGTGATTGACGATAATGTCAACAGCATACAGTTCATCTCCACACTGCCGTTCAGTCCGCAAAGTGCACGCTGATTGCGAAAGCATGCTTCGGCGCGGTAGCAAGTATCCTCAGACAGGGATATGGCATCACCCGAGCGGTGGAATCACCCGGGCACCGAAGGCAAATACCGCCTGGGTGTTTCCACATCCCCGTCTGAGGATACTCGCAACCGCGCCGCAGCAATCAGCGTGCACTTTGCGGACTGAACGGCAGTGCGGAGGTGAATTGTACAAGCACAAGTAAATATTAGATAGCGGCTCAGGGATGTTGAATAGAAATAGCGAGAATAGACTGGGTGATAGTATCCCGCCCTACGAGATACCAGCCTTCAGCGGAATCGAAGACGAAACATGTCTAACAAACTTGACACGAATGGATAGATTCTTGATGAAGCTATTTATCCATCTCTTGCACCAGCTAGGCAATGCCGAATCCAGAATAGATTTAGATAGGAGCTGGATATTGACGTTATCAAACGCAGCAGTAAGATCGATGGCGACAAGGAGGCTTACAACAGCAGAGGCCTTCAGAATGAGGCAGGCGATAATATGCCCACTGATTGAGGTCCAGGACGTGATGGTCAAAATCTCCTTTTTTGAACCCATGCTGGTGAACGTTGTGGTGTATTATGTTCTAGAGATGCGGGTTGACGACTCTCTCCGCAAGCTCAGCAAGGGGGGAAAGGAGGAAAATAGGACAGTGGGAGGAGGCTTGCGCCGGTGGCTTGCCGGGCTTGGAGATGGGGAGAACCACGGCTTGCTTCCATTGAGCAGGAGCAGTACCACAGAGAAACGACGAATCGCTGAGCAGCTCCATGTTGAAATCAGGATCGAACCGAGAATTTAGCCCAATAACCAGTTAGTACGTGCGTGGCCGAAGAAGAAGGAAACAGCCACTATCCAGCCTTCAATTTTATAGACTTCTTCGAATTTTCGAAGGCACTCTGAAAAAAAACTAGTTTGAGCTATGTCATCTTCCATGTGTGCATCTCCTCCTTAGATCCGCAGGACAGGACTCAGCATCGAAACTTATGCCTTTGTCCATTGAAAGCGTTCTGACGAAGTTCTTCTGGTTTTTCTCCTATTCTAGTTTACATTATTTTCTTTGTATATTCTGCAGACGTCAAAGTCTGTTTAAACTTTATTAGCGACTTGTAAGCATGTCGATAAGTGGGGTAAGTCACTCCTACGCAAACAGCAAATCTAAAGGTGGGTTCTCTCATCCACCTATTTGCAAAATCAACACTTTCGACTTTTCGGTCGAACGCATCGGCAGACTCTAAGTCCATGGGTTACATGTTTTAAACATATGGTTTCCACTTTCGATTTAGTCTGATGCATGGACCGAGCGGATGGCCGCGCAGGGTCGGCGGCTTCACTGAAGAATGGGTTTTCGATTTGCGCGGGGTGATCTACCGTCGCAGCCCCGTCCCTTGATGAGACTAAAATTATTGCGCGAACTCTAACAGTGGGATGCTGAGGGGAGGTAGAGCTCGCTTAGGCATCTTTCATAGTCCTCACCGCAAGCGCGGCACGCGCGTGACGCGCGGGACGAGCGGTGGACTATGAAACTTTTCCCCGCGCGGCACGCGCGGGAGGAGCGGACAGCCACTATGAAATCTCCAGCGGCACCGCCATGGCGGTGCGGGTAAAAGTCGGGCCTCAACTGGGACTTGTACAGAAATTCCTGGCTTGCATTCGCGTATGCGGTGGCGCAGGATAGTCCCAGAATTATTTACGTTGAAGTGAACTCAAATCGAGAAGCAATCATTGATTGAAACGGTAAAACCGCCACGGCGCTTTGGGCGGCGCCGCTATGGCGGTGCTGATGGACTATGAAAAATCTTACCGCGCGTGCCGCGCGGTAAGAACTTTCATAGTCCACCGCCCCTCCCGCGCGCCACGCGCGTGCCGCGCTTGCGGTGAGGACTATGAAAGATGCCTTAATAATTTCAGTCTGATGAATGGACGGGGCTGCGACGGTAGATCACCCCGCGCGAATCGAAACCACATTCTCCAGCGAGGCCGCCAACCCCGCACGGTCAGCCGCCAGATCCATGCGTCAGACTAAATCGATTACGGAAACCATAGGTCTATGGTATGCATATGTATGTATCTGCTTCATAGAACCTGTTCTTTTCGGCGACTATGCGACACAAACGTACCATAGGCCTTAGGGTGCGTGCTGAAAATGAATTGATGGAGATCGTGCGTGGTTATATTCTGAAACATACATTCATTTGCGTAATCATCCTGCCTAGACATCCGAACCATATCACCCATGTGATTTGTTCAGAAAATGCACAGGTTTCAAGCAGAAACATGATGCGTAAAACCCCTTGTGCATTCAAAAAATTCTCAAAAGGCTGTAAAAATCCGTTATAGGGATACATACTAATCGCGCATGCTTTTTTTCCAGAGATCGAATGAGAATTTGTGTCCGGATCTGATAGCATTTGTTTTCGTGACGGTGAATCTATCTCGAAATTATGCATTGGATAAGACTGTTCTAGTTTGGGCCTTGATTGCATTGATGGATCGACAGCACAAATACGCAGTGTATTGGCGAAATCAAAGAGAAGGAAGCGTTTAATTTTGCTACTACTTTACTTCCCACCAGCTAGGGTATCAAAACACTGCTGACTAACATCTGTTTATTGAAATCCTGGAAACCTGATCATGTTTCCTAGCGTGAAGACTTCGTATATCTAAAAATGAGTTCATTCTGCTTGACCAAAACAGGATAAAATCGTACTAAAATGCGCGATGTTTCCGGGTCAGAAATCATGACCGAAATTTTCATTTTTGACCTAACATTTTTCGACCGCTCCGCTGCTCGTTCGAAACTTACGTAAACACGAGACCCTGGCGGAAGGCAACTGCGATGTGAGTAGGAATTACATCAACTCTGCGGAAATCTGAAAAAGGCTAATCGATTTTCACGGAATTCGATCAATTTCAGTTGAAGAAACTGAAATATTCGATCACGAAAACACCAAAGCGTTTCGGGAAATATTATTATCGAAGTGTTCGAAATGTTTGAAATTTCCTTGAATAAAACAAATAAAAATATAGACAAGTATCAGAGGAAGTGTCCAATTAATCATTCGAACGGAACAGAACAATAGTAGAAAAGAGGTCCAAGAAAGAAAGAAGAAAACTGACTGCGCGTACTGCAACCTGTCGTAGGCGTCTTGAATTCTTCCAAATCGCTCAATATGGTGCAAACTCGAAAAAAAAAGGATATTTTTTTGTGTTCAGCACCTCAGAAAACCCTTCAGGCAAAATCAGCTAAATAGAAAACATTGACGGTATGAGTAGCTCAACACATCGCAATCTCTCTGGCAACTGAAAACTGACTTCACATCCGTACTTAGTTGTAGTATTTTCCATCAACCCACCCGGGAGCTTGGAACTGTTCCAGCGCGTATTTGATATGGGTCGCTTGGTATCACGTGTCGACTGATATTTCACGCGATATCAATCGGCACATCAAACACACGCAGAAATTGCTCCAAACATCTCGGTGGGACTCTGAGGGGCTAATGCAGATCACCACATTAGCATCTGAACTGATCCCAGAAAAAAAAACGCAGCCGTCACGGCCAGATTGATTCTAAACCATATGTTTCTTATAAACGAAGACGGGCCTAGATACACAGGGGAGGGTAAATATTCGTGTTTTGAGATATCACCGCTCTACCACAACATTTGTTTTGCTCCATTCTGTAGTCAATTTACACTACTTATGCAATATTACATAAACCATAATCTTTCTCAGATGAGTCCGTTCGTAACAAGCAGCGAAGCGGTCGGTCATTGCAAAATATAACAATAAAATAGTGGGGTTTTCACATGATAAGCCCTTACTCCGACTGGCTCAAAATGAGGGATAAATGCTATACCTGTCGTGAATGCATTTACTATACTACTCACTACTATGCAGTGTTACGCACAGAACATTTATTCTTTGAACCAAACTAATTCACTAGTAAAACCTAGATTTTTTTCATCAGCTTTTAGACTTCAATAGAATTAACCATAGACGTTTTCTTTAAAATGTTCACGGACACGGAACGAGCCGTGTATCAAATTGAACTGAGTCGTATAGAGTTGATTACAAGTTGATTTCCGAGCAAGGCAGGAGGTAGCGGTAAAAAAATACACCGCAGGTTTGATCGAAGGTAAATGCAGGCCTGTTAAAAGTTCTCACTGCCTACACTGCTCCAATAATCGTTAGTGATTCCACAGCAAAAATGCGTTCGTGCATAAATGAAGTTAACGTAGGCGAAAGCGAATTCTTGACGCTGTTCGGCCGCTGCTGTGGCTGGCGCGCTCCAGTGGATATGCGCATCGGAATTTGTTCCCACGGCGTTTCAGTGGCTTCTGCGACGGATGCATCATATGTCGGTTCAACACACCCACCCCTTTTCAGAATTGTAGGATGGTGAGGATAAATTGATAGAAGCGTCTTTAGTTTGAATAGTTGATCGCCGGGTCCCTAAGGAAACAACAGGTTCACAAATAATGAAATCAATAAATTCATAATAGAACGTAGAAAAAAGTATATTCATTTCATGTAAAGTGTGTGTTGATTAATCACCACCTCTTACTGTTAGTGGTGTTGTGGCAGTTAGGTGATAGGCAGGATGGCAGGAAACGGGCAAGGCAAGTCACGGCGGCGGGATAGATAGCGTGGCAGGCAGGAGTTGGAGAAGGCAGGAAGTATGGCTCGATTGGCACCTCAAACTTTGGTAATTAGTCCGGACACCAGACGAATGAGCACAGTGAATTCTCAGAATTAGTGAATAAGCAGGACACATCCACACTAGACAGGAAAGAGAAGTCACAGACAAAATAAGAAAACATGATTTCTAACTCCCAACACACGAATGCCCTACAGGAACCCCAAAAACCAGTTCACTGCGACGCCAACAGTTTGGGCTCTGAAAAAAAGATAAGAAATTTATCCGCGTCGCGGTACGGTATTTTATACTGGTTCATGGCACGAGTGCTGGTTTTGGAGAGCGTTTTCTGTATTTCGACTCATGTGGCGCTTCTTCTTCTCCTTTCTACGACTTTTTCTCTTCTGTGATCACTTCGAACTCCTTCTAGTTAGTTGGACTACTAAACATGACATCAACTACTGAATTACATGGGTAATAGTAGAATAAACCGGGGTTCCGACTATATACATCGTGTAAAAGTCACATTTCCGTGAAAATAGCGTCGCCGCTGGAGTATCGATAACACCAAAAGCCCATAGGATTTTTCTTACTCGAACGCCGCGCCCACGAGATGAGAATAGTCTTCGAGGCGCCGGACATACTTCGCGCACAAGCGCCATAACTGGCATCTTACAACAATTTTGCACAAACCCGGCGTCCCCGCTGGCCCCCAATAATGCGTTCAACCAATGACTAGTATTCGAATATATTCGAAGATCAAATATGTTCGAATAATTGTCATGGCTTATGGTCAATTTCTATAATAATCAAATATCTGGTATTTTTGATAGTTGTTTATGATAATAAGCTAACATCCGCGATTATCGATAGTCTACTTTCAATAATGCTCCACTAACTGGATTTTTCGATCACTCGCCTATTCAAATGAATGATCAACTAGTGTGTTGGAATGTTCATTCGATTGCGAAATTTATGTAAGCACAACTATACTCTCCAGCATGTGTTACGCAGAAAAGATATATCTTTATTCATCAGTGACAGGTATAATAAATTGCAGCCAGCTAAAAAATGATCACAAAGTTGAAAAAAGAGCCGAAGAATAAGGATGGAGTTAGGGTGTGAAACCTACGGTGAGGTCTTGTCAGAGAGGGACACGTAGGCAAAACGGTACGACATACTTTTTCAGACTGGTCATCAAGTGTTTTCACTTGCTGAACACGTCTTTGCCAATTTCCCCGAACTATAGAGATTCTGCTGAAGTCTTCGTCTCTATAGTCAGATGAAATGGATCCAGAACGCTTATTCTGGGATTTGGTGGGTGCAACTAACAATTTGTGTTTACAGCGAACATAGTCGATCATCTCAGTTCTGGAGCATCGTCTAAATGATAATCGAACCTTCGCTGATGAATCCGCATTGACTCGTGACGTGAGCACTCTAAATAGCCTACTATATGTACTCGCCTTACTCTTTGTGTGTGTGTGCCTGTGTGCGTGCGTCTGTGAGTTAGAATGGAAATTTGGTCGACCCGTCGTTACAGTTACCACCCTGCTTTTACACCCACTGACCATGTATGCAGCCCGTTGAGGGTGATTGCCCTTCCATGATAGTGGGCATAGCGGCTAATTATTCACTCTAGTGCACAATATACCACTCGTAGGATCTTGTCAGAAAGAGCGCGAGAATGTCTCTCGAATCTGATTCGTTCTTCTTGAATAACTCCCTTCGAACTCAACTTTGACCGCGGCTATTGTAATATCCATGACCCTGCCGCTGAGAGCCAATGTTTAAGCCTTTGTGAGGGTTATGATGAGGATTAGCGAAGTTTGGGAATTAGCCAGGTCTCAAATCGTGGTTCCATCGTAAAGGGACAGAGGCCACAAACGCATCCTTTTACCATGATGCCATAAGAAGAAACTTGGCTGATTCCGATATTTCTTTAGTTCTAGACGAAATCCCTTCAAAGGCTACACTACCGGGTGGCCTTCTACGACAGGATCATGTGTATCACCCCTGCTTCGCCTAAAATTGAGTTTGAAGGGGTTTATTTGAAAAGAAGGACAAAGTCGCAAAGACGCGTCCTGACCGAGCCCAACGAGCGGTATTGTAGTTGTGGATTTTTGAATAATTTTTTAAAATCATTTCGAGCAAAATCCAGCTAAAAAAATTTCGGGAAAGAAGTCGAAAATCCTGGCACCGAACGGCCGAATTTGGATTTCCTTAACCGACTTTCTCGAATATCGACAATTAGGATTTTTTCATGAAAAAACATCTCTCGAAACATGTTAGACGAGATTTTTCAAACAGTGTTTCTGGTGATTTGAGTATTAGCAGAGAAATTCAAACAAGCCTATGAAAATCGAAAGTCAAATGAATGAGTATAGTTCTAGGAATTTCTTAGTTTCAAACGACCCGAAAGTTCTCCACGTTGGAATGAGCGAAAAGATTCCGAAATATGTTTTAGAATCATAGTCTAAAAAATGCCGATTCTTCCCAGTTCAACCATAGCTACCGCTACCTGGTAAACCTGTGCTTTTTTCAGACTGGCAAATCATTCTGAATAAGATGGTATCCCCATAAATGAAGCTCGAAACCGGGTCAAAGCCGCATATTTTGAACCTGTTCTGCCTGACTTGGTAGAGTGTCTTACGGGTTTAAATCTACAGTGTTCACACCACTTCAATTCTATTAACTTGTCCGTAACTTCACAAATCTTGACCTTACATAAGAAGAGTAAAGTAAGCAACACACTATGGATCGTAAAATGAGCTTAAGTTCGTGGAAATCTGCAACAAAGCAAGCAGTGGTGAACTGAGATCCGTATATTATTAACCGCGGATCGCAGTCGCTTTCACACATAACGTCGGCATGGATCCGGAAGAGACTTCGCGTTCACTGTTGAAGGTTGGCGCAAACTCGGTGCCATATGCTATAACGTAAGTGCACCGAGTTTGCGTCAACCTCCAATGGGGAACACAAAGTCTCTTTAGGATCCATGCAGATGTTACCTATGGTCGACTCACTAAATCAATCACTATCTCAAGAATTTCTTCCAACGCGCCAAAAAAATAAACTCTCAAAACTGTAACAGCGGCCTGCAACTTGAAGCAAACAGTGATGAAACATACTTTCCAAATGTTTTAGAATACAACAACCGGTGTCAGCGTGCTGGAGTTGTGGTTGCATAAAGATTGCACAGCTTTTTTGAGGAGAGCGAATCCAAGGAACTTATTGAATGCACAGCGGTAATCTGCACTGAAAGAAAGCCTGTAAGCATACAACTTTCCAAATTCTCTTACAGACTGTATTTTCACAAACCTGATAGCATAATACACGAAAAAATTTGAAGCGCATGCCGTGTTCACAAACAGACCGGATAAAAGTGCCATGTAAACATGGTCTAGATGTAGCCATTCTACAATATATACCACAAGCATAGTGCCATTAAATCCGAGGATTACCACTAAGCTTGTCACAATCAGCGATCGATATACTCTGCCCTTCACACGTTCGTCATCTACAAAGCGATATATAAATGTTCAGAACAGAGTAGGGCTATTTCTCGACATTGATTACCGTCACAGTTTTCCACATTTCCACAACATGTTTCGAACTCTCTCCCCTCTTAACCGCTCTAAAACCACTAACTAGGAACCGATCTCAGCCAAAACTTGGGTGGTAGTAATCAATGAGTGGACCGCGAAAGAACCGCGTAGTAAATGCGCAATTAGGAGATGGTCAACGAGCCGTTGAACGCCGGTTAGTTGTAATAAAACACATCCATTTTGAGAAATCGAGAGCAATTAATTCCAACTGCAGCTTCATCCAGGTACTATTTACACCCTTGTGTTGAAGTAAGGCAAGAAATCTGGTTGAAATCCTCACGTGCGAACCTGCAGTTGATGATTGAAAAACTTTATCGCCCAGTTTCGGCGCGGTCAGTTCATTGATTGTCCGTTGTCAAGGCCGGAAATCGTTTCATGCGCTGATCAGGCTAACTGGGGATCGGAGCGCCGTAGAATACGCCAGATATGGATCGGGCTGGCGGACAGCCGGTGCTCCTGCCAAAAGCGCCAGCGCTGGCTTTTAGCCGGCAGGCTGTGCGAGCGCTGGCTTTCCGCACATTGCAATATTGCTCGTGCACACGCCTGTGATCACGTTATCTATCCTTATGCATGTGTTAGCACATGTGCTAACACGTCCATAAGGGTCGATAACATGTGCGTGTTTGTTCGATGACGCCATCGATGACGTCTCGTCTCACGTATTCAACCTGCTGCAGACGCCGTTTCAAACATCGATGCTGGATGCTTCGGTGCTGCTGATGCTCTGTGAGCCATTTTTGATTATTCAAGTCTTGGTATGTTTGAACGTAAAACACGGCAGATTCGAGGCAATGTCTTATCATCGATGCATTTTCTCCTGTTCGAGGCAGTGAGATCTCAACAGATTCCCAGGCAATGCCTTGATTCTGCCGCGAATATGCCGGGAATCTGTCGCCAAGGCTCAGGTCAGGCACCGACGCGGCAGCATGCTGGTAGGTCCTCGGTAGAATTCAGTCAAATCATTCCAGCGCCTTTTCCTGTTTTCAATGGAAAATTTACGCAAAATCATAGAGGCATGTAATTAGAGAACATTTCCCAGCTACACTGGAACCATGGATGTGCGAAAACACGCGATTTCTGTTCCCGTTTCGCATTCATTGGTGCGTATCCGTTTTCCGTCTCTTCAGGGGAGGGGAAGGATATGGGAAAAAATCGGAAGAAAACGAGCCGTTGACCAAGTGCAAGATTTGTCATTTATTCATACTTTTTTCCGTTTTTCGCCTTCCAGTGCATTTTTGTCTATCCGTCTTCCGGGTATTAAAATTTCTTTTCGGATTCCGTTCTCGATTTCCGTGTAAAAATCAATGTCCGATTATCCCTGATCGAATATTTCAAACTTAACCAAAGTTTTCAAAACCCCGAAGTGAGCGGTCATTTGCCCTTGATCAAATATCCACCCCACGATGTGAATTAGTACCGGAAACCGTGTTATCACCGCCCTTTTCACCAATTTTTGAGTAAGGCGTCAATTATGGTGCGGCCTGTACGTAGCCGACAATTACAATGCTAACTAAACGACGCCAAAGTCACGGTAGGTTTCCGACAGTGGCAGCGGTCTCCTACGGGAGTCTGCTAGGAGTCCCAGCCCCATCTGCTATAAGACTCCTGTTCGCCTCCTGCTGGAGTCCTGTTGTTTTCCTGGGGCGGCATGCACGTACGCGGAGGGTTAGGTTGGGGTTAGACAGGGTTTGGAGAGCCGGCGCATTTGATGATGGCGGCGCGAGGGCTGAAAGGGGGTTAGGCTAGCACTGAAAAATCGTTCCCTCGCGAACCCTACCTAGGAGGGCAGGGCAGCCGAAACCCCGTTGAGACCCCAACTATTGATTATCTCCAGCACTCGCACAGCAATCATGAAACGCGCCGACGCCCCAAACCCTGCCTAACCCCAACCTAACCCGCCGCGTACGTGCATGCCGCCTCTGTAGGAGACTAAAACTTGCACAGTAGTTGAACGAAATCTCATTTTGGAGGGAATTTCAAATGTTGCTTCGATTAAGAATCTGAGCCGAATCCTCCGGCTTGTCGTGATATATTTTCTTGAAACGTTTAAATAGTTCATCCATGACTACTTATCTGCTCTATTCAAAAATTGCCTGAGGGCTTGAGCTCCATCATAGATCTTTGCACCCCCGTCGCGTCAAGAACGGAGACCTCCTGATCTCATCACTCGATTTTGGTTCTCTCCTACTCAACGCCAGCGCGGCACGGACGTGCCGCGCTGGCGTGGCGTTTGTGTATGAATACTTTCTACGCGCGTGACGCGCGTGCCGCGCTTGTGGAGACTATGAATACTCCAGCGGCGACGGCATGGCGGAGCGGTGAAGCTGGAATGAATGAGAATGATAAATATCAGTGGATGAAAACGCTAAGACGTTCCGGGTGGCAGTATGATTACTGCAGCGGCGACGCCATGGCGGAGCGGCACGCGCGTGCCGCGCTGGCGTTGAGTAGTATGAATAGCGCCTTATGCGGCGCGAGTTGGCATTGATCGTTCAACGTGTATGTTTGATTGGCCGTTCTTTGGTTTAAGACGTCATATAAAATGCTTGCCTGCGTCGGCTGCGGCTGCCGCGCCACAACTGACGCCCGATGTACCGCGCGCGACGCGCAATGCGGCACTTCGATCTGTAGGAGACCGCTTCTCTCTAGTCCGGTCATCCACACAACAGAATACCTCCTGTGGTTGACCACGGTGGTCGTTTTCTCCCATAGGAGACCGCCGCCAGTGTCGGAGATTATAATGTCGGGCTTATTTCCTTATTAATTGAAATTTTTCGCGCAGTACTTTTACGAATCGAGGCTGAGGTCAGCCCACTTAGAGCCCAACGTCGGGTTTGGCAGCCTGCCAGCTGCTGTCTCGTTATCGATCGATTCTCGCTTGGGCGTCGATCGATTCTCGCTTGGGCGTCTATTTTCTCCACAAAACTTTGGCTCGTAATGCTCCTTCCGAAATGCTTTCGATGGGCGTTTCAGTATAAAATGTATCTTAAGGCCACTCCATCGGCCATATTTTGGATTTGGGCTTCATATATACTTTTTTGTGTGAAGTCTGCTCTTAAAATTTTCGAGTTCTTGTACTGTAATCAAAGAAAATTACGTTTCCAAAGAATTTCTCATTGTTTGAGTGTACTGTGCTTATCTGGGTCAAATTCCGGTCCGCCATTGCGTCTCGACACGCTTTGCGGTCGCGCGCTTCCGAGTCGGAAGAGTTTTCAACGCCGCAGCTGCCGATCTGCTGACTCTATGTGGGTTTTAGAAACTGGAAGCCAAACGAAATTGAAGAAAACTGTATAAAAAAGCCATATCGAGTCGGCTTTGGCGCTGGAAACCCGACTGACTCAGGCGCGTGCGTCCGCAAAGCGTGTCGAGACGCAGTTGCGGACCGGAATTTGACCCAGATAAGCACAGTATGTGTGGGTTATCTATGACTTGCTGTTGCAATGTTTTGTTTTCCTGAGGGTGGACTCTTGTTTTGCTCGTACTGGACCGCCATAAACTATTCCCGTGAACGGCCGTGGTGGTCTTCTACGTAGTTGATGAGAATGTTTTATGGCCACTTGCTTTCGTCATTCTGCAATCCGGAAGAAACATAGACATTGGGTATTTTATTTGGAAGAATTATTGACAAACATCCGTCATTCATTTATCAAAGCACCTCTAAAGTATAGTCAAGAGTGAGGAAAATATCTAGTTTAAGGTCAAATCTAAGGAAGTTCTGCCCGAAAATTCGCTCAAAGGCAGTGTCCGCAATGAAATTGTCTTCAAATTTTCACCAGAAATCAAAAATTCTGGGGTTCATTGCAATTGCCGGCAGATTCTTCGGTTGGCAGCCGTATCGACTAGTGTTTCTGCTTTTTTCCAGTTTTTGGAATTTTCAGCACTCTAATATTTCAAAAGCGGAAGACAGTCATCCAGGGAAGGCGCATGTGATGTCCGGAAAGTTTTTTTTATTGGTTTGTTTCCTGCTGGAAACAGAAGAAGTAGGGGAAAGGAAAAATTTGAAAAGAAAGATGGGGGGTAGGCGAAGGCAAAAAAGTATAGTTCTTGTGGGGCAAAATTCATAACGAAATTTCGTTGCTGGTGGGCCGGATAAGGGTTGTTGGCGGTGAGGGTCGTAGGCTAAAAATATGTCCATACCCAGCTGACCTGGAACTAAATGAATTCATGAATCCAGGCCCTGGTAGCACTTTACCCTGAGTATATACTATGCTTTGACATCGAGCATTTCGAGTCATCATATGAATTAATTAATTTTCTCATAAATGATAGAATGGTTTGAGCTGTCTTGAGTCTCCAGACGACAAGTAAGAGTTAAATTTCTCATAAGTTATATCATGTCGACTTCGAATGATAGTCGACTAATTTTCCGAATAATTGATAACTTTTATTCAGTGAATGCAAAGAATTCTGCCCTGACGTAAATTATGAAAAGCTTACATCTTACTTGCTGCCTGAAAACTGGAGAAAGCTTGAACCATTCTGTCATTTTTTTTTCAATTTCTACCCATGTTAGTGTCTTTTTATTATGTATAATCAGCATCGCTGTTTGACCGTTTGTATTACAGGCCATAAAACGGCCAATGTCTCACCGTCGACTGCGTACCACGCGCTGCGCGACCGCACGCGCGTGGGAAGCAGACGGGTTTTGGCCGCCGCGCGACGAGTTTTGACCGCCGCGCGACGTTTCGGCCGCCGCGCGGCGGCCGAAACTCGTCGCGCGGTGGCCAAAACTCGTCTGCTTCCGACGCACGTGCGGTCGCGCAGCGCGTGGTACGCAGTCGACGGTGAGACATTGGCCGTTTTATGGCCTGTATGTACCTACGTCAATAGAATTGAAATTCAAGAGAAAAATACATTCATAGGATGACTCAAAATTATTCGATGCGAAAGTATAGTATATTCCAGAGGAACAGAAATAGTCCGATGTTTTGTGCTAGGTGTCTCAGTCACGTTTGTTTGTTACCGACTCTTGACTTGTGAATTATTAAAATCTGTTGAATGTCGGTTTTTTACAGTTGCTATCACAAATCTGTTGAAATTGTGTTTTTACTGTTGCAGTTTCGAAAGGTTTATGAGTACTGTTGCATTTAATGGATTGTAGTTGAAGTTAGTGTTACCTGTGCTTTTAATCTCACATAGAGTATAGTGTTACTTACTACGATTATAGGCTTACAAGATGCACACCTACATACGCCGCTTCGCGGCGTACTTGCAAGCGTCTACACTGAGGCATTTAAAAAACGAAACATTGCAAAGTTAGTTGGGCCCCGCATCAAAGTTGGGTCGCGTGCACTTTACCGGCTCTTGACGCACTCCAAGTTGGGTCCCATATACTTTTCCCTGCGCTTCCCCTTCTATTCCAACAGTGCAGTGAGTTTTGCACTTGTGACTGCCACCTTCTCCCGTTCAACCATTGGTTAACAAGCGGTTTACGTGGGGTGTCCCTACGGTCAGCGGGCGGATAACTCATGGCCATCGTGCATTTAACCCCTAGGGTTTTGAAAAGTGCTCTGTTGAGTGCCGTGGGAAGGTTGAAGGCAGTCTTCACGATATTCTTTGATTTTGAGATTAATTGCCCCTTCGATTGTTTGGTCCCCGGGTAGAACTTAAATGTCGAAAAAAATCGAGAAAAACGCACTAGGAGGGCACGAAATCCTCAAAGCTCACCCGGCCTCTCAGTCTCACTGGAACTGTTCGTTGTGACAATAAACTGTTTTGTGGAACCGTCTTGTGCGATTCTCTACTCTCTGTTGCTCCGCAGTTTCTTTCAGACCCTAACTACTAATACTGTTTTGACAAAAATACTCTTCCATTTTTGATTGGCCCCATTTTTCACCGGTGAAAACTACCATGAACATGCTCATCCAGCCGGACAACTAGTCCATGTTATAGAATAATGCCACTGAAATAAGACGTTTTAGTGCGTTTCTCGTAGTTTTTTCGTAATTTTGGTAACACTTTTGTTTTGAGAGGAAAACTCGGGATTGAAAATCATCGTAAACACTGCCTTCAAAAAACGGGTATATCCCAGACGGGGGGGGCACCCAGGATTTATGTATGAAAATGAAAAACAACTCTGATGGAAGATGCTTGATACCGCTATCAATCACTGTTGTTATGAAAATTCTAAAGAAATACTTCGATTGACAGCGTTGGTTAGGTGCTTCATTTCATTTCTGTCTTGAATACTGGGTGCCCCCCCCCGTCTAGGATAGTGCCAGAAAAACAGTTCGAAGTTGGTGATTTTCTCTAATGCAACTGGGTAGACCGAAACCTGCGCAAAAATTTGCGAATTTCAGAAATTCTAACGTTTCCAGCCGAAGCTTTGCCTAGAAAGGTTATTTGGGAGCCTGAATACGAATATGAGATCCATTTTTAGTTTTCGAGACAATCACCGTGAATTACAGTAGAAAGACTACCATTTTTCTATACTTACCTACCGTAATCTTCGGGATGACTGGAAATGGACCTAGTATTCAGGTTCAGCGCCCCATTTTCCTCCTAGGCAAGGTGTGACTAAAAGAGTTGAAATTTGTGAATCCCAAAAAATATGTTTTATTCTGTCGTTTCTGATTAACAAGTTGCACTAAGAATATTCACCAAACTTTGGATTTTTTCTCTACTTCCCCGCCCCGCAACATTTGAAAGATTATTTTGTTGAAGTTCCAGCTTGCTCTGGGTTCAGTCCCAAGTTACGATAACACCATCACAGAAATACACGTATTCCTTTCACTCAGGCAATCGCCGGGGTCGGTGGCCGGTTAAAACGCCCCTTTCCCAGTCAAATTGATCGGATCTTGCTGATCAGCGGAGGTTTCGGCATGACTCATAACTGCCGAAGTTTTTGTGGTAATGTCTCATATGTGGCGGAGATCTCGGGTCGACGTTGCAGTGTCTGCACTGTTTTTCTCTGGTGCTCTCTCGTGTAGAGCGCGTAAATGGCAGCCCACAATGTATACGCTGCCCTTAAATGTGAGATGTTTGTGCTTGTCATTGCTGGTATTGTTCGAGATATCGACGCTCTGGCGGGCGTCGGTGACAGGTTGATTAGCCAATGCTGTCTCTCGACCTGCGACCAACGCCAGCGACTGCAGGGGCCGGATGCATCAACGCGAATGTCGGGGTTTGGGCAGGCGTGGGGCATGCAGGGCAGCGAAACCGGCACGCTAAGCTGGCAGGGGCAAGGGCAGTTAGGGGCACTGCCCCTGACTGCCCCGGCTGGGGCAAGAATGACAAAGCGTATGTAATTAAAACATGACGCAGTAGTCAACCAACATCATTTTTTTATTTAACCTAACGTAAACATTTGCTTGCTTGAAATCATTGCTTCTGAAGGCTTAAAATCCAAAAATGGTTCCAATTCCGTGTGCTTTTCTTCACATACCATCCTTTTATGGCATTTTGTTCTTTTTCTGTCACCGTTTTTAATGGGAAAATCTATGATACTGCTTCCATTTTGTTTCTCCATTGAATTTCCGTATTCCTTATATGGGCCATGGACAAATGTATAATAGTTTTTGAGAATGCGAAAATTCAGAAAATTTGGTTTAAAAATTTTTTTTTGAAAGAAGTGGGTTTCAGGACGTGTATGAATCACACATTTTTTCGAAATTCCACTCGTGCTGCTTGCTAAATTTTGTTATTTTTCTCCTACTGAATTCGTTCGGTGGATCCTTCGAATTTTGTAAGAAATGTGTAATAAATTCAGCCTCCCATCGGTATTGTTCGGGATATCGACGCTCTGACGGGCGTCGGTGACAGGTTGATTAGCCAATGCTGTCTCTCGACCTGCGACCAACGCCAGCGACTGCAGGGGCCGGATGCATCAACGCGAATGTCGGGGTTTGGGCAGGCGTGGGGCATGCAGGGCAGCGAAACCGGCACGCTAAGCTGCCAGGGCAGGGGCAAGGGCAGTTAGGGGCACTGCCCCTGACTGCCCCGGCTGGGGCAAGAATGACAAAGCGTATGTAATTAAAACATGACGCAGTAGTCAACCAACATCATTTTTTTATTTAACCTAACGTAAACATTTGCTTGCTTGAAATCATTGCTTCTGAAGGCTTAAAATCCAAAAATGGTTCCAATTCCGTGTGCTTTTCTTCACATACCATCCTTTTATGGCATTTTGTTCTTTTTCTGTCACCGTTTTTAATGGGAAAATCTATGATACTGCTTCCATTTTGTTTCTCCATTGAATTTCCGTATTCCTTATATGGGCCATGGACAAATGTATAATAGTTTTTGAGAATGCGAAATTTCAGAAAATTTGGTTTAAAAATGTTCTTTTGAAAGAAGTGGGTTTCAGGACGTGTATGAATCACACATTTTTTCGAAATTCCACTCGTGCTGCTTGCTAAATTTTGTTATTTTTCTCCTACTGAATTCGTTCGGTGGATCCTTCGAATTTTGTAAGAAATGTGTAATAAATTCAGCCTCCCATCGGTATTGTTCGGGATATCGACGCTCTGGCGGGCGTCGGTGACAGGTTGATTAGCCAATGCTGTCTCTCGACCTGCGACCAACGCCAGCGACTGCAGGGGCCGGATGCATCAACGCGAATGTCGGGGTTTGGGCAGGCGTGGGGCATGCAGGGCAGCGAAACCGGCACGCTAAGCTGCCAGGGCAGGGGCAAGGGCAGTTAGGGGCACTGCCCCTGACTGCCCCGGCTGGGGCAAGAATGACAAAGCGTATGTAATTAAAACATGACGCAGTAGTCAACCAACATCATTTTTTTATTTAACCTAACGTAAACATTTGCTTGCTTGAAATCATTGCTTCTGAAGGCTTAAAATCCAAAAATGGTTCCAATTCCGTGTGCTTTTCTTCACATACCATCCTTTTATGGCATTTTGTTCTTTTTCTGTCACCGTTTTTAATGGGAAAATCTATGATACTGCTTCCATTTTGTTTCTCCATTGAATTTCCGTATTCCTTATATGGGCCATGGACAAATGTATAATAGTTTTTGAGAATGCGAAATTTCAGAAAATTTGGTTTAAAAATTTTCTTTTGAAAGAAGTGGGTTTCAGGACGTGTATGAATCACACATTTTTTCGAAATTCCACTCGTGCTGCTTGCTAAATTTTGTTATTTTTCTCCTACTGAATTCGTTCGGTGGATCCTTCGAATTTTGTAAGAAATGTGTAATAAATTCAGCCTCCCATCGGTATTGTTCGGGATATCGACGCTCTGGCGGGCGTCGGTGACAGGTTGATTAGCCAATGCTGTCTCTCGACCTGCGACCAACGCCAGCGACTGCAGGGGCCGGATGCATCAACGCGAATGTCGGGGTTTGGGCAGGCGTGGGGCATGCAGGGCAGCGAAACCGGCACGCTAAGCTGCCAGGGCAGGGGCAAGGGCAGTTAGGGCACTGCCCTGACTGCCCCGGCTGGGGCAAGAATGACAAAGCGTATGTAATTAAAACATGACGCAGTAGTCAACCAACATCATTTTTTTATTTAACCTAACGTAAACATTTGCTTGCTTGAAATCATTGCTTCTGAAGGCTTAAAATCCAAAAATGGTTCCAATTCCATGTGCTTTTCTTCCCACACCATCCTTTTATGGCATTTTGTTCTTTTTCTGTCCCCGTTTTTAATGGGAAAATCTATGATACTGCTTCCATTTTCTTTCTCCATTGAATTTCCGTATTCCTTATGTGGGCCATGGACAAATGTATAATAGTTTTTGAGAATGCGAAATTTCAGAAAATTTGGTTTTTAAAATTTTTTTTGAAAGGAGTGGGTTTCAGGACATGTATGAATCACGCATTTTTTCAAAATTCCAATAGTGCTGCTTGCTTAATTTTGTTATTTTTCTCCTACTGAATTCGTTCGGTGGATCGTGCAATAAGAAATGTGTAATAAATTCAGGCTCCCATCGGTATTGTTCGGGATATCGACGCTCTGGCGGGCGTCGGTGACAGGTTGATTAGCCAATGCTGTCTCTCGACCTGCGACCAACGCCAGCGACTGCAGGGGCCGGATGCATCAACGCGAATGTCGGGGTTTGGGCAGGCGTGGGGCATGCAGGGCAGCGAAACCGGCACGCTAAGCTGCCAGGGCAGGGGCAAGGGCAGTTAGGGGCACTGCCCCTGACTGCCCCGGCTGGGGCAAGAATGACAAAGCGTATGTAATTAAAACATGACGCAGTAGTCAACCAACATCATTTTTTTATTTAACCTAACGTAAACATTTGCTTGCTTGAAATCATTGCTTCTGAAGGCTTAAAATCCAAAAATGGTTCCAATTCCGTGTGCTTTTCTTCACATACCATCCTTTTATGGCATTTTGTTCTTTTTCTGTCACCGTTTTTAATGGGAAAATCTATGATACTGCTTCCATTTTGTTTCTCCATTGAATTTCCGTATTCCTTATATGGGCCATGGACAAATGTATAATAGTTTTTGAGAATGCGAAATTTCAGAAAATTTGGTTTAAAATTTTCTTTGAAAGAAGTGGGTTTCAGGACGTGTATGAATCACACATTTTTTCGAAATTCCACTCGTGCTGCTTGCTAAATTTTGTTATTTTTCTCCTACTGAATTCGTTCGGTGGATCCTTCGAATTTTGTAAGAAATGTGTAATAAATTCAGCCTTCCATCGGTATTGTTCGGGATATCGACGCTCTGGCGGGCGTCGGTGACAGGTTGATTAGCCAATGCTGTCTCTCGACCTGCGACCAACGCCAGCGACTGCAGGGGCCGGATGCATCAACGCGAATGTCGGGGTTTGGGCAGGCGTGGGGCATGCAGGGCAGCGAAACCGGCACGCTAAGCTGCCAGGGCAGGGGCAAGGGCAGTTAGGGGCACTGCCCTGACTGCCCCGGCTGGGGCAAGAATGACAAAGCGTATGTAATTAAAACATGACGCAGTAGTCAACCAACATCATTTTTTTATTTAACCTAACGTAAACATTTGCTTGCTTGAAATCATTGCTTCTGAAGGCTTAAAATCCAAAATGGTTCCAATTCCGTGTGCTTTTCTTCACATACCATCCTTTTATGGCATTTTGTTCTTTTTCTGTCACCGTTTTTAATGGGAAAATCTATTATACTGCTTCCATTTTGTTTCTCCATTGAATTTCCGTATTCCTTATATGGGCCATGGACAAATGTATAATAGTTTTTGAGAATGCGAAATTTCAGAAAATTTGGTTTTAAAATTTTCTTTTGAAAGAAGTGGGTTTCAGGACGTGTATGAATCACACATTTTTTCGAAATTCCACTCGTGCTGCTTGCTAAATTTTGTTATTTTTTCTCCTACTGAATTCGTTCGGTGGATCCTTCGAATTTTGTAAGAAATGTGTAATAAATTCAGCCTCCCATCGGTATTGTTCGGGATATCGACGCTCTGGCGGGCGTCGGTGACAGGTTGATTAGCCAATGCTGTCTCTCGACCTGCGACCAACGCCAGCGACTGCAGGGGCCGGATGCATCAACGCGAATGTCGGGGTTTGGGCAGGCGTGGGGCATGCAGGGCAGCGAAACCGGCACGCTAAGCTGCCAGGGCAGGGCAAGGGCAGTTAGGGCACTGCTCCTGACTGCCCCGGCTGGGGCAAGAATGACAAAGCGTATGTAATTAAAACATGACGCAGTAGTCAACCAACATCATTTTTTTATTTAACCTAACGTAAACATTTGCTTGCTTGAAATCATTGCTTCTGAAGGCTTAAAATCCAAAAATGGTTCCAATTCCGTGTGCTTTTCTTCACATACCATCCTTTTATGGCATTTTGTTCTTTTTCTGTCACCGTTTTTAATGGGAAAATCTATGATACTGCTTCCATTTTGTTTCTCCATTGAATTTCCGTATTCCTTATATGGGCCATGGACAAATGTATAATAGTTTTTGAGAAAGCGAAATTTCAGAAAATTTGGTTTTAAAATTTTTTTTGAAAGGAGTGGGTTTCAGGACTTGTATAAATCACACATTTTCTCAAAATTCCACTCGTGCTGCTTGCTAAATTTTTGTTATTTTTCTTCTACTGAATTCGTTCGGTGGATCCTTCGAATTTTATAAGAAATCTGTAATAAATTCAGCCTCCCATCTGCTCGTTTAATTTGTGATCGTGGAAAGTAGGTTTTCGTTCAACAATCCTTCCCATGACTCTAAAAATAACCACCTGGATTCCACTAAAAAAACTGCCGGTAATCTGTCGCTTAGGTGCGGGACCTAAGCGACACATTTCCCGTAGACTCGCAGTAGACTCAAGGCACTGCCTGGATTCTACCAAGATCCCACTGCCTCAGCTAGGCAAATATGCGGCAATTCCGGGATTCCTAATCTACCGCAATTCTTGCCTCTGCATCCCAAGATGCGAACCAACAACCATTACCAATCCATCGCTTAGTAGTGCGCCGCTTTATCGACTGAGCCATACCCGCTGTCGTACTAGGGCGATCTCATTCCAATTGTGGCTGTCTTATCGTGGAATTTTCGCGCCACTCCTTGGTAAAGTTGCGTCATATTTGCGGGAATTTCCCGGTATTCCGGCGGTAATTTTTACGATAAATCTGTGCAGAGATGTGTCGGTAAATTCGCACAATTTTTGCGGTACTTTCGAGGCTCGCGGCATTTTCGCGTCAAATTCTCGGGTAAATCGAAGTCCGCGATGAACTCCCTGCAAAGTCCTGGCAATCCGCTCCAGAGGAATGAAAGAGATTATCTTTTGAAAACTAAAAAAAACTTCATCGAAACTCGTTTTTGTATATTAATACTGCATAGTGATGAGAGAAAATTACGTAAGTGGAGATTTTTTTGGGTAATCGCGATAGGTTATTGATGTTGATGCGCCTGATTACGAGTCAGTTGAATTAAGGAGTTCAATTTGTGGAACGAACACCTTATATTGGTTCTTCTCGTTCTTGCTTAAAGGCAGTGTTCACGATGATTTTCGTTTCTAAGTTTTCCACTCAAAACAAAGCGTTGGCCACCGAGTGTTACAGCAATTACGAAGAAACGGCGAGAAACGCAATAAAACGTAATATTTCTGTCGCGGATGCGACGGTGACTGGGGGCGGACCGTGAGGCCCCGGCCTGTTCACCACTATGCCAGCCGCTTGATGGCGGGGCACACCCGCGCCAGCCGCGGCGTCCCGCCCCCTTCCTCCGCGCTGCCTATATAAGGCGGCTGTCCTCGGTTCAGTGGTTCTACCCGGCGCCGGATGGCGTTGGCCTACAGTACCCATTGGTACTGCGCTGCTCTGGCAGCGATGGCCTACCGGGGGGCTCCGTCCCCAGCAGCTCTGGCTGCTGAGGAAACCGGCATCTGGGCGCCAGCTCGGCCTAGACCGAGCGGCCCGGAGGTTGGCGGAGGCCCAACGGCTTCTGGCATTAGTCACCGCTAGGGATGTGCGGTTGACTAGTGGGAGAGGTGCGATACTACGCCACCACGTACTACGCAATCTATATTACGCCGTGGTAGACTACGCTATCTACTACGCGCTGTGGGATGTGAGCCAATTGAACCGTTAACTGTAAGGCGAACCCTGTAGATGCCTTTAGGTGTTAGTGCCTTAAGGATAAAGGGTTATAACTTACCACTGTGTACCTTGTACCTGTGTTGGTGTTTATATAGCGCTGCTATATCGGTGTCAATATGGTTGGCTTGTGTTGTTGTGCTATTACGCTGGTACTACGCGGACTATCCCCTTTGCCCCCATACATGTTGGTTAGTTGGGTTACGTGGCTTGCTAGTGCGGCTGTCCCAGGTTAGTGGACAAGGTGATCCCCAGTGAACGCGAGGACTCCGCCTGCTTGAGGGGAGCAGGTTGCGAGATAACCTTGCGGTAACGGGGCGAGCTGACGGATGCATAGTAGCCATCGATGCGTCGCGATAGTGGGCCGGGGAACCAGGGATCTAGTGAGATCCTTCTAGGTGTTGGCCACACCGCTATCCAGGGTTATCATACCCGTGGGTCGGTCCATGCATGATGCGTTCGCATCGTGCTAGGAACCATAAATCCCATCGCGTTCGCGACATGGTGCAATGCGGCCAAGTGGAATTCGCAACCCAAGTACCCGCTGTTACTGTTTGGGAACAGTGAAGAAAACGGGCACTCCACGCTCCATTCAGGTCACCTCCAAGTAAGGAGGATCGACGAGGGTAGGAGCAGGCAACTTAGTTGCCAACCTTCGTAACCCTTAGCCCGAGGAGCGACCTGCAGACCGAGATGCTAAGCGCGCTCGAAGGTGGGGGTGCACCGTTCGGCAGGTGGTGGCAGCCCTGTCGGACACCGCATCCAGACGTCACCACTGGAGAACACGCAATGCTCGGGAAGGTAGCTTTCGGAACCACACGAGGATCGCCACCCGAGAGAGAGCAGCCCCCCTAGGCCAGAGGACACGGGCATCCGGGCCTAGTTGAGAGGTCGGCCGGATGTGTGGCTTGGTCAATCCCGATACGTGCGCCATGTTTCTCACGACGGGATCGGGAAACCTGACGGACTGCCAGGTTGACGCCGCCGTTGCTCGTTGCCAGGTAAGTGCCTCTTGGGCGCCACCTCCGGAGGGTTCTGGACTTCCTCACTTGTAGGAAGCTTCCGACGGCTTTCAGGGGTTATGGTTCCCCACTCCTCCCCAAGTCTTTCCCCCAACTAGCATGGGTACCACAATACCCCTCCTAATAGGTTTGCAAGGCCATGGGTTTGGTTTCGCTTGTCAGCAAGCACACCACCAAAAAGCCCACAACCTACACAGTTAGGTTCATTTTGGCTTATTACGCAGGGTTAACATCCTACAACCAGGGATATTTTCACCCCTTTATCATCATCCCCTTCTTTTCTCTTAGTACGCATCTTGTTCTCCTCATTTTTTTTACCCCTAATACCCTATTTTTGTCATTTTTGCACTCTGAAAGGTTTTCTCCTAAAAAACCTTGATTTTCTGTGTAAAAACCTAAATTTTATCTTTCCTCCTTCTCCCTCTCTTTCCCCTTAATTGCGTCCATTTTGACCTAATTTGGGTCATTTTGGCGTAATTTCTGCCAAAACTACTCTTAAACTTTGTTCTCCTATCTTCTCGTGTTTATTTTCTTGTTCTCCGTCCCCAATTACCCCTAAAACCCCCCTTCCACCATGGTTGTCGCTTATTTCGCCTTCTAGTTCGCTCGGCGTCCCCATATTTTCGCCGCAATCCCGCTCGATAATCAATATCGTTGTAAGTTGTCGTGGCCGGCCGTTCCCACGCTATCTCGCTCGGAGAGGGCCAAGGCTAGCGCGTTCTCTCACGCGAGAGATTCTCCTCCGCGTGAGAGAGTGCCAGACGGCACGGCACTTTCGCATACTCCGCCGGCGCCGAAAAGGTCATGCGAAGTCGTAAACAATCCCATCGATTGCCCTTCGCACGTTGCACTTTGCACTTGCACTTTGCATTGACATTCGGTACGCCTACTCCGCCGTTTGAATTCGCACTCCGATATTCGTCTGCTAGCAGCTATGGAGATTACTGTTCGCAAGGCACAAATCTCCACCTGCATTAATCGCCTCGTTACCTGTCAATCAGTAGACGCAAGTCTACTGGAAGACATAAGCCTGAATAATACGCCACAAGATTTCGACCGCTATAGAAGCGAGCGAGAGAAATCTCTAATGATTTCTCATGCTTCTATAGTGAGAGATCTTGAAGAACTACGCAATGTGTGGTCCAATTGCTTGGACTACATAACTTCGCTAAAGGAGCTGGACCAGCAACAGCCCACCTACGAAGATTTTTCCAACCACTGGACAACCAGTGGTGGAGAAAAAGTAGAGGCTGACGCTCGTTCTCTTCTTACTAAGCTTGAGGTCATGCTCACTCGCATCAGGTCTACAACACCTGCTATTCCGCTGAATAATTCGCTCGTCACCGTTCAGAATGCTGAAAATATATCCCCCAGTTCTCCACTGTCGGGATCAGCAATGAGCGCTGATAAGAATACGCTGAATATTGCGCCAAATATTCCGCTAAATATTACGCCTATTGCTGCTAATCAGCAAAATAATCGTAATCCGCAAGATTTTATTCCGCCGATTTTGACTTCGCCCATTGTGAATACGCCTGTGTTTAATTCGCCCATTGTGAATTCGCTATCTACCACGCCTATTCGTTTGCCAAAGTTTGATCTCCCTACCTTTTCCGGAGACTTGGAACGTTTTCCCGAGTTTTGGGATGTATTTGACTCGGCAGTTCATTCGAACTGCTCGGTACTACCCATAGTCAAATTTCATCATCTCCGAAGCTCACTACAGGGAGACGCCTTGTCAATGGTATCCGGTTTTGAGATCACTGCGGCGAATTACGAACTAGCTATTAATACGCTTTGTGAGACGTATTTTCGTCCACAATTTATTCGCTCGCAGCTCAGTCGTAAGCTTCAAGCTTTCGAACCAGCTGGGAAATCCGCACTGCAACAAAGAGTACTGCTCGCGCAGCTCAAATCCGTTTGGACACAGCTCCAACGATATGGAGAGCACGACAGCAACATCTTTGTCCTGCAGATAATACGCAGCAAGTTTCCATCCAAGACGATGGAACAAGTCGGAATGCTCGAGAACTCGGCGCAGAATCCGTTTAACGTCCCGCAGTTGCTAGAAGGAATAGATCGCATCGTGCGAGCCTTCGAAACAGTTGCCGACACCTCGGAAACTGCCTTAAATTCTCGAACTCTGACGACTACTTCGCTTAGATCATCCTCGCGAGAAAACACGCGTCATACTTCGCTTATATCTAATTCGCGTTAAAATACGACCTATAATTCGCTCAGATCTACTTCGCGTGCTTCTAGAAGTCAATCTAGAAGTCCAATTCGCGGACGAAATTTCAGTCCAAGTACGCGTCAGAGAAATACGCTCAGAGATACTACGCCGCAGGCAATATCCGCTTCTAGGTGTAAGCTTTGTCTTCGACAAGGTCACGCACCAGGACATTGCCCGTATGTTAATTCGCCCAATTGCCGCAATAACATTGTCCGAATGGATAATCTTTGCGTCAAATGTTTCGCTGATAATCACTACGCTGAAAGATGCACCGCCTCAAACTGTTCATACTGTAGAGGTCCGCATCATACTACGCTCTGTTTCCGTGGTAGATCACGTAGTAGATCTACCAGCAGACACAGAAATACGCCCCACCTTCCCAGACGTTCGTCTAGGGATCGTGGAAGATCTCCGTACAGGCATAACAGCCAGTCCAGGGATCTCGATAATACGCATAGAGATCGTTCTTACGATCGCTATAATTCGCATAGAAATCGCTCTCGTGATCGCTACAATACGCAGAGAAACCATTCTTCTGATAGAAGAAGGAATTCTCATACTTCGCATCGAATACGCTTCGCCCCAGGAACTCGGTCAGACCAAAATTCGGTCACAACCGACTTCCTCGAGCCATATTACGCTGAGAACCTTCGAGATTCTGATGAAAATCAGCAAGATCAGCACTCACAGCAATGTGCAGTGTCGAATCAAGCAGGATTTGATGACTCAGAACCTCGTCTGATGGTTTGTATTTCGCGGATCTATAATTGCAATACGCACTCTGATGAAGTTCTAGTGTTGCTGCTCGATAGTGGGGCTCAACACAGCTTTATCAAAGAGAATACCGCTAAGCGCTTAGGGTTAGCCTTCCGGCAGCCCTCTAACCTTACTACGTACAGCTTTGGAGGATATTCCACCACGGGAACCTCATCGCTGGTAACCGCGACTTTGAGGGACCACGCAGATGTACCCTTCAGGATGCATTTGCGTACCCGAAAAGTGACTACTTCGCTCAACCCGCAATCGCATATTTCGCAGGGAGATTTCGAAGCACTTCGTAGATCACGTCTGCAAAGTCCGGAAACTAGTCTTACCGGAGAACTTGTCGACATCGACATTCTCGTTGGTATTGACTACTACTGGAAAATCGTAGACGTCTCGAAGATCTTTCGACTTCCGTCCGGATTCAATCTAATACGCACCAGATTTGGCCCAGTCATTTCTGGAATACGCACTCGTAAGACTACGCAAGTATGTAGTGCTTTAGCCGCATACGCTTCTACTTCGCACTCAGATTCGCACCAGAGTCCCAACGGTCAAGAACCTGACGTTCGACAACTCTGGGATCTGGAATTCCTCGGAATTCACGACACGCAGGATGACGATGCTGTAGATCAGCAAGTCATCCAAAACTATTACGCTACCGTTCAGTACGATAACGGTGTAATACGCGTTCAGTTTCCTTGGAAACCGAAACATCCGCCCCTATCCGATAACAAAATACTCGCTCTCAAACGCTTGGATCACCAGTATCGCTCGCTCCAGGCTAAACCTCAGCTCTGGGCAGCATACTGCTCCACGTTTGAAAAGCAGTTGAGTTCAAGGATAGTTGAGGAATGCGCTGAATTCGTCTTTGATGGACCGAAGGTATACTATATGCCTCATCAAGCTGTCCTCAAAGAGAGTTCTACTACGGCAATACGCATAGTCTTCGATGCTAGCAGTCATCTAAACGGCAGTCCAAGCCTTAATGACTGCCTGTATCAAGGACCATCCATGCTACCAGATCTCGCTGGAGCATTAATACGCTCAAGATTACGCCGATATCTGCTCATAGCAGACGTCGAAAAGGCATTTCATCAGATCCACCTCCAGGAGGATCAGAGAGATGCCACGAGATTCCTCTGGTTGAAGGACACTTCTCGTCCTCCAACACCATTCCTCTGGTTGAAGGACACTTCTCGTCCTCCAACACCAGACAATCTCCGTATATTACGCTTCACTCGCATCGTCTTTGGCATAAATGTTTCACCATTTTTGCTAAACATGTCGATAAAATACGCCCTGGAAAGAGATCGCCATAATACGATAAGAGAAGAAGTACTTGCAAATACCTACGTGGATAATGTCCTAGTCGGTGCAAACAGCATCGACGAATGCATTAAGAAACAACGGGATTGCAAGGAAACTTTTCAACGCATGCAGATGAACCTTCGGGAGTTCATGTGCAATAGTACGCGGGTTATGGACCATATTCCGCACGAAGATCGTATAATTCTCACATCCGATACCGTCAAGTTGCTTGGAATCCGTTGGAATCCAGGTCTTGACACTCTTCATGTATCGGTCAACCTCGCTCCTTTCGTGGTCAACACGAAAAGAAATACGCTAAAGGCATTAGCCTCTCAATTTGATCCGTTAGGGATTCTCGCTCCGCTGTTTGTCAAAGCCAAGCTGTTCATACAGGATTTATGGCGAGACAAATATGAGTGGGATACCCCCTTCAACGATCACTATTCCGCGCGTTGGAACGACATCGCGCAAGATATCGATGGATACTCTTGTAATATTCCGAGATTCATCACCTTTGGTGACGAACCTTGTAAATACGCACTCCTGATATTCGCAGACGCCTCACAACGTATTTACTCCGCAGTTGCGTACCTTCAATGTACAGCAGCTAACGCAAAACCTACTACGCACCTGCTTATGAGCAAAACCAGAGTTGCTCCAGACGAGAAATTAACCATACCTCGTTTGGAACTCAAGGCTTGCCATATTGCAGTGAAACTCGCTCAATTCCTTTTTAAGGAACTGAAAATCGCTATTACGACAGTGAGAATCTTCTCAGACTCACTTATTACGCTTCATTGGATCCATTCCAAGCGACCAATGAAAACCTTCATCGCGAATCGCATACAGCAGATTCATTTCGCGCTTGAAATTTTTGCTCAGGCAAAAATTGAAAGCAAATTTTACTACGTCAATACTACGCAAAATCCAGCAGATTGTGCTACTCGCGGTCTAACAGCCAACGAGATTGCACAGCACATCTGGTGGAACGGTCCGCCGTTCTTATCTACTCCGCCTGGCCAATGGCCGAACACTGAAATGGACTTTTCCATCACACCCACTTCAGTGCCGGAAACGGAATTGGAGTTTGTGGTTCAATCGTCCATTGCAGACACTACTCCGCAGAAGTCCGCACTGCCATTCACTCGAATTGGTCAGTATCGCAAATTAGTACGCTCGACCGCACTTGTTCTCAAATTCCTACGTACATTCGTGTACGACAGAATTTCTGCAGAGAAACAAGTACGGCTCAACCAGTCTATTCCGCTCACTGAAATCGCCTCTGTTCCAGAGATTACGCAGGATGATTTCTCTATTGCAGAATCCATCCTCATACGCGAACATCAACGTGAATGCGCTCACAGGTTCATGTCAGCACCTGTTAATACGCTCAACACGTTCAAAGACGCTATGTCAATAGTTCGTGTTAATACGCGTATGGCAAATGCCAAAATCATTACTTCGCCAGAAAAGCCAATTTTGCTTTTCTGCAATCATCCGCTCACTAATGCGCTTGTGATGCAGTATCATCTGGAACTGCTTCATGCAGGAACCAGACATACCGTCACAATACTACGCAAACGTTTCGTTATTCCGCGGATCTATTCCACAGTACGCCAATTACTCGCCAAATGTGTTATTTGCACTAGGTACCAAGGTCGTGCCTACGAGTATCCTTATCCGCCTGATCTACCGGCTGAAAGAGTCACTGTTCACAGACCCTTTCAAAAGGTCTGTTTAGACTACTTCGGACCACTTGTGGTCAATACGCAGCCTGCAGGAACTCGCAAGGTATGGGTTTGTCTGTACACCTGTATGACAACTCGTGCCGTACACATAGAAGTTGTTCATAACAACGCTACGGTGGAGTTCCTGCTCGCATTTCGCAGATTCATTGCGCGTAGAGGTGCACCAGATTGTGTGATCTCGGACAATGCTCCAACTTTCAAGTTGGGCAGCGAGATCCTCCACAATCAGTGCCTTCGGTTCGCCAATGACTCTCAAATACGCAGCTTTACAGCTCAACACGCATTTGAATGGCAATTCATTACTCCGCTATCCCCCTGGAAAGGTGGATTCTACGAACGCCTCGTCGGCATAGTCAAATTGTCTCTAAAAAAGACAACCCGACGAAGTACGCTTGACCTTCGATCGCTCGAGACACTACTCAGGCAAACCATCGCTCCGAGCGGGACCGTCTCCTCCCAATTACGACGTCATCGCCCGGACAGCGGCCGAGGGGCCAACTAGCACCGCGGTCCTTGTCCGGTGCCAGTTCGCCCCTCGGCCGCTGTACGGTCGCACTCGGGGCCACAGCAGTGCGAGCAGTGTTAGCCAGACCGTCACATTGTACAGTGCAATCACGGACCCAGCATGGAATTTCACTGCCAATTGCAGTACTTACGCTTTTGAAAGCTTGAGCTGTTCTCCTTCCTTACCCTCCGTGACCGAATCTCAGTGTTGCAAAATGTGGGTGGGGTTAGTGGTGCGTGCAGCATTCTGGAGAGGTAGAGAGCGTTCCATAAGAGAGTTGGGTAGCATCAAGGAAAACGAGTAGCCATTAGTGCGGAGCGTGTACTGCGTCATTGCAAACGGCAAACGCCTCATGAGAAGTGTGCTCCGCGTTATGGTAAATGAGCCGCGCTTCATGAGATGCGTGAGCCGCATTATGGAAAATGGGTTGCGCACTAAAGGAGCGTGCTCCCCGTCATGGAAAATGAGTCGCGCTTCACGAGAAGCGAGCGTCATGTCATGGAAAATGGGTACGCATTATTAGAAGCGTGCTTCGTATCATGGAATATGAGTCGCTCACCATGAGAAGCGTGCTCCCCGTCATGGGAAATGAGTCACGCCTCATAAGAGGCGTGCACGGCGTCATCAAAAACCGAGTCGCGTTATTGAGAAGTGCGCTCCGCTTCATGGAAACTGAGTCACGCCTCATATAAAGTGGGCTCCGCGTTATGGAATATGAGAAAATGTTCTCAATCAATCGCTAGATGTGTAAGTTTAAATGGCGCTGATACAAGTTTTGAGAAAGATATGTTTTGATGGAAATTCGGCAGGCACAACAGGAGGCTGAATTACCACGATGTCACCATACTTAGTATCCGAATCACTTCTTTTCGGATATCCGAGAATCGGATAATCCGATATCCGAAAATTTGAAAAAACGCATTATCTGAATCGAACCAATATCCGGGAAATTTGAAATCGGCATTATCTGAATCCAACCATTATCCGTAAAATCATCTACGGAAAACAAGTGTAGATTTCACCCACTCCCTACCCGGAATGCTAGTCCGCATCATCTTCCAGTCTCGCATCAGTTAATCTTCTAATCTTGGGGCATGTGATTTAAGTATTCCGGTGTTCGGAGCAATTCCAGTGTACATTAGAAACTTGTGGGATGTCACCCTTATCGATGCTTGCTTCAAATCGATACGGGGCGAGCACACGCGCAGCCGGTCACCCCAAAACCGTCACTCGTGGGATGCCCCCAACTCATCTGGTGTTCCTATGTATTTGTTAGTGATAAGTATTACGCGTATTAACACTGTGTTATATAAAAATGTTTGTTACATAAACAGTTATTATATATATATATATATATATATATATATATATATATATATATATATATATATATATATATATATATATATATATATATATATATATATATATATATATATATATATATATATATATATATATATATATATATATATATATATATATATATATATATATATATATATATATATATATATATATATATATATATATATATATATATATATATATATATATATATGGGGTGTGTATACAAGTCTGTTGGTACCTGCTCGTTGGTGCCCCTGCTTCTACTGAACCCAGCAGACGTTTGAGTGTACACAGGAACGTTCGAGCGATATAGCGTGCACAACTATATCGCGTAAGTATCCCGCACATTGCATAAAGGTGTCGCCGTCCGGCACACTAAGGCCTCTGGTCCATAACACCTTAGGATCCGTACCTAGGGAGTCATGGAGTCTTTGGCCACAAACCACAATTTCGCCACCCTAAACTGTCGATCGCTGTCTAGTGATATCCAAAAAACTGCGCTATCCAGACTTCTGAGCTATTTCCATGCACCGTTTGCTGCTTTGCAGGAAACCCGCCTCAAGGATAGACCCGTCATCAGCGTCGGAGAGTACACCATCTACTGCGGTAACACTGACGATAGGAGAGTGGGAGGCTGTGCAATAGCTGTAAGGAAGGATTTCAATGGTATGGTCAAGGAGTTCGGCTCAACGTCGTGTCGGAATGCATTCGTACGACTGCGGGATCACAGAGGATTCAATCTGTGGATAGTGAGTGCTCATGCGCCCACTGAAACCGCCGAAGACAATTCGAAGGATGCGTTTTATGAGGAACTCAATACGTTGCTGGCCAGGATACCTTGTCAACATGCTGTTGTCGTGGGGATTGACGCAAATGCGAAGATGGGACTTGATCAGGAATCCGAAGTACTCGGTAAATGGTTCTACCCAGTGGAGCAAACATCGGACAATGGCTACCGCCTTGTCGACTTTTTGTGAACGCAGTGGTCTGATTATTGCATCGACATTCAAGAGGAATCATCGCCGTCATCAGCTTACGTGGCAGGGACCAACCCGGCTATCTCCAGAAGAGCAGCGGAAGCGGAAGATGACAACTTTGAAACTACAGCTTGACTATGTCCTGAAGAGGAATATTCCAGTATCGGACATTCGAAGATCTAGAGCTGTGTGGGATGCCGCATTCGATTCGGATCACCGTCCTGTTCTGTTGAACTTCACTGCGAGGATTCATAAGAGGAAGCGAGGGGCTCAGCCTCTCCAGAGGATTGACATGACAAGTCTCAGAGATGAAGAGTGCAGAAGGAAATTCCGACAACGCGTTTCTATTCACATCGGAGTACGGACTAAGAAGAAACTTTGCGACGCGGATTCTTTTGTCAAGTGCATCCAGGACGCTTCGAAAGAGGCACTCCCGGTTGTACAGCCTAAGAAGAAGTTCGCCTACGTCTCAGAAGAAACAACATCTACCTACAACAGAGTATGTGCTCTCCGAACTGCAGGAAACTTCGTGGAGGAGAAGCGTCTGAGGAGGAAGTTGCGTCGGCAGCTTCAAAGTGATCGCGAACGAGAGTGGACGTGTAGAGCTAAGGAGTTCGAGAAGAGCTTGGGAGGAGAAGAGTCCGAAGAAAGCCTACACGTTGCTGCGACAGTATAGCGGGAAGATGAAGAGATGTTCTCCTGTCTTGAACACTACCAATGGAGTTGCAGTTGGTGATGCGACGCTGCCAATATGGAAGGATTACTTCAGTTCACTACTGAATCGTCCAGCGCCATCAGTACCTGAGCTCCCGCATGTTCAGAGAGCACATTACGATGTCAGTGAGGAACCGCCGACTGAGTCTGAAGTTTTGGATTGTGTCCGGAAAATGAAGAATGGAAAGGCAGGTGGAGATGACAACATCACTGCTGAAATGCTGAAAGCTCTTCCTCCGTCTGCGATTCGTGAAATGACCAACACCATCCGTGCCATATGGATGAGCGAAAGGATACCCGATTCGTGGAGACATGCGGTCATCGTACCTCTTCACAAGAAGCTATCCGTCACGGATCCTAAGAACTACAGAGGAATCTCTCTACTTCGTGTCATGTACAAGGTTTTAGAACGTATCATTCTCGAGCGACTTATCAAACATCGTGAAGGAACGACCAGAGATGAGCAAGCCGGTTTTCGACCTGGAAGATCGACCATCGACCAAGTGTTCGTCGTGAGAAGAGTAATTGAATCGTGGCAGCGGTTTTCGAAGCCATTACAGCTTGCTTTTTTGGACTTTGAAGCCGCGTTCGACTCTCCTCATCGTGATCGATTGCTCAATGCTCTGCGAGCAGATGGAGTCCCGGAAAAGTATGTTCGGTTAATCGAGGACATGAACAAAGGAACAACAGCAGCAGTTCGTACACCTGCCGGATTTACGCCAGCTTTCGAGGTGAAAACAGGAGTAAGGCAAGGAGCCGTTGCAGGACCTTTTCTTTTCAACTTCGCCGTTGATGACATCATGCGTAGAGTTGCAGAACAGTTTCCTGCGGATGTGATCCTAACACCATCAGGACGCTCCCTTGTCGACCTGGAGTACGCCGACGACATTGTGTTATTCGCTGAAAACAACGCAAAACTGCAAAGGATTGTGAACCTCGTTTCGAAGTATGCCGCAGCCTATGGACTTCGTCTTCGTCCCGACAAATGCAAGCAGATGTGGGTCTCTCAGAGGCCTTCAACTGGAGTTTGTGTGGACGGACAACGTATCGAACTGGTGGACGATTTATGTTATTTGGGCTGTTTGCTGAAGAACGATGGTAGTTATGCAGCGGATATTCGACAACGATGTGCGAAAGCTACGTCTGCATTCAATTCTCTAATCAAGTGTTTGTGGTCTACCACCATCGCGAAGGAAGTCAAGTTGCGCGTCTACCTATCCGCTATTCGCCCTATCATGATGTACGGATCGGAGACGTGAGCAGCACCGAAAACGCTGATGGAAAGGTTGGATTGCACGGAGAGGAAGCTTTTTAGGCGTTTGCTTGGATATTTCTGGCCGCGTGTATGCCATAACGAAGACCTTTACAAGGAAATCGACGCAGTACATCAACGCTTGACACGAGGGAGGTGCCAGCATCTCCTAACGCCATCTCAAGCAGCAATGGAAAGTCGACTTCGACTGCTCGGGCATATACTAAGAAGAACGCCGGATCGTCTCGTACAACACGCTTTAAAAATGCTTCCAAATCCTGTTTGGAAACGGCCACCTGGGCGTAGGCGAAAGTTCTGGACGGATGTGGTTAAAGAGGATTTAAAGTCACTCGGCATCGAAAGACAGTTCAGGCGCGATGTTTCGTTTCGCAGGAAATGGAATAGTGACAGCTGGATGGAATTTGTTCAAATTGTGGCTGAAGACCGTGAAAAATGGACACGGCTGACTACTAGGACGGCACACCTCGGTGAAGATGCGGAATGACCGCGTCAGGCGAAAGCCAACCGATTAAGTCAAGTAAGTAAGTCATATATATATATATATATATATGTATATATATATATATATATATATATATATATATATATATATATATATATATATATATATATATATATATATATATATATATATATATATATATATATATATATATATATATATATATATATATATATATATATATATATATATATATATATATATATATATATATATATATATATATATATATATATATAAGAAAGAAGGGAGAAAAAGGATGAAACAGTAGAGGAAGAAAAGGAGCACTGGGAGAAGAGGGAAATAAGAAAGAGAGCAAATTAGAGGAGGAGAAACGAGTAAATAAACGAAGAGAAGCCATCGGTGAAGCTACGCTGATTTGCCCGAAGAGCCACCGCAGTGCCAGTTGGGACCGAGGATCGCTCCGAGCGATACTGCTGTGGCCCGGACAGCGGCTGCTGTGGCCCGCGTAGATGGCTAATTTTCGCTCGGAGCGGAGAGGCAGTGCCGCTCGAGTAGCTCTCCGGTACCGCTCGGAGCGATGGTTTGCCTGAGTAATTGTCGAGATCGAAGCAGTCATAAATACGCGACCATTAACTCCGGTCAACGCTAGTAATACGCCTGAAGAGATCTGTACGCTACGGCCTATAGACCTTATTAATCTGCAGTTCACACTGGGACAGATCCTTGCCAGTTCTAGTCCAAAATACTCGCAGTTTGTGAACGGTGAAATACGCGACTCAGAAACTGCAAAGTTCCTAAAGAGTCAATATTACGCTCTTCTGAATACGCTAGACCATTTCTGGACCGTTTGGCGACAGGACTATCTCCAGTCCTTAGCCGAACGTGCACAGAAAAAGTCTAAATCCGCTTAACATTCACGCTTGACCCCTCAAGTGGGACAAGTTGTGATAATTAAACAGGATAATACGCCTCGAACCGTATGGCCCTTGGGAGTAATTACGCAGCTGAAGAAATCTGGAGACGGTCAGATTCGATCCGCTCAATTACGAGTCGGAAAGAATAACCACCTCCAGAGATCCATGAATCAGGGGTGGTAGTAATTTTGCCAAACTACGATGTTAACCAGGGCTTTTAACATCGATGTTAACTATGAGGTTATCAGTCTTGACTGAAATCGGCGTACTAATACCTAGAGCCAAAATAAATTACTATAAAAAATCTTGGAGTGAAAGTTCGAAGTTACTGCTCCTTAACTTCCTTGTTACCCCCCTTGAAACTCACGATCGCGAACATTGATGTTCGCTCATTAATCGGCGCCTTTCACATGTCAATGATGAGGCACTGGGCATGTTGAGGAGTGCGTTTGACGGCGATGGCGGGTTAGGCTAAAAAGTCCTCGAGAGGACTTTTTAGCGTAACCCGCCAACTCCGGGTTTCTCACCCATCATCACTGGAGCCGTGATTGGGCCAAGAACTGTGTAAATATACGCCAGTCCCCCCAACGGCTGGCGCACCGTTCGTCATGCGCAGTGATAACGCGATCAATAGCTAATTATTGCTTCCCTCGTTCAGCTGACTGCTTCCCTCTAATTCATTTTCTTTGCCGAGCATTTTGCGTGCTCGATTTTCTTGTGTTCTTCGATTTTACGAGGACTACAAATTGAGGTTATTGTGACCGAGAAACATGTCAGTGGATTAACTAGACCAGAACGCTCAGAAATTTGATGTTGAAGTCTCTAACTCCAAATTTCAGATCTTTTTTGTTTTTTTTTTCCTTCAAATAAATTCATGGGAAAGTTACTATTCACTTTTGTTGTGATCATGTATTTTTTGTTTTCTCGGGTTTTATTTTTGTTTTCTTTTCTATGCAAAATTCAAAAAAGAGAGAAAACTTATGCCTTGTCATTTCAATCTCCGCAGTATCGACTAGAATGTAAACCGGAACCATCAATTAGTCCAATACCTTGATTACTTGAATGTTTTATTCATTCGGAGATTTAAATTTTATGTTTTTTCGATTATTCAGTTCATCTTGTTATTTCAATTAATCGTTTTTATAATATTCGATACATTCGGGATTCTTGAGTAATCGATTCATTAGATGTTTCAGTTATTCGGTTTCTCGAATACGTGGCCAACATAACGGCACATTTGAGCGTCCCGAATTCGGAGCTGAAAACATTCACTGAACTTATCTTCGGAGAAAACGTGTGAGGCATCAATCGAAGTTGTTGAAGCATTCAGAATTTTCGAAAAGGCTTCATTGACTGGGTTCAATCATTAAAAATTTTCGCAGTAGATTAATCGAAGTCTTTTTGGATAAGTACGAAATTTATCTTTTTCGAGCATGTGATTTCAAAAAATTCTTTGCGAAGTACTTTTCGAGAACTCGTGAATGAGTATATTTTTCAACAAAAGTATTTGAAAAAAATCTCGGATTTAGAAGCCTCAAATTTGCCTAGTGAATAATTAATTCCGAAAACCGAATCTCCATGTGACTGGATTGAATATCAGGAAATTTCTCGCACTTATCCGAGAAAATGTTTGAAATAACAAAGAATAACCGAACAAGTAAAGTACTGGAATTTTAAGCTGTTTTCATTGAAAGTTTGGAATTCTTTTCAATTTCAATGAAAAGGTTTTATTCTGCAAGAGTTTTTTTTTCAAAAGTATTTTTCAGACAGGCTTTGAAGGAGTAAAAATACTGCGGAGGCAGAAATGACAATGTGTGTGTTTTCTCTTTTTTCTAGCTACTCGAGAAAGTAAATATCGAATGGCCACCACTAAAGTGAGTTGTAAGGTTCTCATAATCAATGATTGAGAAAAACATAGTAGACCTGAAATTTTGAAACAAGAACTTTCATATCAACCTGGCAGCAAGTTTTAGCCTAGCTATTCCTGTGACAGGTTTCTCCGGCCAGTTTCACATGAACTCACGTTTCTCGTTAAATTGAAAACATCGACGAGAAAAATCATTATCGCATGATACTCATTAAAACTAGATAAAGAAAAAGCAAACAGAGGTAAAACATTCAGCTGAATGGATCAATCAACGGAAGTAAGGCGAGAAGACGAGAAGGAGTGACTCTACACAGAACAAGCATATACTGTCCAAGAGAAATTGCAAGTTAATCGGAAACTAGTATTTCTGCTCTAATCATTTTCACAGCTACTGTGTCTACTGAGAAAGTGTCAATTGTTGATTTATGAGGAGCAGGGTTCAAGAACCTAGGAGAGCCTCTACAAAGTCTCTCAGTCCGTGAATGCATGGCGTAGTGCGATGTCGCGCTGCCCTTGTCAGTGCGATCACGGGTTCAGATCCGCACTCATCGAATTTTACACATGCATGTGCATAAGTTCATGATGAGAATTAGTTCTCGTGCGTTGAGATCAAAGCACTTTGGTGCAGAGCGATGTGTCGCTGTTGATGAACCGGCGTTCGCGGTTTCGTTTACCAGTGGCAGCCATTTTTGCGAACGATTATGTGGCAGTTCCCAGTTGGTTCGATGGTAACTTCGATGTCTCACACCTCAATTCTTCTTGGTTATCGTGACATGATCATGGTTCGTAACTCTCAGTTTCGGCTAGTTTACTACCACCCCAGCTTATTCCGCTGGAAATCGACACGATTTTTCCACCTACTACGCTTCCTAACGACCATTTTCGGTCCAAAGACGTCAAAAATCGACGTTCTAGTACGCCTAAACCCACTCGGTTTCAGCCGAGTAGGAGCGCTAAGCGCTCTACTTCGCACTAGAGTGTCGCTAGTCGACACCTACTACGCTAAATTACTCCGCAAATAGTGTATTTCGCCTAAATGTGCCTCTTTTCGGGCACTTACTACGTTTTTTCCTATCTCGCAGGTGTCATTTGCGACACCTACTACGCTTAATTACTGCGCACTATGTCTATTTCGTTCTGAATGTGCCTTTTCCAGGCACCTACTACGTTTATTTCTTCCTCGCAGGTGTCATTTCTGACACCTACTTCGCTTCCCCTTTCGCAGGTGTCTTTCCTACACACCTACTGCGCATTATTTTCTGTGGAAATCGTCGTCCTCGACGATTTCCCCTAGTTCGCCTTCGTCCTCGCACGGCCTCGTAGTCGTCGTGGTTGAGAAATAGTCCCGTGCCTGCAAAATCACCGCAGGACCTTTTCGGGCACGCAGCCAACCGATGACAGTCGAGTCCGCCCACTTCGCAGACGGTATCGATCGTCAGTCACTCGATCCGTCTTCTCCTTCGCTTGCTTACTTCGCAGCTCTCATTTATTGATAGCCTACTTCGCTAATCCCTATCATTTGTCATCTTAATCTTATACTACGCTTTAAATACGCGACCCACTACTGATTTGTACTCATTTCAGTTACTGGTTACTCGTTGAGATGCCCAGACCATCGATTTCGTCTTCAAAGAAGTCGGAGCGGTCTCGTTCTGCTTCGACCTCTCGTTCTGTCGACGACGATGGAGGCTCTAATACGCAGCCTAATACGCAGTCTACTACGCAGACTAATCCGCTGACATCGGTCACCCCGATGTTTTCCACTATTTCGCTCGAAGACGTTCACGTCGACGAATCGCAGCAGGATCACGTCCATTCGGCACCAGTCGACTTCACAGTTCCACCGCCTCAAATGGAGTCGTGGGCTGATGAGATGGCGAATACGCCTGTCGAGCCGATGGAAGTTGATTCCTTGTCTAATTCGCAGGTGAATTCCACCACTATTACGCAGACGACTGTCGTCTCCACTGCAGACACAGACTCGTCTAATACGCCTCTGGAATCCATGACTGTCGCCCAGTCTATTACTTCGCAGCAGACTCCAACTCAGTCTGTTAATACGCCTCAGACAACCACGTCTGAAACTACGCTTGAGTCGTCTCAGACACCGCAATCCGGTGCAACGACCACTACTACGCGTAACGTCTGAAAGACGAAGAAAATACGCTCCTGCTTTAAGCAGCCTGCACCTCCGGCAGCCACAGGCAATGTTTCTACTGCGCCGACGGCCGCTGGAGCTGCAGATTACTCCGCTTCTCATACTACGCGATATCTCGATGAGACTCCTGGTGAGCCTCTGGAGGTGACTTTTCACCCCCGGACGCAAACCATGGACGACTATCGAAATATACTTCGCAACGTTGCAATTCGTATGAGCAAGGCCTACGAACAGCACAAGCAACGTATTGCGCAGGACTACGGACGCATACCCAGCACCAGCAGGGTCCCTGATCCGTCAGTTCAAATTATTACGCAAGAAAACTGCCCGCCTATCATGGCAAATACCGCACCGCCGGATGTTATTCCGCTTCCGCCGGTATCGCAGTTTAGTTCGCAGTTTGTGAGTCTTCACACCGTTGAAGAACTCACAGCTATTCAACTATGCAGTATCTTCGAGTATATCGACAACTACTCCGAACAAACTATTTCGCGTGGACCTCACGCCACAGCTCCTGGTATGGACGATCGAATACGCATGTCGGTTTCACGACTACTTCATTCGCTAAACTTGATCCAGGTTACTACGCGTGAAAGCGTAGGGCTCATTCGAGACCTCGCTGACACTATTCCGCTCGGTGAACCTTGGGCAGTGAGTTACGTCGAGCTCACTGCCTGGATCCAGGAACTGATGCATGGCGTCACTGCTATCACAGTTCATAGGGATATTCTTCAAGAGGAGATGCTTCCACACGTGCTGGAAGAGTATCAGACTCGCCGGAATTTCCTTAATGCGCTCGCAAGGTTCCATATTACGCCAGACTTCGTTCGCACGAATTTAGTACGCTCATCTGCCATCGTGGCGATGCTAATTCGCTATGTCCGGATTCTTGAAGGACAACAACTACGCATGCTGGCCACATTCGAGGGTCGCGATCAAGCCGAAGCGGCTCAGCACCTCCGTGAGGCACCTTCTCCGCCTCCGGTGGAGCTTGAGACCACTTACGCTTGGTTTAATCGCACGCTCGAAATGTGGAGAGATAGATATAGCACTATTCTGAATCGCAGACAGGGGCAAATCTTTCTCGACCGTTTCTACGAGAAACGGTTCACAGCAAATACGCAAAATACTGCGCTCAATACTTCGCAGACTTCCTCGCCAAATACTGCGCAAACACTACCCAGAGTACTCCGCAACATAGCACGCTAACTAATTCGCTACTGACTTCGCAGACGGCTCCATTGACGTTCAGCAAGTGTGCTCTGGAAGCTGCTTCCGGACCGCTTGACAACGACTCAGAGTCGTCTATTTCGCTCGATTCTCGAAATACGCAACTCGAGAGACGCTCAACCGCGTCGTCGTCTCGATCTCGTGATTCGCAATTCACTACGCAAAGGACTGTACTTGCTCCATCATCCCGCGACAGGCTCTCGCCTCGAAGTCTGGAGGATGGACCAGGGTCCAGCAATAATACGCAACGTAAACGCGACAGAGGAGCAAGTACAGGTCGGTTCCAGGACCAGCCTAGTACGCTCAGATCTCGTCCTAGTACGCAGTATTCCGCAGACGGGGCGAGGAGCAGCCAGCGGGCACCCCCTCCTCCTCGTCAACGTACTCCGCCAGAAGGGCAGCCGCCCTGTGTCTTCTGCTCCGGCAGAGGGCATTATTCCGCTGAGTGTATTACGCGCAGGCGCTTGCTGCAACGGGCCGATATGCTCGTTGACAGTGAGCTATGCTCTGTTTGTCTACGACATCACACAGGAGACTGTATCCGGGCCGACAGATGCCTTATCTGTCACCGGGCAGGTCACCACCAGGCTGTGTGCGTAAATAACCCGTTTGTAATCGCAAACATCAATACGACGGCCCAGCGTTTTTACGAGAATTTAGCTCGTGAGACGTTTCGCCCTAATCCGCCTGGCCTTAGGGCTCGTACTCCGCATTCGCAGTCGCGCAGTCGACGCGACGCCAAGCGCCGCCAAGACCGCGATCGGTCACCCTCTGAACCCAGGGGAGATGACCGTAGCGACAGGCGTTAATACGCCTGCGTTAAACGCAGTTTATACGCATGTTCACACCTGGTTAATACGCCGCTTTGAATACGCTGGTTAGTTGTAATTAACCATAATACGCAGGTATAGCCACTTTCGTGGCTAGCTATAGTACGCCGTTTGAATACGCATGGTTTAATCTTTTTATTAGGCGGGTTAGCAATAACCACAATACGATCAGTACGACCCCCTTGTGTTGTGCTGAAATACGCTAGTTAATACGCTTAGTCTTGTCCCTAGTGGCTGACTAACTAATACGTTTTTACAGTCTAAGCCACTAAGGCAGACTCTACTACGCAGGTCTGATCTATTCACGTCAGACTTAGTTCGCTCCGGCCTGGCCTTCTATGCTAGTTCATACTACGCTGGTGGCAAATTTATGCATGGTTTTGATCTCGTTTTCTATCCGATTACTTCCAGATCGATTTGCCGCCTAACACGCCTAATACGCGCCTTCGAGATGCGTGGTTGGATGCGTCATGGTATTCTGATGGATCTATGGCGCTCAGATGGATGGCATGCTATATGGTCGACTGGATGGATATATATTCCCTATATACGACGGAAGGATCGACTATGGTATGCCTGATGGCATCGCAAGAAGGCTTGTACATATTTGTGATCTACTTAGTTTAGTTTTTGTCTAGTTTTTAGTCTTGAGCTTTTTCATATTTATTTCGCTATGTTTATTTCGCGTTGTAGCTCATGTTCTTGTGTGAGCATCTAGAGGTGAGGCCATAAGCCCCTCTCGCCCGTTTCAAGTAAGGGCCTTAGGTGGTTTTGTTTTAGATTTAGTTTTTGATCTACCGGTTTTTGAGGGAGGCCTTAAGCCCCTCGATTTTTAAGGTGTGGCCTTAAGCCCCCTTCGGCAGTTTCTGTCGAGGGCATGTATGTTTCGTCGTTTTTGAGGGAGGCCTTAAGCCCCTCGATTTTTAAGGTGTGACCTTAAGCCCCCTTCGCCCGTTTATGTCGAGGGCATGTATATTTCGTAGTTTTTGAGGTGAGGTCTTAAGCCCCTCTAGCCCGTTTCTGCTGAGGGCATGTGTGTACATATTTCGCCTTTCTTTAAGGTGTGGCCTTAAGCCCCCTTCGCCCGTTTCTGACGAGGGCTCGTATATATATTTTGCATCGTATTTCGCCCTTGTTATGAGTGAGAGGGTTCGCCTCGTTAGGTAGGGAGAATGTCTGTATAAGGGTTCATAATACGCTGGCTCATCCCCGCAGCATAACTTTTGCTGCTACTTTTTCTGTAAATTTATATTTCGCTTAATCGGGTCCTCTCGGTGGCCCTGCTCCAGTTGTCACCGTTTTCTGCGGCCCCCTGGCAGCAATTCTTTTGTTGTCGGGAGTGTCGCGGATGCGACGGTGGCTGGGGGCGGACCGTTAGGCCCCGGCCTGTTCACCACTACTCCAGCCGCTTGGAGGCGGGGCACACCCGCGCCAGCCGCGGCGTCCCGCCCCCCTTCCTCCGCGCTGCCTATATAAGGCGGCTATCCTCGGTTCAGTGGTTCTACCCGGCGCCGGATGGCGTTGGCCTACAGTACCCATTGGTACTGCGCTGCTCTGGCAGCGATGGCCTACCGGGAGACCCCGGAACCTTGGGCTCCGTCCCCAGCAGCTCTGGCTGCTGAGGAAGCCGGCATCTGGGCGCCAGCTCGGCCTAGACCGAGCGGCCCGGAGGTTGGCGGAGGCCCAACGGCTTTTGGCATTAGTCACCGCTAGGGATGTGCGGTTGACTAGTGGGAGAGGTGCGATACTACGCCACCACCTACTACGCAATCTATATTACGCCGTGGTAGACTACGCTATCTACTACGCGCTGTGGGATGTGAGCCAATTGAACCGTTAACTGTAAGGCGAACCCTGTAGATGCCTTTAGGTGTTAGTGCCTTAAGGATAAAGGGTTATAACTTACCACTGTGTACCTTGTACCTGTGTTGGTGTTTATATAGCGCTGCTATATCGGTGTCAATATGGTTGGCTTGTGTTGTTGTGCTATTACGCTGGTACTACGCGGGACCATCCCCCTTTGCCCCCCCCCATACATGTTAGTTGGGCTACGTGGCTTGCTAGTGCGGCTGTCCCAGGTTAGTGGACAAGGTGATCCCCAGTGAACGCGAGGACTCCGCCTGCTTGAGGGGAGCAGGTTGCGAGATAACCTTGCGGTAACGGGGCGAGCTGACGGATGCATAGTAGCCATCGATGCGTCGCGATAGTGGGCCGGGGAACCAGGGATCTAGTGAGATCCTTCTAGGTGTTGGCCACACCGCTATCCAGGGTTGTCATACCCGTGGGTCGGTCCATGCATGATGCGTTCGCATCGTGCTAGGGACCATAAATCCCATCGCGCTCGCGACAATTTCAGTGACATTAATCTCTGGCCTGGACTAGTTGTTCAGTTGTATGAACATGTTCACGGTGGTTGTCACCGGTGAAAAATGGGATCAGTCGAAAATGGAAGATTATTCCAAGCGAATTAGTACTAGTTAGGGTCCGAAGAAAAGATCGGAGCAACAGAAAGCAAATAATTGTAAAGGACAGACCCACAAATGATTTCTTTATCACAACGAACAGTTCCTCTGAGAGTAAAGAGGTGGGGTGAGAGTAAAGGATTTCGTGACCTTCCGGTGCGTTTTTCTCGATTCTTTCGTCATTTATGTTCTACCCGGGGGCCAAACAATCTATCTAGCTATTAATCTCAAAATCGAAGATTATCGTGAACCTTGCCTTTAAGCGTTCACCTCAATTGCATTATTACGCAGTGACTGTTGGCAGCGGGTGTTTGTTGAACAAATTTCTCGCGCATTGTGGAATGAATCTTCGATTTGGTGTAGTGGACTTAGCTCAAAAACTGTAATGAGCTTCTGTCACCGGCTTGCATCGGGAAACGACGGAGCAAGATGACGATCTTTTATAAATCATACTAGCACTCAATATAAAAAGGGAAGCAAAACGGTGTTCGAAGCCAGAGTGCAAGGAAGCAAAAATTCCGTAAAATGCAGAACACACCATAACTTTTTCAAAAATTTTAATGCTCAAACGAAGTGCCCAACATTCGCAGTTTTGAACTCTTTGTGACACTTAAAGCTGCAATAACGAGCGCACTGCGAAATAAAATCAAATTCAGAAACGAAAGAGTGAAATCGAAACCTATTTGTTCTATTAACACGCTACATTGTAAAAATGGGTAATGCAAGATGTTCAACCAGTCCAAAAACAAAAAGAATTACAAGAGAAGGTCTGAAGCAGGCGAGGCAAAAATTATCAGCTGCGCTTGGCTAATCGATCGCGGGTTTCAGCCGAGAAATGGCGCGCGCCGTACGTAATTGCGTACCCTACGCTGGGGCTAGCTGCCCCGACGCCATCGAGCGCATGTGCATACTGGGCAGGGCACTGACTCTCGGGGCGCCTGCCCTGCCCCTGTCCTTGCCCCGCCGTGTGCGTTGATGCATCCGGCCCCAGGAGTGGTAGGTGGTGGTCGGTGGGAGGTGATAAGGCAAAACTTTCGGTGTAAACACGTGGGTGTGACGTCACTTTGAGTGGGAGGTGATTAGGCAGAGCTCTCGGTGTGAAAGGGTCAACTGTGGCGTGGCATTGTAGGGTTGGTGGGAGGTTGACACGCGGAGTTTTCGGCATGAATAGGAAAGTTTTCGGGCCTTGCCCGCCCCTTTTTTGCCCCCTCCGAGCGGCAGCACGCTACCTGTTCAACTCCTCTAAACCGGCCACCTACCACCGCGAGTGTGTGAGCAAATGCGAGTAAGATTAGAAAAATCACATAAGAAACCACTGTTTAGCCTTCATTAAAATCATGAGTTTCTCGATCTTCTGAACGCAGCCAACTCAAGAACACTCACTTATGTGAAGTTTCCTTAGAAAAATCAAATACAGGATATAGCACACGATAACTAGGAAGTTGAGTGTGGTTATAGATCTAGGGTACACTTTCTCCAGCAATCCTTGAATGGGTGCAGATATGAAGCAGACAACCACTCTGCAATATAAGCAGTGGGACAATAGATGTACGTATAGATCCAATTCGTCATCTTTGTCTTCAAATTTGTTGGCTACTGGCTCGCTAAAGCAATAACCACGGTACGAACATCTGACACCATGTTCACGCTTAGAAGGCAGTGGTCGCGATCAAACATGCCTGTCTTCTTTTCCTCATCAAACCCTTCTCTGGGTTTAGAGTAGTAGGACCTATAGGAAAAAATCGCGAGAAAACCGCTGTTCCGGGCCAAATTTGAAGCCTGAACTTTCTTGTCTTTTGATGGTGGACGAGCCCACTCCACATCATCGACATCCATGATTTCTATTATCAAGAACATCAGCTGGCTTGAAATTGAATATCAATCACTGAACATTGCTCATTTAGTCAAAAACGACTGAAGTGCTTGCTTTCATTGTTCAACTGTTTTTATAAGGTAAATTCGCTTTTCTTCCTTCCTCTGAATGTCGATGATTTTTGACTGTTCGGCATGAGACTGCGATCTTTTGTGCACGTGTGCACGAACTGGCATCTTTGGGCCCTAAAAACTCATGGTTTTTCAACTATTTTCGATCTGAGCTGATTTTGTTTTTTTTTACCGTTTTTCATTGTGACCACTGCCTTTAGGATGTTAATATCAAACTTCCTTAGTTTCAAGGTGAACGGCTTCATCTTCTTAGATGATTACAGCCCTCCGAGATTCAGATAACTCTACTGTCAATGTAATCACAGAGAAAAATTGATCCAAGGGAGAGCGAATGCAAGTTTCCAGTCGTCGCCAAAATTTTCAACCCGCTCAGACCAATGAACCATGCACAGGATGTTAAAACCGTCTCATTGTGTCAATGACGTCATTTTGCAAATCAGAATGTAACTTACTGATCCGACTTCTTCATCAGCAATATCCATACATCGAAAAGCAGTCCATATGCAGTTGCTGTCAGGATGTGTACCGCAGTATATAGCTTTGCGTGCTTGTCAATCATGATCTTACTTGAAAATTACATCACATGGTGGGGCGACCGCAAACCATATGGTTATGAACCATTCAGCAGCCCACACGCCTCTTACAATACCGGCCACAACTTCTGTCCCAAAGCGCGTCGGCGACGCGAAATCGCGTCGAAAACGCCGTTTTCGTTCGGAGTGGACTTTTCGAGAACCTGAAAAAACCGTTCGATTCCTCTCGATGAGGAGATTCCGACTATATGTTCAGACTTGAGAAAAACTCAAGTCTTCACCTAGTTATGGCCTGTTTTCCCTAAAACGAGTCAAAATCTTTGTAAATGGTTACTTTTTGAATCTGAGAACACTAATCGCTTCCTCTCATCGTCCTGATTCCAAAAATCTTTACAAGTTTTAAAAATTGTTACTTCTTGACATAGTGATGGCACATTTCGCTCACCCAAAGAGTAGGAATGCTCTATCAACGGCGAAACTTGAATGTGAGCATCACCAGTAGATTTGTGTAGTAATTCTGCCTCCAAAGCTGTCTCTGTACGTGGAAAAGTGTGAGATTTGACTCTTAATCTTTCCTAGTTCTACACGAATTCCGTTTTAGCGATGGTCTCCCTTCAATTTCTCGGTTCTCCGCGCTCTCCACGGTATTGCTCTCCTCTATCTGACGCACTCCTCGCTGCCTGTATTGTCTCGCTCAAAGACAGTCCTCCAAACCGAACAGAATTCGAGGAGAGGAGACGGACTGGAGAGCAGGGATGTGCGCCAAACGATTTTGAAAAATCGGAAAACGGAAATCGAAAAATTTTGTCCAAAAATGGCCGGCAAACGGCAATCGGCAACCGACAAACGGCAAATTAAAAAAAAATCTCGGACAAAAACGATGCAAATGTTCTAAAAGTGGCAGTAAAAATACTTCTTTATCATGCACAAATCGTATTTTGATAGCCAGATAAGAAATGCTTTCTGAATAGTGTATGGCCGACTGTCCTTGAACCTCGGCATTTTGTTCTAGTTCAATAACACCGCGAGGCTTTTCAATAATACCACAAGAAATTTAATCTCTTACTTTGGTACAATACCTGGTATAAAAAGTAGCACCGAAATGGGCATTCTATTGAACACTGGTAATGGGAATGTTGTGGTGAAAGGATAGTAATTTTTCGAGGTTCTCTAATATCAACGCTTTTCGGAATATGTATTAGTCATGCAAATGCTTCGTGTTTCAAATTTATCGCACGAAATTCAGAGTATCGCGCAATCCAATTTAAGGGGATGAGCATACGAAAGTAGTTTTAAAAAAAGGAAGAGGTCAGTGTGTCCCTACTTGACTTGATTATTTTTTAACGAGCGTGGCAGCCCTTCTCATGCGAAAATCGCCGCTGCGACTCCGCGATAAAGCCATACCGCCTACGCGAAAGGTACCAGAGCGGCTCCGCAAAAGTGCCGCTGCGGCACCGCGATGAGTGGCTGCGCCTTTACAAAAATAGGACCAGCTGAGATTAACTCATATAAAATTAATCGTGAGCCATACTAAAACTGGGCGGAGCCTACGAACAGAAATGTGCACCTACGGTTGTTAGGTCCTTTATCTGATTAGGAAACTTTCTCAGAGTTCGCGGCGTACTCGTTTCGTGCCTCACGGTGTGTTTACTGTTTAACCGGAATCTAGATCAAAGATAATCACGTGAAAAATACAACTAAAACGCACGTTTCCGAACAGCCTTGGAAACATTGCTGAGAAACGGCTAAATAGTCGGCATATCTCGCCCTGCGACCTTTTCAATTTCTTGTGAACTGCGCGCTAATAACTGAAATACATTGAATGGGGTAGTTTTTCAAGCTTTCCACCAATACGACTCCTAAAAAAACTGCGGTTTGCTCAAACCACCTCCTTCCCAAACTGTACGCCACCAGTTATTCCGAACACCGTCGACTCCGTCAATCCAGCTTATAGTCAGGCAGCGAATTTAACCGAAACGAATGTTCCCCACAACGTGTGCATCCTCTCCCACCCTTTTAAATCAGAACTCCAACTTTCAAATTGGTAGCATGTTTCTCAGCGTAATTGTGAGCATAATAGGAGATGGCAAAGTGCAAAACCCCACAAACTGCCAGTGAAGTCCAACGTCCTCCACACGACGCTTTGAAAAATGTCTGAAAGAAATTGAGCTCTGAACCCTTTGTGCCCTCTCCTGAAAACGTTTAGGGTGTTATTTCTTGTCCCGATGAACCCTACATTTATTGATCAAGCCTCAGCAAGAAGGGTGTGGTGAATTCGGTACTCTTCGAGACAAGAGGACCCACACGAGCATGACACAACAATACTAGCAATTTCTCTGACGTGACCGCACGGTAGATAACATCAACTGGCTTGAAGTTTTGAAGTACGTATAGCCTGTCTCCCTACTTTCGAACCGGTCGCTGCAAGGCTTATGGGATTTACCATGCGCGTCTTAATCGCGGCGTTTGTTATCTATTGCGCACTTTTTTGCCGAATTTCGCCGAGGAAAAACGGCAAACGATAATCGACAAAAATCGTCCAAAAACGGCCGGCAAACTGCAATTGCCGCACATCCCTGCTGGAGAGTCAGCGTTGTGAAAGTCCGGTATCTGAAAGATCAAAGGTCGAATTGGGAAAGGGGTAAAGATCATGGGTGTTCTCCGAGATATTTATATAGCGAGACGGAACGTTGGTCGACTCAGAAAAGAAAGCAATTATTTAAACGGGTGGCCCGTATTGAATCAACATCAAGAGACATTCGGAAGAGGAGTTAGCGTTATGGGTGGTTTGTCCCTGGTTTACTAAATCCTATTCTAACACTACGCCAACGGTGAGTGATTCTGCGGATGCGGACCACCCAGTCTGCGCGCGCGGTCGCGGCGCGCACAGCAGAGAATTTTCAGAATGGTTCTGTTGGATATTTCTTTTTGAATTGAGCTAATACGGGGGATTTTTCTCAACTAGGTGAAAATGGGTTTTTCTGATAAAACGAGACTTCAATACTTTCCTTGTATGCATTCCCGGAAGATCGCTTAACGATGAGTCACACTCCTCGCAGGGAAAATGCTGTGCGCGTCGCGACCGCGCGCGCTGACTGGGTGGTCTGCATTCGCAAAATCACTCACCTACAACAGAGAATTCCAGAATGGTTCTGTTGGATATTTCTTTTTAAATTGAGCGAATACGGAGGATTTTTCTCAACTAAGTGAAAATGCGTTTTTCTCTCTATACGAGGATTCGATTCTTTCCTTGTATGCGTTCCCGGAAGATGGCTCAATGATGGGTAAGGCCTATGGTATACTTTGTCACTGTAGCGAGCGACAGGCATGCAATCTAACACAAATCGTGGCGGGACCCGCATCGGAGCAGCGGCAACGTTCGTCGTAGGAACAGATGTCGCGTGTGGGTCTCAGCGACGTGTCGCGGAGGGCTGACATACTGCAAATGTGCCATAGCCTGTCGCTACCACTGTCGCTGTCGCTGTGCAGTGCACTGCGACAGCGACAGATTTAAAGGGCGGGAGGCGGTCGCTGTCGCTGTGCAGAGCGACGCGACCGTGTGTCGCAAAAGTATACCATACCCCTAACAGTCTTCGCAGTGAAACGAATAAATGCTGTGCGCGCCGCGACCGCGCGCGCAGACTGGGTGGTTCGCATCCGCAGAATCACTCACCGATGGCATAGTGTTAGAATAGGATTTAGCAAACCAGGGACAAACCACCCATAACGCTAACTCCTGTTCCGATTGTCTCTTAATGTTGATTCAATACGGACAACCTGTTCAGATAACTGCTTTCTTTTCTGAGTCGACCAACGTTCCGTCTCGCTATATAACCATCTCAGAGAACACCCAAGATCTTTACTTCTCTCCCATTTCGACCTTTGATCTTTCAGATACCAAGCTTTCATAACGCTGACTCTCCAGTCCGTCTCCGCTCCTTGAATTCTATTCAGTTTGGGGGACTGTCTTCGAGAGAGGCAGTACAGGCAGCGAGGAGTGCGTCAGATAGAGGAGAGCAATAGCGTGGAGAGTGCGGAGAACCGAGAAATTGAAGGGAGACCATCGCTAAAACGGAATTCGTGTAGAACTAGGAAAGATTAAGAGTCAAATCTCACACTTTTCCACGTACAGAGACAGCTTTGAAGTCAGAATTACTACACAAATCTACTGGTGATGCTCACATTCAAGTTTCGCCGTTGATAGAGCATTCCTACTCTTTGGGTGAGCGAATTATGCCATAACTATGTCAAGAAGTAACAATGTTTAAAACTTGGAAAGATTTTTGGAATCAGGACGATGAGAGAAAGCGATTAGTGTTCTCAGATTCAAAAAGTAACCATTCACAAAGATTTTGACTCCTTTCAGGGAAAATAGACCATAACTAGGTGAAGACTTGAGTTTTTCTCAAGTCTGAACATATAGTCGGAATATCCTCATCGAGGGGAATCGAATGGTTTTTTCAGGTTCTCAAAAAGTCCGCTCCGAACGAAAACGGCGTTTTGGACGCGATTTCGCGTCGCCGACGCGCTTTGGGACAGAAGTTGTGGCCGGTATTGTACTTGCGCCGAACGATCGTCTTATCACTCGTGAGCGCACAAGACGCCGCGAAGGCTCCTGTGCGGTCCGTAGAAGCATGTTTCGCGGTCACCCGCGCTATAGGGGCCTGCAGAGTTCAAGTCGCGGCGTGCAATATCGATCACATTCGGCGACGGGATTGACGCACGGGGTCAGGGGGGCGTTGTGCAGCTGGACAACAAGTGGGTCGTAAAAATTTTAGGCAATTCAGAGTTTTTCTTGGGGGACGTATATACTTTGGGTTAAAGGCAGTGGTCGCGATAAAATATTCTTTTTTCTTTTCCTCTCTAAACCCTTTTCTGGGTTTAGAGTATTAGAACCTATAAGAAACTATCGCGAAAAAACCGCTGTTGCGGACCAAATTTGCAGCCTGAACTTTCTGCTCTTTTGATGATGGACGAGCCCACTCTACATCATCGGCATTAATGATCTCTAATATCAAAAACATCAGCTGGCTTGAGATTGAATTTCAACCTTCTTACTGATCTGCTCGAATAGTTTTGTACTCATCTAGTCAAAAACACTGACTGAAGTGCTTGCTTTCATTGTTCAACTCTTTTTATTGGGTAGTTTTGCATTTATTTATTCCTCTGAATGTCGATGATTTTTGACTGCTCGGCATGAGACTGCGATCTTTTTGGGCGGCGCTTTGCACGTGTGCACGAACTGACATCTTTGTGCCTTTGGAACTATAATTCTAGCCCGTTTTTCACAGCGCTACCTTCATAATTTCAGCTGTTTTCGATCTAAGCTGATTTTTATAGGTTTTTTTTGGTAACGTTTTTCATCATGACCACTGCCTTTGAACTTCGAAAATATCTTGAGTGTTTTCAGTTGCGTTTCTCTTTCTGTGAAGAAAACAGGTCTTGGAACGAGGGATTCGGAAGTTGCTGTCTTACCTATTGCAATAGCAACAAAAAAGCAAAGAAAACAATAGAACTGCACCACAGCAGTACATGCGAGAAAAGTATTCTAACATAACAATGTATTAGACACATTTCAGGCAGTATTCAACTTTTCAGCACATAAAAAAAATTTTAGACAAGTTAAATTCATTAGTCGGGTCTCTTACCGGTTAAATTCTTCACTTCGAGAATTGGACAACGTACGCCCCCCATGAAATTTCAGGTTTTCAGAATTCTGAAACAAGGTTCAGGTTCTCCATGAGACTCCCCACAAACTGATACCTAACACCCCTCTCACGACCTTGAAATCACGAAGAAAATCTTCTAAAACAGGTTTTACCGCTGTCCAAAACCGCTGTTCATTCCCGCGCCTTTGGACATAAATGGACAACGCTATTTTTTTTTCAAAAAAACAATTCTAAGATCCTTAAGATCCAGTTCTCATCCTTGGCCTATCTTCTACTAACTACCACGATGTGGCTCGGAAACTCCTCAATTTAGAGCATTCCGGAGCAAGGGATTCAATTTACCACTGCTGCGAGCTGTACAAAAGTATCACGCTCCAATGCCAAATCGCGTCTGGCGCAGTGCAGTGCCCATCAAACCACCGCCAGTGACACCCCGCCTCCCACCAGCGCTCGTACCCCTTATGGTTGAACAATGCTAGTTGAGAATTGAACTTTTTTGAACCTGTAAAGGTTAACGCGCCCTCAAAAGGGTTCATCCATCCGGTGGTCTTGATGCAAACCTAGATGGAGGTTTCTTATCCTTTAAAATGTTGACTTTTGCCGGTATCTGCTATTTAATAGTGCTATCAGTCATTGTCCTTAGGCCCCCGTCATAGTCGGCCGATAAGCTGTAGCCACCCCTGTCGAAACCTATGCAATCCATTGCCACTCAGGTCGAAAAATCCCACGATGTGTCCTGTAGTGCACCGGCCCGCTGCGTCCTGTCCCGTCCGTGTCCGTCCCGGTCGATACGTATGCAACGGATTGCTCACGCAGGTAGAAAAATCCCTCGATGTGGCCGGAATGTGCCGTCCGCAGTGCGCTCGAGTGCGCCCGCCTAATCGATTTGCACACATCCGACACACCAGGGACGGCGCTGGAGCACAAGGGACGAAAGAGAACGAAGCAGTCCGGCCTTCGGCCGACTATGATGGGGGCCTCACAGTAACTCCATCAAAATGCGTCGATTTTCGATAGTGTACCATTCATTCTTCCCTCATATACCAAGTGACCGCCTCCATCTAGGTTTGCACCCAGGTGCCTTGTGATTAGTGAGCTGTTATCGAGAGCCCAAAACGTCCCCGACTAATGCCTGGCATACACCAGGACTTCGCCCACTCTGAGGATGGAATCCATTAAGAGTTAGGGAACGTTCTACATCCTCACCGTAATTTCCTCCACTACAAAAATTTCCTGTCAGCTCAAGCTCGCCTACTGCGTAATTTTTCGTAGCATTCCTGAATTTATGTCAGCTTCATCACGTTCACGATTGGGACGAAACTTAACGCAAGCAAGGAACAAGTAAGCAGCGTTTTCTTATTTCTGCTTTAATTTGCCCACATTTTTCGTCATCGAGATGCCATCATGAGATTGTGAGGCCATCTGTGTCACAAATTCAATTACTTCTTTTTCAAATACAGATCTTGTTGCTCTATAGCGAAGAGCATGTCAAAATTACGCATCCCTATGCTAATCAGTCGGATATGGAGTGCGGTAAATAATTGCAAAAAAATCTAGGTTGAACAAATACTTTTTTTGGAAATTTCAACAGCAAAAACTGTTTAAAATTTTATTCAGAACCTGGTGACGACGTGAAAGTTTAGACTTTTTTTCAAAAATTTTGATCCCGTGGGGGGGGACGTAGCTCCGTCGAGGTTCAGCACAACGGTTTGCCCTACCCTGCCGACGCAGCAAGAATGGCAACGGGGGGGCACCGCAGTGTTCTGACGCCACGACGGCCCTGCCTCACTTCCAACGAGCGGCAGCGAAGTCGCAACGATGATGTTCAGCAACATTCTTTCTCCGCGCCAACGCCCCGGTCGCTGCAACTCTGCAGACCCCTTATGCTACATAATTAACAGGCAATTATATCATTTGTGATCACCACAAAACTCTCACTGGAGTTTTGTAGTTTTTTCATGAAATTGTATATGTTTAGGACCCGATATCGCCCCAGTAGGGCTGCTTCTCTACTTTCCAGTCTGTTCAGTGCTTCAGCCGCTGCCTTTGGAGGAGAAATATTTTTGAATGAAGACATACCGCTCTCCATTCCTTCAATATCCTGAACTTTATCATTTCGGTATCACTTTTTTTTCAACAGTAGAAATTTCGGGGGTGACGGTAATTTTGATCGTCTATTTAACAGAGCTGCTCAGCCAGAACTTCATTTGCTAACTCACTAGGATATCCTCAGAGACAGCAATCTATCAATTGCGACATTAAGCAAGAGCATGGCCGAGAAGCTGACACCAAAAATCGGAACTAGTTGAAGGTGAGCACATAAACCAAGCCTGAGCTGGTACATGTCGTGGCTGTAATGAGAAGAAGTATGAAATGTAAACGAGGACCAGAGATGGTACTTAAACAGAGACAGTGCTCTTCCAGAGTATACCAGCTGACATCTCGTAAGACAGCGTCTCCTCTATGTGAGAGCAAGTGTTTGCGTGAATTCGTGGTCATTTTTGGCTCACGAATTGTCAACCATTCTGGTGAGCTCACGCCCGTGACAAAAAAAAACAGCAAGATTAAGAGGAAGTTTTTATTTATCTTGACAACCGACTCATTGTTACCCCTTAGTTTCACCTCGACGAGTCGGTTTGAGTGATTGACCACAAGGTCTTTGTAAATCAGGAAAGAGCGAGTAAATCTATACAGAATTGGGCACCCATGAGCGTCTAAACATTCTGGAGCGCGTACCAGCGGGAGCGAGCGTCCTCGAGACGCACGGACTGAATTTCTCGCGGTAAGGGTCAATAAATTGGTCGCGGCCACTTGGGTGAACTACATTCTTAACGAAGTGAAACAATTCAAGCCTCATCGCGCATATACATTACAGAAAACCACGCATTCTACAAGGAAATACTGGAATGCTAAGGATGGGCAAGTTTACAGCTAGCAGCTCCATACTTCACAACATAAATAACTCCGGCATGGGTCCTAATGAGACTTTGTGTTCACTATCTAAGGTTCGCACAAACTCGGTGCCATATGCTATAACATATGTGCACTGAGTTTACGCCAACCTCCAATGAGGAACGCATAGTCTCATTAAGATCCATACAGATGTTATGCGGCGAGGCCTCATTTACGATTAGACCTGGAATCTTCGCGCTGCTTCTTACTAAACCGTGCAGGTATTTGACCCTGGTAATACTCCGGCGAGATGCTGCGACTAGACAGCTGTCACTCTTGTGCACCCCCTTAGTGGAGGTAATTAAAAGGTGACAATTGTAATGAGAAAAAAGCAGCGGAGAAGCGGATTCAGTTACTTCCGCTTTTTGGCAATGCAGCTTGTGCCTTTCTTCCAGTGTTCCTCAGCAGTAACTCAAAATTTTTTACGATTAATCGAATTTCGCGTTTGAGGGCGGTATCAGTGCGTCTGCGGCAGGCGGTGCCGCTAGTGCGGATACCACCGCCGTCGATAATTGTTTATGAGTAAATGTTTTCATGGGTGCAAATTATCCATGACAGGTGGTGTCAGCTCGCTAGACAAGACTCCAAATGTTTGAGCTCACAGAAACGTAAAAATCAGACGTACCCGGAGTTGGTGGAAATGTTGTGGTTCCCTCAGAAGAAAATTACCAGGATATACAAATTAGCCAGAATTTGTCTGTGTAGTAAAACTGGTTTACTATCCATGGAACAAAACGTTCTCGTTCACAAACTTGAGCAAGTTTTACAGAGAACCAGTGGTCTTCTAACAGTCCACATCTTATTTCACGTTTGAAGTGCAGTAAGTTAGGATCCAGCTTGAAATTGATTCCGACTTCTTCCTGCGCACTGTGGGCACATCGGAAGTATCCGATGTTTTACGATTCTCATACATTCTTGATTCATCAGAATATTTTCGTTAAGATTTTCGATTTTATGCTGGAATAGCGCCTAGCGTTTGACGTCAATAATTTTCGGCCATCTCGTAAGCATGAAGTCTCAGAATTAACCCCCGTTATGCGAGGCCAGCGAGGTTGTCGGATTCTGCAGGCAGGTTGTAGACAGATCGGAGTGTTGCCTATCTGAATAATGCTAATATCTAGAGTGTTCTCGTACAATCTAGTCTACTGTAGGGACGGGTCTGGCTTGTGGTGTCGCTGACGCCGCTATCCTCGGCGCGAGTTTCAAGCGCGCGCAACATTCTGACCGCGCCTTGCCCAAGCACTAGACTAAATATGGCAAGAATACGAAACCATTTCCCTACATTCTTGACGGACTTGCTTTCGAACATTCCTTCAGAATTGTATCCAGTTTGGGATCATGTAAGTAGGAACTCACAGGTTGTATGAAATAATGGCAACATAATGAGAGAACATGTGCAATACATCGCCAAGGGATATCATTGATATTAGTACGTTACACGGGCTGCGTAGGGATCTGAAACAGGTCCCGTTTTCACCAATATTGTCTTATTCAGGGTACAGCGCGAGGTGTGAGGGGTTCCGATACTTATCAGACCCACCCCTGCCCAGCAAAGTAATGTAATTCTCAATTCACCCACCCACCCCCCCCCCCGCTTCTCAAGTAATAAGGGTGTGTTGGCCAGGGGGGGGGTTCCCAACTGCGAAAAATTCTTGAGAAATTTTAGTGATACTATAATCATCGAAGCGCAACGTAATAAAAATAGTAGTAATTGCTAGATCAGTGAATAATTAACACTGAATAAGTATGCATAAATAAGTAAAGGTGAAAATGTAAAGGGTGAAAAGGTGGAAATATGGAAGTACAATATTTCAGGGATTATTCACATGCAGGAGGAGGTGAAAGTGAAGGTGCACGGCATGGTTATCGAATTGTGCCTGTAATTAAATGATTTGCATTTATGTTTATGAATGAATGTTGTAATGAATGTCGTTCGTAAAAGTTCGTAAATAATGCTTTTATATTCGAAACCTGGCGAACTTTTCGTGTGGCGCACGTCTATTTTTCACGGTAACTCGTTTTAGAAGAAGCCCGAGAATGGAAGATGGACATGGAGGTCACCTAACGGAACGACGACCAATGAGATTGACCATCACCTTGTTAATCGGCGATGGGCTCTCCTAGACGTCGGCACTGTTCCATGATTCGTGACTGACTCCAACCACAAAATGCTTCAATCAAAGTTTTGACTCAAAGGTACAGTCCAAGCTCTGGGACGAAATCTCCGATTTCCACATAATTAGGAAGCTCACCCACCCTATATAGCCCTTGCCGAATGCGAGCTCTCAATTCCTCTGAATAAGGGAGATATAGGAGGAAGCCACCATGGGGCGCCCATACCAGGAAGCCACTTTGGCACGCTCCTTTTACGATCTTTCGAGCTCAACAGCGGTGAGATGAGCGATGGTTTCCGACAAGTAGTCCCGTTCTTCCCTTCATTCCCAGCATCTTTCTTCGTTCAGGTCGTTTCGCATACATCGGTCGCAAATGACAGAAGTTACGAGCCTCGGACAGCTCGTGCACCATGCTTTCCTAACACAATTTTTGAGGGGCCATAACTTCCTCATTAGGGGGTTTTGTACGATTCTAAAGACATCATTGGAATCAGTGTGAGACCGTTTTCAAGATAGGCGGAAAAACGGAAAAACGATTTCGAGGTTAGACTGTGCCTATAACAACGACTTCACGCGGAAACATCTTTGTCAGATATTTAGCAGCAAAGTCCGAACCGTGGATTCAGAAGTGATGCAGCCCAATATAGCTGATACGCAATGAACTGCTTTTGATGACCCTACTGAAGATAACGAGAATCAGTGTCGCAAGATCAAGGACGCCGAGAAAAATTCATAGGTTGGAGCGGCGGAGAGGTTGCGCAAGGAGATCAGCGCCGCCTGGTGCATCTCGACCCAATACCAGTCACATGGCCGTGTTACGATCAGCATGGTTTGCAGAGCTCAGGTAGCGAGCGATTTGAAGCAATATGAGCACGGAACTTGTTGGTCACCGTGAAAAAGCATAAGGTTTTGTCGGCGTGTGCTGTCAGATCGCAGAGAACAAAGGTCAGCCCTTCTGGACTCATCGGGTCGCATTTGCACATCACGCGCCGGTATCGAAAAGTTTGTGGTTGATTTCTACAGCAATCTCTTCGACTCAACACTGTCCGCGTAGCCCTCCACCTGCAATAGCACATGACCTTCCTTCAATCCTTGAGAGTGAGGTTGCTTTTGCTGTCGAAGGGATGAAGAAGAACACAGCTCCTGGACCAGATGGCATTACCGCCGAGTCCCTCACAGCGGGTGGACCACCTTTATTAAAAGTTCTCGCGGAACACTATTCCAGCTACCTCGCGCAAGGAGCTGATCCTGCGCAGTGCAAATCGTCAAAGACGATACTCCTATTCAAAAAGGGTGATCGTGAGGACAACAACAACTACAGGCGAATCCGCGTACAAGGTTTTTACGAAGATTCTGCTCAACAGGATAGAGAGGGCTCTGGATGACTTCCAGCCCAGAGAACAGGCCGGCTTCCGGAAGGGTTACTGCTGTCTTGATAGCATTCAGGCGCTATCGCAAGTCATTGAACGGACAAGGGAATAACATCTATCTATAGCGCAGGTCTTCGTCGACTATACCAAGGCATTTAATTAGGTTATAGTCCCGGCTGTTCTTAACGCTATTATCCACGCCGGTGTTGACGCCCAGTACATCAGAATACTGGAGGAGTGTAAACAACACCATTATTCAACTATTCGAGCAAAAACTAAAGGTGCCGATCAGGAAGGGTGTCCGACAGGGCAATACCAACTCGCCAAAGCTGTTCACGACCGCCTTAAAAGACGTGATGCCCCACATCGACTGGGATAGCATGGATACCATTATAGACGGGTGCAGACTACACAACTTGCGCTTCGTTGTCGACATTGCGCCGCTGGACTCTTCTTCCCCAAAACTCGAAGGAATGCTTAATGAACTGCGCGCTGCAGGCAAGGCGATCGGCCTCACAAGAATCTGAGGGAAACCCAAGTAATGCCCAACTAGTGGTGCGACGACAGCCCAATTCGTCTCCCTGGCGTTCCCTTAGCCCATACGAGCAGCTAAGTGTACCTCGAAACAGAGGTGAACATGCAAAACGAACTGTATACGGAGATCGGACGATGATGAAGATCCGCCTGGTCTGCAGTTGGATTGATAGTAGAGGTGACAGACAAGTTGCGGGTAGAGAAGACACGAGCGCATTTGTTCAACACCACTGTGCTACCTGCGTAGTGTGATGCTACCGAGACATGGGCAGGAACGAAGGCGACTACACAGATAATAAGGACAGCTCTTAGGGCATTGGAACCAGGCTACGACGCTAGGTGTGATACAGCCAAAGCTTGGTCTGACCCCCCTCCTAAATCAAGCGATTTGCTCAGTGTTCCCCCCCTTTGCGAGAAAATCCGTATGTCTTCCCTCATGTACGGCTGTCCACATGTGAAAACGTACCCAAATTTCCATAAACGCAGCTTGAAAAGCCGAATAGCGCTACATAAGGTGGGCGGAGCCTGTTTTCATGCCCTGAGGGCACATAGGTGCAGTTTCGGGCATGAAAACCACATTCGGTGATTGACTGTCCGGATTTCGAAATGCACCCACAATTTCATGGACGAAGCTACAGGACGAACAGCGTAACATAGGGAGTTCTCTGGCATGGCGAACCGTTTCTCCATTCCCTAAACGGTGGAAATAACGGTATATCCACGCATTCGGAACAATGCTAGTCTCACTACTCGCAGGCAACTTATTTGTATACTGCAGCTTGTGAACTGGAGGCAGGCTCAACATTAAAAGTCTAAACCCACTGAATGAATCAAGCAGTTTGGAAAAGAGCAGTAGAATACAAATTCACCGTTTGAGGGTGAACAGCGAAAGGAACGGGCACAGTGCACGTGTGCATGAACTGACATCTTTGAGCCTTAGAAACTCTAATCCTGCGATTTTGAGGGTGAAACGATGGAAATTCATAGTACCAATACATATGGATTCCGTTTGCGGTTTAGTCTGACGCATGGAACAGGCGCCTGGCCGTGCGGGGTTGGCGACTTCACTGGAGAATGGGGTTTCGATTCGCGCGGGGTGATCTACCGTCGCTGCCTCGTCCATTAATCAGACTAAAATTATTGCGCGAACTCTATATGTTTGGGTGCACTCGAAACGGGGCATTTAACGTCCTAAAAGGGAGGCATAGACGCTCAAATTGAAATTGATTTTATCACATAAATCGAAGGTATCGAGGTGGCAGTATTACAAACTGAAAGAACAACTAACGAAAACCCGATGCAAATAAATAAAGAAAGGCTTGTCCCTGACTTGAATACGAAGCAGTTACTTCGCGGCATACACGCTAGGTTTAAATAGCTGAGGCAGCTATGAAATTTTGGAGGTAGTGGAACGAAAAGACACCAATGGGCCTCCGGTAGAACGCTAGCGTTGTTTGAACATCAGAACCTAGCACAAACTAGCTAACATGACCATAATGGAGCAACTAATTACGAATAGCTTTGCATTGAGGGGCGGTAACTGTAGAAAAAACTGGCGGAGATAGTAGATTTCGCCGGTTCAATAAGGATCACATAGGTCTCTATCACTAGTTCAATGAAGAGATCCTAGATAAGGGCTCTCCACGCTGAGAGAGCAGTGGTCCGGTTTTTGAGGTGCGACACGTTACGCTACTTAGATTCGAGTCAAGTCGTTTCGAGTGTATTTAAAGCCACAGAAGGCGAAACAGATCCTCCCTCGGTAAATTGAGAGCAGGGCTTGGCGGAACTGTTCCCTTTCCAATTACGTTTCCGACTTTTTGGCCCGGAGACGGTAAAAAGCAGCGTTTCACAAATAATGGTACTGGGTCCAGGCGAGTGGTGTTTGAAGGCATCATGAAGTTGCCAATTCTCCGTTTCCGGATCTCGGTTTCCGACGGTCTTTACCCATTTTTCTTCCGTTTCCCTTTCCGGAATTCCCTCAAAAGATTTCCCCACGGCCGTGGTTAAGAGCCCTTATTCCGAGTCGGTTGATTAGGCGACGTTCAGAGTTTTTGCGGGGTGACGCGAAAATTGCGTCGCGTAAGAATTCAGGTGTGAATGCTGGGCGAAAACACCCAATCGCATACGTTCCTAGTTTCGCATTTTTCAAACACCATTTGCCTGGACCCAGTACCATTATTCGTGAAACGCTGCTTCTTACCATCTCCAGGGCCAAAAAGTCGGAAACGGAACAGTTCCGCTAAGCCCTGCCCTCAACCCACCGAGGGAGGATCTGTCTCGCCTTCTGTGGCTCTAAATACACTCGAAACGACTTGACTCGAATCTAAGTAGCGTAACGTGTCGAACCTCAAAAACCGAACCGATGCTCTCTCAGTGTGGAGAGCCCTGCCCTTATCTAGGATTCCTTCATTGAACTAGTGATTTGCACAGAGTGTGTGTAGTTGACATTCATTCAATGATTTTTTTTGAACGAAAAGTTTAGGTAAAATGACAGTGCTCTCAAAAGCAGTGGTCACGATGAAAAACGTTATCGAGAAAACTACGAAAATCAGCTTAGGCGGAAAACAGCTGAAAAACTATGAAGGTAGCGCGGTGGAAAACGGGCTAGGATTAGAGTTTCTAAGGCCCAAAGATGTCAGTTCGAGCACACTTGCACAGCGCCGCTCAAAAACATTGCGGTCTCATGCCGATCAGTCAAAAATCATCGACATTCAGAGGACGAAATAAATGCCAATTTACCCAATAAAAACAGTTGAACAAAGAAAGCAAGCACTTCGGTCAATGTTTTCGACTAGATGACAAAGGAAGACGGCAAAGGAATATAAAATTTCGGAAAACGTCAACGGCAACGGCAAACCCCAAAAATGACTGGCAAACGGCAAACGGCAAAATCTATTTTGTGCTATAATACACCAACATTTGCGTACAAGGGAGGGTTGCCAACTTCAGATGGAGTTTCGGGATGCATTTTTAATATATTCTAGAGGGAGACCAGTGTTCCAGTATCCCATGCTCAGAATCTGCTGACTGCCTCAGGCAGTCCCTTAAAAGGTGAAAATCTGGGCAAGGCCAGAATGGTTCGGCCGAAGCGAATAGAGCCGATTCAACGATTGAATTACCTTTTGATGTGTCCATAATAGATGTAAAAAATTTTGGTGCATTGATTCTGTTTAGATCAGAAATTATGCTTTGCTGCCCAAATTCTGATCTATTCTGAACATACGAAAAGGTAATTCAATCGTTAAATCAGCTCTACTCACTTCGGCCGAGCCGTTCTGGCCTTTTTCAAATTTGGACCTTTTTAGGGACTGCCTGAGGCATTCAGCAGATTCTAAGTGTGGGATACTGGAACACTGTCCTCCCCCTAGAACATATTAAAAGTGCATCCCGAAACTTTATCTGATGTAGGCAACCCTGCCTTGTTAGTCATGTCGTAGTCCATGCAATATCTGCCAGTTACTATGAGCCTGACTTTTCAATAGCCTTTACAGGAAGAAAAATCCTACATGTTAGAAGCTACTTGAAAGCCCCAGGTGATCAAGAGTCACTACCAAGATCAACAAGGCTGCAGGCATCTCCATCGCCGGCAATAATTATGTTAGTTGTACAAATGAATGCTAGAGTTTGAGAAGATGGGCGTCTTTTTGAGCACTGCGAAGCGTGACAGGCCCGCAAAGGATTTTCTGAAAGGAGCCTGCGGCTAGCGCGTCTGAGCCTAGTCGATCCGGGGACGGTCAGCAGACCGTAAGCAAGCTTGCTGCGATGGGAGTGTGCGCCGACCGAAAGACGGTGGACGATATTGGTACCACAATCAAGTGCGAGTAGAAGGATGAATACGCAATGATTGGTCGGAATTGATGGCGAAAGACAGTTAACACCGCGATCAGCAGCGCGCCGTTTAGGCCAAGTCAAAATTTTTACTGTTAGTAGCAAGTAGTAGGCACAAGGATTTCAATTTCGCTCACTTCAAACTACGATTGAATGGTTACCCTTATGAGGCTACAGGAATGGAGTGAGACTAGTCTAGTTGAATGCAGTACTCATGGTGAAAGCAGCCTTCGAATTTTCAAATCAAGAGTTCCAAGGGTCATGTTGATCGAATGCACAGAATGAGGGGCGTTCGACTGGTACACGCGAGGCGCGCGATGAAAGTTCGCTGCGCTCACTTCGTCGCTGTAGCTCCGCGTGCAGAGCGCTAGGCAGCTGGACAGCTCTTGGACTCTTCCCCTTCTGCGTATTCGGCTTACAAGCTGGCACGAGGCCAATTACAGTAACAATTTCGGCTAGAAACAAGCAATAAATTGCTTCATACGGTCCCAAAACTTGAACGTGGTTTACCCGCCCCACTCACCTCCCCTGTGGCTACCGAAGGAGTGGGTGGAGCGAGTACACCACGTTCAAGCTTCGGGCCGTATATTGCTGTTGGTTGCTCGTTCTGAGCCGGTTTACCACACTGTTGTTGCAATGGGCCTCGAACCCTTGGAGTTCTGGTGAAAAGCTGAATGCGGCTTTAATCGTTACCTTCGAAGACTTTTTCATTTTTTCATCTTTACACCATTTCTTAGCAAAGCCAGCTCTCCCATTAAGTCAACCTTTCATTTCAACTAATGAGCTCGAAATCGAAGATATTATTGACCACTGCCTTTAATGACCGCTGTGAATATTGTTCAACTTTTGAAAAGCCGGACAAAGTATCATATTTGCAGAATTGATAATTTTCATGTTCCAATTATTACCATCAGCCAATCAACCGACGATAAGTGGGCCTATATACACGAGTTCTCCATTGGTTCATACATCTAAATGAGGCTGCTTTTGCGCTACAGCTTCGATATTACTTGGTTTTGTAATTTTAGAACTTGCAGTAATCGGTATGCCTCTGAAAAAGGATTTTTGGCAATTTTGGCTTTCTTAAAGGGTTAAGAATTTATTGTTCAAAAAAAGACATCTGGAGGCTCCCAAGCAATTTAGAACTCGAACGAACTGCTCTGATTACCCTGTCGAGATGTTGTCATAAGTTACCGACTGAAAGGGTACAATTATACACTGAACGAGCCGGAATCAAAAGCTGGAACTGGTCAAAATAATTTTTTGTAGCAGCTCCGAATCGCTGAGCAACACAGAGACTGCGGTGAGGGCAAATCCTGTTGTATCAACGAATTTTTGCCGGAAATTTGCCGTTTTAGACGAAAATTTGGGCAAACTGCAACGGCAACGGCAAACCCCAAAAATGGCCGGCAAACGGCAATTGCCGCACGCCCCTGTCCCCGACCTCAATACTCTAAAAGCATAATCGAACGTTTCGCCCCGAATAAGGAACCATGATGTTTGCAAACGAAAAAATTGGTTTATGGGGCGATGCTCAAAGACAGAATGTACAATAGCAGAGCTTTTGGTTCCCTTTCCGGGGCGGTGTGAGCGATAAGGCTTTCGGGGTATTGTGGGCGGGACCGACTTTTTCCCTGTACTTTCTCACTTTTTTTGAGCGGATTATGATCTTTCGCTTGGCAAGGTCGCTTCACTAGATTGGTGTCTGTGGAAAAAGGGCAGTGTGTTAATCGAGACCAAGGAACGGACCTTTTGATCGCTTATAATGCCGGTTCTATTGTACGGCTCGGAGTCGTGGACCTTTCTCAAGTCGGATCTCAGCCAGTTGGAGGTCTTCCAAATGCGGTGTTTGCGCCAAATTCTTGGAACAGCGATAAGAGATCGCATACTCAGAAGCCAGTCGACCACCGCACAGCTTGTTATGAAGAAAACGCCCCAAACCGCGGAAGGTCGAGAGAACATTCCCGAGGAAAACGTGGTTAAAGCAAGTCGAAGCTGATCTGATATCTCAACGGTGCAGTGTCGTTACTTCTAAAATATTCGCGGCTAATCATTCAGAATGGAAGTGTGTCGTTCAGGCTACTGGAGCTCCTATGGCACCTGCAGCAGTATACTCGTTGAGAGGTCATGGCGCTCCGCCAGCCACCAGTTAATGGGATTGAGTGAGTGAGTGAGTGAGTGAGTGAGTGAGTGGTGAGTGAGTGAGTGGTGAGTGAGTGAGTGAGTGAGTGAGTGAGTGGTGGAGTGAGTGAGTGAGTGAGTGGTGGTGAGTGAGTGAGTGAGTGGTGGTGGTGGTGAGTGAGTGGTGGTGGTGAGTGGTGAGTGGTGGTGAGTGAGTGGTGGTGGTGGTGGTGAGTGAGTGAGTGGTGGTGAGTGAGTGGTGGTGAGTGGTGGTGAGTGAAGTGAGTGAGTGAGTGAGTGAGTGGAGTGAGTGAGTGGAGTGAGTGAGTGGAGTGAGTGAGTGGAGTGAGTGAGTGGAGTGAGTGAGTGGAGTGAGTGAGTGGAGTGAGTGAGTGGAGTGAGTGAGTGGAGTGAGTGAGTGAGTGAGTGAAGGTCGCTACGGGGCGGACTATAATATCAATTTTTATCCTTGAGATTGATCTGTGCCTGTAAATATTTAAATTTCCACTAATTATTACATTTTTCACATTGCATTCCTATAATAATAATAGTACTATTTATATCACCAAGCGAACGGCGACTACCGGGGCGTGGGGAAGACTGCCGATTCGGCATGGTCAAGTCTATGAATTTCAACCTCTCAGTCCCCCCCCCCCTTCCAGACTATTGGAGCTCAGTCCCCCCTTTGAGGCCTCACACATCGCTCTGTACCCTGTTTAAGTTTTCAATGAACTTACCTTGATCGCACCGTCACGTAGATAATAAAAATGTTTCCAATCACACTTATGGTGGGAATGACCACATAGAAGACTTCATAAGGAATCGGAATGAGCTTCGGATTGTTAGGAAGGTTAACCATTCCTAGGAGTAGTGTTTCTCTTGCTCATGTATCAGTACCCTTCTATAGGTATGGCTCCTGTCCCTCATTCTGAGCCTGTCGAAGTGGAGTCGATCGAGCTTATCATGCCAAAAACTCCTTGTCCCAATTATATTTTGCCACGGCCCAATGCTCCACTGCTTACTCCGCCCGGACTCATATGAGCAAGAGAGGCTATAACTGCGGACATGCTTCATACGGCACAGCACTACATAACGCTAGACGCTATGGATCCGTCATAGCCTAGACTACGCCAGAGTAATGCAGCAGTATAGAATTTTTTCCAAAGACGATGGTCGTCGCGCAAAGGCAACCCGTTGTTGGTTTTCTTTAGAACTTTTCTCATTAACACATCCAAATCTGACAAGGAAAACAAAAGAATTAGCATATTCAGGACCGCCTGCACTCAGAAAAAAACGCAAAATAACTGTTGTTAGCTTCAGTTAAGAATGTTTATGTTTATGTTTATTACGTTGCATAAGGCACACGTGGTAAAGAGAAAACACAATAATATCATACACAGTAACATAGGCGAATAGCAGTGCTCAGAAAATTCCAAATGCAATGTTCTGATTCTGAAGGAAACACTACGGCTTAAGTGGTTCCACAGCCAAGCTTCGCTTGAAAATCTGTAGTGAAAGCGTGAACGTCTGCGACTTTGTCAATTTGAGGTAGGTGGACCCAACACGGTTTGTAAAGAAGTTAGAGCGCAAGGAAGTTTTGGCTCGAGCGAAAGTTATCTTGTTTCTTCCACCACGAGTGATTGAAAAAAATCCTTTTGAAAAACTCATCGGCCCTCACCTTAACTTTGAAGCCATTGAGAATCTCGTGCACCATGCATACATCAAAAAGTCCCCGCTGAGATGCCAAGGAGTAGAGGCCAAGTAGCTCGTTGCTTCTAGTTGCATTAGGTGTACTAGAGCATTGTGATATACCACATCTGACGAAAAGTTTTCGCGTGTAGTTCATCTGAACTTTTTCGAGGACAGCCGTAAACTTCTTGCTCGTTGGGTTGAAAACAGAGGTGCCCGATTCCACAATAGGTCTCACATAAGTAGTATAAGCCAGAAGCAGTACTTGCTCGTTTTGAGTGGCTAAACCTTTGAAGATTTGGAAAGTCCGTCCCATAGCATTTTTTGATGTATTTGTGATGTGATGCGAGAAATCAAGCTTATTATTGTAAAGATATCCTAGATCCCTCACTTTATCAGTGCCTGCAATTTCTGATCCTTCTATGTTGCATACAAAATTGTCGTTAGAATTACCAATGTGCATATGAAGACTCTTCGAAGGAGACAGTATTAGCTGCCATTCCTTACACCAGACAATCATTTGATCAATTGATCGTTGCAGCTTAGAGGCGTCGTCAGTAGATGTAGCTTTTCGGTAGATCTTGACATCATCCGCATATATCTTGCATTTCACCCCATTTATTTGTAGTTGCGATGGGAGCTCAGATATATAGATAGTAAACAGAAGCGGTGACAACACCCCTCCTTGCGGAACGCCGCATGATATGCCAAAAATCTCTGAGTGACTTTTACCAACTCGCACTACGAAAGTTCTGTTTTCAAGATAGCTAGCGATCCACTGAGTCACTACTGGATGGAACTTCAACTGATGAATTTTATAGATGAACTTCCTATGATTGACACTATCGAAGGCTTCTTGGAAATCAAAATAAATTATATCACAGCTGTGTTTTTCATCCAGCCAGATAGTCCAATACAATCTGGTCACTCTTGACAAGGCATGAGATTCTAGATGAAGTTTTCAATCTATTGTTTAGCAATTTATAAAACTCTTTTCTATTGCCTGATCCAATCACTCTTTTTTCAACGTTCCGATTGAATTTACGAAGTTTATCTAGGAATCTTGTTGCATAAGCCTTGTAATCGTCCCAAAAACCTGTACTCTTTGCGTAATGGAAGAGGCAGAGGCGATGATTCATCCTATTTTGCAGATAAATAGGAAGAGCTTTCGTAGAACGTGAACTATACAGTGTCCAAGGAACAAAAACAGAAATAGCATCATATAAAACTTTGAGGAACATTTCGTATTTCTCTTCTACTGAATTCATGTTGTTCAAGGAATCTATTCAGTGAACCTGGGCTAAGTGATTGCATAGTTGTTCATAATCGCATTTCGAGAAATCTTGAAAGTAAACTGGAACAGGTTGTTCAACATAACAACGAACCTTGAAAACAATGCTATTATGATCGCTCGAGCCTACTGGATCAACAACTGAAACATCACTGATAAGAGATGAATCATTTGTTAGGAGAAGATCAAGAATATTGGTGGCTCTTGTTGGTTCATGGATAAGTTGTGTCAATCTATGAGAACTCAACAGTTCTCCAAAACAAGTATACTCAGGAGGCATTTTCAAATCTTTGGAGCCCCACTCTATACCTGGCGTGTTAAAATCACCCACAATAACGGCTGGGTATTCGCAAGAACTAAATCACTCAAAACATTGAAAAGTTGCTCGTCACCCTCAGTATTTCAAATGGGAGGTCTGTACACTGCAGTCAAGCGAATTGAGGTGAAATCCTGCAGAATATCAACGGCAACAATTTCGTACGCATTTGGAACAGACTCTGAATGCACCAAAGAGTTTGAGAGTCGATGATGAATGAGAAGCATTACGCCTCCACCGACCTTAAATGGCTGATCACACCGGTAAACATCGTATTCACTGTGCAAATTTACCAGTACGGAAGCAGTAGTGTGCTGCGATTTTAGCCATGTCTCTGAGAAAATCAAAACATCATAGTGATCGTCTAAGACATGTTTCACGTAGACGCTAATCCTCGGTAAAGATCTGACGTTCGAGTAAAGACATTTGAGAAATGAGAAAATCGACCGAGGAAGCGCGTCTAGTTTCCCTGAGCAATACTTGACTGAGCACTATTTGACAAAATCTCGTCACCTTGACCAGCCTCCTGAGAAGTGTTGAAACGAGGACCTGGACAAGGCGAATTGGCCAGAGTGGCTTTGCGCCTCAGCATCCTTTCTTCAAAGGTCAGAGATTCCCTCAAGGACACCCCTTTCCCTGAAAAACTGCTGAGCCACGAAGCTCTCTTTACAGCAAGCTTTTGGAAGTAGGATGAAGGTAACACCACTTTGATCAATCTAGACCTACCAGGAGCAAACCTGCCCGTACGATGAACGGTCACTGGGAAACAATTGACTCTCAGATGTGAGAGTACGTTGATTACGCTTTTGATGTCATACTCCATGCGTGCTCGCATGAATTGGGAGCGATACTCAGGAATTCCCCTTAAAGGCAGTGGTCGCGCTCGAATACGCTCGTCTTCTTTTCCTCTCTAAACCCTATTTTGGGTATAGAGTAGTAGAACCTATAAGAAAAATCGCGAAAATAGCTGTTCTGGGCCAAACTCGAAGCCTGAACTTGCTTCTCTTTTGATGGTGGACGAGTCTACCCCACATCATTGGCATCGATGATCTCTAATATCAAGAACATCGGCTGGCTTGAACTTGAATTTCATTCAATGAACTTTCGGACTTATGTACACATCTAGTCAAAAACATTGGTTGAAGTGCTTGCTTTCTTTGTTCAACTGTTTTATTAGGTAATTTTGCATTTCTTTCTTCCTCTGAGTGTCTATGATTTTTGATTGCTTGGCATGAGACTGTGATCTTTCTGTGCACGTGTGCACGAACTGGAAATTTAGGGTCTTAATAACTCTAATTCTAGCCCATTTTTCACCGCGCTACCTTCATAGTTTTTAAGCTGTTTTATATCTAAGCTGATTTTTGTGGTTTTTTTTGATAACGTTTTTCATCGTGACTACTGCCTTTAATACAATTGAGCGACTTCTCTCCACCTCATGGAACGACAAGTTGGGGCGTACAATTTGTTGGATTTGGGAGCTATGCACCGGAAGAGAAGGTTGAGATGGCAACTCGTTACAAGGAATGCTCTGATTTCCCTCATAACAGCGTAGCCTCTCTTTTAGATCTTCGTTTTCTCTCACTAGATTTTTGTGTTACTCTAATTGATTATGAAGAACTGATCTGGGCTGTTATCACGACGAGTAATTTCTTCACGCAGTCAGAAACAGCTTCAGATTCCTGAAAGTTTAGGTTCCTGGCAAAAGTCAAGATTTGGCATGGTCATAAAAATATACTCAGTTGAAAAGGGAAGATAAAGAAAAATGAAAAAAAAGGTTTTGAAATATTCCTGAGAACGATTTGGCGTAGAATAATTTGTTTTTCGGGAAATGAAGTGAAATAGTTGAAAGTATGATTTGGCAGTCGAGTTTGAACCAACTATTGACAAGAGTTGTGCAAAACGAGAGATCGCCTTGTCTGTGCTTATCCGTAGAACATATCAAAGCGAAATCACGCGTGTTGATTTTGCTTCACCTAATACGTGAAGACCGCCGCATTACAGCTCCCGAAAAAGTTTTGATGCTTCCCATTTCAGGCGTGATTTCGCTTTGATATGTTCTACGGATAAGCACAGACAAGGCGATCTCTCGTTTTGCACAACTCTTATCAATAGTTGGTTCAAACTCGACTGCCAAATCATACTTTCAACTATTTCACTTCATTTCCCGAAAAACAAATTATTCTACGCCATATCGTTCTCAGGAATATTTCAAAACCTTTTTTTCATTTTTCTTTATCTTCCCTTTTCAACTGAGTATAATTTTATGACCATGCCAAATCTTTACTTTTGCCAGGAACCTAAACTTTCAGGAATTTCATTTTATTTTCCTAAAGGTTTCCTTTCTAACATGATAAATGCCTGGTGATGTTAGATGAAAGTAAACCAGTGATGTCCTGCCCCTCCCCCTTGTATGACGACCTGCGCACTTCAACTGAAAGCCTGCGCACTTTCTATGACGTCCTGCACACGCCCACTGATGTCCTGCACCCTTCGCTGATGTCCTACACTCTTTCTATAAGGTGCTGCACATTCCCACTATAGTCCTGCACACTCTCACTGATGTCCTGCACACTTTCTATGACATCCTGCACACTCCCACTAATGTCCTGCGCACATTCTGTTACATCTTGCACACTCCCACTGATGTCCTGCACACTTTCTACGGCGTTCTGCGCACACCCATTTAGGTCCGGCACTTTCTACGGCGTCCGGCGCACTCCCACTTGGGTCCCGCACACTTTCTACGGCGTCCGGCGCACTCTCATTTGGGTCCCACACACTTTCTACGGCGTCTGGCGCACTTTCATTTGGGTCCCACACACTTTCTAGGGCGTTCTGCGCACACCCATTTGAGTCCCGCACACTTTCTACGGCGTCCGGCGCACTCCCACTTGGGTCCGCACACTCTCTACGGCGTCCGGCGCACTCCCACTTGGGTCCCGCACACTTTCTACAGCGTTCTGCGCCCACCCACCGGGTCCCCACACTTTCTACGGCGTTCTGCGCCCACCCATTTGGGTCTCACACACTTTCTAGGGCGTTCTGCGCACACCCATTTGGGTCCCGCACAATTTCTACGGCGTCCGGCGCACTCCCACTTGGGTCCCACACACTTTCTAGGGCGTTCTGCGCACACCCATTTGGGTTCCGCACACTTTCTACGGCGTTCTGCGCACACCCATTTAGGTCCCACACTTTCTACGGCGTACGGCGCACTCCCACTTGGGTCCCGCACACTTTCTACGGCGTCCGGCGCACTCTCATTTGGGTCCCACACACTTTCTACGGCGTCTGGCGCACTTTCATTTGGGTCCCACACACTTTCTAGGGCGTTCTGCGCACACCCATTTGAGTCCCGCACACTTTCTACGGCGTCCGGCGCACTCCCACTTGGGTCCCGCACACTCTCTACGGCGTCCGGCGCACTCCCACTTGGGTCCCGCACACTTTCTACAGCGTTCTGCGCCCACCCACTTGGGTCCCCACACTTTCTACGGCGTTCTGCGCCCACCCATTTGGGTCTCACACACTTTCTAGGGCGTTCTGCGCACACCCATTTGGGTCCCGCACAATTTCTACGGCGTCCGGCGCACTCCCACTTGGGTCCCACACACTTTCTAGGGCGTTCTGCGCACACCCATTTGGGTCCCGCACACTTTCTACGGCGTTCTGCGCACACCCATTTGGGTCCCGCACACTCTCTAGGGCGTCCGGCGCACTCCCACTTGGGTCCCCACACTTTCTACGGCGTTCTGCGCACACCCATTTGGGTCCCGCACACTTTCTACGGCGTCCGTCGCACCCCCACGTGGGTCCCGCACACTTTCTACGGCGTCCGGCGCACTCTCATTTGGGTCCCGCACACTTTCTACGGCGTCCGGCGTACTCCCACTTGGGTCCCGCACACTTTCTACAGCGTTCTGCGAAGCACCCATTTGGGTCCGGCACACTTTCTACGGCGTCCGGCTCACTCTCATTTGGGTCCCACACACTTTCTAGGGCGTTCTGCGCACACCCATTTGGGTCCCGCGCACTTTCTACGGCTTTCTGCGCACACCCATTTGGGTCCGGCACACTTTCTACGGCGTCCGGCTCACTCTCATTTGGGTCCCACACACTTTCTAGGGCGTTTTGCGCACACCCATTTGGGTCCCGCACACTTTCTACGGCGTTCTGCGCACACCCATTTGGGTCCCGCACACTCTCTATGGCGTCCGGCGCACTCCCACTTGGGTCCCCACACTTTCTACGGCGTTCTGCGCCCACCCATTTGGGTCCCACACACTTTCTAGGGCGTTCTGCGCACACCCATTTGGGTCCCGCACAATTTCTACGGCGTCCGGCGCACTCCCACTTGGGTCCCGCACACTTTCTACGGCGTTCTGCGCACACCTATTTGGGTCCCACACACTTTCTACGGCGTTCTGCGCACACCCATTTGGGTCCCGCACACTTTCTACGGCGTCCGGCGCACTCCCACTTGGGTCCCGCACACTTTCTACGGCGTTCTGCGCACACCCATGTGGGTCCCGCACACTTTCTATGGCGTCCGGCGCACTCCAACTTGGGTCCCCACACTTTCTACGGCGATCTACGCCCACCCATTTGGGTCCCGCACACTTTCTACGGCGTCCGTCGCACTCCCACGTGGGTCCCGCACACTTTCTACGGCGTCCGGCGCACTCTCATTTGGGTCCCGCACACTTTCTATGGCGTCCGGCGCACTATCATTTGGGTCCCATACACTTTCTAGGGCGTTCTGCGCACACCCATTTGGGTCCCGCATACTTTCTACGGCGTTCTGCGCACACCCATTTGGGTCCCACACATTTACTACGACGTTCTGCGCACACCCATTTGAGTCCCGCACACCTTCTACGGCGTCCGGCGCATTCTCACGTAGGTCCCGCACACTTTCTACGGCGTCCGGCGCACTCTCATTTGGGTCCTGCACACTTTCTACGGCGTCCGGCGCACTCTCATTTGGGTCCCACCCACTTTCTATGGCGTCCGGCGCACTTTCATTTGGGTCCCACACTTTCAAGGGCGTTCTGCGCACACCCATTTGGGTCCCGCACACTTTCTACGGCGTCCGGCGCACTCTCATTTGGGTCCCGCACACTTTCTACGGCGTCCGGCGGACTCCCACTTGGGTCCCGCACACTTTCTACAGCGTTCTGCGAAGCACCCATTTGGGTCCGGCACACTTTCTACGGCGTCCGGCTCACTCTCATTTGGGTCCCACACACTTTCTAGGGCGTTCTGCGCACACCCATTTGGGTCCCGCACACTTTCTACGGCTTTCTGCGCACACCCATTTGGGTCCGGCACACTTTCTACGGCGTCCGGCTCACTCTCATTTGGGTCCCACACACTTTCTAGGGCGTTCTGCGTACACCCATTTGGGTCCCGCACACTTTCTACGGCGTTCTGCGCACACCCCTCCCGGCCCCGCACACCCTCTATGCCGTCCGGCGCACTCCCGCAGGTCCCCACACTTTCTGCGGCGTTCTGCGCCCCCCCATTTGGGTCCCACCCACTTTCTAGGGCGTTCTGCGCACACCCATTTGGGTCCCGCACAATTTCTACGGCGTCCGGCGCACTCCCACTTGGGTCCCGCACACTTTCTACGGCGTTCTGCGCACACCCATTTGGGTCCCGCACACTTTCTACGGCGTCCGGCGCACTCCCACTTGGGTCCCGCACACTTTCTACGGCGTTCTGCGCACACCCATTTGGGTCCCGCACACTTTCTAGGGCGTTCTGCGCACACCCATTTGGGTCCCGCACACTCTCTATGGCGTCCGGCGCACTCCCACTTGGGTCCCCACACTTTCTACGGCGTTCCGCGCCCATCCATTTGGGTCCCACACACTTTCTAGGGCGTTCTGCGCACACCCATTTGGGTCCCGCACAATTTCTACGGCGTCCGGCGCACTCCCACTTGGGTCCCGCACACTTTCTACGGCGTTCTGCGCACACCTATTTGGGTCCCACACACTTTCTACGGCGTTCTGCGCACACCCATTTGGGTCCCGCACACTTTCTACGGCGTCCGGCGCACTCCCACTTGGGTCCCGCACACTTTCTACGGCGTTCTGCGCACACCCATGTGGGTCCCGCACACTTTCTATGGCGTCCGGCGCACTCCAACTTGGGTCCCCACACTTTCTACGGCGATCTACGCCCACCCATTTGGGTCCCGCACACTTTCTACGGCGTCCGTCGCACTCCCACGTGGGTCCCGCACACTTTCTACGGCGTCCGGCGCACTCTCATTTGGGTCCCGCACACTTTCTATGGCGTCCGGCGCACTATCATTTGGGTCCCATACACTTTCTAGGGCGTTCTGCGCACACCCATTTGGGTCCCGCATACTTTCTACGGCGTTCTGCGCACACCCATTTGGGTCCCACACATTTACTACGACGTTCTGCGCACACCCATTTGAGTCCCGCACACCTTCTACGGCGTCCGGCGCATTCTCACGTAGGTCCCGCACACTTTCTACGGCGTCCGGCGCACTCTCATTTGGGTCCTGCACACTTTCTACGGCGTCCGGCGCACTCTCATTTGGGTCCCACACACTTTCTATGGCGTCCGGCGCACTTTCATTTGGGTCCCACACACTTTCAAGGGCGTTCTGCGCACACCCATTTGGGTCCCGCACACTTTCTACGGCGTCCGGCGCACTCTCATTTGGGTCCCGCACACTTTCTACGGCGTCCGGCGCACTCCAACTTGGGTCCCCACACTTTCTGCGGCGTTCTGCGCCCACCCATTTGGGTCCCACACACTTTCTAGGGCGTTCTGCGCACACCCATTTGGGTCCCGCACAATTTCTACGGCGTCCGGCGCACTCCCACTTGGGTCCCGCACACTTTCTACGGCGTTCTGCGCACACCCATTTGGGTCCCGCACACTTTCTACGGCGTCCGGCGCACTCCCACTTGGGTCCCGCACACTTTCTACGGCGTTCTGCGCACACCCATTTGGGTCCCGCACACTTTCTAGGGCGTTCTGCGCACACCCATTTGGGTCCCGCACACTCTCTATGGCGTCCGGCGCACTCCCACTTGGGTCCCCACACTTTCTACGGCGTTCTGCGCCCACCCATTTGGGTCCCACACACTTTCTAGGGCGTTCTGCGCACACCCATTTGGGTCCCGCACAATTTCTGCGGCGTCCGGCGCACTCCCGCGGGTCCCGCACACTTTCTACGGCGTTCTGCGCACACCCTATTTGGGTCCACACACTTTCTACGGCGTTCTGCGCACACCCATTTGGGTCCCGCACACTTTCTACGGCGTCCGGCGCACTCCCACTTGGGTCCCGCACACTTTCTACGGCGTTCTGCGCACACCCATGTGGGTCCCGCACACTTTCTATGGCGTCCGGCGCACTCCAACAGGTCCCCACACTTTCTACGGCGATCTACGCCCACCCATTTGGGTCCCGCACACTTTCTACGGCGTCCGTCGCACTCCCACGTGGGTCCCGCACACTTTCTACGGCGTCCGGCGCACTCTCATTTGGGTCCCGCACACTTTCTATGGCGTCCGGCGCACTATCATTTGGGTCCCATACACTTTCTAGGGCGTTCTGCGCACACCCATTTGGGTCCCGCATACTTTCTACGGCGTTCTGCGCACACCCATTTGGGTCCCACACATTTACTACGACGTTCTGCGCACACCCATTTGAGTCCCGCACACTTTCTACGGCGTCCGGCGCATTCCCACGTAGGTCCCGCACACTTGGGTCCCGCACACTTTCTACGGCGTCCGGCGCACTCTCATTTGGGTCCCACACACTTTCTATGGCGTCCGGCGCACTTTCATTTGGGTCCCACACACTTTCTAGGGCGTTCTGCGCACACCCATTTGGGTCCCGCACACTTTCTACGGCGTCCGGCGCACTCCCACTTGGGTCCCGCACACTCTCTACGGCGTCCGGCGCACTCCCACTTGGGTCCCGCACGCTTTCTACAGCGTTCTGCGAAGCACCCATTTGGGTCCGGCACACTTTCTACGGCGTCCGGCTCACTCTCATTTGGGTCCCACACACTTTCTAGGGCGTTCTGCGCACACCCATTTGGGTCCCGCACACTTTCTACGGCTTTCTGCGCACACCCATTTGGGTCCGGCACACTTTCTACGGCGTCCGGCTCACTCTCATTTGGGTCCCACACACTTTCTAGGGCGTTCTGCGCACACCCATTTGGGTCCCGCACACTTTCTACGGCGTTCTGCGCACACCCATTCGGGTCCCGCACACTCTCTATGGCGTCCGGCGCACTCCCACTTGGGTCCCCACACTTTCTGCGGCGTTCTGCGCCCACCCATTTGGGTCCCACACACTTTCTAGGGCGTTCTGCGCACACCCATTTGGGTCCCGCACAATTTCTACGGCGTCCGGCGCACTCCCACTTGGGTCCCGCACACTTTCTACGGCGTTCTGCGCACACCCATTTGGGTCCCGCACACTTTCTACGGCGTCCGGCGCACTCCCACTTGGGTCCCGCACACTTTCTACGGCGTTCTGCGCACACCCATTTGGGTCCCGCACACTTTCTACGTCGTCCGTCGCACTCCCACGTGGGTCCCGCACACTTTCTACGGCGTCCGGCGCACTCTCATTTGGGTCCCGCACACTTTCTACGGCGTCCGGCGTACTCCCACTTGGGTCCCGCACACTTTCTACAGCGTTCTGCGCCCACCCATTTGGGTCCGGCACACTTTCTACGGCGTCCGGCTCACTCTCATTTGGGTCCCACACACTTTCTAGGGCGTTCTGCGCACACCCATTTGGGTCCCGCACACTTTCTACGGCGTTCTGCGCACACCCATTTGGGTCCCGCACAATTTCTACGGCGTTCTGCGCACACCCATTTGGGTCCCGCACACTTTCTACGGCGTCCGTCGCACCCCCACGTGGGTCCCGCACACTTTCTACGGCGTCCGGCGCACTCTCATTTGGGTCCCGCACACTTTCTACGGCGTCCGGCGTACTCCCACTTGGGTCCCCACACTTTCTACGGCGTTCTGCGCCCACCCATTTGGGTCCCACACACTTTCTAGGGCGTTCTGCGCACACCCATTTGGGTCCCGCACAATTTCTACGGCGTTCTACGCACACCCATTTGGGTCCCGCACACTTTCTACGGCGTCCGTCGCACCCCCACGTGGGTCCCGCACACTTTCTACGGCGTCCGGCGCACTCTCATTTGGGTCCCGCACACTTTCTAGGCGTCCGGCGTACTCCCACTTGGGTCCCCACACTTTCTACGGCGTTCTGCGCCCACCCATTTGGGTCTCACACACTTTCTAGGGCGTTCTGCGCACACCCATTTGGGTCCCGCACAATTTCTACGGCGTCCGGCGCACTCCCACTTGGGTCCCGCACACTTTCTACGGCGTTCTGCGCACACCCATTTGGGTCCCGCACACTTTCTACGGCGTCCGGCGCACTCCCACTTGGGTCCCGCACACTTTCTACGGCGTCCGGCGTACTCCCACTTGGGTCCCGCACACTTTCTACAGCGTTCTGCGCCCACCCATTTGGGTCCGGCACACTTTCTACGGCGTCCGGCTCACTCTCATTTGGGTCCCACACACTTTCTAGGGCGTTCTGCGCACACCCATTTGGGTCCCGCACACTTTCTACGGCGTTCTGCGCACACCCATTTGGGTCCCGCACACTCTCTATGGCGTCCGGCGCACTCCCACTTGGGTCCCCACACTTTCTACGGCGTTCTGCGCCCACCCATTTGGGTCCCACACACTTTCTAGGGCGTTCTGTGCACACCCATTTGGGTCCCGCACAATTTCTACGGCGTTCTGCGCACACCCATTTGGGTCCCGCACACTTTCTACGGCGTCCGTCGCACCCCCACGTGGGTCCCGCACACTTTCTACGGCGTCCGGCGCACTCTCATTTGGGTCCCGCACACTTTCTACGGCGTCCGGCGTACTCCCACTTGGGTCCCGCACACTTTCTACAGCGTCCGGCGCACTCCCACTTGGGTCCCACACACTTTCTAGAGCGTTCTGCGCACACCCATTTGGGTCCCGCACACTTTCTACGGCGTCCGGCGCACTCCCACTTGGGTCCCGCACACTCTCTACGGCGTCCGGCGCACTCCCACTTGGGTCCCGCACACTTTCCAAAGCGTTCTGCGCACACCCATTTGGGTCCCGCACAATTTCTACGGCGTCCGGCGCACTCCCACTTGGGTCCCGCACACTTTCTACGGCGTTCTGCGCACACCCATTTGAGTCCCGCACACTTTCTACGGCGACCGGCGCATTCCCACGTAGGTCCCGCACACTTTCTACGGCGTCCGGCGCACTCTCATTTGGGTCCCGCACACTTTCTACGGCGTCCGGCGCACTCCCACTTGGGTCCCGCACACTCTCTACGGCGTCCGGCGCACTCCCACTTGGGTCCCACACACTTTCTAAAGCGTTATGCGCCCACCCATTTGGGTCCGGCACACTTTCTACGGCGTCCGGCTCACCCTCATATGGGTCACACACACTTTCTAGGGCGTTCTGCGCACACCCATTTGGGTCCCGCACACTTTCTACGGCGTTCTGCGCACACCCATTTGGGTCCCGAACACTTTCTACGGCGTCCGGCGCACTCCCACTTGGGTCCCGCACACTTTCTACGGCGTTCTGCGCACACCCATTTGGGTTCCACACACTTTCTACGGCGTTCTGCGCACACCCATATGGGTCCCGCACACTTTCTATGGCGTCGGGCGCACTCCCACTTGGGTCCCTACACTCTCTACGGCGTCCGGCGCACTCCCACTTGGGTCCCGCACGCTTTCTACAGCGTTCTGCGCCCACCCATTTGGGTCCGGCACACTTTCTACGGCGTTCGGCTCACTCTCATTTGGGTCCCACACACTTTCTAGGGCGTTCTGCGCACACCCATTTGGGTCCCGCACACTTTCTACGGCTTTCTGCGCACACCCATTTGGGTCCCGCACACTCTCTATGGAGTCCGGCGCACTCCACTTGCGGGTCCCCACACTTTCTACGGCGTTCTGCGCCCACCCATTTGGGTCCACACACTTTCTAGGGCGTTCTGCGCACACCCATTTGGGTCCCCGCACAATTTCTACGGCGTTCCGGCACTCCCGCGGGTCCCGCACACTTTCTAGGGCGTTCTGCGCACACCCATTTGGGTTCCGCACACTTTCTACGGCGTCCGGCATCACTCCCACTTGGGTCCGCACACTCTGCGGCGTCCGGCGCACTCACTTGGGTCCACCACACTTTCTACGGCGTTCTGCGCACACCCATTTGGGTCCCGCACACTTTCTAGGGCGTTCTGCGCACACCCATTTGGGTCCCACACACTTTCTATGGCGTTCTGCGCACTCCCACTTGGGTCCCGCACACTTTCTGCGGCGTCCGGCGCCTCCCACTTGGGTCCGCACACTTTCTACGGCGTTCTGCGCACACCCATTTGAGTCCCGCACACTTTCTACGGCGTCCGGCGCATTCCCACGCAGGTCACGACACTTTCTACGGCGTCTGCGCACTCTCATTTGGGTCCCGCACACTTTCTACGGCGTCCAGCGCACTCTCATTTGGGTCCCACACACTTTCTAGCGTTCTGCGCACACCCACTTGGGTTCCGCACACTTTCTACGGCGTCCGGGCGCCCACTCGGGTCCCGCACACTTTCTGCGGCGTCCGGCGCACTCTCATTTGGGTCCACACACTTTCTACGGCGTTCTGCACTCCCACTTGGGTCCCACACACTTTCTGCGGCGTCCGCATCACTCCCACTTGGGTCCGCACGCTTTCTACGGCGTTCTGCGCCCACCCATTTGGGTCCGGCACACTTTCTACGGCGTTCGGCTCACTCTCATTTGGGTCCCACACACTTTCTAGGGCGTTCTGCGCACACCCATTTGGGTCCCGCACACTTTCTACGGCTTTCTGCGCACACCCATTTGGGTCCCGCACACTCTCTATGGAGTCCGGCGCACTCCCACTTGGGTCCCCACACTTTCTACGGCGTTCTGCGCCCACCCATTTGGGTCCCACACACTTTCTAGGGCGTTCTGCGCACACCCATTTGGGTCCCGCACAATTTCTACGGCGTCCGGCGCACTCCCACTTGGGTCCCGCACACTTTCTAGGGCGTTCTGCGCACACCCATTTGGGTTCCGCACACTTTCTACGGCGTCCGGCGCACTCCCACTTGGGTCCCGCACACTCTCTGCGGCGTCCGGCGCACTCTCATTTGGGTCCCACACACTTTCTAGGGCGTTCTGCGCACACCCATTTGGGTCCCGCACACTTTCGACGGCGTTCTGCGCACACCCATTTGGGTCCCACACACTTTCTACGGCGTTCTGCGCACTCCCACTTGGGTCCCGCACACTTTCTGCGGCGTCCGGCGCACTCCCACTTGGGTCCCGCACACTTTCTACGGCGTTCTGCGCACACCCATTTGAGTCCCGCACACTTTCTACGGCGTCCGGCGCATTCCCACGCAGGTCCCGCACACTTTCTATGGCGTCCGGCGCACTCTCATTTGGGTCCCGCACACTTTCTACGGCGTCCGGCGCACTCTCATTTGGGTCCCACACACTTTCTAGGGCGTTCTGCGCACACCCATTTGGGTTCCGCACACTTTCTACGGCGTCCGGCGCACTCCCACTTGGGTCCCGCACACTTTCTGCGGCGTCCGGCGCACTCTCATTTGGGTCCCACACACTTTCTAGGGCGTTCTGCGCACACCCATTTGGGTCCCGCACACTTTCTACGGCGTTCTGCGCACACCCATTTGGGTCCCACACACTTTCTACGGCGTTCTGCGCACTCCCACTTGGGTCCCGCACACTTTCTGCGGCGTCCGGCGCACTCCCACTTGGGTCCCGCACACTTTCTACGGCGTTCTGCGCACACCCATATGGGTCCCGCACGCTTTCTATGGCGTCCGGCGCACTCCTACTTTGATCACACCCATGTTCTACGACGTCTTTCGCACTCCTGCTGGGGTCCCGCACAGTATCTACGGCGTTCTGTGGCGCACTTCTGAGTCACACCGTGCGGCGTTTCAAAAGTACTTCCGAGATCCCGCCGTATTGATTGAAGCGTTGCCCCGTCAAATCCTGAGCAAAAGCCTATCAGTAACGGTGTTTATTTCACTAGTTCATTTTTACGAGTAAGCAAACGTCGGTTGGTTTTTAATAACATGTTTACGTGTTTTTGTCTTTCTTTACCCTCAATTTTGAGGTTCCGCAAAAATTGAGCTACCAACTTCAAAATTTGACAGGAGCTAGGTGCAAACAAAACCAGCTTCCTGGTCAAAAATGAGCTCTCTAGCTCAACGATAAGTGTTCCAACAAGATCGTGAACGCCAACTGAAAAAAAAGGAGATGAACATTTTTTCGACCAAAATGACGTGGTTTTGACACTTTTTCTCGAATCTCAGGTAACCATTCCGGACCATTTTTTGAACAGTTATTCACGTTTCTAAAGTGTATTAAATGCAAAAAGAACGGTCTTCCTATGTTTACTCTGGACCCTGACACTGAGATCAGGGGGTTGCGCGATGGCGAATCAAATCCAAATCTGGTGAGCGCGAAGCGCTCACCACAATATGCTGAGCTCATTCACAGCATCCATAAGAGTCGAAGGCTCCATTATCCCGTGTTGAGTTGAATCAGGCGACATTTCTGAGATAGGTGACAAGCAGACGAGTTGATTCATAAATGATAGGCGAGTGTTCGTTCTGGTAGAAAAAAAGCTCTAATCCAGAAAACTCGTATACAAATCACCTGTCAAGGTCGCAAATTTGATAACAGATATATGAGAGCTCCTTTGCGACTAGGAGCAGCGCTTTCGAGGATTGACCAATAAACGCAGTAAACCACTATACTGCACCCAGAAGTTATGAAAATATAGCAGCAAACCACAATGCTGCGCCGAGTATGATGAACAATTCAGCAGTAAGCCACAATACTGCGCCAAGTATAAAGAACGGAGTGGCAGTAAACCACAATACTGCTCCCAGAGGCCAAGAAGAATCGCTGTTGCTTGGTAAGGCGAAAACAGAAACGTATGCGGTTGAGTGTTTTCGCCCAGCGTTCACACCTAAATTCTTACGCGACGCGATTTTCGTGCCGCACTGACAGGTAACATTGCGTCACCCCGCAAAAACTCTGAACGCTCCATCTAATGAAATGACCCGGGATAACGGTTCTTAACCAGGGCCATAAGGAAATCTTTATAGGGAATTCCGGAGAGGGTAACGGAAGAAAACTGGGTAAGGAACGCCGGAAACGGAGAATTGGCAACTTCATGATACCTTCAAACACCATTTGCCTGGACCTAGCACCATTATTCGCAAAACTCTGCTTTTTACCGTCTCCGGGGCCATAAAGTCGGAAACGGAATCGGAAACGGAACAGTTCCGCCAAGCCCTGCTCTCAACCCAGAGGATCTGCCTCGCCTTCTGTGGCTCTAAATACACTCGGAGCGACTTGACTCGAATCTAAGTAGCGTAACCTCAAAAACCGGACCACTGCTCTTTCAGTGTGGAGAGCCCTTATCCAGGATCCCTTCGTTGAACTAGTGATAGAGACCTATGTGATAATTATTGAACCAGAAAAACCTTCTATCTCCGCCAGTCTTTTCTACAGTTACAGCCCCTCGATACAAAACTCTTCCAAATTAGTTGCTCCATGAAGGTCATGTTGGCTAGTTTGTGCTAGGTTCTAACGTTCAAACAACGCTAGCGTTCTACCGGAGACCTTTGGTGTCTTTTCGTTCCACTACCTCCGAAATTTCATAGCTGCTTCAGCTATTTAAACTTAGCGTGTATGCCGCGAAGTAACTGTTCTGCTTCGTATTCAAGTCAGAGACAAGCCTTTCTTTCTTTATTTGCATCGGGTTTTCGTTAGTTTTCCTGTCAGTTTGTAAAACTGCCAGCTCCATAGTACCTTCGATTTATATAATAAAATCTATTTCAGTTGGAGCGTCTATGCTCCCTTTTAGGACGTTAAATGCCTCGCTTCGAGTGCACCCAAACATATATGTAGAGTTCGCGCAATTATTTTAGTTTGATTAATGGACGAGGCTGCGACGGTAGATCTCCCCGCGCGAATCGAAACCCCATTCTCCAGTGAGGCCGCGAACCCCGCACGGCCAGCCGCCTGTTCTATGCGTCAGACTAAACCGAAAACGAAAACCATATGTATTAGTACTGTGAATTTCCAGCGTTTCACCCTCAAAATCGTATTCCAGCACTACTGTCAATAATTTCTGGATTGATTCCTTCCAAGACTGTCCACAAAATACCAACAAGTAATATAGTGCACAGAGTGTTTGTAGTTGACATTCCTTTCAATGATTTGTTTGAACGAAACGTTTGGGTAAAATGACAGTGCTCTCAAAGGCAGTGGTCACGATGAATAACGTTATCGACAAAGCTACAAAAATCGGCTTAGGTGGAAAACAGCTGGCAAGCACATTTGATCGCGACCACTGCCTTTAAGTGTATTGTGCTCATAGCTGGTTAACCGAAATACGCTCCAGGTTTCTATGCCGAACTGCCGGAACAACAACGTTGGGAGATTTCCTTTCTTGAAGTACCGAAAGCAAACTTCTGAAATCGAAACCTCTGCGGAGAAGTTTATGGAAAGAAGTTTTATAGAACAAGCAAAAGCTAAATAAAAGCTAAGAAGGAAGAACGTATGCTTTTAAGATAGATTTAGACATTCAATTAATACGTCAGGGGCTAACTTGAACGAGAAACACTTGTAACCTTTAAGATCAACAGGAGCTGTCGACCGACCTCGCGTGGTGCAGGTGCTAGGGAGTTGAGCTGAGTCTGTAGCAGGTTGTGTAGCAATCCCCTAATGTGGTGGCATCAGAGTGGCATCCAACTTAAGGTCGGTTAGGCCCTTATGACACCTAAGGTTCACACTTTGGAATGAAATTGAAAATATCTGAAGCAGTGCTGGGCACGCGTCCCGGTTGACTTAAGGGGATGTATAGTGGAAGTTGCAGAGAGTATAAAGGGGTGAATAAATCTAATACCCTAAAAAAAGAAGTGCCTGTTTTCCCGACTTTCAGCAAAAAATTGATTTGTCATACCTAATTCTCCGCTTTTTGAGGCGAACACCCACAGAATACAGATTTTTGATAGATAAGCGGGTTGTTTTTGCAATAATTACCAGCTTCTGTCAAACATCTTAACAAAATTCGAGTTGTCTACCTCTGTAACGCTGCGATCCGTCAACGCGATACGAGACTTTTCCGCAGCTACACAGCGCACACTGGAATGAACCCGCTCACAATATTTAATTCAAAAAAAAATATTATGAACCGGGGAGGAAAAAAATTTTAACTGGTGTCAGTAGAAGCAGGCAAAGCTAGGATATTTTCAATGTACACATTGTAGAAGTTTAATGTAAATAAGAAAATAAGAGCGTGGTTAAGTTTTTGGGTTCGATAAGGTTCATTTAAATGAACCTAGTTGGTCAAAAACATCAATAAACATGAGAACTGAGAGCGTTAGAAGAAAGATGAGAATCTGGCGAACATCTCGGTATCAACAGGTTTGATATTTAATGAGGTTAAAGGATCTCGTCCCGGTTTTGTCCCGGTTTTCGGGGTGAAACCGAGACGACATTTAATGTCTTTAAATTGAATTAAATATTAAGCCTATTGACACTAAGATGTTCATAGAATTCTTCTCTTTCTTCCAGTGTCCCTAACTGTCTTGTTTGATGCTATTTTGATAAACTATGGTGGGTGTATCTGCGAAAAGGATAGCTGCAGACCACTCAGCAGACCGCGCTCCTGTCGCGTGCGCCGATCGATCACCAGATTTCTCGTGGGCATACTCGACGCAGCGCAATCTGCCGAGGTGTCCGCAGCTATCCCTCTTCTGCTTACCCGAACTATAGCTTCGTTTGAATGAACCTTGTCACGGCTAAGTACATACCCCCACTCCAAATTTGTTTATTTACATTAAATTTTCACAACGGCTACATCGAAGGTATCCTATTTCTGCTCCATTGCAGTGTGTGTTGTGTAGTTTCGGAAAGGTTCCCTATCGAAGGCAAGCCAAGTTCTTACCGGATCGTGGCATTCTAGATGGATGAAGCTCGGGTTTTTTTCAATCCCTATGCATCACGAAAGACCTATCTTGTTCTCAGGCAGGTCTGTGGCAGGTTAAAACGCCGCTTTCTCGATGAAGTATGTCCGATCTGGCTGATCGGCGGAGGTTTCGGCATGGTTCATAGCTGCCGGAATTTTCCCGGTAATGTCTTATATCTGACGGAGCTTTCAGGGCTACATGTTGCAGTGTCCGCACTGTTTTTCTCTGATACTCTCTCGTGTTAAGCGCGAAACCGGCAGCCAGCATACGCTGCACAGAAACGTGAGGTGTTTGTGTTTGTCACGGTTGACATTACTCGGAGTATCGACGCTCTGGCGGGCGTCGGTGACAGTTTGAATCGCTAATTCTGCCACTCAACCTGCCACTGACGCCCGCGACTGCAGGATTGGTAGATGGTGGTCGGTGGGAAGCATAGGTTCGTTGGGGTGAAGACAGCGGCCCGAGAGGTGAAGGTCGTTTAGGAGATCTGAGAAGGGAATGGTGAAGGTTCCCTATAGACTTGCAACTTCAAAATTTGACGTTTTATTGATCCTCTTTTTTGCGTTCAATATGTTTTTATTTTTAATTACTAATTTTGGAAGAATTTTTCGTTAGATGACCTCCTTGAGAAATTCACTATTCTTAATAAAATGATCTGCCTATGTCATGAAATATTTCCTCTGAGCTGTCTTGAAGTCAAAACTTTTCGGAAAATTTTTCCGAGCGATTTTTGAAAAACTACCCGTTCTTCGCTCAAATTTTTTTTTACTTTAAGACGAATCTTTAAACGGAGCTGTTTCTGAAGTCTCCATGGAGTTTTGCGTTGAATAATGTTTTCATGTTGAGAAAAATACGTTTCCAGTTTCTCAGCCGATTTCAATTTATGAATAACGTTTCTTTCACCCAAAGCAATCATTTTTTCGTCCATAACTTTTTTCCCTTAAGGATATCCTCCTGGTGAAGGTTTTTTCTGGAATCCTCATAAAATTCTGCATCGAATAGCGTTATCAGTTTCAACAATTACGTTCCCCTTCTACCAGCCGATTTCAGTTTATAAAGTGCATTTTCTCCGTCTGAAATTATCGGTTTTTCGTCCATAACTGTTTGTGCTTGAACATAGAGCTTTGGTGAAGGTTGTTTTCAAAATCTCGATGGAATTCTGCGTCGACTGGTGTTTCCAGTTTGGAAAAATATTTTCTCGACCCTTCAGCCTAACTTATTTTACGAAACACCAGTTTTTCGCCTATAACTCTTCAACCGTTGAAGATAGGGTTTTAGTGAAGGTTATTTCTAAAATCTACGTAAAGTTCTGCGTCGAATGATATATCGGGTTCCTAACTTTGCTTGCTCCATAAGTCAGCCAGGTCAGTGGAGCCGAGCTCCATAGTTATCGCTCCCGCCGCGAAGCGGCGGGAGAGGTTTGGTTTTGGTCGGGACTTGTGATCACTTAGATTTTGGTAAAGTAGTTAATAAAACCTGTAAAACAAAATTTTTAGAGATTGCCTTCTGGATATAAAAGAGAGAGTCCAGAAGACACCCGCTGACAAAATTTGAGCCAAATCGAATAAAAAATAACAAAGTTAGATCGGCGGAAGATTAGCTAAAATTCGTGTTGTGCGCCTGTAACGCGTCTCATGTTCCTCGTTCCTCGTTCCTCGTTCCTGGCATCACGCACCCTTAGTAGTAGGCACTGCGATCAGTTGGGGAGGCAGGTAAGTTGGTATGTGGACAGGCTGATGAGTAGGTAGACAAAGAGTACTTACTGTTTAACATTAACTACTTTACTTCTTACTGCTTATCATATCAAGTGATATTATCAGTTGGTAGATCAAATCGCTAAAACACGGCAAGCTGTACTTTTTCGTAGGGAAGGGACAGGGGAAGGGACAAACAAGTTTGTTACTTTCTGATAACGTCATCAGGGTGTCATGTAAAGTACATAAGGCATCTGATGACGTCATCAGGGTGTCATCTAATGTACATAGGGCATCTGATCACGTCACCAGGGTGTCATGTAAAGTAGATAGGGCATCTGATGACGTTATCAGGGTGTCATCTAAAGTACATAGGGCATCTGATGACGTCATCAGGGCGTCATCTGAAGTACATAGGGCATCTGATGACGTCATCAGGGTGTCATGCAAAGTACATAAGGCATCTGATGACGTCATCAGGGTGTCATGTAAAGTACATAGGGCATCTGATGACGTCATCAGGGTGTCATGTAAAGTAGATAGGGCATCTGATGACGTCATCAAGGTGTCATCTAAAGTACATAGGGCATCTGATGACGTCATCAGGGTGTCTGGCAAAGTACACAGGGCATCTGATGACGTCATCAGGGTGTCATGCAAAGTGCATAAGGCATCTGATGACGTCATCAGGGTGTCATCTAAAGTACATAGGGCATCTGATGACGTCATCAGGGTGTCATGCAAAGTACATAAGGCATCTGATGACGTCATCAGGGTGTCATCTAAAGTTTATAGGGAATCTGATGACGTCATCATGGTGTCATGCAAAGTGCATAAAGCATCTGATGACGTCATCAGGGTGTCATCTAAAGTACAAAGGGCATCTGATGACGTCATCAGGGTGTCATCTAAAGTACAAAGGGCATCCGATGACGTCATCAGGGTGTCATCTAAAGTACATAGGGCATCTGATGACGTCATCAGGATGTCATGTAAAGTACATAGTGCAGATGATGACGTCATCAGGGTGTCATGCAAAGTACACAGGGCATCTGATGACGTCATCAGGGTGTCATGCAAAGTACATAAGGCATCTGATGACGTCATCAGGGTGTCATGTAAAGTACATAGGGAATCTGATGACGTCATCAGGGTGTCATGCAAAGTGCATAAGGCATCTGATGACGTCATCAGGGTGTCATCTAAAGTACAAAGGGCATCTGATGACGTCATCAGGGTGTCATCTAAAGTACATAGGGCATCTGATGACGTCATCAGGATGTCATGTAAAGTACATAGTGCATCTGATGACGTCATCAGGGTGTCATGCAAAGTACACAGGGCATCTGAAGACGTCATCAGGATGTCATGTAAAGTACAAAGGGCATCTGATGACGTCATCAGGGTGTCATCTGAAGTACATAGGGCATCTGATGACGTCATCAGAGTGTCATGTAAAGTACATAGGGCATCTGATGGCGTCATCAGGATGTCACGGAAAGTACATAGGGCATCTGATGACGTCATCATGACGTCGTGCCAAGGTCGTGCCAAGTGCATAAAGCATCTGGTGACGTCATCAGGACGTCGCGGAAAGTGAGTAGCGCTTCATTTGTAGCTTGTGCAATAAGTTTGTTGCTTACTGATTATTATAGCAATCCATGCTATTTGGAAAATATTGAAGATTTTTTCAGAGATATTACTTCGTAATATCAACAAAAAGTGAACAATTCTATCAAAAAGGGGTCTTCCAAGCGAAAGAGGTTTGGTTGGCGTCAGAAACGTTACAACAAAAAGGGAACAATAGGTAAGTAGATTGAGGAGAGTTTACAAAAAAAGAACAATATTTCCTGAGACTGATTTTCCTGGCCGATACTTCTTAGCAGCGAAAACAAACCGTTCTACACGGAAGCACTCTGTGGTTCCAAAAATGGTCTTGATTATGCGAGAACAGCTTAAATATATGTGCATGTAAACCTAATACTTACCATCAGAACAGAAGATGATGTCGAAAAGACTTAGAGAGACGGTTATGTCTAGCTGTAAGGAGAAGCGAAACGATGAAATAGAAATACAGCATTAAGCAAGAGTAATCCCGTAGAATCTCGTGAAACGAATAGAAGCCCTTTTCCCGGAAAACACTGAACTCGTCCTCGTAAAATACCACAACGGTTTATTTTCGCTGTTAAGAAGTGTCGGCCACGAAAATCAGTCTCAGAAAATATTGTTCACTTTTTGTAGACTCTCCTCAATCTACTTACCTATTGTTCCCTTTTTGTTGGAACGTTTCTGACGCCAACCAAACCTCTTTCGCTTGGAAGACCCCTTTTTGATGGAATCTCCATAGGGTGCTCTCGCCTCTAAGGTTTAAATGAGAGACGCAGAGTTCTCCTGGAACCAAGAACGGGGCTCGGCTCCACCGACCTGGCTGGCTTATGGGGCAAGCAAAGTTAGGACCCCGATATACCATTCGACGCAGAATGTTACGTAGATTTCAAAAACAACCTTTACCTAAACCTTATCTTGAACGGGTAAAAAGCTATAGGCGAAAAACCGGTGTTTCGTGAAAGAATTAGGCTGAAGGATCGAGAAAATATTTTTATTAACTGGATACACTAGTCGACGCAGAATTCTTTCGAAATTCCGAAAACAACCACCACCAGAGGTCTATCTCTTACCGTAGAAAAGTAATGGAAGAAAAACCGATAATTTTTGGCGAGAAAAAATGGACTTTATAAACTGAATTTGGCTGGAAGAGCGGAAACGTATTTTTCAAAACGGAAAACGTCATTCGATGCACAATTTTATGGAGATTCCGAAAATAGTCCTAAACAAATGTCGATCTCCTAGCGTAAAAAAAGTTATGAATGAAAAACCGGCAAAGGCATTCACTCAATCCCGAAAATGACTTGCATGAGTGTTGGGTCACTTTCATTCCTTTTCGGGGCGTTTCACCGGTTGTCAGCGGTTTTCCCAATGGCGAAGGTTCCCCCCTTCACCTGCCCAGAAGTGAAGGTTGGTGGATTACATGGCTCCACCCAATGAAGCTATGGTGGGAAGTGATTGGGCGGAGCTTTCAGTGTAAACAGGTGGGTGTCACGTCACACTGAGTAGTCGGTAGGAGGTGATTAGGCAGAGATTCCGGTGTGAAAGATCATATGTCCCTCAGGCAATCGCGGGGATCGGTGGCCGGTTAAAACGCCCCTTTGTCAATCAAATTGATTGGATCTGGCTGATCGGCCGAGGTTTCGGCATGTTTCATAACTGCCGAAGCTTTCGCGGTAATGTCTCATATCTGGAGTTTTCGGGGCAACATGTTGCAGTGTCCGCACTGTTTTTCTCTAGCACTCTCTCGTGTAGAGCGCGGAAATGGCAGCCCGCAATGAATACGCTGAGTGGAAATGTGAGGTGTTTGTGCTTGCCGAGGTTGACATTGCTCGGGATATCGACGCTCTGGCGGGCGTCGGTGGCAGGTTGAATCCCCAACTCAGCCTCTCAACCGCCTGCGGCTGCAGGAGTGGTTGGTGGTGGTCGATGGGAGGTGATCAGGCAAAACTTTCGGTGTAAACACGCGGGTGCGACGTCACACTGAGGGGTCGGTATGAGGTGAATAGGCAGAGCTTCCGGTGTGAACGCGTAAACTGTGACGTGGCATTGTAGGGCCAGTGGGAGGTTGACAAGCCGAGTTTTCGGCATGAATGGGGGAGCTTTGGGGCCTCGTCGACCTCTTTTTTTTCGTTTCAAGCTGCGGAACGCTACCTGTTCAACTCCTTTAACCGGCAAGCCACCCCCGCGTGTGTGTGAGTTTCCACAACACAAAAAATATTTACTTCTTCGCCAGAACAGTGAAACACAGATTAGCTAATCCTTCATAACTTTATGAAAACATTCGACAGAAAACATTTTTCATTGTAGTAGTAGTAGTTCTATTGTTGAATTAATTCGAGATAAAAATATTGTATCTATTCTCGTAACTTGCCGTTTTACTCACAAATTTCCTTCATGGTATTCCACTAAAGTTCTAAAACTACACAACCTTTTTTGTTTAAAGGCAGTGTTCACGATAAAAATCGTTTTTCTGTTTTTTTGCCTATCTTGAAAACGGCCCCATCCTGATTCCAATGATGTCTCTGAAATCGCACAAGACCTTCTGGGAACGGAGTTATGGTCTCTCAAAGATTGAGCTAAGGATACATGGTGGACGAGTTGTCCGAGGCTTGTAACTTCCGTCTTTTGCAGCCGATGTATGCGAGCTGACCTGAGTAAAGAGAGAAGTTGAGAATGAAGGGAAGAACGGGGCTAATGATTGGAAATCATCGCTCATCTCGCGATCTCGAGCATTCATTTGTTCACGTCGGTGGGCGTGTGATGCGCTTTTGGGGTTTTCAATGCGCTCGAAGTTGCAACATCGGGCTCTTTTTGGGCTCTTCCTGGCTCGTTTTCATGCGTTCTTTCGACGTCAACGTAACAGTGTGCCCTTCCACTACCCATTCCTGGTGGAAACTGAAAAACATTTTTTATCGTGAACACTGCCTTTAAGTTCTCGGAATTTCCCTACTCAATCCTTCTATGGATATTTGTTTATCAAAATCAGGAAATAAAATCATGGCTGCTGTGCCCAAATCTTAGGGAAACAGCCTATTTTGATTTCCCAAAGAGGGGGGGGGGTGCCTGAAAAGGTGCCGAGCTAAGTGGGATGCATATTCAGAATCGCCATTCCGGGACGTGTGTTCAGCCCTGATCTGAAGGCAGCGCGTTAGACCAGTAGGCTATATGCTCATATCGGATACCCCTTCACAGTCCTTCGTGTCAATTGGAACTTTGTTCAAACCATCAGTTGTTATTTAAGGTTTCGGAAACATGCACATCAGGGATTAGCGTAATTACGACTAATGACTGATGAATTTAACGACTAACGGGCTTTTCGGGTGTTACGACTAACGACTAACGAAATTAAAAATATTTTCGTAAGCAATCCCAAAAATCGTAAGGAAGTCAATTGTCATTCAAATCGCGCTCCCACCAAAGGCTTACACCAGGATTCATACATATCGCCCTGGTGGTTGTTCCAGGTGAATGGTACGAAATAACCGTGACCTTCAGTGTTTATTATTTCCAATGAATGTGCTAGGCAGTTCTGGAACCCCCACGAAACGTTGCGCAAGGTTAGGCGCAGCATTTATGCGACTTCGCGTTGGTCGCGCTACTTTATGGCAGGCTCACTGAGCCGGTTCCGGCACTGACCTGCTCCAGCGGGGAATTTTAGCAGAGTTCACCAACAGATGTGATAATATGGAGCGGTGCCTGCAGGCCACAACTGCCCAACGACGGGAACAGTATCTGATGATTGGATTGTAAAGGGTGCCGTCCCTCGATTTTCAGTCATAAATTCGAGATATGGGGTTTTTATGAAGTGGCGCTGGGATCTTTCAGGGATACGATTTTCACTGCTAATTTCTTCCGACCTGTCACCATTATGGAAACAAGCTCTAAACCACGCAAGCGCTCGGCTCGCGACGCTGAGCAAAGAACATTTAGTGCAAAGTCGATGCAATTCTCCGTGTTGTCACCATCAAGTAGATCGCAAATAAAATCTTATAGCGCAGAATGGAAAGTTTTGCTTTAAAAAAAGCCAAGAGCTCTAAATTCTCTCGGTTTCCCATATTGTTTCTTTTCTAACCGAAGAAATGTCAAAAATAGATAAAGACACACTCTCGAGTATAAGGCTTTCTTGCAGCGATGTCGGAGTGGTCAAAGAGATATTTTCTTGCCCTTTTTTGAAGCGCAGTGTTTTTGAAAAGTCGTCACCTTTGAACGGGCACGACCCCGTGTGCACGGTATCGAGCGAACCCCTCTTTCGCATCGCCCGCACTGTCAGGCGTGGCAACGGGATCGGTCGGTGGAGAGTGCGCACACCCCCCTCCCAACGGATGGCTCGTCACTGCGCCCCCCCCCCCTCTGCGAACAAAAGTTTGTATTTTTCCAATTCATTTTCTACCTTTTTCGATTTTTTTGAATACACAAAACGTATTCAACTTTTTCTTTGTTTGATGGTTCGTCCTCGGTTCAATCAGGAGCTACGGGTTTCAAACTCGGGCTGTGAGTAGTACTAGTGAAAAGATTGAGAATAAACCCCATATGAACAGGACCCATCAAAAACGTTTCTTCTCATACCTGACAGCTCCAAGTCCGGAAGAGATTCTAGGCCTTTTTGACGCGAAAAATGACACAAAGATCTGCTTTTTCTCGGCTGATGTCAGGCAGCAAGTTGTTCTCCACAAAATGTTGTACTAGAAAATGTCGCGCAGTTCCTTCCAAGAAGGTTTACCGAGAATTTTCTTCAATGGGATAGTGGCGATTTAAGGGGTCCAAATCACATTGAATAAATTCAAGTATCACAGGAGCTCGTTCTCTGCTCAATGAAGAGCTAGGGGTCTCGAACTTGGGTTGTGAGCAGTACTGGTTAAAAGCTTAAAAAACCCATATAGACGGGATCTACGAAAATTTTTTTCTCTTACTCTTACTATTACAGGTCCGAAGAGAAAAACCGAGAAAATTTTTTTTGGTGTCGAAGAAGTAGGTCCCAAAATGCTGCAAAAGTTTCGAAAATCATTTCTGTATATATAAGAAAAGACTTTTTTCCGACTTTGACAACCTCCGGTATATTTTGGATCTCATCCTTGGAGTGTGAAGCATCTCCACACCTCTCTTTGATAATTAGATTTTGTGAGGAGCCAGACAGTGAGGTGAAATACGTAAACTTTCACGAAGAGTCACCGTAGCAAGCCATTTCGTAAACAAAGTTCAAGGGATTTTTAGAGGTGAGAATATTGCCTGCTTGATGAATAGCCAGGTCACAAGCGGTATTGGCTTTCTGATTCCCACAACGATAGATCATTTGATTTTTTTTCGCTTTTTGAAAAAAATTCCTTTGCTAAATGTGTTCACAGTGGAAACAAAATGACTACTGAAATATTGAAAAAAACTCTTGTCTGAGACGTGAACCCTCCTGTTTGCACTTCATGTTGTTGCAATTTATCCATATTGCATCACTCCAGTATTTAAAAAATCACATGAAAAGTGCATGGCATTTACACTTAACTACAATTTTTTGATGAAAATTGCTAATCGTATGCTTACATTTCGGGGGCCCAAAATGAAAAATAATTGAAAATTGAAATGAAGGCTAATCCAAGCCTGAAGTTCTATAAAAAAATGTGGGAAACAGAACAATTTCTGAGCGGAGCAGATAATTTTTACTCGCACACGACCCAATTCTGCTGCCCTCCTCTGCGCGGTCTGCCAAATTGCGCCCTCCCCCCTCTCTTCTCACACTGAGATCATCCCAATGTATGCTTGACCCTGATCGCGCGCTATTTCACTTTCCACTGCAACGTTTAGGGAAGTCACCACCCGCTTTGTTGCGTTTAGCCACCTCACAAAAAAATTGCTAACCGCTGCCAGGTAGCTGATTACAATGGTCAATAACTTGAGCGCGGCTTGTACATTTCTATGCCGGCGTGTTAACAATGTTTGACAATAAATGATTGACACAATGACAGCCGGTAGCTCCTTTTTTTTCGGGTAATCGCCTCTGGCAAAAAAGACCTAGTGCTATCAATATGAGCAGGGAAAGAAGTGTTCAGATGATGCGTTTGCGTTATAACCCAATGCTCACGCTAAGGACATTTGCTACAAATTAAGGGATGAGGAAGAGGATGATGAGTTCAGATGCATCGTAGATCATCCACATTTACCTCACTGCTTTAAAGTGCTACCCTCTATAAAACATTGAAATTCACATCACTCGAGGCGCGAGCGGCGCGCGCGACGCCTCGGCCTCCGTCTGCCTTACGCTCTCTCACTGTCTCTGACCTCCGCTCCACACCAGCACGCGTAGGAACCAAGTGAATTTCGCCGATTTATAGCCTGTGCACCTCTTTGCAGCTTTCATTTCCACTTAGTTATTAATCATCGGTTATAGCTTATTTATCTTGATTGCTTCCTTTGACTTCCTGTCGTCCTTTGTCCACGTCCTTTGTCCACCGTATCCATAACATTGCTGTTCCACCGTATGCTTTAGAGTGCGATGTTCGGAAAATGAATTACGCAAGTAGCTCTTCAAAAATCCTACGAGGGAAGTTTACAAAGCATTGGTTGGATCAGCGGAAACGAATTACTTGCTGGCATCTCTTGGGCATCTACAGTAAAACTGCGCAGTACCCCGTCCCGAGCCGCTGGTTCCGAGAAGTTATGGGCTCGAAACGAATGTTTTTTGTCATTTTGTATCTTCCAAAACGCTCAGTAAACTTAAGAAAATTCGGAAACGGACCTCATAATGGCGTGCAGCGAACAAAACAACCTCATTGAGCAAAGTTCGAATAAAAACACATTTTGCGTTCCGTCTCATTTTGACCAGTCTATGAGTCTTACAGCGGCGTATGTGCCCATCGCAGCTGCCTAGACCCACTCTGAAAGAAGTTACAGGCTTTTTTCTCAGATTTTCGTACCTATTTTACCCTCCAAAAAGCGCATTATTTATACGAAAATCCTGAAACGAGCCTCATAATCGTGTTCAGCGCTCAAAACTACCCCACTAGGCAAAGTTTGGGTGAAGGAACATTTTCCATACTCTGTCCAGACTGATAGCGTTTTGGACTTGAATGGATTTTTGGTTGAGCGTTTATTTATATCAATTATGGGTCCTGAAAGCGGTTCAGAAACTATTCCATACTTGACTAAAAATCTTCACAGAGAGATCTTTCGGAGCGCTGATCACGAATCTGAGGTTTCTCTGTCGATTTTCTGAAGTTTTCGGCTTAATTCGCTCAAAGCATCCGGGGGAAATTTTTGGGGGAAAACTCCACTTTTGAGATTTCCGGATTTCTTCGATAATTGTGTCTCAAAATTCTTCTTTGAGGGTAATTTGATGTGCTAAACACCATTTGAAGTCCGTTTGCCTATTTTCTACAGTTTACGGTGGGTATACGGTAGTTTAGTCAAAGTCTAAGACTTGACTCAAAATTCGTATGCGGGGGTTATTCGGGGTGGTGATGACAAATGTTATGTTCATTTTTCGATTCTCGATTTACTAAGGTATGTTTTGCCCCACAACTAGCGTATTACCTACCTTAACCTACAGGGAACCTTAGAATTTCGATAAACAGACCCCAGATTCGTTTTCACCACCCTGGATACTGCATACAAGTTTTGAGCAGAATTCCAAATTGTTTCTCGAAACACCCCAAAAAACTTCTGATGAGTACCCTTACCTTTTCATTAAACTTTAAAAACGTTCATAACTTTTTGGAATCAGCTGCTCGGGGCGGGGTACTGCAAACTTCTAATATAGATGCACAATAGAAACTGACAATACAATTTGTTTCCGCATATCCGATATACCCTTTGTATACTTCCTATGTTACAGGTCTTCTGTGTTCGGTCCCTCGTGAGAAAAAAAGCTTTAGCCGTCTCGCCCATGTAAGACTCTTGACTAACTAGACAATCCAGGGTGTACATCACAATCCCATGTTTCACAAACTTCCTCCACCATTACAACCCTGGCAGTTACTTCGATCGCATTGATTATTATACATAAGATTATAGAAGACGCCATGAGCTCTACGGTTGGCGAAGGCTGATCTACATACATATGTGCCACCTTATCGCCGTTCATCGCGACCGCATCGGAGACATGCCAACACGTAAGCGACGAAACCTCTAGACAGGTGGTCGCCCTGTGTTAAAGGCAGTGTTCACGATAAATCTCGTTCTCGACGTCTTGGTTTTAAACACTAAGTTGGCAGGTGCTGTAGAGGATAGGGTCGAAGAAAGCAACGAAAACTAGCCAGAAATCAATAAAAACGGCTTTGAAAGCTATCCTGGTGCGCCTACCTATCCCGGTCCGCCCCCCAATCGGACGAGTTTGTGGCGCCGCACATGTTTCGATGGCAAATTGCCAAGCAACTCTGCCGGGTTTAGCATAATCGAATCGCGCAGAATTTGCGATTAGCGCGCGCTTGCCGAAATCAGCGGGGCCCTTGATTCTCGTCCACGCCCTGAATTCAGAAACCGTTATTTTGACTTGTTTGGGCGTTTTTCTTCGCTGTTTCTTCACTATTAGTTACCACACGACCAAACAATCCCATTTTGTGTCGAACTCGAGTGCGATATTCATCGTGAACACTGCCTTTAAGACCACTCGTTTTTAGGCTCCTCTTAGAGCTTCGACTTTTTAGAAACTTACAGAGACCGTCTCTGACAATGTTGCGATCATATGACGAACTACGTTGTTCTATATTTATACATACGGATGGTTGAAACTTCTGGCATGTTTGACAGTGTTATAAGATGTAACTTTCCTGTGCCACATATTACGAACCTAAGCACACACACATTCAGCTGTCGTGTTGAAAAAAAAAGAGAGAACTCCATCCGATGCAAGCTTTTCGCAGGTAATAAGTTTGATAGTAGAACACGCAGATTTCGGTCTTGCGGAGGTTTGTCGCAGAGCTGTTTCAGATTTTGTTTGCAAGAAAACATCGCCAATTAAACTCCCGAACAACAACACTGCAGGCGAGAGGGTGCACCCCGCCAAGCTATCCATGAACAGAACATCGATCGAAGGTGCCAATCTACTCCCCGTTGCAAGACCTTTCAATTGCTTGTATGTAGAATGCATTTCTGAATCGGAACGTACTGACGTTTACCATATTGCGGAGCGACTCTTCAATATATTCCACGCTCAGTCAGTAGAGCTGTAGGCCATGGTTACACCACACGGTAGGCTTGTCGCGGTCGCAGAACACTGCTACGTCGCTGTCGCTGAGAGCCAGCCGTCCCTGTCGCTCAGGGCCTGCACTGCCCTGCGACGGACAGCCGCGACAGCGAAAGATTATCGCACGATTTTCAGATTCCGGGCACATAATTCCCCTTCGAGCCAGCGACCGCGACAGGTGCTGCAAACTGTTCTTGCAACAGAATTTTCTGTTGTGTGGACCTGGCTCCGGCACGATTCGTAGCAGTTGACCGCACCGCGAACTTCTGCTATAACAACGGCCGTAGATTTTGGTATTGTAAGGGCCACCACCGCGTGGCTCATCGCGATACCCTTTTTGATTTGTTTCTCTTCTCCGCTGAACTCCACAGTTTCAGGGTAAAGCTTCATCACGGAGAAGCTAGGAGTCAACTTCACTGCGGATCGCCCTCTCCTCCAGCTGTCTTCTAGCTGATCTACTCATCACCAACTTCCGTAGCTATACGAATATTCCTCTTTGCAGTATCTTCAACTATATCTGTAATAACTATTTTGACATGAATCTATTCTGTCTTTAGTCTTGGTGATGCGCCGTATGGGTAGGCACTTCCACCGTGCCGCACAGCTTACTGGTAGCAGCGAGTGGTTCCCCTCTCGCTGTTGATGACGCTGGAATGGCGGGTAAGTATTTTACTGTGCTTCGTTCCTTCAGTTTCCACAGGGAAGGCGCCTCTTTGTGTTTATCTAATTTGAACAGTTTTGATTTTTTTGCAAAGTTTTGATCCGTGCAGTAGTCTCCAGACGAAAGCTCCTGTACCATATGATTTTGCTGACTGCGTTCTTTTTGAGCATTGTCCCAATAACTGTCAGGGCTAGATTTTTGTGTTAAGAAGCTTTCGGTATGGAGAATTTTGGCCCCCCGGGGGTCGAAATTCTAAAACGAGCTCGTAGTGAAGAAAAATTACCGGTTCGGTCTCGAGGCCCAGATTTTTGAGTTTTGGATATGATCAAGTGCAGTGGGTTGCACAAGTTGGTCCCTATAGTGGGCCGAGATAAGTTCCGCGCGAGTAGAGCGAAAGGGCTCTGTTTGGTCCGGTCGAGGAAGTGACCGAGGAAGAAGTGAAGATTGCCGAAGTGATGGCCCGAATTCCCGTCGAGGTGGGGACCGAGGAAAAAGTGAATGTGATCGAAAAGTGGTCCGGGTTCCGGACGAGGAAGCGACCGAGATAGTGCGTGCACACGGTCAAAGCAGTGGCCCGTTCTATATGTGGTAGCTCCACATGAGTTTTTCCCTATGGGAGAATTAATGGCCGAAGTAATGGCCGTTTTCGTCGTTTTCTTTATTATGTTGGAATGTGTTTAGTTCACACGCGTTTTTCCCTATTGGGAGCAAAATGAAAAAAGATGGGTAAACGTTCCAGAGGCTGAGAGCCCGTTAAGCAGAGATTAGTTCGCAAAGGCAGCCCGCGAGGCGTCATAAATATGTGTTGTTTGCTCGCGTCGCGTCCAAAACTCGCCGCGTTACGACAAAGGGCGCCGAGTCATTTTTCGGAGATTTTCGTGCACATTAATTGCTGAAGGTTCTCGAATTAATTAGTGACGTTTGTCAAAACATAATAATCTCAAGAAGGCTCGATTTTTCTGCAAACTTAGCAGTCTCTAGAAGACGATTTTGTGGCGCGCGAAGTAAAATGCAGCGGTGCGCTTTCCCTGGCCGCGATGCGATTCCTTCCCATACGGCCGTGGCAAGAATAATTTTTCTTCGGCAACCTAGTAGTTCTTCTCTAAGAGTCTCTTGTAGTCAAAAGTTTCATTCTACCGCTCTCGAAACAGTAGGCTTGACAGCTGAAAGGGAGGACATTAATAATTAAAAGGCCCAACGTGGAAAATCACAAAAAAACTTCAGTTTGTCGCAGGAAAATTTTCTTTCCCCGATGGAGCAACATGGGGCTGGGCTCGTTGTCATCCTTCCGGTTATCGTTAGTTCCGCTGCGTTGCTGGCATTTGGAATATTCAACGAAAACAGCCACACTTCAGGCATTTGAATTCTCTCACCCGCGCAGCATAAACAGACAGCGATCGGCACCGTCGATAACGGAATCTCCCACACACATCTTTGTAACAATATCCGTGTAACACTCACATTGTGGCATTATCGCAAAGTTCATCGGGGATAGTTTTTCGCCCCCGCTGAGTTACCGTAATCCCCTCCCGCTAATGGCCTGTCCACCCTCCAAAGGACGGATAACGGCATCGAGCACGCCCCTCGCTACGCCCTCATCAGACAGATACTTAAACCGGGGTGCACGTACAGTATCATCTTCGCGTCTACTATTCTCGGCTACATAGGTCCTTCTATAACGAGGTCCCGTGCTAACTCTGTCGAATCCCGGGCTGCTGCCCCTTCTCGCAGATCCCAGTATGAGACTACAGCCGCTTTCAAGCTTGCTACTTCGCTGTCTCACATTCCGAACGAAGCCACAATCGGTGGCAAAGACGCTCGGACCCTCAGAGATGCCGCCGTGCACGCGATTGCGGAGGTATGGATCGGTGCGCAGAATTCGATGGTGGAGCTCACGGAGAGGATATACAAAGGTAACTTTAACCTTCTTGTTGATCTTAATCAGTCGTTCACGGCTGTAGGGTATCGTATGAATAATCTACCCCTTATTGCTTCCCTTAGCCCGGATGGGCAGTTACCAAGAATAGTTTCGTTCACCGGCTCTGGTGATAACTCGACCCAATTTTCGGTTTGGCTCCGGAGATTAGAGAACATCATGAGAATGAGGTCCACAACCTGGTCGTCTTCCCAACAGGCCAGCTTTTTAGTGGGTCATCTAGGGTGGTAGCCCACGAAAAAGTGGAAGAACTACGCTACGCTACGATGATATCGTGGACCACTCAAAGGCAGAGTTCACGATAAAAATCCCTTCTCTGTTTTTCTCCTATCTTGAATACGGTCTTATTCTGATTTCAATGATATCTCTGGAATCGTACTAAAGAGAGAAGTTGAGAATGAAGGGAAGAACAAAGAAAAAATCGGAAACCATCGCTCATCTCACGATCTTGAGTGTTCCACTGTTCACATCGAGGGGCGAAAAGGGGCCGGACTTGCCCAAAGCGGCGGGGTTCGCCCACCTTTCTTAGCCGTTTTGCGACTCCTGGGTAGCTTTTCGTCCCGTTTCTTCTACGCTGTTTTGCTTCTGAGAGCCACGAGAAGCGTTTGTCATGGAAAATCCGAAGATGAATTTTATCGTGAACAGTGCCTTTAAAGAAGTGTTTTGAAGGTCCTAAGTATCAGTATATGGCGATACAGTCACTCGCCTCTTGCCACCAAGAGACGGGTGAATCGTCGACGACTTTTACCAACCGCTTAGTGCTCCTCGTCCGTGGCGCTACCACAGGCCAGGACGCTACGAGCCAGAAAGAGCGTGCTCGAGAAGTTTATGGCCAGGCTGCGCCCTGACATAAGGTATTATGTCAAACTGGACAACCCGGCGACTTTCGAGCAAGTGGTATCCAAGGCTCAAACGGTAGAGCAGCTTCTAGCGAAAGTCACTGCAGAGTGGCTCATTGCCCCATCTCTAGCTCTCCGCGCTATCGAAGTGAAAGCGGCTGGTATAGCTTCGGCCTATCAGTAGAGACCGCGTTTTCAAAACTTAGCCTCGTCTCACGGATTTCGCTCAAATCGACCATTTCAGCCATCGGGAGGCGGTCAACTATCCCGAACGGATCGACGACAAGGATCATCGACGACAAGGATCATCGACGCAGTGGCACCTGCAAAGGCTACGGGCATATGGCTCGGCAGAGTCAAACCCCGGTGGAGCAAAGGAGAAAGCAAGGTTCGCCTAGTTTTCGTCAACGTCCCCGCTCTTTTGATCGTTTCCACCGCGTAACCTCTCCTGCTCGTTTCGTTCCTCGACGCGAGGATTCTCGAGAACTTTTGGAAGCGCGTGAACAGAGTCGGGCTCTTTCTCTTACACTAAGTGATAGTCAATCAGCTTTAGATGGATCAACCGCTAGAGTAAGCGCATTAGTTCAAAGAAAAGAAGATCTCTCAAATTCTACTTTTGGCCGGTCGGCTACCGCTTCTAGATCATCCCCAGGCTCTGCTAATGTTAGGAACTTACTTCCCACTCGCATGCTACTTTCCTGCCATTTGACTAGCGCTCTATCTCCTTCGGCCTGGCTCTGTGAACCAGGCGAGTCTGACGTAATCGCGAAAAATCCTGTTTCATACAACAGTTTTAGTATTATTCCTCGTGTTAATTCGCTTCCACAACCTATGACTGTTCATGTTTATCGTCCTTACTCACAGCGCTATGAAACTACCGCTTTCCTGTGTAAAATTATTTCGCATACCGTCACCTTCTCTGTGAACTTTTTCGGAGCCCGCTATGAAAACCAAAACGAAAATCTTCATGTTGTTTCTCTGGAGACTTGCAAATTAATGGAGCAACACCACAAAAACGACTTTGGTATTCTGACCTCATCCGGTTCGTCCTGGTTTACATCCAATATCGTTTCGTTTGATTGGCCTTCGGCCCCGTTTGGATGCTGTACTGAGCACGCGGTATCGGTTGCCAACTGCGTGCTAATTAGCACAATTATCCATATGCGCCATGGCTCCATAACACCAGATTCCCCGATTGACAACCTGCAGCACTGTCACTACAAAACAGGCAGCTGTACATTGCAAGATGGGTCGGCCCTGATATGGACTCCAAACAAGGAGATATCCTGTGGTTTTGTTGCGATAGCCGAAATGCGCGGACACCTGGGCCAGTAGCAATCCCCCATTGTGGTGACTTTAAAGGCAGCAGACACGCTCAAAAATGATATCAATTTTATGGATTTAACTGAAGGTCTGAAGCTGTTAGTATTCAGAAATAACGAAAAAGACGAAAACAAATCGACGGAAATCAAGATATAACGGTACGTTCAATATTGGCCCAGAAATGGACGAGTTGTACGGCACTGGCTGAAATAGCGGAGCTAGCAACAAATTTTCTGGAATAACGACGCTAGTGTACTCGTACGGCCCTTTCTGGAACGCTTACGCCGTTAAAAGCCTAAAAAGTAATCTAAAGTGGCCGCAATCGAGCCTTGAATACCTGTATGGAGGGGCGGAGCTCGTATCGATGGGCGGAGCAAGGATGATTTCGTGACTGATTACGGCTCAAATACGGTCATTTGGACTCGTTTTTAACGCCTGCAACTTAGTGAGGGCTCTTCTAGGGCCTGAACGACCCCACTAATGTAGTTATCTCGACAACTTTTTCGAGCGTGTCTGCTGCCTTCAAAGAGGCAGCCAACCTGAGGTCGGTGACGCCTAGATGCCTCCTATGATTGCCACCCTAGAACGACAATCATTCTCGAAGAGCAGCGTTGAATGCAAAACTCTCAAAACTCTCGTACTTGAACCAGCACCGCACCTTCCTACGAGTCGGATGCCCAACACAGCGCCTTAGACCACTAGGCCACATGTTTATGTGTGAGGGACTCTTTCTGTTTTCCTAAATACACTCCCTCCACGATTCTTCGCATTCATTATAACTTTGATCAAACTAGCAGTAGTAAATATATATTTCGGGAGCGTGCAAATGTGTCTACCTTTCAGATTCATTAAGTTTTCAACCTTGGATGATGGAATTTCGGAATTTTTTTAGAATTCTAAAATCATCAAAGCGAGAGAATGTTAGATTCAAAAAACGATTTTGAAAATTTTTCGTTGGATGACCACTTACCACTGAACCACGATACACAATACTTTGTAGTATGATTGTCGAGGAGCCATCCTCGTGTTTTTTTTTTCACAATGTACCGAAAAGTTCAAAGGATTTTTTTATTTTGAACTATTTTTATCCATACTCTGTTTCACGCTTCCCAGTCAACATAGAATGAAGTGAACTTGACGGAAAAGAGGAAAACTAAGTTTAGATAAAAGCCGCACTTAGATGTACTATTGTACAGCATTTAGTGACTAGTACACGCGGATCACGTAAGTTTCATGCATTTTGTGAAGAACGAAACCGTTTTTCAGCCATCTTTCTTAGATAGCTTTCTGAGCAAATCTGATTTTATTTGTGGTGAGCGATTATTGAAAAAAAATCTGAAAATGGTTGAATATGGCCGCAGCAACTTCTAGGAATTGGAAGTTGAGCTTAGCATAGGGCTAAAGCATGTAAAATCTATAAAGGAGAAGGATTCATGTCAGCTACGTAAAATTTGACGTTAATCTCCCACTAAACTTCGCCAGGAATCATTGAAACATCAATAAAACCTTCAAACGTTTTGCCTGTCATTCCTATTAGCTGGCTGGATGGCCGCCAGCCGGCGGGTGCAATTTTTTTTCCTTGCCCACCTAGACAACGAGATAGGCCGCCGTGCTGGACTGGAGTGATAAGTGGAGAGCGGACAGGTCGGATCGCAAGCGCTCCACTGCCCTTTCTTGGAGCGCACTTGCTTCAAAAAGTCAGCACCATTGGACGTGCTCGACCCCATGACCGCGGTATCGACCCAGTTCCTCTCCGCTTCGCGCGCTATTTCTCTTTCCTCTGCGGCGGTGAGCAAAGTCACCACCCGTTTCTTGCAGTCAGCCACCTCACAAAAGAACGCTCACTGCTTTCAGGTGGCTGACTGCAATGGTCATTAACATGAGCGCCGCCTGTGCATTTCTATGCCGGCCCGTCCATATTGATAGCCGAGAAGTGATTGACCCAGTCGCCACGAAGTGACAGCCGGTAGCTGCCACCTTTCGGAGGCATTGCTACTGGCCCAGATGGGCGACGTTTGGATATGCGATTCTAAAGAATTTGCGCTTTCCTGGCGCGATAGTAGCGAACGCATCCGCGACTGCGGCACCCAGATAATTTTTACTGACCAAAGGTACGCCATCATGAGCCTCACTAGAATCCCGCGATCGTCTAGCACTAACGTTTGGTGGATAGTGACATCCAATCAACTGGCCGCCCAACTCCTGGCCGTAGAAGGGAGCGTTGTGTCCGCGGTGTCTGCTTTGTTTCAGCACGCACTTTCAGCCATATGTGATCCCACGAATCTACTAGCGCTTGCGCTGCAAACATCCCTGGAAGCCAATCCCACCCTAACGCTATGAAATCTTTTCGGCCGCCGCTATTTAGCAGAATTATTTCTCGGGAATGGCATTGTCCAAGTCCATCGCTGCATGCCTGTTCCGGCTCGTAGCTTTCAATGACACCTGTCACTCGCAACCAGCAGTATTAATTTCTTTGCCTAATGGTTCTAAGTTCTCGGCATTCATACACCCCACAGCTCTAGTGGTCTCTCGCCAAGCTACGGTAGTTCAGTGTCTCGCCCCGCACAAATTTGTATTTTCGCCACCTGAGGGATACATACAATTGAATGCGTTGACCGGAGCAACACATCACTTTCCATCCCTCTCCGTTCGGAATGTAGGAATTCCAAATAGCACCAACGCTTCTGCTCTCGCGTTGCCATTAACCATTTTTCATAATTTGGTACTCACCAACCTAAGTGAGTTGGTCGACGATCATCAATGGCAAGAATTGTGGACAACGCCAAATCCTGACCGGATCCTTCATTCTGGCTCTCGTAGCGCTTCTTCCGCTCTCTCGGCGGAATCCTCTCGCGCCTTTCCACTGAATTCTATTTGGACTTTTATTTTTGGCGCTTGGACGTGGTTCGATGTTCGGGTAAGCCTGTGCTGCTAAGCATGTTCATTAAATTTACTACGTTCCATTTGCATTTTGTGCTGCAACTTGTACTATCCTGGGCTGTTGCCCCGCTTCAGAGAATCATTTTCATCTCCACAGAGATCGCCAGACTCTAACTTACCCAGCGCTCCCCCGACCCTGACTGTCACGCTCTTCCTGTACCGACCAGTGTCAAACGCGATAAAGTTAGCTCACGTCGAGATAGACGCCGCCTCGCGCAACTATGGTGGCCCCTGTCAAATTTCTGGGATTGCGCAACAGCGACAAGTTTTTCGTTACTCAAATCCCCATCAAGGTAGACGATATCAATTGTTGACACCGGAGCGTCGATCACTATTACGTCTGCGTCCACAGCTGTTCTTTTATGCGTTTATAATATCCCCGATAGCGACCTCACAAGCGCCGTAGGAATGTTTGAAAAAACCTTGAAAAAAAAAACCAATTTGCTTACTTGGTTGTACGACCCTGCGTTTTCAAATAGGGTCGCTAGATTTCGAGCACCCCGTCTATTTCACTGAAGCAGCCTGCGTTCCCGGCGACGTTGACTCATATAACATAATTTTGGGGAGCGAATTGTTGCGCAAACTTCCAGCCCCTGGTCTGTTGATTACGCTGATAGCACCTTTGCTTCTGCACAGGAACAGGTGAAAATCCTCTGTGCCGCACCAGATAGTGATGACTCAAACAATTGCTCCAATCCCAGTGCGCGTGACCGTACTCGGCCCTTCCTCGGAGACGCTGGTCCGCTGTCAAACCGGTATATCCGTCAGTTGTCCTTTGATGTTGACATCACAAAGCGATCAGCTCTCTGCAAATTCTTTGCTGGTGCTGCAAGCCGTCTTCCATTCAGGGACTGTTTCTTTGTTGATAGCGAACCCCTCTCAGCGATCAGAGGTACTGTATAAGGGTCAGCAAATCTCATCAGCTGTGAACTTGCATGAGACTTCTGACGCCCTACCGTGTTCATCAACTCTAAGTGTCACGTCACCTTTCGTAGGCAAAATTTCACACGAGGCTGTCCGCCCTGACGATCAGAAATTATTTGATCTTGAGAACTTGGATTTTTCTGAAGCCGACCTTAGCGTCTCGAAACGAGCACAGCTCATTGAGCTATTTCGAGAGTTTCAGGACAGGATCTTTTCCGATTCTTATGATCTGGGCTTTTACAACGGTTCGGAGATCGTCATCAAAACGACTACCGACATCCCGACTACGCGTTTTCGACCTCCTCAGATCCCATTCCCAGAAGTTCCAGAAAGAATTAGATGACCACATCAATCTTCTCCTTCAAGCGGGTCGAATAATTGAAAGTGACACCCCATGGGTTCATAATACCGTTCTGGTCAGAAAGAAGGATGGTTCACCACGTATCTGTCTGGATTTTCGCCCTTTGAACGACGTTACAGTCCAGGACCACTACCCAAGGCAAACGACCCAAGCAATTTCAGACTGCGACGCGATTTTGCGCATGAACATTTTTGGATCCCTCGCAGTGAACTGCATGGTCAGTACAATCGTAGATACCGTCTATGGTCGGGTACCTTAACCGTACAGCAAACCGCGGGGTTCGGAATCCGTCTCGCAGCTGGCCCCGGCTTATATCATACGGGGCAGCTCCACACATTTGACCCCCGACCAAAAGAATGCTGGCCTTCTCGGGAACAACCAATACCCTGTGGTGGCCATCCAGGCGGCGTTTGGTACGGGTAAGACCATCGTGGGCGCACTCATTGCTGCCCTGATCGCATCGCGACCCCACTGTGCGGTCCTCGTTACGGCGACGAGGAATGCGGCGGTAGTTCAGTTTACAGAGACTTAACTATCATTGAATGATTTTTGAGACCTTAACGTGTCGCGTTTTCTTTCAGACTCGACCGCGATGGACAACCGGTACCCCACGTCTGTCGACATTAACGAGATCCTCAAGAATCTCGGGGAGGAGTGTGCCGACCGCCTATCCGACGACGAGCTGGTGATTTGCAACGATTTCAGGTACGATCGGCAAACCCGGAGCGGCAGGCGCACATGACGGAAGAGAAACTGCAACAATGCGATTTGCAGAGCGTCACGTTTCGTGGCACATTGAGCGCATGGTCGATATCTTGCTCTCAGTGCGCCGCCCTTCTATTTTATGCACCACAACCGCGTCACTGCTTAACGCTACGCACCCCAAGGACGGCTTGTTCTGCACAATTGTGGAAAAGTTTTGCGTTATTGTAGGCGACGAAGCGTCTCAAATTGTCGAGCCAGCTCTGGCAGCAATAGCCTACCGATTTCCTCAGGGCCGCCACGTTTACGTCGGGTATATCCATTTGTTGGAACCTTATGCACGCTGCCATAGGACCTCCGACCCCGCGCGATTCGGCGCCCGGAGCGTTATGAGCGTACTGTACCAAGCTCGCGCTTTTCCAGCAGCGCCGCTCGTCACCACATTCCGGGCACATCACGCGCTCAACGCACTTCCAAATCGTATTGCGTACAGTGGTGCTTTCATAAGCGGTGTAGAGCCAAGCGCACACCGTCCCCTCTTGTCAATGATGCGCTTCCCTTTGCCAAAAGTACCTTTCATGTTCCTAGACGTCGATGGCGCTTCCTCAAAGGCAATTAGTAGATTTCAGTACAATGAGACGGAAGCTAATGCTTGCATCAACCTGCTGCAGCGCTGTTTTGCTCGCGAAAAACCCGCAAGCTCCATTTTTGTAATATCTTTTTATTAAGAGCAGTCATTACGCTTGCAAGGCCGCTTAGATAGGCTCGGCATAGAACTCGCGACAGTGGACTCAGTCCGAGACGGAGAAAAAGACGCCGTCGTTGTGCTAACAACCAGGACGCGTTTCACTTCAGATGCAATGGAGTTTTTCGACGATTATCGCAGGATTAATTTGGAAATGACACGTTGCCGACACGGGCAGTTTATTCTCGCGAAAATTCACCGTATAGCAACGGGCTTCCTCCCTGCGAAAAGTCCCCGTATAGCAACGGGCTTTCGAATGAGCCGAATCTCTTCAAGCAATCTTGAAGCCCAGCGAACTTTCTCGGTACTTTGGAAATTAGCGTTTGTTGACTCGTGGTGAGTTATTTAACCTTCATTTTGAACCCCGAATTCCTCAGAAAGTCCTGGTCGGACTTTGGGTAAAGAGGGGGTCTAAGGGCCACGGGCTGCGCGGTAACCACCGGCGCATCGCGGTACGTCTTTGATTCGGATCTCTTCTCCGCTGAACTCCACAATTTCAGGGCGGAGCTTAATCGCGGAGAAGCGAGGAGTCGACTACACGAAGCCCGGCGGATCGCCCTCTCCTCCAGCTGTCTTCAACGATCTACTCATCACCAACTTCCGTCACCATTACGGACAGCCTTACAATTCTATAGCTGTACATATATTCTTCTGTGCGATATCTTCAACCGCATCTGTATTAACTATTTTGACATTAATCTATTCTGTCTTTCGTATTGGTGATGCAGCCGTATGGATAGGCACTTCCACCGTGCCGCGCAGCTTACTGTAATGAAAAAAAAAAGAAGTCGTATCGTCCGTTCCTCTCAAGTGGGAAGTCGCGCTCCACAATCGGACGGGTATCATCTCGACCAATAGCTTACCTCCCTTCGTGTTCCCGCTTGCATTTTTACCGCCAAACAGGGTCGCGTCTTTTTCCCTTCAAGGGATTGTTGAAACACATGCAACCACCGCTCTACGTGCATGGATGGCGTAATTCATGATGGAAGCCACAAAGCCGCTTGGCGGCAAAATTAAGATCCGACGGCTATCGATCGAGTGATTTCGCGCCCGAATGCTGAGTGTGAATTCTTATTTAAGAACACGGATCATAGTAACATTATTTAACTGAATAACAATGTCAATTTCTGATATTCTAATCTCACATGATTGTGGAAGTTGCAAATATTCAGTTGATGAAAGAATTTGTTCACCTTTCGAGATGTGCAGGTACGAACGAAAGTAGATGACGCAGAATAGGTTGCATCAACTATCCGATTCTGTCAGCCACTGTGTGAAAATATGATCTCTTAATCAGATCAGGGCGAGATCTCGCGTCGACTCCCGTTTGGCCTCGGACACAGCATGAGTGGCAAGCGCCGGAGAGTAGTGTAGTGGATCGCCACCACAGTGATAACTCAGACAATGAGATGGACCGACCGCGGACATGTTCCGTACCGACCGCGGACAGGTTGCGTACCGACAGCGGGCTGGGCGACGTTTGGAACGCAATTCGCACTCGGTCGGCACGCAAATTAGCGTGGTCGATACGCACGGCCACGCGGTCAGTACGGAACGCCACGCGGTTAGTACGCACTGCAACGCGGTTAGTACGCATTGCCACGCGGTCAGTAGGACCGCTTTTCAGATACTGACAGCGGTGGGAGCGCATCGCGACGCGGTCGGTACGCAATGCCACGCGGTCGGTAGGCATTGTCGCGCGGTCGGTACGCACTGCCACTCATTCAGTACGCACTGCAACGTGGTCAGTACGTCTTCTCACGCCGTTAATACGCATTGTCACGGGGTCGGTACGCATTGTCACGCTGTCGGTACGCATGGACACGCTGTCGGGACGCATTGCCACGCGGTCGGTACAAATTTTGCTCGTAGGATTAACCGCGATTAGTACGCACTCAACCACGGAAGGCTCGATTTTATCACGCGGTCAGTACGAAACATTTTTGAAGACGGCCGCTATTAGTACGCATGCACGTGCGGCAGGTATTCATTGCTTCCAATAAAATGGCGCTCTTTCGAAACGCATTAATACTCGGATGCAGGGTTTGTGAAAAGAGAAAAAGGTTTCCATCACGAAGGTCAGTATCTGGTCCCAAATAATTGGAAATAAGCAAACGTTGGAAGTAGGGGTGGGGCTTGGGGCAACGCACGAACAAGTTGAAACAGCCCAAAACCGCTGGCTTTCAAACAGCAAAGGACGAGCCTTTTCAATCAACAACATCTAAAGTCTAGTCTGCTTAGAGGCAGCAGACACGCTCAAAAATGGTATCGATTTTATGACATAAATCAAAGGTTTGGAGCTGGTTGTATTGGGAACTGACGAAAAAACGGATAACGGTTAATTTGTTATTAGGTGAAAGTGGACGAGTCTTACGGCGCGCGGTTGAAACAGCGAATATTAGCAACAAGACGGTTGAATTAGAGAAGCCGATATACTGTTACAGCCTATACTGAGAGGTTCACCTTGTTGGAAGCATCAAAAACCAGCCAAACTGGCCGTATTAGTACTATCAATCTGGACGAGTTTGTATTTTGGGGCGGGGTTGCAGAGATTTTTCGATTTGTATTGCTGGCATTTAGTAGTTTTGACTCGTTTTTGACGCTTCCAACGGCGTGAGCAGTTTACTAGGAGCCATGCGACTTCAGAAACGTAGTTATCTCAACAACTTTTTCGAGCGTGTCTGCTGCCTTTTAATGAGCCTGGGCGGAGAAAGCAGAGGAGCGATCGGTCATGGCAAAATAAGGATATCTTGACATGATAAACCCAATACGCCATACTTCAACCGGCTCTAAATGAGGGAGCTAGGTCCCTGTCAGAATTGGATGAAAAAAATCGACGTAACCCGCCTTGGCCGACCCGGTCGAAACGTATGAAAAGCATGGACGATGGAGGTTGCAAAAAAACACTCGGGGTCGTATTCGCCATCAACCCGCCGGGAAGTAGAAGGAAATATGAGGTAAAATTTCAGTACGAAATGCGCGCTCCACGGCCACCTCTCGCCTCCCTTGGCTTCCCTCGCGTCCGCCGGAGTTTTTCTCATCGGATCGCTGGAGAGTACTCGCTTCTCCATAGAACCTTTATCTTTCCGCAGTGATATCGCTACGTAACACAGTTTGCATTTCCATAATACACAGTGCAAGATGGGTTGATCTGTTCCTCTGCCGCGAGCGGTATCAACCCTTTCGTTTCCCTCCGACTTCCCTCGACGGGTTGTTGACGAATACGTTTTTTCACCCCACCTCATTCATGTCTTTCGTGATTATCGACCGGGCTGGCTACGGCGATCGGCCAACTATGATCGACGCCCTAGCCGTTTCAAGCCTACCGCGTGTTTAGCTCAAAATCGCCCCAGCCGCGATCCAGCTGGAGAGGTTTGGTTTTGTTGATTTCATGTTAATGAAAAACAAGCTGCACACTCACGCCGCTTTGTGGCGTACTTGTAGGCGTGTATTATGACGCATCAAATGATGGAATCGTTGCCAAATGAGTACTTAGGTATTATCGTTCCTCGAAACCCAGTCCGGTCCCACACACTTTCACCTGCGTCTGCGCACCCCCAGTTGTGTCCAACACACTTTTCGCGGCGCTCGGCGCACTCCCAGTTGGGTCAAACACACTTTCCCCGGCGCTAGGCGTACCCCCAGTCGGGTCCCGCACACCTTCCCCGGCGCCTGGTGAACTCTCAGTTGGGTCCCGTACACCCTCCCCGGCGCTTGGCGCACTCCTGAGTCCCGCACATTCTCTGGTCATCGGTCAACGATCTCTGGTCAACTCTTAGCCGTTCATTATTATGTATGATAACTATGTTTGGCATTGGGAGGTCAGCCGCGTTAAATCGTTTAGCCTTGCTTGCACGTCTTTTCTCTCGTAAAATTCACTTATTTTTACACCACTGGTGTCCAGATATTCACCTTCATGATGAAAACTCAGTACTCTTTTTATTACGAACGCTTCTTTCAGGCATTAATACGCGCCATTCTAATAGGAGCAATGCATACCTGCTGCGTGCTTATCAACCGTTGTCATTTTTTAAATAAAACTTTCGTGTTAGGAGGAATTTCACTACATTTCTTCAGCCTAAGATGACATTTATTGTATGTATTTTACAATATTCCGTTTCTACTCTCGCACTTCCTTCTTTTGTCTTTTTCCTTATCCTTCTATAAAAAATTCAATGTGTTAATCGCGTTGTGAGCTTAGTACTCGTGTGTTCTATTTAACGAATTCTCATGGGATCGAACGTTCTCGTTGAGAGTGATTGTGGACCCTTTTCAATGGCATACGCCAGCTGTTGAAACTGATTGCACTGCCGTTATCGGGCTGATAATCCGCTCCAGGAGTGCGACGAGTCGCTGTTTCAGCACGCAGCGCAATTATAATCGTGCTGGGAGAAGGGGTAATTGTGTCGTTACCCGCTAGTCCAGCACGATTATCGTCGTGCTGCCACCGCGTCTGTCCGCAACTGTCCGCTGATAAACTCGCTCTTCTCTGCAAAGAAAATTTTAATTTGAGTCTACGTGAAAGGACATTTGTCGATGAGTTCCGCAAAAATCGAAACCATCAAATTTTGAATATTATTACTGAACCATTCATAGGCATTACTACACCAAATAGAACAAGAATATGAACAATAGCATAAATCAGAAGGGCAATACGATCGAGATCAAGAGAAAGAGCAAGAAATAGTAAAGATCGAGATCAATAAACAGAAGGCAAAAAGAGAAATATCGCCTTGACAGCCAAATAAATAATTGCTTTCCAAAAATCAATAATTAAGTAGTGTCGTTCTCTGGGCTGAATTCCGGTCCGAGATTGCGGAATACGACTGTTGCTTCATGAGACATGTGATAATCGTGCTGGGAGAAGGGTGAATCGTGACGGGAAAAAGCGGCCCCAGCACGGCTAACACGTGTCGTATGATGCAATAACCGTAGTCCGCAAATGCGGACCGGAATCTGATCCAGAGAACGACAATAAATAAATAAATAAGTAAACAAATCAATTAACAAATAACTAAATAAATAAGTAATTAAATAAAAAAGTGAATAAATGAGTTAATATAATAGTAAATAAATAAATAAGTAAATAAATGAATAAGCAATTAAATAAAAAAGTGAATAAATAAATAAATAAAATAGTAAATAAATAAATCAGTAGTTATTAAACCGAAGGAAAGTATCGCATTAACAAAGAGATGAAAACGAGGAGAAGAAAAAAGTATCTGGAGTTGCAAAGAATGATAAGAGAGTGAAGAAGATAAAGAAAGAGAGCAATAGGAGAAATTGGAGTGTATGAAGAAAAACCCCCGCGATTCGAAGGAAATCGCTATTTTTTAGTTTACTTTCTTGGGCACTCCGGTGGGGACGGGAGAAAAAGTTTGTGGGGTCGTCACTAACGTGTTCGATAGGGGGGTGATCAAGGAGGTCATAGAGGTTTCGGGTGACGAAGAACTCGTTAGGGATATCAATTCTGGCCAGTGGAGATTCGAGCATTTATTTGAATCGTGCGTGATTGTGATCAAGGTAGCCTCTCCCGTGTTATCAACTTTGCTAGCATCATTTTCAATTTTTTTGTGTACAATTGAGCCATTCGGGCTAGGTGACATCACCCACAAAACTTCAGCCAGAGGACTGCTGTGGGGTCGATCAACTAGCACTTCTGAGTCGATCATCTAACACTTTTTCATTGATTTTCTATACAACCGTCGAACAACATGGAAAACATATTTGGCCCGAAAATTCTTCAAAAATGACAGTGACGAGCAGATGCAGAAAAATGCCAAAAACGATTTCGGCGCCAAATTCAAATCAAATTTAACAATGAATTCAGACTGGTTTTTCTTCACAAATTAAGATCTGTCAGAGGCCCTTTCGACAATTCCGTTAACCAAAGAGACCATGCAATACAAAAAAACATGAAAAAATGTTTAGATTTTTGATTTCGATTTTCTTTTTTTTTTGAATTTTTCTAGATTTAGATTTTCCTCATAGCTCAAAAATCTTGTGGTGCACAGATAACTCAAAATTGGTATTTGACCCTCACTATGGCGGAATTCAGCAAGAACCCAGGACGAAAACACACAAAACAGCCCAAAACCGGCTACAATTAAGATAACTACGCCCGTTCATGTTGTTGCTCCATCCTCGAATAACGATTTTTTCAAGAGCACTAACTGTTTTGAAGAAAACGAAATGCAGGCTTGGGATAGATGAAGCCAGATATGTGAATAAAATTGTGTTGCTCCATTTCAGTGGTTCTCGTCGGATTCTCTGTTCTAAAAATGCAGCTGTCACAGAGACCAACCCATCTGACTCTCTACCGGAACTACAAGGTCAAAACTTCTCAGGGAAAACCCTGTCTCTGAAGAATCGATAGGGTAAATGTGCAAACGCTCGGGATTTCGTTGTTTACTAAGCACGTGCATTTGCGTATGTACCCAATATGTATAATAATAATAATAATAATAATAATAATAATAATAATAATAATAATAATAATAATAATAATAATAATAATAATAATAATAATAATAATAATAATAATAATAATAATAATAATAATAATAATAATAATAATAATAATAATAATAATAGTAATAATAATAGTAATAATAATAGTAATAATAATACTAGTAATAATAGTATTATTTTTAATAATAATAATAATAATAATAATGATAATAATAATAATAATAATAATAATAATAATAATAATAATAATAATAATAATAATAATAATAATGGGGGTGTGTATACAAGTCTGTTGGTACCTGCTCGTTGGTGCCCCTGCTTCTACTGAACACAGCAGACGTTTGAGTGTACACAGGGAACGTTCGAGCGATATAGCGTGCACAACTATATCGCGAAAGTATCCCGCACATTGCATAAAGGTGTCGCCGTCCGGCACACTAAGGCCTCTGGTCCAGAACACCTTAGGATCCGTACCTGAGGAGTTCATGGAGTCTTTGGCCACAAGCCACAATTTCGCCACCCTGTCAATCGCTGTCGAGTGATATCCAAAAAACTGCGCTATCCAGACTTCTGAGCTATTTCCATGCACCGTTTGCTGCTTTGCAGGAAACCCGCCTCAAGGATAGACCCGTCACCAGCGTCGGAGAGTACACCATCTACTGCGGTAACGCTGACGATAGGAGAGTGGGAGGCTGTGCAATAGCTGTAAGGAAGGATTTCAATGGTATGGTCAAGGAGTTTGGCTCAACGTCGTGCCGGAATGCATTCGTACGACTGCGGGATCACAGAGGATTCAATCTGTGGATAGTGAGTGCTCATGCGCCCACTGAAACCGCCGAAGACAATTCGAAGGATGCGTTTTGTGAGGAACTCAATACGTTGCTGGCCAGGATACCTTGTCAACATGCTGTTGTCGTGGGGATTGACGCAAATGCGAAGATGGGACTTGATCAGGAATCCGAAGTACTCGGTAAATGGTTCTACCCAGTGGAGCAAACATCGGACAATGGCTACCGCCTTGTCGACTTTTGTGAACGCAGTGGTCTGATTATTGCATCGACATTCAAGAGGAATCATCGCCGCCATCAGCTTACGTGGCAGGGACCAACCCGGCTATCTCCAGAAGAGCAGCGGAAGCGGAAGATGACAACTTTGAAACTACAGCTTGACTATGTCCTGACGAGGAATATTCCAGTATCGGACATTCGAAGATCTAGAGCTGTGTGGGATGTCGCATTCGATTCGGATCACCGTCCCGTTCTGTTGAACTTCACTGCGAGGATTCATAAGAGGAAGCGAGGGGCTCAGCCTCTCCAGAGGATTGACGTGACAAGTCTCAGAGATGAAGAGTGCAGAAGGAATTTCCGACAACGCGTTTCTATTCACATCGGAGTACGGAATAAGAAGAAACTTTGCGACGCGGATTCTTTTGTCAAGTGCATCCAGGACGCTTCGAAAGAGGCACTCCCGGTTGTACAGCCTAAGAAGAAGTTCGCCTACGTCTCAGAAGAAACAACATCTACCTACAACAGAGTATGTGCTCTCCGAACTGCAGGAAACTTCGTGGAGGAGAAGCGTCTGAGGAGGAAGTTGCGTCGGCAGCTCCAAAGTGACCGCGAACGAGAGTGGACGTGTAGAGCTAAGGAGTTCGAGAAGGCTTGGGAGGAGAAGAATCCGAAGAAAGCCTACACGTTGCTGCGACAGTATAGCGGGAAGATAAAGAGATGTTCTCCTGTCTTGAACACTACCAATGGAGTTGCAGTTGGTGATGCGACGCTGCCAATATGGAAGGATTACTTCAGTTCACTACTGAATCGTCCAGCGCCATCAGTACCTGAGCTCCCGCATGTTCAGAGAGCACATAACGATGTCAGTGAGGAACCGCCGAGTGAGTCTGAAGTTTTGGATTGTGTCCGGAAAATGAAGAATGGAAAGGCAGGTGGAGATGACAACATCACTGCTGAAATGCTGAAAGCTCTTCCTCCGTCTGGGATTCGCGAAATGACCAACACCATCCGTGCCATATGGATGAGCGAAAGGATACCCGATTCGTGGAGACATGCGATCATCGTACCTCTTCACAAGAAGCTATCCGTCACGGATCCTAAGAACTACAGAGGAATCTCTCTACTTCGTGTCATGTACAAGGTTTTAGAACGTATCATTCTCGAGCGACTTATCAAACATCGTGAAGGAACGACCAGAGATGAGCAAGCCGGTTTTCGACCTGGAAGATCGACCATCGACCAAGTGTTCGTCGTGAGAAGAGTAATTGAATCGTGGCAGCGGTTTTCGAAGCCATTACAGCTTGCTTTTTTGGACTTTGAAGCCGCGTTCTACTCTCCTCATCGTGATCGATTGCTCAATGCTCTGCGAGCAGATGGAGTCCCGGAAAAGTATGTTCGGTTAATCGAGGACATGAACAAAGGAACAACAGCAGCAGTTCGTACACCTGTCGGATTTACGTCAGCTTTTGAGGTGAAAACAGGAGTAAGGCAAGGAGCCGTTGCAGGACCTTTTCTTTTCAACTTCGCCGTTGATGACATCATGCGTAGAGTTGCAGAACAGTTTCCTGCGGATGTGATCCTAACACAATCAGGACGCTCCCTTGTCGACCTGGAGTACGCCGAGGACATTGTGTTATTCGCTGAAAACAACGCAAAACTGCAAAGGATTGTGAACCTCGTTTCGAAGTATGCCGCAGCCTATGGACTTCGTCTTCGTCCCGACAAATGCAAGCAGATGTGGGTCTCTCAGAGGCCTTCAACTGGAGTTTGTGTGGACGGACAACGTATCGAACTGGTGGACGATTTCTGTTATTTGGGCTGTTTGCTGAAGAACGATGGTAGTTATGCAGCGGATATTCGACAACGATGTGCGAAAGCTACGTCTGCATTCAATTCTCTAACCAAGTGTTTGTGGTCTACCACCATCGCGAAGGAAGTCAAGTTGCGCGTCTACCTATCCGCTATTCGCCCTATAATGATGTACGGATCGGAGACGTGGGCAGCACCGAAAACGCAGATGGAAAGGTTGGATTGCACGGAGAGGAAGCTTTTTAGGCGTTTGCTCGGATATTTCTGGCCGCGTGTATGCCATAACGAAGACCTTTACAAGGAAATCGACGCAGTACATCAACGCTTGACACGAGGAGGTGCCAGCATCTCCTAACGCCATCTCAAGCAGCAATGGAAAGTCGACTTCGACTGCTCGGGCATATACTAAGAAGAACGCCGGATCGTCTCGTACAACACGCTTTAAAAATCCTTCCAAATCCTGTCTGGAAACGGCCACCTGGGCGTAGGCGAAAGTTCTGGACGGATGTGGTTAAAGAGGATTTAAAGTCACTCGGCATCGAAAGACAGTTCAGGCGCGAAGTTTCGTTTCGCAGGAAATGGAATAGTGACAGCTGGATGGAATGTGTTCAAATTGTGGCTGAAGACCGTGAAAAATGGACACGGCTGACTACTAGGACGGCACACCTCGGTGAAGATGCGGAATGACCGCGTCAGGCGAAAGCCAACCGATTAAGTCAAGTAAGTCATCGGCGGATTGAAGGAGCCAGGACCACAAGAAGACATCGCGCACGACAAGCACGACGACGCCAACCGTTCTGTCAACGGGAGGCAAACTGTGAGCCCTTCCCGCTACAACAACTTCTATTTGCAGGTCACACAGAGGTCGCCACCTGAAAAAGCAGTAACATGTCTCTTCACTGCGCCCGAGCGCGCATAACCGGAGCGAAAACCAATGCAGACACCTTAATCAACTCGACAACCTTCTTCCTGCTCGAACTACAGATTCACAACGACACGGAAGAAGCCCGTAAATTTCTCAAAGCGAAACGAAAGCAACTCAGACAACGCACACACAGACTTAAATTAGGGAAGAAAAACCTCGAAGACGCCCTCGAAAAACTTGAGCAGTCGTATGTAGACCTAAAGACAGAAGCGAAAAAGCTGGAACTAGCCTCGTTTTCTGAACACTGCGACTCGGCCACAGACACGATCGTGAACATGGATGAACTAATCGGAGAACTTTCGGACATGGAAATCGAAGTACAGCATGAACTCGACTCTCTCGATGAAATACTTCACCAGCAGACGAATACAACGAACCAAAAATCGCCGATAGTCCCACAACCACAACTGCCGCCAATGCAAATTCCCTTCTTTTCAATAAAATCCTGGGAATGGGACAACTTCTGGAAAATTTTCCAGTACAACCTCCATGCCGGTTTGAGGCCAGTACACAAGATCAACTCATAACAAAAAGAGCCAAACTTCCAACTTCCGAATTATGGAGCTGGAGCAAACTTCGTGACATCGTCGATAACCTCCTCTTAAGACGGGAGCTGATACGAGATGCACGACAACTAATACAAATGCGAGACGATGAAACCGAAACAGACTTACGCCAACCGAATGCGTATTTAACAACTGCACCTTGTATTTACTGCAGTAGGACAGACCACAGAGCGTCTCGTTGTATTGAGGTGCAGGCTAATGACCGTATGCAGTTTTTCCTCAACAACAATTTATGTTTGATCTGCGGGCGACAAAGTCACACAACAGCGACGTGTCGCAAAGTAGGATGAGCCCTTTTTCGATTTGGGGGGGGGGAGCGACAGCGGAGGCCCCTCTTTGAGCAGTGACGGCAGAGACCCCTGCTCCACTCCGGCGCTCTTAGTGACAGCAGCGCTCCAAGGTGGTGACCGCAGGGCTGGTAGTAAACCCCCCATTGTCGTGACGATAATTGTCATGACATGTCAAGACATGTCACGGCCAAAAGGCGCGAGCTATGGGTTTGTATCGTATCCTACAACACATGACTCGTTACTATCACGAGCTTGTTGTCACGACAATGGTTGTTACGAGCTGTCACAAGTGTCGCGTGGTCATAACAACACGACAACGCGTCAGACAGCGTGACACAAAATTGTGCGCGGTTGAGGGAGTGCGCAGATTGCTGCGAGTGTCGTACGCTCGTGTACATCAATGTCGTAACGACATTTAGGCGTGTAATTGAGAGCAGGGTGTGCGGCTCCTGCCAAGACATTGCAAATTACGGACATTTGGCCATGTTTTTGCCCCGTGTGTGGCAATGATAACAATGCCTTGCTCGGTATCGATCAAAAACCAACAGAAATCACATGACATTCCTTAGCCTTCCGCTGACAACTTCGAGGTGAGAGGCGTCTTTATTTCAATGTTCTTTTCTATATTTGTATAGGTAAATGTTCTCATTCATAAATGTTTTAATCACTGCAGTTTTTTACGTGTGTTTAGGACACGTCGATTGAACTTTTTTGGTGTTGATTTCGAATTCCGTTCTACCATATTACTTTTCATTGGAAAACTTTTTTTAGTTTGTTTTGAATTTAATTGATTTTTTGTAAGACTTTGTGGACGTTTTTCCAGTTTCACAGTTTAGAATGGCGGGAAACAGCTGACTGCTGCTATATTCGTATGCTGTATCCATCTATCGTTACTTTTTGAAATAACTAATGAGGGTGTTTTTTCAATGAAAAAAATGTTTTGAATACTCATTTGTAAATTTGGTAAACGTGTATGAGGTTCTGTCCATTTTGAAAGTGAGACGTTTTGTTGATTCAGTTTTTTTTTGTTTGCATAATTCTGCTCTTCTGGTTTTAACTTCTCGTAAATTTACCCATCCTGCACTTAACAAACCAAGAAACTTCGAAACGATAATGAAAGAGAAAAAAGCTTTTCCAAAACGGGTTTAACCCTGTCCATAGCTACCAACTCTCACAAGTGATTATTAAAAACACTTTTCTCTTGAAAAAAGAAATATTTTCCCAAGCAAAAAGGGGATAATATAGATGAATGTAGCGAATAAATACAGCTAGAGTCAGCGGTTTCCGATTACCGAAACTATCAAATTGAAGCGCTTTCAAAGCTCTGTAAAATTTCGAAACTAGAAGTCAAATTCTCACGCGACATCAAAATGTTACTAATCCACATGAGTTTACTGAAATGATTGAAATCAAAATAAGTGATGGCATTAGAATTTCACCAATGTGAATATAGAAAGACAATCAAAATAAACAAGCCACTCGGAGAAGTAGAAGAGCGATTTGATAGAGATAAAAAGGCTGCAGAAATGCGTTCATGCTACTCTGAGAGTTTTAGCATAGAAGTTTCCGGGAAATAGCCAAGAGATAATGCTTTTCAGGTAAGTATAAGACGCTTTACAGAAGAATGATTCAGATGTCAACACCACCGTCGTTTCAATTACCCAAGGTTGAGGTACTTGGACCTCGCTTAGTCTCCGGAGACACGACCCAACTGCTGGCGGCCCCGTATGGTGGCTCGGCGAGCCGTTGTCGGCTGCGTCTTGGTTACTTTTGGTTATTTCTTGTTACTTCCCGGCTATTTTTTCGTCCTTTTCGACAAAAGCCGAGAAATAGCCTCGAAATAGCCGAAAAGTGTTCCATCTGGAGCCGCTGCAGGGTCTGGCGGGCTATTTCGCGGCAACTTTTAGGCCAAATCTCTCAGAGTGAAGCACAAAACCACCGAAATCTTGAGTGGTACAGTAACAGGAAAATTCTTAAAACGATGCACCGAAAAGGTAATACTGGGAAGTGCTCCAAATGTTGATTCCTCCACTTTATGTACCGATCAGTGGTCTCCAATCATTGCGATTAGTGGTGGGTACAACGCAGTGATCAGTATGGCGAACCATCATATCACTCGATTGGGGCAGTTGGTGTGCGCGCCGCTAGTGGACGTGCGTCCCGGGTTCAGTTCTCGCGTATGTCTGTGGTTTTTGCATTCATCTGCGTGTGTTTCATCACTTCGTAGGGTTTAGTGCTGACGATGATACTTACAAAATAGAGCAGTTGGCGTGCGCGCCGTGACGAGATGAACGGTACAGGTTCATCTCCCATTTAGCGCTGTGGTTTTTGCGCTGGAGTGTGTGTTCCCTCGTTACAAACTCATAACAAACATATAACATTAGCATTCGTTGTCATATCTTGTTACGAAAAGTTTCTCGTATGGTTGTGACAACACGAGGGGGTTTGCTACCAGCCCAGGACTACAAGATAGTGATGACAGCGCTTCAGAGCACTGACGGTAATACTCCGATCAAGCAAAATTATCACATCGAAGCCCCTTCCACGTTTAGGAGGAGAGCAAGCGTCTGTTCTCGAAGACCTGAGACTTGTGAAGCGGCGCTCGCTCCCTCCAGAGTATGAGTATAAGAGGTTGTCCCCTATGAAACCTAATAGCCAGTTGTCTATACAACGAGGCCTCAGAAAAACACCGATGCACTGCTCAACGAAAAAATCATCCTGATTTTCGTACCTATTGTACTCTCTAAAAAGCACATTAGTTTCACGAAAATCTGGAAACGGACCACAGATTCGTGTACAGGGCCCAAAACAATCCCATTAGACAAAATTTGGGTGAAGAACATTTTCCGAACTATGTGCGGACTGATAGCATTTGGACTTTTACCGATTTTCGGTTAGGCGTTCAATTAAATCAATTACGGATTTTCGGTTCAGCTTTCAATTATATTAATTACGAGGTGCAGAAAGCATTCATGAAAAACATTCTATTATAGATTTCACTTAAAATTCGCACTGGGGAGTTATTTGGGGTGCTGATCACGAATCTGAGATTTATTCGTCGTTTTTCCGAAGTTTCTGACTAAATTCGTTCAAAGCTTCCCACCGGCAGAAAAAATTTGACGGCAAAATCGACTTTCGACGATCTGGGTCCTCTGGGGGTTATTTGGAGTACTCAACACGAATCTGATGTCAGTTTATCGATTTTTGATCGCTTACGATAGATTATGGTGCGTATACGGTAGTTTGGTCAAAGTCTCAGATTTGTCTCGGGGTTTCTATGTGGGGGTTTTTCGGAGCGCTGAATACGAATTCGATATCCATTTGTTGATTTTCGAAATTGCAAGGTACGCTTTGCCTCCTAAATGGCATGTTACCTACCGCAACCCACAGTGAGCCTGAAAATTTAGACAAGCAGACCCCAGATTCGTGTTCAGCGCCGCAGATTACCCCTAAATACACGTTTTTAGCGAAATCGGAAAAAAATCTGAAAGCAAATTGAACGTTCCACGGGGGTACCCTTGCATTGCCGCATAGCTTCAAAGAATGCACGTAACTTCTTTCAGAGTGAGTCTAGGCCGCTACGATGGGCATATACGGAGATAGCGTCCAAAAATGGTCCTAGAAAAGTATATATCATTTGGAATGGTTACTATGACCTACAGTAGTTACCTTGTAAGTTTCAATACATAATGTCGTTCTCGGAGCCAAATTACGGTTCGCAATTACAGACCGGAATTTGGCTCCTTGAACAATAGTAAGTATGGGTTAGACGTTTTGGCCTTTGTTTTTTTTTCTAATAATCTTGCTTTTCCTGTGACTTGGCCAATTCTGTGCGTGGACAATAGAAACACCGTCCTGCCCCTGGAACGTATCGAAATTGCATCCTAAGTCTCTGTGAGGCTAAAAACTTGGTCACCGTTTCAGACAGTCAAAAAAGCAGACAGAGTACGCAGATGAAGTTGTGCTGTCGCTACATTTTTATGTCCAACGAGAAAAACAAGAGAATCCGCTTTGTGAGAATATAAAATCGAAAGCTTGCACTGAACTCCACTTTTTCGCGCATACGTAAGAGAGCGAAAAAAGCGGCAAATGAACAAAGATTTCAGAGCCTTTCAGGAAAAAAGCGACTTCTAACTTTCGGGTCAAATACTGCAAGCTCCTCATGACCTCCACGTTGGCTCACAACTCAAAAGAAATGCTTGACCCTGCTCCACATTCTTTCCACACTTTGGCCCTCAAATAAGTATGGTAACATATAGGAGAGAAATCACTTACTGAAACTTATGACGTCTGCAGCATATACTTGAGCATACTTGGAACTGAAGAGGCGGAGACTACAAGTCAATAGTACTGCGAGTTGTGAACATTCAACACTATGTGTTCAACAACATATAGGAAAAAGGGAAAATTTCATCTCTTTTTCTCAAAGTAGCAGTTTCGGAGGTGAGTCTTGAAGGTTGGGAAGGGTTAAGTTAGGACAGGGAGTTGGCTAGCTCACAGACGCAGTTTTACAGCATTCAAGATCATGTACAGGCTTTAAAACCGCAAATTTCTCATGGTTTCTACTCGTGCTGGTGCGGAGCGGAGGTTAGAGACAGCGTGGAAGCGTCTGATAGACGGATGGAGCAGCATCGCGCCCGCCGCTCGCGCCATGAGTAATGAGAATCACGATATTTTACAGAGTATAATATGCTGCCCTCAAAATGTTAGGGATCAGTGGTCGAACTACAAGTAGACTTGCCTTGTTAGGCCGTTTCATGATTTTTGATAGAGAACCTGCTTCATATTTCGAACATAAGCAGTGTTGCAGGTTCATTCGACTGCGGTCACTTCATTGCGGTTCAAAACTAGACTTGCCACTAGATCAACATTCCGAGGTAGGCTTTGTTTTTTCGTGGTTATCTTCGAGGTTTTACACAGTTGATCAAAGCAAGGAGGTTATCGGAAAATCTGGACGGAGCAATCGGAAAAACGGTTTTTTTACTATTACAAACCTTTCACAGAATAATATTTAAGCTGTGCAGCTTTGAAACCGCTCCCTCTTACTCACAGGAAGAGTGTCTACACGAAATGTAAACGCATCTAGGAGAATGAATCACATTCTTAGTATTTCTTTGGCCTCTACAGAAATATTGGGTAGTACGTCAGCTTTTGAAAGCTTTCCGGAAAAGTTAGGCCACATCGTTCTCGAATTTGGTTCAAAACTTGCATCTGGAGGTTATTTGGGGTACTCGAAACAAATCTGAGGTCCGTTCGTCTATAATGTGAAGTTCGCTGTAGTCAGAAAACTAACAGACCGCCTGTCCACAATGCCCACGCTATAAAACTTTGAAAGATTTTCGAAACTTGAGCACATGGGGCTTTTCCTATACACGAATCAGTTCCTGAAAAAAAAACTCAGATCACAGCTAAAATTTTCGAGCATTTTAATGGTACAGTACACCCTGAGACATGAATTCTGTGATTTTCATCTGATTGTGTAGAAGACTCCTCCTGTATCACTCCCCCTGCCAGATTTTCCGGACCTCGGACGTGACTTTGAGTCATTTCCCAAAAGATCCACCATAAGCTGAAGGATAAGTTTGTTGCCAAGGGGACTTCCACACGGCTCGGGAGAGGGAGGTGGTGGGGTGGTTCAGTACTGCTTCCACTATAAACCCGAAAACACCAAAGATGTTCAGAGGAAGAAATACAAGCTGGATCATTACGATAGGCTTCACACAGCCAAGCAAGGAACTGAAAGTTTAACTTTGCCCCACCCGAGACCGAACTTAAGTGTTCCTACTGAGTGTATCAGCACCTGTGGGTATCGAAAGCACATTAGAACATTTGAATCACAGAAGTCGGGAAGAAGTCGTCCCAAACTTTGCTATTGGGGACCCTGATCAGAAATGGTTGCCAACGTAATATGGTTGTCGAACAATTACCGTCAGTTACCGTGAGCGACCATGATCATTCCACGGTCACTAATGATGATCATTTCTGATGCAGTCTTTGTCACCTGCAGTCGGTTGAAGTTCTGCTGAAATTCCGTCCGAAGGGGTGGTTATTCGGAAAGGGGGCTGGAATTTAGCCGCGAGTTTACGCTCGAGGTTTTTCCGAAACTTTGTCAGGTTGTTGCTTGGGAAGTTGAACATTAATCTGAACTTCATTCAGCAATTTTCGACCAATCTCCTGCCGGCATTAAGTTAGCCTTGGATCAGCGATCCCTCCTAGGGCCGATTTGGAGAGAAAACCTAGACAGGCCATAGCGACTCTTTATCCATTCGAGTTTGATGAGTATTCTGCGAGTGAAGGTATTCAAGGAATTTCGTCATGTTCCAACGTACCGACTTCTTGCGCTTTCGGCGCGATAAACACTATGGATCAACGGTCGCTGCTGCCTGTTCAGGAGGTCTCTTATTGGGGATGTTTGCTGCTGGGTCTGTTTTTGCTTCGAATTGAGACGGAATGGAGCAATCTTGAAATTGGAAAGCTGCAAGGGTTAAAACAGTGCACGCGCACTGATTAAAGGCAGCATACGCGCTCGTAAACCTGATTGAGATAACTACGGAATTAGAATGGTAACACAGAACACAACGCCCACGCATTTTGAAGCGTCAAAAACGACCTACAGTAACGCTACATGTGGGAAACGCTGGCCCCGCCCCTGTATCTGCCCGCCCCCTGAACTTGCGTGATCCTCCAAAACAGATGTGGTGGGCCATTCCCACTGTCGGCGATTTTTGTGGGTGGTGGAATAGGTACAACAGGTAAACCACACACATCGACGAAGGTGGAAATAGCCCAGCACCCCAGTTTTGGAGGAGGACGCAAATGCAGGGGAAGAGCAGATACAGGGACGGGGCCAACTTCTTACTCGTGAACCGTCATTGTGGGTCGTTTTTAATGCTTCAAAATGCGAGGGCATTGTGATCTGTGCCATACCATTTTAATTCCATAGTTATCCCAATTATTACGTTTACGATCGTGTATGCTGCCCTTGAGGACAGTGGTCACGATGAAAAACGTCATCGAAAAAACTACATAAATCAGCTTAGATCGAAAACAGCTGAAAAACTAGGAAGATAGAGCGAGGAAAAACGGGTCATGTTTAGAGTTTCAGGGCCCAAAAACACCAGTTCGTGCACACGTGCACAGCGCCGCCAAAATTGATCGCAATCCCATGCCGAGCTGTGCACATATACAGAATAAAAACAGTTGAGCAATAAAAGCAACACTTCAGCCGATGTTTTTGACTAGATGCGTCAATGTTCATTGATTGAAATTCAATATCGATCCAGCTGATGTTCTTTATATTAAAGATCATCGATGCCGATGATGTGGAGTGGGCTCGTCCACCATCAAAAGACAGGAAAGTTCAGGCTCCAAATTTGGCCCATAACAGCGTTTTTTTTTTCGATTTTTTCCTATAGGTCCTACTACTCAAAACCCGAACAAAGGTTTAGAGAAGAAGAGAAGGCAAGCATATTTGATCGCGACCACTGCCTTTAAAAGGGGAATCCTGCTCTAAACGCCACGGTTTTGAGTGGACCGGGTGATGGTTATAATACCGGTTGGTAGAAAAGTACTGAAAGCGACACCTATTAAGCAGTAGAGGAATTAAAATTTATACGCTATTATGACATTTCATCTTTCATATGAACATACAGAATTTTTTTTTATTTCGATCTGTCGATTCGTTCATTGTTTACAAGCCATTTGAGTTCGACGGGTCAGTGTATTTTTTTTTACAATGGAATAAACTAAGTATCGCGCAGTGATGAATTTTTTTTGGAAGTTTTATCAGTAACAGAAATTCATAAAAAAAATTTGGGCGTGTTAGAAGAATCTGCTTTTCCATTTACAAATGTACATCGATGGGTTTTAGAGTTTAAACAACACGGTCGTAGAAACTTTGAAGATGAACCAGGTAGTGGACGACCAAAAACTGCAACAACACTAGAAATCATTGAGCAAGTACAATTTATTGTTAGTAAATTGCTAATACCATAGGCATTTCAGTCGAACGAGTACTCCATTTTTCACATAAAGAATTAAAGGCAGCAGACACGCTCAAAAATGATATCAATTTTATGGAATAAATTGAAGGTCTGAAGCTGTTAGTATTCAGAAATAACGAAAAAGACGAAAACAAATCGATGGAAATTAAGATATAACGGTGCGTTGTATATTGGCCCAGAAATGGACGAGTTGTACGGCACTGGCTGAAATAGCGGAGCTAGCAACAAATTTGTTGGGATAACGACGCTAATGTACGCGTACTGCCCTTTCTGGAACGCTTACGCCGTTAGAGGCATAAAAAGTAATCTAAAGTGGCCGCAATCGAGCATTGAATACCTGTATGGAGGGGCGGAGCCCGTATCGATGGGCGGAGCAAGGATGATTTCGTGACTGACTACGGCTCAAATACGGTCACTTGGACTCGTTTTTAACGCTTGCAACTTCGTGAGGGCTCTTCTAGGGCCCGCACGACCCCACTAATGTAGTTATCTCAACAACTTTTTCGAGCGTGTCTGCTGCCTTTAAGTATGAACAAGCTGTTTGGAAAGTTAGTGCCGCATTCGTTATTGTACGTGGTACGTGTTCACACAACTGCTCTGACGATGGCTGAATTGAAGGAAATAAAGTACGAATTGCTTGAACATCCACCGAATTCACTAAATTTGGCTCCTAGCGACTACTACCTCTTCAGAAACTTGAAACAATTTCTTCGTGGAGAGCGTTTTTCATCGAATGAAAAAGCAATTTCAGTCGTGGAACAGTATTTTGCAGCTTCCAGGAATTGGAATAAGTGTATTGAAGTTGAAGGAGATTATATTGAGTGAAAAAACTAATTTTATTCAAAAGCTCGCATTTTTCATTTCCGCTTTCAACACTTTTCAACTAGCCTGCATTTCCGAATTGCAGACAAGGCGGGGAAAGAGCTGAAGGTCGTGACTGGAAGAATACACCGGTTACCGAGATAGGGGCTCTCTACACACCGAGGGTGGAGTTGTCCCGTTTTTGCAGACGTCACGAGACTCAATGTAAGCGAAGTGGTCCCGAGTGGAATTAGCGCCTCGCAAGGCGAGACAACTCCCTATGTGTGTAGAGAGCCCCTAACCCCCGGCTACCGCGAATTGCAATCCCTCGCTTCTAAACCCCTCGCTCCGCTGCAATCCCTCGCTTAAAGGCATCGTTCACGATGAATTTCGTTTTCGAGTTTTCCATATATAATGAGAGCTCTAGTACCCAGTATAACAGCTACGCTGAAAAAAGCACAAAAAAATCACTGAAAACCCCTTTTTCAGACCGAAAATATCTCAATCGACTTTTGAGAAAGGAAGAGTCGATCGTTAGATATCGCTGTTTTGACCAACGACCTCACGATCATTTGAAGTTTATCTTTCTTTCAAGTGATTTCTGGAGAAGGAAAGGTTAATCGAAGTGTGTGGAAAAGTCATTCTTCACGTAATCATACAACACATTCCATCAACTTCCCCTCAGTTGTAATGTATCAATTATTGGTCATTTACCTATATCATGGCGGGCAGCAAATTGTGCCAGATGACTGACGGACGGCCGGGCTCTTTTGAGGGAATTTGAGACATTTAACCTCATTTACCTTTAGAAGAAGGCGTTTGTGCTTTTTTGCTTTTCAGTGCCTTCGACGCCTTTGAACACAAAACGACGACCACTCCAGCAGACCGCGTGTTAAAAATCTGTTCGAATGAGACTGTCCGCCCACGCGGTCCACGTTGGTATCAACTGGCAGTCGCTAAGGCTCCGACCATAGCAGGCGACCAACGGCAAAGCGTCAAGACGTCGGAGCGTCATGCGCCAGCGCTCAAACGCTGGCGCTTGACGCTCGACGGCTGGCGCAAGCAACGTGTCCGAGGACGGCACGTGGTTAAAAGTGGTATCTACAATATTAGTGACAGCCGCTACAGCCGCTATGAACCCACCGTCAGCGACAGGCCGGCCACAGTGGTCGCTGGGGAGTCGCTGGGAAGTCAGATCAATAACAAATGTTAAAGATGCAAAACCCCAGCGTCACTTGGCGCTAGGTCGTCTACTATGGACGGAAACTAAGGCATTTTCCGGAAGAGCTCCAACGGCGGCAACGAGGCGGCTGGGTTATTATTCACTAATCGTCTGCTATTCCTGCTAATCGATTGAAAAGCCCGAAGATGAGCTGCCATTGGAAACGCTAGCCATGTTCAAATAGCAGTTTGCGTGCCTAGGTTTGAACACACTGGATGCAACACAACTGGTTGAAAACCATGGCTAAAAGTGGTCAGTGTCTCGTCACTTTCAGTCTTGAGCCTTCGCGAAGATCACTGGGCACGCACTTTGACAGCGTGAGTGGACAAAATCTTTCGCATGGTCTTCAAATTCGTAGTCACCTTACCGAGTGATTTCCCTAGAAAAGTTTCGATCAGGGGTTGGCGGAAATGCTTCGTGAAGTTCAGAAATAGGAACGATCTTCTCGATTGCATAGATCAGAATGCCATAGACCATCAGAAATCGAAAATTCGTTCAGCGAAATTTTTAACCCTCCCACAGGGACTGTGCCTACCAAAATTTCTGACGCTTATCCTTGTTTATTGAGTGATTTTTATGAAAACACAATCAATCTTGGCTTTGTAGAAGGTGAAGACTGACCTCGACTTTGAATTTAGCCCCCCCTTGACCCCCTAGAGATTTGGCAAGGAAGGGTGTGAAAAATTCTAATCTCTTGAATATTTCCGATTTCTTCCGCATATTCAGGTTTTTTTTCGGAAATCAGAAGGTTTTTCTGATTTCCGAAAACCAGAAACCATTGTAAATCGAAATTTCGCTCATCCCTGGTTCTGATCCGAACCTGAGAAACTGACAGAAACACCGTACATATACTCACCAGAGGTAACCGTATTTATCAAAAATAGGAAAATAGAACTGTGTGTCGCCTTAGCAGACAAATTCGGAGGCAAATCTTGAGACATGTAGAATCATTTTAGTCTGATGAATAAATGGCGCTGCTACGGTAGATCACCGCGCGCTATCGAAGTTCCATTGGCCTGCGATGCTGCCAACACCGCATGGCCAGCCGCCTGGTCCAAGCGTCAGACTAAATTGAATACGGAAACCATATTTAGCTCTCACAGAAAATACCCCAAAGGAGACCGAAGTTGCCACTTTGATCGCAAGGCAAACCCCAAAAGCGCAATGCACGCCCTCCGACGTGAGTAAATGAAAACTCGAGATTGTTAGAAGATCAATGGGTTCCGATCAATAGAGCCGTTCTTCCCTTCATTCTGAACTTCTCTCTTTACTCAGTTCTGCTCGCATACATAGGCTGCAAAAGAAGGAAGTTACAAGCCTCGGACAACTCGTCCATCAAGCTTCCCTAGCTCAACTTTCGGAGGACCATAACTTTCCCAGAAGGTCTTGTGCGATTTCAAAGACATCCTTGGTTACAGCATGGGACCGTTCTCAAGATAGTCAGAAAAACAGAAAACTGATTTCATCGTGAACACTGCCTTTGTAAGACCTTTACGGGGCTTCGGAATCAGATCTAGAATGTTTTCTTTTAACATTGTCAGAACAAATTCACTGATAGATGATAAACGCCTAATCAACAGAAAAAAATGAAAAAATTGTCCGTGGCCAATCGACTGTGTTTCAACTCAAATTTCGACCAGGTTGGTTATCTATGACGCTGGATACAACAAAATGAGGCTCGTATCAAAATATTCAGAGAATTATGGCGCGTTTTGGAGGTGCGAAAATTACCGTGCAATCGTTACTAGCCTGAGCTAGTGCCAACTAACAGCTCATGTTGAGGTAGTAAGCGATGTTACTAAAGAAGACAAACGTGCACTGAGAATACAGCTCATCTTTGCATGTGCGTGCAACGTCCTAGACACTTCCTTTATGAGAGTCCCAATTGACAAAAAAGGCATATTAACTCAGTAGCACACGGAAAAACTTTTTTTGTGAATTTTTAGCCGACTACCTGGAGCCAGACATGTAGGTGTTTGATCATATATGCGCAAAAGGCTTTTATTGTGTACTCCCATGTCAGAAATTAATTAATTGACATAGGATATTTCAAGCAAGCCTATGGAAATACAGGATATTTTGTAGCATTACGGCGGAGATTAGGTGCGAGAATAAGGCTGAAGAACTGCAGCTATGAGTTGCACTAACTGCAAAGTTTCGACACTGCACTTGTAAATAAGATAAACTTTCATGCACAGGTTCTCAGGAAAAAAACTATTGGGCAGGTCAGGTGCGGTATGTTCAAAAAGGGCAAACATTATATATACGAGGAAATCGTCTAGCACGGGCCTTAAAGGCGCAGTACACCCTCAGACATGATTTTCGTGTATTTTTTGTAATTTCGTAGTATGCAGGGTGTTCCATAATTATGGGCGCGCAGATATCCGTGTTTTTCTGACACCAAATAAGGTGTCAACTATCACGGGCATGGATAGGTTCATTCATAAAGCTGTGAACACATTCCGAGAATATGTATTCAAGCTAGGAAATACAATGCATGTCATAGCTGAAGCCCCACTTAAAGGCAGGGTCCGGGCAGAATTTCGATTTTGAGATTTCCCGCTAAATCGGTGCTCTTGCTACAGGTAGTCCCAAGGAACATGCGAAAACTGCGTAAAAACCGGTCCTCTTCAAGTTATTCCAGCAATTTCCGTTAGCCGATGATCCAGAAAAGTCAGGAAAGTGTGGCCATCATCCATATTTTAGCGGTTGTCCACGCATTCTTCAAAAGTGCTGTGTAATTATCGGTCATTCCAGCCATGATTATCACGCTGCGAATACCGTAATCCCTGACATTGAGGCTGTTTTCTCCAGAACTAAGAACTCAGAGTTTGTGAAGCGTTCAGACGATTTTCAGCTAGGCCAGCCCAATCTATTCAACCCAAATTTCGGTAGTGTCAAAATTTGACCGGACCTTGCCTTTAAAGGCATCGTTTGCCATGAAATTCTTTAATGAGATTTCAATATATAATGAAATCTCTGTTACCCTGCACAACAGCCACGTTGAAAGAACTGCGAAAAAAAATAATGAAAACCCTATTTGGTGAGCGTACATAACATATGATCGACACAAAGGCCAACCCCTGAACCCAGAAAGACGTTTTTAACTGAAAAAAACTCCGGTTTGGTTCAGTTTTAAGACTGCGGACTTCGTGAATTGCCTTACCCAGACCTACTTGAATAACATAACACAAAAACAGCTTTTGTTCTGTTTTGTTTTTTCGCCTATCTTCAGAACGGTCCCATTCTGATTCCAACGATGTCTCTGGAATCGTACAAGACCTTCTGGGAGTTGAGTTATGGTACCTCAAAAATTGAGCTAGGGAAAATGGTGGACGAGTTGTCCGAGGCTTGTAGCCTCCGTCTTTTGCAGCCAATGTATGCGAGCTGGCCCGAGTAAAGACAGAAGTTGAGAATGAAGGGAAGAACGGGGCTTTTGATCGGAAACCATCGCTCGTCTCACAATCTCAACTGTTCCGTTATTCGCGTTGAGGGGCGGAAAGTGGCCGGACTTGCCCAAAGCGGCGGGGTTTGCCCACTATTCTATGCCGTTTTGTGGCTCGTGGGTAGCTTTTGCTCCCGTTTCTTCGACGCTGTTCTGCTTCTGAGAGCCACGAGAAGCATTTGTCATGGAAAATTCGACAATGAGTTTATCGTGAACAGTGCCTTTAAACCGGCACCGCCATGGCGGCGCCGCCGGAGATTTCATAGGGACTTCCCGCGCGTGCCACGCGGGAAAAAGTTTCATAGTCCAACGAACGCTCCAACGCGCCTACGGTGAGCACTAAGAAAGATGCAAAACTGACATTACAATATGAAACGATGGTAGGACGATCCCAGCAGTCCCTTCCAAGCTAAATAAGAACAATACGTTGCACTACCACATTAATCAACATTAAAGGCATCGTTCACGATTGATTTCGCTTTTGAGTTTTCCATATATAATGAGAGCTCTGGTACCATATATAACGGCGACGTTGAAAAAACCGCGAAAAAATCACCGAAAACCCCTTTTTCAGACCGAAAATATCTCAATCGAAGGAAGAGTCGATCGTTAGAGATTGCTGTTTTGACCAACGATCTCACGATCAAATAAACTTTATCTTTCTTTTAAGTGATTTGTGGAGAAGAAAAGGTTAATCGATAAGTGGGGAAAAGTCATTTATCACGTAATTGTATGGTACATTCCATCAACTTCCCCTCAATTGTACTGGATCAATTGTTGATCAATTGCTTATATGATGGCTGACAGCAAATTGTGCCAGATGACTGACGGAGGGCCGGCCTCTTTTGACGGAATTTGAGACATTCGACCTCATTTATCTTCACAATAACGCATTTTTAATCGAACAAACTCTTACTACGTTCTTAGGCGGGCCCAGAGAATCATTCTAACTGGGAAAACGGTGAGTGGTTTCCAGCGCGTACGATGCCTTTAAAGTCAGTGGTCACGATGAAAACGTTATCGAAAAAAACTACAAAAATCAGCTTAGATCGAAAACAGCTGAAAAACTATGAAGGTAGCGCGGTGAAAAACGGGCTGCTAGAATTAGAGTTTCTAAGGCCCAAAGATGGCAGTTTGTGCACACGTGCACAGCGCCGCTCAAACAGATCGCAGTCTCATGCCGAGCAGTCAAAAATCATCGACGTGTAGAGAAAGAAAAAATGCAAATTTACCTAATAAAAACAGTTGAGCAATGAAAGAAAGCACTCCAGTTAGTGTTTTTGACTAGATGTGTACATAAAATCGAAGTTTCGTTTATTGAAATTCAATCTCAAGCGTGCTGATGTTCTTGATATAAGAGGTCATCGATGCCGATGATGTGGGGTGGGCTCGTCCACCATCAAAAGACTAGAAAGTTCAGGCTTTTATTTTGGCCCAAAACAGTGGTTTTTTCGCGATTTTGTCGTATAGGTTCTACTACTCGAGACCCAGAAAAGGGTTCAGAGAGAAAAAGACGACAAGCATATTTGATCGCGACCACTGCCTTTAAAGGCACAGTACACCCTCCGATATGAATTTTGAGATTTTCGTGTAGTTGTGTAGAAGACTCCTCCTGTATAACACGTGCCAAATGTGAGATCTCAAATCCTCCAAATAAGCGAGATATAAGCGACCACCACGGGCCCGACCCCCTTCAGCCACCACCACAGGCCCGGCCCCCTTCCTGATTTTCGAACTCAGTAGCGGCCAGATTTATGGATGAATTTCAACCAGGCGTCGTTCTTCACTTCCTCTCCGATCTACCTCCACATCCTGTTTTGCACTCTTGCCGCGACTGCAAATCAAGATAAATACAGACCTGCGACAACTCGTCCACTAAATTTTTGCCCTCAAAATACAGGCATTTTCAAGGAGCCATATCTCCGTTCGTAGGGGGTCTTGGACGATTTCAGAAATACCATTGTGATCAGAGCGTGACCGTCCCCAAGATAAGAATAAAACCTAAGAAAAATTTTCTGGGTGTCCTGTGCCTTTAAAGGCGCAGAAAACCGTATATTATTTTGTGATGGTTTTGTGTAGCTTGGCCTCTCTAATGAACAAAAAGGTCCATGAAAAACTTTTGTTTGGAAAGGAAATTCAGTTGGAACACATTGCGAATTTGATTTTAAATTTCGCGCTAAAATCGTTTTCTTGAGTTTTTCTGCGCTCGGAAACCTCATTACTGTCATTTTCGATGTTTTTCTGCATGTGGAGTTTGTGCTATAACTGTTTTTTATGTTGCTTGACGGCCGCATCAACATTCTATGAAAAAGTGCTAGATGACTGGTGAGAATCGGTGGCGGATGCTCATCTTTAACCCCTTCCAACCTCATAACCCTACGCTTTTGAAGCGCCGGTGCTCACCGGCGTGGTCCACCGGTCTCATTCATCTAATTGAGCCTGAAAAACCGACAGTGGTTTCCAGCGCGAACGATGCCTTCGAGGACAGCATACACGCTCGCAAACATGGTCGAGATAACAGCATGAATAGGCCCGTACGACCCCTACCATGCGGCCAGCAGCGCTTAAAGCCCTGGAAACCATCCAGAGAGACAGGATTCGTGCACTACTGCCTCGTATGTCTGTATTTTCCCACCTCTACCATGCGGGCCAATTTATGCTGTTATCTCCACTATGTTTGCGAGCATGTATGTTGTCTTCAAGAGCGATTAAAACTTGCAACGAATAATATCCTTGGATACCAGAGGATGAATGATACCCTTCGATACCAGAGCTTTCTTTTCGTCTTCAGATGATCAGGTCAGCTCTAGGAGTATATTGAGTTGGCATCAACAAGCTATCCAATGAAGTTCGAGGCTATATTTCTGAAAACAATGGCCTTATCTATAATACTGGACAGGAAGTTATCAAGCTTTTCTCGACGTATCTCGGGTTTAGCTTTACAAAACTTAGTGGAACTCCAAAGTCCGGGTTTTTCACCCAAAAAAAACGATCACCTTTCGTTTCTTGAATACGATAATGAATGTGGTGCGCACTCCTTCTGAAGCTTCGGCCACTTTCCGAAACTTATCAGTATTGTTTTGAGAACCATAATACGCCCCCAAAAACGTACCCCTCACGTTTTTTCGAATCCCTAGTGTGGACACTCCCTCCGAAGCCCCGCCCACTCTCCAAAACATCACTAACGTTTTGAAAACCATAATACACCCCCAACAACGATCACCTCTCCTGTTTTGAATCCCTACGCCCTTTATTGAATGTGGTGCGCACTTCTTCCGAAGCTCCGCCCACTATCCGAAACTTATCAATATTACTTTGAGAACCATAATACGTCGCCAACAACTTACCCCTCACGTTTCTTCGATTCCCTATGCACTTCAGCCGCTGTTGTGCGCACTCCTTCTGAAGCCGCGCCCACTTTCCAGAACATCAGTATTGTTCTGAGAACCATAATGCACCCCCCCCCCCGAAAAACTGTTTTCTCACGTTTTTTTTTCGAATCCCTACGCACTTTAACCGATGTTGTGCGCACTCCCTCTGAAGCCCCGCCCACTTTTCACAACTTCTACTCACGCCTTGATACCCATTACTTTCTTTTCACAATGCTAATTGTTTACTTACCAGGGTCTCTTTCTACCTTTCACGATCTGCCTACATCAAAGAAAGCCCTACACCCTTAGTTGTTTTCAATATTTGTCATCGAATTACCTACCGTTAGCTTCGCCTAAACTGTGCATGCAATTATAAGACGATTTGAACACATATAGAATCAACGGGAACACAGAACCACAGAATGGAGAGAGAGAAACAAAGAAAAACATTAAAAAAGCAAGATAGTATAAGCACCGCAGCAAAATAAATTTCAATTCACGCGTGGAGTTAAATGCGTTCTCGGCCGCTACACACCTTGCCGTTTCCCTCACGTCTGAACTTGTCAGCGCGCGGTCAGGCCTAAATCGTGGCGATTCTTGCGCGCTTTACAGAGTTGCGAGCAGTCCGAACGATTTGTGATGGCGGCCGCAAAGCGCGGAAAGGTGGTCGGAACGCGCGCAACTTTTTGTAATCGTTCCCACCGCGAGCGTTGCGCGCGTTCGGTCTTAAGGCGACGTCTAGAGATCATTCGCGGCGCGACGGGACGCTATGATTAGCCTACGTATCGATCAAGCGACGTCGCTAGGTGTTCACATTGAAGAGGCGCGATACATCGAATTTGACGCGCAAATTATAATCGCTCCGCGACCTTCACGTCGCGTTGCAATGCAAAGTGACGCGATGGTCCCGGAGCGTTTGTCATCATCTTCTCTTCTATCATCGGGGTTTCAAGGGACGTTTTTAATTTTCTAAGCCTTTTCAAAGACTTGGTTGATTGAAACTGTTATGGGTTATTGTATTGTTCTCAGATGATACTGCAAACCATTTTGTCTGCATATTTGAGGACAGTCTAATGAGAGTGATGGTTTCAAAGAGTTGACGAGCTATGAAGTTCTTTTACGGTTTACAAACGACACAAGCATAAATCGGTTTCATTTCACCGAAACCTCCCTATTCTGTACTATCAACTCCAAATAAAATTCTACGCATCATTTGCTACCGATGTCTTTTTGATTGTTTCGCCATTAAAGAAGCAAGTTGTCGCAACGAAAACAAAAATGTGCCATAATAATACAGATAAAAGATAAAAAAGTGCATTACACTTAAATAGACAGAATAAGATCAAATATTGATTAGTTTTGCTTGGGTACGGAAAATTGCGGAAATTACGCAATTGCGCGTAGTCGCCTAGCGTTCGCGCGCCGTTCACACCTTGATTTCCGTGCGACGCGATTTTCGCGTCGCGCTGACACGTGCCATCGCATCGCGCCGCGAAAACTTTGAACGCCGCCTAAGACTTTTTTTGCGCGCGATCGGAACGGTTCCTGCGCGCGGTCGGTACTAAAGGGAAAAACTTGCGCGCGGTCAGTCCTAACATTTGTCCGAGTTACAATAATTAGGTCCTGGATTTTTCTCCTTCTGCTCGAATACAGGCACAAAATCAACTCCGGAAGGCATCCACTTCATCCCAGATTTTCCGAAGTACAGCTATCAGAAAGTCCAAATTTGTGAATCAAGATCCAATGACCTTTATTCGAACTCCTACCTTCTTAAAAAATCAGGGAATTGCATTTACGATGAGCAGGACGACCAACCATCGAGCGCGGTGGAGTCAGGAATTTAACGACGACAACACTCTTGAATAGACTTTGCCTTGTGGGTTCGCTGCAAATCGTGAAGGAGACATCACGGTCTGCTGCTGGAAAGAGAATTTGATCAAGGCTTAGAAATACTCTACAGAGTTGTTTGCCCTCGAACCTCAGTGTTGATTTTGACATCAGAATTCACGAGAACATGAGAAATTTCGCAGAATCTTTTCAGTTTCGTGATCTCTCCCCGAATCATGATAAAAGTCGGATGGGCTGGTCTCCAGGTGATTCTCACTGGCTGTATCAATTTTCCTGGTAACAACCTTATCACTGTGGCGATTTAAAATCTGCTCCGGTGGGAAAATTTTTTGATTTGAGAAGGCATTCGCGCGGTGCAAGACTCCAATGAAAGAGCGTGGAAGCTTACTGCATTTCTTGACTATTCTTACGTTGTTGCCTTCAAAGAGCATATGGGCCTACTTCATACGATACGAGCAAATTACCAGCTTTCATTCTGACCGTTTGCACATACTTTTCGACACAAAATCCATATCTCCAGCCATCTTTTCCATAGATTGTCGCGAATCTGCAACCGATTCAGCTCCGAACCTTCTTGACATTCCTGTAGACGCAAACCTCGTCCTTTCTGCCTCTGTTCGCTTTGTTGGAGGGTGTACCAAGCTGAGCATAACGTCTGATTACCTTCTGCACAATTTTTTGAGCAAGCAGAGCGAATCAGCGATGCTTCCTGCTATGTGTCCTTCATTGTGCATTGCGATGATAATACTGAGCAACGGATGAGTCTTTATTGTGCTGTCCTTGATATCGCTGTCAACAAAGTGGTGAAGAGAAAACGAAGATAAGATATGATACTACACGAAACCCAAAAAACACGAAAAATCGGATACCAAAAATTCTGGTGGAGGTGCAGTGAAGTAGCGCGCCCATACTTTTGGAACACCCAGTACACTCCATCCGATCATTTTCGGATAGAAACGAACACAGATTTCTCTTTTCAATTCAAGTTGCATTTCCCAAAATAAGAACCTTTTGTCGTTGAACCATTCGTATGATATGAATTTCGCGTTCAAATAACTGTTTAAAGCTCGAAGACTTCAACATCCGATTATTCTATTCAAAATTTTAATTTGTGCCGAAATATTGACTTGCTCGACTTCACAAAACTTTTATTTTGATTGCGATGAGTGATCTGCCGATATTTCAATTCCGATGCACAAGAGAATGTTCTTCTCTTATCGACATAAGCCAAATAAGTGAGGGTAAATTGCGATTCAGATTCTATCTGAAAATCTTCGGATAAAATGTGTAGCCTTTTTTCACCTATTTTGAGCCGGTCGAAGTAAAGCTCACCGGTTTTATCCAGTCAGAATTCCCTTACCACAACTATGTTTACCATGACCAACCGCTCCGCTGCTTGCTCCGCTCGGACTCATCCGAACAAGCTAGAATCTATATTGTGTAGTAGGCCTCTCCTGTATAACGCTTGCTAAGGGCGAGATCTGAATTCCTCCAAACAAGCTAGGTATATGCGACTACCATGGGTATGAACCGGAGCTCCCTGACCATAGCTGATGCATTCATGCATGCCACCCCCGATCAGGGTGTGAGGGGTTTCGATACTGCTCAGACCCCCACCCCTCCCGCAAGGGGGGGGGGGGTGAGAGTATCACGTGACCGCTCAGCTTTCAGCGAAGAACTTGAATGTCCGCACAGGGGGGGGGGTGGAGCGAATTTCAATGTACTCAGGCACCGGTTCGATTCGAGCGCCGTCAGAACGAGGTTGGACCGTTGAACCGTTCTAGCTCAAAACGAAAAAAAGGGGCGGGGTCAACCCGAAACGCGGCTCGTTCGTTTCGGGAATGACATCGGTCCACCTCTCAAAGCCCGGATTGCACTCTCGTGATTTCGTAACTACTCCGTGGATCGTGTGTCGGTCCACCTGTCATAGCCGGGACTGCAGTCTCGATGATGACGTCACGCTTTCGTGGGTCGTGGCTCGGTCCACCTTTCATAGAACAGATTCTAAAAAAGTGATGACGTCATCATCTTGTAACCATCGATTCCACGCCCTATACCTTTCATAGCTGTCATCGCGATGACGTCGTCTTTGATTTTCGGAGCATGGTGGCTATATGGCTTTGACACCATGCTCGAAAAATCAAGGATGACGTCGTCGCAGTGACCGCTATCTCAGGCAAACTCAAATGTCGACAGCAGGTTGACCCGCCCCTTTCTCAAGCAACCGGTTGATGGCAGGTTTTTTCGGGAGCAAAACATGGACCAGTTATCGACCTGCTATCGACCTGTCGATAGAAGGTTCACGGCAGGCTGTTAAGGCAACACATCCTATCGCCGGTGAACATTGATTGCCCGAATCTCCAATGCTTGACGAAATATTCAGTCGGTTGAACGATTGAAGAATCTACTTTTGTCTTCATTTCCTTGCCTTTCATTCGTGAAGCACGTGGCCTCTGGGACTTTAGACCTCAGGTTGCATGGAATCATGGCTGGAGTAATGTTCTGAGAATTATTCAAGTGTTTCAAAATTGTATTATTCTTTGGATTTCTATTTGCCAGTATGTAGACGTATTTCGACGTTTTGAACATTTTTTTCAGTTCGATTCTGTCATGATTTAAGAATTCTGTTTCTCGACTTACTCGGTGTTTCTTACTTTTTCGGCTCTTGAGTACACAGTTTATTCGTGAGATCGAAAAGTATGTAGTGTTTTCGAGCAGCTGAAATGTCCGATTGTTGGAATATTTGTACGAAGTCTCTCACACATTCGAACTGAAAACGTGTGGTGCAGAAAAAAAGAAACATAATGGAATCGACTGGTTTCAGGAAATTCGAACATGGAGACTATTGCAATATTATCAGATCGTTATGAAATCCCGCACTAAATGTACCCAATGATCGGGATTCCGCAGGACAGGCTTGCTTTAGAGGCGCGCGGCAGCAGTGCGTGTCTTTTGGCCCAGCGCTGATTTTTCAGTGCATGTGCTGCATCTGCTCTCTGCTTCCAACTCACCAGAGCGCCAGGGGCTGATTTGTGTTAGGAGCAAGCGGCCGAACTGCATGTCTTCTGATGCGGCTGAGTGGCTCCGGAGCGGAATGAAAATCGTCAGGACGGACTAAACTGGTTTCAAAGAGTTTTTTCAAAATTATCGCTCAGGCGTCACGCGGCTGAATCGATTGACCCGCAGCGCGGCCCCGCGCCTCTAACGCAAGCCAGATCGTGTGATCTGCGAAATTTCGGACAGAGTAGGTCTGCGAGTTTGTTCTTGTTCGTATGTAACTTTCGAGCAAATATGGTATACTAAGCATAACGCATCCTCTGTCTAATATCGTTAACCGAAGAACTCGACCTTCGGAGGTTTCAGGTACCAAAAATTTTTCAAAACACCACGTTCTACGCTTTCTATCTATCAGGGCTGTTTAAGATCATGTCACATTCTAAGTGTGCGCGGCCCTCTAAGGTCCGAATTATAGCAGCAAAACAGACTCCCTGATTTCCTTCTCAATTTAGCAAATTTCGATTTATTGAAATTTCTGAAAGTGCAATTTCCATAATATGTATTTTCATTATCGAACGACTTCAGCCCAACAAAGTTTAGGCAGCCCAACAAAGTTTAGGATTGATCATTATGCACAGTACCTTATGCTACTATACTCATTTTCTTAATTAGCAGTATTTGCTTTAGAAGTTCGATTTTCACAGTTTTCAGTAGTTTTCGGAAAGAATGGACCACAGATGAGATTGGACCTCCAAAAAAACCGGATTCCGTCACATTGGAGAAATTCAATAAACCCGTTCGAATACCATAATCCAGCCCTCACACATCCCGAATGTTCCATGGTCTCTTGCAGGCCTGATGGATGACAATAAGAGAACGAGGGGCGTTCAAAATGTACCGGTGTCCAAAGCCTCGTCTACACTTTGATGTAAAATACAGACAGGGTCCAGTTTTTTGGGCTGCAGGAACGCAGTTAGATAGAGGACGAGTTGAGCTTTCAAATAGTAGCCCACATGTGATCGGAAAATCACATGCGGACAAGGAAATTTTCAAAACTCTTTGCATGCTCTTCTTTCCTAACGACCTAATGATTAGAACGATCCAAAAAAACTTAAACAATAGAGCCGAGTCGTACGCCTAGCTATTTTGAGATCGCCCCCTAGTCTAATTCTCCGAATAGGCCACCCTGTTAATAAAAAATCGATGATAGGATGCCTACAGCAAAATCCATAATTCCGGCGGTAGCAGGTCGACAGCTGAACCTTTCGAGGCTTCTGTTAGGCCATGCCGCCGTCTGCGAATCCGGCGCTAGGAGGTCTACAGCTGGACCTTTCGGCGTGATACCAGGTTCTCTCGCGCCGAAATTACCATTTTTTTCGTGTCCTCAGCTGATGTGCTCTGTGATGACACCTCAGAAACCTGCTGTCGACATTTGAGTTTGCCTGAGATGAAGGGTAGAGGGCGTAGAATTGATGCTATCAAGATGCTGACGTCAACATCCTAGTTTTGACCATAGGAATCCCACACTTCAGCAAATACGTGAATTTATTAACACTCAACAATCAGTTTTCTAGTGATTCGATTCCCCTGATTTATAGTTCAGAGCTTCTGTTAATTCTTGTCCTGTCTTTTTTCTCAAAAGTGCGGTCCGCAATTGCATATTACCGCTCTTGCATCATACAACACGATGATAATCGTGCTGGAAGAAAGGTGATTCGTGCCGGGACTAACAAGGAAACTACTTTTAGTCAGCCTGGCCATTCCGGATGAAATGTACACTTCTAAAACCGTTTTTGGCGTAGAATCCGATTACGGTCTTCGCAGCTGCCTAACACCACTCTGAAAAAAGTTCTTCAAAGCCTGGCTGCAGAGTAAGGGGCGCCCCATGAAATTTTGAAAAAAATTCGGATTCGGCTAAGGCTTGTATGCGGGGGTAGTGTTGAAGTGTTCAACATGAATCCGGAGTCCGTTTTTCGAAACTCTGAATTTTATTGAAGGTTACGGTAGGTACCATGCCATTTAGGCGGCAAAACCCACCTTAGTATTTCGAAAATCGACAAATGGACACTAAGTCCGTATTCACCATCCCGAATAACCCCCGCAAACAATTTTTGAGTCAAATCTGAGACTGACCGAACTATCGTACACCCATACCGTAGTCTGCTGAACATCGATAAACGGACTTCGTTCGGAAGGACGTCAGATTCGTGTGAGAGAATAATGTGAGAGCGGGCGAACAACAGAGAGATTTGTGAAAAGCAGAAGAAAGGCTCAAGTAAAAAACAAAACAGGAGAAACATGTGACGGTGTCTCAAAGGAAGAAAAAAGGTCAAAAAGCAACGAGTATTGCTTAGGGAGTCTAGAGGGCAGAAAAAGTCAGAATGCATCACAAAAAATCAGTGACTCCGTAGAAGACGGAAGAAATGGTCCAAGTTCAATGACAAAGAAAAATGGTGAGAATGGCCAGAGTACAGAAAAGAATTGAATGGGTTGTCCATACAGGTCAAAGAACCGGAGAAATTTATTGCAGGTAACCAGGAAACCGAGACAAAATTAGCCATAATGGCCTGAAGAGGCAAAAAGTCAGAAAAAATAAGAAAAAAAATGGTCAGAGTGACAACGAAAAAAACTTCCGCAAACAAAAATGGTGAGCTTAGCCAGAAGCAAAAGAGTTGAATTTTAGAATAAAGAAAATATTGGCGCAAATGATAAGAAAATTGAAGAATAGCCAAAGCGATCAGGAGAGGGAAAAAGTCAAATATAGAAATCATTAACCACAAAACAAAAAGAATTCAATGAGAATGGCCGGAGAACAGAACATATTTGTCGGTTCCTAGAAAGAACAAGAGAGTCGGAAAGCATGTTTTGAACATACCGAATAATATGAAATTCCGCCACTCTATCAGAATGTATTAGAACCGTATTTTGTTCCCAAGCATTATATGAGAGGAAAGGTTCCCCTCACGTTCTCACGTCTCTATGAGATTAGAATTATAAATTTTAATGAAACTGGAACTGGTACTATCGGTTATTTCAAATTCAGTCAAATATTTGAATACTTTCAAATAATTTCAAATTTCATCTGCATGTGCAGACGAAAATGTGCTCTCTCAAATTCTCATTTTTTTTTTCTCTAATTATGACAGCACATTTACCTGAACTAACGTAAGGGAAAGTAAGAAAACAAGGGAACTTAGAATACATCGTGAGATTGCAGCGAAGAGTTCAAATATCTCATTTTTCTGACATTCGAAGAGCCCCAGTATACCAAAATACAAGCCATACTGAAGCTTCGCTGATTTTGGCACACTGAAACCCCCCCCCCTAGGATAATTCATCCGAGGCAAAAAGACAAACGATAACGCCTAGCAGATTCATATGAATCCTCACGGCAGCGCGAGGAATTGATCAATCTGAGAAGAAATTTCGTTTGGCTGTCGGTCTAATCGATTTGGTTGATTAGTGCGGCGCCAACCGCCGACGTCTCCCGTTTCTCTCGTGGAAAACGGGAAGGCGGAGCTTTGCCGAAACGTCTCTCGTTCGCCCTGACGCGGCAGAAAAAAGCGGTTCGGCCATCGGTCCAATCGAAATGGTGCCTGAGTATATGTGGAAACGTTCTCCAACTGGAGAGCATCCACATCTCGGGGAGCTTCCCAGGGAATGGTAGAGATGCTAGAGTGGGCAGAGACGCAGAAAATCAATAAACGCGGCAAGCTTTGCTGGACCGTCTCCGTGCAATGATTCTTTTTAGGAAGAACACCTCTATTACACGAAGTACACCTTTATTTGGAGTACCACTCTAACAGAAGTACACCTGAAAGTGATCGTTGAGTATCAGTAGTACACCCTCTATTTGAGGTACATCCCTATTCGAAGTACATATAAATTAGAGGTCTGAGTATTAGAAGTACACCCTCTATTTGAAGTACACCTCCATTCGCAATCAGCCTCCGGTACTCGAATAAGTGTTTGGGAATCTAAATGTGGCATTCGAGAAAGGTCAGTTTGCACGAGATATTTTCCCAATATTGTGAGGTCCAAATGTTCACAAAAATCGGCTACCCCTTTCTCGGCTAAAGATCGCTTGTATGGAACAACTCCCGATGAAATTTCAGCGAGCTTCAAATGACCAAAAATGAACACAGAGCTAAAACTTGATATTGCTGTTACTCACTGCGAATGCACAGAGTTCATTTAGGTGCTTTGAAAAAATTTCGATTTGGTTGAGTTTTGAACATTCAAATAAGAAAAATACTCTATTGTCGGTTTCTTTTTTTGTGCCACTGAATATTAGTCGGTAACTGGAATGGAATCTTATTAAGTATAGGATAGATTAGAATAATTTCAGATATGCATTGTTTCGCCCCTGTTGCGGACAATTCATATCTCTAGCTACCCCGGGGCTCTTCAGTGAAGAACGTAGCTAGGAGTTTTTATTTCAATTATCATACGCAAAAGGTAGAATGGTATTATTGTGCAAATCAAATGTTTAGTTCATTTTGTGAATTCCATTGATGCAAAATCTGACATGGGCTTTCGTGTTGTTATCCTCCGAGAGCTCGTCAATCTAGGAACAAAGTTCCAGGGACTCCCCCTCATCCTTGGATAACAATTAATTCCAAACTAGCTAGTGACTTTAATTTTGATTTTTGATTGGAACTCCAAGAATATATTGAGGAAAAGTGTAAAAATAGAGGCGCACATAAAGGGATAGATAGAAAGAAAGAAAGAAATGAGAGAAAAAAGAAAGAAGGGAAAAAAGGAAGAAGGGAAAGAAGAAAAGGAAGAAGGGAAAAAAAGGAAAGAACGAAGGAAAGAAGGGAAAAAGGAATAAAGTAACAAAGGCCAGAAAAAAAAGAAGGATGAGAAAAAACATTTCGATGAATGAAAAATAGAAAGAAGAAATGGAGAAGAAGAAGAAGAGGGAATGGAGAAGAAGAAAGAAGGAGGAAGAGCCAGAAAAGTCAATGTAAAAAAGAGAACGCAGAGAGAGAAGGTGAGGGGGAAAAAGGAATTGAACGGAAAAGGAAGATGGAAAGGGAGGAATTGGAAAAAAGAGGTGAAGTCTAAAGAGAAAGAAAGATGGAGGAAGAAAGAGAGGGAAGGAGAAGAATAGATGAGAAAATTTCGCTCTCACCATCAATGGGAAATAAGCTCCACAAGTATATGTGAAGCAGCCACCAAAAACACTATGAGATAGAACAATGAACTATACTTGTTTAGCTTCTCCACTATTACTTTGATACTTCTGATAGTAAATCAATTTTGATGTGATAAGATCAGAAAACTAACATGTTGACTTGTTTTGGCCTAAGACGTTGACTTTAACGGTCATTTCAAAGCCAAGATCACCCCGTTATGAAACCTTGATCATTCCTGTAGAGGACTCGTTTACACAACAAGGAAATCAGGAGCCACCAGTGGTAGAATTCCAGTACAGTGGATTACGGACTCAAAGAACTCGTCTCTGGAAGAGCTGTTCTCAATTCGTTCAAGAATCGCGCTTTTTCAATCGCTTTGGGCGGCTCGAAAAGCCACCAGGTCCGTTGTTTTTGAAGATAACGAGTCGACTGTCATTGGTCTCTTTCTCCCTCATAAAGCTCGTGTCAGCGAAAGTGATACCAAACCTTTACAATGTCTGGAAAAAAATTACCTGAGAAGGGTGTGAAAATGGTTTTGACAGTATGGCATCAGTCAGTGATTGTTGTATCCTCATGTCGATTGTGCCTAATATGTGAGTGTGAGTCAGGGCTGTGCGTAATTACGAATTACGATTGACGATTTACGAATTAAGGGCGTTTTTGGCAATTTTTTTTTACGATTTACGATTTACGAAATTGTGGCCTAAAATCGTAACGATTCGTAACAAATCGTAACAAACCGTGGAAATGCGCTTGAGGGCACAACTTAGACTACTTTCGGCTCCGAGCAGCCTGACAGTTCGGCTCGTTCTCGCAATCTGCGAGTCGGCTTCTGTTGATGACCGGGTTCTTCCGCTCACCCGAACAGCAACAACAGTGGCCAGAGATTGAAAAATGAATCGAACTGTCAGGCGGCTCCGATTCCTGTTCGGTGCAACTCGGGGTCTAGACACCCCTGAGAATAAAATTTTGCTGTCTAGAGCATGATTAAATTTGACAATTTTTTGCAGTCCTAAAATTTTCTTTATCTTTTTAATTTCAACTTTCGTGCAAGATCTTCCCCCACTATCCTAGAGCTTAGTCAGCAGCAGTGGGGTCGATAATGGGATTGGGGCTCTCTACACACCGAGGGAGGAGTTGTCTCGCCTTTCGCGGCTCTAATTCCACTCGGGACCACTTCGATTGCATTAAGTAGTGTGACGTGTCGAACTGAGAGAACGGGACAACTCCCCCTTCTGTGTGTAGAGAGCTCCTCTCCCGTCGGTCATGGCGAAATATAATATGTAGTACGGGGCTGGGCTCTACAGGAAGCAAATAGATTGGAACTCAAAACACACTTCGTTGCAGAATTTTAAGGAAATTTCGAAAACAACCTCCACAACGCATTTGCCATCAGTGGTTCAAAAGTGATCAGTAGAAAATATCGTGAATCCAAATCTGCTGAGGGATCGTCAAATTATTTTTCTCACCTGAAAACACTATTCGACGAAGAAGATTTCTGTCTTTAAAAACAATCAAGCTTTGAGAGGAAAAGAAATTTTGAAGCTCGGTTCGAAACATTTCAACAAAAAAAAGACGGCTGTAGAGTCGTCTACCTTTTCGAAAAAATTATGAAATATTGCAAAAATTTTGAATTTGGCAATTCTAAATGCGAAAGAAAATAATAAGTCAGGTAATTGTCTGTTTTCGAAACCCACCATTTTGAGGGGAACTTCACATTTTTGCATTTCGGAACCCTACACACCCTTCACCACTCTGCAACGGTTATCTCCACTACAAAAACTCTGTTTTTATAGGGAGACACGCTTGCAACTCCACTCAGAGTAACGCTTCGCATATAAAGAGGGAGAATCTGTTTCTGCATCAACATTGGTTTTGAAAATGTATATTTCATTCATAGGGGCCCCCTCATACAAGGGTCTTTCTCTTGAAGGCAGTGTTGACGTTCAAAAACCTTATTCTAGTTTTCGATGATTTTGACTGGATAAGTCCACCAAGTAGACGTTAATGGGAAGAAGTCCCCACGGAACACTCAAACACCGAAGAAAAAACTGCTTAAAAACCTATTTAATATTCGTTTACGCCTGCTGGTGCGTTTTGTGCACTGCGGACAAAACGTCAAAGCAAACGCCGCAAATGGTTTTAAGATTCGAAATTCTTAGGTAAGCGACTTCTTTGTATTCTGTTTCGTGGACCAAAAACTCTTGAAGAATAATACCATGTCATGTCTGGTTACTAGCCTCTTTCGGCACAAAGAGTATTCAAAAACTCGGTGTCACTTCCTCCAGTGAAATGAACTTGGGACAATTGTTATATGACGTGGGCGGGGTGATCAAATGGGCTGGCTGTTCCACGAGATTTTCACAAACTTCTTAGCCGTTTTTCGTCGTACTTCAGCTCTTACTTTTCTTAAAGGGACCCAAAGCTTACAATTCCGTCAAAAAAAAACGGGCAGCTATTTTATCCTGAGCTTTTAACAGATAGCTTTTAACTCTCAAACCGCGATTTTTTTTCAACTCAGTGTTTCTCTCCTTGGCGTTCCACTGAAATGTGTTTGGTAGGGCAATGATTCTTTATATTTTCGTATTCAAAAGTAGAGCGTGAATGTTTGGTACTTGATCAAGCCCGAAATTTAACCTTTGTCTACTTGAGTCGTTTTTATCCCAGGTAACGTCGGCATTGATCGTGAAGAGACTTCGCGCTCACTGTTGAAGGTTGGCGCAAACTCGGTGCCATATGCTAAAACATAGGTGCACCGAATTTGCGCCAACCTTCAACAGTGAACGCAAACTCTCTTCACAATCCACGCCGATGTTACATACATATGTACCCTGAAAATTCCTTCAAGTACTTTTCAGAACAACCTACCTTCGACATGAAAACACCTCATTACTGAAGTGTTGAAGTGCTTCCCTTATCGAATCAGGTTTGGCCTATGTGTGGGCTTGTTAGGCCCCCGTCAGACTTCGTCGAAAAACCTGCTGAGTCCGAATGAGTCCGGGGCGGAAAAACCGTCTGTCACCGACTGAGTCCGGTTGCCCCCAGCGCCAACCAGTTCCTCTGCGGAACACGCAATTGATAGTGACGATTATCACCTCAGCTGTAAATCGGAACGTGTTTGGTGGCTAATTTTTCTTGTTTTCAACATGTCTTTGTCTTCAACTAGTAAACCATTCTTAATAATCATCATTGGACAGATGGGGTGAGGATGATTTCGGTTGGGACGCAGCGGGACTCAGTCGGCCTCAGTCGGTGCATTGGCCCCGCCCTTTTACGCATGAGAATCATCAGTATCGACCTGGGGGATTGCGGTGGGCATCGGATGGTCGCAGTCGGACTCAGTGGGTTGATTTTTTTGCACCCGTTTCCCACGAATTCGGTGCGTATCGACCCGGTGGGACTCAGTAGATCCACCGACTATGACGGGGGCCTTACTCACTATCAGTTACGAATTACGAATTACGATTTACGAATTACGAGGAATTTGAAAAATTACGATTTACGATTCACGAAATTACAAAATCCAGTTACGCACAGCCCTGGTGTGAGTGACAAAGTTTTCGTCGTCGCGGTCTGAAATTTCAATACATGCAAATATTAGGTGTTAGAATGGAAATCTCTGACATTCTCAACCCTCTCTTCCTGGTGTACAACTATTAGAGGTGTACTTCTAATAGAGGGTGTACTTCTGTTATTCGACGCATTTTTTGAATCCCAGTGGTAGGCTACTCGCATTTCCGGCAGAGATTTCCATTATAACACCGAACATTTGCATGTATTGAAATTTTAGACCGCAGCCACGAAAACTTAGTCACTCACATACAATAAGGCTCAATCGACATGAGTGTACAACAATCACTGATGCCATATTTTCAAAACCATTATTCACACCCTTCCCAAGTCAATTTTTCGCAGACATTGTCTAAGTTTGGTATCACTTTCGCTAACACGACCTCTATGAGGAAGAAAGAGATCAATGACAGTCGACTCGTTATCCTCTAAAACAACGGAACTGGTGGCCTTTCGAGTCGCCTAAAGCGGTTGAACAAGCGCGATTCTTTAACGAATTGAGAACAGCTCTTCCAGAGACGAGTTCTTTGCGTTCGTTATCCATTGTAGGTGAATTCTGCCACTGGTGGCTCCTAATTTCCTCGTTGTATAAACGATTAATCTACAGAAATGATCCAATTTCATAACGGCAGGAACTTGGCTTTAAAGGCACAGGACACCCACAAAATTATTTTTCATATTTCATGCTTATCTTGGAGAGAGCCACTCTCTGATCACAATGGTATCTCTGGAATCGTCCAAGACCCCCTACGGAGGGAGATATGGCTCCTTGGTAATGCCTGCATTTTGAGGGCGAAAATTCCGTGGACGAGTTGTCTCAGGCCTGTATTTCCCTTTATTCGCAATCGCTGCACGAGTGCAAAACAGGATTAGGAGATAGACCGGCAGTGGACGGAAGAACGACGAGTTGTTGAGAGTTCATCGATCCATTTAGCCGCTATCGAGTTCGTGATCTGGTAAGGGGCCTGTAGTGATCTTATGAACTCCATGTACGCTTGCACAAATGTCGGCCCGTAATTTACCCGACCGTCCACCGAGCCAGAGAGGTGGGCGGAACGGAGGATAGGTTGTCAGCTAGACATTCTCGAGAGGGTCTCGCTGGGCGCGGCCGCCTGACGGCCCGGCGACCCGAACGACTTCCAGCGATGGCTAGGGATTCACTTTTATGAGTATTCTGCCTCCACATGTTTTCGCTTCTATCCATCATTATGTAATTTCATCTTCTTATGTATAATGTCAATCTTCGTGCTTATCGTATTCACCACATTCGTATATAAAGTATAATGGTCTGATGTTCTATAACCTACGAGTTCGAACCAGTGTTCTGGAGTGGTACAATGAAAGACAAGAAATAACTTGTATCAAGGAATTTTGGAGCATGTCGATAGTGGCTGAGAGCCACGAAAAAAGTTTAGGACAAGAAGTTAAGGAGTTAGCAGTTGTTGAGAGCGTAGGAAAAGGATGACCGAGATTGATCCCCTCGGTTCCCAAAACTACCCCTCTTGATCAACATAAGGTTGAGGTTATTAGTTAACGAAAATGGTTGACCCACGTTAGTGCACAAACAAGGGCCATACCATATTTATATCGTTACATGGAGGTCCCGCACCGAGTTTTTTTTGACATCCTTTCAAACCCGGCAAAAGAACCGCGGAAAATATTGTTTGTTCTCTCTCTCCCTAGGAATACACCTTTCGTGCGAAATACTCCGACGAACAATTTTTACTTTTTTCCTAATACCTTTCTTCGCACGATATATATATATATATTCTCTTTCTGTTCCTTTTCTTTCTTTTTTTCTTTTTTTCCATTAGGTGTATTAGGTGTCTCATCTAAAGTAGGAACTGAGACAAAAGAAAACAAATCATTTTTTTACTTCCTTTCATACGAATAATAGACTCTGTAGTTTAGGTCTATATTCGAGGTCAATCACACTGCAACCCGTCACCCGTTTCGCACTAAGCCATCCCCTGCGCTCCTCGCGGCCGGAACGACAAGCGAAACCAATTTTTTCACATTCGCCGTATATAATGTCTCAAAAAAAATATATATACTGGACCAGGCATAAGAATAATGGTGACCGACCCCTCGGAAAAACGAGTGTATGTTGCTACAAAAACCGACCCAGACCCCGCTGCAGCCAAAAAAAAATTCTAATATCAACAATCTTCAAGTCCTGGCCCAGGCAGGCCTCACTTGGACTAGGCGTCCTCTTGTCCCCGGGATAAAGTCGCGCTACTTCAATTTGACGTCATGTTAATAAGGACAAATAGCCCGCAGTGTGATTACCAAAAACAAAACTGACATGAGATGAGACACACCCCAAAACAAGCCGAGATCAATTAGTATTTTGGAATTTTTTTTTGCATCAAAACCACCAAAAAAAACGGCAAACAAAGAAGAAGAGAGAGAGACAAACCAAAAAGAAAACAACAAGCCAAACCCAACCTTCACAAAACTCCACTTCAACAAAAGTTTTATCATTTTTTTCTCTCGTTTCACAACCTCTTTCGTCCCCACTGTTTCGCTTCCGTTCCTCCACAAGATACGGTAGCTACACACAAAAAAAATCAGCGAAAATGAAGTACCAAACTCCAGAACTAATGTAGGTTTGAACTTTTTCCTCATCTCTATTTTCAGTAATACAAAGGCTCCTGGTGGCGGTGGCCCGAGTGTTATCAACTATTCCGCCAGATGGCCGCCGAATGCAAATAGTCCAAGGCCGCCAGCTGTCTCTGCCACTCATATTAATCCCCATCGTAAACAGGACACTTGACCCCGCGACCAAGGTCACCGGCAAACAGATGGCCGATAAACCGAGGTCAACGGGACCAAACAAATCAAATTCGCCAACCCACCCACAATCTTTTATCTACACCACAATTCACCTCGGGCCCCAACACCAGAAGCCGCCAGCCACCTAAACCCAGTGTCCACCAACGTCGACAGTCCACAAATCATTCACAGCCCAACGATCACACATCCCTAGACAGCCGAACTCTCATCCGCAGCCGCCAACGAATCGTCGGACGAAAGCTGTATCCAGGCCGGTTTAACCTTTTTTTTCTAAACTAGTTCTAACCTAGGCAAAAAAAACAAAGGAAAAGAAAAAAAACTTAGGCTTCCTAAAAGCTTCTACCACCTTTCGGAAATTACATCCACGTGCTGTTTTTTTCACCCCTGACAGTTTCTTTTATTTTATTTTTTTTTCTTCTTCGTTCATTCCTTCTTTTTTCCATTCTCATTTTTCCCCAGCAAGTATTTGATTCCGTAACGCGCGCCTGCTCAGATTTCCAAGAAAAAACTTTTTCTCACCCGCACATTTAAAGCAAAAAAAAATCTTGTTATCTCTCTCTCACAATGCCAGGGCGTAAAAGGGTTGCCATTCCAAACGAGGACGAGGAAATGACCGACTATGTAGTAAGGGGCCCAGCGAATAGAACAAATACCGGGAATCAACGAGTAGAACTAGCCCCGCACCTACATAGCTCGTGTAGGATACTAGACAGCGAGGTTGAAAACTTTACGGGAGACTCAGACGAGACGACATTCGAGGAATTCCTCGAACAATACACCGAGTTGGTACAAATGTTAAACATCCCGCCTGACCACGCGGACGCTCTGATGCCCTTGTACCTAACGGGGACCGCGAAACTCAAATACCAGTTCCTTACGGACACCGAGAAGGCCACATGGAAGAGTATGACCCTGGCCCTAGCCAAGAAATTCAAGAGCGAAGCGGTACTCAGTAATGCCCGCGACGACCTCCACCATCTGAAGCAAGGCAGGGAAAGCGTAGGGCAATTCGCGAAGAAAATCCTAGCGAAAACTAAATACGCTTTTCAGGGGGAAGACCAGACTTTGTACCCAAAAAGATTAGCGATAGACTTTTTCATTAAGGGTCTGAGACCAGACATTCGCAGAGCGATGAGAAGACTACCGGATGCACCTGACTTCCAGACCGCAGTGGCAAATGCCGAAAAAGAATGCAGGATTCTAGAGCAGGAGCGCCGGGAGGAAGCATCGTTGCTGGACAATGTCAACTCTCTGGCCATTAGTGAAGAGATGCGCGAGATGAGACAGCAAATAAACGAGCTGAGAACACAGACAGGCCAGTGGAACAACTATAGGGGTACGTATAGACCAACGCAGTATCCTAACAACGGAGCACCCCACCAGGGAACCACATCTTTTGCAAACCAAAACCCAAACAACTACAATCAAAGAAGGGGATTTCCTGGTAGAGGATTTTCCAACAGGGGACGTCAGAACCAACAAGGCCCCTCGCGAAGACCCAATACTAATCCCTGGAGTCCACAGCAATTTAGCCGCAACCAGACCAACAACAGCAATTATAATCAAAGAACCCCGCCATTCCAACAACCACTCAGAGGGAGAAGAGGTTTCCCCACCGTACTACCAAACCCAAATTTCTTCTGCATCCTCACCCTTTTCTTGATCTTTTCACCTCTTCTCGCCTGCGCCAAAGATTTTCAAATTTGCGGCACCAACTTCTTTTCCAACAGCCTAAAACTCCCTCAACTGGTAAAATGCTCCGCCTCAGCCAAAGACCCCATTTTGAAAACCACGGTAGAACTGTTCGCAGACAGGAATGACCCCATCCGCGTCCCCGCGTATAAATGCTACCGCGATCTGATAAAAATCTCAGTGGCGAAATCCTTGAATATTTTCCATCACATGAGAAAAGTCCCAAACATCCCAGCAAAACAGCAAACGGCAGTACAGTCAACCTGCTCGGGAAAATCCAGCCCATCAGTCCAGGTGGGATCACACTTCATTAACCACTCTTTCCACGTTTCAGCAGATTCAGACTGCCCTGCCCCCGTCCTTCTGAGATCAGACTTTATCCGTCATCTCAATGAGCAAGGCTTAAGCGTAACTTTCGATCTACACAACAATCAGCTAACCATAGGTCAGGAAACCCACAGAACCATCCAGGTGAACAATGTAACTCAACCAACCCAAACAGTCCACCAGGTAAGGATAAAGAAACAGTATGTCTCGACAGGCGAACCAAAAATTTGGTACGAGCATACATCCCAAATTTTTCCCTGGCAAATTCAACATCTTTCCTTATAGAGGATAATCACCGACCCTCCAATTCTTTCTACATGGTAGGTCGCTGTTTGGTAGAACCCCAACAAAATGGGAATTGTTTGATACTCATTGTAAACCCTTCAAACACCACCGTTAGGTTATACAAAAATATGAATATCGCTAACGCCTCGCCCATTGCAACCTACACCGAACAAACATCTGCGGTACACCAAGTTGAAAATCAAACCCAAAGACATCCAAATACAATGTAATTCAGCCAAGCCACACCTCTCTACACCCAACTGCCCATACTAAAAGTAAAGAAAAAAAAGCAAAGACAACAATAGCAACTAATGAAAAAAAAACAGCACAGAAAAAACCCATTAACTGATATCACGATAATTCTTCGAGCTCATTTTTGCCCTCTCTCTTCTCACTCCAACCACGTTTTTCTATCACGACTACAGTATACGGTACGCGCAGTGAACCACCAAAACGAAACTCAAAACAACATTACTATTCATGGAGACATCACACTTCTACACACACCCATCTGAAAAAAAAATCACCAAAATCTTTATTTTAAAATTTGCCTTCAAATCCCAAAGCCATGATTCTCGGAATTCTCGGATTAAAAAAAAACAAAAAAAAACAGACTAGGGAAAGAATAACACTCGAGCACGGAAGACACAAAGGAGACTAAGATTTTTCACTTGTTTTGTTTTTTCCAGCTTTTCCTTTCTCCCCTTTCTGAACAGGCAAAAAAAAACAACGATCCTGAGAAACAACGTCGGATGGTACCAAGAGGAACGAGACAAAGAGCACACCATCAAGCAAGCAGAACCAAAGCATCACCAGGAAACAAAAAGACAAATTTTTTGGAGTGAAGCGATGAATCGGGAAATCCCAAAACGGAATACCCAACTATTCTCCACATCCATCTATCTCCGCTCACAGGGAACCGTCACTGCAAGGAAGCTCGATTCAACGCTGTACAATACTCCCAATTTTTTTCTTTTCTTTTTCTTTTTTCTCTTCACCTCAAACAAAGTTTTTTTTCTTTCTTCGTCAAAATTAATTCCAACCCCTCACGAACTTAGATTTTTTTCTCCTTTTCTCTCACTTATCTTTCATTTTCTATGCTCACTCTACTCGCTAATCTCGATTACAGGGAGAGGACCGCTCGTTCACCGGACACAAAAAAAAACAATTTGAAAAAAAAAACCTAGTAAGGGGTAGGTTTATTTTTTTCTTTTCCTTCTTCACCGCTGCCAACGCGCGCCTAGCAACACTTCCCTCTTCATTTCTTTGGTACGCGATCCAAAGAATTGAAAAAAAAACAACTCACTAAACGCAAAACCTAAATAAATTACCTTTCCACCTTTTTCACTAAAATCGCACTGGCATGGGTCGGAAATGTATGTTACCGGACCATACCAGGACCTAGGTTTTGCAAGTAGAATAGGGAACTCATCACCTCCTATCAAGTTGTTAAACTGTTGCTAGAAGCCGTGTAGCAACGGCCAGAATTTTTTTCTCTTCCTCTCTCATTCTCTCTTCTGTGATCAATTAACGAATTGTATGAGTTAAACTGTACATATTATGTTTGTAACCTTTTCTTCCATCTCTACCATACTCTCTCTTCCACCGTAAAATCAACCATGGCGACTACCTCACAAATGGAACAATCACCACGAAGGAAACCGAACCAAAACAACCACATCTACGCGCACAATTCCAACAGTGCGCACCGACACCAAGCCGACTTCATCTCATCCACGTGCTGCACCTACAAACCGCCTTAATTTTCATATCAGTTCCGGGGACGGGAACTTTCCCCGAGGGCGGGATGTAGTGATCTTATGAACTCCATGTACGCTTGCACAAATGTCGGCCCGTAATTTACCCGACCGTCCACCGAGCCAGAGAGGTGGGCGGAACGGAGGATAGGTTGTCAGCTAGACATTCTCGAGAGGGTCTCGCTGGGCGCGGCCGCCTGACGGCCCGGCGACCCGAACGACTTCCAGCGATGGCTAGGGATTCACTTTTATGAGTATTCTGCCTCCACATGTTTTCGCTTCTATCCATCATTATGTAATTTCATCTTCTTATGTATAATGTCAATCTTCGTGCTTATCGTATTCACCACATTCGTATATAAAGTATAATGGTCTGATGTTCTATAACCTACGAGTTCGAACCAGTGTTCTGGAGTGGTACAATGAAAGACAAGAAATAACTTGTATCAAGGAATTTTGGAGCATGTCGATAGTGGCTGAGAGCCACGAAAAAAGTTTAGGACAAGAAGTTAAGGAGTTAGCAGTTGTTGAGAGCGTAGGAAAAGGATGACCGAGATTGATCCCCTCGGTTCCCAAAACTACCCCTCTTGATCAACATAAGGTTGAGGTTATTAGTTAACGAAAATGGTTGACCCACGTTAGTGCACAAACAAGGGCCATACCATATTTATATCGTTACAGGCCGGGCCTGTGGTGGTCGCCTATATCTCGCTTATTTGAAGGAATTGAGACCTCGCATTTGGCACGTGTTATACAGAACTCAGAAAAATCAAAACAAGTTACTTGTAATATAAATGTAACTTACTTGAATGTCTCAAGTAACTTACATTGATATTACACGTAACTTAAATTCATCTTACATGTAAGTTACACTTATGTTACATGTAACTTACATTCGAATTTTCACTATGGGAGGCCATCACGTGACGCAGACGACACGCGACACAGAGGGCGCGTCCCAGACCACACACTACACAACAAAATGCTGTGCTCGGCCTTCCCTGCTGGTGGGGGGTCAAGTACCTGAAACTTGGGTAATTGAACCAACAGGAACGCCAGTCTTAAGCCTGAGCCCGCGAGTGCGTCGTACATCCCCCTGGTAAATATCTTCTAGGCCGATTAACTTACTTGCGACTTATATTGTGCCATTTAAATTACATGTAACATATCGAAGGCGCACTACACGCAGTGTCTTCTCAGAAATCGAAAACAAGTTACTTGCAACATATCTAAGCTGATGTAATGTAAGTTACTTGCGAATTATCTGAAGTTATTTAAGTTACATGTAACATATCGGAGACGCACCCCACGCAGTATCCCGCTGATATGTTACATGTAACTTAATTGACCTGAGATAAGTCGCAAGTAACTTACAACGGCTCAGATATGTTACAAGTAACTTGTTTTCGGCCTTTTATGTTACAAGTAACTTGTTTTCATTTTTCTGAGGAGGTGTCTGCTACATAATCAAACAAAAATCACCAAATTCATGTCTGAGGGTGTACTGTGCCTTTAAAAGGACCGTAAAAGTCAACGTCCTAGGCCAAAACAGGTCGACTTGAAATGTTTAAGACCCAATCAAATCGAGATTCTTGTGAAGCACCTAAATGAACTCCATGCACTGGCCGTGAGTAAGAGCAATATCAAGTTTTACCTGTGTTTATTTTTGGTCATTTGAAGCTCGGTGAGATTTTATCGGAAGTTGTCCCATACAAGCAATATTTAAGGGTAGCCAATAGTTTTTTGTAAACATTTGGATCTCACAATATTGAAAAAAACATCTCGTGACCTCTCTCGAATGCCACATTTGGATTGCCAAACACTAATCCGAGTACCGGAGGCTCATTGCGAATGGAGGCATACTTTTAAAAGAGGTGTACTTAAAATACAGGGTGTACTACTAATACTCAACTATCCCTTTTTTGTGTACTTCTATTAGAGGCGTACTTCTATTAGAGGAAACGGCAGTTGGTCCTAAAAAAGAAACGGAGACGGTCCAGCGAACTCGCCGCGTTCATTGATTTCTGCGTCTCTGCCCACTCTAGCATCTCTACCATGCCCTGGGAAGGTACCCGAGATGTGGATGCTCTCCAGCCGGAGAACGTTTCCACATATACATTAAAATTCGCGCGCCCACGCCCCCCCCCCTTATGCGGACGTTCACATTCTTCGCTGAAAGCTTAGTGCTCACGTGATACTTCCACCCCCCCCCGGTCGCATTCCCAAATTAGTTGCGGCGGGGGAGGGGCTGAGGGAGACCTTGCGCGAGGGGAGTGGGTCTGAGCAGCATCGGAACCCCTCACACTCTGAGCGGGTCAGGCCCATGGTGGTCGCATATACCTCGCTTGTTTGGAGGAATCCAGATCTCGCCCTTGGCAAGCGTTATACAGGAGAGGCCCACTACACAATATAGAATCTAGCTTGCTCGGATAAGCCCGGGCGGAGCAAGCAGCGGGGCGGTTGGTCATGGTAAAACATAGCAGTGGTGAGGAGATTTTGACAAGATGGAGCCGATAAGCCTTACTTCGGCCGGCTTAACATAAGTGAGAAAGGCTACACATTCCATTTGAAGAGTTTCAGATAGAATCTCAATCGCAATTTTCTCTCACTTATTTGATTTATGTCGATAAGAGAAGAACATTCTCTATTGCATCAGACTTGAAATATCGGCGGATCACTCATCGGGATTAAAATAAAATTTTTTTCCGCGAGCAAATTAATATTTCGGCACAAACTTAAATTTTGAATCGGATAATCGGATGTTGAAGTGTTCGAGCTCTAAACAATAGTTTGACCGCAAAATTCATATCAGGCGAATAGTTCAACGATTCTTGGTTGGAAAAGGTTCTCATGATGGGAAATACAACTAGAATTTTTTTGTTTTGTATTTGTTTATTACAGGTCACGCCTGCATAGCTAAGTTACATAGAAAAACAAGAGAAAACAATGAATATAAAAAGAAAGGAAACAGATATAGTACCAATATGAATTGAAACAGGCTCAGTCATTCTCAGTCATCAAGTACTGATCCAATCTACGTTTGAAAGCGGAAAGAGTTGTAGGGAGGTTGCCCCTCTTGAGTAACTTTTCAAACTCACTTCCTGCTCTATTAACAAAGAAGTGGTGCCTCAAACTTTTCCTGGCTCTGTTGCGGACAAGTTTGAAACTGCTGCCTCTTGTGGTAGACGCCCTGAGCTGGAGGAAACCGTTTGGCTTGAGTCCAACATGCCCACACAAGATCTTATAAACCATCAGAAGATCAAACCTTTTCCTTCTGCAAGCCAGCGATTCAAGTTGTAGATCTTTATTCCTAGCAATGCTGGAGGGCATTTCATCATAGCTGAGACCCCTGACCTTGATCATCACCTTGCGTGTGAAGCTGTTTTGGAGTTTTTCCAACACACCCCTGGTCGATACCTTGTGAGGGTTGGAAATTACAGTCCCATACTCAAGGTGTGGTCTAACATACGTTTTATAAGCATTGAGAAGCACCCTTTCGTTGTTGGTGGACAGGGCTCTGAACATGGTATACATAACTTTACTAGCTTTAGACACAGCCTTAGCACAATGAGCATCAAAGGTGAGATCGCTGCGTACCAGGAAACCCAAATCCATTATCTCATCGACAACCTCGAGCTGTTGGCCATCAATGGTATAAACAGCAGCTGAACTATCGCTTCCAATGTGCAAGACTTTAGTTTTTTCCTTTGAGAGCAACATACTCCACTCTCTAGACCAGCTTACAACCTTATCCAAAGCCATTTGCAAATACTCCTTGTCGCATACCGTCTGGATAGGAGAGAAAATTTTAAAACCATCCGCAAAAGCACAGCATTTAACCTTACCAAACGTAACTATTCGTGGCAATTCATAAGTAAATATATTGAATAAAATTGGAGAGAGAACTCCTCCCTGGGGTACTCCACTGCAAACGGGTTTGGGATCAGAAAAAGTCGAGTTGACTCGAACAACAAACGACCTATTGCTTAAAAAGGCTCTTATCCATGCTATAATTCTAGGATGAATGCCAACTAGGGCGAGTTTGGACATGAGTTTGGAATGAGAGACCCTGTCGAAAGCCTTGCAAAAGTCAACATAGATGACATCAACCTCTTATCCTTCATCCACGATTGAGGTCCATTCATTAAGTGAATGCAACATGGCCGTAACCGTCGACTTTTTCTTTCGAAAACCATGCTGGGAATCCGAAATTATTGAGTGGCCCTCCAAATGCTTGCATATTCTCACCTTAAGAATCTTTTCGAACAACCTGCTGAAAATAGAGGTAATGCTTACTGGCCTAAAGTTTTCAGGGTTAGTATGAGGGGGCTTTTTTGGAATAGGAGTTACAAAGGCTACACGCCACCTATCCGGAACCTCTGCTCGCATGAACGAAAGATTAAATATATATGTAAGCGGTCCAACTATGAGGTGGGCTACATGTTTAATGAATTTTAAAGGCAAATGGTCTGGTGTGTCGGAAAATGAATTAGGCCAGCTAGAAAGGAACTTGTGAACATCATCTGGATAAAACCAAACAGAATCATCCATAGTATTGAATTCTTGGGCAGGATTCATAACGCCACTAGGCCCATCATCCTCGCAAAAAGACTTTTCAAAAACAGATGCGAAGATTTCCGACCTCTCTTTATCGTCTGTTATTATGGACCCATCAAACTCAATAGGCCCTAACCGAGGTTTGTTCCTCAATCTAGCATTCAACAGCCTATAGAACGCATTTTTTTTACCTGATTCAATGATCCTCTTTTCAATATTTCTGTTGAATTTTTTCAATTGCTTGTCAAATCTTAAACATATGACCCTATACACCTCCCAATCATTTACTGCATTGGTAAGTCTAGCCCGACTCCATGCCTGAGATTTTTTGAACGCCAAGCGCCGTAAATGCTCCGGAAGATGGCCCGTGTCCTTGGAAACCTCTATGAGTGGTACAAAAAGATGAATGCAGTGCTGCAGAACAGAAATAAAGATCTCGTACTTAGCATTAACCGAGTCAGCGCTGTTAAAAGCCCCATACCAATCAACACCATTCAAATACTCGAAGATTGCGGGAAAATTAGCATTTTTGAAGTCTCTTCTGAGGACTTTACAATCACTCGCAGGTGTAGGAAAATTGAGCTCAAAATGAATTGTAGCATGATCACTAGATCCCACGGGGTCACAAACTTTAATATTGTCCACAAGATCAGCATCATTAGTTAGCATCGAATCGAGGATATTGTGCCCATGGGTTTTCGCCGTTACAAGTTGTGAAAAATTGTAGTCACGAAACAACCCAAGCAGGTCAAAAATATTAGCTCTAGTGAGGTTAGGCTCATTAGGTTGGGCCCAGTTAACGCCAGGAAGGTTAAAATCGCCTGTAATAATACAGGGATGGTTGCAAGATACTAGATCACTAAGTGTTTCGATCAATAGAGCAAACGACGCTGAGGTGCATGAAGGAGTCCTATAAACCAAAATAATACGAATAACCCTCTCACCAGAGTTAATATCAACACAAATGAATTCATAACCATCAGGAACCGAGTTAATGACAATGAGCCTGGGAAAAAGAGCCTTTTTAACTAAAAGTGCCACACCGCCACCCCTTTTATGCTTTCGATCACATCTGAGCAAGTCATAAATGTCAGACCACTCACCTAGCAAGGAGGCGTCCGTTATCATGTGCGTGAGCCACGTTTCAGTGAGGGCAATAACACTGAACTGGCGTTCTTTTATAAGAAAACCAAGAAATCCCATATTTTTGGGTAGAGAACGTATATTTGTTGAAATGCAAATTGTATCAGTACCCAATGAACCCGAAGAATTAAGTTGTACAAAGTTAGAATGGGGATGAGAGCCAGTTTCAAATACATCAAAAAATTCAGAGCTTTGATCAGATGTCCGAGGAATTTCTACTCGTTTAAAGATGGACTACTATTCCCCGAAACAACATGAATTGACATATCCGAGTCAAGAGAAGGCGATTGTTCACTAGCAATAACGACAGGCTGAAGATTTCCCAAACTAAAGTGGCGAGCTTGGGATACATGAGCAATATTGGGAGTACAATTATCGACAGTAGGATTTGAAATTGGATGAGTACTATTATCCGCGATAGAATTCAAAAGACGAGGAGGACAATTACTAACAATAGTATTGGAAACAGGTTGAGGAACTCCTAAGAATGTGGGCGGCTTCACGATGGTATGGATTACGTTATTGACAGAAGTATGATGAAGAGGAATAGAAGCCTGCCCCCTACCTACCCCAGGGTGCCGGGGCCTGCCCCTCTCACTTTTAGGTAGGGAGGGACGAATAAATGTGCCCCCAAAGGGCGAGCCCTTAAGTTTTGGGGCGCATTTAATGGCCAAGTCTCTGAAGTAGGATGACGGCAGTATAACTTTCAAAAGACGCGGCCTATAATAAAGAGGGCGACCTAAGCGATATACATTTATAGGTGTACAAGGAATGTCTAAAAAATCAAAAAGGCGTTTCATACATTCATAATCATGATCAACACGGTTAGAGGCAGTCTGATGCACACTTTCTGGAACCCCAGCTACTACTATTGAACGAGACATTTCCTTCATTTCACAAATTGAGAGGTCTGAGTCAGAAACAACTGAGGAGAAGGTTAAGGTTTGAGTGCTTACAGAACGAAAAGTTTTTGATGGAGTGGTGGTGGTAAGATTCGCAGAACGCAAAGAATTAATCTCATCACGAAGAAGTGCAATTTCCTCCAAATGATGACAATTATCCGTTAACACTGATTCCATCTTCTGCCTAGATGCTAAGCACGCCTCGAGAATGGTTTTTACAAATGGAGGCAAAGTGTAATCCATTTCCAACTGCTCCACAGCTTCGGCGAGTGCATCATTATCCATGTTCGGTGAGCCGGGTTCGATGAGCGGGCGCTTCTTACCTCTTTGCAGGTGGCAATGTAGAAAACGATTAAGATAGCCCCCTGCCACTAGGGTGCTGCGCATTGGATGATGAAGACGAAACACGAGACGACGGGATACGAGTGTGATCAGATGAATGACGTGTGAACTCGAATTGGAATATCAGTCGAATCGATGTATGAAGCAGTATATCCAAAGCAGGTGGGAGGGTGGGGGTAGGAGTGAGACGAAATACGAATAAAACCCCGGTTGAAATTACAGCAGAATCGTTGTCGTGAAGAAATATGAAATTGAAGAGAGAAATCTGTCTTTGGCTTTATCCGAAAATGATCGAATGGATTCTATACTACAATATTACACAAAATACATGGAAATCATGTTTGAGGGTTTACTGTGCCTTTAAAGCCCGTGCTAGACGGATTCCTGGTATAAGTTATGTTTGCCTCATTTCCATACCGCACCTGACCTGCCCAATAGTTTTTTTTTCAGAGAACCGTGCAGTGTCGAAACTTTGCAGTTATTGCAACTCATAGCTGCAGTTTTTGAGCGTTATTCTCGCACCTAATCTCCGCCGTGATGCTAAAAAATATCCTGCATTTCCGTAGGCTCGCTTGAAATATCCTATGTCAATTAATTAATATCTGAAATGGGAGTACACAATAAAAGCCTTTTGCGCATACATGATCAAACACCTACATGTCTGGCTCTAGGCAGTCGGCTAAAAATTCACAAAAAAACCTTTTTACATGTGCTACTGAGTTCGTATGCCTTTCTTGCCAATTGGGTTTCTCATAAGGGAAGTGGCTAGGACGTTACACGCACGTGCAAAGATGAGCCGTATTCTCAGTGCCCATTTGTCTTCTTTAGTGACACCGCGTACTACCTCAACAGGAGCTGTTAGTTGGCATTAGCTTAGGCTAGTAACGGTGGTACGGTAACTTTCGCGCCTCCAAAACGCGCCATAATTCTCTGAATATTTTCAGACGGGGGTGTGTATACAAGTCTGTTGGTACCTGCTCGTTGGTGCCCCTGCTTCTACTGAACCCAGCAGACGTTTGAGTGTACACAGGGAACGTTCGAGCGATATAGCGTGCACAAATATATCGCGAAAGTATCCCGCACATTGCATAAAGGTGTCGCCGTCCGGCACACTAAGGCCTCTGGTCCATAACACCTTAGGATCCGTACCTAGGGAGTTCATGGAGTCTTTGGCCACAAGCCACAATTTCGCCACCCTGAACTGTCGATCGCTGTCGAGTGATATCCAAAAAACTGCGCTATCCAGACTTCTGAGCTATTTCCGTGCACCGTTTGCTGCTTTGCAGGAAACCCGCCTCAGAGATAGACCCGTCATCAGCGTCGGAGAGTACACCATCTACTGCGGTAACGCTGACGATAGGAGAGTGGGAGGCTGTGCAATAGCTGTAAGGAAGGATTTCAATGGTATGGTCAAGGAGTTCGGCTCAACGTCGTGTCGGAATGCATTCGTACGACTGCGGGATCACAGAGGATTCAATCTGTGGATAGTGAGTGCTCATGCGCCCACTGAAACCGCCGGAGACAATTCGAAGGATGCGTTTTATGAGGAACTCAATACGTTGCTGGCCAGGATACCTTGTCAACATGCTGTTGTCGTGGGGATTGACGCAAATGCGAAGATGGGACTTGATCAGGAATCCGAAGTACTCGGTAAATGGTTCTACCCAGTGGAGCAAACATCGGACAATGGCTACCGCCTTGTCGACTTTTGTGAACGCAGTGGTCTGATTATTGCATCGACATTCAAGAGGAATCATCGCCGCCATCAGCTTACGTGGCAGGGACCAACCCGGCTATCTCCAGAAGAGCAGCGGAAGCGGAAGATGACAACTTTGAAACTACAGCTTGACTATGTCCTGACGAGGAATATTCCAGTATCGGGCATTCGAAGATCTAGAGCTGTGTGGGATGTCGCATTCGATTCGGATCACCGTCCTGTTCTGTTGAACTTCACTGCGAGGATTCATAAGAGGAAGCGAGGGGCTCAGCCTCTCCAGAGGATTGACATGACAAGTCTCAGAGATGAAGAGTGCAGAAGGAATTTCCGACAACGCGTTTCTATTCACATCGGAGTACGGACTAAGAAGAAACTTTGCGACGCGGATTCTTTTGTCAAATGCATCCAGGACGCTTCGAAAGAGGCACTCCCGGTTGTACAGCCTAAGAAGAAGTTCGCCTACGTCTCAGAAGAAACAACATCTACCTACAACAGAGTATGTGCCCTCCGAACTGCAGGAAACTTCGTGGAGGAGAAGCGTCTGAGGAGGAAGTTGCGTCGGCAGCTTCAAAGTGACCGCGAACGAGAGTGGACGTGTAGAGCTAAGGAGTTCGAGAAGGCTTGGGAGGAGAAGAATCCGAAGAAAGCCTACACGTTGCTGCGACAGTATAGCGGGAAGATGAAGAGATGTTCTCCTGTCTTGAACACTACCAATGGAGTTGCAGTTGGTGATGCGACGCTGCCAATATGGAAGGATTACTTCAGTTCACTACTGAATCGTCCAGCGCCATCAGTACCTGAGCTCCCGCATGTTCAGAGAGCACATTACGATGTCAGTGAGGAACCGCCGACTGAGTCTGAAGTTTTGGATTGTGTCCGGAAAATGAAGAATGGAAAGGCAGGTGGAGATGACAACATCACTGCTGAAATGCTGAAAGCTCTTCCTCCGTCTGGGATTCGTGAAATGACCAGCACCATCCGTGCCATATGGATGAGCGAAAGGATACCCGATTCGTGGAGACATGCGATCATCGTACCTCTTCACAAGAAGCTATCCGTCACGGATCCTAAGAACTACAGAGGAATCTCTCTACTTCGTGTCATGTACAAGGTTTTAGAACGTATCATTCTCGAGCGACTTATCAAACATCGTGGAAGGAACGACCAGAGATGAGCAAGCCGGTTTTCGACCTGGAAGATCGACCATCGACCAAGTGTTCGTCGTGAGAAGAGTAATTGAATCGTGGCAGCGGTTTTCGAAGCCATTACAGCTTGCTTTTTGGACTTTGAAGCCGCGTTCGACTCTCCTCATCGTGATCGATTGCTCAATGCTCTGCGAGCAGATGGAGTCCCGGAAAAGTATGTTCGGTTAATCGAGGACATGAACAAAGGAACAACAGCAGCAGTTCGTACACCTGTCGGATTTACGTCAGCTTTCGAGGTGAAAACAGGAGTAAGGCAAGGAGCCGTTGCAGGACCTTTTCTTTTCAACTTCGCCGTTGATGACATCATGCGTAGAGTTGCAGAACAGTTTCCTGCGGATGTGATCCTAACACCATCAGGACGCTCCCTTGTCGACCTGGAGTACGCCGACGACATTGTGTTATTCGCTGAAAACAACGCAAAACTGCAAAGGATTGTGAACCTCGTTTCGAAGTATGCCGCAGCCTATGGACTTCGTCTTCGTCCCGACAAATGCAAGCAGATGTGGGTCTCTCAGAGGCCTTCAACTGGAGTTTGTGTGGACGGACAACGTATCGAACTGGTGGACGATTTCTGTTATTTGGGCTGTTTGCTGAAGAACGATGGTAGTTATGCAGCGGATATTCGACAACGATGTGCGAAAGCTACGTCTGCATTCAATTCTCTAACCAAGTGTTTGTGGTCTACCACCATCGCGAAGGAAGTCAAGTTGCGCGTCTACCTATCCGCTATTCGCCCTATCATGATGTACGGATCGGAGACGTGGGCAGCACCGAAAACGCAGATGGAAAGGTTGGATTGCACGGAGAGGAAGCTTTTTAGGCGTTTGCTTGGATATTTCTGGCCGCGTGTATGCCATAACGAAGACCTTTACAAGGAAATCGACGCAGTACATCAACGCTTGACACGAGGGAGGTGCCAGCATCTCCTAACGCCATCTCAAGCAGCAATGGAAAGTCGACTTCGACTGCTCGGGCATATACTAAGAAGAACGCCGGATCGTCTCGTACAACACGCTTTAAAAATGCTTCCAAATCCTGTCTGGAAACGGCCACCTGGGCGTAGGCGAAAGTTCTGGACGGATGTGGTTAAAGAGGATTTAAAGTCACTCGGCATCGAAAGGCAGTTCAGGCGCGATGTTTCGTTTCGCAGGAAATGGAATAGTGACAGCTGGATGGAATGTATTCAAATTGTGGCTGAAGACCGTGAAAAATGGACACGGCTGACTACTAGGACGGCACACCTCGGTGAAGATGCGGAATGACCGCGTCAGGCGAAAGCCAACCGATTAAGTCAAGTAAGTCAAGTCATTTTCAGACGAGCCTCATTTTTTTGTGTCCAGCGTCATAGATAGCCAACCTGGTCGAAATTTGGGTTGAAGCATAGTAGATTGGCCACGGACGACGACGGTAGTTTTTTCTCCTATTTTTCTGTTGGTTAGACGTTTATCTTCTATCAGTGAATTTGTTCTGACAATGTTTAACAAAAACATTCTAGATCTGATTCCGAAACCCCGTAAAAGTCTCTCAAAGACAGTGTTCACGATGAAAACCAGATTTCTGTTTCCGTGCCTATCTTGAGAACGGTCCCATGCTGATTCCAATAATGTCTCTGGAATCATATAAAACCTTCTGGGAACGGAGTTATGGTCCTCCAGAAATTAAGATAGGGAAGCATGATGGACGAGTTGCCCGACGCTTGTAACTTCGGTCTTTTGCAGCCCATGTATGCGTGCAGACCTGATCGCTCGTTCGCAATACATCCCACCTCACGAGGGAAACGCCACGCGAAGGCTGGCTTCCTTTTCTCAACACCCAGATAAGAGTGGTCAAAGGCACATACGATGTCAAGTGGTATCGAAAACAGTCCTCGAAGAACGTAGTACTTCATGCAAAATCTTCTCATCCCGAAGCTGTGAAACGCGCCGTCCTCCGCAACATGTACAAAACAGCTACTCAGTTGTGCACAGGAAATGAAGAGCACGGCGATGTCTGGTCCGTGCAGATCTCAGCGAGGATGTGGTGTTAATAAATACCCCCAGGGACAACATCAAACGACAGCTGGTTCGGAATCGGCTGTACGATCGCACCTCTGATACTGAAGACTGCATCGTATGCCCCAATGGAGCAGAGGGCGACTGCGTGTTGAGCGGAGTGATCTATCAACTTAAGTGTGCTTCATGCAACGAAGTTTACGTCGGCGAAACGGGAAGGAAGCTTAGTGTGCGTATCAAAGAGCACTTAGCTGGAAAAAAGGTGCAAAAATGTTCGAACTCCTCTACGTGAGCACCGGCTAGAAGATCATGGAGGAGTTGATTTCAGCGTCAGGTGCACAATACTTTGTCGTAAGGAAGACATTGGAGCGAGGAAAACATTAGAGGCCTTTCATATTATGTCCCGTTCCCCCAAGCTCAACAATAGAATTGAGTGCTTGTCGATGACCAGCGAATTCTTACCTTCCATACCATTATGCCAGATGTAACATCAGCTGGTCTGGTACGACGCATGGGTTCACTTGCCTCTTGTCCCGCGTTCTACCTGGTCGATAATGAGCTCGTCGCTGGTGGAGCTGGTGTGGGAGGGTTTCTGTATCTGCTGCTGTGGCTCGCTCAAAATTGGGGGTTGTTTGTAATTAGTCTTAGAGCGAAAAAAGGCGTTTGATCGAGTATCTCATAGGTCGCTTTTGTTCAGAAACACTTTCAGGCCTTTGAAAACGACGCTTGCTCGAAACGTCAAGCCACAAATAAACCAGTTCTACCAGAAAACAAACCTGTACGGCAAAGGAAATTCAAGTGCGCCTTATGTGATTTATGATTCGCCTCACTGGATGCAGTGAAGGCGACTTATAGACACCTCGATTCGTTGTAGGAGTCGCGTCTCGGCGATTGAATACCGCTAGCGATTGGCTTAGCGAATGATCAGTGCCTGCTGCGACGCGACTCTTTGCATTGAAATGACGCGTCTCATGGAAACTGGTGCGTGTCTCGCACATCTGGAAATTCTAATAGTCGTCTCCGCATAATTATTCCATTCGAACGACTGATTCGAAATCTATTTTTAAGTATTGCAGAACTGTTCTCTGCATATACAGTACCGTGCAAAAGTCGATTCGCGTGGCATTTCCGCGAATAATATTTTCATACGTATCTTGGCTTGCCCCTAGCGAAACTTGATGAAACTTTAGTATGTTATGGGGCATCGCAACCCTTGCTTTACATATACATAAAATTGGTTTTTGAGCGTGCAGTTTTTTTATCATTTTGTGGTATTATTTCAAATAAGGACTTTTCCCTTGAAACATGGCTATTACGATTCCAAACCGGTAGCAACTATTTGCCATTGGAAGGTCTTCGGAACCCTTGTATAACCTTATAAAAAAATTAATCCCTATTGAAATTCGTTTAGAAAGAAATTCGAAAGAAAATAGTGCGATAATGCACCTATTAAGTATCTCTCTTTGACGTTATCGAAAATAGCGAAATTTATGTTCTAGTTGTACCTTGTCGAAGCTTATAAAGCACATATCTTGTAATGGTTCTGGGGTGAATAATTTTATAGGGGTGGATTTCCAAAAATTAACTCCAACCTGTCCCATTTTCGGCCTTCAGAAAAATTCTGGGGCCTCCTAAACAGGCAGCAGCGACCATTTATCCATATTGCTTTTAGCACTGAATACGCAGGAAGTTGGCAAGTTGAAACTTGTTGAAACTCGTAGAGCATTCCCACTGGCAAAACAATGGGATGGAACACGTATGGATAGACAGTCGCTGCTGCCTGTTTAGGTTTTCTCAAAAATTCTGATCGAGACTGATAGAGACTATTCTCTCACAAAGCTATACAACGGTCCCGAAGACCTTCGAATGGCGAATAATTGCTACTGGTTTGGATTTACAGGCTATATAACGGCGAAATTCACATGGTTCCTACGCGTGCTGGTGTGGAGCGGAGGCTAGAGACAGTGAGAGAGCGTTGGGCAGACGGGCCATGGGAATTACGTCGTTTTATAGAAGGTATAATAGCCATGCTTTGAAGGAATAGTCTTAATTTGAGATATTACCACAAAATGTTTAAAAAAATTCCATATTTAAAAACTTCACGCTCAAAAACCGATTTTGTGAACGTGTGAAGCAAGGGTTGTGATGTCCCATAACATAACATCGGCATGGATCGGGAAGAGACTTCGCGTGCATTGTTGAAGGTTGGCGCTAACTTGGTTGTTATAGCACATGGCACCGAGTTTGCGCCAACTTTCAACAGTGAACACGAAGTCTCCTCATGATCCATGCCGACGTTGTCAAAGTTTCATCAAGTATCGCTAGGGGCAAGCCAAGATACGTATAAAAACATTATTCGCGGGAAGGCCACGCGAATAGACTTTTGCACGGTGTTGTAGCTTTCCAGGATGTACTGTCCAGGATATATTCCTGAACAACCTTTATTGAGTTCTTGAATACGATTGATTAACAATGTGTATAATGATCTTTTCGTCTACTGCTATTGAGACTTCATTGTTCTTTAACTTTTATGGCTAGCTTTCAAATTCTTAAAACCTTTTTTAGACCATCCTACTATATATATTTTGGTAAATTTGTGTGTGCGTGTGTGTGTTTATGTATGTGTGCGTTTCTCTGTGTGTTTGTTTGACCGTTTATTCGGCTTGACTTTCAAGACGGGCTACCTTACGGGTACGGGCTCAAGAGCGCGCAGAACGCCGTAGAAAGTGTGTGGGACCCAAGTGGAAGTGCGTAGGACGCCGTAGAAAGTGTGCGGGACCCAAGGTAGAGTGCGCCGGACGCCGAAAAAAGTGTGTGGGACCCAAGTGGAAGTGCGTAGGACGCCGTAGAAATGTGCGGGACCCAAGGTAGAATGCGCCGGGCGCCGTAGAAAGTGTGCGGGACCTTAGGTAGAGGGCGCCGGGCGACGTAGAAAGTGTGCGGGACCCAAGGTAGAGTGCGCCGGACGCCATAGAAAGTGTGCGGGATCAAAGTGGGAGTGCGCAGGACGCCGAAGAAAGTGTGCGGGACCCGAGTGGAAGTGCGTAGGACGCGGTAGAAAGTGTGCGGGACCCAAGTGGGAGTGCGCAAGACGCCGAAGAAAGTGTGCGGGACCCAACTGGGAGTGCGCAAGACGCCGAAGAAAGTGTGCGGGACCCTAGTGGGAGTGCGCAAGACGCCGAAGAAAGTGTGCGGGACCCAAGTGGAAGTGCGTAGGACGCCATAGAAAGTGTGCGGGACCCAAGTGGAAGTGCGTAGGACGCCGTAGAAAGTGTGCGGGACCCAAGTGGGAGTGCAGAGGACGCCGAAAAAGTGTGCGGGACCCAAGGTAGAGTGCGCCGGACGCCGTAGAAAGTGTGCGGGACCGAAGTGGGTTAGCGCAGAGCTTCAAAATCGTTTTGTGCATCTATAAGAGAGTGTATACCACCCCTTTCTTCACGTCCCCTCCCCTTAACCACTCATTTCAACTGCTTAGCTGTTTATATGCACCAACCTTTCTAAATCGGGTTTATATACGATGGAAATGTGAGTTAATCAAAATATGCATCCAGAAAACACAAACATCATTATACTTCATTTGGCAATAAAGGTAGCAGGGTGTCGGTTGGTCATGGAGGCGTTTACTAAATCTCAAACAGCGGTTGTCTTTATCTTTACAGAATTGAATATAAATGAACTACCACTTTAGGACCTCTTAAAGCTAGGTAAGGGTCGGTGTGCAACTGCATAAGAAAGGAGGTTAGCAGGGTTTGCATGGTTTGAAATAGTATGTAATTTCTGATTCCTCGAGCGTTTTCGTCGAAACCAGCTCACGTGCTGGCGCAACCGTACTCCAGCAACAGAGGCCGGCGATGGCCGGCAAGCGTGAGAACTTCGAACGCCATCTCACATAGAATTAGCGGAGTTCGATTCATTCGCCTTATACTTAAGATGCCGGCGAAGCCGGCAAATGGGCCGGCGTAGCCGGACCCCAGCGGCAGAGGCCGGCGTCAGCCGGCGACGCCGCTGGTCTATAATATTGCAATACATAGTAGTAACACAAGTAGTTATCCGAAACTAACCTAGGGACCCGGCGACACAGACAGCGTGCAGCTGGTCAAATGTGTAGAATGTTCACAGATTGGTCCTGTGGCGTGGACTTTAAAGAACTTGTTTTTATTCGAAAACGGGTTGAGGGTTTTTCCAGCTGTACAATTTTTTCAGGGACCATCAGAATTATTGAGGGCTTTTTGCGAGCTTCATCTGAGTGGCCTTGCGGTTTTGTCTAGCTCCGAAGGAACTCCGCTCCCGTTGTTTGAAGTTATACTGAGGCCATACTATTGATATCCAAGGTTTAGTAGCAGCTTTGTAAGGAATAATAATGACTGAAGGTTATGAATATCCTGTGCGACATAAAGCTTAGCTTTCTCGGAATTGTCCGGGCGGAGCTAGCAGCGCAGCGGTCATGGCAAAATGTAACATTGACGTGGAGATTTCGACATGATAGGCCCGATAAGCCTTGCTTCGAACATCTCAAAATGAGCGAGCTAAGCTATACTTTTGTACAGTTGGCACGGATTGCACTGATACTTTGCGTTCCCTTTTCAAGGTAAGCCCAAACTCTTTGAAAGTATGCCATAACACATGGCACCGAGTTTAGATCAACCCTCAGTAGTGATCGCTAAGTATCAGATTATCAGTGCCGGCTGTACATATTCCGAACAACCCCTAGCGATATATGGGTCAAAGTTCGTGTGATCCCTTCATTCGGTAGTGATAATAGTGAATAAGGATCTTCTTACGGAATTCTGCATCGCTCACGGAAATCATTCATTTCTTTAGTCGTTAGTCGTTCAACGTAACACCAAAAAAGCCCGGTAGTCGTCGAAGCTTAGTCTTTAGTCGCAATTACGCAAATCCCTGATGAGATCTCCATGGGATCAGAAATCTGATTCGTACTGGTCTAGTGCCCAGGATGGAGAAGGATCTGGGGAATGATGATTAGATAATGTGTATGCTTATCAACCCGAAGGTCAATAAAATATTTTCCAATGTTAGCGGCAAGTATACATTGTTCCGTTTTCCGATTCCGAATCCCGATTCCCGCAGCTTTTTCGGCTTCGGAAATCCGCTTCCCGATTTCCTAAATTTCGAAACTTGTTTCGATTTCCGATTTCCGAAATTTTAAATTCGTTTAGATTTCCAATTTTTTGATTTCCAAAATTTGAGTTTTGTTTCGATTTCCTAGTTCTGATTTCCGAAAATCAAAAGTTTCATTACGCTCCTCCCTGATCAGCATCGATCGCCTCGAAGGTCAATAACATATAAAGGCAGTGTTCACGATAAAAAAATATGTTCCATTTATCACTAGGAATGGGTAGTGGGGGGGGGGGGCACATTGTAACGTTGACGTCGAAAGAACTCATGAAAACAAGCCAGAAAGAGCCCCGAAGAAGCCCGAAGTTGCCACTTTGAGCGCAACGCAAACCCCAGAAGCGCTATGACCGCTTTCTATACTTAGTATCCGAATCACTCCTTTTCGGAAAATCCGACCGGATATCCGAGATTCGGATAATCCGATATCCGAAAATTCGAAAAACGCATTATCTGAATCGAAAATTATCCGGGAAATTTAAAATCGGCATTATCTGAATCGAACCATTATCCGAAGGGCCAAAAATTCGGATAAAATCGAATAAACTTCGGATAAAATCGGATAAAATTCGGGTAAAATTTCGGATAAAATCGGATAATTTTTGGATAGAGTCGGTGAAAATTGCACGGGGCCAAGCCCATTTTCCGTACCGCCATCTGTTTAGTACATCAACCCAGGATTTTCCTCCTACTTCCGAAATCGGAAGAGTCGTTGCGGCGCCGAAAGTTGGGCGTGGTCAAGTGATACGACCAAGTGACTAGTTATTCAGTGTAGAAGTTTTTTGTATAGTCGCTTTCCATACGTTTACTTGCTAGTTGCCCTGAAAAACCTGTGTATGGATAGTACTGTACCTTCCAACGACGATAAAGTAATTGAAGATTTGTTTTCATATTTTTATTAATATACATATTGCAATGAGGTATTACTGTTTGCTCAATTATGTATGTTTTCAAAGGCTTGCCATGAATACCTGATTTATTTTTCACCGTTCCTTAAAGGCAGTGTTCACGGTTAAAAATGTCTTCCATTTTCCACTAGGAGTGGGTAGTGGAGGGGCACACTGTAGCGTTGACGTCGAAAGAACGCAAGAAAATGAGCCAGGAAAAGCTCCAGAAAAGCCTAAAGTTGCCACTTCGAGCGCAAGGCAAACCCGAAAGCGCAACGCAGGCTCACCGACGTGAAGAACTGAATGCTCGAGATCGTGAGATGAGCGATGATTTCCAATCATTAGCCCCGTTCTTCCCTTCATTCTCGACTTCTCACTTTACTCAAGTCAGCTCGCATATATCGGCTTCAAAAGACGGAAGTGACAAGCCTCGGACAATTCGTCCACATGTTTCCTTAGCTTAATTTTTGACAGACCATAACTCCGTTCCCAAAAGGTCTTGTACGATTCCAGAGACATCATTGGAATCAGCATGGGGCCGTTTTCAAGATAGGTGAAAAAACGGGAAAACGATTTCTATCGTGAACACTGCCTTTAACTTTGTTCCGAAAATATCCGAAGTTATCCGAAATTATCCGACCGGATATCCGTATCCGAATCATTGGAAAAATAGCATTATCTGAATCGATCCACTAGGCGAAAATTTGAAAAAGCGCATTATCTGAATCGAACCAATATCCGGAAAATTTAAATCGGCATTATCCGAATCGATGCTTTATCCGAAAAACTATCTTCGGATAGCAAGTATACCGCCCCCCGACGTGAACAAATGAAAACTCGAGATCGTGAGATGAGCGATGGTTTTTGATCATAAGCTCCGTTTTTATCATAACTCTCAGCTTCTTTCTTTTCTCAGGTCAGCTCTCATACACCGACTGCAAAATACAAAAGTTACAAGCCTCGTATAACTCGTCCACCTGCTTCCCTAGCTCAATTTTTGAGGGACCATAACTCCGTTCCTAAGAGGTTTTGTACTATTCCAGAGACATCAATGAAATCAGCATGGGACCGTTTTCATGATAGGCGGAAAAACAGAAAAACGATTTTTATCGTGAACACTGCCTTTAATAAGGTAGACAGTTTCAAGTACCTCGGATCAAGGATCACATCTGCCGGCGACGTGCTGCTTGCCCATGGGAGCGTCAATGCAGCGTGGACGAAGTGGAGAGCGACAACTAGCATAGTGTGTGACAGGAAGATATCAATACGACTCGAGTTCGAAATCTACAGGACGGTACTAAGGCCAGTCGCCCTTTAAGCCACCGAATGCTGGCCGGCCACAAAGACTGTTGAGCAATCTCTGCATGTGATTAAGCTGCGGATGCTCAGGTGGTCAATGGGAGTTACCTTGAAACATAGGCTAACGAATGAACTGGTGCGTCCCACCTTTAGAGTGGCTGCCATTACTGCGAAGATGAAAGAGCACCGCCTCAGATATTTTGGCCATGTTGGGGGGAGGGCGATGAGGGCCGAAGACTCAGGAGCTAAAACCGCACTCAAAGTAGAAGTTGCAGGGACCAGACGTCGCGGGAGACCGAAACCCCGATGGCTTGATCGAGTGAAAACGGACATGACTGAAACGCAACTCACTATGAGGGACACCGCTGACAGGAAAAATGGCGAGCAAAGTGCAGACAAGCGGATACCGCAAACTCGTGGGACAGACGCTAGCAAGAAGAAGAAGAAGAAGAAGAAGAAGAAGAAGAAAGAAGAAGAAGAAGAAGAAGAAGAAGAAGAAGAAGAAGAAGAAGAAGAAGAAGAAGAAGAAGAAGAAGGAAGAAGAAGAAGAAGAAGAAGAAGAAGAAAGAAGAAGAAGAAGAAGAAGAAGAAGAAGAAGAAGAAGAAGAAGAAGAAGAAGAAGAAGAAGAAGAAGAAGAAGAAGAAGAAGAAGAAGAAGAAGAAGAAGAAGAAGAAGAAGAAGAAGAAGAAGAAGAAAGAAGAAGAAGAAGAAGAAAGAAGAAGAAGAAGAAGAAGAAGAAGAAGAAGAAGAAGAAGAAGAAGAAGAAGAAGAAGAAGAAGAAGAAGAAGAAGAAGAAGAAGAAGAAGAAGAAGAAGAAGAAGAAGAAGAAGAAGAAGAAGAAGAAGAAGAAGAAGAAGATGAAGATGAAGAAATTCGATGCTGAAGACGTAGTCTTGAAATTCTAGCAGGGAAAATAATTGAAGAACTTCCTATGCAAGAGCGGACTGGGTCGTAAGGAAATCAAGGTGGCTGCATGGAACCAGACGCAATAGTAGTCCTCTACAGGTAGTGGGGGAAGAAACTATTGGGGTGCAGCAGATGAACGGAGGCAATGTCGTAAGGTTATGAAGTTATTTTGCAAGCAGAGCGGTTGTAATTCTATGCGCGCTGGCAAGTAGCAACCGCTTCGCGATCGTGACGCATCGCCCATTCCAGTTCGGGTCCTCGGCACGAAATGAGGATGAATCGCGTCCTTAGTACCGTCGTAGTCGGCCCGATCGTCTACGTGCATTAGCTTTATGCGAATCAGATGTGAAGAAATTCACCCGTTGTGGCCGGTTTGAGAACGTCTGTGCTGTCCGTGACCGTCACGATCTATACGCGTGTAAAGCATTGCTCACTCAAGTCGGAAAATCTCCCCGATGTGGCCGGAATGAGCCCGCCCAAACCGTCGTGGTCTAGCTATGACCGGCCCGGTCGATACGTATTGAATGCATTGCATACTAAGATAGAAAAATCCGTAAATGTGGCCGGGCAGAGCCAGAATAAGTGAGCTCGATTACAACTGCAGCATTAATTGGCATATGACCAACCAATATTGACCGCGCGAAACGGCGCAGGATCACTACGGAAGGGAGAGGACGGCTCAGGATCGCTCGCAACGGGAGAGGACGGCTCGTTCCGGCCTTCTGCTGACTATGACTGGGACTTTAAAGGCAGTGTTCACGAAGAAAAAGTTGCACGTTTTTCTGACTAAAACGTAAACTTTGGGTCCCTCTCAAAAGATTAAGAACGGAAGTGCGACGAAAAACGGCCCGCAAGTGGGTGAAAAACTCGTGGGTCAACTAACCCACTGGGCCACTTCGCCCACGTCCTATAACAGTTTCCCTGAATTCGTGGTTAGATGAGCGATGGTTTCCTTTCGAAAACCCCGTTCTTTCCTTCATTCTCAACGTCTCTCTTTACTTAGGTCAGCTCGCACACATCGGCCGCAAAAAAACGGGAGTTACAAGCCTCGGACAACTCGTCCACAATTCTTCCCTAGCTGAATTTTGAGAAGCCATAACTCCGTTTCCAGGGGGTCTTGCACGATTCCATTGACATCATTTAAATCAACATGGGACCAGTTTCGAGATAGGTGAAAAAACAGAGAAACGACTTTTATCGTGACCACTGCCTTTAATTGCGTGCCACGTGTTTTCCTCCCTATTTCCGATCCTCAGGACAAAGGATATGGAGTCAGGCTACGGCGCGAGGTGTGATACAACCCAACATTGGGGAGGGGTCATCACTTCGTATTTTTATAGTGAATGAAATACTTTTAGATCAAGACTACATTGATGCATCGAATATATCAATTAATCCTATTAATGCAATAAATAAATGTTTTCCACGAAGGCAGACAGAAACAACTCTCCTGCGACAATGACACCAAACGTTTATTCAATGGCTGAACATTCATTAGTGCCCTGAGGGCGCTTAGGTACGGTTTCGATCATGAAAACCACGTATTGTAACTGGCTATCCGGATGTGAGAAAGCACCCAAAATTCCACGGACGGGGCTTTAATCCGAACAGCGCTACATAGGGTGGGCGGAGCGTGTTTTCATGCCCTGAGGGCACATAGTTGCGGTTTCGGGCATGAAAACCACGTATTGTAACTGGCTATCCGGATGTGAGAAAGCATCCAAAATTTCATGGACGCAGCTCTAAGCCGAACAGCGCTGCATAGGAAGGAGTCCATGAAAAAATCGATAGCTGTGAAATATTTAGCGAAATTTGAATTAGGGAGTTTCGCGTTGCTACAACGTGCGGAAAACCTAGTCACGGAGCCATTTAATCAGTATCAATCTTTTAACCGGTTAAAAAGGGTCTTTGAAGATTCATTTTTAGGTGGGATACAATCAATTGTAACACACCTAAAAAAGGGTTTTCAAAGACCGTTTCTAACCGGTTAAAAGAATGAATTTGATTTCTAGGGTCCGTGATTAGGTTTTCCGCACGTTGTAGCAACGCAAAACTCCCTGATTCAAATTTCGTTAAATACTTGTAAATATTTCACAGCTATCGAGTTTTTTATGGACCTATTCCTATGTAGCGCTGTTCGGCTTGAAGCTGCGCCCATGAGATTTTGGGTGCTTTTTCATATCCGTATAGCCAATTATTATACGTGATTTTTATGCCCGAAACCGTACCCATGTGCCCTCAGGGCATGAAAACAGACTCCACCCATTTTATGTAGAGCTCTTGGGCTTGAAGCTGCGTGCATGAAATTATGGGTGCGTTTTCACATGCGGACACTCGTATTCAAAATGTGGGTTTCGCGCCCGCAACAGCACCTATGTGCCCTCAGGGCATAAGAATCCTATGCTTCAAGCGATATCGCATCTTGTACACGAGTCAATTTCGTGGAGTAAATTGCACGAGATATGCAGTGTACAGTCCTCTTCTCAAACAGTCAACAATCCATTATTTCTCAGAATTGTGAAATTTTTTACCTCTAGCGGAATTGAACCTGTGAATCCTAAATCGCCTAAGAATGCATCTTAGATTACGAAATTCCAGAACATCTGTGTCGTTTTGTTGACAGGATAGTCCGCTTGTAATGACGTCGATGACAGCGAGTATGAGCTCAACACCACCGCTGCTGACATATCCAGGAACTCTTTGGTGACACACTTTACCCGGCCACGACTCCTTCGCCATGTTAGAGTCATTAACGATGGCCATGCTACTGTCGTCTATTGTCTTGCATGCTTTATCACCAGCGAATTGTAAGCTCTTCTTGTGTGTTATTGCCTTATTTTCACATCTCCTTTTCATATGTTGCCTCATTTGTTTTTTTCTGCAGTTGTTTCTCACCATTCAGTTTCTTTTTTGATCCCCTGTGTCCTTTTGCTCTCTCAGTTAGATCTCCAGTTTTATTTTGACCTCTTATTGTGATCTCATTTTGCCGGCATTTTTTATAGTAACGGTATGACTTTCAACCCCCCCCCCCCCGCCCTGATAGAAGTCCATCATGGTGCTTAGTTGACCGAAGGTCCGACCCCCCATCCCACCGGATTTCGACGGGTTCCCCTCTGTGATGCATCACACCTCACACCGAACCCTGTATGGAATAGTTGCTGAATCTCGATTACACAGGATGCTTTCTGCACAATCAAGCATCATCAAGGGCTCACTTTACCGGAATTATTGGAACAGCGGTCATTAAATATCACAGGTCATTAGCGGTTTTCGATTTCATTCAAGAAAAAAAGGTAGCTACTATTTATGGGCATTTTGTGTATCAGTTTTCCACCAGAATCAACGAAGCGGCCGAAAATGGATAGATTACTTACTTACTTTCTTACTTACCTTACTCACTTACTAATATACTTACTTACTTACTATCACTTACTACTTATACTTACTTATATACTTACTTATACTCACTTACTTACTTACTTACTTACTTACTATACTTATCATATACTTACTTATACTTACTTACTCATATATATACTTACTTACTTATATACTTACTTATATATATATATATATACTTATATATATACTTATATATATACTTACTATATCACCACTATATACTTATACTTACTTATATACTATATATATATATACTTACTTACTTATATATATACTTACTTCATATACTTACTTACTTACTATATATATATACTTACTTACTTACTTACTACTTATATACTTACTTATATATATACTTACTTATATACTTACTTACTTACTTACTTACTTACTTATATATACTATATATACTTACTTACTATATATATATATATATATATATATATATATATATATATATATACTATATATACTTACTTATATACACCCTAGCTGGCGTCTGGTGGAGCACCTCTCCACCAATACACTGCGGTGAGTGCCACTGCTAAGACATAAGGGCGGACCTATCGCGCACAGAAAATGCCGAATAGTACTTATCGCGCTCGGGTACCGTTTGGACCGCGATCGAAAGTCCAATTAGGACTTACCGCAAAGAATCTCCCACATAGGACGCGGTCGGGGCGACTGCACTCCTGTGTCCGCCATCCGGTCTGATCGCGCGCAAACTCAGTAATAGGACTGATGTCGCACAAAAAGTCGAACTCCATGGAGTTCGGACAGCCGGAATAAAGCCGGAATATAGCCCGCGAGTAGCGTTAGCGACAGGTTATGTTACGCATATCGATCTAAAATCGATATGGATGGTAAACGTTGCGACGCGCCGTCGCTAGAAGTATGATCCCGGCATTAATAGAAATCGTACTTGCGGCCTCTTCGTACGTATCAACTAACGCGGCGCAGTCTTCAGCGATTATCAAATTGGTGAGGAAGCCGTTGTTGTCACACCAAACTTCTCTTTACCTTTAAAAGCTATTCTCACTATTGCATCGACAACGTTCGAGAAACGACATCACCGAGGCGTACTCCCTTCCTGACATTGAACACCTCCGAGAAATGGTCACTAAACTGTAAATACGTGGGTGAATAATTGTACGTTGCTTACTGGAATCGCACTTTTTCTGGAAAGATTAAGAAGATACACTTCTCTTAATCTTGTATCGCTTAACCTGATATCAGGAAAGTATAGCAATTGCAGTGGTCCTTGTATTCAATGAAGGTTCAACGTGTCAATTTCGGATCGTTGGGAATAAAATCACAAGAAGCCGGTTACAGTTCTACGCATCTAAATTGTGAGGTCTGCTATGGTAACTGGTCACGAAGCTTGATCGGTTCTGACAAGGGTACAGGCGTGATCACATGAAGAACTCATGACTGTCTGATGGGTGAGCAATGAAGATTGCTGACAGTTATAAGTTTGCATATAGCGTGGGTAATAGCTTTGAAAGTATTGTGATAAAATGAGCGCAGCGGAAATCGAAAATGTGTAGTCCTGAATCAGTCCCCTTGTTTGCTAGTTATTCTATATTGCACTCTCCAGCACTTCTTTCCTCTATTCTACTACGCTATACGTTTCGTGTCATCCTCTCAACCCTTCGTCAGAGAAGTAAGAACTCTGGAGAAGTTTCTCCAATTAAGAACAGCAAAGGTTATTTTCATTTTCTTGCAGTGCAAACTGATAACACGCTAATCGCGCGGCCCCCATGACTGTGCATTCCTATGGTCCTTGCTCTCCACTAGATGCTCAGTCTTTAGGCCATGATCTCAGAGTCCACGTAACCCTCTTTCTCTCTCTCTCTATCTCTCGCTCTCCATTTTTCCCATTACTTCCTGCCTTTCTTTGAATAAAGAAAAACGGATGCATTAAAAAATTGGCGGCTGGGAGTGGAATACATGTCAGCCTACAAAAACGGCCGGACCTGAAAATCTAGCAATGAAAGTTTAAAGGTCGAAATTCCAGGAAAAAATAAGAGAAGAAGAAGAGACTTCATATGAAGCAAAATTTGAGGATGAACTATAACCCGGTCGACTCTTATTATCGTCTACGTGTCACCTGGAAATATCGTATTTGATTTTTCCGTTACCTTCATTCTGCTAAGTTCCACGGTTTTCTGATTGTGAGATATCTAAATCTTCTTCAGGCAAAATTCAATCCTGATGTTTTCTCACGACGTGCTGTTGTTCTGGCGAGGCGATCGATTGTCTTATTGCTGGCCTAATTAATCTGTTGACGGTTTTCCGTATTCTATAAGGGGTTCAGCAGAATTCTGCTTGCAGGACTCTCACAGTAGTCACCAATACTTACGACACTGCCTTTTGAGGCAGAGCCCAACCAGAATTCCAATTTCAAAATTTCCCGCTGACTGGCATAGATAGCCCCTGAAAACGTGCCAAAACTGTTGAAAAAAAACTACCTTCTCTCTTAGTCTAAGGAAATGAACTTCTTTGCGTTTTTTTCAGTATCAACAAAAGACGCAGCTGTAATTTCCACTTTCAGTCGTATTCTCCACAAAAGTGTAACTGTCGTCCAAGTTTAGTTAAAGGCGCCGTTAAACCTCTTAATTGTTTTTTTTTGTTTCTCTGCTTATCCTTCAGACGGTCCGACGAAGATTCCAACGACACCGCTGAAATCGTACAAAACCTACTGGGGAAGAAGTTATGGCCTTTCGAAAATTGCCTAAAATGGAGCAGCGAAAGCCTTGAGGACAAGTTGCAGAGGCTGGCAGCCTTCGTCACTCCCTCATAAGGACATCGTCATCACGAACAAATACCTCCCGATCCTTCCGTTTACCTAGCACTTTATCCATCAAATGTTAACACTCCGCCGGAGACGTGCTTTTCTTACTTCGCCCTATAATGATATTTGCCTGTAGCCTGAGCACAGGCCAAGACTGGTAAACAAGCATTTCCTTTTTAGGCTTTGCAACATCGTGTCCACCGTGGGAAACATGGATGCGTCCTACGAGGTAGCCATTTATGTTGTTATCCCTACCATGTTTGTTGGCTTGTATACTGCCTTCAAATAAGAGAAAAACTAAAGGCGGCACACACGCTCGCAGAAGTTTTAGAGATAACAACGTTAAAGGAATCCTGCGGGCCCTAGTAAAATCCTTACGAAGCTGCAAGTTTCAAAGACGAGCTGAAATGACCTTATTTGAGCCGTACTGAGTCACAAAATGATCCGTTCTCCGCCCAACCGATACGGACTCCGCCCCTCAATGCAAATATGTATTCAATGCTCGGCTACGGTAATTTCGGCTCATTTGTTTACTTTTCTGATGGCTTAAGAGTTCCAGTAAAGGCCGTACGAGTGCATTAGCGCTGTTATACCGACAAGTTTAACGCTAGCTTCGCTACTTCGGCCAGTGCAGTGCATCTCATCCACTTTTGGGCCAATACAAACCCCCCCCCCCTACTAAACGTTATAACTTCACTTCAATCGACTTTTTTCGGATTTTTTCGTTTTTTCTCGATACCTACAGCTTCAAACCTTCGACTCATTCCATAAAATAGATATCATTTTTGAGCGTGTATGCTGCCTTTAATAAACTGAATCACAGATTAGGCCGCTACATAAGGACAATTGACACACCCACATACCGTATTTCCTGTAATTGAACACCCGGGGGTACTATTTTTTAACTTCAGTCAAGGGGGGGGGTCAATCAGAGGGAGGGGTCAAATAGAGGGGGAGGCTCTAGTTTTCAATTCAAGAGTCAGTATGGGCAAACAATATTTATTAGGCAAATCAAAGTGGGACAATAAATGAATTACTAGGCGAACTCCAAGAGATCATCATCAATAAAGTCATTGTTTAGGTTCTCAAGATCAATTTCTTTGAAAATATAAACAAGGTTTGGGGTGTCTTCATCTCGAGCAACGCGTAGCAGTTCACGTCCCGTACTCAGATATTCGTGGGGAAGTTCCTGAGAACGACAGCAGAACTTCCCTCGAAACAAGTGGGGAACTTCCCCCGAATCGGGGGGGGGGGGGGGGGGGGCGAAGCGGACGTCTCGACAGCAGGGTAATGGGAGAAGTTCACAGAGCAGGAGTTCTCTTGTTCTCCCGACTGCAGGTCTTCCCGCGACCTTCCAACTGCTGATCTTCCCATTATTCAATGATTGGTTAAAAATCAGCTTGCTAGAACTCGCTGTTTTCGGCAGTCTCCTGTTCCTGAAAAACTGCGATCGGTCCGCAAATATTCACCTCTGACTAAAGATTATAGAAAAGCTTATTAGCTCCTCTGAAAACTAGGCAGAGATGCCTTACGTAGTCCTTGAGTGGCAGATCTACCCCCTCAACTTGCGAGGTGCGAGACCACCTCGCGACTAGCCCGTCTGCATCACCGTATACGCTGCGGTTTTGTTTTCGCGTTCATCATGTTGGGGGGGGAGGCCATGGGAACAACCGTGAAGCGAACTTACCTTGTTCTCACCCCGAGTTTACTGTTTCGAACGCCTTATCGCTGTGTATAATTCGAGAGGAGATGGGCGAGACGTCGTTCTCCGGGGGGACGTCTCGCTCTTCTCCCCTCGACCGATTGATAACGACAAAATCAGGTCTATTGTCCTCGGGAACTTCCCCACAAATTTCTGAGGTAGTTAGAGAGGGGGAGGGTGTTCTACATATTTTTCAACCTCCACCGGAAGGGGGTTCATTTAGAGGGGGGTTCAAATAGAGGGGGTTGTTCACTTACAGGAAATATCGTATATGAAAGTGTATAATTTTCTTCCGGAGTATCTTGGCCGGTGTTGAATACATTGGGATAAAATCTTGAGCTTCTCCTATCTTGTAACATCGGCATGGTCGTATAGTGTTTATGTGCTGTTCTGCCTTCAAGATATATATGGTGAACAGATTTATTGGTTCGGCCTGAGCGTTTCGACGGGGATCGTCGTCTTCAGAGGCCTGGAAAGCGGTAAAGGTTGTAATGCGCTATTTAAACTACCAAGTACTTCTACAGCTCTAGCGTTGCTTACTGCTCTTCAAGTAAGGAAGGCAAACGCTCAGTCAAACAAATCCAGCGACTCACACATCTATCCACCAATGAAGCAGCGTTACGTCTGCTGTTGACGGGAGACCAGTAACGAATGGTTGGCGCCGTGCGTTGTGCCTTGTGATGGTAAAGTGTGTCAAAATGAGACTCTGACCGACCCTGCGGCCGGCGTGGTAGGCAAGCGGCCGTCGCTCTAGGACGAGCATGCGAAATGACGGGGAGCATTCCTCCGCGGCCATTGACTAGGAGCGGGGCCGGCACCGGCTGACAGCAAGCAAAGTGCCACGATCAGTCAGCTCTGCGGCAGAGGGGGGGGTGGCAGCCGTTTGAACACTCGTCCGAGAGCGGCGCTTGCGAGGATCGCCTGCCACACACGCCGGCCGCATGGTTTCACAGTCTCGTTCAGACACACTTTAGATGGTAGGCACGCACACGCACACGCCTCTAGCTGGCCAAATTTAGAGGTCGCAATGCGGAATGAACGGCAAGAGGTCGTTCATTAAGAACGAAATCTCGAAACAGCTGTTCGTTGTTGGTTTCGTGATGGATATCCAAAAAGTCTCCAACGCCTTTCCCGCAGAAGTATTCGTCTCAACTGCCAAAATGGCGCACCTAACATCAAAATCCTCACCGATGTAATCGTCAATTCTGTGCTCGCCCAAAGGGGTTGTAACATATGACGCTACGCCTTTTAACCGCTAGATGTTCCTTCAAACGTACCTCAAGCATTCTTCGTCTCTCTCCAATATAGGTAGCGTTACATGCTTCACATTCGATCTGGTAGATTACTCCTGTTTTCAAATGGTTTCAGTTGTACATATTGGCATTAAACACAGTCTTCTAATACACATTCAACGTCGTATAATCTATTTCTCACCCGCGAACGTTTGATGTTGTCATTAGGTATGTTTACAAGGACAACATCATTGCTAAAGTGTAGTCGTGCAACGCTGAGCTGTATTGCAGAACTCACTTTATCAGAAACAAAAGATATGCACAACGATATCCTTCCTATTATGATGTGAGAGCTATCTCGGCGTTTTATGACGTCTACCATGTCGGTTCAGTGGTGCATCGTAACCGTTATTTACGGCTACAAGCGAGGATAACCCTCTTGATTCCTGGCGCTAACTTTCGCCGGTGCACGCCTCCGTCGCTGTAGGACACATGTTACGCACAATCGCTCGTTTCATGGGAGTGGGGTGGGCTGATGTTGAATGAATCAAGACGTTCTTACAACTTGGTTTCCTGTACCATTTACCTCGAACAGTGCCTGCAGATAGGTTTATTTGCGTGTTGTGGAGTACAAGCCACCCATTACCAATAAATCTATCCACCATATAAAACTCGAAGGCAGAAAACAAACAAACACTATAGTGATAAAAGTTCAAAACTCGTAGAACACTAGCCTTTGAACCCCGTCTCTCGAATTGTAATCAAGCCTTCAGGCTGCAAAATATATGCTGCAGAATATAACGGAAATACACAAGCAGGATAAAAAGAAATTATATGCTGAAGAACACACAGGCCTGATTGAGTGATTTTCGCCGTCTATGGTGTCATAAATTGTGTCAAAATCACAAAGTGGATAGCGCTCCTTCCTACATGACACTAGAATTTTCATTGCCTTGGTGGCCTTTTCGCACCCCTATGCAGAAAGCTGTAGTTCAGCGCGAGATTTCAGTTTTTCATCCTCACATGCTGCAATTTCCTGTGTTAGGCGACTTGTAGGGCTTGAAAATGTAGCGTTAATACAACTTCAACTACCTGCTCGGTCCGCTTGCTTGGCTGACTGCTTCGGAGATCAAGCCTTCAGACACACAGAGGCGCACTTCCCTAAGTGGTGTCGTAGGCTCGAGACCGTTAGACCGTTACTTTGATGTATTTCGTGCGCGATCGTGCTCTCGAGTTTTGGAAATTGAGCTATGCTAACTTTGTTTTCTGGCGTGTTCATGCTGATTTTGTGCAAATTTTCTCTTTAATGACAGTTTCGCGGTGTTTTTGTGTTGATTTCGTTTAAAGGCACATTATAACCTCGAAACCGTTTTCTAGTTTCTTTGCCTATCTCGATGCGTTAGTTTCTATTCGCGTGGATCACAATGGTGCCACCTGAATCGCTCAGAACTCACTAGGAACGGAGTTATACTTCTTCAAAGATTGTGAATTTGGACGACGAGAAATTGGAAGACGAGTTTTCTCGAGCAATTTTTTTCGTCCTCTGCGGCCATCGCACCTGAGCACAACACACTATAAGACCAGACCAATAAGAAACGCCGTGAAGTTCAATTGAACAGGACAAGGATCCGATTCGAATGCGACATCTCGCAAAGCACTGTATCTTCGAATGTCCATTGGAATATTCCTAGTCAGAACCCAGTCTAGCTGCAGCATTAAAGGTGTCATCTTTCGCTCCCGCTGTTATTTAGGAAATGTCTGGGTTGGTCCCTAGCACGCACGCTGATGGCGGTGATGATTCCTCTTAAGCGTCGATGTAATAATCAGACCATTGCGTTCACAAAAATCGAAAAGGAAGTAGCCACTATGCAACTTCGCTCAACTGGGTAGAAACATTTGCCGAGTACTTGGGATTCCTCGTCAAGTCAAATATTTGCATTTGCGTCAATTTCCGCGTCATTCGTAAATGCATACAGTGGTACGCATAAGTATAACAACACCTTTGAAAAGGCTATCGTGTGATGGATCGAGGTCTTGGATATTGGGAAAAGCTTTTATGTTTTTTGGAACGATGAAAACGATGGATCACATGGTATGATCCCAATTTGTCCGTCTTGTCTCTAGTTATAGAGAAAAAAATCGCATTTTGCACTACGCATGAGTGAAGCATCACTTGAGAAACATGGAAATGCTTCGCTATTACCGCCGCAAAGTACCAATGTCGCGTGTATTTTCATACCATTGGTCCAGGTTGACGCTATTTGTCTTCTTTCTAGGTAGACTACACCGGTCTTCTGACGAAAAAAAATGCCCAGATCAATGTCTTCCCACTACTGGACTTTCGTGCTTGATCCTTGATCGTTTAATGCCTTTGATCCTCCAGACATCTTAGGCTCCGCCCATAGCAGACGACCATCCGCAAAGCGTCAAGGCGTCAGAGCTTCATGCGGCAGTGGTCAAACGCTGGCACATGACGCTCGACGGCTGGCGCATTCAATGTGTCCGAGGACGGCACGTGATTAAAGATGGTATCGATAATACTAGTGACAGCCGTTACGGTCACTATGCTTCCACCGTCAGCGACTGGCCGGCTGCAGTGGTCGCTGGGGAGTCAGATCAATAACAACTGCTGAAGATGCAAACCCCCGGCGTCACTTTACGGTCACTTGACGCTAGGGCGTCTGCTATGGATGGAGCCATATGGAGCAATACCAGCGAGACGTTCTCCGACGAGTACCCAATGACATGGTGTCAGCCTCAACGACTCACTTCGAATTGTCGTCAAGTTTCTGGAGAAGTATCACTGCCTTCTTGATCAACCAGTATGACAACATTGTAAGCTCGGAGATCAAGCAATCTCGTTACTCAGAAAGGTTTCACAAGTTTACTAGACTTGAGCCCCCCCCCTCCCGAATAAATCCGAACATATCTGTCCCCTACAATTCAGAGAGCCAATGTATTGGGACTCTTCGGTAAGAACTCTCCAGTGACATCTTGTGCCTACAGGATCATTCAAACAAGCTTGTTATCGTTAAAGAGAATGACATTATACACGATTTAGCACGTAGCGCATTGATGCGTGGAGCACTCACTTTGTTCTAGTTCGTGCTTATGTTTGATCGCAAGGATTCAGTTTCAGAAACCTTGTGAAAATGTTCTGAGCGAAGATATTGCCCACAGTGTTATCATACCAGTGGATGGAGTGAGGAATGGTATCTGCGGAGAAGCTCAACGACAATTCGCAGTGAGTCCTTGAAGCTGTCTCGCTGAAGTTATTTACCAACTCCATAGGACGTGTTGACAACCATAGGTGTTGAGCAGTTTAGAATGTAGCACGACGTCGGAACTACATACATCCTGATGGCCATCCTAGCTGGCTGGAAATACACCAGCATCAAGGATCAGCACTACAGAAGGAACTAACCGAGTCTTTCTGTCAGAATACCGGTAGAATTCACCATGAAAGTGGATAGATAGAATCACGTTGAACCAATATTATACAAACACACATGAAAGTGGTGCAGTGTGGTGGTCGACGCGAGGAATTTTCATGTTTACTTATGCGTCGAGCGGAATGCAAATGCTTTTTTTTATAGCAAGAGGCAAGCCGGGAAATTTGGGGTCACACCATGTGACAAATCGTTTTCGTTGTTGGAGAAAACATGAACGATCTGCTCAATATTTAAAACTTCGCTTTCAAAGGTGTAGCTATACTCATGCGTAGTACTGTAGTATCCACGAAATAACCTGAGTTGTTCCGCAGTTTCATGACGAAGTACCGTGTCAATAGATCACTGCGGGTTGTGGTCTCAGGACTCGAAATGGAGGAGTTGGCATGTTCTTTGCAGTTCGACCCAACCGGCTATTTTCTTCAAGCGAAGTCGTTCTGAGTCGAATTGGAACCGCATAAAAAGGAACAACTCTTTCATTTTTGTGCAATGAGACCTTACCCGAGGTAGGAGCTCTCTACATACCTAGAGAGGAATTGCCTCGCCTTTTGCGTCTCTTATTCTACTCGGGACCACTTCAATTGCATTGAGTATTGTGACGTGTCGAATTGAAAACAGAATAACTCCTCCCTCTGTGTGTAGGAGCCCCTCTCACCGCTTACTCAACCAGGGCGATCAATCAATAGAGGTGGCAGTTCGTCCTAGGACCGTGCCACGATACAATGCTCTATAAACCTTTTAAGCTCTCCTTAACATTTTTCGGGCATGTCCTGTGCGTGGTTCACAAAGAAGATGCTGATGAATTTTTTGATAAGGTACCGCATCGATAGACTACGGTGGTCTGACAGTGTGATCGAATCCGATGATTACCGCATAAGGCGGCTTCCGAAGTTTATTAGCATCGCGATATAAATAGCCTACGTATTGATCAAGCCCCTTTGTGTGTTAGCTCATCTTGATGAAGAAGTGAACATCAATGACCGGGGTTCGTCCCGCGAAATGGCCAACGGCACAAACGGTCACGCAGTTGGACGTAGCATTAGTTCTTCCTATGTGAGAACGGACGGCGATAGCACCGGCTCTGCACTCTGGGTGTAACTAGACCGCAAACGTGCTCCTACGTTTGGTGATAATATGAAACCAACCTTAACCCATTCACGACCACGCCTAATTTGGGTGGCTGCACGTTCGGACCGCGTGCAATATTGCGTCACCGTATAACGTGTCCCACCGGTGGGACACGCTGGCTTGAATAGCGTCCCACGGGTGATTGCTTTCCTTTTTTGTGTCTACATTGTAGCTATCAACGAGGGTCGGACAGTATCACAGTTTGAGCTTCCGAGACGCTTTCGTTATCAAGAAACAATTATTTGAAACCAAAACGGGGTCAACTGAGCTGCAACGGTTTTAGAAAAGGAAACGTGTTTCAAACGATAGGTTCCTACAAAGCAACCTAAAAACTAGCAATAGACGACAAAAGAAGTTATAAGGTGCTTTCGAAGTCATTTTACAGCCGTTTTTTCCTCTACTTCAGCGCACCTGATTTTATGAAAGTCTAGATATGTTGTTGCACTTGACCTACTGATGGACCACGAAGTTTTTCTTCAAGTATTGGGTAGGTCAATACATTGATCATATGTAGGTTCGAAGGTAGTTTCTTGTGACGGAGAAATCGATTTTTGAAAATGGTGGCCCACCGGTGGGACACGCGGTCCGAAGTGGTAGTCAACGCGTGTTCCACCGGTGGGACACGTGGTCGTGAATGGGTTAAATCGGATATGTTCTACCACGGCGCCCGGAGACGCAGCTACTGAGAACCAGTGGCCGTATTCATGAAACCGCTAACGCAGGAAGAGGGCGTTACTTTCCCGTGCACGCCGTAAGCCGACCAGTTTTGTGCATCCACTTTCGCAATTTCAATATTGGTGCCCCCCTCTTCGACACCTGTGAGAGCAGAGACAGGCATGAGTGGTCGCCCGCAGAGACGGAGAGGAGACGGCCGAGTGAGGAGCGACTGTGTCCCAGCCCCGCTACCCATGCATTCCGGCAGGTACAGCATAGCCAACCATAGCTGTGCGGGTAGACGGGCAGAGCGCGCGCTGCCTTCCAGTAACATGTTGATCATTTTTTTGCCACTTGAGATCGCCATAGCAGGCAGCCGCAACACTCTCCGTCTAGGTTGCTAGGAACCTTCATATTGACCCGCTAGGTAGCAGGTAGCCTTCCTGTCTACCTGCCGGGCACCTAGGAAGGTGCGGCATCGGAAACTCGTTCACGAACGGGTGGACTTTGGACCTTCCCTGGAGGTTCCCAGTGTTTCGTGATTACGGCCACAGGACGGGGCGTCATTGGAAAATTCCACACCCAACGCGGACAGTGTCTGAACATACGCAAGTACAATTACCGAACAGCCGCGTCCAACGCAGATCTTAAATCTCTTCTTTATCAGTCCAGAAAAATCAATTACGATGTCGTCTGCTTGCAGGAAACGAAAGTCAAGAATCCGTACTTGAGGAAGACTGATGAAGGAAAGCTGATAATAATGGAACAAGAGGTTACTGCAAAAAATATTGGAGAAGTCGGATTCCTCGTTCACCCAGGAGTTCAGCATACTGTCGGCTCGCACGACTCGCAAGTTTCGAGCCCACGTATAGCAGTCCTGCGGTTCAGGATGGAGCACAAGGCCTTATCTGCATCGTTAACTGTCATGCTCTCACTTATGAAGCCGAAGACGAGAAGAATAGTTTCTACTCGAAGCGGCAATCAAGAAGGAGAGAACTTATTACAACTTCGTTTTCTGGGACTTCAATGCGACTACGGTCAACGGAAGTGGTCGCAACTGGAGGCTTGGTTCACGTGGTGACGGAAATAGAAGCAGCAATGGCTATGGCGCTTTGGATCTGATTTAAAGGCAGCATACACGCTCGTAACCGTGGTTGGGATAACAATGTGGATCGAGCCGTATGGCTTCCAGCATAATGCCTACGCATTTTGAATCGTCGAAAATGACCCACAACGCCGCTGCATGAGTTAGAAGTTGGCCCCGCCCTGTACTTTCACGCCCCCTGTATTTGCCATTTTCCTCCAACGCAGGGTTTCTGGGCCATCTTCGCCGTCAGTGACGCGTTGTAATCTGGGCCATACCATTCTATTTCCGTAACTATCTCAATCACGTTTACTAGCGTGTATGCTGTATACTTGTTATCCGAAGGTAATTCCTCGGATAATGGATCGATTCGGATAATGCCATTTTAAATTTACCGGATATTGGTTCGATTCAGATAATGCGTTTTTTCAAATTTTCGGATATTGGATCGATTCAGATGATGCCATTTTTCCAATGATTCGGATACGGATATCCGTCGGATAATTTCGGATAAATTTCGGATATTATCGGAACAAACCTAAGGCAACACACAAACACACACACACATACACACATACACACGTACACACATACACAGATACACACATACACACATACACACGTACACACATACACACATATACACATACCCACATACCCACATACACACATACACACATATACACATACACACATACACACACACAGATACACACATACACACATACACAGATACACACGTACACACGTGCACACGTGCACACGTGCACACATACACTTGTACACACATACACACATACACACACACACACACACACTTTCCTACATTTAACCTAAAATGAACCGATTTTTATCCGTTTTATCCGTTTTTATCCGATTTTATCCGATTTTACGCAAATTGTATCCGTTTTATCCGGTTTTTATCCAATTTTTATCCGTTTTATCCGATTTTATCCGATTTTACGCAAATTTTATCCGTTTTATCCGGTTTTTATCCGATTTTTATCCGCTTTATCCGTTTTTATCCGATTTTATCCGAATTTTGGACCCTTCGGATAATGGTTCGATTCAGATAATGCCGATTTTAAATTTCCCGGATATTGGTTCGATTCAGATAATGCGTGTTTTCAAATTTTCGGATATCGGATTATCCGAATCTCGGATATCCGGTCGGATATCCGAAATGGAGTGATTCGGATACTAAGTATAGTATGCTGCCTTAAATCATGCAACTTATTCCATGGCAACTCGTTACTAGAAAACAGAAGACAACGAATGCGGTCATGGGAAAGTCCCAATGGAGTAACGCATACGGAGCTGGATCCCGTTCTGACAAACCGTAAGTGGAGTTTGATGGATACTAGCGTTGTGCCGTCCTTCGTCTGCGGAACCGATCATAGACTTCTTTGGGAGAAGATCCGTCCCAACAAACGAGTCTACAAAATGGATACACATCACTCCGCATCTGCTCGTTCCTTTCAAAACAATAAGACTGCAATGGACGCGGCGGTTAAGGACTATCCTTGGACTAGTAGATGATCCTACGATGGACTTTGAGAAGCTCGCTGAAGTTCTTCTCCAATGTGGAAAAGTTGTGATTGCAACTCGACAATCAGGAGAGGGAAAATAAATACCAAATCCTTAGAGCTTCTTAAGCGTCGAAGTGAAGTGAGAAGGGATCCGTCTGCAACGCATCTGGAAAAGACCGCTATCAACAAGGCTTGTCACACAGCAGTCAAGGAATTCTTCAGAGAGCATTGCAGGAACAATCCAATTGCGATCGCTGCTCAAAGAAGGAAACTGATACGTTGTCGAAACGATCTAATGGATTATCGTAACATGACGACATGACTAAAGAACAAACTGGAACGCCTAGAACTGCAAGAGAGTATACGGAACGCATCGTTTTGGGATTCTATACAGATTTTTATTGCTCAACTACGCCGTTTCCTAAACGTTCTTCTCCCGCGGAGAATCCAGGGCCACCCATTCTTTTGTCTGAGGTCGCTAGTGTCCTACGGTGGCTCAAGAAAGGAACAGCAACTGGTTCTGATGGTATTTCTGCAGATTTGCTCCGAGCGGTAGGTGAAGCCACGTGTAAAACACTTGAGGAGAATGTCATCTCCTATCTCGTAGCCCGATCGATACCAGACTGCTGAAATGCCCGACAACGGTTCTGATTTCCGGAAAGGGACACAAGGGGCAAAGTGGATCTAGCCTACGTAAGCGTTTTGGAGCTCTGGAACGCTGGAACAAAAACAACGGTACAATTAGTCAGGCTACGCACTCCAATCGGGAAAGGAGTCCGACAGGGTGACACAGTATCACCGAAGCTCTTCACGATTGCCCTACAGCATGCGATAAGCCATTTTGCTTGAAAAGAGAAAGGTTCGCACATCGACGGAAAAAAATGTTCAATCTAAGGTTCGCAGACGATATCATTCCTGTCAGTGGAAGTACTCAAAAGATGAACGAGAGGCTCAACGAACTGAATGGCGTTGACAGTGCGATTGGTTTGGTTATGAGCATGAGCAATACTCAGGCGATGGCCGACCAGTGGTGCAATGACGGACAATTCCATCTTGACGGCAACGAAGTGGACCGGGTCGATAGGTATGTCTACCTCAGACGAAGAGTTAATTTGAAGAAGGAGATCGACCGACGAAGAAGAATAGTGTGGGCAGCAATTGGCACAATTCGAGAAGTGATCAGCGAGATCAAAGATGGCAAGCTGAGGGCTCACTCGTTTGATTCCACAGTGCTTTATGCTCTGTGCTATGGCACCGAAACTTGAGCACACGCTATGAGGACCTCTGGTGCCCTGAGAAGAACGCTCAGGGCATTGGAATGATGTCTGTTGGGGAAAAATCGACGACAACGGTGGCAAGATAGACTGAGCAGCCGAAATCTACGACAGGAGTCTATTATCCGAGATGCAGTGTCCCATATTGAGTCTGCCAAGCACAGATGGGCAGGACATGTGCTGCGCCGGGTCGACGATGAGACCTTAGATGGAGTCAAGAGCCACATACTGGTACCCGCGTGAAGTCAAAAGCACTCTAGTACGAACTGCAACGCGTTGTTCGGACGCTTTCAACAAGTCGTTCAAACAAAAAGGCTGACCGTTTTGAATGGCTGTTGCCTTCTCCAGGAAAAACCGGAGCGAATATGGCCCACATCGAGAAGACCGCCGATGAAGATGGACCCTCAAGCTATCAAGGGTAAGGTATTGATCAAGCGACGTGTCCCTTGGTGCTCACCGTAAAAAGACCCAATACATCGAATTTGACGCGCAAACGACGTTCGCTCCGCGTCGATAGCTTCCTGCGCGATGGACCTTAAAGCAAGTGTGTTGCTGGTTTTCTTGAGGATTTTTTTCATTGACACAACCAGATTCTCACAACGAAAACCATAAGGTGAGCATATTTAGGACCACTTGCACTCAAACAAACGCAAAATAACTGTTGCTAACTATGCTAAAAAATTGCTGCTGCTTGTTTACAAAAAATTGGGTCCGTACGCGCGTAATCGCCCAGAGTTTACACCTTAATTCCTAGGTGACGCGACTTTCGCCTCACACTGAAAGCTGCCATCGAGTCACTCCGTGAAAACTCTGAACACCGCCCAAGAAGCAAATCATTGTTCCAATCCTCACAATACAGGGAGCGCTCAACATACTCTACGCCATGGGACGTGTGGCGGAAACATCTATCTGGGACTTTACCGGTTTGAACTTTTCTGGGGCAAACTGTGATTATTGTACTGTTGGAAACGACCTGGAGGGTTTTTGAGATCCGTATACAAGAAGATCGAACACATAAAAGTGTTTGGATCCAATAAAGATCATTCTAAATTTGTTAGACATGGTTCTTCCTGTTCAGGGTCCACCATCGTGATGCAACGCTTGATCAGCGATTCCGCTTGATGCCAAAGCAGTCCGTCGCAGATCATTCCTATTCTTTTCAATCGTGGACATGTGACGCGTTCTCCAGAGGATTTTTCAACCTCATCGCCCAAAGAATGTTTTGCTACTGAAGATTGTAGCCTCCTCCCGACTGTTGAGCGTGTATGTGGTTTCGCGTTCCAAATCGTCCTAGTAATGAAATAAGGTTTCGACAAGCAAGCTACAGTTAGCCAATCTGGTCATTTCGAATGAATTGAACCTAGAATCATTTTTGACGTAGAGTCCCAATATGCTATTCGCAGCTGCCAAGAATCACTCTAAGAAAAGTTCTAAGCATTTTTCACGGATTTTCGTACCTACTGTATCCTCCAAAAAGTACCCTTCCGACTTCACGAACTTTCGGTTGGGCGTTCATTAATACCAATTAGAGGGCTCAAAAAGCGTTGAAGAAAAATATTTCATAATTGACTTAAAATTCTTCCAGTGGGGTATTTGGTGTTCTGATCACGAATCTGAGGTTCGCTTGTCGTTTTTCCAAAGCTTTCGACTAACTTTGTTCGAAGCTGACCACCGGGAGAAAAATTTGAAGACAAAATCGACTTTTGACTATTTCCAGAATGCGACGACAGATGTGGCTCAGATCGCTTCTCTTGGGGTTATTTGGAGTGCTCAACACGAATCTGATGTCAGTTTATCGATTCTTGTCAGCTTTTCGTAGATTATGGTGGGTATACGGTAGCTTGGGCAAAGTCTCAGACTTGACTAAAAATCCCAATGTGGGGGTTATTTGTGGTGCTGAATTTGAATTCCATGTCCATTTGTTGATTTTCTAAATATTAAGGCAGTTTTTGCCTTCTAGATGGCATGTTTTCTACCGTAACCCACAGTAAAGCTCGGAATTTTGACTAGCAAACCCCAGATTCGTGTTCAGCACCACAGGTTACTCCTGCATACATGTACAAGCAGAGTCCGGAAAAAATTCAAAACACTCTAAAAGTTGCCTGACGGTGGTACCCTTACTTTTCGCGAAGCGTTGAAAACGCTCATAACTTCTTTCAAAACAAGTCTAGGCAGCTGCGATGGGCATGTTCGTACTTTTCAAAAATGTTTCCAGAGAAGTACATACATTTCATTTGGAATGGGCAGTTAGATCAAAACGAGTTTTCTTGTGAGGAGTGGGACGTTCGAAATTCAGAGCACGGAGCAGTAGCATACGTATGGATGATCCGGAGACGAGGTGTTTAGCGCGTTCAACACTCTGCGAGAAAGTAATGCTTATCAATGGATGAAGACAAAGTACAAATTTTTTGATCACTGCTACCGTTAATGGCCAGTACAGACGTCGTAGGCGGTTTGAGACTGCAACGGAAATTGTTCTTCCTGTTTGAAAAAATATTAGTTATAGAAATGTTGAACCTTCCTAACAATCCGCAACGTATTCCGATCCCTTACCAGGTCTTCTATGTGCTTATTCCCACCATAAGCGTGATTGGAAATGCTTTTATCATATATGTCACGGTGCGATCAAGGTCAGTTCCTTAAAAAGTTAAATTAAGAGCGTGGGGTTGAAATCCTTTTGTTCTCTCAGATTTCTACGGAGCCCGTGCAACGTCCTCATATCAATGATATCCCTTGGCGATATATTACACATGTTCTCTCATTATATTGCTATTATTTCATACAACCTGTAAGTTTTTACATGCATGACTTCGAATTGAATACGATCAGAACTTTTTTCCACGGTAGCGGCTTGCAATGGAGCTGACATTTGCTGGCAGAGTGGTGGATTTCAAAAATAAAAGAAACAACACGCCGCTCTGTCCATAAGCGGCTCGCAGGGTCCGGCAAGCTCACTTGTGTCGCACTATTTTTGTTACTCAGAACTACATATGTGGTTCCGTGAGCGCTCAATGCTTGAACTGTTGCGGCGCGTGCGGGCCTTCCCGCGTTTGCAAGACGAATTTATCGAAATGCCTTAGAGTTCGCGCAATTATTTCAGTCTAATGAATGGACAAGGCTGCGACGGTAGATCACCCCGCGCGAATCGCAACCGCCAACACCGCACGGCCAGCCGCCCTGTGCATGCGCCAGGCTAAATCGAAAACGGAAACCATATGTCATAGACACGACTCAGCTGAACCTTGCGATGATGATAAGAAAAGTGCCGCTATCGGGGATCTGCTCAGTGGTGAAACGCTTTTAAAGAGTTGCTCTAGTCATACTGTGAAGGGACGAAAACTTGTCGCGCGCAAGTTGTGTGATTTACGGCACATGAACAATCTTGAGAACTATGCCGCGATACTGCAGATCAGATTTTGTTGGAGATTTCAATTGCATTTCGCGATGTTTTTCCATCGTACTGACCATCTTGTGCAGATATTTTCTATTTCTATCATTTCTATGATTGGAAGCAACACATATTTTTCACCGCCTCTATTGCGGTTGGACTACGCTATGACCATCACCCGAACGCAAAGTATTAATCCGATCCGTGCGGACTTCATCACACTTGAAGGCAGCGTTCACGATGATCATCCTTGTTGACGTTCCACAGTGAATTGATAGGGGAAAAGGATACTAGGCTCCCAGTGTCGAAAGAACGGTAGAAAATGAGCCCGGAGCGGCAAATAAACGGCTGCAGACAAGCGCCTTGGTGGCCCAGACACGCCTGGTGCCCCATATCCGCCCCCTCGGAATGAACAAATGAAGACTCAGATTACAGGAATGATCAAGTGAAGGAAGTGCTGATAAGTGAGCTGATCGCTTGATTGCATTGAATGCTATCATACTTAATAGCGGTCAATTGTTCCACGCTCAAAAATCAACGTAAACAAGGGAGGGCCTAGTCTGGATCAAAAACGCGTCTTTCGTGCCCTTCTTAAGCATGCCTCGCTATATAGAGCACCAGACCTTCCGTAAGCCGTGGAGATATCGAAAGTGAAATTTATCGTTAACACTGCCTTTAACTTCTATGGAATTAGGTGTGATGCAATCGATTGTGCTACCCCTACAAATTGGTCTCAAAAGACCGTTTTGAACTATCTCAAAAAACTGAATTTGTTATTTGAGTCCCGGACTAGCTTCCCTACAGCAAAGCGAAAACCATAATCAGTATTCCGAAAAATACTTTTGCACTTTTCATCGCAATCCAGGACTTTATGTCAAGGACCTCTTCTAATGTAGCGCACTTCAGCTTCAAGCTGCGTCCGCGAAACTTTGGGTACGTTCTCAGATACGGAAATCCATATTCTGAATACAGTTTGCTTGCCCGAAAATGCACCTGTGTGGACCAGGGATGAGCGGAATTCCGGCTTACGATTTCCGATTTCCAAAAAATGGGTGCGGAAATAAAAAATGCGGAAATAGTCTCAATCTGCTTCCACTGACAGAATGGAATAAGTTGATTCTCGTCCACTCCTTTCAAGATTAGTTAAAGGCAGTTCTCACAAAAAAAACGTATTCTAGTTTTTTGTGTTTCTAAGAAGGCAAGTATAAGAAGTAAAATCTAATAGGGAAAACCTCCCACAAACTGTCAAATATCGGAGAAAAAACTGCCCAATGATACCTCTGAAATATTTGATTACGCCTGTTTGGTGTAATCCGGGGAACTGCGGTGTTTGAGCAATCCAGACGTCGGAAATGGTTTTGCGCATAAAAATTCTTGAGTAGTTTACTTTGTTTTAAGGTCCTTGTAGCGAACACTCCCCGAAAATACTATGATTAATGCACATGCTCGGATGCTAGAATCTTTTGGGATAAAATTCAGAATTTCAGCAACCCTTAATCTGGAAAGACGAACGGTGGACAACCGTGTATGACTTGAGAGGGGCAATCCAAAGGATCTGCTGGTCCACGAGATTTTCACCCTTCTGGCCGTTTGCCGTCGTACTTTCATCCTTGCTCTTCTTTAAAGGCAGTGTTCACGATGATTTTCGTTCCTGAGTTTTCCACTCAAAATAATGCGTTGGCCATCAAGGACTACCAAAATTACGAAGAAACGGAGAGAAACACAATAAAACGCCTTATTTCAGTTAGATTATTTTCTGGTCTGGACACGTTGTCCGGTTGTATGATCACGTTATCGGTGGTTATCACCGGTGAAAAATGGGGTTAATCGGAAATGGAAGCACATTTTGTTTTGCAAAACAGTATTAGTTAGGGTTAGAAGCAAAGAACTGAGCAACAGCAAAGGGAGAAATTCAAAACACGAATCCACGAAAGATTTCATTGCCACCACAAACAGCTACAGTGAGAGTAAAAAGGCGGGATGAGAGTAGAGAATTTCGTGCCCTTCTGATGCGTTTTTCTCTATTTCTCCATCATTTCAGTTCTACCCGGGGGCCAAACAATTGATTTACCCATTAATCTCAAAATTAAGGATTCTCGAGAACACTGCCTTTAAGGGACCCAACGCTTACGCTCTCGCTAAAAATGGGCAACATTTTCATTGTGAACACTGCATTTAAAGCAACTCAATTTCCATGAGATCCAGGAATGTGCCTAATTGAGATTTTATAATTAGTTAGACGTGAGTCGTTCAAAGAGCCAAAGCCTTTGTTAGTCGTTTATCCTTAGCCGTTATGAATCTAGACTTTGACAAGAAGCACTGCGAATGCGAAAATAGCCTTCAAGGGTAAGGCCGGAATCATACAGTTTACTGTGCTTCTCTGGGCCGAATTCCGGTTCGCAGTTCGCATTCCGATACGCTTTGCGGCCGCACGCGCTCGAGTCGGTCGAAATTCCAGCGCCATGGCCGACTCGATGCGGCTTTTTTTTCACAGTTTTCTCCAATTATTTAAAAGTTTCCAGTTTCCAAAACCCACCTACAGTCAACAAATCGGCGCCTGCGGCGCTCAAACCTCTTCAGACTTGGAAGCATGTGGCCGCAAAGCATGTCCAGACGCAATTGCGGACCGGAATTTGGCCCAGAGAAGCACAGTACAGCAATGTTAAAAGGACTTTTTGCGGTTGCAGTAACACACTAAAACTACGGTGAAAGACCTGGCTTCTTGCCAAATTTCATTATCGATCGACAACACAACTGATTTTCCGGGTGAGTTGCGGTTTTTCTTTTTTTCTTGCTTGTTTCGGCATTATTTTTGTTTCTGAGAGTTTGAATATTGCGAATAGGGGCTATTCTTAGTGTGTGAGGGAAATCAGCCGTTTCTTCGAGCTTCAATGTGTCTTTTTCTTCAAAATTCCGTCTTGAAATCGAAAAAAAACTGCAAAGTCCTCTCGCACACTGAGAAAAGCCCCTACTCGTAGTATTATACGGGTCAGAAACAAAAATGAAGCAGAAACAAACAGGAAAGAAAAAACCGTCACTCACCCAGAAAATCAGCTGTGCTGTCGATCGATAATGGAATCTAGCAGAGCCAGATTTTCCACCGTAGTTTTAGTGTGTGACCGCAACCGCACCACGTCCCTTTAACATTGCGGTAAACTGTGCTTCCAGCGACCAGCGACACGAGTCCGCAATCGCACCATGTCCTTTCAACATTGCGGTAGACTATAGAACTCTTCTCTGCAAATAGCATTCTAGAGTATAATTTCCAGAATAGATTTCTGAAAAATCTTCTTTGAGTTCTTGATACGACTGGGTAACAATGTGTAGAATGTTCACATAATAGTCCTGTGGCCTGGACTTCAAAGTCCTTGTTTTGAATCGAAAACGGGTTGAGGATTTTTTCCAACAGTACGTTTTCTCAGGGACCATCACAATCATCAAAGGCTCTTTGCTACAAAACCTAAATTTCATTCTCTCAGGGGGTAACGCTTTTGTTTAGCACCGAAGCGACGCCGCGCCCACTGAGTGACGTTATCTTGGGGCCAAAATGTTGATACCCTATCTTTAGAAGCCGCCTTGTTAGAAATAGTAATGACTGTAAGGCATGAATATTCTGTACGACACAGTTATGTACAGTTTTCACGGATCGCACTGATACTGTGCGTTTCCCATGGGAGGTTGGCGCAAATTCGGTGCGTGTATGTTACAACACGTGGTACCGAGTTTGGGCCAACCGTCAGTAGTGAACGCAAAAAATCAGACGATCAGTGCCGACTGTGCATATCCCGAACAACTACCAGCGATATATGGGTCAAAGTTCGTGTGTTACCTCCACTGGGTAGCGATCATAGTGAGTAATCATTTTTCAAACTCTGTATTGCTTACGGAAATCTTTCATTTCTTTAGTCTTCAGTCGTTCGACGAAACTTTAAAAAACCCGGTAGTCCTTGAATCTCAAAGTCTCCAGTCGCAATTACGCACATCACTGATGGGAACCCCATGGGACCAGAAATGATTCGTAATGGTCTAGGGTCCAGGATGGAGAACTATCAGGGGAATGATGATCTGATATTGGCTATGCTTCTCAGTCTGAGGGTCAAGAACATATTTTTCGATGTCAGCAACAAGTATGTTTTGTTCCGTTTTCCGGTTCCAAATTCCGAGTTCCGCAGTTCTTAGGCTTCGGATTTCCGCATTCCGAATCCCGAAATTTCGAAACTTGTTTCGATTTCCAATTTCTGAAATTTTAGTTTTGTTTAGACCTCCGATTTTCGAAATTTTCATTTTGTTCCGATTTCCAAGTTCCGATTTCTGAAATTCAAATTTTTTTCCCTGGTGTGGACTCAGGGCATCGAAGAATGTCCTGCTTCGGGTGTGATCACACCTTGCAAGTAGCCTAGGAAAACACACTCGTGGACGAAATTTTAAGAGGTATATGTAGTAGTGAAGAACGTTCTTCCAGACTAGTCTACTACATCTCGTTACCCAACCTTGCAAAAATTTAGGCCTCTGGTGGAATCAAGTCTGTGAAACCTTATCCTCTTTAAAATCTAGCTTAGTGCCTATCAGAATGAATGACGCTATTATTATTATTATCATTTCAGCAATTATTGTTACGACAATTATCTTTATATGATAAAACACCACTCCATACGGACAGTCTGTCTCTCACTACCCCCCCCCCCTAGTAGGAACCCATCCTGGTTATTGTTAGGAGGTCCGATGGCCCCCCACCCCACCTGACGTCGACAGATCTGACCCCCCCTGTGATGCATCACACCTTGCGCCATAGCCTGTTGGCTCTCACAACTGCGTTGTGCGTGCTCCTAGGTGGCACCCGCAAACTTTCCTCGGCGTTTGGCGCACTCCCAGCTGAATGGTTCACATTTTCTCCAGCCCTCTGCGCTTTACTTCGGTTCCACGCACTTGCCACGGCGCTCTGCGCGCTCGTAGATGGGTTCCCAAAACTTTCTCTGGCATATGGCGCGCTGACGTTTGGGTCCAGCACACTTTTCCCAGTGGTCGACGCACTTCTAGGTAGCTAACACGCCCTTTTCCCGGCGCTCTGTGTGTTCCCAGGATGGTCCCACAAACTAACACCGGCTCCCACGCACTTCCCCAGCGCTGTACGCGCTTTCATGTGAGTCCCGCAAACTTTCCCCAGCGCGCTCTCAAAGCAGTGTTCACGATAAATTTCACTTCCGATATCTCCATGGCTAACAAAAGGTCTGGTGCCCTTTTTAAAGGCAGTAGTCGCGCTCAAATAAGCTCATCTTCTTTTTTCTCTCTAAACCCTTTTCTGGGTATAGAGTAGTAGAACCTATAAGAAAAAATCGCGAAAAAAACGCTGTTCTGGGCCAAATTTGAAGCCTGAACTGTCTTGTCTTTTGATGGTGGACGAGCATACCCCAACATCATCGGCATCGATGATCTCTAATATCAAGAACATAAGCTGGCTTGAAATTGAATTTCAATCAATGAACCTTCGAATTTATGTACACTTCTAGTCAAAACATTGACTGGAGTGCTTTCTTTCATTGTTCAACTGTTTTATTAGGTAAATTTGCATTTATTTCTTCCCATGAGTGTCGATGATTTTAGACTGCTTGGCATGAGACTGTGATCTTTCTGTGCACGTGTGCACGAACTGGTAGCTCAGGGTCTCAATAACTCTAATTCTAGCCCGTTTTTCACCGCGCTACCTTCATAGTTTTTCAGCTGTTTTTGACCTAAGGTGATTTTTGTAGTTTTTTCGATAACGTTTTTCATCGTGACCACTGGCTTTAAGCAAGGCATGCTTAAAAAGAGCGCGAAAGACGCGTTTTTGAGCAAAATAGGCCCTCTCTTGTTTACGCTATTTTTTCAGCGTGGAGGAATTGACCGCTACAAGGATGATACTTATCAGCAGGCTCAGGCGTACGGTGTGACGATCACAGAGGGGGGCCGCAGCCTTAGACGCCGGGTAGGGGGGGCCGCAGGCCCCCGGTCCGTCATAATGCCAAAAATTCCCTCCTACCGTATCGAGCAGATTTTTTTTGCCGCACAAGCGGCGATTTGCAGCCATTTCGCGCGCAAAGCGCCACAAAGCCATAACTTGTTTTCAGAGTCCTACAAGTTCAATTCTGATGCCATTTTTGAACAGCTTTCAACGAGTACCAAACAATAGCGATGTGAAGTAACTGAGTTGATACCCGAATTCAATCAAAAATTGTGTATTTCCACATTAAAATCCCTCATTGTGAACTGATCAGACGGTCACCATAAGAGAAATGTGAAACGTTTCGACCTGTGGTCATTGGGAATCACGGAAAGAAATACAAGTATTGCGGCAAAAAAAATGCCAAAAAACATTTGCAGAAAATTTACTTGGTGCTGCACTTCTTCTTCAGACCTCGCAATTGAGTGTGAAATCTACTGAAAGGCTCTCTTCGTTTGGAAGAGTTTCAAAAAATGTAGCGAAGTGATGGAGGCTTGCGTTCACGGGTTCCACAATAATAGATGTACTGGCGTCATTTATTACCCTTTATGTGACATTTTCTTGCTTTCGCGCCTTGAATTATATCTTTCCCAAACCATCGTATAGCTGAGGTAGCAGGTCGAAAATTGTGAAACGGACGTCAGATTCGTCTTCAGCGCCCTGAATTACATACCTAGTCAAGATTTCACACTAATCCGAGATACTGAGCAGAGATCGGAAAATCGCTGCCTGAACTTCACGTCTGTAGAGGTCGAAAAAATTGTGGTGCGCGCGAAGCGCGCACCAGATTTGGTTTTGAATTTTCCACGCGCGCAACCCCTTTTTCGAAATCTCAGTTCGGAGTGAACGTAGGAATTAGAGCTAAATTGCGTTAAAAAGAGCGCAAAAAGTTGGCATATGTGCCCGAAAATGGTTTAGGACGGTTCACTGGTTTTCGAGTAAAAATTGAAAGACCGCGCGTTTTTGTTCTTAATCTCCTTTTTTTCAGACGGCGTTCACGATCTTGCGGGTACACTTAAAATTGAGCTAGGGAGCTCATTTTTGGACAGGAGGCTGGAAATGGATGCAGGTCGCTCCTATTCCAATTTGACTTGATACCTAAACTTTGAAGGGTACCTCAAAATCGTGGGTTTGCATACTAAATTAGCCGTAGAGCACGAAAACTGATTTTTTCTGCTACTGCTGTGGAGACCGGAGTGTGTGGGTGAATCTGCAGCCAATCAACACAGATCGTCGGAGATAAGTACTGAACTTGCCCGAATCCGTACTCATGACACGTCATCGATCGATAATCAACATTATCGATTTTCGCACTATTTGCACAAAATGCGGCTAGGAGTGGTGATTGCTGATGGGATTGGTTTTCTTGGTTGGAGAATTTTGCTCATCAGTCATTATCGATAAATACCAATCAATAATATTGATTTTTTCGCCTGTTGCACAAAGTGCCGCAATGATTTTTGATTGTTGATGGCTATAAGTCACTTGTTTGGGAAATTCTTCTCATCATGCAGGATCAAGTATTAAATTAGATTTTCTTCAATTATCGATATTATTGAGTTCTCACATAATGCACAAAATGCGGCAATGAGTGGTATTTTTATGGTTTTGGGTCATAAGTTTCAGAAATTGTACTCATACGACAATATCGTCTGTTAGATGTTTCATCATTCCGAAATGGAAAACGTTGAGCAAAATTGAAGTTAGAAAGGGAACCTTCGGGAAAAATATGTGAAATTTCTGAAAATTTAGCTTCCTGGCATAAGTAGCGATTTGGCAATGGTGGAAAAAGCTTCAAAAATATCTTGAAATATCTTAAAAAATGATTTGGCGTAAACTAGCATGGAGTAATAAAAAAGCTGGGAAATGAAGTGAAATAACCAAAAAATACGATTTGATGGTCGATCATTTCACAAGCTTCTCCGTTAAACTTATCAAAACGAAATCAAGCGCGCAACAGTAAGCCATTTTTGAAAGCTGTAATAAGGGAATCAGCAAGTTCAAACTAGGCGAACTCCATTCCATATCGTGCTTGATTTCGTTTTGATAAGTTTAACGGAGAAGCTTGTGAAATGATCGACCACCAAATCGCATTTTTGGTTATTTCACTTCATTTCCTAGCTTTTTTATATTTCCAGGCCATTTTACGCTAAATCATTTTTTAAGATATTTCAAGATATTTTTGAAGCTTTTTCCACCATTGCCAAATCGCTACTTTTGCCAGGAAGCTAAATTTTCAGAAATAATTTCTCTGGATCGAGCTGCTATAAGGTTTGTTTTAAAGAGGACCATCACGAAAAGCTGTCGGCCGAGTCCCAGGTCGATCCGACCATTTTGAGCCGATTACGGCCGGTGTGACGGCTGTAAATGTGACGGTGTGATTTGAGCCCTAAAAACAGGCCTCATCACACCGTGTGAATTTTGCGATAAAGACCTCTAGATCAGCTTTTGAAGCTTTATCAGATATACAAGTAGGAAAACTACTTGGTTAGTCCTTCCAGAGGCCAAGCAGTTGAAGATGAGTGTGTGATTCGGGGCGCTGGAAATCAGAAAACCGCTGATTGCACTTCAACTTCAGGAGAGGTTGAAAAAGATAATTTTTCTGGGTAGGGCTGTTGCAGCGTTTATTTTGGAGAGGACCATCAAAAAAAGCTGTCGGCCGAGTCCCAGGTCGATCCGACCATTTTGAGCCGATTACGGCCGGTGTGACTTGACCTATAACGTCCGTTTTTGCTGAAAACGCTCGGAGGCGTTGTTCGGAAAAGACCTCTCAAATTGTTTTGCACAAGGGGTCAAAACAAAACCTCTGTGGGAGCGGGCCGCACCTGATTCAAAGCTGGAGGAGGGGGGGGCGCACCTCTCACTGGCCGATCACACCGCTACGCCTTACCCTGCATATCAGTGCAATGAAATGATCAGCTCACTTATTGGATTTTCCTTGACTTGATCATTCCTGTAATCTGAGTCTTCATTTGTTCATTCCGAGGGAGCGGATATGGGGAACCAGGCGTGTCTGGGCCACCAAAACGCTTGTTTGCAGCCGTTATTTTGCTGGTCCTGGCCATGGATGAGCGGAGTTCCGCGTTTCGCGTTTCGAAACCCGCAGTTTCGCGCATTTTTGGCATTCCGCGTTCCGTATTCATTCCGAAAACCGCAAAAAAACGCTGCTGATTGCGAAAATATCGGGTCATCTGGGAGGAAGAAAATATCAGATACAGTTGACAGCAATGTTAAAAGGACATGGTGCGGTTGCGGACTCGCACTAAAACTACGGTAGAATCTGGCACTTTGTCAGATTTCGTCATCGATCGGCGCCACAGCCGATATTCTCGTGAGCAGAGAGACGACGGTTGGCGCCGATCGATGACGAAATCTGGCAAAGTGCCAGATTCTACCGTAATTTAGTGCGGGTCCGCAACCGCGCCATGTCCTTTTAACATTGCGGTCAACTGTAACTTCTTAATTTTTCCGCGTTTCGCGTTCCGAAACCCGCATTTCCGCGCATTTTCAGGCGTTTCGCGCCCGATTTCCGAAACCCGATAAAAAATTTTAGTTCCGAAACCCAAAAACCGATTTCCGAAATTTCATATTTTTGTTCCGCTCATCCCTGCTCCTGGCTCGTTTTCTACCGTTCTTTCGACACTGGGAGCCTAGGATCCTTCTCGCCTATCGCTTCACTGTAGAAAGTCCAGGAGGATGATCATCGTTAACGCTGCCTTTAAATGAGTTCTTGTCCCGGACTGATTTTTTCTCTCCACACTCCCACTAGGGTCCTGATGGACGAAAGGCAGAGCTACTCCAACATTGGAGATCGATTCACTCTTATCTCAATACCACTCCATTTCTCTTAAAGTGTTCACGATAATCTTCAATTTTGAGATTAGTGGCTAGATCGATTGTTTGGCCCCCGGATAAGACTGGAATGACGAAGAAATCGAGAAAAATTCCCCAGAATAGCACCAAATCCTCTACTCTGACACTTTTTTACTCTCATTGGAACTGTTCGCTGTGACAATGAAATCTTTTGTCGGCCCGTCTTTTGGAATTCTCTATTTGCTCTGTTCATTCCTTTGGACCCTAACTAATTCTGTTTTACCTAAAATCTTCCGTTTTTGATTAACACCATTTTTCACCGGTGACAACCACAGTAAACGTGTTCATCCAATCGGACAACTGGCCCAGGCCAGAGAGTATTGTCACTGAAATAAGACGTTTAAGTGCGTTTCAAGCCGTTTCTTCGTAATTTTGGTAACAATTGGTTGCCAACGCATTGTTTTGAGTGAAAAACTCCGGAACGAAATTCATCGTCAACACTGCCTTTCAGTGACCAACCAAACTTCTTGTCATTCAACTGCTCCACACGGACAAACACACGCATCGTCAGTCTCGCTCATGAAGGAAGCCGCGCTCAGGAATCGAGCGCGAAACCATTCCATCAATAGCCATCCTTCCCTCGTTTTCCCAATTTTTCCCGCCGGCTTCCCTCGATCCATCGATCGACGATACATGCAAGCATTCTCACATTTTGAAATTATTATTTTTCAATATCTTGAGACCCACAATACGGATTCCTTCGGAAGCTGAGCAGTGTGGAGAACCTTCAGTTTTACATCTTTTGGGTAAGTGCAAAATTCCAAGCTTCCTTCCGGCAACAATTTGCAGCATCAGGAGTGTGCTTCGCGCGCAAAGTAAAGGCATCGTTTACAATGGGTCTCGTTTTCGAGTTTCCCATAAATAATGGGAGCTCTAGTAGTACCCTATACAACAGCTACATTGAAGAAACCGCGGAAAAATCAATTAAAACTCCTTTTTCAGACCAAAAATACCTTAATTGACTTTTGAGAAAGAGAGAGTCGATCGTAAGAGATCGCTGTTTTGACCAACGATCTCACGATCGAATGAAGTTATTCTTACCTCCAAATAACTTGTGGAGAAGGAAAGGTTAATCGATATTTGTAGAAAAGTCATTCTCCACGTAATCGTATAGAGTATTCCATCAGCTTCTCCTCAGTTGTACTGTATCAAATGCTGATCAGCTACTTATATTATGGCTGACAGCAAATTGTGCCAGATGACTGATGGACGGCCGACCCCTTGACGGAATTTGAGACACTCGATCTGATTTATCTTCACAATAGGGCGTTTTCAACCCAACAAACTCTCCCTACGTTCTTAGGTGGGCCCAGAAAATCATTCTAACCGAAAAAAAGGTGAGTGGTTTTCAGCGCGTACGCTGCCTATAACTCCCAGACTGATTTCATCATTGCACCACTCAGACACTCGTGGCGTCCAACGGGTGGTTGACACGTCACCCTTGTGGCGTACCGGTCGCTGGGTGGTTTGACTGCAAAGGGCGGATCGACTGTCTGTCGACCGTTATGTGTCCGATCGACTGTCTGTCGACCGAGGTCCACAGACAGTCGACCACCCATCGACCGGTAGCATGGGATGACGTCACTTTGTCGTTTTCTCACATTTGTGCGCGTATTGACGTGCAAAACTTCTGACCCCGTACCAGCTGCACCGCCAACTGTTCGGCTCCGAATTTTTCGTTTCGGTTGTCCTCGTGATTCTGAGGGATTAATTTCCCATTTCTTCCACGTCCGTTTTGAAATTTTCAAGTTTTCAATTCCTTTCTATATCCTGACTAGTTATTAAAACATGAAGCTTTTCTTTCATTTATTAATTCGGTGAAGAATTTCTCCGTTTTCGTTGATTTGTTGTTTGGAAGAAATTTCCGATCCTTTCCATGACCTTTTTGAATTTTTGGAGTTTCCGAATCTTGCTTTATACTGACTCGAATTCGAAACGGAAAGTTTTTCTTTTATTTTTTGATTCGGAGTCTGAAATTTAATTTTGGTTGATTTTTTAATGGAAAATTTCCGATTTCCGATTTTTTGCACGTCCTCTTTGAATTTTGGAGTTTCCGATTCTTTCCATATCTCGACTCGATATCGGAACGGGAATTTTTTTTTCATTTCTTGATTCGTCTTTCAAATCGTCACATTTTGGTTGATTTCTTGAGAGTAAAGGAAAATTTCCGATTCCTTCCGCGTCCTTTTTTTAATTTTCAAGTTTTCGATTGCTTTCTATATCCTGACTCGCTATTAAAACATGACGTTTTTTTCATTTCTTGATTCAGCGTTGAATTTCTCATTTTTGTTGATTTGTTGTTTTTGGAAAAATTTTCAGATGTCCGATTCTTTTTTTATGATCATTTAAAGTTCGGAGTTTCCCATTCTTTCCTTATACTGACTCGAAATCGCAACGGAAAATTCTTTCATTTCTTGATTCGTCTTCCCAATCATAACAGTTTGTTTGATTTCTTGCTCATGAAGAAGAATTTCCAATACCTTCCATATCCTTTTTGAATTTCTGAGTTTCAGATTCTTTCCATAACCTGACTCGATATCGAAACAAAACTTTTTTCGCTTCTTGATTTTGCGTCGAAATTCTAATTCTGGTTGATTTCTGGATCTTGAAATAAACTTTCCGATTTCTTCCATGTCCTCTCCGATTGCTGGGATTTTCTATTTCTTTCCACATCCTGACTCGATACGAGAGCAGAAAATTTTTCCTTTTTTTAATCGGCGTCAGATTATTCTTTTTGGTTGATTTCCTGAAGGAAAAAATCGATTTTTTTTGTCTTTTTACAATGCTGGAGTTCTTGTTTTATTGCGTGGAGAAATGAGCAGTTACATGGCTTTTGTTTCTGATTTTTCATTTTGCGTTGCATTCTCATTTTTCCTGGATGCTTTTGATTACAAGTGAGACCCATTTGGAAAAACAACAGGAAATAAAATAAACTGATTGAAAACTATTCAAAACATAAGGGATCTAATTCAGACCTTCTAATTCGGACGGGTCTTGTGCGCCCGCATTCTCGCCGTTTGCCAATCATGGCAGCCTCGGCATCAGGGGTGTGCGGCAAAGGAATTTGGAATTTCGGCAAACGGCAACGGCAAACTCCGAAAATGGCCGGCAAGCGGCGAAACGGCAAAAGCTGTTCTGTGCTATGTATAATACACCCACATTTGATTACTCGTGTGGTGAACCATGCAATATCTGCCAGTTACTATGTATCTGGCGTTTAACTAGCCTTTATAGGAAGGGAAAATCCCATATATCAAAAGCTACTTAAGAGCCTCAGGTGATCAGGGAATTACAGTAGCGCTGTTTTGTGTGTGATAGTATAGGAGCCTGTATCAAATTCAACGAGGCCGTTTGATTGCGCGACCCAGCCTATTCGATCCGGGCACATGCAGCAAAGCGTAAAGCAAGCTTGAATTGCGGTTAGAGTGTGCGCCGACTCAAAGACTGTGGCCGATAACGGCACCGCAATCAGGTGGGAATGGATGGATGAATAAGCGTTGATTGGTCGACATTTTCGGAGGAAGACAGTCCATACCGCGATCACCAGCGCGCGGTTTAGGTTACGACTGGAGCCACTCACAATGTTTACTGTTATTAACAAGTAGTAGGTTCAGGGTTCCTTATTTCGCTCATCTAAAAATACGGTCAAAGTGTTTCCGTTTTAAAGCTACAGGAGTGGAGTGAGACTACCCTGAATGAATGCAGTGAACACGACAAAAGCAGCCTTGGAATTTTCACCGGGAATCAAGAGCTGAGTGGCATTTCGATCGAATACACAGAATGAGAGGAACCCAGTGACAATTCGACTGGTACATGCGACGCGCGCGACGGAAAGTCTGTGCGCCCACGTCGTCGCTAGAGAGCCGCGCACAGTGCGCTTAGCCAGCCGACTGCTCTTGGGCGTTTCCTATGCTGTGTATTCGGCCAACAACCGGCACGAGGCCCAATACAACAATAATGTCGGCTAAAAAACAAACAATAAATCACTCTATACGCCCCCAAAACATGAATGCGGTGTGCTCGCCCCACCCACTTTCCCTGTGGCTACCGAGGAAGTGGGTGGGGCGAGCAAACCACATTCAAGTTTCTTGGCCGTATATTGCAATCGATTGCTCGTTTTGAGCCGGTTTTTGACACTGTTGTTGCAATGGGCCTTGGACACTTTAATTCCAGGTGAAAATTTCGAAGACGCTCCCACCCAGGGGATTCAACCCCTTGAAAAAAATCAAAGATTTTCTCACACCCCTGTCAGAAATGCCCTTTAAAATCGTCGGATTATCCTTGTTGAAAATGGGCGGAGGCGCTCTAGACCTGATCGAATGGAGAGATTCAAAAGATGGTTGGAACGGATTACATCGTGAATAAGCTCCTAATAACGATAAATATCCATGTCAAGATCATTTCTAACATCGGCATGGATCAAGCTTAGCTTTGGGTCTGGATTGCCCTGCACAAATAACAAAGCGCCTTTATTTCGATATGTGTGAAGGCATTACAAGGATTCCCGAGTGTTTTTGCTCAAAACGGAGTTTGGATGTATATGTCGGAAGCAGGCATGTGCGAGAAACTTTGAAACCGAAAAAACCGAAAAAAAATTGTCTTTTGAAGCGTCTTGTTTTAGGTCTTTGATTGAAAAAACAAGGCAACGTAATCGAAAAGCTTCGAATAATGGCAGAATCATGTTTTCTTAGTGAAACAAAAGCATACGCAATCAACGTATCAATGTGAGCAATTTTACCCTTGTTGCAGTGTTGAATCCTGACAAAATTGCAGCGCTGAACACCCTCTAAAAGTCTTATTGTGAACTTTTTGTTCAAAACTGCGGTAGTTCTCTGAACAATCATGTCTACGTTTTTTCGAGTTTTTCATCAAAACTCTGGGCTCAAATGTCGTCCTTAACTTTACGAAAAAAACCGAATTCGTAGAAGTTGAAAATCGTGGGCAAGTCACAGATCAAAACGGAACAAACGTTGCAGAGAGATGAACATCAAGTGATCTCGTCGAGGTCAGCACTGACCAGTAGCTCAGTCTCTCGGCGCTATTGGACGTTAATGGCCGCGACGCAATCACACGCATTGAGTCGTGATGTCTACACAGGGGTTAGGTTCAACCAATTTTGCTGGACGGAACTATACATGATGCCGCTCGCCCAAGAATGTTTTCATTCGCGGTTTTTTTGGTATGGATCGATAGAGGGAGCAGAAAAAAAACGCTCAAAAACTATGGGCCTTTAAAGAGCAATTCTCGACGTCTTTCTCATGAAAATTTTGAACGAAAACGAAATTCCTGACCTTGAAGCAGTGTTCGCATTATATTTCACTTTTCATGTCTCAACCGTTTACGGAAGGTCTGGTGCCCTATACAGCAAGGCATGCTTGAAGAGAACGTGAAAACCGTGTTTTTGTGCTAAAAGAGGGCCACTTCAGCTTGCGTTGACTTTTGAGCGTGGAGGAATCGACCGCTTCGAAGGATGTTACCTAAGGGGACATTAGGCGTTTCGGTGACCTCAGAACGCCTGTTTGCATCCGTTATTTTGCCGCTCCTGGCTTTCTACGGTTTTTTCGACACTGGGAGCCTAGGATCCTTCTCGCCTATCATTTCACTGTGGAAAGTCAACGAGGATGATCATCGTGAACGCTGCCTTTAAGGGGGTCGTTTTTAAGCAGGAGGTGTCGGCTTGAAAACGTCTTTTACCCAAGTCTTGAGACCCTCTACCAAAAGAACGTGAGGGCAAGTTTCTAAGTTCCATATATGGGCTCTATCAACTTCAGCGCACCCACACTATCGTCATTTTTGCATTGCCTGAAGACATACAGGCGGCTTACTCTGTAGTCGTGTGCGGAAGAAATTTCTTAATCGAATTCTATACTTTTCATTAATTTTGAAGAAATTCAATAATCAATCAATTCTTGAGAAACGTTGGTAAAACGTGCACAGATCGATGGTAAACCTCCAGACGCATTTATGCTTCAAGTTTTACGCCTGTGCGTTATCAGGTAAACGAAAAAAGTGGCGCCAATTCAGCTATCTTGGACTTCGACCAGAGCAAAAAATGGATTTCGGCAATTTGTCTTCGCGTTTTTTTTTTCAATAATGGGTCCAAAGACTTCAGCTATGACACGTTTTCAAGCAGACACCCTCTGCTTCGAAATGACCCCATTGGCGCAGTTCTTAACGGTCACATGGGGGAACGAGAAACATTTACCGAAGCCGACTCAATGACGAGCTCTACTGTGAAAAATCGCGGACCCTTTAAGCTTCCGCTCACTATTTCTTTCAAAAACCATTCTGCGCTCCAAAACTTCGTGCAGTACGAACGAGAGGTCTGGTGAAAAGAACAGACCACTCAAGAGGATTAGCGACGGGCAAATGTGGGCTTGGCAAGGCTAGAAATTTCGTCACCATATCTAAAGCGCACCCTGTAGTAGTAAGTGAATGAAGTGTATGTGAATAAAGGGGTGTAATTGCTTTTCCCTTTCTTTGCTTGATTGCTTTTCATTCATATTTTTCCCGTTAGTGGTCACAGTATATGACTGTCAACTCGTACCATCAAATAATCAGAAGAAATATTCAAAAATTTGAAAAAATCATTCTGAAAATTTGAAAATTCTGCTCTTTGAGTATATTCGAAAAGCGAAGTTCCAGAATTCAGGTCGTACTGATCAAGTACACTTGATCTGCCACAAGTTTCCGGTGTTTACCACTCTAAACACTTCCCTTGTTAGCAAATTTTATAACGCGTGCTGCGTGTGGGTGGTGTGGGTGTGGGTGTGGGTGTGGGTGTGGGTGTGGGTGTGGGTGTGGGTGTGGGTGTGGGTGGTGTGGGTGTGGGTGGTGTGGGTGTGGGTGGTGTGGGTGTGGGTGGTGTGGGTGTTGGTGGTGTGGGTGGTGAGGTGTGGAGTGTGGGTGGTGTGGGTGTGGGTGGTGTGGGTGTGGGTGGTGTGGGTGTGGGTGGTGTGGGTGGGTGGTGTGGGTGTGGGTGGTGGTGTGGGTGTGGGTGTGGGTGGTGTGGGTGTGGGTGGTGTGGGTGTGGAGTGGTGTGGGTGTGGGTGGTGTGGGTGTGGGTGGTGTGGGTGTGGGTGGTGTGGGTGTGGGTGGTGTGGGTGTGGGTGGTGTGGGTGTGGGTGTGGGTGGGTGTGGGTGGTGTGGGTGTGGGTGGTGTGGGTGTGGGTGGGTGTGGGTGTGGGTGGTGTGGGTGTGGGTGGTGTGGGTGTGGGTGTGGGTGTGGGTGTGGGTGTGGGTGGTGTGGGTGTGGGTGTGGTGTGGGTGTGGGTGTGGGTGTGGGTGTGGGTGTGGGTGTGGGTGTGGGTGTGGGTGTGGGTGTGGGTGTGGGTGTGGGTGTGGGTGTGGGTGTGGGTGTGGGTGTGGGTGTGGGTGTGGGTGTGGGTGGTGTGTGAGTGCGATTGTGAAGACATCATTATGATCAGCGTGGAATTTTCCCAAGATGAGCAGAAAACGAAAAATCGATGTCGGGGTTAGAGTGTGCCCTCAAGGTTCAATCAATAGATATTTGCATATATGTGAATAAACATGTAGCATTTCTGATGAATTAAGTCAGTCGATCAAAAAATAACCTGGAAAAAGTTTTCGAAGTTTTTGGCTTATTTCATTATGGCACCACAAATGGACTGAACTGAGGCTTTGATAAAGCAGTAACATATTTTTGCCGGTACACTGTGCATGTTAGGTCTTACTTCTTGTTATTTCGTTTTTTGAAAACTATTCGGTAATATCCGTCATAATGTTGTCTTGTTATCTCATATTTGGGTATTGGCAGTCGTTATTTGAGATCAGGAGTTCTTATCCTACCCTCATTCTAAATTGTTAAAATGTTGATCAATGATTAGGATACAATTTCGTTTTTGTACGTGTTTTACCAGCATTTGAAAGATTTTCGCCGCAACGCGGCGGATTTGAAGAGCCAGCGGCATTCATCATCGAGGTCTACAGGTGTTCAACTGCCGGTCGACAGGTATCCATCTACCGGTGGACAAGCATCTAAGAAACGGTTGATGGGTGTCCAATAAACGGTCGACAGGTATCCAACTACCGGTGAACAGGTATCCATCTACCGGTCGACAGGTATGCCATAAACGGTCGACAGGTATCTAACTACCGGTCGACAGGTATCCAACTACCGGTCGACAGGTATCCAACTAACGGTCGACTAGTGTCCAACTACCGGTCGTCGGGTGGTCGACGGACAACTCAAGGGGAGCGACGGACAACTTGAGGGGGGTGACAGACAACTCTAGGGGAGCAGTCCCGCCCCTTTTCAGCGGTCGTGGGGAAGCACGCTGTGAGGTGATTGCTTGTCGACCACCCGTTGGACGCCACGAGTGTCTGAGCACCTGCTAGAGTGGAGATAGCCATTGACAGTTGAACAGAGAACGCTAACAAAATAAGTTCCCTGAAGTGTTTCTCCGAATTAAGGACGATTTTTCCGTGGCAATATGTGGAGAGAAGGGTGAGGGTATTCTTGATATTCTAGAAATTGTCGAAACCTTGGAATTTCCAGAGTTTCTAACATTGATGTGAACCGTTCTCCGTTTATATCACGTTACCTCTGCGATATAAGAAAAGAGGTATAAAAAACAAGAGACACTGTTAAAACTCAAAACAAGTAAGGTGAACACATAGAAATGTCATTATTACCAGCCATAATGCAGTAATGATCCCACAGTATTCGAACCATCTTTCAATTGCTTCGTAATCCAACGCCTAACCGACTGAGCCACGGTGCGCTGCTAGCTCACCCCTACTATCACATTGCAGTGATCGGTGGTTTGAATGCAACGAGCATTGTTCAGGGGATCAATTAAGAAGTCATAACTCGAGAACCTAGCTAGATTTCATCTTCAAACTTTTGAAGGAAGCTTTTCAGATGATTTCAAGGCCACTGTATAGCTCACATTTGTGCTACGTCCTCCCAATCCAACGTCCTGGTTTCTTTTCTTTTTTGATAGTTTTTGATCTACCCGTGAGGACTGAGTGAAATTTTAAAATCTCAAATTGTTTCTTTTTAACTCCTCTACAACCCTAAAAAGACCGTTTTTCAAAACTCTATTTTATGTTCGAAGTGGTCCCTTGTAAGCGAAGACATTCTCAAAACGGCGTCGCTGGTTTTGATAGAGGAGCCATTATTTGTGTACGGTTTGTCGGAAGCTGTAAGAAGCTTGTACATGGGAATTCACTCATCAATTTTTGAGGATAGTTCTAAACAATGTAGCCTGAGGGGGATTTTCTTGAAAATGTGTCTCAACATACCTTACCTTCAACAGCGCAGAACCTACTACGATCGAAGTTAGGACCACTGAAAGGCTAAGGCTAGAACGACGAGATTTTGGTGAACAGGTCATCTCGGGCCTGTTTTTCTCGTCTTCCGCAGCCATCGCAGTGTAGCAGACCATAGTACAAAGCTAGACCAATGACAAATGGAAGAGCACAGGTTTTGATCAAAGTCCGTTGGGCGTTTCTTCTCTGTTGCGATCAGAAACTCTGAAAAAGGTGTAGGGAATGGCTGCTGATTTAGGGGCGGAGGAAATGGTTGCTTTCTCGCTTATCCTGGAAAAGTCGAGATTCCGCGTTTGTCAGGGCCGGACCATAATGTCCAATTTGGCCCACGAGCGTGGACTGTGTCTTTGAGGGATGGGCGTTGAATATGCCAAAACAAAATTCCTTATTTAGGGCCGTGAAGGGTCCTTCGTCAGTTATTAGATTAGTCCAAAAGCGATTGCAGAAGGGTCGCAGAGAGCTTCTTTTCGTGTACGCGGAGTAGACGAAAAAGTTCCACCGGCTGGCCACAGTCGACCTTTTTGGCTTTTCGAGTTAAGAGGTACGGGATGTCAGTAACTGACACTGCGGAAGGTATGCTGTCTATATGTGAGCGAGGCATCTAACCCTCATGTAAATTTACGACTTTTTTCTTTCCAGCCGGAACATGTACCAGCTAAGGCTCGAAGTATGTGTTTACCTTCAATTAGTTCCAATTTTTGGTGTCAGTTTCTCAGCAATGCTGTTGCTTAATGTGGCACTTGACCGACTGCTATCTCTGAGAACATCCTAGTGAGCCAAGAGATGAAGTGTTTCTTAAATTGCCCTGTTCATTATGTAGTAAAGTGTCATTTTTAAGTAAGATGATAGCCGAAAAGTACTCCAAGCGATATATTGTGGCTCACCTCTTGATAGCAATTGCATATGGACTGATTTTCGATGTATGGATATTGCTGAAGAAGAGATCGGATCAGTAAGTTGCACTCTGTTTTGCAAAAGGGCGTCAATCACCTTAGGGGCCAGTTTTGATTTTCCTTACCCAGTTCAATGTTCTGGCCAGGTTGAGAACTTTGGAAGCGATTGGAAACCAACATGATCCCTCGTAAATTACATCGATGAAAGTAAAGTTATCAAGATATCAGAGGGCTGTAGTTATCTTGAAAAATAGAAACAGTTTTCCTCGAAACAAAGAAAGTCTGATCCTCCATTCTAAAAGCAAAAGCGTAAGCATCGTTCCAGATATTAGCACTATCGTGGTAGTTTCTACATGACGGTAACCAAAATTTTCAAGCTCGAAGATGTTCAAATAAATCTATATGTGAAACCATTTTTTATTGTTGACGTCAACTTCAGCTCTGCATCAGGCTTTATTCGACTGACGTTTCGGCGATTTCGCCTTCTTCAGAGTCTGAAAGAATCAAATCCAATTATGAAAATACGCGGTCAAATGCTGTAGCGGTAAACTCTAAAGAAATTCGCCTCCCAAAATTTCAAACTTCAAGTTCTCAAGCGATCATGGATCAACATGAGTACGGAGGGGCACTGACGGAACAGAAATTCAGCCTCGAATCAGTAGGCAGGTCTTAATTAAGGGCTGGATTTCAGGGGTTGTTTATAGGCCCTCATCCTTGCGGTTGACCTTAGGGTCTCTTGCATGGATCCAGAACGCCTCAAGAGCCTTTCGCGCACTAGTCATGGCCTCTCAAGCCTAGTATTGACTGCATCGCTGCTGCTTCTCATCGCAGCAATTTTGCACCCGCTGCTGCAGCGATGTAGCAGCGATTCAGTTCATAGTGCCTAGGCCCACGGATGATAGAAGAAATTCAATCAATCAGTGAAATTAATGGCTGGTATTCATCAATAGGAAGGACGTTTACCACGAAGCGATCACAATTGGAGCGACTTTCCATTACGCGCGATGAAAAAGTAACAGTTGTCCCTCGCATGGCCGCAGCGACCACCTGCAGTCAAAACTAGGCTTCACGCCAGTATGGGGTCGTTGGTACTTCTGCCGCCGAGCGGTTCGGCAGAAAGCATTTCTGTAATATTGATCACGCAGCGTGGCACGATCGATACTGTAGGATCGCACTTCACCGCCTTGCCCGGCGGCGGTAGTATCAACGACCCTATTTCGACTCGCATGTCAAAATCTTTCTCCTAGCGGCAATTAATTTTATGGTGCAGTGTCACTACGCAACCTTTCTATATCGTCTAAATGCTCATTTATACGCACATGCAGTTATCGAAAGGTCTCAGCGCACTTCCCATTTCAATTTTCTTATTTCAGAGTAGTTGTCTGTTTTATATCTGCCCCCATTCAAGGAACGCTGGAGAAAGTGTACCCTAGATCTATCTCAGCGCTCAATTTCCTAGTTATCGTATCTTATATCCTGTATTTGATTTGTCTGAAAAAACTCGAAATAAGTGAGTGTTCTTTGAAGAATAGTAAGACTTGAGATAATGTTGGGCCAAATTGTATATACGTTGGCCCGCGAAAATTTCGCCTCATTTGGCTGGATGAGAAACTCATGCTATTGGCGAAGATCAAAAAGTAGATCTGTGTGTTAATTTCTTATTCGCATTCGCATTTAAACACATACTATGATACTGTGATGGTGTTTTCCTAGGTGGTTTAAGAGTGGGTATGGAGGGGGGGGGGGGTTATCCTGAACAAGCTGAGATGAATCGGTGGTGGCAAACGATGCGATTTCACAGAAACCAGGATTAGCGCTAGTCTATTCTGAACATTTATATATCATTTATTTGAAAGGTGACGAGCGAGTGATGGGCAGAGTATATCGATCGCTGATTGTAACAAGCTTGGTGGTGATCCTCGGATTCAACAGCACTATGCTTGTGGTCTACATTGTAGAAGGACTTCATCTGGACTATGTCTATATGGCACTTTTATCAGGACTGTTTGTGAATACGGCATGTGCTACAAATTTTTTTGCCTATTACGCAATCAGGTTGGTCAAGATACAACCTATGAAAATACTTCAAGGATTGCATCCTTATAGGCTTAGTTTCAGCAAAGATTACCGTCGTGCTTTTGATGAATTTCTTGGAATCGCTCGACTCAAAAAAGCTATACAATCATTATACAACCACGGCTCCAGCAATAACTCAGCAGTTGTTACATTTTGAAACATTTGGAAAGCATATTTGATTACTGTTCCGTTTCAACTCTTACATCTCTGCTCATCTTGGAGTTCATTTCTTTCGACGCATGGGGAGAAAATCCTGAGATTTTTCACTGGACTTGACCGAAAATTGTGAATAGGCGACAGCAGTTCGCCTTTGAGCAGACCGATAACTTCGACTCCGGCACGGCTTACTACCTGTGTATGTACATCATGTCACCACTGTTCGCTTCGATGCAGGTTCCCATCGATTTAGCCTCATTTAGCAATCCAGAATAGGTTCCGCGCTCCTTTGTGCCCCTCATGATTGGTGAAGATTGGTGTAGTTATGTAGAAATTAATAAAAATGAAATGGCAAGGTCATTGAATTATAAAAACCGTACGGCACTCTGCCGCTCCCGTCTGAACATTTCTAAAGATGTCGTGGCAGTGACTTGGTTTGGAGCTTTATTCATGAGCATAAAATACTGCTACTAACATAAGAAAAATGGCGAAATGGGCGGGGTTGGCAGCAAAAGCGCTTTCTGCCTATAACTTGCTTTAAAGTTCTGCAATCCGAAATCTGAACTAAAAACCCATCTTCTTCTGCGCGACTTATTGATTCCAGTCATATCGGGAAAGCCTGGAAGACTTCACGGAAAAACCCGTTTTTGAGCAATGCTGCTTCATCACGCGGTAATGTTTAAATCCATGCGCGATAACTAGCGGAAAGAAACCACCGCGCGTGATTTCACTCGTTATCGCATGACAAAACAACTGCTCATAAGAGTGTTTCCTTGCGAGGTTTCCCGGACTTTAATGATATGATTGGAACGATAAGGTCGCGCTAAAGAGGATTTTTTCAGAAAACAGATTGGAGTTTTGAAAGCTAGTTATAAGAAACGCTTTTGCTGCCATCTTCGCCATCGCGCCCCTTTTTACCTATGTTAACAGTGGTTCTGTACCTTTTGATGAAAAGCAGTGTTCACAATGAATCTCACACCCGAGTTCGACCCAAAAATGGTGCTCTTATGGAGGATCGCCTACTTGTTGGCAAGAGCGTACGCGGAAGAAGAAGTCGTCTACAACTGCCGTCATCCTTCCGAAGTCAAAGGTCCTCAACTATACCTCCCAGAATTCGCTTTCCACGAGTCCTGGAGCCAATTTTCATTCACCCGAAAATGGTGTCGTTTGATCATGTGGCAACTAATAGTGAAGAAAACGTATAGAAAAACGTTTGGAACAAGCTAAATTAACGGTTTCTGCCGTTCAGGGCGTGGACGAGCTTACTGGCCCTGCTAGTTTCTGCAAGCGTTCAGCAAGCAAGCGCTAATCGCGAAGTGTGCGCGAATCGATAAGGCTGGACGCAGAGGAGTTGCTTAGCAATCTACCATCGAAAACGTGCGCGGCGCCTCAGGCTCTTCCGATTGGGGGCGGACCGGGATTAGCAGGCGCAACGGGATAACTTTCAAAGCCGCTTTCATTGAGTTCTGGCCCCTTTTTCGCTGATTTCTTTGACCCTACCCCTTCGAGCATCTGCCAACTTAGTGTTTCACGCCGAAACCTAAAGATCAAAATTTATCGTCGACACTGCCTTTTAAGGCAGTGTCGACGATAACGTATACTCATATAGTAACACCGCCCAAACCGACGGCGTTGAAAGGCCTCTCCAATCTTATTGCCGGAGCATGGCGAGCGAAAGGCTAGCCGTGTTGGTAGTGGGAGGATGTTAAAGGCAGTGTTCACGAAAATCTCCGATTTTGAGACTAATCGCTAAATCGATTGTTCGGCTCCCGGGTTAGAACTGAAATGACGAAGATTTTGAGAAAAACGCACCAGAAGGGCCCGAAGTCCTTTACTCTCGCCCCGCCTCTACTTTCACAGGAACTGTTCGTTGTGACAATGAAATTTATTGTGGTTTCGTCTTTTGCAATTGTCTGCTCTCTCTCGCTTCGTTCTTTCCTTCGGACCCTAACTTATACTGTTTTGCCTAAAGTATTTTTCCATTTTTGATTGGCCCATTTTTCACCGGTGACAACCATCGTGAACATGTTCATATAACCGGACTAGTCTAGGCCAGAGAATAATGTCACTGAAATAAGGCGTTTTAGCGTTTCTCGCCGTTTCTTCGTGATTTTGGTAATCTTTGGTGGCCAACGCCATGTTTTGAGTGAAAAAGACGGGAACGAAAATCATCGTGAACACTGCCTTCAAGAATGAAATCTCGCCAGAAATGTCGATCTGTTGGTGTGATATGAAAATGTGCCTGGCCGGAATAAGTTACGCAGGTTCATCTCGAAACGAACCACATCTATAGTCGTAGAGAGAGGCGGAAAAATTTTCCGCATTCCTCTCAGGTATGATTTTTGGAACACATCTTGGAATGTTCTCGCTCGTTCCAAGTTGAAAAACGGACCTTCTTTCTTTTGTTCGCTTGAAAAACTTTCGGAGGGACCATTCTAATTTTTTGCCCGTTGCTCAAACTTTCCAGAGTTTCCGAGAACTCACTACATAGATTGTCTGCCACTTGTTGATACTTTTGATAAATCGATTTATCGTTTCGCAAACATCATTGTTTCGTTCAGAAGCAGTTTCAATCTGGCGAATGTCGAAAAAAGTTTGAGAGTCGAACGAAACGTTTGAAAGGAATAAAGTTTGGAACTGCACGATCATTCGACTCCTGAGCAGATTAGTGTTCGCAAGGGTTTGTATTTGAACAAAAAGGTTTGAAATGTGATTACAAGATGGTTATGTAGTCCGTATACTCATATAGTAACACCGCCCAAACCGACGGCGTTGAAAGGCCTCTCCAATCTTATTGCCGGAGCATGGCGAGCGAAAGGCTAGCCGTGTTGGTAGTGGGAGGATGTTAAAGGCAGTGTTCACGATAAAAAAACCGTACTCTAGTCTTCGATGTTTTTGCGAAGGCAAGCTCACAAAGTGGGTATAGAAGGGATGAATTCTCATAAAATTTTCAAATATTGGAGCAAGAAACTACTCAAAAAAACTCGAATATCGTCAATCACTGGATGGGGGGAAGCAGCAACGCAGCTTGGCGGAAAAAAATGCGGGCGGGAAACCGGAGAGGATGGTTATCGATTGAATGACTTTGCGCCTGATTGCTGAGCGCAGCTTCCTACTTGAACACTGACGATATTTATCCTGTCTCCGAGTTAAATTTATTTCCGTTCATCTCGTGCGTCTTCGCCCGTACGCTGCGTCTCCTTCTACACACACTTTCTCGCTCTCTCTGCCCTCGCTCCGCACGAGCGCGCGAGGGAACAGAGAAAATTGGCTCGGAACCCCAGGATAGTTAAACATGTTCGCGTGTATCGCTCACTGCGGGAAAAACATCGAACCATACGTCGGAAATTCTTTTGCGCTTCAAAACTCTTGGGTAAGTGACATTATTTTCTGTTTCGTGTACCCTAAAAACTTTTCGAAAATATGATGATTTGACGGACATGCTTGGATATTAGAATTTATCGGGATACAGAGCCTTCGAAATTCGGTTACCGTTCCTTTGGTGAGACGAACACGAACTGTTCCGACACTGAGCAGGACACCTGTTATACGACGTGGGCTGAGTGACACACTCGAACGCTAACGTAGGACAGGGAGCGAGATTCTCATGCCGTAAAATAACGTGTTCGTCCGCGTTGGTTGCGAACACCACAACTCATTCCACGACAGCGCAGAAAATATGCTCCGACACTGGCAGCGGTCTCCTACGGGAGTCGGCTGGGAGTCCTAGCCCTATCAGCTATAGGACTCCTGTTTGCCTCATGTAGGAGTCCTATTTGTCTCCTGTAGGAGGCCGAACCTTGCACGGTAGTTGAACAAAATCTCATTCTGGAGGGAATTTCAAATAACGTTTGCAATAATCAAGCCAAAGCCGCCTAGTTTTTATTTTGCTCAAACTTGAAGCATGAATTTCATGCTTACCGCTGACAACGTTGTCAGCAGCAAAGATTACTTACTATCAGGGACAAAGCCCCAATAGCGATCCTCCTTCACCTATCATGAAGGAGAGAATCCGGTTCTCCAAGGAAGGCTCAACCGGGGCTGGTTTGTGGTTTAGGTGACCCAATTGAAGCTATGCGAGACGATGTCCTGTAGAAGGCCACATCGCTCTAGTTCGGTCATCCATAGTGCAAAACAGCTCCTGTAAGTGACCTCGATCGTCGTTTTCTCCCGTGGGAGACCGCTGCCAGTGTCGAAGTGTGCCATTCGGCGCGAGAAAAGCCGTCACTAAACCTTCTGTCTTATCCAAGACAAAGAGTTGAGTTGAATAAGTCAGTTATGAACCTTAAAGTTATGTAATGTAGTAAATGAACAGAAGTAATTAAGTTGGATCGCCTCTTTCAAAGTGCGTCGTTTTTCAAAGTCTGTAGATGAATGAATCACTCCTGCTCCTGTTTAGTCACACTTCAAACGGTCAGCAAGAAAATGCATCATCGAAGGAAGATGCGCATAGAAATCCATGTTCGTCATCCTCAACCAAAAATCCCTAAAAACTATATTCACATTCCGTTTAATTGCCCGTATTCACCGAAACTCAACTCGAACGGGATCGAGATAAGGAAAGTATTTCCTCTTCGCGACTCGAAGCACCAACTTCGTTGTCCAAGAAAAGACAAAAAGTCCAGTGATAATTTCTCCGCGACGAATATGTTTTCGTGCTGCCGTAAGACGTGTTGTGGTGCCCGCAACCAACTCGTACAAACGCATTATTTTACGGCATGAGAATTTCGTTTCCTGTCCGACGTTAGCGTTCGAGTGAGTGACACGATGGGTTGGTTGGACCGCAAGGTTTCCACGTACTTCCTTGCTGTTTTTCGTCGTACTTCCGTCTTCTTTTTATAGACGAAACTAAAGCTTAGGTTTCTGCGAAGACCGGACAATTTTCTCATCGGGAACACTGTCTTTAGTACGACGGTGGGACCGACGACAGGCAGTGAACTGTCGATCGAATCGCGGGCCCATGCGGAGTTCGTCGATCGGGCAGCACTAGGGCGTTGTCTCCATGTCAGATTCGTTTCAGGACGATGGCGGTCGGATCGCGGGGTGGGTAATATCCACTGGATAATGTTCGGTCCGCCATGCGCTCGCGATCCAGTCGGTATTACTGTCTGAGAAGTAAAGCTGCGTCTGCACGCCTATACTGGCAAATTTAATCTCAAATCGTTTTATTGAATATTAAACTCAAGCAATGTTTATAATGTTAGATAGCCTTTTGAGATAAGAAGATCTATATCTATATATATCTAGATCTATATATATATCTTATTTTGAGCGTCCTTTTTCGATCACTCTCTTTGAATAAGAGATTCTGATTCAAAGAGAGTGATCGAAAAAGGACGCTCAAAATAAGAGAAAGCAATTTGACCGAATCCTAACGTCGGTATTGTATAGCTGTCGACAGAGTGATTTTGCACCCAGTAACACCTTGGCCACTTACCGCTAGAGAGACACGGATTCAAGCTCCAACTCATTGAGGATTTGAAACCTACAAACTACCAGGTTGTCCAATAATTCTTGTCCAAAAATTTCACCATTTTTAAATTTTTTCAACTTTATTGAAAAACAAGTCTAATCAACAATATAATCACCACAGTTATCCGCAACAGTGGCCCATAGACTGGGCAGGTCGCCGATGCCCTTCGCCCAGAACTCCCGGGGCTGCGACTCGAAGAAGTCCGCGACGTCGGATTTGAGGTTGTCAAAGTTGGTGAATTTTTTTCCGGCCAAATGGCGCTTCAGCGGGCGGAACACGTGGTAGTCGGAGGGGGCGAGGTCCGGGAAATACGGCGGATGGGCGACCGTCTCCCAGCCGAGCGTTGCCAACTTCTGCTGAGTCTCCTTCGCCACATGGAGGCGCGCGTTGTCGTGCAGCAGGTGGACCGAGGCCCGCTTTTCTCGGATGGCGGCGGCTAGTTTCTCGAGCTGATCGGTGTAGATGAAGGCGGTGACCGTCCTGCCTTGCGGGAGCAGCTCGAAGTACAGCATGCCTTTGGTGTCCCACCGGCAGCAGAGCATGATCTTCCGCGGGTGCAGGTCGGCTTTCGGCGTCGTCGACGGCTCTTCTCCGCGCGGGATCCAGACGGCACGGCGGGCGACGTTGTCGTAGAGAACCCAGCTCTCATCCCTAGTGACCAGGTCCTCGAGAAACTCCTTGCGATGCGGACGAAGGAGGGACTGGCAGACGGCCACGCGGCCCTGCTTGTTGGCGTCCGTGAGACGGTGGGGATTCCAACGGGCCAGAACTTTGTGGTAGCCGAGTAAGTTGAATCGATTGTGGATGGTGGACTTGCTGCAGCCGAGCGTCGTCGCCAGTTCACGGGTGGTGGCTTCCGGCTTCTCCTTGATACAGCGACGGACTTCGTCATCATCCACCGTAGAAGGCCTCCCGCTGTGCTCTCTGTCCTCGAGGCTCGTATCGCCGCTCTCGAAACGATTGAACCAGCGGCTGACTGTGCGTTGGGACACTGCATCCTCCTTGCACGCTCTGCAGATGTTGGCGACCGCGGTGCCCGTGTCGTTGTCCAGCAGCCACTCGTAGTACACGAACGTACGAATTCGACCTTCGTCCATTTTAGCTTGTACTGGTAGCTAGACACAAGGCGACTGCGCCTTATATACCCCTAGCGTAGAACTTTGGAGAACCTTCTAGAAGGTTCTTACACTTGCCTGATTGTATAACACTTCTAAGAAAAATTATAGAATTTTGAAAATTTTCGGACAGGAATTATTGGACGGCCTGGTAGTTGGAAAGGCAAGCTGTTGTGCAGCTCCGTTCAAAAAATCTGCGTGGCACATACGTGCGATTTGAAAAGGACAAAGCTCAAAGTTTATCTGAGTAGTACAGAAGGAGGGGGTGTGTATACAAGTCTGTTGGTACCTGCTCGTTGGTGCCCCTGCTTCTACTGAACCCAGCAGACGTTTGAGTGTACACAGGGAACGTTCGAGCGATATAGCGTGCACAACTATATCGCGAAAGTATCCCGCACATTGCATAAAGGTGTCGCCGTCCGGCACACTAAGGCCTCTGGTCCATAACACCTTAGGATCCGTACCTAGGGAGTCATGGAGTCTTTGGCCACAAGCCACAATTTCGCCACCCTGAACTGTCGATCGCTGTCGAGTGATATCCAAAAAACTGCGCTATCCAGACTTCTGAGCTATTTCCATGCACCGTTTGCTGCTTTGCAGGAAACCCGCCTCAAGGATAGACCCGTCATCAGCGTCGGAGAGTACACCATCTACTGCGGTAACGCTGACGATAGGAGAGTGGGAGGCTGTGCAATAGCTGTAAGGAAGGATTTCAATGGTATGGTCAAGGAGTTCGGCTCAACGTCGTGTCGGAATGCATTCGTACGACTGCGGGATCACAGAGGATTCAATCTGTGGATAGTGAGTGCTCATGCGCCCACTGAAACTGCCGAAGACAATTCGAAGGATGCGTTTTATGAGGAACTCAATACGTTGCTGGCCAGGATACCTTGTAAACATGCTGTTGTCGTGGGGATTGACGCAAATGCGAAGATGGGACTTGATCAGGAATCCAAAGTACTCGGTAAATGGTTCTACCCAGTGGAGCAAACATCGGACAATGGCTACCGCCTTGTCGACTTTTGTGAACGCAGTGGTCTGATTATTGCATCGACATTCAAGAGGAATCATCGCCGCCATCAGCTTACGTGGCAGGGACCAACCCGGCTATCTCCAGAAGAGCAGCGGAAGCGGAAGATGACAACTTTGAAACTACAGCTTGACTATGTCCTGACGAGGAATATTCCAGTATCGGACATTCGAAGATCTAGAGCTGTGTGGGATGTCGCATTCGATTCGGATCACCGTCCTGTTCTGTTGAACTTCACTGCGAGGATTCATAAGAGGAAGCGAGGGGCTCAGCCTCTCCAGAGGATTGACATGACAAGTCTCAGAGATTTAGAGTGCAGAAGGAATTTCCGACAACGCGTTTCTATTCACATCAGAGTACGGACTAAGAAGAAACTTTGCGACGCGGATTCTTTTGTCAAGTGCATCCAGGACGCTTCTAAAGAGGCACTCCCGGTTGTACAGCCTAAGAAGAAGTTCGCCTACGTCTCAGAAGAAACAACATCTACCTACAACAGAGTATGTGCTCTCCGAACTGCAGGAAACTTCGTGGAGGAGAAGCGTCTGAGGAGGAAGTTGCGTCGGCAGCTTCAAAGTGACCGCGAACGAGAGTGGACGTGTAGAGCTAAGGAGTTCGAGAAGGCTTGGGAGGAGAAGAATCCGAAGAAAGCCTACACGTTGCTGCGACAGTATAGCGGGAAGATGAAGAGATGTTCTCCTGTCTTGAACACTACCAATGGAGTTGCAGTTGGTGATGCGACGCTGCCAATATGGAAGGATTACTTCAGTTCACTACTGAATCGTCCAGCGCCATCAGTACCTGAGCTCCCGCATGTTCAGAGAGCACATTACGATGTCAGTGAGGAACCGCCGACTGAGTCTGAAGTTTTGGATTGTGTCCGGAAAATGAAGAATGGAAAGGCAGGTGGAGATGACAACATCACTGCTGAAATGCTGAAAGCTCTTCCTCCGTCTGGGATTCGTGAAATGACCAACACCATCCGTGCCATATGGATGAGCGAAAGGATACCCGATTCGTGGAGACATGCGATCATCGTACCTCTTCACAAGAAGCGATCCGTCACGGATCCTAAGAACTACAGAGGAATCTCTCTACTTCGTGTCATGTACAAGGTTTTAGAACGTATCATTCTCGAGCGACTTATCAAACATCGTGAAGGAACGAACAGAGATGAGCAAGCCGGTTTTTCGACCTGCAAGATCGACCATCGACCAAGTGTTCGTCGTGAGAAGAGTAATTGAATCGTGGCAGCGGTTTTCGAAGCCATTACAGCTTGCTTTTTGGACTTTGAAGCTGCGTTCGACTCTCCTCATCGTGATCGATTGCTCAATGCTCTGCGAGCAGATGGAGTCCCGGAAAAGTATGTTCGGTTAATCGAGGACATGAACAAAGGAACAACAGCAGCAGTTCGTACACCTGTCGGATTTACGTCAGCTTTCGAGGTGAAAACAGGAGTAAGGCAAGGAGCCGTTGCAGGACCTTTTCTTTTCAACTTCGCCGCTGATGACATCATGCGTAGAGTTGCAGAACAGTTTCCTGCGGATGTGATCCTAACACCATCAGGACGCTCCCTTGTCGACCTGGAGTACGCCGACGACATTGTGTTATTCGCTGAAAACAACGCAAAACTGCAAAGGATTGTGAACCTCGTTTCGAAGTATGCCGCAGCCTATGGACTTCTTCCCGACAAATGCAAGCAGATGTGGGTCTCTCAGAGGCCTTCAACTGGAGTTTGTGTGGACGGACAACGTATCGAAATGGTGGACGATTTCTGTTATTTGGGCTGTTTGCTGAAGAACGATGGTAGTTATGCAGCGGATATTCGACAACGATGTGCGAAAGCTACGTCTGCATTCAATTCTCTAACAAGTGTTTGTGGTCTACCACCATCGCGAAGGAAGTCAAGTTGCGCGTCTACCTATCCGCTATTCGCCCTATCATGATGTACGGATCGGAGACGTGGGCAGCACCGAAAACGCAGATGGAAAGGTTGGATTGCACGGAGAGGAAGCTTTTAGGCGTTCGCTTGGATATTTCTGGCCGCGTGTATGCCATAACGAAGACCTTTACAAGGAAATCGACGCAGTACATCAACGCTTGACACGAGGGAGGTGCCAGCATCTCCTAACGCCATCTCAAGCAGCAATGGAAAGTCGACTTCGACTGCTCGGGCATATACTAAGAAGAACGCCGGATTGTCTCGTACAACACGCTTTAAAAATGCTTCCAAATCCTGTCTGGGAACGGCCACCTGGGCGTAGGCGAAAGTTCTGGACGGATGTGGTTAAAGAGGATTTAAAGTCACTCGGCATCGAAAGACAGTTCAGGCGCGATGTTTCGTTTCGCAGGAAATGGAATAGTGACAGCTGGATGGAATGTGTTCAAATCGTGGCTGAAGACCGTGAAAAATGGACACGGCTGACTACTAGGACGGCACACCTCGGTGAAGATGCGGAATGACCGCGTCAGGCGAAAGCCAACCGATTAGGTCAAAAGTAAGTCAAGTACAGAAGGAGGGCATTCAATGGTGATGAGTTTTCTCTGAGCCAACAGGGCAACTTACTGTGTTAGGCACTTGAACAGCACGGGTACTTGACAGCAGGCTGTGGAGAAAATTACATCCGCTTCTCGTGCGTGCTTCCTTGCACACAAACCTGACACAAATTGCTGCTATTTGGGTCCTGTTTGAGAAACCTGAACACGTTCACTCAACAAACCAATGTGTAGACAGGGTTCAGCACAGCTTTGCGATTAAACCCTGAAAGTTACGATACCCTCCTTTCCGGACCTCGAACTTAAGCGCCTTTCAGAGTCTGCCGGACGTTGCCGTCCGACACATTATAAGAGTGCCGCAGTGCGAGGGAAGCTGCGGTGAACAACCGTCAGTTCCGACTTTCCAGTACAAAATCTGAGGCAAAACCAACACGTCTTGACCCGTTATGACGTGCTCCGGCGTCGTGTCAATGATTTCACCGCAGTGCGACGTCGGTCGGCCGACATCGCAGTGCGGGCCTCACCGACGCCGCAGCCCTATCTTACAACGTACTTCAAATGTGATTCGTTACCGCATTTGCGGCAGTGCGTTGAGTAGTTCTTATTTTCACCCTCCGAATTTCGGCTGTGTTGATTTTGTTAATCTTTTACCAAAAATGCACTCGTCTAGGGTTCTATTGGGATTTAATTTTTTCACTTTTTGGAGGTTTTTTTTTTCGCTGAACTAAACTCCATCTTGAGAAGTTCTAATCTCGACTATTCGGCTGGCTGCGGATCTGCAGAAGCAGAATGTTACAGAGGTCCTTGCTAGCATCCAAAATCCGTCGAGAAGTGGGACAAACTCGAAAGCCAAAAAACTCTAGTCGCGATTGAGTCATCTTTGACGATTCCGTGACGAATCGGAAAATTCAGAGGGCACTCCTGACGCTTGTAGACAATCTCTGGTAGGAGCCTTTGGAGCACACAAAGAGCGAATACGAAAATGTGCAGAGTCACCTTTGTGGACCGCTTCTGAAAGGAAATTTAGACACGCGAAAATGCTTCTGAAAAACGTAGGCTCTCAGAAGCCAATCACTTCGAGCGATGGCTCGTGAGAGTACGCGCAATAAATTTGCGCCAACGCGCAGTAATGAACGCGGACTATCTGAACGATCCGTGCCGTATTTACTATTTTTGCAGATCCCCAGCCCGCAGCATAGTTTAAACTTTAAAAAACTCGAGATACATTTTCGTTCAGCGAAAGTCAGAGAAAACTCGTTAAGCTCCGAACCAAGTTGAAAAAATACTACCTACAAGCTCTGTTCTAAAATAATCCTTGAGATCCGAATACCACTGAAAATTGGTTCTGACAATTTTTTTGGCTCCTATAACCAGTGGTGGGTGGGATTTCTACAAAGAAGAAAAAATCCAGAGAAGCAGAAGGCGAGTTCATCTAATACAGCCAAAATTCGGAGGTTAAAGGCTGTGGTCACGATGAAAAACGTTATAGAAAAAACTACAAAAATCAGCTCAGATCAAAAACAGCTGAAAAACTATGAAGGTAGAGCGGTGAAAAACGGGCTAGAATTAGAGTTTTTAGGGCCCAAAGAAGCTGTTTCGTGCACACGTGCACAGCGATGACGAAAAAGATCGCCGTCTCATGCCGAGCAGTCAAAAATCATCGACATTCAGAGGACGAAATAAATGCAAATTTAATGAAGAAAAACAGTTGAACAATGAAAGCATCACTTCAGTCAATGTTTTTGACTAGATGTGCACATAAATCCAAAGCTTCATTGATTGAAATTCAATTTCAAGCCAACTGATATTCTTGATATAAGAGGTCACCGATGCCGATGATGTGGAGTGGGCTCGTCCACCATCAAAAGATAAGAAAGTTCAGGCTTCAAATTTGGCCCAAAACAGTGGTTTTTTCGCGATTTTTTCTTATAGGTCCTACTACTCGAGACCCACAAAAGGGTTTAGAGAAAAAAGACGGCAAGCATATTTGATAGCGACCACTGCCTTTAAAACTAACATCAACAGTACGCAAATTGTGGTGAGCGCGAAGCGCTCACCAGATTTGGCTTTGATTCGCCACCGCGCAACCCCCTGATCTCAGTATAAGGGTCCAGAGTAAACGTAGGAAGACCGTTCTTCCTGCATTCAATATACTTCAGTAAGCTGAATAACTGTTCAAAAAATGGTCCGGAATGGTTAACTGAGATTCGAGAAAAATTGTCAAAACCACGTGAATTTGGTCGAAAAAAGGGTTCATCTCCTTTTTTTATTCAGTTGGCGTTCACGATCTTGTTGGAACACTTATCGTTTAGCTAAGAAGCTCATTTTTCGCCAGAAAGTTGGTTATGATTGCACCTAGCTCCTGTCAAATTTTGAAGTTTGTAGCTCAATTTTTGTGGAACCTCAAAATCGAGGGTCAGGAAAGACAAAAACACGTAAACATGTTATTATAAACCATCCGACGTTTACTCATTCGTAAAAATGAATTAATGAAGTAAACACCGTTACTGATAGGCTTTTGCTCAGGATTGAACGCGTCCTGAGACGGGGCAACGCTTCAATCAATACGGCGGGATCTCGGAAGTACTTTTTGAAACGCCGCACGGTGTGACTCACAAGTGCGCCACAGAACGCCGTGGATAGTGTGCGGGACCCCAGTAGGAGTGCGCCGGACGCCGTAGAAAGTGTGCGGGTCCCAAGTGGGAGTGCGCCGGACGCCGTAGAAAGTATGCGGGACCCAAATGGGTGTGCGCAGAACGTTGTAGAAAGTTTTATGACCCAAATGAGGGTACGCGGGACGCCGTAGAAAATGTATGGGACCCAAATAGCAGTGCGCCGGACGCCGTAGATAGTGTGTGGGATCCAAATGAAAGTGCGCCGGACACCGTATAAAATGTGCGGTACCCAAGTGGAAGTGCGCCGGACCCCACGGAAAGTGTGGGGGACCCAAATGGGTGTGCGCAGAACGCCGTAAAAAGTTAGTGGGACCCAAATGAGGGTGCGCGGGACGCCCTAGAAAGTGTGTGGGATCCAAATGAGAGTGCGCAGGACACCGAAGAAAGCGTGTGGGATCCAAGTGGAAGTGCGTCGGACGCCACAGAAAGTGTGTGGGACCCGAATAAGAGTGGTCGGACGTCATAGAAAGTGTGCGGGACCCAAATGGGTGTGCGCAGTACGCCGTAGAAAGTGTATGGGACCCAAATAACAGTGCGTCGGACGCCGTAGAAAGTGTGTGGGACCCAAATACAAGCACGCCCATGCCGATTGTTTTTTCCGCAAGGCTACCGTAACCATTCTTGAACAAAACATGATAACGAACGACGATAACACACGCTGATAACATGCGAGGTATAAAAAGGCAGAGGAGCGGTATGCATTCATTCACACACCGCTCTCTTCGAGAAGCCCCTGGGAAGTGGCTGAGGAGTTCGATATTGTGCGAACATGATTGTTAGCTAATACGATGTGCTCATATCCAAGCTGACACATGAAAATTTTTTAAAGGAGGGTTACGGTAGCCCTGCGGAAAAAATGAAAAAAATGATGCTTGTGACCCAAATGGGTGTACGCAGAACGCCGTAGAAAGTGTGTGGGACCCAAATGAGAGTGCGCCGGACGCCGTAGAAAGTGTGCGGGACATCAGTGGGAGTGTGCAGGATGTCATAGGAAGTGTGCAGGACATCAGTGGGAGTGTGCACGACGTCATAGAAGGGGAGGGGGCAGGGCATCAGTGGGTTTACTTTAAATTAACACCATCAGGCATAAATCATGTTAGAAAGGGAACCTTCAGGAAAAATAAATGAAATTCCTGAAAGTTTAGGTTCCTGGCAAAAGTAAAGATTTGGCATGGCCATTTTTTCGAAAAATTAGAAATATACTCAGTTAAAAGGGGAAGGTAAAGAAAATTGAAAAAAGGTTTTGAAATATTCCTGAGAACGATTTGGCCTAGAATGATTTGATTTTCGGGAAATGTAGTGAAATAGTTGAAAGTATGATTCGGCAGTCGAGTTTGGACCAACTATTGTTGTGCAAAACGAGACATCGCATTGTATGAGCTTATCCGTAAAACATATCGAAGCAAAATCACGCGTGGTAAGGCAAGCAGTAAAAGCCCGTTTGGGAGCTGGAATCACGGCTTCACGTATTAAGTAAAGTAAAATCAACTGTTTGTTCCATATCACGCGTGATTTTGCTTTGATATGTTCTACGGATAAGCTCATATAATGCGATCTCTCGTTTTGCACAACTCGTATCAATAGTTGGTCCAAACTCGACTGCCGAATCATACTTTCAACTATTTCACTACATTTCCCGAAAATCAAATCATTCTAGGCCAAATCGTTCTCAGGAATATTTCAAAACCTTTTTTTCATTTTTCTTTACCTTCCCCTTTGAACTGAGTATATTTCTAATTTTTCGAAAAAATGGCCATGCCAAATCTTTACTTTTGCCAGGAACCTAAACTTTCAGGAATAATAAATACGTTAACGGATCAAAACCGAACCAAGCTGGGATGAGGAGGGACTAACATCGAGATCGGGAAGGGAAGAGAGGTTGTCACTTTTGGGGTTCAATCGCAACGCCGTGCTGAACCCTGCTCACATTATCGTTTGCTGAGTGAACATGTTCAGGTTCCTCGAATAGAACCCGATTAGCATTATCTTGCGTCAAGCTTCTTTGAAACGAAGCACGAACGAGAAGCGGGTGTAAGTTTCTGCACAGCCTGTTCTCTGGGTGTCACTGCACCCCAACACAAACTGTTGCCATGATGGCTTAGAAAAACTTCTTATCACTTACCTTCTGTACTACTCAGATAAACTTGAATCTTTGTCAATTTCGAATAGCACGTATGTGCCACGCAGGTTCCTTGAGCGAAGCTGCATGGTGGCTTGCCTTTTAATCTAGCTCTTAGATTGCAAACCATCAGTGACTTGAAGCGTGAACTCGTGCCTATCCAGCCAAGCGTCACCTTTGGTTTTTTTGCACTCCAAATGATCGTTGTTCCAAGAGCTGCGATTGCGGAAATGATTTGTAACAGTAACAACTCAGACAATGGGGTGGGCCGACTGCAGACGTTGACTACCAACCACGAGATGGACGAAAAACGGAGCGCGAATCGCACGCGGTCGGAACGCAAATTAGCGCGGTCGATAGGTACCGCCACGCGGTTAGTATGCCGCGCGTTTTATACGCATTACCACGCGCTTTGTACGCATTTCCACGCGAGCGGTACGAACGCTTTTCGGATTATAACAGCGGTTGGTACGCAACGCCGTGCGGTCGGTACGCATCGCCGTGCGGTCGATATCAGGGATGTGCGTAATCGAAATTTTATAATTCGCTAATTGTTAGTCGTTCAACCGGCCAAAATCCTTGTTAGTCGTCAGTCGTTAATCGTTAGTCGTTAAAAATCTAGGCTATGAAAATAAGCACAGTTTAGGCAGAAAAAAGGCTTTGTGAATAGAAAAAGGAAGGCATGACGAGATGGATATTTTCCAACATATTTATGGCCATTAAACACACAAAACATTCGTCGTTGAAGAACCTAGTTTGAACCGCTGACCTAAATAAACGATGAAAATATGAATGAAAGCCTAATTCTCGAGAGTGTGTGTCTGCCGATATGAGATCTCCCCCATGGTAACAACACGGAGAACTGTTCCAACTTTGCACTAATTCTTCTTTTTCCAGCGTCGCGAGTTGAGCGCGCGCGCGTCGTTTCGAGCTTGTTTCCATAATAGGGAGGATGTCGGTAAAAATTAGCACACAAGTCAAAGTTTCACCCACTGAGAGGTCCCAGCCCCACTTTATAGAAATCGCACATCTGGAATTTATGAATGAAAACCGGAGGACGGTACCCTCTACCATCCAATAATCGAATACAGTTCCCGTCGGTGCGCAGTGATGGCCTGCAGGCATTATCACCTATGATAGGGCTCTCTCTACAAATCTCCGCTGGAGCCGGTCAGTATCGCAACCGGTTCAGTGAACCTAGCTTTAAGTCGCGCGACCGACACGAGGTTGCATAAATACTGTGCCTTACCTTGAGCAAATTTGGGTTTGGGGCCATAATGTGAGGGATCCAAACGTGGTGTAAGTAGAAACGATAATTACTGAAAGTTTTATTCACTTTGTACCGTCCATCTCGAATAACCAACAGGGAACTACATATGTATCAATTCTGATGTAATCTTTGGGTTGGAGGGCGATGTGAAGACCTATTGATTTTCCAACGAATTCTGGGATTGCTTAAGGAAAAATTTTACATTTCGTTAGTCGTTAGTCGTAATTACGCACATCACTGGTCGATACAGTTCATCTACGCAATCGCGTTCCGTCCACAAAGGGCAAGCTGTTTGCGAAAGCATGTTGCGGCGTTTCGAGGATCCTCAGACAGGGATTTCGGACCATCCGGGCAGTTCTTGCCTTTTTTCACCGCGGCGAAACCGTCCGGGTAATCCGACATCCCTGTCTGAGGATCCTCGGAACCGAGCCGCAACACACTTACACAATAAGCGAGCACTTTGCGGACTGAACGTGATTGCGTAGATGAACTGTACGTATTGCCACGCGGTTGGTACACATTCCTACGCGGTCGATACGAACCCTTTTCAGACGTTGACGGCGGTTGGAACGCATGGAAACGCGACCGGTACACAGTGCCAAGCGGTACATATGCATTACAATATGGTCGGCACGGACGGCGATGCGGTCGATATGGATTGCGCGCGGTCGGTACGCATGGCCACGCGGTTAGTACGCATCGCCGCGCGGTCAATACGTATTGCCACCGGTCGGTACGTATGCTGGCGGAATAGTGACTTCGTGCAGTACGCATTCACAGGCTCATGTTACGCTTGCACACGCGGTTGGTAACAATGTTTTATCGAATTTTTTGGAAGTCATAAATGTGTGGTCTATCCCCTACGCTGGGAAATATACTGAACGTTTCATACTCTGTGACAATGTTCATAAGAACTTATTGATTCTGACTAATTTCTCTATTTCTTGGTCCGCGTGTACAGCCGAAATGACGAAGAAATTGAGAAAAACGCGTCTGAGATACATGGATTGTTGTACTCTCACAACACGCTCAGTGCTCGCAGTAAAAGTGTTTGTTGTGGCATGAAATGTTTGATGTACCCGTCCTCTAAAACTTTAAACTTTCTGTTAATCTGCTCTTTACTTCGTATCCCAAGTAGTAGTGTTTTGCACGACATTCTTCCAAATTCTAATGATCTCATGATTTATTGGTCGAACTCATTAGTTCTACCGGAGAGATTGACCAAACCAGAAAGTGATTCTACTGGAATGTTCGAAATCCGGCGTGGCGAGTCTGCTGCGTGCACCATTCAGCTGTATATGTTTTCTTGTGAAAACATATTATTTCAGAGGGGAAAGAAAAACAAAAAATGAAGCACCACAAGCAAACCCAAACTAGTCTACAATGCGTTCAGAAAGTATAGGGACACCCCCGAAAATCGGGGTTTCCAATAAAACTTTGTGTTTGGCGATCAATACTGTTCATCAATGAATTCAGCATCATGGAAAACCTGTGTTTGATTATTTATATAACAAATGTGAAATTTTGTAAGATTTTATCTCAACTTTTAAAATTTTTCGCCGTTCAGAAAGTATAGGGACACCCTTCGAAAATTCAGGTTTTTTAATCCAAACAAAATTTCCCGTTGCAAGTTCGCTACATAAACTCAAGATGAGTACATGTGATATCCTTATTCCTAAAATGGCTCGTGGTAGTGCTCTAACTACTGCTGAACAAGCTCAAATTCATGCGCTCAGCGTTGCCGGGTTGAGCCAACGTCGAATCGCTACCCAGCTCGGAAGATCTGTCAACTGTATCAACTAGTTCCCGCGAGATCCAGATTCCTACGGTACTGCAAAACGTACTGGACGGCCGAAGAAGATCAGCAATCAAGATTCACGGAGAATTATTCGGCTCTGCTGCAACAGCACACTGTCGCTGAACCAGATTAAGTCTGAATTATCGCTCAGTGTTTCGAATACGACAGTCTGGAACACCATAAATGGCGATAAAAACATTGTCCGACAAGTGATGAAGAAGGCCCCATCGCTATCTGCACACCATAAAGAGGCTCGACTTGAATTTGCAAAGAGGAACATGGCAACTGATTGGGCAAAGGTAAGGCAGTCTCATAAAATCCGGAAAAAATCGAGAAATGACGCAAAAAAAATTCAGGTCATCTTTTCCGACGAGAAGAAATTTAATCTTGACGGACCGGATGGTGTTCGATCCTACTGGCGAGATCTGCGCAAGGATTCATTGATTTTCAGCAGACGGAATTTCGGCGGTGGCTCGCTGATGTGTTGGGGAGCATTCAGTAGCGAAGGTGTTTTGGAATTGGCCTTCACTTCTTGTCGCACGAACTCGGAGAAATATCGAGAAACTCTTCGCACACATCTACTGCCATTTTCGCCCGGAACACGACGTCAGCGTTTCACTTTTCAGCAAGACAACGCGGCGGTACATGTGTCCAAGTCTACAAAAACTTGGTTTCTACGTCATCTAATCCGTTTGTTGGAATGGCCCGCGTGTAGTCCAGATTTTAACCCGATAGAGAATATCTGGGGCATACTTGTGCGCCAGGTTTATGCCAACAATAAGCAGTACAGAGCGGTGGATGAGCTGAAGGTCGCTATCCTGGGCCAATCTGGATGAAAACGTCATCGCCAATTTGATCAATTCTATGCCAAAGAGAATTTCTGAGATCATTGCTAATGGTGGTGCAGCTATTTCATTTTAGATTGTATGTTTCATTCTTTCTTTGTTCAATAATTTTTGTTTTTGTGTTGTGTCCCTATACTTTCTGAACGGCGAAAAAAATCTGATATTTGAAATAAATTCTTGTAAAATTGTTCAGCTGCTACAGTTGACCGCAATGTTGAAAGGACATGGTGCGGTTGCGGACTCGCACTAAAACTACGGTAGAATCTGGCACTTTGCCAGATTTCGTCATCGATCGGCACCACAGCTGATATTCTCGTGAGCAGAGAGACGACGGTTGGCACCGATCGATGACGAAATCCGGCAAAGTGCCAGATTCTACCGTAATTTAGTGCGAGTCCGCAACCGCACTATGTCCTTTTAACATTGCGGTCAACTGTATAGAAATGAACAAATAGAGGTTGTTCACCTTGTTGAATTCATTTATGAACAGTATTGATAGCCAGATAAAACATGATTTTGAAAACCTTGATTTTCGGGGGTCCCTATACTTTCTGAACGCACTGTATACAACTTATGACGGGAACCCTGCATTATAAGGAATGAAAAAAAAAACGGCGGACCAACCCACTCCTTTGGCAATAAACAAATCAAAAAGTTTGTTTGACGTTAATTGTGGTGAGCGCGAAGCGCTCACCAGATTTGGCTTTGATTCGCCATCGCGCAACCCCCTGATCTCAGTATCAGGGTCCAGAGTAAACGTAGGAAGACCGTTCTTTTTGCATTTAATATACTTCAGAAAGCTGAATAACTCTTCAAAAAATGGTCCGGAATGGTTACCTGAGATTTGAGAAAAAGTGTCAAAACCACGTCATTTTGGTCGAAAAAATGTTCATCTCCTTTTTTTTCAGTTGGCGTTCACGATCTTGTTGGAACACTTATCGTTGAGCTAGAGAGCTCATTTTTGGCCAGAAAGTTGGTTATGATTGCACCTAGCTCCTGACGAAATTTGAAGTTGGTAGCTAAATTTTTGCGGGACCTCAAAATTGGGAGTCAAGTAAGACAAAAATACGTAAACATGTTATTATAAACCATCCGACGTTTACTCATTCGTAAAAATGAACTAATGAAGCAAACACCGTTACTGATAGGCTTTTGCTCAGGATTTGACGGGGCAACGCTTCAATCGATACGGCGGGATCTCGAAAGTACTTTTTGGAACGCCGCACGGTGTGACTCAGATGTGCGCCACAGAACGCCGTAGATAGTGCGCGGGACCCAAATGAGTATGCGCAGAACGCCGTAGAAAGTGTGTGGGACCCAAATGGGTGTTCGCAGACGCCCGTAGATAGTGTGCGGGACCACAGCAGGAGTGCAAAAGACGCCATAGAAAGCGCGCGGGACCCAAATGGGTGTGCGCAGAACGCCCTAGAAAGTGTGCGGGACCCAAGTGGGAGTGCGCCTGACGCCGCAGAAAGTGTGCGGGACCCAAGTGGGAGTGCGCCGGACTCCGTAATAAGTGCGCGAGACCCAAATGAGTGTGCGCAGAACGCCGTAGAAAGTGTGTGGGACCCAAATAGGTGTTCGCAGACGCCCGTAGATAGTGTGCGGGACCACAGCAGGAGTGCAAAAGACGCCGTAGAACGTATGTGGGACCAAAGTGGGAGTGCGCCGGACGCCGTAGAAAGGGTGTGGGACCCAAATGAGAGGGCGCCGGACGCCGTAGAAAGTGTGCGGACCCAAGTGGGAGTGCGCAGGACGCCGCAGAAAGTGTGCGGGACCACCCAAGTGGGAGTGCGCCGGACGCCGTAGAAAGTGTGCGGGACCAAAGTGGGTGTGCGCCGGACGCCGTAGAAAGTGTGTGGGACCCAAATGAGAGTGCGCCGGACGCCGTAGAAAGTGTGCGGGACCCACGTGGGAGTGCGCCGGACGCCGTATAAAGTGTGCGGAACCCAAACGGGGGTGCGCAGAACGCCGTAGTAAGTGTGTGGGACCCAATTGAGAGAGCGTCGGACGCCGTAGAAAGTGTGCGGGACCCAAATAGAAGCACGCCCGTGCCGATAATTTTTTCCGCAGGGCTACCGTAATCACTCTTGAGCAAAACATGATAACGAACGATAACACACGCTCATAACACGCGGGGTATAAAAGGGCAGAGGAGCGGTATGCATTCATTCACACACCGTTCTCTTCGAGAAACCGCCGGGAAGTGGCTGAGGAGGTAGAAATTGTGCAAACACGTTTGTTGGCTATTACGATGTGCTCATATCCAAGCTGACATTCAGAAAATTTTTGAAGGAGGGTTACGGTCGCCCTGCGGAAAAATGATCGGCATGAGCGTGCTTGTGACCCGAATGGGTGTACGCAGAAAGCCGCTGAAAGTGTGTGGGATCCAAATGAGAGTGCGTTGGACAACGTAGAAAGTGCCGGACCCAAATGGGTGTGCGCAGAACGCCGTAGAAAGTGTGCAGGACATCAGTGGGAGTGTGCAAAATGTAACAGAATGTGCGCAGGACATTAGTGGGAGTGTGCAGGATGTCATAGAAAGTGTGCAGGACATCAGTGGGAGTGTGCAGCACCTCATAGAAAGTGTGTAGGACATCAGTGAAAGGGTGCAGGACATTAGTGGGAGTGTGCAGGACATCATAGAAAGTGTGCAGGACATCAGAGGGAGTGTGCAGGACATCAGTGGGCGTGTGCAGGACGTCAAAGAAAATGTGCAGGCCATCAGTGGAAGGGTGCAGGACATTAGTGGGAGTGTGCACGACATTAGTCGGAGTGTGCAGCACCTCATAGAAAGTGTGTAGGACATCAGTGAAAGGGTGCAGAGCATTATTGGGAGTGCGCAGGACATCATAAAAAGTGTGCAGGACATCAGAGGGAGTGTGCAGGACATCAGTTGGAGTGCGCAGGACGTCATGGAAGGGGGGGCAGGACATCAGTGGGTTTACTTTCATCTAACACCACCAGGCATAAATCATGTTAGAAAGGAAACCTTTAGGAAAAATAAATGAAATTCCTGAAAGTTTAGGTTCCTGGCAAAAGTAAAGATTTGGCATGGCCATTTTTTCGAAAAATTAGAAATATACTCAGTTCAAAGGGGAAGGTAAAGAAAAATGAAAAAGGTTTTGAAATATTCCTGAGAACGATTTGGCCTAGAATGATTTGATTTTCGGGAAATGTAGTGAAATAGTTGAAAGTATGATTCGGCAGTCGAGTTTGGACCAACTATTGATACGAGTTGTGCAAAACGAGAGATCGCATTATATGAGCTTATCCGTAGAACATATCAAAGCAAAATCACGCGTGATATGGAACAAACAGTTGATTTCACTTCACTTAATACGTGAAGCCGTGATTCCAGCTCCCAAACGAGCTTTTACTGCTTGCCTTACCACGCGTGATTTTGCTTCGATATGTTTTACGGATAAGCTCATACAATGCGATGTCTCGTTTTGCACAACAATAGTTGGTCCAAACTCGACTGCCGAATCATACTTTCAACTATTTCACTACATTTCCCGAAAATCAAATTATTCTAGGCCAGATCGTTCTCAGGAATATTTCAAAACCTTTTTTAATTTTTCTTTACCTTCCCCTTTTAACTGAGTATCTTTCTAATTTTTCGAAAAAATGGCCATGCCAAATCTTTACTTTTGCCAGGAACCTAAACTTTCAGGAATTTCATTTATTTTTCCTGAAGGTTCCCTTTCTAACATGATTTATGCCTGATGGTGTTAATTCAAAGTAAACCCACTGATGCCCTGCCCCCTCCCCTTCTATGACGTCGTGCACACTCCCACTGATGTCCTGCACACTTCCTATGACATCCTGCACACTCCCACTGATGTCCCGCACACTTTCTACGGCGTCCGGCGCACTCTCATTTGGGTCCCACACACTTTCTACGGCGTTCTGCGTACACCCATTTGGGTCACAAGCATCATTTTTTTTCATTTTTTCCGCAGGGCTACCGTAACCCTCCTTTAAAAATTTTTCATGTGTCAGCTTGGATATGAGCACATCGTATTAGCTAACAATCATGTTCGCACAATATCGAACTCCTCAGCCACTTCCCAGGGGCTTCTCGAAGAGAGCGGTGTGTGAATGAATGCATACCGCTCCTCTGCCTTTTTATACCTCGCATGTTATCAGCGTGTGTTATCGTCGTTCGTTATCATGTTTTGTTCAAGAATGGTTACGGTAGCCTTGCGGAAAAAACAATCGGCATGGGCGTGCTTGTATTTGGGTCCCACACACTTTCTACGGCGTCCGACGCACTGTTATTTGGGTCCCATACACTTTCTACGGCGTACTGCGCACACCCATTTCGGTCCCGCACACTTTCTATGACGTCCGACACACTTCCACTTGGGTCCCACACGCTTTCTTCGTTGTCCTGCGCACTCTCATTTGGATCCCACACACTTTCTAGGGCGTCCCGCGCACCCTCATTTGGGTCCCACTAACTTTTTACGGCGTTCTGCGCACACCCATTTGGGTCCCGCATACTTTCTACGGCGTCCGGCGCACTCCCACTTGGGACCCGCACACTTTCTACGGCGTCCGGCGCACTCCTACTGGGGTCCCGCACACTATCCACGGCGTTCTGTGGCGCACTTGTGAGTCACACCGTGCGGCGTTTCAAAAAGTACTTCCGAGATCCCGCCGTATTGATTGAAGCGTTGCCCCGTCTCAGGGCGCGTTCAATCCTGAGCAAAAGCCTATCAGTAACGGTGTTTACTTCATTAGTTCATTTTTACGAATGAGTAAACGTCGGATGGTTTATAATAACATGTTTACGTGTTTTTGTCTTTCCTGACCCTCGATTTTGAGGTTCCACAAAAATTGAGCTACAAACTTCAAAATTTGACAGGAGCTAGGTGCAATCATAACCAACTTTCTGGCGAAAAATCAGCTTCTTAGCTCAACGATAAGTGTTCCAACAAGATCGTGAACGCCAACTGAATAAAAAAAAGGAGATGAACCCTTTTTTCGACTAAATTCACGTGGTTTTGACAATTTTTCTCGAATCTCAGTTAACCATTCCGGACCATTTTCTGAACAGTTATCCAGCTTACTGAAGTATATTGGATGCAAGAAGAACGGTCTTCCTACGTTTACTCTGAACCCTGATACTGAGATCAGGCGGTTGCGCGATGGCGAATCAAAGCCAAATCTGGTGAGCGCTTCGCGCTCACCACAATACGTCCGTGGATGTTTATGTTTTTGTTAAGCAGATTTTGATAAGCTCAGACTTTCAACAAATATAAAACTGGTTTATGGAAGTTAGTGAATCAAAATGACTGAGCGGTTGTATTGAGTGACGAACAGAGACGATGCGGAAGTGGAGCTGCTGCTTGTTTCTTCAGACTGGCGAGGAAGTGTCTCCAGAGTTTCGCGTACTCCTCAAAACGCGTTGCACGCTTCTCAAGATACATGATTTCCTATCTGTTTTCTTCGCTACACAAAGGCTAAGATTTGGCATGAACAATGACAAAATCTCGCAGTTTCAGTTCTACTTTCTTCATGACGTCCTGCTCACTTCCACTGCGGCCCTGCTAACTTTCTATGACGTCCTGCACATTCCCACCTGGGTCCTGTACACATTTCACGACAAACTGCACACCCCTACTGGGGTACTGCACCCATTCCATGACGTCCTGCACATTCTTACTAGGGACCTGCGCATTTTCTATGATGTCCTGCACACTCCCACTGGGGTCCTGCACACTTTCTAATACGTCCTGCACACTCCCATTTGAGTCCTGCACACTCCCACTGGAGTCCCGCACACTTACTAATACGTCCTGCACACTCCCATTTGGGCCCTGCACACTCCCACTGGGGTCCTGCACACTTCCACTGGGGTCCTGCACACTTTCTACGACATCTTGCACACACCCATTTGGGTCCTGCACACTCCCACTGGGGTCCTGCACACTTTCTATGACTTCCTGCACACTCCCATTCGGGTCCTGCACACTCCCACTGGGGTCCTGCACACTTTCTACGACATCTTGCACACACCCATTTGGGTCCTGCACACTCCCACTGGGGTCCTGCACACTTTCTAATACGTCCTGCACACTCCCATTTGGGTCCTGCATACTCCCACTGGGGTCCTGCACACTTACTAATACGTCCTGCACACTCCCATTTGGGCCCTGCACACTCCCACTGGGGTCCTGCACACTTTCTATGGCGTCCTTCACACTCCCATTTGGGTCCTGCACAGTCCCGCTGGGGTCCTGCACATTTTCTATGACGTCCTGCACACTCCCTTTTGGGTCCTGCACACTCTCACAGGGGTCCTGCACACTTTCCATGACGTCCTGCACACTCCCGTTTCGGTCCTGCACACTCACGCAGGGGTCCTGCAAACCTTGTACGACGTTCTGCACACTCCCACTGTGGTCCTGCACACTTTTTATGACGTCCTGCGCACTCTCACCGGGATCCTGCACACTTTTTTTGACGTCCTGTACACTCCTATTCGGGTCCTGCACACTTTCTATGAAGTCCTACACACTCCCACTGGGGTCCTGCACACTTTCTATGACGTCCTGTACACTCCTATATGGGTCCTGCACACTCCCACTGAGGTCCTGCACACTATCGATAACGTCCTGCACACTCCTCAAACCCTGGCGGTTCTGAACGGCGCCATTACTAAATACCTGTCGCCTTGATTAGAGCTTAGAATTTCTAGCGCTAGACGACTCACAGAAGTTTTCATGACCGAAGGCCAAAAGTGCGCCCCACGGACAAACTCGGTTGCCCCGAGGCGCGGAATCGGAGATTAAGACTGATTTTTTGGTAATCGATGAGTGTCCCACCTACCCGAATGTTGGTACCATTTCATCCCTGTTTTGATCGGCCATTCCGGAGATCCGCGGCAAAACGCAATTACACACACACACGCATACATACATACATACATACATACATACATACATACATACATACATACATACATACAAACATCGGGACATAACTGCCTTAAGTATAAGGATAAACAAGAAAATAAATAGTTACGATTTTGAGAAATAAACAAAATTCTGGTTCAATGAATGTTTATATGGGTAATAATAAGTTGGTACTCTTTCGGAATAGACGACCCACTAGAGAAATTTCATGAGATATGTGCATCCCACTAGAGCCGTCGAATGATTTAGTCTTTTTCAAACACACTGAACTGTCTGACGTGACCAACCGAGCTGTCGATCAAGCCCAAACAATTGCTAATTTCATTGTATTTATCAGTGGGTCGTCTATTCCGAAAGAGCACCAATAAGTTAAATAATAGTTAACCACTTCGACAAGCAATGAGAATAGAAAAAACTCACTCTGATTGTAGACAGAGATCGAATAGGAGCAGAGAATATGTAATAAGAAATATTAACAAGCATAAGAAGAAGGAGAACACTGGAAATGGTAGTCATTGGGGAAAACCTATGATTATGACGACGAATTATTCGCGTTGCATCGATTGACCGGCACCTGACTGCCACCCACGAACGGCCAGCTACAACACAGTGTTCCTTCGCACCGCAGCGCATTCACGGAACGCATCCCAAATTGCTGCCGGACGTAGTGCGAGTTGTGGGGAAGTAGAGGGTAAGTAAGTAAGCAAATAAGTGAGTAAGTAAATAAGTAAGTAGGTAAAAAATAAGTAAGTAAGTAAGTAAATACTATTGTTCTCGGGGTCAAATTCCGGTCCGCATTTGCGGACTACAGCCTTTGCATCATGTGACACGTTAACATCGTGCTGGGATCACTTGGTCCCGGCACGATTGACCTATCTCCGGCACAATTGGCACGTGTCGCACGATGCAACAGCCGTTATCCGCATGGGCTGAACGGAATTTGACTCAGAGAACTATAGGAAGTAAGTATGAAGGTATAGTGCAGTCCACCAAGAGTGTCTCATTTGCTTATCAATGAGAAGCGGTCGATTGGAGATCAATGAACATGAAACTCGTTGCAGCACAACCGCTCTCGCTCAATCGGTATCGAGCGTGCTGGTATGGGATTCATGCTCATTGATCCCCTGCCGACCGCTTCTTATTTATAAGTAAATGAGACTCTCTTGGTGGACTCCACTATAAATAAGTAACAAAGGAAGTTGGTAAGTAAGTAATTAAGTAGTGAAGTTAGTAAATAAGTAAGTGAGTAAGTAAGTAAGCGAGAAAGTAAGTGAGTAAGTAAGTAAGTAAAGTAATCTATTCATTTTTTTACCGGTTTGTTGACTTCGGTGGAATAAAAATAATTTAAATTGTCTATAGATGATAGCTATCCCTTTTTTATCCTGAATGGAGTCCAAAACCACTAATACATAACGTTAATGTGCTCTGATATGTAATGACCTCTGCTTCAATAATTCCGGTAAAGTCGGCCGTTGATGAAGCTTAATTGTGCAGAAATCACCCTGTGTAATCGAGATTCATCAACTATTCCATATCCTTTGTCCCGAAGATCCGGAATCGGGAGGAAAACCCGTGGCACGCAATTAAATTCCCAGTCCAAGTCTGCAGAAGGCCGGAATAGGCCGTTCTCTCCCCTCGCGAGTGATCCTGAGTGGTCCTCTCCCTTCCGTAGTGATCCTACGCCTTCTCGCACCGTCCGTATTGCTCGGTCATATGCCAATTGATTGTGCAGTTCCGTTCGAGTACACTGCTTCCGGCTCTGTAAGGCCACATTGAAGGAATTTGCCATCTTAGGAAGCAATGCGTTCAACACGTATCGACCGGGATGGCCACAGCTAGATCAGAGGCCGGATTCATTATAGCACTTTCCACGGTAAGTTACCCCCCTTTCATACTTCGAAAACAACGAAAAAAATCGCAGAATTCTGCGAAAAAAATCGCTGAGATCCGCGATTTTTTCCGCTGATATTACGGATTTCCTTAGAAGCAGGCTAATCGTGCCGGGACCTCAAGCTTTTTTTGAAGTAGTGGTTAGAGACGCAGAGGAAGCGGTCGATAAATTTGGCGTCTTTTTAAACTGTTGCCATTGCCTTGTTTTCTTTTCCATTTGTATGTTATTGCCTCTAATTTTTGGAAATCATAAATTAACTTCTTTATGAAGGGTTTTGCGGATTGGATTATTTCATATATACACAGTTTGCGGCTGAACCGTTCCCAGGAGATTCGTTTCCCTTCCAGGATTCGTTGTTGAGCTGGCGTTGTCCATCTTTGTGGAGCCTTCCAGTGGACAGAAACCAGATATTGTTGTGGATAGGTGCCGCAATTGTGAAGATGAAAAAGGGCGGAGATGATCTTTTCCGTGATGATCACTGAAGGTTAGTTGCAGCGATGATCACCCGTATTCGACTCTGTTTCATGAAAACATTGTTTTAGGAAATGAAGAAGTCGTGCCTGCTGCGACGGATCTTGTAGAGTTGACGGATACCGACTCCCGTGAGTTCATTGATTACCTAACCACATGTGCCAAACGATCTGGATATATTTAGGTCCGTGGCTTGCTTCCTCAAGAAAAACAACATTTAAATCTCACCCGCGGCTGGCGCGGGTGGTTTAGATCTCACTGACGGCTGGCTGGTAATTGCCAGCCGCCGATGAGATTTAAACTGCCCGCGTCAGCCGCGATTTAGATTTAAATGCTTTTTTCTTGAAGAAGCAAGCCACGGACCTATCCATACTGTGCTTACCTGGGTCAAATTCCTGTCCGCATTTGCGTCTCGACACGCTTTGCGGCAGCACGCGCCCAAGTCAGTCGAGTTTCCAGCGCCAAAGCCGACTCGATATGGCTTTTTATACCTTTTCCTCTAATATTTAGTTTCTAGTTTTTAAAACCCACCTATTCAATTCAATTCAATAGCTTTATCTGGCGACACTGATGAGGTTAAACTGATGGGCCGATAGTTCGAAACCTGAACAGCTGGTGCCTTTTTCAGATCTCGAAAATCAGACCTAGAGTCAAGAGATGGGCGGCTGCGGACAGGGTTGAGCAGGGTCGCGATTTGGCGCAACGGGGGGTCGTAAAAAATTCGGATTTTTTATTGGAAAAAGCATGAAAATCAGGGGGGGGGGGGGGCTCGTACGATCCGACACCCACAAATTTGAACCTTTTCTAACTTTTTCACTCTCAAAAAGCTAAAGGAATTCTTTTGTTCCGGGAGGGGTCGCAAAGTTCGGAACTTTTAAAAAAAATCTGGTCAACGGAGAGAGGTCGTAGCTCCTCCGTAAGTTGGCGCAATGGCCTGCTCATTCCTGGCTGCGGCGCTGGAAACTCTTCTGACTCGAAAGCGCGCGGCCGCAAAGCGTGTCGAAACGCAATTGCGGAACGGAATTTTATCCAGAGAAGCACAGTATAGCGCGCGTCGATAGTCTAAGATTACCCATATTTTGCAGTTTCATGTACAATACGACCATATGGCTGGAATGCAAGGTTAATGTAAGGCTCTGCTCAAGAAATAAGCAGGGTACGGCCTGTGGCGTGGATATCCATAGAGAGGCCTGAGCTGCGCAGTGGTGGAAAGGGGGGGTGTATGAGCTCCGCTTGGGGCGGCGGCCAGATGGTACGTCGCGCGAGGTGGAGGGCATGCGTTGCGTGTCGCGCGAGGTGGAGGGCATGCGTTGCGTGTCGCGCGAGGTGGAGAGCATGCGTTGCCGCTTGGGGCGGCGGCCAGATGGTACGTCGCGCGAGGTGGAGAGCATGCATTCAACGAGATGTTTAGAAAGTCGCCCACTACTCATATGATAGTATCAGTGCAAGAAGTTGGAGCGAGCTTCTACCGGTGACTTGGGTAGAACTTCTTTTGCCGCCTGAATTAGGCGACTGTGATAGGTTCCAATTACGAGCGCCAAGAATTCTCCATTTCTAGATTATATACGATAAGATATAATGTCCTACCACCCATTGACGGTTCTTAAAGTAGAATGCTGTCACTTTATTTGTGTTAACTCTATGATAGGAGACGGTGGTATGCCGCGACGCAGCACTCGTCGTGTCTCCTCGCCGCCTGCGGCGTGCCACCCCTCCGCTTGGACACCAAATGGACTATTTCGAATGAGATTATACACCGCTTAAATTCAGTTCTTCACGAAGAATTCTATTACACTGTTCTTCTTTAAATTTGAATAAATTGTCCCACCAAATAACGCTCATGGCAGGTCCGGGAGACCCTTCAAAAATTTCACGAATAAGCGCTTCTGGGGGGGGGGTCTGAAAAAATCGCCAAATTTTTGCTCCTGTAGGGATGGGGTTTGAGTAAAATTGGTCTTGTCCACACCTCGTGCTGTACCCTGGAAATAAGTCTCCTTGATAGGGATCAACGAAATCCAGCGAAATCAGTGCCATTTGACATGTTTACAAAGATCTAAGAGTTTTGTATCTGTTGCTGTTTTTATGGGGGAGTAGGCTTTGCTCAACCGCGCGTTCTGCGTCGCGCGCGGCGGAAAGGGCTCCGATGCGACATTCCAGCATTTGAGTGAAATCAAGTAAACTGGCATGTTCTGTAGCATTATTTAATTTGGTGTGATCATTTTATGGGCTCCATAGCATTGCTCACCCGCATGTGTACTCGTCACGGTCCGGTGAGTGTCGGGCGCGCGGCGAACGCTGAAAACACCCCAACGTTTAGAAGGGTTCTCAGCGCTCCATACGAGTAAATGACTATCGATTATGACAAGAAATAAACGTGGGAAAGCTAATAATGCTGTAGAAGATGCCAGATTGTCTGATTTCATCTTAGAGTGGGATGACGTGTCTCCTCCTACCTCGTCTCGCGCGACGCTCACCGACCGCGCCGCAGAACGCACCGGTGAGCAATGTCCGCCCCCCCCGTTTTATGTCACTATGGTAACATGGTAACCGTTTCGCCGTCTATGGTGCTGATTACTCTTCCGGGTTCGGCATGCACGTACGCGGCGGGTTAGGTTGGGGTTAGGAAGGGTTTGAAGCGTCGGCGCGTTTGATGATAGCAGCACGAGGGCTAGAAAAAAAACCCTACTTAGGAGGGTGGGGCAGCCGGAACCCCGTTGAGACCCCAACTATTGATTATCTCCAGCACTCGCACAGCAATGATCAAACGCGCCGACGCCCCAAACCCTGCCTGACCCCAACCTAACCCGCCACGTACGTGCATGCCGCCCCCGGCTTTTTGCGTTCGACGCGCGAAACTCACCGACCCGGAGGGGGTCGTTTATACTTCCGCCGCCGTTTTTACTTCCCGTTATCAACATCATAGTCTTAACTGAAAATTATAATTGGGGCAAACAATTCCCGGCGTCGAGTTTGATAAGCATCAGGTTGTTTTAAATTTTTCCGTTTCTGTTTTGATAATCACTAATTGCAATTAAGTCTAACTAATGACGAACCCCCACTACCCAAACCACGAAGTTCAAAAGTTCTACGTCAGTAGCGTTGCCCGAAGGAGCAGTATCCACGTAACCCTCAGTCAGACTCCAAGAGAAAGACCCTTTCTAGCTGGCATGCTGCCATCCAGAGGTCCTCTGGCAACTGTCGCAAGTCTTCCGTGAAATTTTTAACTCTTAAAGTTTCAGAAAAAAAAACTGTATTAGAAAAGAATTCCGAATTCTTTTCTACTACAGGTTTGAAGAAAGAAAGATTTTGATGTAATTTTGGTCACCTAATTGGGTCGGAGCTCTCACGAGTCCTCTCTACTGCACGTAACATCCTACCCCATCACGGTGATACGGCAGTGGCCGCTTGCGCCAGGACCCAGCGCGGCTACGCCCCTCCCATTTATGACCAACATTCTCAGGATTTTTCGCGATCCTTCATTTATTAAATTATGATTTCTGAGCCAATAAGCGTTCCTCGCACCCAAATTTCAATTATATGCAGAAAAAACTGTCATCCCCTTACCATATTTGGTGTCGCAATACGACCCCGCTTGGTCCTGTTCAAGAGTGACGGCCTAGTCATAGGCAGCTCGATCAGCTCCTCGCGACATGCATTAGTTTTTTCTTATATAAAAAAAGAATCACTCGGTTGACTATCTTTGGAAAGTAGACGACTCGTGCTGCGACGCGACTGCTCTCGCTGTCTACAACTGGGCTATCACCGTCTGACATGATGGTAACTCGCTGTACAACAGAGAGTGTCACTCTACAACTTTACAAAAAAAGGTGAAAGATCGGTGCAATGAAAGAACTTGCAGAGAAGCTCGTAAATAGCTTTTGGTAAAAGATCTGACAATGAGACTCTTTCATTTCAGGTCTTCTGTGTGTTCTCCTCATTGCCACCGCCCTCTGTTTCCGCTCCGAACTTGGCGTAATTTCTGCTGTGACTTGGTGTGCCCTGTGGACCAGTAGCGGATCGCTTCACCTCTGGTGTTACAATCAGTCCCGTGCATTAGTATGAAGGAACAACCAATTCTGTTTGAGTGAGTGCTAGAACTGTTATTATATTCAGACCATATAACGTCGATAATTCAAACGACGTAGTGTAAAATGTCTAGGAAGCCTGTCGTCAATAAGAAGTTGTGGCGCCGGCATCTTCGCAGACTCATTTGCTGTTCGCATCGCATTCGGTTCCATCAGCAGTGGCTATAGCAGTTGGGTCGATCCGGAAGGACGGATTCCACGTGATTCGAAGCCGGCAATCAGCAGGAGTGTATGTGAATATACTTTGCATGCTATAGTGGTGCAGACGCTGCGTTTTTTCTTTGACAACAGCAATTGTTGTTCCGTCGCTGTACAAATAACTGTGATCAAGGCTCGTGTTTTTCTTTTGTTTGTAAGCTTAAGCTACACGATTGTTTACGATGTATTGAGTGAGCACTATAAAATGAAAAATTTTATTCCTACAGAAACACGCGGCTCAGAAAGAGCACTGTTTAACTTTCCTTTGAAGAGATTGGGTTTGAAACGGTTGAAGTAGTATAAATGCGTCCTTTGTGTACGACTGATTTTCGAAACCTCTCGCAGGACCATAAGTGATTTATGGATCACCTAAATATTCCAGTCACGTGGAGAGGCCAATAGTTTTCTAGTGATCAAGGTGATGGATCGTTGGCCAAAATTGCATCTAGTGAAATGGATGCACCTGTCCTGTCAACTGGAGAGACTGAACAGTAAATTGGTGATGTCATTTAGTAGTCTACATTTCAACACTAGAATTGATTATGTGAAATTCACCCACTCCAATAATGGCTGGAGGTAGTAAAAATTTCAAAAAAGGCAAATATTTAAAAAAAAAGAAATTGTCCGTGGTTATCTAGTCCGAGCCCATATCGAGATTGTATGCTGTTTAAAAAATGGCTATGCTCGTCCTCGTTTTGGATTTGTTTGTGTGTTCCTGGTACATTTGTTTACATTTTGTGATATTCACGCAGAAGTGGGCATATTTTACCCTCATAAGTCAGGTTATTTTCTGTCCAAACAGGAACTAACCTGTTACTGATTGTTCCACGTGTCATTCCTGGCCAGCGGTGTGAGGCGTAGCGGTGGGCTCGGTTCATTAGAGGTGTGGCCCCCTTTCAGCCTGGAAATCGGTGCGGCTCCCTCCCATTGACGTTTTGACTGTAATACTTGTATGAATCAACTTTTCAGTGTAATTTTGTCTGGTCGACCACATAGTCGCGATTGTTCAGCTAACTATTAGGGGTGTATCTACGTTGCGTTTGGACTACCCACTATCGCTCCAGCCGCGAAGCGTCTGAAGAGGTTTGGTTACGAAACCTTGTGTTCAGTGAAGAATCTAAGTACATCTCTAACGTTACTAATTCTTGCTTTTACCAGAAGGTGGCCAATATCGTTGGTTTTCGGAAACCAACGATGGGATCTCATCTACGCTTATTTACTATTTAGGCGGAGCAAGACGAAGAGGGCGTTGGCTCACATTTTAGGATACAGATAGATTCACTTTGAAGGTAGCGAAAGCGAACGCTAACTCCTATTAATTTCAAATATAAACCATAAATGATGAATACATAGACAGACGCCAATAGATCGACATGCAAGTAACTCCTCACCCACTCGTAGGGTTGAGCGACATCTAAATCTGGGTTGCATCCAGGGTCACCTCAGAACATTTTCGTTTACTTGATTTCGACTTTGAGAACAACTTTCTGCTTGTCGCCGTAACGAACAACGGTATAGTTGTTCTTACGTGGATAGCAACTTGAGACTCACCAACTTGTCATCAACAATTGCTCTTACTGTAAGAACAACTCTATAACAAGTTAGCAGCCTAATGCTGTTATCTAGTTGTTGATACCGTATAGCAGAATGTAGCTGACAAGTATAGTCTATAAACTTGTAAACAACACTTTGCCATCCACCCAAACACTACTCTGTCGCTGCATTGATTTCTAGCAGTGAGAAATACTAGGAATCAATGAAGGGATAAAGTGGTTTTCCCAGTTGGCTCAAACCTTATCTCATGTGTAGAACACTAACCAGGGCTTACCTTACATTTCCGGTGGGCTTTTATAAAACCATGTGTTGATAGTTGTAGGTATGGGACACAGCATTGATAATCCATTTTCTAAATCCCCTAAATGACTCAGAGATTTAATTTACAGAAGATTTCCAAAAGTGGGCATTTTTTTAGCTTTGCGTAGATAAAAGGGGTACACGAATGGCAATTTTCAGGATGTTCAAAAAATTAACTGAGATTGGGCTGAAAACTTGTTTTTAGAGGTTGAGCAACGGCAGTTAAAAGGCTTTATGCCTACCGTAACCTACAGTAACCCTGAGTCTGGCGAGGACTAGACCCTTTTCAGCGCTCTAAATCACCCCCATATGAAAGTTTTTAGCCGAATCCAAAACTTTTTTCTTAACACCCCAAATATTCCCTGATGGCTGTACCTTACCTTTTTGTGAAGCAATGAAAAGACCATTTTTCGGAAACCCCGCAGCCATTCAAGGAATTTCAAGCACGGATCGTCTACGTACTGTCACAGACCTACAGCAACGACAACATGGTTTTCCAAATCTCCACGGGAAGTTTGAAGCAGTCCCTAGTAAGATACGGATCGCAACTCCTAGAAAACACCGTTCTGTTGACTCGCAGGTAACCCTCACGGCGGCGGCGGGGTGTAACTCGTCCAAACGCACGCACGTGTTATCCGTGGATTATGAACAGAAATTGAATCCTCCGGGTGTGCGAAACTCTTGTATGAAAGTGCGCACCTTCACAGCCTTCACAGCTACAGAAGTCTGCTCTTTAATATTCCCCATTATTGCGGCGCGACTTTTCCCGCCGGACTATGCGTAGCCCTATAGTCCGACGCATGGTGCAGGCGGCTGGCAGCGAGGGGCACTAAAATGACTGCGCGGTCGCTCCTATTCCAATTTGAAATTGATACCTTAACCTTGAAGCGTACCTCAGAATCGTGGGTTTACACACTAAATTAGCCGTGGAGCACGAAAACTGCTTGGGCAAGATCTTCGCAGCTGCCTAGAACCACCCTGAGAAAAGTCGTACCCGTTTTTCAAAGTCTGGCGGCAAGGTAATGGTACTCCCATGAAATTTTTGGTTTACGGAAAATTTGCCCGATGCGTAGCGCGTGGAGAATATGCCCGCGAGGCCACTCATTGCAATATGACCACTCACTGCTAGCACGATGTTTTCTAGCGCAAGCGAAATCTCGCCCTCGCGACGGAAATTTTCTGCCCTCCTTGCGGGTATTTTCTCCCCAGCTTGCGGGTAAATTCTCCCCTCCAGACGGGCATTTTCTCCTCTCTCGCGGGCGAATTCTCCTGCTGAAATGTACGCGTGCGGCTCGGGCAAAATCTCACGTAATCCCGTTAGAGGATTTACCTCTCAAAAGCGAAAATCGCGGAGCAAATTTCACGCCAGAAAGGAAACCTTCGGGAAATGTGAAATTCCTGAAAATTTAGCTTCCTAGCAAGACTAGCGATTTGGCGACACCATACAGAAGTAAAAAAAGTTTAAAAAATATCTTGAAATATCTATCTTTAAAAATGTTTTGGCGTGAAATAGCTTTGAGTATTAAAAAGGCTAGGAAATGAAGTGAAATAACTAAAAATACGATCAGGCGGTCAATTATAGACCAGCTATCGAGAAGTAGGGACAGGCGAGGGATCGGATTTTACAAGCTTCTCCGTTAAACTTATCGAAGGAAAATCAAGCGGGCAACAAAAACATTAAGCCGTTTTTTTAAAGCTGTAATAAGGGAATCAGCGTAGGTCAAGGTAGGTAAACGCAACGCTCCAGTCCATATCGCGCTAGAGTTTGCTTGGATAAGTTTAACGGAGAAGCTTGTAAAATCCGATCCCTCCTCTGTTGCAACATCTAAATGGTTTGTCTATGGTTGACCGCCAAACTACTACTTTTAAATAGTTTGTCTATGATTTTTGGCTGAGACTTCTAAAAAAAGGTCGAATAGAAAAGGATTCGCATTGCCAAACTGTAATAGAAGAATCAGTAGAAGAAGCCAAACAAGGCAATATGAAAAAAAAAGAGGAAACAGAAGATAGGGAGCAATGTGAGAGTGTAAAAAAATGGCAATCGAGAATCTTCCATGTTTCGAAACCGGCGCTCGCCGTCATTCGAATTGTACTTTAAGTGAATTAAAGCTTGTTTCTACCCTTATATCATCTCTAATCGGCCGGCAAAGTGGATTTCAAGTCTCTTTCCCCTGTGGATGAGCGCTATGTGGGGATACAGTTGTTTTGAAGCCAATTCATAGTTGATAGTCTCTGGCAAAAGTCGATCCTTTGTTGAAATGAAGTGGTTTCAAGCTAAATTAGTCGAAATAAAGTTGATTTCGCTGGTGATTGCTGGAAATCAAGTAATCCAAAAAGTTCTGAGACGCTGGGTTGCGAAACTTCGCAAAGGGGGGGGGGGTGGCGAAATTTTTGACCCAAAAACCAATGTTAGGGGGGGGCGCGAAAAGTTTGGATCAAAAATGAAAATCCAGTGAAGATATTACGAAATTCTCGATTTTTTCGGTCACCAAAGGAGAGGATCGTAGCAATGCTCAGGTTTTTGACGCTTGAGCCCGACTTCTGAACGAATTTCCGGTGTCTGGCAGTTTTAGTAATCAAACATAGACTGCCCAGAAATCGCGCCTTAGAGGAGGGGATCGCCAAAATATTGGTTTTCGGAAAAAAAAATTGTTATGGGAGGTTGCTCCGATTTCGAAAAATTACGCAATGCACCGCTTGACTCTGGTTGCATCATAGGGCGTATCTACATGAAGCTAAAGGTGAACAGCAGCATGTGCTGTCAACGCAGTCTTCATTTCAATCTCTCTTTGGCCGCTCTTACTGCAGTTAAAGGCACTGCTCACGATGAACCTCGTCCTTGATTTTTCAATGAAAATTAATCGTGGTAGCCCTCAGAAGCAAAACAGTGTCTGAAAAACGGATTCAAAAGCTTTCCCAGAGACAGGAGACGATTTTGAAAATTAGCACCGGCACGGCTCTATCACTTGACCAGCGATCATCAGCAGTGAATATTACTGAATTAGCCAATGGCTTGGAAAGGTTTTTGCCTGACGAAGATTTCTGTATGTTTTCGACAACTGATTCAGCCATTGGTCGTAGACGTCTAGCGTAACCACGACAGGGTCGACCCCATAGGGCATAATCGAGCACTCAACCGCTATTTATCGTCCATGTCTCAAATAGGAGACCGAGCTGAGCAAGCCTGAGCGAAAGCATTTGATCTATAGCTATCTTCCCTTCGTTTCCACTCGCGAAATTTTCCCTGCCAAGCAGCGTCGCAGACCAGATGGGATGTTTTGGGGTTATGCATACAGCCTAGATCCCTCATTTTGAGCCGGTTGAAGTAAAGCTTGTCGGGCTTATCATGTCAAAAACTTATCACTGTTATATTTTGCCATTATCGGTCGCTGCTCACTCCGCCCGGGCTCATCCGAGCAAGCTAGGCTTCAACTTTTGAGGGTTGAAAGTAATAAAGAATGTTTTTTAAACTGCAGCGTTTTTTGGTTTCCATCCGCAGGATTTTCTGGTGACCCTATGGAAGAAAGCGACAAAACTATTTTGGCGAATTACGGCGTTAGTTTTGATGGAAAAGTTAGGTTCCTTCTAGTGTGCGTCACCATTTCTCAAGTCTCAATTCTACCACTGTTTTCCGCGACAATGCACACCACATACCTTTGATCTACTAAAACTATACTTACACGGTTTCGAATAATAATTCGATGGCGTTTGACACTATATTGTAGGCGAAAAGCAGTTAACGCAGTGTTGGCAGCATGAGCGACGACGACCTTGAGCTTGAGGAGGATACCGAATACGCGTACAGGCCCATGTATCCATCGCAAGGTAGATCCCACTATGTACGAGCATTGGGAAAATATTTTTTTAGTGAAGAGGGTGAGGACCACACCTAGCGTAAGCATTGTTTCATCGCATTCGATTTCAACAACACCTGTGGGTCGGACCCAAGAGATCTCACCAGCGCCAAGCGAAAGACCTCCCGTCCACCATTGAGAACAGCCGCGGTTTGGACACAAGAAATCAGATTGGATTTCATAGATGAAGTAAAAAAGCGGGCCAATCTTTGGGGCGTGAGCTCTAAGCGTTTCAAAGACACTAGAGGTAGCATGCTCGATTGGCATGACATAGCTGAGGCGCTGACACTCAAACATGGTGCTACATTCGAAGGTAGGCTTTCAAATCACAGCTGTAAAACTCATCGAATCATTCTTTATTTTCAGTGGGCGATGTTAAAAAACAATGGAAAAACCTTAAGGACACATATCAGAGAAAGAGGAAGGCCCTGACCTCCGTTAAAAGTGGGTCGTCCGCAAATGACGTCCCTGAAAGATGGGTTTTTTTACAAATCCCTCGCATTCCTATCGGATACTGCATGTGAAGGGTGAATTTATCAACAATTTAAGCAACAGCTCGTGTTTAGTTGAGCAACGTCGAGGCAGAAACGGCTGCAGAAACAAAACGTTTGTACTGAGCTATCATAATGCTCCGTTCGGTGTGTAAGAAATTGTTTTGAGTTGCTGTTGATCTCAAAACAACATTGATAGTAAGCAATATTTCTCTCGATGTTGTTGAGCTAGAGGCGAGTGAGTATAACAATGAGTGGTGACAAACCCAATGTTTCTATCCTACTGGACCAGGTGGACAAACACAGGAAACAATGTGCATAGCTCCTCGGAGTCCCCATCTGTTGTTCCGGAAGATTATGTGAGCAGTCTCCCGTCAACGTCTGCTTTCCCAACTCATACTCTGGAAGAAGGTCTCGGCACACCGTCTCAATCAACGACGAGCTCAACCCTCGATAGGGAAGAACACGTAGAAGCCCCTCCCCAGCCGCCAGTCTGGATTTAAGTTTCCTCGTCGAAAGACGGTGGAAACCAGCAGAGCAATCGGTAAATTCTTTAGAAAAAATCTACGCATAATTTTCTCTCTAAAATGGCAAACTTTGCAGTAATGCAAACGATTTGTGACAAGGTTGACAGTCTGAGAAGCAGTCGAAAAGAAAAGGACGAATTTGATGTTTTTGGTATGTGGGCGCAATAAAATATTCGCTCTCAATTGGTTGATTATCGCCGTCCTCATTGTAATAAATATTTTAAAAGGAATTCTCTTCAGGGGAGTTCGTTGCCAGTTCCTTGAGAACAATGGCCAAAAGGAGTTCTGATCTTTCGGAAGGAATGAAAATTGAACTCACTCAATGCATAGTGAAGCATCAGCTGGCCGCTAGAGACCGTATGTCATTATTACGTTGTGATCATTCATGTAAATTGCTTTCTGTTTGTTGGAATTATTTCAATGACTGCGATGTGTTACTATTTTCAAGCTTAAATGTTTATCGTTTAAAAGTTACAAATGGCTTATAACTTTAACCTAGTTTCCATCTCGCCTGCAGAAGTATCTCATCAATCGCTCTCTTATAATTTTAGAGTCTTCCGGGACTCTTCCAAGTGCGGCTTCACCGCCGCCCTCACCGTTGTCATTGGCGTGATATCTTTGCTCAACTTCTGCGCGTCCGTGAGCGTCAATCAACAAATTGTGCAAAATCTGTAAGTCAATTCTGTTTTAGTTTTCCTGCGAATTCTTAACTTAGTCTCACCATTATAGACAGGATAATAGTATTCAGTTTTTTTCCGGCGATGCGTTGATTGGGCGATTCAGAATTCGAAATCGAGCCGCCAAAATTCCAAAGTATCGTTCCACGACCCGCCTTGCTCTAAAATACCAATTTGTTGATTAAGATGTAAGCGGGGCGTGATAGTTTACCTGCTGTGTTGGTTGTTAAAATATGCGCAGCCGCGGCTCCTCTCTGATTCAGCTTGAGCGAACGGTCGAATATACATTCTTGTTTGACCGAATCCTTGGTCCACAAGAATGTGGTGGGGCACCTTTTTCAATTGTTTAAAAATACATGTTTCACACATCATAGGCTCCATTACCATTCCGATTCCTTCCAACTCGATCGGCGGGGGAAAGTCATTCTCATGTTCTTCCAAAAATTCTTTCATTCCACTTGTGGACAGAACGCCAGCGTCTGATAGCCGTCCTGGTGCGCCTGGTATCAATAATACATTGCAAATTCCACGATGTGGTCAAGGAAGTAAATAGTACCTAGATCGTACAGGATACAGCGACAGTCAGAATCCAATGGAGCTAACAGAACAACGCTGAAGTAGCCCTTGTAGTTGAAATACATGGACCCACTGTTGGAAGGCCTCTGAAGTTGTGTTAATGCAATCCTACCGTATTTTCGTAGCTGCTATATGGTGCTCCAGCACTGTGAAAGCTTGTGAAATGATCAACCACCAAATCGTATTTTTGGTTATTTCACTTTTTTCCTAGTTTTCTATTACTCCAGGCTATTTTAACCCAAATAATTTTTAAGATACTTCAAGACATTTTTAAAACTTTTTTCCAACTTTTAAACGGCACTGCCAAATCGTTACTTTTGCCAGGAAGCTAAATTTTCATCAATTTCACATAATTTTGCGTTAAAAGCGTGAAAATCTATGTTATTGATTATCGATCGATGACGTCTCATGAGTACGGATTCTGAAAAGTTCAGTACTTATCTCCGACGACCTGTGCTAATTGGCTACAAATCTGCCCACACACCCTGGTCTCCACAGCGTAGCATGCCCAGGCAGTTCTCGTGCTCCATGGCTAGCTTAGTATGTGAACCAACGATTTTGAGGTTTCAAAGTTAAGGTGTCAAGTTCAAATTTGAATAGCAGCGACCTGCATCCATCTCCAGCCTCCTGTTCAAAAATGAGCTAAGCTCTGGTACATCCCAAGTGACCAGTCGATTTCGATTATCATCAGCAGCGGAGCGGTGGGCCTCGGTGAAATATAACTAGTGATAAGGAGGTTTCGACGAAAAAGCCACCGCTCCGCGCTGTGATAACCGAAAACATGAGTTCACTTGGAATGAAACAGAGTCTACCTAGCTCAAATTTGAGTGTGTCAACAATATCGTGAACGCCAAATGAAAAAAAGGAGGGTAACATCAAAATCGAGCGGTTTCTTCAAAAAAATCGAAAATCAGGAAACGATTCCAAACCGTTTTTGGGTGGTCATGCCAGCCTTTTGCGTTCTTTTCAATGCAATTTAGAGCTACTGCTTCAGGAAGGTGCTAATAGGTGTGAACTTACTACACATGCAATGTGCTTCCCGTCAAGTGCACCGATCGCCGCTGGATAGCCATCAGACCTGAAACCTTCGGCTATTCTTGCCCATGTGTCCGCGGTCGGCGCCGGGAACGCGCTAGCATGGAGGGCTGCAAAATAGTTATAGCTCAACGAAGAGTGCCGATATCCTTAATGTGACCAAGTAACGGTTGCAAGCATCTTTACCATCATTAATAACTTCCGCGACTTCCAAGACCACCGAGTGTGCTGTCGATACACCTATCGCGAATTCCCCTGATAAGTGGACAAATGAGGTTGCGTGCGACACATATCTAAACCGTGAACAATCAAACCGTGTATTATCTGTTTTGTTGGGTTACCTCGAGACCTCACGATATGCAATGTACTGTGATTCTCTGGGCCGAATTCCGGTCCGCAATTGCGTCCCGACACGCTTTGCGGCCTCACGCGCTCGGGCCAGTCGAGGTTCCAGCGCCAAATTCGACTCGATGTGGCTTTTTTCAGCAGGTTTCTCCAATTTTATTTAGTTTCCAGTTTCTCAAACCCACCTAGAGTCAACAGATCGGCGGCTGCGGCGCTGGAAACTCTTCTGACTCGAGAGCGCGCGGCCGCAAAGCGTGTCGAGACGCAACTGCGGGCCGAAATTTGGCCCAGAGAATCACAGTAAGTAACCAAAAAAATTAATTTCAGACAAGTAAATAGTAATTTCTAGGATGGCAGTATTCGAAAAATTTATTTGAAGAAAGTAAAACACTTGTCCTTGGACTTTCTCTCAAGTTAGCTCCAAAAACTGTTATTATTGCTTCCTACGAAAGCTAGACTCTCCAATGCCCATGCAAAACGCCGGCGAGGTAACCCAATAAAACCTTTGTACCTCAAATAAATGCACAGCCTTTGCATCGAGGAAATCGGACTTATGTGTGTTCTTCTATGAGTCAGTGCTGGCGCCAAGACGTCATGCAAAGCAAAGAATTCGACAGGGTGTAGGCGAGTGTAATGGAGAAAACTTTCCTCCGTTAAACTGCCTAGGTAACCGTCACATATCCTGAATCGCGTCTCAAGGGATGGAACGTGGTCGCTCCGTACGTACTCTCTGGAGTACGTCGACAACACAGCTAGGAGGCACTCAAGGAGAGTGATTATCACCTCTTTGTCGTCAGCAGGCATCTAAAGGAAGAACGGTGTAATGATACAACGAGAGGCACGGCGAAATGAAGACAGGATTTGTGATTGTAGTTCAGGATTAGTTATGATTTCAAAATTTTTTTGGTTAACGATAAGCCATGACGCAGGCACGCCATGAATAGCAATTATAGAAAAAGTGATATTTGTGCAGGGTGTAAGGGTGTAAGCCCTAGGATTTCGTGATAAATTTATTCAGAGACTTCCGCCAATAAAAATCTTTGAAAACTACGCGCAAAACGGCTGAAGCATCCCGAGCAGTTCCGTTTTTACTTCATGTACCACCGCCGAAATGAATTGAATCTAATTCTGAAATACAGACGCCAATTCTTAATCCTGATGACGCCATTTCGCAGTGGCTCTCTAAAAAAGTCCTAGCTTCAACGTCTTGTGGAAGAGGCTGGTTGTAAGCTAGCCCGGCTAGATGGCTATAGTTTAATTAAGGAGCGTGGGAAATCACAGGGTTAGGTAAACGAACGGGGTGCTAATTTGGATGGACCCATAGTAAGGACGGATTCAATGTCGTACCCAAAACGGACGGGGAGGGTTATAGATGTTGACACCTACCTTTAGCGAAATGAACCGGAGCTGTGCAGTAAGCCGCCTGGGGGCGAAAACTTCCGCAGGTAGCCGAATATATGACCAGGCGACGATCTTCTCTCCATTTCAACTGCATTTCGGCACCCACACAGAACGACTCGCCGTCGAAGAGTACTGAAAAAATACAATTTTCGCTACTTTCCAAAAGCGATGAAGCGTTACCAAAGAATTAACTCCGTGTGTAAGCTTCATTAACGGGTAATCACCTGAGTACCAATAAGAAGAATGAGTTAAAGTTATAACGGGGAAGGGGTGGGGGGTCGCAAAATTTTTGGCCCGAAATTGAAGTATAAAGGGGATCGCAAAAATTTCGGACCAAAAATGAAAATTTCTGGAAGGGAAGACGTAAGAAATCACTTTTCAGCACCAAAAAATCTCAACATTTCTTCGCAAAAAAATAACCAAAAATTACACATGGGGGGGTCGGCCGCAAAATTTTCGGATTTTTGAGAGAACATTTGATGGCGGCAGAGGGGTCGCTCTGATTTCGGGAAATTGCATAACACCCGCTTGACCCTGCCAGAACGTTAAAAATGGGAAGGATCGAAGAGGGCAGAATGTTATGGGTGGTCCTAACAGTTTCAGCTACAAGTAGACCGGGTAGAATCACACTCCATCGATGGGAACCACATTATTAGAATTATCAGCTATAGAAGTAGGTTGCAGAGGAGTTGACTTGAGGGGATGGTCTGAGGCCATTGTTATACCAAAAGTCTGCGACCGCGACAGATGCGGTCAACTGTTCTAAATCGTGTCGGGACCAGACCCACACAGTGGAAAAATGCTGTGGCAAGAACAGTTTGCAGCACCTGTCGCGGTCGCTGGCTCAAAAGGGGATGTCATGCCTGAAATGTGGAAACCGTGCGGTAATCGGTCGCGGCTGTCCGTCGCAGTACAGTGCACTGCGACGGATGTCAGCGACAGCGACCCAGCCAAATCCAGTATCCTGCCGGGTGTTTTTTGGCCGTGAGCGACAGCGACGGCTGGCCCTCAGCGACAGCGACGTAGCAGTGCTCTGCGACCGCGACAGGTTATTGTGTATAACAATGGCCTGAGAGTATAACGTTCTGCTTACCTGGAAACATGCTACTACCATGACTACACCTACCATGACCCCAAAACTTCGAATTTCTCCAATTTGAAATTTTCAACCCTTCATGACCAAACCTACGCGATACAAAATTTGCAAACGGTTTACAAATTTCTGAATCGCATTCAAGAGAACTCCTTTATATGAATATCTCCAAAGCAGTGGTGGCAAGATTTTATTCCCGCTTGACCCTGCCGTGACTTCAAGTTGTTGCTTCTCATGATAGAAAGAGCTCCATGAGCGGAACTTCTAGTACAATGTTAACTTCTTTGATCAATCGCTTCACTAAGAACTTGAAAAACGACAATCAGTTTTCGGTGGAGTGCCATTCGAGCTCGAGTGTCCCACCGGTGACACACGGTATACTGTAATATATATAATATCCCAACGTGCAGCCACCCAAAATTTGGCGCGGTCGTGAATGGGTAATATACCATATAGTTTACACCTACCTCAAACACGCGAAAACCCAAAACTCGAGAAAATTTCATCTCTCAAGTGCGAAAAGCAAAAAGAAAAGAATCAAAGAATCGCGGTGCAAAGAATCAGTGAATCGATTTCAATCCCTCAATTTCTTTTTTTTTTGAATTTTTTCTCACACAGAAAAAAAATAATGCTTTTCGCAAATTCCTTTCAGCTCTTGTAAACATACTCTTCTTGCAGACATAGTTTTATAGCTGCACTCAGGGTTTAGAAAGCCGTTGGGCCAATTTTTGATGGAGCTACGACCCCCCTTGACAACCACGATTTTGCAAAAAATTGTCACCATCCCTCCGACATCAAAAATTTGTTCAGCCGCGTTTGAGCGATCAGCTTGAAAGTTTGAAAGGTTTATTTCTTCCATTCAACTGACTATTTTGGAGAATTTCTTTGGCTCTGGAAACTTTTACGACCCCCTCAATTTTCATTTTATCTCTAAAATCTCCCAAAAATTTTATCACCCCCGTTGCGTCGAGTCGCAAACCCGCTCAAACCCGGCTGCACTACGCTGTTACACAAGAATACTACATAAATCACATATCAAAAACGGCCCCACAGACAATCGTGGCGGGACCAACTCGCCAACCGCTCGCAGTACTCCAAGGCAGAACAGAGCGCAGCGATTCTCCGCAAACTCTGGGCAATCGCAGCAAGGGGGGGGGGGCACTATAGCGCAATGTACTTCTGCACGCCCATTTTACCAAGCCGCGCTGAATTTGAGCACCTACCATGAGTTTCCCTTCCCTGCCCAAATCAGGAGAGTCGTTGCGGCACAGAAAAATGGGCGTGGCCAAGTGCTGTAAAACACCGCCCCCCCCCCATCAAAGATACCACCAATATGAGGTCCTTCTTCTTCTTTGCAGCCGCAGGAAGGTTTTTGTCAAAGGTTCAAGGAACGGGCGACGGAAACCGGATCCGTCAACAAATCCATTGTTGTCAGAGTGGTCGGCCTCTTTGGGCAATCAAATAGATGTTCAGTTGTGTGGCCACGGCTACCACAGTCCGTGCACTCGTCCGGCTCACTGCGATAGATCTTATGCAAGTATGACATCAGCATAGGGGAATGACCGCAGCGTAACGAGGCAAGGGTACTTCCAGCCCGCCGACCGAGTTCCATCTCGGTGTTGCTGACTTTAGGTGGTACGACCCCCAATATGGGATTGACGGTCATCCTACTCAAGTGATCCCTGACGAACTTGGTGTGCTCCGCACGTAAAAGACGCAGACGATCCAGTTGGGAGTCCGTCCATCTCTGTATATTGACTGTCTCGGGAGCATCCACAAAAGGCCTTCTGATATGTCTCTCTCACACAGGATTCATGATCCTTCTTAATGGGTGATCAGGCTGCTTGACGATATTAATAACCGGTTGCTGCGCTTGGAGTTGACAGTGCTCCTTAACAGGCAGAATACTGGCTTCAGCATGAAGATGCTCCACTGGAGTGTTCTTTGCACACCCAGTGGCAATCCGAAGAGCAGCATTTTGAACTCACTGCATCTTCGTCCACGATGAATCCGATACTATGTGTTGCCATACCGGTGCTGCGTACTCCAACGCCGGCTGCAATATTGCCTTGTAGGTAGTCAAAATTGTCTCCTTGCTACTTCCCCACGACGTTCCTCCCAGAGCTCGTAGAACGTTGAGCTTTGCTTTCACTGTAGCCTGTTTCTGCTCAGTACTCTTGTGGAACCTCAACGAAGGATCCAATATTGGATATGAGGTCCTGATACTTGATTGCTGAAAATTTTATGTGGTCGAAGCTGACCCGGAGTTGATCGAAGCTTCACACACGGAAGGATTTTGGGCTCCAGGCGAACGAGGAAAACCCACCATCGTGTGGAAGAGTCTTCAGCGCCACATACGGAGACACAAATATCGCTAGTGACACAAGCAATGACACGCACAGGTGAGCAATAACCGCTCCTCCTTGTTCCCCATACTAGCCCCTCAAAAATGCACAACTCTCACCTTTCCTGGACCACAGAAGCAAATAACCATAAAAAAGCAGTCACCAGTAGTCCTATATATCCAGTAGTGAATATCAACTCGAGTTTGGGATCTGAAAAAAAGAGTATGGCAAACGGAACGAAAAAACAACAAGAATTTAGCGAATGACGGGCAAAATTCAAATACGTGTGCAGTTACGGACTACGCCATGAAAAACACGATTCTCTAAATCTCCGCGACAAGAATCATCTAGACCATTCTTCTCGCAAATCCTCAAGCTGCGAAAAAAATCGCTCAAAATTTTTCGATGAATTCGAAAAAACAACTGTGAGCGAAATTTATCGCTGCAATCCGCGTCAAAAATCGCAGCTTGAATGTGCGATTTTTTTCGCCAGCGATAAAATTCGCGATACTCTGGTATTCTTAACCATTGCAGATCTGCGATTTTTTTCGCAGTTTTCGAAGTATGAAAGGGGGGTAAGCGGCAATCTAAGAAGATTAAAGATAGTCAAACAATCATTTAGAAGATGGATAAATTGACTGCGAGGCATACACCGGCATAATGTAGGAATGAGATCTTATAAACATGGCTCTTGGGACAACAAATAAGTCTTAAGCGCCTTTTTGAATTCACTGAACTTCCCAACAATCAAACCTGACCGAAGTAATTTGTTGAATTCAGACCCCGCCCTATTCACAAAGTGCAGTCTTACATTCCGCCTGGCCCCAGCAAGGCTCAATTTCACCGGCGCTCCCTAGTGGTTGACGGTCTCACAAGGGAAGTATACAAAGCGTAGGTCGGATCTGCCAAAACGACTAGCATCGTTAGTATCTCTTGTGGCTCAATAGTAAAACAGCGCAGTAACCAGCCCCAAGCTGCAGGTTCCAAGAAGTTACAAGCTTAAAAGGAGCGTTTTTTGAGATATTTGTACCTTACAGAAAGCGCATTAGTCAAAGCGTCGCGAGTTGAGCGCGCGCGCGTCGTTTCGAGCTTGCTTCCATAATCTCAGACCTTCGCTGTTGTCCACAGGACACGAATGAGATGTCACCTCACGCAATGCTCGCTGTAGACATCCAAAAGGGGCATGGATCGCCCCTCGAGAACTGCGCGTCGCCCCCCTCCTTGGTGCCGTAGACAACCTATCCGCGGGAACGCTTTTGCTGTAGACATCCCATCGGAGGAGGATCTCCATCCCCGATTCCGCGTTCACATCCTATCAACACCCTGTAGACCTGATATTACCATCCCAGTGAAGCATCAACCGCTTTCTCAGACGTTCACCGTTGTCTACAGGACACGGATGAGATGTCACCTCACGCAATGCTCCCTGTAGACATCCAGAAAGGGCAGGGATCGCCCCTCGAGAACTGCCCGTCGCCCCCCTCCATGGTGCCGTAGACAACCTATCCGCGGAAGCGCTCTTGCTGTAGACATCCCATCGGAGGAAGTTCTCCACCCCGATTCCGCGTTCACATCCTATCAACATCCCGTAGACCTGATATTACCATCCCATTGGAGCATCAGCCGCCTTATGACGTCACCAATCGAAGGGGGATTTATCTCCTGAAGAAACTTGATAATGAGACTAGATTTTCTCTATTTCGGGATCTATCTAACCGGAACAGAGAAATCGGATCCTCTCAACCAAATTTTCTAGATTTTAACTAATATTGGCGTGGATCCTGATAAGACTTTGCGTTTCTCTTCGGAGGTTGGCGCAAACTCGGTGCACCTACGTTGTAGCATATGGCACCGAGTTTGCGCCAACCTTCAATAGTAAACGCAGTCTCATTAGGATCCATGCCGACGTTACATTATTTTATTAATGACGTCCTTATGCAGACAACACTCTACTGCTTAGTCACAGTCGTTATGCACTATTGGATGGGAAAGCCATTTTAGCGAACTCAGCGAAAAAAAATTCTACCAGATTTCACGGGAATTCAAATACTTAACCTCTCCTTTCTGGCGGAATTTATCCCAAAAATATCGGCAACTTTCTAGTAATCGTTTCGGAATTCTCTAGTAATCTGCCATACTTCTCTCGTATTCTTCGAAAGAACTCTCGAATTCTGCTGGAAAACTCTCCCGTGAATCACCAGAATTCTCCCGTATTACGCGTGAATTTTCGACTGTAATCTGCAAGATATCTCCCTTAATATGCCAGAATTTTTCCAAATTACGAGAGAAAAATTTGGGAGTTCCCAAATAATTGTTGCTCCATAAAAATGCTGAACGCGATGTTTTTTCCTCCCAAACGTCGCAGAGGGTTTACTCAGGGCTATTGACTCAAATTTCAGGCCGTCTTTCGCTTTTAGGAGGTCAAGTGGTTGCTACAGGGTTGATTCCGTGAGTGCGAAACACGCGCGAGAAACGAAAACTGCGTATAAGGCTCGTGCTTCGGCATGTTGATCGACTCCACACCGCGGGTGTGGCTAAGGAGCAGTTTGGCTGGCACGCGCGCAGCATGCAACGGAGAAACGCTGCTCGCGTCGTTGTCCTTGGGGCGCGTTCATCGGGCGCCGACCAGTTTTTTAGCGAGCCTAAGTTAACGCGCCCCAAGAACGACTACGCGCGCTGCGTTTTTCCGTCGCGCACGGCGCATGTGCCAGCCGAATTGCTTCTTAGCCACACCCGCGGTGAAGATTCGATCAACATGCCTCGTTATTCGATCCTTAGATATAGTAACATAATATGAGGATCGAATCACGAGCCCTGGGCGCAGTTTTCGTTTCTCGCGCGTGTTTCGCAATTAAGGAATTACCCCTGTATAACCACCATACCTTCAAAAAGCGAAAGATGGCCCGATATTTGTGTGAATAGCCTCGAGTTGCATGTCGGTGTGCCGGCCGCGTCGCGAGCCGATGTGCTGCTACGATAACGCTAGACTACCTTGCAGCACGTGCTCCTGCGATAGGATTTTGCAACACGTGCTCCTCCGGTGAAATTTTGCAGCACGTGCTGCTGTTTGGAGCACGTGTCCCTGCAATACACCCTTTCAGTGAATGTGGTCACTCGAGTTGGATACATATTCGACACGCATTGAATGCGGCGATTTTTTGAGCACGTAGCAATGGACTCCATTTCGCTCATTCCAGACTACGCTAAAAAGGTTTCTATTGTTAACCAGAAAAGGTGATATCGGCTAACTACGCTTATTTTTCTGAATCTACATTTTTTGATGTTTTTGAATATTTGATGCCTTATTATGGCATGGTATATAATCACAAGTTATCACAAGGTAGCTGAGTTGAACGCAAAACTCAGATGTCAGGCAGGACTCGAACCTGCATTGCACGCTTTCCGGGCGAGAGTGTTACCATTACACCACCGACACCCCGTTCTGCATCACTCAGCTATTCACACATGAACTGTGTGGGCACAACAGCAATCACCCGATGACGGGTATGATCTGGTAAGCACAAATCGGCATTTTTTCTTCTAGTTACGTTTACCTCTCCTCGTGTATTGACAACATGGATGGGAATCAGGGGTGGTAGTAATTTTGCCAAACTACGATGTTAACCAGGGCTTTTTACATCGATGTTAACTATGAGGTTATCAGTCTTGACTGAAATCGGCGTACTAATACCTAGAGCCAAAATAGATTACTACAAAAATCTTGGAGTGAAAGTTCGGAGTTACTGCTCCTTAACTTCCTTGTTACCCCCCTTGAAACTCACGATCGCGAACATTGATGTTCGCTCATTAATCGGCGCCTTTCACATGTCAATGATGAGACACTGGACATGTTGAGGAGTGCGCTTGACGGCGATGGCGGGTTAGGCTAAAAAGTCCTCGAGAGGACTTTTAAGCGTAACCCGCCAACTCCGGGTTTCTCACCAGAGATGTGCGGCAAACGATTTTGAAAAATCGGCAAACGGAAATCGACAAATTTTGTCCAAAAATGGCCGGCAAACGGCAATCGGCAATCGACAAACGGCAAAATAAAAAAAATCTCGTACAAAAACGATGCAAATGTTCTAAAAGCAGCAGTAAAAATACTTCTTTCTCATGCACAAATCGTATTTCGATAGCCAGATAAGAAATGGTTTCTGAATAGTGTATGGAAGACTGTCCTTGAATCTCGGCATTTTGTTCTAGTTCAATAACACCACGAGGTTTTTCAATAATACCACAAGAAATTTAACCTCTTACTTAGGTACAATACCTGATATAAAAAGCAGACCGAAATGGGCATTCTATTGAACACTGGTAATGGGAATGTTGTGGTGAAAGGATAGTAATTTTTCGCGGTTCTCTTATATCAACCCTTTTCGGAATATGTAGTAGTCACGCAATTGCTTCGTGTTTCAAATTTATCGCACGAAATTCAGAGTATCGCGCAATCCAATTTAAGGGGATGAGCATTCGAAAAAAGTAAAAAAAAAGGAAGAGGTCAGTGTGTCCCTACTTGACTTGATTATTTTCTAACGAGTGTGGCAGCCCTTCTCTTGCGGAAATGGCCGCTGCGACTCCGCGATAAAGCCATACCGGCTCCGCGAAAGGTACCAGAGCTCCGCGAAAGTGCCGCTGCGGCACCGCGAATGGTGGCTGCGCCTTTACAAAAATAGGACCAACTGAGAGTAACTCATATAAAATTAATCGTGAGCCATACTACAACTGGGCGGGGCCTACGAACAGAAATGTGCACCTACGGTTGTTAGGTCCTTTATCTGATTAGGAAACTTTTTCAGAGTTCGCGGCGTACTCGTTTCGTATCTCACGGTGTGTTTACTGTTTAACCGGAATTCAGATCAAAGATAATCACGTGAAAAAATACAACTAGAAAGCACGTTTCCGAACAGTCTTGGAAACGTTGCTGAGAAACGGCTAAATATTCGGCATCTCTCCCCCTGCGACCTTTTAAATTTCTTCTGAACTGCGCGCCAATAACTCAAATACATTGAATGGGGTAGTTTTTCAAGTTTTCCACCAATACGACTTCTAAAAAACCGCGGTTTGCTCAAACCACCTCCTTCCCAAACTGTACGCCACCAGTTATTCCGAACACCGTCGACTCCGTCAATCCAGCTTATAGTCAGGCAGCGAATTTAACCGAAACGAATGTTCCCCACAACGTGTACATCCTCCCCCACCCCTTTAACTCAGAACTCCAACTTTCAACTTGGTAGCATGTTTCTCAGCGTAATTTTGAGCATAATAGGAGATGGCAAAGTGCATAACCCCACAAACTGCCAGTGAAGTCCAACGTCCTCCACACGACGCTTTGAAAAATGTCTGAAAGAAATTAAGCTCTGAACCCTTTGTGCCCTCTCCTGAAAACGTTTAGGGTGTTATTTCTTGTCCCGATGAACCCTACATTTATTGATCAAGCCTCAGCAAAGAGAGTGTGGTGAATTCGGTACTCTTCGAGACAAGAGGACCCACACGAGCATGACACTACAATACTAGCAATTGCTTTGACATGACCGCACGGTAGATAACACCAACTGGCTTGAAGTTTTGAAGTACGTGTAGCCTGTCTCCCTACTTTCGAGCCGGTCGCTGCCAGGCTTATGGGATTTACCATGCGCGTCCTAATCGCGGCGTTGGTTATCTATTGCGCACTTTTTTGCCGACTTTTGTCGAAAAGTGAGAGGAAAAACGGCAAACGACAATCGACAAAAATCGTCCAAAAACGGCCGGCAAACGGCAATCGGCAACCGGCAAACGGCAATTGCCGCACATCCCCGTTTCTCACCCATCATCACAGGAGCCGTGATTGGGCCAAGAACTGTGTAAATATACGCCAGTCCCCCCAACGGCTGGCGCACCGTTCGTCATGCGCAGTGATAACGCGATCAATAGCAAATTATTGCTTCCCTCGTTCAGCTGACTGCTTTCCTCTAATTCATTTTCTTTGCTGAGCATTTTGCGTGCTCGATTTTCTTGTGCTCTTCGATTTTACGAGGACTACAAATTGAGGTTATTGTGACCGAGAAACCTGTCAGTGGATTAACTAGACCAGAACGCTCAGAAATTTGATGTTGAAGTCTGTAACTCCAAATTTCAGATTTTTTTTAATTTTTTTTCCTTCAAATAAAAATATTCATGGAAAATTGACTATTCACTTTTGCTGTGATCATGTATTTTTTGTTTTCTCGGGTTTTATTTTTGTTTTCTTTTCTATGCAAAATTTAAAAAGGACAGAAAACTTATGCCTTGTCATTTCAATCTCCGCAGTATCGGCTAGAATGTAAACCGGAACCATCAATTAGTCCAATACCTTGATTACTTGAATGTTTTATTCATTCGGAGATTTTAATTTTATGTTTTTTCGATTATTCAGTTCATCTTGTTATTTCAATTAATCGTTTTTATAATATTCGATACATTCGGGATTCTTGAGTAATCGATTCATTAGATGTTTCAGTTATTCGGTTTCTCGAATACGTGGCCAACATAACGGCACATTTGAGCGTCCCGAATTCGGAGCTGAAAGCATTCACTGAGCTTTTCATCGGAGAAAACGTGCGAGGCATTAATCGAAGTTGTTCAAGCATTCAGAATTTTCGAAAAAAAGGCTTCATTGTCTGGGTTCAATCATAAAAAAATTTTCGCAGTAGATTAATCGAAGTCTTTTTGGATATGTACGAAATTTATCTTTCTCGAGCATGTGATTTCAAAAAATTATTTGCGAAGTACTTTTCGAGAACTCGTGAATGAATATATTTTTCAACAAAAGTATCTGAAAAAATCTCGAATTGAGAAGCTTCAAATTTGCCTAGTGAATAATTGATTCCGAAAACCGGATCTCCATGTGACTGGATTGAATATCAGGAAATTTCTCGCACTTATCCGAGAAAATGTTTGAAATAACAAAGAATAACCGAACAAGAAAAGTACTGGAATTTTAAGCTGTTTCCATGGAAAGTTTGAATTTCTTTTCAATTTCAATGAAAGGTTTCATTCTGCAAGGGTTTTTTTTTCAAAAGAATTTTTCAGACAGGCTTTGAAGGAGTAAAAATAAGAAATGACAATGTGTGTGTTTTCTCTTTTTTCTAGCTACTCGAAAAAGTAAATATTGAATGGCCACCACTAAAGTGAGTTGTAAGGTTCTCATAATCAATGATTGAGAAAAACATAGTGGACCTGAAATTTTGAAACAAGGACTTTCATATCAACCTCGCAGCAAGTTTTAGCCTAGCTATCCCTGTGACAGGTTTCTCCGGCCAGTTTCACTTGAATTCACGTTTCTCGTTAAATTGAAAACATCGACGAGAAAAATCATTATCGCATGATACTCATTAAAACTAGATAAAGAAAAAGCAAACAGAGGTAAAACATCCAGCTGAATGGATCAAACAACGAAAGTAAGGCGAGAAGACGAGAAGGAGTGACTCTACACAGAACAAGCGTATACTGTCCACGAGAAATTGCAAGTTAATCGGAAACTAGTATTTCTGCTCTAATCATTTTCACAGCTACTGTGTCTACTGAGAAAGTGTTAATTGTTGATTTATGAGGAGCAGGGTTCAAGAACCTAGGAGAGCCTCTACAAAGTCTGTCAGTCCGTGGATGCATGGCGTCGTGCGATGTCGCGCTGCCCTTGTCAGTGCGATCACGGGTTCAGATCCTCACTCATCGAATTTTACACATGCATGTGCATAAGTTCATGATGAGAACTAGTTCTCGTGCGTTGGGATCAAAGCACTTTGGTGCAGAGCGATGTGTCGCTGTTGATGAACCGGCGTTCGCGGGTTCGTTTACCAGTGGCAGCCATTTTTGCGAACGATTATGTGGCAGTCACCAGTTGGTTCGAGGGTAACTTCGATGTCTCACACCTCAATTCTCCTTGGTTATCGTGACATGATCATGGTTCGTAACTCTCAGTTTCGGCTAGTTTACTACCACCCCAGGGTAAATAAACACCACCGAATGATCAGAGTTTCCTGTCGAACATCTGAAAACGACGCAAATGACACACACAAACCGATTGAAAAAAACCGAAATTTGTCTACAAGTGCGGTTGCTGAAAGCTCCGTAAACCACGGAATCCTTCGGGTCCACCACGGGGGACTCTATTAAAAAACGAATCACAGATCTCACATAATCAGAAAATGAGAAGAATTACTATAGAAGTCTACAGCATCATTAAAAAACGGATTGCGAACTCTACATAACCAAAAATGAGAACTCGGATGGCACAATCTTTGTGATAATCAATTGATGGACGCTGCCACCGCCTCTCTTCGCGAATGTTCTGTAGAACAGCCCAGCGACCTGCGCAGCCGTAGACATCCCGAATCGACGTCCTGTGGACAACAACTCGGTCTGGGTCGATTTGTGGCACTTGGCGGGATTGCTGGTCGATAGGATGTTTAACAGCCCGTCGCCCCCTGCTCAACAGCACACCAGGACGGCCCCGCGTAGAGCTGCCTGTTCGCCAGCGGTGACTCGTTCCGGGCGGATCGACGTCCTGTAGACAACGGCGAACGTCTGAGTTATAGGGGTCCGCAGAGTTGAAGTAGCGGCGTTGCTCGCAGCGACGAACAGCACTGAATGATGCAATATCGATTACATTCGACGACGAAGGCGACCGACGCGGCGTGAAGGGCGACGAGGGGGCTCCGCAGAGTGTAATGACGCCGCGACGGCCCTACATCACTGCCAGCGAGAGGCAACCGACGCCGCGTCGATATAGCTTGATTTGCTTGAATGTAACATGGCTGCATACCAATTAACTCTCGTCCATTTGTGAGAATGCCGCTCTACTTTGGCAGACTTTTTGAAATGTTGTTTCTCTCGTGCATTCCCATTTGGTAATGCTATCACTCTAACTTATCACATGTTTTCTCAAGTTTCTTTTCTCATTCTCGTACTCGAATGGATGGGAAAACACTGGCGTGGAAGGCAAGATTGCTCAAAAATTGCCAAGTATATCCGGTTTCCGAGTGTGATTTATTTCCGTTCGCCGCGTGCGTCTGCGTGCGTACGCTGCGTCTCCTTCTCCCCACAATTTCTCGCTGTCTCTACTTTTGCTCCGCACGCACAAGCACGCGAGAGAACAGAGTAAATCCGGCTCGGAACCAGAGGATATTGCCATCCTGGATGGTTTTTGGCGCTTCAAACATATTTGACGACATGGTAGGGGCCTTGCGGTCCTATTTATGCTGTTATCTCGACCACGTTTGTGAACGTATATGCTGCCTTTAAACGGCGGTATGCCTTCTTTCGAAACTTGATGATGAGGCCCGATTTTCCTTATTTCAGTTCTAATCTAAGCGGAACAGAGAAATTGGACCCTCTCAATCAAATTTTCTAGAGAAAAACTAACATTGGCGTGGATCCTATTGAGACTTTTCGTTCCTCTTTGGAGGTCAAACTCGGTGCACCTACGTAATAGCATATGACACCGAGTTTGCGCCAACCTTCGAGAGTAAACGCAAGGTCTTATTAGGATCTATACAGACGTTACATTATTTTAATAATGATGTCCTTATGCGGACAACCCCTCTGCTGCTTCCAAATGAACTACTATAAGTTATACAAACCATTCCGAATGAAATGTACTTTTCTAGAGCCAGTTTCGGACGTAGAGTCCAAATATGCCCTTCGCAGCTGCCTAGGGTCACCCTGGAAAACTTTATAGCAGTTTTTTCCTCTGATTTTTGTACCTATTGTACCCTCGAAAAAGCGCATTAATTTTATGAAAATCCGGAAACAGACCTCATAATCGTGCTCAGGGCCCGAAACAGCCCCCCAAGGCAAAGTTTGGGTGAAAGCGCATTCTCCGAGCTATGTGCACATTGATGGCGCTCTTGACTTGTATGGATTTTCGGTTCAGCGTTCAATTATTATATATCAATTACGGGGTACAGAAAGCGTTGAAAAAAAAATTTTTCTCCAGATTTGACTTAAAATTCAACCTGGGGGTGATTTGCGGTGCTGATCACGAATCTCAGGTTTACCTGTGGTTTTTTCTAATTTCGACTAAATTTGTTCAAAGCTTCCCACCGGCAGAAAAATTTGACGGCAAAATCGACTTTAGACGATTTCTGGAATGTGACAAAAGATGTGGCTCAAATCGTTCTTTTGGGGCTTATTTGAAGTGCTTAACACGAATCTGATGTCAGTTTATGGATTTTTGACAGCTTATGATAGATTAAGTTGGGTATACGGTATAGTTGTACACGAACGAAATTTTTGAAAAAATTTTCGATATTTTTTTCGTTCGTTCGAAATTTCGTCGAACGTAATTTTTTCAAATTCCGTTCCTTCAAAATTTCGTCGAACGATTATTTTCCAATTTTCGTTCGTTCGAAATTTCGTCGTTCGAATTTTTTTCGAAATTGTACAGCTATACGGTAGTTCGATCAATGTCAAAGATTTGTCTCAAAGTTTCTATGTGGGGGTTTTTTCGGGGTGCTGAATACGAATTCTATATCTATTTGTCTGTTTTCAAACTATTAAGTTCTGCCCCTTCCACGGGGAGACGTTATTAAAAAACGAATCATGGATCTCTTATAATAAAAAAAGAGAAGAATTACCATAGAAGTCCACAGCATCATCAAAAAATAAACGAAATGCAAATCTCATATAACCGAAAATGAGAACTTGGACGGCACGATCTTCGTGATACATCGATTGATGGACGCCGCCACCGCCCCTCCCGCGAATGTTCTGTAGAACAGCCCATCGACCTGCGCAGCCGTAGACATCCCGAATTGACGTCCTGTGGACAACAACTCGGTCTGCGTCGATTTAAGGCACTCGGCGGGATTGCCGGTCGATGGGCTGTTTAACAGCCCGTTGCCCCCTGCTCAACAGCACACCGGGACGACCCCGCGTAGAGCTGCCTGTTCGCCAGCGGTGACTCGTTCTGGGTGGATCGACGTCCTGTAGACAACAGCGAACGTCTGAGATAGGGAGGATGTCGGTAAAAATTAGCACGCAAGTCAAAGTTTCACCCACTGAGAGGTCCCAGCCCCACTTTATAGAAATCGCACATCTGGAATTTATGAATGAAAACCGGAGGACGGTACTCTCTACCATCCAATAATTGAATACAGTTCCCGTCGGTGCGCAGTGATGGCCTGCTGGCATTATCACCTATGATAGGGCTCTCTCTACAAATCTCCGCTGGAGCCGGTCAGTATCGCAACCGGTTCAGTGAACCTAGCTTTAAGTCGCGCGACCGACACGAGGTTGCATAAATACTGTGCCTTACCTTGAGCAAATTTGGGTTTGGGGCCATAATGTGAGGGATCCAAACGTGGTGTAAGTAGAAACGATAATTACTGAAAGTTTTATTCAATTTGTACCGTCCATCTCGAATAACCAACAGGGAACTACATATGTATCAATTCTGCTGTAATCTTTGGGTTGGAGGGCGATGTGAAGACCTATTGATTTTCTAACGAATTCTGGGATTGCTTACGGAAAAATTTTACATTTCGTTAGTCGTTAGTCGTAATTACGCACATCCCTGGTCGATACAGTTCATCTACGCAATCGCGTTCCGTCCACAAAGGGCACGCTGTTTGCGAAAGCATGTTGCGGCGTTTCGAGGATCCTCAGACAGGGATTTCGGATCATCCGGGCAGTTCTTGCGTTTTTCCGCCGCGGCGAAACCGCCCGGGTAATCCGAAATCCCTGTCTGAGGATCCTCGGAACCGAGCCGCAACACACTTACACAATAAGCGAGCACTTTGCGGACTGAACGTGATTGCGTAGATGAACTGTACGTATTGCCACGCGGTTGGTACACATTCCTACGCGGTCGATACAAACCCTTTTCAGACGTTGACGGCGGTTGGAACGCATGGAAACGCGACCGGTACACAGTGCCAAGCGATCCATATGCATTACCATATGGTCAGCACGGACAGCGATGCGGTCGATATGGATTGCCGCGAGGTCGGTACGCATGGCCACGCGGTTAGTACGCATCGCCGCGCGGTCAATACGTATTGCCACCGGTCGGTACGTATGCTGGCGGAATAGTGACTTCGTGCAGTACGCATTCACAGGCTCATGTTACGCTTGCACACGCGGTTGGTAACAATGTTTTATCGAACTTATTGGAAGTCATAAAGGTGTGGTCTATCCCCTACGCTGGGAAATATACTGAACGTTTCATACTCTATGACAATGTTCATAATAACTTACTGATTCTGACTAATTTCTCTAATTATTTCTTGGTCCGCGTGTACAGCCGAAATGACGAAGAAATTGAGAAAAACGCGTCTGAGATACATGGATTGTTGTACTCTCACAACACGCTCAGTGCTCGCAGTAAAAGTGTTTGTTGTGGCATGAAATGTTTGATGTACCCGTCCTCTAAAACTTTAAACTTTCTGTTAATCTGCTCGACATTCTTCCAAATTCTAATGATCTCATGATTTATTGGTCGAACTCATTAGTTCTACCGGAGAGATTGACCAAACCAGAAAGTGATTCTACTGGAATGTTCGAAATCCGGCGTGGCGAGTCTGCTGCGTGCACCATTCAGCTGTATATGTTTTCTTGTGAAAACATATTATTTCAGAGAGGAAAGAAAAACAAAAAATGAAGCACCACAAGCAAACCCAAACTAGTCTACAATGCGTTCAGAAAGTATAGGGACACCCCCGAAAATCGGGGTTTCCAATAAAACTTTGTGTTTGGCGATCAATACTGTTCATCAATGAATTCAGCATCATGGAAAACCTGTGTTTGATTATTTATATAACAAATGTGAAATTTTGTAAGATTTTATCTCAACTTTTAAAATTTTTCGCCGTTCAGAAAGTATAGGGACACCCTTCGAAAATTCAGGTTTTTTAATCCAAACAAAATTTCCCGTTGCAAGTTCGCTACATAAACTCAAGATGAGTACATGTGATATCCTTATTCCTAAAATGGCTCGTGGTAGTGCTCTAACTACTGCTGAACAAGCTCAAATTCATGCGCTCAGCGTTGCCGGGTTGAGCCAACGTCGAATCGCTACCCAGCTCGGAAGATCTGTCAACTGTATCAACTAGTTCCTGCGAGATCCAGATTCCTACGGTACTGCAAAACGTACTGGACGGCCGAAGAAGATCAGCAATGAAGATTCACGGAGAATTATTCGGCTCTTCTGCAACAGCACACTGTCGCTGAACCAGATTAAATCTGAATTATCGCTGTGTTTCGAAAACGACAGTCTGGAACGCCATAAATGGCAATAAAAACATTGTCCGACAAGTGGTGAAGAATGCCCCATCGCTATCTGCAAGCAAACCATAAAGAGGCTCGACTTGAATTTGCAAAGAGGAACATGGCAACTGATTGGGCAAAGGTAAGGCAGTCTCATAAAATCCGGAAAAAATCGAGAAATGACGCAAAAAAATTTTAGGTCATCTTTTCCGACGAGAAGAAATTTAATCTTGACGGACCGGATGGTGCTCGATCCTACTGGCGAGATCTGCGCAAGGATCCATTGATTTTCAGCAGACGGAATTTCGGCGGTGGCTCGCTGATGTGTTGGGGAGCATTCAGTAGCGAAGGTGTTTTGGAATTGGCCTTCACTTCTTGTCGCATGAACTCGGAGGAATATCGAGAACTCAGAACATTTTCGTTTACTTGATTTCGACTTTGAGAACAACTTTCTGCTTGTCGCCGTAACGAACCACGGTATAGTTGTTCTTACATGCATAACAACTTGAGACTCATCAACTTGTCACCAACAATTGTTCTTACTGTAATAACAACTCTATAACAAGTTAGCAGCCTAATGCTGTTATCTAGTTGTTGATACCGTGTAGCAGAATTTAGCTGACAAGTATAGTTCATAAACTTGTCAACAACACTTTCCGATCCACCCAGAGAAGACTAGTATATCGCTGCATTGGTTCCTAGCATTGAGAACTGCTAGGAATTAATGCAGCGACAGAGTAGTGTTCTCTGGGTGGATCGGAAAGTGACATTCGTACTACCCGGAGAATTTTAGTGACACATAGGTACGAACGAAGACACAGCCGCTCCGATTTCAAAGTAGCGAGAAAATAACTGCGTCGCGGCTTTCTAGAGTGAGGATACAAACCATATCTGTGTTGTTGAGATAAACTCATTACCTTTACATTCTTACAAGGGGAGTATACGAAACGTAGGTCGGATCTGCGGAAATGATTTGTATTTTCAGTATCTCTTCAGCATCTCTTCAGCAAAGTTATGAGCGCCCTTAAAGTTTCGCGAAAAGGTAGGGGTATCCATCAGAAATTTGTTGGGGTGTTTTGAAAAACATTTAGGATTTTGCTTAAAACTTGTATGTAAGGGCAATCTAGAGTCAAATTTGAGACTCTGACCAAACTTCCGTTTGCCTTTCGTAATCTACCGTCATCTGTAGAAGATCGGCAAACGGACCTTAGATTTCTGTTATGACGTTCTGCCCTCAACATTTTCCTCTGTTGGGATGCTTTGAGCGAATTGAGCCAAATTGAGCCGAAAGCTTTGGAAAATCAACTAACAAGGGAAGTATACAGAGCGTAGGTCGGATCTGCCAAAACGACTAGTGTCGTTAGTATCTCTTGTGGCTCAATAGTAAAACTGCGCACTATCCCGCCCCGGGCTGCAGGTTCCAAGAAGTTACAAGCTTAAAAAGGTCATTTTTTGTGCCTTTTGCACCTTCTAAAAACGCGTTAGTCTACGGAAAATCCGGAAACGGACCTCATATGTGTTCAGCTCCCAAAACTACCCCACTGAGCAAAGTTTGGGTGGAAACACATTTTCCATACTTTGTCCAGATTAACAGCGTTTTGGACGATTTTCGGTTGGGCGTTTATTTCTACCGATTATAGGGCTTTGGAAGTGTTATAGAAAAATGTTCCAAATTTGACATAAAATTCTCCCAGGCGGGGTTTTTGGGGCGCTGATCACGAATCCGTGGTTTATTAGACGATTTTCCGAAGTTTTCGGCTAATTTCGTTCGAAGCTTCCCAACCGGGGAAAATTTCGAGGGAAAAACGCCACTTTCAAGATTTCCGGATTTCCACGATAGATACGTCTCAAAATCTTTCTCTGATGGTTATTTGGAGTGCTAAACACGAGTCTTGAGTCCGTTTATCGATTTTTTACAGATTTTTGCTGATTCAATTATTTCAGCTTTCAAAAATGGCTCAATGTTTCCATTGCGCGCTTGATTTTGCTTTGATAAGTTTAACGGAGAAGCTTGTAAAATCCGATCCCTCCTCTGTTACTATTTCTGAATTGTTGGTGTATGACCGCAAAATCGTATTTTTAGTTATTTCACTTCATATCCTAGCTTTTTCATTACTTCCGGCTATTTTACGCCAAGTCCTTTTTAGGATATTTCAAGATATTTTTGAAGCTTTTTTCACTTTTAAATGACATTGCCAATTCGCTACTTTTGCCAAGAAGCTAAATTTTCAGAGATTTTGTTATGGAGATTGGTCGGATTGCGACGAAAACTTATGAAAAAAGTTAATTCAGCCAAGTGGTTAAAAATGTCCAAAATGCCCATACAACTCTGACAGCTTTGGGGCTCAGCTAAAAGGAATAGTAGGGAACGCACCTAGTCTGTACTTTAGATTTTGTATAAATTTCTGCTCGAGAGCCACCAGGTTTGTCTGAGAGCTCAAAAAAGGTTACTTAGAACAAGATCAGCACTTCCAAAATGTAATAGAGGAATGAGAAGAAAAAGAAACTAAACAAGGCAATATGAAAATAAGATGAAACAGAAGAACAGGAGCAATGCGAGAGTGCATAAGTTATTGGAGTCGAGAATCTTCCGTGTTTCGAAACCGACGCTCGCCGGCATTCGAATTGCACTTTAAGTGAATTAAAGCTTGTTTCTACCGTTATATCATCTCTAATCGGCCGGCAAAGTGGATTTCGAGTTATTTTCCCTTGTGGATGAGCGCAATGTGGAGATACAGTTGTTTCGAAGTCAATACATAGTTGATATTCTCTGGCAGAAGTCGATCCATAGTTTAAATAAACTGGTTTCAAGCTAAATTAGTCGAAATAAAGTTGATTTTGCTGGTGATTGCTGGGAAGCAAGTAATCCAAAAAGTTCTGAGAAACTCTTCGCACACATCTACTGCCATTTTCGCCCGGAACACTACGTCAGCGTTTCACTTTCCAGCAAGACAACGCGGCGGTACATGTGGCCAGGTCTACAAAAACCTGGTTTCTACGTCATCTAATCCGTTTGTTGGAATGGTCCGCGTGTAGTCCAGATTGTAACCCGATAGAGAATATCTGGGGCATACTTGTGCGCCAGGTTTATGCCAACAATAAGCAGTACAGAGCGGTGGATGAGCTGAAGGTCGCTATCCTGGGCCAATCTGGATGAAAACGTCATCGCCAATTTGATCAATTCTATGCCAAAGAGAATTTCTGAGATCATTGCTAATGGTGGTGCAGCTATTTCATTTTAGATTGTATGTTTCATTCGTTCTTTGTTCAATAATTTTTGTTTTTGTGTTGTGTCCCTATACTTTCTGAACGGCGAAAAAAATCTGAAATTTGAAATAAACTCTTGTAAAATTGTTCAGCTGTTACAGTTGACCGCAATGTTAAAAGGACATGGTGCGGTTGCGGACTCGCACTGAAACTACGGTAGAATCTGGCACTTTGCCAGATTTCGTCATCTATCGGCACCACAGCCGATGTTCTCGTGAGCAGAGAGACGACGGTTGGCACCGATCGATGACGAAATCCGGCAAAGTGCAAGATTCTACCGTAATTTAGTGCGAGTCCCCAACCGCACTATGTCCTTTTAACATTGCGGTCAACTGTATAGAAATGAACAAATAGAGGTTGTTCACCTTGTTGTATTGATAGCCAGATAAAACATGATTTTGAAAACCTTGATTTTCGGGGGTCCCTATACTTTCTGAACGCACTGTATACAACTTATGACGGGAACCCTGCATTATAAGGAATGAAAAAAAACGGCGGACCAACCCACTCCTTTGGCAATAAACAAATCAAAAAGTTTGTTTGACGTTAATATTGCTCATAGTTTTGAATGGAGCTTTGGGTATGACGTGGGGAGAAGTCTATTATGAACTTAGTGCGCCCCATTGGAAAGGCGCTCGCATAAAGTTCAGTTAAATTGAGTTTGTAGTAGGGGTCACAGAGGAACGGTAACTCAAAAATTTCAACTGAACAGCTCACAGGGTAGGTGGAGTGGCTCACCATCTTCATAATACATGTGACGCACACGTTTCGTTGTTTATTGCAACTATGAACGAATAACCTTTTACAAATCTGAAGCCCCTCATCGTAATTTCACTGTCGGTAACTTTAACGAAGAACCTAATATTACTACTTACTAAGTTCAGCAAAGTCAAGCTTGTGTAGTGACATTGACGAGGAGCATTACACAAAAAATGCGCAAGCTTCTTGAACGGATCTTCCATTTTCAGCTCCTTCATTAGAAGTTTAACTTCGTACCTTGTCGCGTTGTAGAAAGCCAGAACCATGGACCCGATGATTGGTGGCCGTACTTCGACAAACAAAAAGTCATGTCGTGATTTCGACGATTGCCTCCAATAAGACCGAGATAAGGTCTTTCTTCTTATCACTAATTGTGAGCTTAACGGATAGGACTCATATTCTAAGACAGTAGCAAAAAACGATGTAAGAGCCACAAAATGAATTCACTGACTCACGTTTGTTAGATATTTGTGGTATCGCAAAATTTCGGACGCGTGTACACGACTTTGTCGTGGATGGTTAATGTCTCCGGTGAAGCGGATCTCCTCAGGAAACCTGGTGTATATCATAATTTCATACAATGATTGTTATTCTAAGGAACGCAGCCAGTTGATAAAACAAATGGTTACCTTTCACACCGATTATTTTCTATCTTCAGTCTGAGATCCTTGACGGTACCACAGTCCATCTTGATTTCAACAATAAAGGGACTAATTCTGACAGCATATGCCTGCAGTAGCGATGCTAACACCATTCTTGAAAACGAACCCCTAGCCCTTGCCTCTCGACGATCACCTCCGGAACTTTCGTTACACTTTGACTCATTTTTATCCGCATCAATCTGTGGTGAGATTCGAAGTGAGCGAATGTCAGCTGATGGGCAGTCCCCGAGGTTGTTATTTCGTCTAGCATAGAATGCTCAGAGAACATCTTGAGCAAAATACTCAAAGAACATCTTGTTCAATCGCGGTTCCACTCATGCAAATTCTATTGACGTCTCAATCATAAGAAAACGTGTCATGCTCTCAGAAGTACGCCTGTGGGGTGGAGTGTCTGCTTCCTACATATATAAAATCCCAAAACAACGAAAGCTATCAAAAACTTACGTGTTTCTATCGTATACACTTGAGGTGCCACAGCCAACCACATATGTATTATTCACTAAGCCAACGATCCCTCAAGCGACATCAAAGCTTGTCACAGTTGAGCTACTGATCTTCTCCAACACAAGAATTGTTAACCAGTGAACGATAAGTGAAGCTGCCTCAATCGGTGATAGCGCGGCACCAGTAGCGGAAAGGGAAAGAATTAAAGCATAGCTAAAAATCATCTATGTTACTCACTATGAACTCTCAATTACGACAAAGATTCTGATGAATATGTCATATTCCATATTCTCTGCTTCTAATCGACCTCTGCATACAATCAGGGTGATTTTTTTTCTATTTCCATTGCTTGTCGAGGTGACTAATTGTTTATTAATATATTTTTATCTATATTAACAATTATTGGTCCAGTAATTTATTTACTTCTCCTAATATCCATTGTTCCCTCATTTTTGTTTACCATTGATATGTTTCTCTTTTTACGTTTTTATTCGATCATCTGAATTTTTTGATTGCTTTTCATTCATTTATGTGTTTAATGCTTATTATTTCAAACAAGTGCACTCATGCTTCTTTTTCATCCATTAATAAACAACAATCATATATTTCAAATAGGTTTAGGTGCAAACCTAGCTGGGAGGAGTAACCGACGCTTGTCCATTAAAATTAAAACTTCTTTCAATATCAGCTATTTAGTGACGTTATCAGTCAATATTTCCTAGAAATTCCATAGATTAAATCAGTTTTTATATCGGTATCATTAAATCTTCACTAGATTCCTCAGTGTCCCCCCCCCCCTTCAACTAGGCTTGAACCTAATTTTAAGGGTGTTGTTCGATAATTACAGATTGGGCCACTCTTTCTATTTGTATTGTGTTGGGGTTTCAATAATCAAGTCAGTGACCGGAACGCGATTAGTTGTCTAAATATAAAAAAATAGTGGTTTATAATTGCGAATACGTTTGCCTGCCCCAGTTATTTCCTCTAATTTTGGTTTATTCAACATTTTCTTTCTTGACTGTGGAACGATGTGTTCGACCCAGTTTGCTTAGAGTATTCTATATAGATAAACAAGAAAATAAATAATTAACGATTTTGAGAAATAAACAAAATTCTGGTTCAATGAATGTTTATATGGGTAATAATAAGTTGGTACTCTTTCGGAATAGACGACCCACTAGAGAAATTTCATGAGAAATGTGCATCCCACTAGAGCCGTCGAATGATTTAGTCTTTTTCAAACACACTGAACTGTCTGACGTGACCAACCGAGCTGTCGATCAAGCCTAAACAATTGCTAATTTCATTGTATTTATCAGTGGGTCGTCTATTCCGAAAGAGCACCAATAAGTTAATTAATAGTTAACCACTTCGACAAGCAATGAGAATAGAAAAAACTCACTCTGATTGTAGACAGAGATCGAATAGGAGCAGAGAATATGTAATATGAAATATTAACAAGCATAAGAAGAAGGAGAACACTCTCTGGCATTCGCTCGCGTGTTGCCCCGGAGGGCGTGGCCAATTTCGCGTCCTTTTTCGTCGGCGCTAGACGTTCCACATAATCGCGCCGGCGAGAGTCGAGTGCCCACAAAAAAGATTGTGGGCAATGCCCACAAAATCTTTGTGAGCATTGTGTGGATTGTCTCGCCCCAGCTAGCGCCGGCACGGAGGAGGCCTGGGTGGTGGCGTGTGCGGTCGCGTCGCGTGCGCGCGCGTGTTTTCTTTCTCTCCTGATCATCACCTCAATCTTCCTCCATTTTCCACTTTCTTCTATAAGCTCATGTCTAGTGAGGCTCTTAAGGGAGCTACTTTTAGTTAGCCTAACTATTCTGGAAGAAATGTAACTTTCTAGAACCGTTTTTGGTGTAAAACCGATTATGGTCTTCGCATCTGCCTAAAACCACACCGAAAGGAGTTATAGACGTTTTTCGTCAGATTTCTGTACCTGTTGTACCTTCCAAAACGTGCACTAGTCTTTAGAGAATTTGTAAACTGACCTCATAATTGTGTTCAGCGCCCAAAACAACCCCTCTGGCCCAAGTTTGGGTGAAGGCACATTACCCAAACTTTGTACAGACTGGTAGCGTCATGGATTTGTACGGATTTTTGGTTGGGGTTTATTCATATCAATTAGTGGGCCCCGAAAGCGTTTTAAAAAATGTTCCAGATTCAACTTAATACCCTCCCAGTTGTGTTATTTGGGGCGCTGATCACGAATTTGGAGGTTTATGTGTCAATTTTCTGAAATTTTTGACTTGATTCTTTCGAAGCTTTTTTTTAGGGAAAATTTGATGGCAAATCGCGACTTTTGACGATTTCCGAAGTGGTACGCTAGATACAAGTTTATAATTTGCCACCGGCACAAAATTCTCACGGAAGTGTAATGGTTTTTCTTTCAAGAGTTCTCCATGTTTACTGCCTGATACCGTGACATATTGATATTGCCCCCGATTGCCACTTCTGAGCAGAATCCGATTTTTTTCTCAAAAACACCCTAAAATTTCATATTGGTGGGAACTATACTTCGACCAAATCGAATGATTCGTAAATTAAATATTCGATTAAAGAAGGCGATTTCGAATCATTCGAAAAGTCGAAAATTAAAAAGGCCATTTCCGAATTATTTGGAAAATCGAATATTCGAAAAGTGAACATTTCCGAATTATTCGCAACACCGAACCTTTGAAGAAAAAAACGATTCCCGATTTCTTCTAGAGTATGCCAACGAATATTTGGAAAACGAATATTCGGTCGAATAAACGAATAATCGAATATTCGAATAATTCGAGTATTCGAAAAAGTCAATTTTTCGAATAATTCGTTTATTCGAATATTCGAAAGAGTCAATTATCCGAATAATTCGTTCATTCGAATATTCGGAAAAGTCAATTTTTTGAATAATTCGCTTATTCGAATATTCGAAAGAGTCAATTATCCGAATAATTCGTTTATTCGAATATTCGAAAATTTTTATTCGTTTGATATCCTCTAATTTATTCGTGATTTTCTTCTAGTCTGATGAGGAGCATCTAGAAATAAATCTGGGGTGGTAGTAAATGGGTAGATAACCGCGAGTTTACTCGCGGTTAACTGCAGCTGACCGTGAGCTTTTCAGTTGACGATTTTCAAGAGATGCGCCAGGCATTTCTTAAACTAAGCACACTCACTGTATGAGCCACTAGATACGCATCGAGAAAAATTCAAAAAAATGGTCCGCTCTGTCTTTTTTTTTGGAGAAAAATTAGTGATTTAGACTTTTTTTCAAGTTTTTTTTAGCTTTTTTCAGCTCGCGGTAAGTCCGCGCAAAACAGCAACTTAACGTGAGCTGACAGAAAAAATGGAAATAGTGTGTGAATGAAGGAAAGATGGATAGCTTCCGAAAAAACCCTCCGGAGGATCTTTTTCGAAAGCTATCCATCTTTTTCTTCATTCACACACTATTTCCATTTTCTCTGTCAGCTCCCGTTTGGTTGCAGTATTGAGCGGACTTAACGCGAGATCACATACGATAACGCGTTTTCCTTACGCTTACGCTTGCTGAAGAGTATGCAAGTCGTCGTGAATGGGGTGCAGGACGTTTATGATTTGGTGCAGTACCACAATGTGAGTGTGCAGGATGTGTGCAGGACCTCACTGGGGTGTGCAGGACTTCACTGAGAGTGTGCAGGATCCCATTGGGAGTGCGCAGGATGTGCAGGACCCTACTGGGTCCTGCACATCTACTACTATGTACTGCACACATGCACATGACACCCTGCACACTCCCAGTGAAATACTACGCACCATCTTTGGGCCCTAGAAACTCTGATTCTAGCCCGTTTTCACCGCGCTACCTTCATAGTTTTTCAGCTGTTTTCAATCTAGGCTGATTTCTATAGTTTTGTAGATAACGCTTTTCATCGCGACCACTGCCTTTAAGCCACACTCACAAGCGGCGAGGTAGAAGAGGAAGAATAGGAAGAAGACGAGGAAGACGAGGAAAGAGGAAGAAGAGGAAGAAAAAGACGAGGAAGACGAGGAAGAGGAAGAAGAAGAAGAAGAAGAAGAAGAAGAAAGAAGAAAGAAGAAGATGAGGAAGAAGAGGAGGAGGAGGAAGAGGAGTAAGAGGAAGAGGAGGAAGAAGAGGAGTAAGAGGAAGAAGAGGAGGAAGAGGGGGGGAAGAGGGAAGAAGAAGAAGAAGAAGAAGGGTTTGAGAAGTACAAGGTGTCTAGAGGGTAGACGGAATCTGTGAATAAACAACGCAGTGGGGTCCGAACGATCAAATGATGATTCCGAGCAACAATTTGTTTTGGGGGGGGGGGGCGACAAGTGGTTTTACGGGGAAACAATTGAACCTGCGGAGCAACAAGTGATTTTGCGGGGCAACAAGTGATTTTAGGGTCAGCAAATGCTCTTTCGGGGCAACAAGTGATTTCGCGGGGCGACTAGTGATTTAGTGGGGGTACAAGTGGTTTTGTGGGCACAAATGCTCACAATCGCCCCACACTTTCCATGTCGCGCCCCAGAAAAATGACTTGTTGCCCAGGTGTCACTGGGCAACAAGTGAGTTTGTGTAGATATACACGCGAGCAAATGCCAGAGCTGGAAATGGTAGTCATTGGGGAAAACCTATGATTATGACGACGGATTATTCGCGTTGCATCGATTGACCGGCACCTGACTGCCACCCTCGAACGGCCAGCTACAACACAGTGTTCCTTCGCACCGCAGCGCATTCACGGAACGCATCCCAAATTGCTGCCGGACGTAGTGCGAGTTGTGGGGAAGTAGAGTGTAAGTAAGTAAGCAAATAAGTGAGTAAGTAAATAAGTAAGTAGGTAAAAAATAATTAAGTGAGTAAGTAAGTAAATACTATTGTTCTCGGGGTCAAATTCCGGTCCGCATTAGCGGACTACAGCTTTTGCATCATGTGACACGTGAACATCGCGCTGGGACCACTTGGTCCCGGCACGATTGACCTATCTCCGGCACAATTGGCACGTGTCGCACGATGCAACAGCCGTAATTCGCATGGGCTGAACGGAATTTGACTCAGAGAACTATAGGAAGTAAGTAAGAAGGTAAATAAGTAACAAAGCGTGTGTCTTTTACAGCGTACCTAAATAAATAAATAAATAAATAAACAAAGGAAGTTGGTAAGTAAGTAATTAAGTAGTGAAGTTAGTAAGTAAGTAAGTGAGTAAGTAAGTGAGAAAGTAAGTAAGTGAGTAAGTAAGTAAGTAAAGTAATCTATCCATTTTTTACCGGTTTGTTGACTTCGGTGGAATAAAAATAATATAAATTGTCTATAGATAATAGCTATCCCTTTTTTATCCTGAATGGAGTCCAAAACCACTAATACATAACATTAATGTGCTCTGATATGTAATGACCTCTGCTTCAATAATTCCGGTAAAGTCGGCCGTTGATGAAGCTTAATTGTGCAGAAATCATCCTGTGTAATCGAGATTCATCAATTGTTCCATATCCTTTGTCCCGAAGATCCGGAATCGGGAGGAAAACCCGTGGCACGCAATTAAATTCCCAGTCCAAATCTGCAGAAGGCCGGAATAAGCCGTTCTCTCCCCTCGCGAGTGATCCTGAGTGGTCCTCTCCCTTCCGTAGTGATCCTACGCCTCCTCGCACCGTCCGTATTGCTCGGTCATATGCCAATTGATTGTGCAGTTCCGTTCGAGTACACTGCTTCCGGCTCTGTAGGGCCACATTGAAGGAATTTGCCATCTTAGGAAGCAATGCGTTCAACACGTATCGACCGGGATGGCCACAGCTAGATCAGAGGCCGGATTCATCATAGCACTTTCCATGGTAAGTTAGCGTTATCGGCTAACCGCAACCGTTATCAGTTATTCACAGGCTTGCTGACTCACTGATAACGATCGCGGTTAGCCGATAACGCTAACTTACCATTGAAAATGCTTTGATGAATCCGGTCTCAGGACGGTTCAGGCGGGCTCAGTCCGGTTATATCGGGGGAGATTTTCCGATTTGAGTGAGCAATGTATTACATGCATATAGGCAGAGACGGCCACGGACGACACAGACGTTCTCAAACCGGCCAGAACGGGTGAATTTCTTCGAATCTGATTCGCATAAAGCTAATGCATACAGACGATCGGGCCGACTACAACGGGTCCTAAGAAAGCGATTCCTCCTCACTTCATGCCGAGGACCGAAACTGGAAGGGAAGATACGTCACGGTTGCGAAGAGATTACTACTGAGTCGCATAGAATTTCTATCATTCTACTTTCAAAATAACATCTCCACCTTACGACATTCCCTCCGCTCTTCTCCGGAACCCTAACAGTTTCTTCCCCCACTACCTGTATTGCGTCTGGTTTCGTACACTAACCATGTTTTCCTTATGACACAGTCGGCTCCTGCATAAGAAGTTTTCTATTTATTTTCCCTGCGAGAATTTCAAGTCTAGGACTTCAGCGTCGAATCAGCAGCGCAGTTGGATATGGCCATCCAAGCTATTTCCACAACTAACAGAAGCAGGAAACGTACGACAAACACCATGCACGCGATAATCCCTTTCTCAAACCCACCTGAACCACCCTTGAAGACATCGTACACTATGAAAACCATATTTCGGTTTTTAGCGTGTTTGTGCTGTTATATCCCTATAGTGACTAAAAAACGTCAACTTTTTAAAGACAAACCCGTTTTAAGAAACTTCAAAATATCATTTGGAGTTGGCGCCGATATCAAGTTGAGATAGTAAGGCCTATTTTAGAATTCAGACGCAGCGCGGCTCGATGAGATGTTTTCTGCGGGCATCGATCGGTAACGCGCGGCTAGTCGATTCGCATATATGAATCGTGAAATCGCGCTACACCGCCGCGGAACTCTAAAAACCCCCTCACGCTACGCAAGAACCGGAATTCGGTTTTCATCTTGTACGAACCTTTAACTAAGACTCTCTCGTCCTCTTCTAGATTTTACCAACGAACCGGGGAGAAGTGTTGAGCTGACCCAGCTTATTGTGCAGCGATCGTGGTGAATCAGAGCTGCTGTTTGTCGTTTGGTTGTGCAATGAGAGAAAGCACTGCAAAGAGCTTCTAGAAAGATCACCTTTTCTTCTGGAAGAACTGTTCTTACGATCCGCCTCTTCGCCGGCAAAAACTTTTGAGCTAGTTTTAATCCATTTAGGAGAACTTGAGTGTTTTTCCTTTATCTTATCAAATGATCAGCCGCTGTTTTCCTTTCGTTAGTGCATCGATCACAATTTCTTTGTGATAGCCTGAGTCTCAACAAGAAACCCTTTGAATGGCTAACCAGAAGAATGGCTTCAACTGATCATGGCAAACAAACAAACCACAATGTTATAAGCAGCCAAATCTCGCATCGTGCAAATAAAATCCTCCGCCCAAATATCGTGCTTTTATCAACTGAAAAGCGGGACGTGGTAATCACTTCCTAGGGCGATCCTAGACCAGACTAAGGTGGACGACCACAGAGAAAAGGTTTTTTCCCGAGCCGCCTTCTGAAATTTTGATATTGAAAGTCTCTGAGTATGTCTTCATCTGTAATCGATGGTGGAACACACTGTTTTAACATTTTAAGAAAATTGTTACTTATCACATGAAAATTTTATTACAGTACACTGAATATCGAATATTTTTGGTCAATATTACAACCTCATACTTACATGCGTTCATGTAGACATAAACTGTTCTACAATAAACGTTTAGAAGTCCATGATTCAACTACGAAATACGACGAAATCATGCACGGCTTGGAAATTCTGTCCCATCCTTGATGACCTCACTCCTATGTTTTCCCACATATATAAGTGAATGCAAGGCTTTTCAACCGAAGCCTCCTTCTCAAGTTTTAGCATCTGGAAGGATTGAACCAACACTGCAAGGGAGATGAGAAGTTCGAGGATCTCGCGGATGATGTCCGAAAGTCAAGGGTGAAACCCATTGCGTGGCTTCTCTGCCTCAAATATGTCCGACCCTATAGTTTTTCCTTCTACACTCATCTTCCAAGGTTTTCCTTTGTTACGACGCAGTCAGATGAAATGATGAAGCTTTTTTGCTACCGGGGCTCGGATGGCGGAATGGCGACGTGGGATTCGCACACATCCGTGAGATCATTTTTCTAATGTGATGGGTTCTCTTTGCCACTATTTTACAAAACTCAGTGAAGTCATGATGTTTTTCTCGGACAATGCACAACGTGATAGATGTGAAGAAATCACGAAACAGGTCGGCAAAAACTTACCTGTAGTTTACTCGTGAAAATGGTAGACCATAGGGGTCAAAAGGATTAATAATTGGGCTTTCCGATTAGCCACCTATAATTTAATCGTCCAGTATATCTACGGCTTCTCATGACTGCAGTTGAGGACAGCCAACAGTATTTGAAGAAACGGATGCTCCCACTCTCGAAGTCACCCGCACTAAGATCGAAGTAGTTGTATTTTCAGGTAGCTGCAGTCAGGGGCCGTATGCGTCAACGCGCCGAGTTGGGGCAGGGGCAGGGCAGTCGGCATCTTTGAAGAGCGCAGTGCGAGGGCAGTAGATCATCTAAACATCGGTCGAGATAATTTGCAAGTATACAATGGCCAATTGATATTAAATGTATATGTTTTCAGTTTTCTGAGTAGCTGGGGCGGCTGGGACACGATTGATCTGGTGATTTACGAAAATCTTCAAGGGCGCAGACTGCCCTGCCCTCTGCCCTAACCCGGCCCGTTGATGCACTCGGCCCCAGGATTTAGAGTGGGATGTGGAGCTCCGCAGAGGGTCTGAGTTGCGGAGAGGTTGAGGGGGGTGGTCTGAGCTCTGCCGGAAGACCAAGTTAACCACTCCTAATTAGGACTAACACTGCTTAATTTTTTGTCTCAAAACTTCGATTATGCCTTCCAGTTGACAGTTTGTTAGTTTTCGACGTTATTTCTTGTTCTTTATTAAAATTATAGGATTAACGTTGTTAATAGAGTGGTTTATGATCTGCTGAATCTTAGCAGTGTTCACGATGATTTTCGTCCCAGAATTTTTAACATAAAAAATGCTTAGGTCTCCATAGATTATCCAAATTACAAAGAAACGGCGAGAAACGCATTAAAACGTCGTATTTCATAGGCATTATTCTATAACATGGACTAGTTGTCCGGTTGGGTGAACATGTTCATGTTTGTTGCCACCGTTAGAAAATTGGTTCAGTGGAAAATAGCACAATAGAATATTCTATGCAAAGGAGGAATAGTTAGGACTTTGAGGGTAGAACGGAGCAATAGAGGGTGAAGGATTCCAAAGGAAGGGTTCACAAAAAAATTCATTGTCGCAGCAAACAGTTCCTGCGAGACTTAAGAAGCGGTTGAGATTGAAGGATTTCGTGTACTTCTGGTGCGCTTTTCTCAATTTCTACGTCATTATAGTTTTTGCCGGGGGCCACTTAATCAATATAGCGAATAATATCAAAATTAAAGATTATCGCGAACGCTGCCTTCAACAAAAGCTTGGTGATGTTTTGCACATTATTTTTTACATTCATTTAATTAATACTTTAATTGGCAGTAGTTGTTGGTGTTCAAGCTGAAGCTTATCTATTTTCGGACCTGTTTCGTATCAATGGAAAGCTCGATTACGAAGTTCACAGTTTCCAGTGCTTCTTGCGCTTCTTTTTGGCTACTATGACTGGGTTTTCGACTGCGTTGAAAAACAGAAAAAAATATCGGTTGAAACCTGCTTATCTATCAGAAATCGTTCAAACTCAGTTGCTTCTCTTGTGGACTTGATTAGTCATTTTTGTGACAAGGAAAGATGTGGGCGCTAAACCTGTGGCAGTTTTCAATCTTCGTTAACCTACTGTGCTTATCTGGGTCAAATTCCGGTCCACAAATGCGTCTCGACACGTTTTGCGGCCGCACGCTTTTAAGTCGGAATAATTTCCAGCGCCGCAGCCGCCGATTTCTTGACTCTAGGTGGGTTTTAGAAACTGGAAACTAAACAAAATTGAAGAAAACTGTATAAAAAAGCCATATGGAGTCGGCTTTGGCGCTGGGAAGCCGACTGACTCGGGCGCGTGCGGCCGCAAAGCGTGTCGAGACGCAATTGCGGACCGGAATTTGACCCAGATAAGCACAGTAGAATGCAGACTCTATGAACAAGGAGCAAGCTTCACTAGTATGCTATGGGGGCCAGCGTGTCCCACCAATAGAGCGCGACACACCGCGTGCAATATTGCCCGAGGTTCAAACGTGTGTTTAGGCGAAGATAGGAGTGGTCACCAATAAGGTAATAAGCAAATTCAAATACATAGGGTGAATACTCTAAACTTTCCACGCCGTCCACTCGGGAGGGGGGCGGGAGAGAAATTGAACAAATCGCTGAAAACAACACAAGTCTAGATTCTCGAGGAGGGGGGTCTGAGTCAAAAAAGACTTTCAAAATATTACAACCGGCATATTATTTTCAGAAGCGTGGTTACAAAAACACTGTACAGCTTTCTTCAGACTGGCGAAACCAAGAAACTTGTCGAACGCTCGGCGGTACTCCTTGCTGAAAAAGAAACACATCGAACCTTATCTTCCGGTTTTTGCACCCTGACTAACCTGATAGCATAATACACAAAGAAGTTCGTAGCGCATGCGGTGTTCACAAAAAGTCCTGACAAAAGAGCCATGTAAACGTGGTCCAAATGTAGGCCCTCCACAATATAGACCACAAGCATAGTGCTGTTGAACCCCAAGATAACCATCAGACTTGTCACAATCAGCGATCGATACACTTTGTTCTTCAAACTTCCGTTACCTTCAACACAATACACTTATGTTCGGAACAAACAGGAATGAATGCAGGCTTTGATCGTGCTACACAGTTCACCGCCACTAACACAACCCCCAGGGGGGCGTCTAACTCTGCCGACAAGATAAGACAGCAAGACGCTCCTGAGGGTGTATGCGGAATCGACTGGCGTGTGCATTGCGCCCTACGACACGTCAAGCCGCGCCCGCCGGCAGCAACCGCGAAGTTTTGTTCCTTGTAACAACGGATCGACCCCAAGGCCGGCCCCCCAAATCCAGGATGCTGTTTTGAGGTAAGCTAATCTTCCTTCAGAGGCGATTTTGGAACGCCAAACTTTCTTAGTGACATTGTCATGACCCAGTAGTCCGAATGAACGCATAAACCCAAATATGGTTTTCATCGTGTACGATGCCTTTAAGCGGTGGTTGCATATTTTTGAGTCGGCGGTGCAGGGTTCAAGTTCTACGGAGTTTCTACGTGAAAACGAAGGCCGAATTCGCCGTTCGCATAGCGTTGGTCCACTGATCTCACGGAATGATTACTCGACACCCTTTGGCTGATCATGAAGCATGACGCCCAGGTCGTTTTTTGAAAGGCTTTGCTAAGGATAATTTTGTACGCACGATGCTACAGACTGTGGATAAGAAACAGCAATGAGGTCGGGCAGCTGGAATTGCCTTTGTAGAACGGAAAAGTACAGGTGGATCGGTGGATACGTAGTTTATGCGGGTAATGAAGCAAGAGTTTACGTAGTTTGTGAAATTGACAAAATTGAACGACACGAACGCTGGAAGTTCACCAACTGGAGCTGAAATTTCCGTATTGTACGTAAAATGTCGCGTCAAAATTATACTAGATGCCTCCTAAACCCTGGGCTTCGAGTTTTCGTGAGGCATCTCGCGACTCGTTGGCAGAGCACGCATATTATTGAGCTTTCGGGTGAAACTGCGATATCGTTCGTATCGTTCAGTTAAGAAGCCGTGTCGCTGTGAATAGGCACGAAATAATCTGATCGATAGCCAACATTCCTTCGCTTTCAGCATGCCACTTTTCCCGCTAAGCATCAATGAGTACAAATACTGTTTTTCCTACGCTGGCCTAAAAGCACAAGAGCCTCTTCCCTGCATTGCGTTTGAAACTCCACGAAGCAGAAGGTAGAGTTCGCGCAATAACTTTAGTCTGATGAATGGACGGGGCCGCTACTGTAGATCACCCCGCGCGAATCGAAACCCCATTCTCCAGTGAAGCCGCCAACCCCGCACGGCCAGCCGCCTGTTCCATGTGTCAGACTAAAACGAAAACAGAAACCATACATGAACCGGCGTAATATCGAGGTTAACAGACATGAAAATTAATCCGACTCTACAAGTGGAAGCACAGGCTCTAAAAGTGCCCTTTGGAGCTACATATGAAATCTCAATCGTGCTCCCCATGGGCTTCGAGCGATTCGGCTTATGAAATCTAGAAAAGTCTATTTTCGCAATGCCAGCTAGTTAGTTAACCACAATTCAATCGTCGGCGAGATCCATAAGAACGGAGGTTCAGCTCTCCATTCCTTACTCCCGCACTCGGTACTCTTTCGTAGACCCGGATTCGGAATCTCATATATTTTGCGTGCAAAATTGTGTTGAAATTTTCTCAAGCTGTGAAATATCTTGTCTTTTGCGCGGTGGTAAAAGTGCCTCTCCACTCCCCGGAATTGGCATGACGTAAGTTTTTGAGCACTTAACGACACATTGCTGTCACGAATAGATAACTACTTGAAATTGAGGAAAGGCTTAGAAAAAGATCTACTGCACAAGTACTGTGCTTCTCTGGGCCGAATTCCGGTCCGCAGTTGCGTCTTGACACGCTTTGCGGCCGCACGCGCTCGAGTCAATTGAGTTTCCAGAGTCAAAGCCGACTCGATGTGGCTTTTTTATACAGTTTTCTCCAATTCTGTTTAGTTTCCCGTTTCTAAAACCCACCTAGAGTCAACAAATCGGCGGCTGGGGCGCTGGAAACTCTACCGACTCGAAAGCGCGCGGCCACAAAGCGTGTCGAGACGCAATTGCGGAGCGGAATTTGGCCCAGAGAAGCACAATACTTGTAATTTTTGCTGTTGTAGTGAAAGCCCAGGCCTCTATTAGATTCTGTACTCCTATGGTCTCATGCAGTTTCAGAAGAGAAGTTTTCACATCTTGATGAATGAAAGCGAAACTGAAAGTCGCAGTGAGAATATAGGGAATAATCAGAAATTAGCATCCTCTATAAAACGTCGTAATTCACATCATTTGAGGCGCGAGCTGCGCGCGATGCCTCAGCCTCCGTCTGCCCTCCGCTCTCTCACTGTCTCTAACCTCCGCTCCGCACCAGCACGCGTAGGAACCATGTGAATTTCGCCGTTTTTAAGCCTGTAACTATAGTTTGTCTCGCTATTTACTCGACCGTATCCCCGCCCATGTCCAAGTCGAAGGTCGAAGGGTGTTGATTTGTGAGGCGCTGTTAGGCCGCCATCAGAGGTGGTCGGTGAACTGAGTCCCACCCAGTCGATATGCACCGAAATAGTGACAGACGGGTGCAGAAACATCAACCCACCGAGCCCGTATGCCATCGTCTCCTTCCTTCCGCAATCCACCCAGTCGATACGAATGTTCTACGCTCACACTGGCAGGGCAAATGCAACCGAGGTCAATTTTCCACAATGGACTCAGTTGGTTTTTCGACCAAGTCTGACGGGGTCTTAAGTGCGAGATCAACGAATAGGCAATAGGGAACGAAGCATTCCTTCAACTAACAAGGGGTACGCACCAGGGCTGTGCGGAACTCTTTTTCAAGATTTTCGGAAACGGAAGAAAAATGGCCAAAACCGCCGGAAACGGAAACGGAAGAGACCAAAAAATAGGGTTTTGTCATTTTCAACCTCCGCTGCTGCTCATTGCTCGCCGCTGTGAATCAATAACCAATGATTTCAGTCAATAAACTAATACTCATTATAAGTAAAGTCACTACGAGGCATTCAACGATTTCAACACCTCGCTTCTGAAATTCCGAAAATGCAACCTCTAAAAATACTTATTACAGTTCATCTCCGCTCTGCCGTTTGAGGGGTCTGCAGAGTTGCACCGCCCGGCGGCACGCCGCCGAGCGAGAGGATTGGGGCGTGGCCAAACCCTGGCGCGGCGGCGCACTTCAATGCCTCGCAGAGTGGCAGCGATGCCTGCCGTCGTTCTCCATTTTCATCCATTACGTACAACATCAATCATTCCACGCAAAAATTTGAATTTCGTAGATTTCAAAATTTCGTAGTTACTTTCCTCGCTCATTTTTATGTGTTCTTCGGATTCACCATGAAACCATAGTTGAACAGAAATTTGAATCTCAAAGACGCCAGAATTGAAAAGCTTCTCAAAAGTAGCTCAAAAATAACTTCTCCTCAGAAAAATGAAAATAAGTTACTTGTAACATAAAAGGCCGAAAACAAGTTACTTGTAACATATCTGAGCCGATGTAAGTTACTTGCGACTTATCTCAGGCCATTTAAGTTACATGTAACATATCGGTGGGATACTGCGTGCGCTGCGCCTCCGATATGTTACATGTAACTTAAATGACTTGAGATAAGTCGCAAGTAACTTAAATCAGCTTAGATATGTTACAAGTAAATTAATTTCAGTTTCTGAGAGGGTACTACGTGCAGTGCGCCTCAGATATGTTACATGTAACTTAAATGGCACAATATAAGTCGCAAGTAACTTAAATCGGCCAAGAAGATATTTCCAAGGCTGATGTACGACGCACTCGCGGGGTCAGCCATACAACTGGCGATGCTGTTGGTTCAATTACCCAAGTCTGAGGCACTTGACCCCATACCAGCAGGGAAGGCCCTGCACAGCTTTTTTTTGGCGTAGTGTGTGGCCTGGAACACGCCCCCTGTGTCGCGTGTCGTCTGCGTCTCGTGGTGGCCACCCATAGTGAAAATTCAAATGTAAGTTACATGTAACTTAAGTGTATCTTACATGTAATATAAATGTAAGGTAAATGTAATATAAATGTATATTACATGTAATATAAATGTATGTTACATGTAATATAAATGTATGTTACATGTAATATAAATGTAAGTTACTTGAGACATTCAAGTAAGTTACATTTATATTACAAGTAACTTGTTTTGATTTTTCTGAGTCTGTGTTTTTGAAGATTTTCGTCATTTCAAAAAAAATCGAAGTATACGCTCTCAGAAACGGAAAACATGAAATCTAGCGGCAACGTTGATTTAGAATTTCTCGTGAGAATCAATATTATCCCACAGAAAATGAAAACTGAACTAAAATCAGGTATTTAGGGAGTGAAAAAGGAGTGGATCACATAAAAAAGCAAACAAATGAAAAAAAGTTCAAGTGTTTACGGAAACATGCGATCAGTACCTCAAATCAGAGTAAAACTAGAAAAAGTTTGCGTGGATGGCTGAACAATGAAAAATTACATCAAAAAGATCGATGGCGGCGCAACTTGCCGACGAGGAATATGGTCCAGACTGTTGCTCGCCGCCGTTCGCTGGCGGCATCGCTCCGGGAGCCGCTGCTGTCGCAGCGGCGAAAACACTCTGCGAGGTGCAGACGTCGCTGCTCTCGCGCGGCTCGTCGCCGCCCTCGCCCACTGCGTGGCGCCCCCCCACTCTCCAACACTGCCATGTAACAGCGGGACTCGCCGTTGCGAAACTCTGCACACCCCTTTAGTCCGAAAAGTGCACGCTGATGGCGGAAGCGTGCTGCGGCGCGGTTGCGAGTATGATGTGGGATCACCCGGGCGATGGAATCACCCAGACACAAAGGCGAAAACCGCCCGGGTGATGCCACATCCTTGTCTGAGGATACTTGCAACCGCGCCGCAGCGCGCTTTCGCAATCAGCGTGCGCTTTGCGGACTGAGCGGCAGTGCGGAGGTGAACTGTATATGCAGCCGCCCTTCAGGAGTGTGCGGTAACTGCCGTTTGCCGATTCAAGTTTGCTAGCCGTGATGGGGTTAGCCGCTTGCCGACATTTTATTTTTCGTGGAAATTTGTTTTTTGTACAGCCTGTGCCCCAGAAAGTATTCCAGGCGACACCAGGTGTCCGGGCTCATCAGAAGTAAATTTTCAAACAAGGAGCAACTACTTTCTCATTTTTCGAACTATATTTGCCTATTGGAGAGGATATCAAACGAGTGAATTCGAAAATTGAAAAAAGACTACGGTGACATGGGAAAATTCTCTTATGATCTGCCTCACACGAGCCTCGCTGCTGCCCGTGGTCATCTCCACCTGTCTCCGCCGAGAATCCTTTCTGGAAGACAGTCTGCATGTGCAAATTATCTCGATTTTTGTAGCTGTCGTGGCGCTAAACAAGCGAAGTGGAAACAAGAAGAAAAGCTTCAAGGAATCATCGAAACTCAAAGAACAAGCTACATATTTCCAAGAAGAAGTCCTCAAAAGGCGTTCAGATTCCTGCCACTCCCATTTCGTATCATCATTTCATAGGGTAAAAATCTTAGGCCACCAAACTTCATGAACGATCCCATCCAATCTCAGGTATTCGCTTGAACACAAATAGGCCGGATGTAATTTACAGCGTCTCATCGAACTTTCGAAAATCCTTGCCTAGACATAGATTGTGTTACACAAATTCATTCCGTTTCCCGACCCAAAATCTCGGAAACGAAAGCGGATCGGAAAAGCCCAAGAAACACCGGAAATACGGAAACGGAATCGGAAACAGAACAGTTCCGCACAGCCCTGGTAAGCACCAAGTTTTCTTTGCCGCTCTTCTGGATTTATGCAAAATTACTTCATCTCTATAATCGGGTCTGTCTGCTCTGGGCAAGCCGCTCTGGCTTCGTTTAGTTTTTGCCGGTTTTAAATTTCAGTGGTATGCATATGACTCTCCCTTGTGGAGAACAAGGTCAAATCAGTTTTCTTTGCCGCTCTTCTGGATTTAAGCAAAATTAGTTCATCTCTATAATCGGGTCTGTCTGCTCTGGGCAAGCCGCTCTGGCTTCGCTTAGTTTTTGCAGGGTTCTCGATAAATCGGTTGTTGTCCTATCTTCATGGAAAGGTAGATCTGGCCATCACAAAAGTGAAAACAAATGAAAAATTGGAGAAAAACGCTCAGGAACAAGTTACTGCTAGGTGTCCTCTCGCCCCCAGTTATCGATAGTAGTGTAAAAGCCTGTTTTGTCAATTTTCATTTTGCTTTTAAAGTAGTTTCTGGGCGATTCTGGAGACTACTGACTACTTCAACAGCAAAATAAAAGGCGGATAAACATTAATGAAAATCTCGTTATCAAGGGGGCCGGTCGACACCGCTAATTAGCCGTTGTACATTGTTTTTGAGCGTTTTTCCCGCGAATTTCCGGTCTTTCTTTGAAATTCCCCAACGTCACTCACTAATGTTGAGCTTCTTCAAACATATCATGTGAAGGATATAGCATAGAATAACAAGGAAGTTGAGTGCTGTGATCGACCTCGGGTACACCTTTTGTACGGTTCCGCGTATCGGAGCAGATATAAAGCAGACAACGGTTCTGCAAAGTCAAAAATAATTTTTACATCCTTTTTGGGCACTATTCACTACAACACCACAAAGCTCCTCGGAACCGGTCCGTAAGGCCACCATGATGTTGCCGATTCAAGACACGAAGACCCACACGACTACAACACGCAAAGCTTGGCTACTCCGACACCGTATATCTAGAGTCTGTCGCGCTTGGTCAGTGCGTTTCAGAATTAATTACGCCAACTACAGCGAAGAGATCACAAAGATACAATCGGTGACCCTCGGTGATCCTTAGGCCAGCGCTACTAGGAATCGGGGGTTTAATCGCGACAAGGTTACCATTTGTGGCAAGACCTCCAATCATCCCTTGCGATCTACGACGATACGACGATGCAATGCCGTGAGATGTCCCGCTCAACACGGAGCGCTTCCACGTGATCGAACTGCGCTTCGAGTAAACTTAGGGTCATTCCGCCTCGGCACATACCGCTCTTTGAGCTACGGCAGAAATACTCTTAGGAAAGGTAACGTAACTAAAGACACCAAAAACGGGTAACAAAGGGCTCTCAAAAAACGAGATTATGGTTTTTTGAAAATATTATTGGTTTGCATGTATCTGGGAATAAAAAAGCTTTTCGATGAATTGTTCCATCATTGCACGGTAGAAACAACTTTTTTTCTGAATATTTTTCCACAGTGTTGCATACCAATTTTCCCATCGGATACCCGCGTCGGATAATTGGATTACGAATCACCGAAGAAACCAAGAAATCCGAGTGATCCGAATTACGAATCACCGAAAGAGAATCCCACTATTCCTTGAGATATTGCAGGTGCCTTCTATGCCATACTAGGTTTTCAGTGGATCTTCATTTGGCCTGACGTTTCGGCCCAATCGTCGTCTGCAGAAGCCTAAACGTGGTGCAAGGTTGCGAAAATGTACTTTACTCGGTCGAACCCGGAATCTCCCTTCGGCATTCCAGACCTTTTCCGAGAACACCAGGAAAATCTCGCAAAGAGGATCAGGTAAGCTCACGCTAAGATCTACTGGAGAGTAGAGCAAAATCGCCACCACCCTGTTCAGGCGACCAGCGGGCGAGCGAACCCACGTCTCGCAATGTTTGGTCTTGTTAAAATTGAATACAGCTTGACACGAGGTGGTAACCGACTTTATCCGACTGACGTTTTGGCGGTTTCGCCTTCTTCAGGGTGTGAAAGAGCCAACGCCGTAACGGTAAACTCTCTACAGCAATTCGAATCCCAAATTTCCAAACTGATAAATACGAGAAAGGTAGACAACGTATCGTACCTAATCAAGAGTTTACCGTTACGGTGTTTGATCGTGCATTTCTATGTACGGAATTGGCTCTTTCAGACTCTGAAGAGGGCGAAACCGTACCAAAAAACCTCCAACATATCTTTCTTTACTGAAAATTTTCATGTAAACACAATGAACCCTGGCTTTGTGAGAAGCGAAGACGGACCTCGAATCCGAATTTAGCGCCCGAAATAACCCCCTAGGACTTTGGCAAAGAAAAGTGTGAAAATTTCTTTGTGTGAAAGTATTTTCAATTTCTTCCGCATCTTTAGGTTTTTTTCGGAAATCGGATTTCCGCTCATCCTTGACGGCAGAATATCATTTGTATTAGATGAACACTTATTTCTGTTAGTCATTCCAGGATTTCTGAAGATTATCCAAAACGCCTGGAACACTTTCCTGGATGAAAATTCCGTCCCTCAAGCCGAAATACAACACATGACATCAAAATCGTTGTCTTCATGGCTTTCCCTCCGATGTTTTCGAAGTGGTGTGTTTCGGTTCAAATGCCTTTTTCCAGCCAGATGTTCTTTTATCCGCATGCTCAGCATCCTGCTAGTCTCTTCGATATATAAGGTGTTACATGTCAAACGTTCCATCTGGTAAATTACTTCCATTTGAGAGCGATCTCCAGTTCTTCCAAACGAACAATTAACACAATTTTCTGCTAGGCACTCCCCTATCATAAAGTCTGTTTCCGCACCAGCTGAGATTTTAGATTGTCGTTAGGAATGTTCACGAGTGCAGCTGCGCTCTGACAAAGCATCGCTGTATAGCTGGGCTGACTTCATCAGAAATAAAGGGAGACAAAGTGGTAGTTCGTTCTCGCGAGGCGTTGGGAGATACTTTGACAAGGAGCTGACTAACGATGTTATTAAAGGCAGTGGTCGCGATCAAAAATGCTTGTCTTATTTTTCTCTCTAAACTTTTTTCGGGGTCTCGAGTAGTAGGACCTATGAGTAAAAATCGCGAAAAAAACCACTGTTTAGGGCCAAATTTGAAGCCTGAACTTTCTTGTCTTCTGATGGTGGACGAGCCCACTCCACATCATCGGCATCGACGACCTCTTATATCAAGAACATCAGCTAGCTTGAAATTGAATTTCAATCAATGAAGCTTCGAATGTATGTACACATCTAGTCAAAAACATTGACTGGAGTGCTTTCTTTCATTGTTCAACTATTTTTATTATGTAAATTTGCATTTATTTCTTCCTCTGAATGTCGATGATTTTTCACTGCTCTTCATGAGACTGCGATCTTTTCGGTCGGCGCTTACACATGTGCACGAACTCTTTGGGCCCTAGAAACTCTGATTCTAGCCTGTTTTTCACCGCGCTACCTTCATAGTTTCTCAGCTTTTTTTGATCTGAGCTGATTTCTGTAGTTTTTTTACCTTAGAGAGAGGATAGTATATCGTCACGGCTGAGTTTGTGAGTCTTGACAGGGCTAAAAAACACAGGACAACTCGGATTGTCGAGCTTCGATCTAGTAAGATTTCAGTGGTCAATCCCTGCGGACTTTCCCACCGACATCAAAATGTGGTTGAGGCGCCTCTCAGAGAAATGAAAACATGTTACTTGTAATATAAGGTGTAAGATACTTGAGACATTCAAGTATATTACCTTTATATCGCATGTAACCTACACTTATATTACACGTAACATACACTTATATTTCATGTAACTTAATTAGAGCATATTTCATGTAACTTAATTAGAGCTGCAAGTTGAAGCTCGATGCTTTGAGGGTTGGAGCAGCGGGTTCTAGGCTACTGCTTCAGGTACGAATCAGCAAGCTTCAAACTCTCTTGGACATCCCAGGAGCTTAAAGCTAGCTGCCTAATGACTGAAGCAGCAAGCTTGGATCCCACAGCTTCATACGAGAAGCAGTGGGCTTAAGCTTGCTTCAAAAATGTTGCTTGTCGCTCCCTCTAATCCTCCCTCACGATTAAAACGAATCATAAGGAGTGAGAGATCAACGACTCGGCCAGGGCGAGTGACCACCCTGTCAAATGTCAACCCCATGGACCTGCGCTCATCGGTAAGGTATGAGGCGGCCCGTATGCTGTGCAGGTTTGCAGAATGTGTTCAGCATGGGCCCTCAGTTGCTGGAGATATTTGAATTATGTTACACTTATACTACATGTAATTTACTTGAGTAGAGATAATTCACATGTAACTTACATTGACCGAGATGTATTACAAGTATATTGTAATCCTCTCTTATGTTACAAGTATTATGTTTTCACCATCGAAAACATATTACGTGCGACATTTGGCCCGCGAGCGAAGGACCGATATATTACATGTAACATACATCGGTCGAGATGATTTGCAAGTAATATAGAGTGCGCGCAATCATTTTAGTCTGAGCAGTGGACGGGGCCGCGAAGGTAGATCACCCCACGCTAATCGAAACGCCATTCTCCAGTGAGGCCGCCAACCCCACACGGCCAGCCGCCTGGTACATGAGTCAGACTAGAAAGAAAACGAAAACCATACATTGGCCAATTAATATTACATTATATTAATTCAGGCCTTTTATATTACATGTAATATGTTTTCATTTTTCTGAGATGTTCTATGAAGAAAAGTTGCGCATCGTGGCAGGTTGATAAACTGGAGAATCTCGTAGATGAAGCTGCGTTATCTCACGATCTAGGTCCTGCCACATTACCACGAATTCCCCGCCTTTTTCGCTCCGGTGATGCGCATACTTAGAAAAATCAAAACAAGTTACTTGTAATATAAATGTAATTTACCTGAATGTCTCGAGTATTTTACATTTATATTACATGTAACATACATTTATATTACATGTAACTTAAATTCATATTGCATGTAAGTTACACTTATTTTACATGTAACTTACACATACATTTATATTACATGTAACTAAAATTTACATTACATGTAAGTTACACTTATGTTACATGTAACTTACACTTATATTTTCACTATGGGTGGCCGTAACATGACGCAGACGACACGCGACGCAGAGAGCGCGTCCCAGACAACACACTACGCAAAAAAATGCTGTGCGGGGCCGTCTCTGCTGGTGTGGGATCAAGTACCTCAAACTTGGGTAATTGAACAAACGACAACGCCAGCCGTAAGCCCGAGCCCGCGAGTGCGTCGTACGTCTCCCTTGGAAATTTCTTCTCGGCCGATTTAAGGTACTTGCGAATTATATTGTGCCATTTAAGTTACATGTAACATATCGGAGGCGCACTGCACACAGTGTCCTCACAGAAATCGAAAACAAGTCACTTGTATATCTGAGCCGATGTAAGTTACTTGCGACTTATCTCAGGTCATTTAAATTACATGTAACATATCGGAGGCGCACCGCACGCAGTATCCGCCGATATGTTACATGTAACTTAAATGACCTAAGATAAGTCGCAAGTAACTTACATCAACTCAGATATGTTACAAGTAACTTGTTTTCGGCCTTTTATGTTACAAGTAACTTGTTTTCATTTTTCTAAGTAGAGCCATTGGCTTAGGTCAAAACGTCAGGCCAAACTAAGATCCTTCGAAACCTCCTTCAGCAAAGAAGACACTCGCAATTTACTATTTACCCATGCCGAAGTGACAAGGAGAGGAAAGTTTAAAATTATCCCCTCAGACCCTCTATCCTAATGAATGGCATTATCAAGTGTTGCTATTTTGAATTCTTTCGTTTGAAGGCACAGTCCAACCTCAGAATCGACTCTCTGTTTTTTTAATCTATCTTAAAAACGGTCCCACGCTGATTCTAATGATGTCTCTGGAATCGTTCAAGACCCCCTGGGAACGGAGTTATGGCACCCCAAAAATTTAGCTGCGGAAGCATGGTGGACGAGTTGTCCGAGTCTTGTAACCTCCGACCTTTGCAGCCGCTGTATGCGAGCTGTTCTGAATGAGGAGAGAGGCTGAGAATGAAGGAAAGAACGGAGCTTTAGATCGGAAAGCATCGCTAATCTCGCCGCTTTTGAGCTTGAAAGATCGTAAAAGGGGAGTGCCAATGTGGCTTCCCGAGGTGGGCGCCCCAGGGTGGCTTCCTCCTATAGCTAGCTTATCCGGAGAAATTGAAAGTTCGCACTTGGCAAGTGGAACACGGGGTGGGTCTACTTTACATATATGTGGAAATCTCAGATTTCGCCCCTGAGCTTGGACTGTGCCTTTCAAGGCACAGTCCAAGCCAGATGCGAAATCTGAGATTTCCACATATATGTAAAGTAGACCCACCCCGTGTTCCACGGTTGATTGTCACATGTACTGGTTTCGTATCGAGTCGTCGAGATGTCGGGTTTATTCCTCGTAACTGGTAGCGCCCCCCTTTTGATGGTACCTCCAAAACTTCCCAATAATCCCCCCTGAATGGGTATTAGGAAGGCCGCAGGGCCTATATTTGCGTAACCGCGTGGCAGACGGTTTCGAGCATAAGCGCGGGGTAAGACCTTCCCTTTGTTACTGTGATCGGGCTGTGGTCCATCTCCCCATCCGGCGAACCACCGTGTAGAGTTCGCACAATCACTTTAGTCTGATGAATGGACGGGGCTGCGGCGGCAGATCACCCCGTGCGAATCGAAACCCCATTCTCCACTGAGTCCGCCAACCCCGCACGGTCAGCCGCCGGGTCCATGCGTCAGACTAGATCGAAAACAGAAGCCATATATGTGGCGAGAGGTGGGCCGCGGCACGACACCCCATAAGTCAGCCAGGTCGGTGGAGCCAAGCTAAACAGTTATCTTCATAGGGTGCTATCGCCTCTATGGTGTAAGTAGGAGACGCAGAGTTCTCCTGGAGCCTACGACGGGGCTTGGCTTCACAGACCAGGCTGACTTATGGGGCGAGCAAAGTTAGGAACCCGATATATCATTCGACGTAGAATTTTACGTAGATTTCTAAAACCACCTTCACCGGAAACCTATCTTCAGCGATTAAAGAGTTATAGGCGAAAAACCGGTGTTTCGTAAAATGAATAAGGCTTAAGGATGGACTAAAAATTTTTCCAAACTTGAAACACAAACACCATCGAGATTCTAGACACAACCTTCACCAGAGGTCTACCTCCAAGCACAAAAAAAGTTATGGACGAAAAACCGACAACTTCGGCGAAAAAAAAACTGAAATCGGCTGGTAGAAGAGGAACGTATTTTCTAAAACTGAAAACGCTATTTGATGCAGAATTTCATGGAGTTTCCGAAAACAGCCATTACCGAAGAGCCACCTTCTAGTGTTAAAAAGTTATGGATGAAAAACTGATTGCTTTTGGTGAAAGAAACGTTACTTCATAAATTGAAATCGGCTGAGAGACTGAAAACATATTTTCCTCAACATGAAAACGTTATCCGACGCAAAATTCCATGGAGACTGAATACAGCTCCGCTCAAGGATTCGACTTGAAGGGTAAAAATTTTATGGGCGAAGAACGGGTAGTTTTTCAAAAATCGAAAATTTTCGAAAAAAATCGAACAAGGAAATTTTTTTCTGAAAAATTCTGACTCCAAGACAGCTCAAAGGGAATTTTTCATGACCTAGGCAGATCAGTTCATTAAGAATAGTGAATTTCAAAAGTAGGTCATCTAACGAAAAAAATGTTCCAATATTAATGACTAAAAAGAAAAATATACTGAATGCAAGAAAAAGAGGATTGAAAAAACGTCAAATTTTGAAGTTGCAAGTCTATAGGGAACCTTCACCATTCCTCACTCAAGTATCCTAAACAACCTTCACCTCTCGGACCGCTGTCTCTACCCCCAGCGAACCCATGCTCACACCCCATAGGTTCATTCTGTTCCGACACGTGGAGTAGAGCGGCCGCCGAGATTGGTGTTCTCCTCGAATTTTCGTTGATCTCACACAGTCAAAAATCGGCGCTGTGTGACCCTTCTCTACATCGCCATCCTAATCTCGCTCCGCATGTCGATATTCTCACGCTCATCAATGCTCACTTGTTTAGGCACCTGCGTAGTCGTTTGTCAAAAGTCGAGCCGCAATCATGGGGAATAAAGGACAGGTACGAAGCTGCATAGCCGCCTTCTATCCTCCATTGTGGCAGCTCGACTTCTGCAGCCAACTATGCGGTTGCCATCACTGATCGGGTTTCGCATCTAAAAGCCCAAGATCATACTCTCGTCGCGGCGATACGTGAGAAAAGGTGGTATCGATCAATCGCGGCGATGTTGCGCATCGGAGTGAATTGATTATCCTCTGTTTCAGAGTGGAATTTATTTCCTTTAATCGCGTGTGTCTGCGTGCGTACGCTGCGTCTTCTTCTCGCCACTTTTTCTCGCTGTCTCTACCCTCGCTCCGCACAAGCCCGCGAGGGAACAAAGCAAATTTGGCTTGGAAGCAGAGGACACATTGATAAGCAGAAAGGCAGTTCGAGGGGAAAAGGGTCTCTCTACACACCGAGGGAGGTGATCTCTGGCCTTTCGCGGCTCTGATTCCACTCGGGACCACTTCGCTTGTATTGGGTGGCGTGACGTGTCGAACTGCAAACAAAGGGACAACTCCTCCCCATGTGTGTAGAGAGCCCCTATCTCGTTTGAGGAGTGAAGTGGCAGTAGATAATCATCCGAAAATGGTTGGAACCTCAGTTTTCAGCCAAATCGCCAAAATTTCTAGCCTATGTGCATATCGCGCTATGAAACCGGCGACGCTCTCCAACGGACAACGAGGCAATATTATCGCGGCGATATGCATATCCCCGAAAGACCGGCAAAAAAAAACTAAGGTGCCAGCCGTTGTTAAACAAACATACCCTCACACTTCACCTCATGAGCTGCCGAGCTGCTCATGAAAATAATATGTCCACTTTGGTGGGCAGTATCGCCGCGGTTGATCGATACCACCTTTTCTCATGCATAGGCAAGACGGGAATATGATCCCAACAAAACAGTCTGCTCCTTTCTTATTTGTGATTCCTTGCATGATTGATTCAGATAAATCCGGCTTTGAATCGATGCCTATCCATCTGCCTTATTTTCACCGTGCATTGCGCCGCTGACTGCTGATGCTCAAACAAGGTATGAGAATAACTTACTCATCTGGTCTAGTCTTCAGCAATATCCATATATCAAAAATTATTCCATATATAAATGCTGTTAGAATGTGTGCAGATATATACTGCTTTGCGTAGTTTTGAGCTATGTTCCTACTGGAAAAGAACACTATACTTTTGAATGGAGCAATCTAACGGTAAAATATTCTTTAAACTTACTAGGAGACACTCAAAGACAGCAATCTGTCAAGTGCCACATTGAGAAGGAGCATTGCTGAGAAGCTCACACCGAAAATTGGAATAAGTTGCAGATAAACGCATATTTCGAGCTTTGTCTGATACCTGTCGCGGCTAAAAACGGCAGAGCAGTTAACAAAAATGCCACAGCACTACTAAATCTATGAATGATACTAATAAGGAGAATAGTTTGCAAAACAGTGTTAGGGGATGGAGAACGGTCATGAGACAGGGTAGCCGAAGTGGTCGTTTTTGCAACATGAGTGAGCTCGCCCGAGTCCGCAAACCGCTTAGGCAGTTTCTACCCACAAAACCACCACTCGGAACAGAACCGGCTCTTACCAATCATGACTACAGTTCACTTCCGCACTGCCGTTCAGTCCGCAAAGTGCACGCTGATTGCGAAACCGTGCTGCGGCGCGGTCGCGAGCATCTTCAGGCAAGGATATGGGATCGCCCGGGCGCTTTTCGCTTCTGGTACCCGGGTGATCCCACCGCCCGGGTGATTCCACATCCCTGTCTGAGGATACTCGCGACCGCGCCGCAGCTCGATTTCGCAATCAGCGTGCACTTTGCGGACTGAACGGCAGTGCGGAAATGAACTGTATATCGTCCGGGCAGCAACCGGAGGACGAAACGCCACCGCGACTCCCTTGCGGTTGCTGTAGCAGTCTCGGCTCCCATCCGATTGCTCTGAGGGCAAATGCAGTGTCATCGGGTGTGATTGAAAGACGCAGGATTTGTTGTTTTTAGTGATAATGTGATGGTCACACGACCAACTTGTATAAAATACCCCGTTTCATACAGACCGGTGGTTATGTTCACCGTACTCGGTAAAAACATAGGTGCCTTCACTCCAAAGGGAATCGATGGGCATGGAATGAGTTTCACCAACTAGTTTGAAAAAAAGCTACTCCAACTCGTTTGAAAACATGTTTTTGGCGGAAAATCTGTTAGAAATTATGATAAGTGAGGTTGCTTCCTCCCAACCCTTGCTCTGTGGTAAGGAGACTGTTGAGGGGATAGCAGTGTACCATAAAAGGTATCGTTAATCACTAGATGAGGGATCGCCGCTACGCTGCTTGGCGGGAAAAATTGCGCGCGAGAAAACGAAAGGAGAGTGGCTATTGATCGAACGATTTTGCGCGCAACTGCTCAGCGAGGTCATCTCCCTCCGAGGTACTAACGATAGTCTTCATTAGTAATAATCAGGTACCGTCGCACCGAAACTCGAGATGGCCCTACCACAACGCCAATCGAGAATCAAGCTGGTTTTTGAAGGTTTAATAGCCCAAAACCGCAAACTTTTGCATGCTTATCTCTAGACTTCCCTTGTTTCCATCGGGAATAGATCAGCATTTGTTACGTACTGACTGTTTTCCCCGGCGGGGGAGGTGTGCAGATGGTCCCAGAAAGACTATATTTGGCCACCGAGCGGTCTCCCCATGGCCAGCAGCGCTGAAGACTTCCTGTTTGCGAACCAAGACCTTACAGCAGCCTTGCTTGCCATAATAGATCGCTCAATTTCAATGGAAACAGAAAGACAGTGTCGCACGCGATTCTGTCCAGCCCGCTCTGAGCGGCGATTCGTCTGAGTAGCTGCGAGCATTAAGAGAAGCTGTGGGATTGCACCGTTGAGCGCTTGTTATTTACCCGCTCAGACAGATTGATGATTGAGAATACAGAGGGCTACACAGTGGTAATGGCAGGAATGCGTGCAGCGATGGAATGTTTCGTCGACACCACATGTATGGAAGAGCACAGTGCTCTAAGAGCACGTTCTCCCATTGTGCTGCAAGATTGCCTACTAAAGCAGCTTGCCATTAGTGGTAGTGGTCACTTAGCTATCAGATTCAGCCCCTCCGTTGATTTTTTTGACTTGAGTGAATTCTACAGTACGTTTCTCTACTGTGGTATGGATCTATGGATGATCGCGCATTGACGCCCGTCCTCGAATCCTCAGGGGATTTCCCCCATCAGGGCAAAGAAAGCCTCCTCCATACGGAACGCGGCAAGCATGATGTCCTATCTGCAGAATTTGATAAGGTTGGAATCCGTGCTCGTGATAAGGAGAGTGACCTAGTCGAGTTGAAAGAAACAAACGCCGCAGCACGGGCTGCTCCGAGGAGCACGTGGCCTGTTAGATAGGACTACGTGGCGTAGACAAGCGAAACTTTTCCCGTAGCCCCGTTTCCCGCGCGGCAGCACGTGGTCCTATAATACAAGCGCGTGGCGCTGGGGGCGGGGTCCTTTTCCCGATGGGAGCGGGTCTCCTCCCACAAGGAGACGGTCCAAGTCGCAGCCCGCAGCAGGGGGTCAGACGTGCGGTACAGAGTTTCGGAGATTCAAACGGCTCATTCTTGTGCAAACACGCAATCATCAACAAGTTGGGTCGGCTCAGTGTTTAAACGAGCTCTGCAACAATAGTAGATAGCAATGTTCCGCCGAGTCGTTGTAAGGCGCCATTCATTCTCCTCAACGACAGCGCGTCACGCGCTTGCGAAGACTATGAATACTCCAGCGGAGACGCCATGGCGGAGCTGGAAAAAATTAACCTCAAGTTTCCCAAACAAACGAATTATGTGCACGCGTTCACTAACATGGTAGCAAAGGATAGAACTGGAATCAAATATTATGAAACGGAATGAAAGTGATGGTGTAATAATAAGCTACAGCGGAGCGGGCGTCAGGTGCGTGCCGCACGGCCTTGTCGTCAGACCTTCCACACTAAAACGCCGCGCTGGCGTTGAGGAGTATGAATATCGCCTATGCAGCAATAATTCTGATTGTGTCGAAGTAGAATCAAGTCAAATTTGTATGATGTGTATCAATCATGGTACTTTCTCCTCATTGAAGAAATCGGCAAATTTTCACTCATTTGTGCGTAGCCGAAATTTAAATTCATCGCGTCGTCAAGTGTGTAGTGCTTCATCATAATGTGTGCCGTGTCAAGACGGCAGCGTTTCACAGGAAGCGTGCACCGAGCCATTAAAAGGGAAGCGCTCAACGAGCAGCGAATGCAGCGACGTAAAAAATTAGCTATACTCCGTCGAGTACGTGTGCGCTTTTTCAGAGGCAGCGTTCTTTCAGAATGTGCGCAGAGTCCTTGAAGGTGATTAGCATGGTTAATTACCTTATGACCAGCTTGCGCCGAGTCATAGAGATAGAGATTGGGGGGCGAGCGCGCCTTGTGGAGAGTGCATTGCTCTCAACAGGAAAAGTGCTGCGTGAATGAGTAGCGAAAGTGAGAGGCGCTTTGTTTGAAGCGTGCCCAGAGTCTTGGGCGCTCATCATACTGTTCAACGCAAGTGCGACACGCTCGTGACGCGCTGGCGTCGCGTTGGGGTATGGATGGCCTGATGCCACGCCCGCGCGGCAAGCTCTCGACGCCCGCTCCGCCATGGCGGTGGCGGCCGTAACGACTTTTTCATCATTTTCATAGTTATTCCCTCATCAACTCCATTCCGTTTTATGATAATTATTTCCATTACTATCCTCTACTATCGTGATGGTGAACGCGTGCACAGAATTTGCTTGTTTGGAAAAGTTATTTCCCACTGCTCTACGCTCTGCCATGGCGTCGCCGCAGGATTATTCGTAGTCTTCGCAAGCGCAGCACGCGGGTGACGCGCGCAGAAATTATTCATATCCTAACGCCATGCCTGCACGTTACGCGCGTGCCGCGCTGGCATAAAGGAGTATGATTAGCGCCCTGGGGAGTGAGAAGCGCTTGGTAACAAGCTTGCGACGCGTTTTTGCAAACGAGTAGCGCCCTGTTCGCTGGATGCTGAAGAATGGAAGTGATCAATCTAAGTGAAGATGTTCATCCTACTAAGCCCCGTGTTGTTAACCATTATATCAAGCTACGTTGTGATACTTATCACAGTGTATAGACTTGTCACCGTGTTTGAACAGGAATGAGCCGTTTAGAACCCTGAAGCTGTATACCTTTCCTATAAGGGGTCACCCCCACAGCAGTCCGCAACAAGGACATAGCCCTCGCCACGGTCGACAGCGAGGGAGCTTTCATCGACGAGGACCGTGGGCGAGACCCTTCAGCGATCAAAAATCGTCCATTAAAGTGACTCGTAATCACCTTCAAGGAGCGGCCCCGAAAGGCCGCCTGCTCTCTCCATGGGATGGGGTCTCTTTTATACGTGCTGTGCGGCTGATAGGCTTGATCAATTGTGAAGCAATCGATCAATGTGTTCAATCATGGGCATCGTGGCTCCTCTGAAGATTTGGAAAATGTTGCGAACACCGATTTCAAAAACTTACGGAAGTCTTCCGTAAGTTACTGGAATCAATTGTCGTAAGTTGCGCAGCCTCATGCCTAACATGTTCGTAACATTTTCGGACCCGTTCCGTAACACTCTTAAATGTAGATCCCAACTATTACCTTGATGCAGAAAAAACTGCGGTTTTTTTTTTGAAGTTGTTTTCTCCTCTGTTCAGGCTGTTTTGGCAAGGCGTAATACAGCATTCAATTTATCCTTCTGAACCAGGTCCTATATCGCTTCCCGTAAAACTTGTTATTTTTAGAAGTTTGCATTTGAATAGAAAGTAGTGAGTAATTATATCTGTCGAGACTCGTCTTCTTTTGAATCACCTAATCTACCACTAATGTAAGGAAATTCGGCTTCTATCAGCACAAGATGATGACCCTCGCAAGGACTCACGGGATTCCTTCATGAGAGCAACTTTAGCATTTTTTTCTAAAATTTTATTTCACAAAACTTTTTCTTTTTTTTTGTGCAATGAACTTGTGACGCCAAATTTGATAGTTGAAAAAAAAACAAGCAAACCACTAATCAGCAAAATTTATTTTGCGGAGTATTGATTTTGTTTTCAAATATCTAAAAAAACTTGGAATCGGTTGCTTGATAAAGTAAAAAATAATAGGTAATAATAACAGTTCTAAATAAGGGATTGCTTGTATTACTCAGCAACAAATGAAGTGAGCGCTTCAAAACCATTACAAAAAAAAGAAATTTTATGAAATGATGTTATTTCATCGAAGGCAGATTAGGCTTTCCAAAAGGAGAGTATTGACAGATAATTTATCACTGCTACCACACTCTTTTTTCAAATGCGAATTTTGCTACGGAGTCAAAATCAAAAACTTGCCATCAACCCCCCCCCCCCAAAGGGAAGCTCTGAACGAATCAAGTCGACAACTTCGGAAAATCGACAAATAAACCCCAGAATCGTGATATCGGCGCCCCAAATAACCATTCTGGAAGGTTTCAAGCCATATCTGGAACATTTTTCTGAAACGCTTTCAGAGCCCTCTAATTGGTATAAATAAACGCCCAACCGAAAATACAAGTCCAAAACGCGACAACGTTTGGAGAAATGTGCCTTCTCCCAAACTCTGCTACGGGGGGGGGGTAGTTTTGGGAGCTGAACACATTTGTGAAGTTCGTTTCCGGATTTTACAAACACTTATGCGCGTTTTTTGATAGAAAAAAGGCGCTTAACAAAAAATCAGAGGTTTCTAGCCTCTTCAAATTTGTAACTCATGGATCCCCAGCTTATTCTTTTGAAAAATAGGAAACCGACTTCGAATACAAGCTCAGTACGTCAAATAACAACTGTTCATCGAACTTTTTAGCCAAATTCATCCGAGAGCCACAAATGTCACGTTCATCTCATCCACAGGAAATACGAACTTTGACAGGCTATAACTTTTTTCGCAGATGTCTGTAGCAAAATCCGAGTTTAGATTCGAAGAGAGCGTGCCAGAGTTGACTAGAAAACCTTCATCAGCTTTCTGATGCGGGGAAACATCATGCGAGGTTCCCTAGTAAAAACTTCACTCAGCTTCCGGATGGAATTCTTATTTTGCTATCTCACTTTTTTTCCAGGGTTTCACGTTTCTTTCACTTTTCACGTTTACTTGAACGGAATAAGCATAAACGGGATGTCAGATAATTTGGCCACAAGTCCTACGAGGCAGTCCAGTAAGACTGTATTGCTTTTAGTTTCGAAGTAGTATGACATTTCTGTCAATTAAATGTCACAAAGCGGTCAATACCTAACTTCTGAACACGCTGTTTATTTTTTTTCTCGCGTTTGCTTCCTCGTTTCGAAATTGGTGTAAACAATAACGGGTTTTTTAACAGAATATTCGATTGGCAGCTAAAAAAAATGATTTGAGAAAGGACGTGTAACGCACGGGCAAAGTGAAGAGTGGGAAACGATTAAATTGATCAATAAAGGAGAAGGTTGCAAAAGCCTTTCAGTTAGTTGTTACTGCAAATATTTGTCACGCTTCCGACTTCTACTAGGTTGCCTGCCGATTAGCGCTTTTTGTAACTAACGATAACTAAACTGCAAGTTTCTTCACGCTCATAAGGCCCATCGAAACATGATTTTACCATTTTAAGCTGCTCGTAACATTATCGAAAACTTCAGAGTCGTTCGTCGTCAAAACTCATCGTAGTAATCGAAAGCGCGTCGTGGCCAAGTGGAACGCCTATGTGTTGCGGCACGTACTTCTCACTACGACGAAGATTAGGCCATGTAGCTCACGGAAAGTACGCAGCCGTATCGTCGTCCACATCGCTTTGTAGTCAATTCGAAATCCTATCGTTGCCAAATCGGACCCCCCCCCCGGCTCTCTGAGGAAGATGACCCCACCGACCACCCTTTCAACATGCAGAATGTGAAGCTAAAAATTCCTGTGACACAAGAGTTCAACCCCTCATCAGCAGCACTTGCTGCGGAAAACGAAGAATTAAAATCAAGCGGCCACAGAAGCGCATATCCTAATCCCGTAGTACAATGCCAGGACCAGATGAGCCCCATTCGTTTGAGAACTTACAGGTTGTATGAAATAATAGCAATAAAATGGGAGAACGTGTGCAGTATGTCACCAAAGGATATCATCGCTATGAGTATGTTGCAGGGGCTCCGTAGAGACCTCAAATAAGATATTTCTTTATCATGATAATATCTGACCTTACGACGAACTAACCTTGATCGCAGTGTAACGTAACCGATGCAAGCGTTCCCAATCAAACTGACCGTTGGGATCAATGAATAAAAGAATTGGTAAGGAACTGGGATACGTTCTAGATTGTTAGGAGAGTCAGTCATTTCTGCAAATAGTACCTCTGTTAGACAAGTGAGCACCGCTGTCCTATGCTAGGCAAAACCAGATATGATGCATTTCGCACTGTTGTATGTCGTTCCCAGAGCCAAATCCCCGTCCGCAAATGCGGACTACGGCATTTGCGGACTGAAGGAAAAGGAAAAAAGGGAGAAAGTTAATCGTGCCGAGACCAAGTGGTCCCGCGATGCTGCAGCCTCCATCTGCCCTCCGCTCTCTCACTTTCTCTAACCTCTGCTCCGCACCAGCGCGCGTACGAACCATGTGAATTTCGTCGTTTTATAGCCTCTGTGTCGCCCACGATGTAACGCTGAGCTCATCCGAGCGTTTCCAAGCTGAAAGAGTTGTCAAGGCTGCTTAGACGGTACGAGAAAATGGCCATACATGACATATTTACTGAGATTTCCTTTATCAAATGTAGGACAAGTTATTTCCGTTGTAGCCTCTGATCAACAACTAGGCAATACTATAGTGTGTTTCACTAAGTACTACGGCAGTACGAAAACTATGAAAATTTGCCCTGACTGGAATTTCCGCTTGCTCGGACTCTTTCTGTTTGTTTTCTAGTGTTTAATTACCTAAGTAGACATGCTCTTCACATTCCTCAACCTTGCCGCCAATCGCGAAAATTTCCGAAGCTTTTTCTCAAATGTATGAGTATACCTGCGAGCAGACAATAGAAAAATATTTAATCTCAATAGCCTATGGGTCTTCCTGATTCCTCTATGAGCTCAAAAATCCTTCTGGCATACTGCTTACCAGGTTCTGGATTGTGACGTCGTCAGTTTCGCAACACGCTCTCATACACGCAATCTTCACCTGTTCCCTAATGCTTACTAAAGAGACGGACCTTGCGAGCGATGTTGCCAAAGTGGTTTTCCACTGAGTCGCAGTCGGGCGAGCAAGTTGTTCATCCCAGAAGATGGACATTATTACGCCACCCGTACCGTACCCAATCTTCTTTGGGAGAGAATTATGAATTGCAGCATTATATTGCTGTAGATCGTGAAAACGGCCTTGCTTACCTCTCAGAAAAGAGAGTTTTCCTAGTACAAAATGTGAATTGAAGCCCTAACGTGAAATCGTTTTCAAGGCCGACCCACGTCATCAAAGTGCCGCATCCAAAGATGCTCTTCGAAAACTCCACTGAGATACGTCGCAGGTCACTCTAGTTGAGCAGTTTTTCCAAGGCCGGCATACGTCACCACCCATTTTGGTTGAACCTCCTCATGTTTGTCCGACTCAGACAACAGATGCGGACTGACCGCTGGCAATCAAGGCCTCTCCGGGCAAGTTGCGGGCGGATCGCTGCTCATCGTGGCCTCGGCGGGCGGATCGCTGGCTATCAAAGCCCTTGCGGGCGGATAGCTGCGTTTTGGCGCGCGGATAGCGGCACCTGGGAAACTTGATCACGCTAGCGGGCGGATTTCCGGCAAGCTCTAAAGCGGCGATCCGCCCGCAACCTGACAGCGATCCGCCCGCAAGGGCTTTGATAGCCAGCGATCCGCCCGCTGAGCTATGAGATGCAGCGATTCGCCCGCAACCTGCCGGCGATCCGCCCGCCAGGGCTTTGATAGCCAGCGATCCGCCCGCTCATATTTCACACGGTAAAAATGGTCTATCAATGATGAGTGGATTGGAGTTCATTTATTGATCCACTGCCACGCCATAAAGCGCCAGCGGCCATCTCTACTTCAGTGTCATAGTTGTTTCACTTCTATATGTCGCTTTTTTCTTGATGTTGCTTAATTGTTGAGTGATCTTATAATGTTTACCTCGTATTTAGCTCACTAGTGTACGTGTTCTCTAATTCTCCCAGTTTATCGCGAGTATCCTAATTCTGGAAAGCTATGACACTACTATGATAAATTTTTGGTAGAACCTGAGAGGTTGTTTTTGAAAAAAAAACATATGGTGTATGCTGGAAATGGAGAGAAAAACGCTTCGCTCAAAAGATGTAACATCTACGCCGCGGCTATTTAGAGATATGATAGAAACCATGCAATATCGTTAAATTCTTGACACAGATGGTGCTATGTACTCATCCACGTTTTACAAGAGAAAGCTTAGGTCGCATCAGCGAAAACGAATTGTGTTGTCAGTATTTCTTGGGCAACTAGGGTGGTGGTCGTAATGCATTCCGATTACGAAAGGGACGGGCAGACGGGGGATGATCGAAGCGCATGAGTGGACAAACGGGGGAGAAGCAAAGCGAAGCGCGTGAATGGGAGAGTCACGAAGTTTTCCCCGCCTCTCCCGCGCTTGTAAAAATTTACGATCATCCACTGACGGCTCACTTGGCCTGTTTTCAGTTTTTAGCTTTGGAATTATTCGAAAAATTATTCGAATATATTCGAGTCGATTTCATTCGAAACTATTCAAAATTCGGACCTCGAAAAAGGAGGGTCATTCGAATATATTCAAAAATCGAACCTCAAAAAAAGAGGCCATTCGAATATATTAAAAAATCGAACGTTAAAAAAAGGTAGTCATTCGAACCTATTCGATATTCGGTCTTTTCTTCCAGGGCACAACTATAGTAAACTGGTGTCAACCTTATTTTTAGAGGAAGTGATCCTCCTTCGAGGGACGTAGATATATCACGCATTTTCTATTCGCAAGAGTCAGATGGCAGCAGCGTCCTCGGATCAGTTACTAGAGTTTGCGGTGCTTGAACCCTATCTGGAGGTCCCTCTCACCCGGTGAAGGCCCCAACAGAGGTTGGGAGGAGCCGTCGCGCCGCGTTTCGGGGTGCCGGCCGCAACTTGTGTCGCTGTGACGGCCGCGTCGCGTTTCGGCGCGCAGGCGGTGTCCCGGTTTAGCGCGCAGGCTAGCTGTGTGGGCGCAGGGTTGAATTCGAGTGATGAGGTTTCCCAATTCGGATGTGTGGACCGTGACTGCCCACATTTTTGAGGATTTTCTATGGGAGGATACGAAAGGTAAGAGTTTGAAAACCTGAATATACCCGAAAGTCCCAGTTTCAAAGAAGTCGAATAACGGCATTTGAAATGTACGGTCGGCATGGATCCCAGTGAGACGTTCCGTTCTCTTGTAAACGTTGGCGCAAGCTCGGTGCCATATGCTAATACATAGGTGCACCAAGTTTGTGCCAACCTTCAGTCAGGAACGCATGGTAAATAGAATTTCATTATTTCGAGACCGACAATGCAGATTTTTCTGGAACTTAGGCAATGTAGGGAGCCCTTACTAACTTTGTGAAAGTGCCGAGTGAGCCAAATTATCCGCTCTAGCACGATGTGATTTTACTTCATTTGCCAAAAGATGAAATTGCGACTAGCTGTAGCTAGCAACACGTTTTGGCGCAATTTATGTAGTTAGTTGGCCGTATTCATGAAACAAAGCGAGCCTCCCGGGAAGGTCCAAAGCTTGCCGAACGCATACACTGGATGGTCATGGGAACCCTTCCGGGAGGCTCCCGTAGTTTCATGGATATAGCCACAGAACTTTTCAGGGTGATTGTGAACTGGCGCCCTGAAAGGGTGGTGGCGTGAATGATTCCACAATATCCAACCTGCGCCCCATATTGGAGCACAATCGAGCCGCAAAGTACACTACTAGCGCAGCCGATGAGCTTCAAATCTCTACTGCCCTAATCGAAGTTAACTTTGGGTCCGCAGCTGCAAACAACTGTAGTTGCAGCGAGCAGCTCGGATATACTAGAGCTGGGTCTACGGGGTCACGGCACTATCATTTAGGTCCCAGCAAGAGTGTTTGTAAGCTGCGTGCTGCAACAGACCTTATCTGCAAATGCGGAGTGCAATTTCACTCTTGTTCGGACAATGCGGGGCGGGCTGGACGTAATTCTTTTGAGACACTGGGGCATTGCATTCAATTTTTTAAGAGCTCGACCCACTGCCGTGTCTGGTGTTCGAAGAGGCCTATCGTACACCGGTGGGTCAATCTCTCGTGAACCTACGTCTACAGAAAAATTGTTAAATTTTCAAACATTAAAGGGTAGAATATGAGACACGGGACGGAGTAAACGAATTGATTCATTATTATGTGGGTATAAGGCAGTAGATGAGCAGTACTGAGGTGTGCAGAAGTACGGCCGGCACCGGTCGCCCACATAGCTTGCGTTCCTTATTGTCACTTGGCGCAAACTCGGTGCACGCAAGTTATGTATAACATAGGCACATCGGCTTTGCGCCAAGAAAGAAAAAGGAAAGCAAAATGTCAAAGCGATCGGTTGTCGACTATACGCCGGTTGGGGTCTAGTGTGCAGCACAAACTTTAGGGCAACGGGGAAGTTTCTTGGGCAGTAAAAAGTTTTTGACCGGATTTTTTTTGGCCCAGCTTTCCTCAAAATGTTTAGGTAGTCTACTCTTTGGGTTGATTAACACTGCGTCATAGGTGCTCAAAGGTACAATCCAAGCTCAGGGGCCAAAGCTAAGATTCCCACATAATTATGAAGTAGACCCACCCCCGAATAACACCTGCCAAGTGAGGACTCTCGATTCCACAGAATAAGCGAGATATAGAAGGGATCCAATCTGGGGCGCCCACACCAGGAAGCCACTTTGGCACGCCCCTTTACGATCTTTCGAGTTGAACAGTGGCGAGATGAGTGATGATTTCCGATCAAGAGCCCCGTTCTTCCCTACATTCTCAGCCTCCCTCTTTATTCAGGTCGGCTCGCATCCATAGGTTGCAAGTGACGGAAGTTACGAGCCTCGGACAACTCGTCCACCATGCTTCCGCAGCTCAATTTTCGAGGGGCCACAACTCCGTTCCCAGGGGGCCTTGTACGACTAGAGAGACATCATTCGAATCAGCGTGAGACCATTTTCAAGATAAGAAGAGAAACAGAAAATCAATTTGGAGGTTGGAGTGTGCCTTTAACAATTGGTCCCCGACCCGAGGGATCAAAAGGAGAAGGGGTTCAAATTACGAGTACATCGCTGAGAACTGGCGGGTAGATCGCTGATAACTGGCGGGTGGATCGATGACACTTCTCGGGCGGATCGCTGGCTACCGGCGGGCGGATTGCTCAGAACTGGCGGGTAGATCGCTGATAAGTGGCGGGTGGATCGCTGGCTACTGCCGGGCAGATCACTGGCTGCCGGCGGGCGGATTGCTGGCTACCGGCGGGCGGATCGCTGGCTGCTGGCGGGCGGGTGGCGGAGGGATGGCGAGCCGCCCGCCAAAAGCCAGCGCTCCGCCCGCACCTGCTGTCTGAGGACCCATTGAGGTTTATATCTCCTCTCGCCTGTGAAGATGAGCCAGAACAAGAAAACTCAGGAAACTCCTGTGAAAGTGGAAGTACGTGAAACTCGTCTACTGTCATCGGGTAGCATTTTCTCGTGGGAAATCCAGCCTTGCCTCTTTACATTGCTGAGTTAACCTCTGAGCTTCTTGCATTTTCTAGCTCGCGTTGACCTTCAGATCGTCGCTCGGAACACGGGCAGATCTCTTTGAGCCCAACCTTGACCCTCGAGGCGGACTTTCGAGTTTTGGGGTTACCAAGTACTATTGAAGCGCATTTATTGGAAGTGTTGTAGAGCATTTATACGCTTACGCATCAATATCACTTTCCTGCAGCTCACTAATCACCCTACACGGCTTCGAATAGGACGTTTTCCGAAACATCGGAGGCCCGTCCAGCAATCATATGAACACCACGGTTGCATTTCGACACTCGTTTGTTTTCCAGCCGTCAACGTCGTAAGTGAAAAGAGCCGACTGCGCAGCTTTTCTTTGTATGGGCGTACCGTACTAGTGCAGAAGGCCGGGGTCTTCGAGAAGTGATATTTGCTACTGACATTAATATTTGAACTGGAATTAGCAGTCACCATTTCATTTCCATCAATTACTGTCACTGTTACACTGGAGTCATCTGTCATTAATGATTTGCCTTTACTTTGTTGTGCCCCAATGCCGCTCTCAATTATTGATTCTTTTTCTTTATTGGAATATTCCTCACGTTTATTTCCGATTGTTTTGCATTTTCCAATGTTCCACGCCCCAAATATAAACATGGTGACTGATGGCTGCTTTCTTTCTTTTCCAAGTTCGCAAATCCGCGAAATTTCGACCAAACCCTTTTTAAGAGTGATTCGTGCAGCTGATCAGAACATTTCGGTTAGCTAGACGCTTTCGGAAAACTTCTGCACACTACGGTGCGGAAATGAACGAATGGCATGCGCGATATTGTTCACCGGCTCAGAGAAGCTGCAGTTATATAGACTCTACGTCTTCGGCAGAAAATAGTATTCATCCGAATCATTGGGCGTGGGCCACAGTTCAATGCTCCAGGATCTAGCGGGAAATTCGACCAAGTGGGTAGTTCAGAGGGTTGATCATAAATCCAATGTTTCTCTTGCTATTTTCCGACGTAAATCGCAGCAAGTGGAGTTTTATCAAACTCTCCCACCGTTACCCACTGACATCTATTCATAGTCGGAAAACGGTGGTTTAAGCGGCTTTACTTGAGTCTATATTCGAAAAGTCCTATTTGTTGACTTCAGATTTTAGAGATCGATTCGATTGCGTTAGCGTCCTACTTCCTAGCATGCACGCAATCATTGCAGCATTCTTTGCAGGTTATGCAATTCAAGGACACGCAATTGTCTATCAAAAAGGCCAATCGGAAGTACCCTAGTCAAGAGCGGCATGAGCGACGAACCGATCAATAGTGGACAAAGGCAGTACGAGTTTTCGTGGAGGTATCCTATGCGCGAGCGGTTATCTCTCGTTTTCATGAAATTTCAGGGTTCTGATAATAGTTTACCCAGTCTAGACTTACTTTAAAGGCAATGTTCAAGATAATCATCTATTCCGGGACTACTCGCCAAATCGATTACTTGATTACCGGGTAGAACTGAACTGACGAAGAAATTGAGAAAAATGCTCCAGAAGTACCCGAAATATTGTAAACCCATCGCGTCCCTGTGCTCTCAGTGAAATTGTTTGTTTTGAAGACGGTATCCATAGTGTGCCCGGGATACTCAACTGATTGCTGCTAAACTGTTCTCTTTAGAAACTCACGATTTGAGAGGGGACATTCGAACTCAAATTTCATCGTGATTACTACCTCCAATCAGCCAAGATTGAGCACAGTAAGCGCAACTTGCCTAGCTTCCTATTTTACCCCTTCAGTATATTTATCACGCTCAAGCAAGCTGCTGCGAGACCTTCAACGTGAAGCACAAGAAATGGATGAAGACGACTCGGAGGTATGAGAAGGCTTCTTGATCCCAATACAGTTGAAAGTAATCAGCGCGTATTACCTCAGACATAAGGGCGGACTTATCGCGCACAGAACTTGCCGAATAGTACTTACCGCGCTCAGGAACCGTTTTGACCGCGATCGAAAGCCCAATTAGGACTTACCGCGAATAAACTCGCGGTCAGAGCGATTGCATTCCGGTGCTCGCGATACAACCGCTTCGCCATCCGGTCGGATCGCGCGCAATGCAGTAATAGGACTGATGTCGCACAAAAATCGGACTGACCGCGTTTAACCGTGAGGTGGTGTGTGTGGTGTGTTCTGGGCTGATTTGCGTCTCAGTTCACGCGCAAAGCTGAAATTCGAATTTGCGCGCTTCTTCATGGTGGAGTCCATTGTTTTGTATGTATCTGTACTTCATCACGGTTCTTTCTTATTGGTGGTGGGACCACCGTGGGTGTTGCATATTGAACCCTTTGAGCTTTCTTCTTTTCGGATCGTGGTGGGACCACCTCATTTGTTGCGTATTGGGCCCTTTCAAGCTTCTCCGTCACGAATCGTGGTGGGAACACCATAATAGTTGCGAATTGCGTCCTTTAAAGTTTCTCGGTTACGAATCGTAGTGGGACCATCGTAGTAGTTGCATATTGTGTCCTTTAAAGTTTCTCTGTTACCAATCGTGGTGAGACCTCCGTAGCCGTTGCATATTGCGTAATTTAAACTTTCTAAATTTTCTTCGTTGCCACTCGTGGTGGGACCACCGCAGCTGTTGCCTATGGCGAAGAATACTACGTGGCCTTGAGCTGTGGCTCACTACGCGCCGCGGTCGCATTGCGGCGTCGCAATTAGAGCACGCTTACCTCTGTTTCAGTGGGATGTCAGAGTGGGAGCCGAATGCGTAATCATTCACATGCTCTGGTTTCCTTCCATCATTTGAGGTGGTGTAACAAACACAAGAAATCATTTCACCTCAAGTATTGGCAACTGATTATGATTCAGGGCAGCGTGCATTCCGAGTATAGAGTAAATCAACTAGGTACTATTTTCAGGATAATAATAATATTACAATTTTGTTTTGTTATCTTCCCTATAGTGTTACTATCTCTTTGTTTCATATAGCGATTATCACCGCATTTCCTGATATACCTAATCTAAACCCTCTTCGCGCTTTGATACATCAGCGTCAGAACCTTCATAATTCGGAAGATACCTAATTTTTAGTCAGATTTAATCCTCTTTCATTGCCCAAAGGTCATCCCGATCATTTTTTTTCACCCAAATATTTATACGAAATGTTTATAGTGGAGTCCACCAAGAGTGTCTCGTTTACTTATCAATAAGAAGCGGTCGACTGGGGATCAATGTGCATGAATCCCATACCAGCACGCTCGATACCGATTGAGCGAGAGCGATTGTGCTACAACGAGTTTCATGTTCATTGATCTCCAATCGACCGCTTCTCATTGATAAGTAAATGAGACACTCTTGGTGGACTCCACTATATGTGATCTTGTGGAGAGTGTATTCTGCCAACCGGCTGCGATTCTTCTTTGACACGTGATGTTTCTTTGCCATATTTCATCTCGAGGACGGTAGTGGAGTAGTTTCGGCCTCAGTTCGCCATTAACGTGGGAACTGGAGCATTGCAATTTTCAAAACATACCCCTCCGTCTTTTTTAGACCGCTTGCTGAATGATAGGTTTCTCGCAAGTATTACAGGGAAATGTATTGCAGTCCTTGAATTTAGCCATTTTAACATCATTTTTCACCTGCTACACCTGTGCCTCTGAGCACTCGTCAACGCCCTTATGTGCCTATACAGGTTCTTGAATGCAAAAGGCTTTAGCTTGCACAAGGGGCAAAAAGTTTATGTGTTCTCCGTGCCTGAATGATTTGCGTAAGGGTTTCTGAGACCGATCCTCTGTTGGCAGTCTTGTGAGAGATAACTGATAAGCTCAGGTGTTAATCCTAGGAAATACGGAAGAAGAATGTCTCACAATAAGAAATTATTTAAAGTATAGAAGAAGAGAGTATAGTTGTACACGAACGAAATTTTCGAAATTTTTTTCGTTCGACTTCTTTCGTTCGAAAATTCGTCGAACTAAGTTTTTTTCAAATTCCGTTCGTTCAAAATTTTTTCGAACGAATTTTTTTCATTTTTCGTTTGTTCGAAAGTTTTTTTTTCGAAATTGTACAACTATAGAAGAGAGTGATAACTGTTAGAAACCAGACACTATTAACATGATGACGAGTGATGGAGTTCGACCTCCGTCAGTTTTACCTGACATTTAACACCCATGCTCCATCACTGGAAGTAGGAACCATTGTTGATTGCCAATAATGGCTTTGTAAACAGCGGTCTTCATGCCGCCTGAAAACCTGTACATTGTTGTCTGTCATGTTCTTCTTCATCCCACCACAACCCCATCTAAAGGCGTTGGCGACGTATGAGCGTGCTCTAGTTTCAACGCCGCGACGCGACCGCGACGCGTAGTGAGCCACAGCTCAAGGCCACGTAGTATTCTTCGCCTATGGCGTCCTATAAAGTTTCTCGCTATCCAGGCGTGCTATTGAATGAGGTAACATCAACAGCGCTAGACTTCAGGGGCCGGATGCATCAACGCGCCGGGTTGGGGCAGGGCAGTCGGCATCTTTGACGATCGCAGTGCGAGGGCAGTAGATCATCTAATCAATAGTGCCCCAGCAGTGTTTTCTGCTGCGCTAGCTGCCCCAGCCCCCTAGCTGGGTTTTTTGAATAACAGAGATCTTCAAAGGCGCAGACTGCCCTGCCCCTGCCCCAACCCGGCCTGTTGATGCATTCGGCCCAGCTTCAAATTCTACGCGGAACATGGTGTTGACGTTTATGATACAATAAAGCGCTCCGTGGCTAGCCGAAGGTTACGGCAGCGCAAGATTCCGAGTGCTAAAATCTCTACGTGCTACTGCTTCACGATGTCGTTACACCCTGTCCCTACGAGTTTGTTGATCTACTACGATGTCATTACGCTGGTTCATCCCGTAATAAGCAATTGCAATTTTTCCTGTCAATTGCGTCATTTGTGCCGTTTTCATCCCGAGTTTGTGATTTTTCGCTTCAGAATGCGTTGGGTCGTGGTCTCTTGATTTATATTAGCCACAATATGCTCAGCTTTCTATCGTTCCGGCCTGGCTCCAGTTAATTTCCCGTGAAGCTCACGGTTAGTTTAACCTAGTAGTTTTCTGAGTTTCTGATAAAAACTCTTTTTCATGATTTCAGAGCGATTTTATGCCGTATGTGAATCATTTGGATAGAGATCAGTCTGTAATTGCCTGGCACGAAATTCGCCATTTTTGGCACGAAATTACCACGCTCTCACGACCACGACCACTTTATATTTGATAATCTATTTCGGAATGCTCTTTTTTTCATTCGATCGCTAATGATGGCAATTTTGCCGTGTCATCGAATGTTTTGCCATTTCTGTTAGTGTTAAGATTTTGTTTTCTGTTGTACTGTTGTTTTGGTGCGCAATGTCTCTTCTATCATGCTCTTGTATGCTCATTCATTTGCGGGTCCTGAATTTGTTTGCATTCCATTTATGATCTTTCCGCATCTCGAGTCTACTTCTCTAAGAATCGTTTGCATTTTTCTGTTCGGTACATGTATCTATGTATCCATTATCCACAGTAGTATTAAATATCCAGTATCCACCAGGCATTATTCGAATTTTTCTTTAATGATTCACATAACTGTGCGTCCAGTACATTAATGTGCCTTTGCGATTTGTTCAAAATGCGAACGAAAATGAGATTATATCTATTTTGATGTCAAGACTGAGAATTAGTGAAAATGGCCTGGAACCATATTCACCGCCGACGCGATACAGAGTTTATTTCAATCGTCCATGGATGCATATAGATTTTTGGTCGATAAGGATTGTAAGCACAGCTTCTCTTCATTTGTCGCGGTAAGTATGAATCCGGCCCGTAGCGAGTGCAAATTGAGTCTTGTCTCGATTTGTAAACCGATTTCCGGTATTGTAGGCCATCCAAGTCATTCTTGGGTGACCTCTAAGTGAGCGCCCATACTTAAGAATAACAAGCGACCTCTGTCGTTACGGGAGGTACGGTTGAGAATTATATAATGATTGTATCCTTGACGATTGTGGCTATCTATACATGTCTCGCTCTATTGAGCTGTAGATAGCCGCGGTAGCTCAGGATACAATCAATAATAAATTTTTAGCCGCACCTCCCCTAGCGACGGTGATCTTTTGCGTTTGTGGCTATGGGCGCATCATAGAACCCCATACTGTTTACTTTCGAGGGCTTTCCGTGGAAAAAAACTTGTTTGGCCCTGTAGGGTTGACAGCACGCAGGCCTACGGCTACGTCCTGAAGGTTTGTGCGTGGTATGTCCTATTATGATGAAAGTGTACTGATCACCTGCTCTTTTAGTGTTGACCGCGCTCTAAAGACGGGTTGATCGCTCCAATTGCCGGTTTGATCGCCCTCAAATACCGGTTTGATCGCCGTCGATCACGCGATTGTTCCTATTGTGCGTCGCGATAAGTCCGCTCCTATGTCTGAGACTAAGATTTCAAAATTGGTAGAATCAGGGTAAACTGGAAGCACTCGATAGCGCAGCGATTTTCGCGGCCCGCTAGTGTTCTCTGCTCAGCTAGATCCTTTGCTACGTTTATTTCCGCGCTAGCTTACGATAGGGTTTTGTACAAGTACCATGAGACTCAGAGGTGGCTATTGTTTTCTGAGCTTGCCTAAGCGAAGCCTAGATCTGAACGTACATACCACATAGAGTAGCCTCATTGAAGACAAACCAGAGCGCGTATTCCTTTTACGCTACTGTCTCTCGCCGTTCGCAACAGACACGTGGTCGACAAAGGGGTATCGTGAAAAATATTTATTCCGGTTTTACTTTCGAATGTTATTTACATACAGCAATTTCTCTAATATGGTTCGTGTATACATATAATTTCAGAAATTCGAGTCAGATCAAGTTACAAACGTAGCTGCGGTCTTTCTAACGAAGGAGTACTTTTTCGATCTCGATATGCAAGCCAGGATGACCAACATGGATTCAAATTCTCATCTTCGCGGTCGTACAGTACCGAGCAAATTTTTTGCAAAAAAAGCGTTTTGCGACGTTTTTTGCGCTCACAAAGCGCCGCAACGTAATAACGTGCTTCAAAGTGATCCAATTTCAATTCTGAAGTAATTTCTGGATTGCTTTCATTCAGCCCTGTACGATAGTGTTACAAAATGAAAGATTCAGTTCCAAAAGTTCATCGAAAATTGCACATTTGCACCTTTAAACCCCTCATTATGAACGGATCAGACGGTCATAATAGCAGAAATCTGGCACGATTTGACCTGCGGTCGATGTGAATTTTAGAAGGAAATACGCATTTTTCAACAAAAAACCGAAGTCAAAAAGACTTTCTACACAAACCATTGCATTCTCCTCTCTGAGAGGAACACGAAAACTACCTGAAAAACTCATTTCCTCAATTTCGAAGTGAGTTATGGCGATGCGGCGCTTTGTGAGCGCAAAAAACGCCGCAAAACGTTTTTTTTGCAAAAAATATGCTCGGTACTGTAGCAGAGCCTTGATGGGGTGACCTGGGAAAGCAGCTACTGGGCTGGTAGTAAACCCCCCATTGTCGTCAGTAAAATTGTCATGACATGTCGCGACCAAAAGGCGCGAGGTGTGGGTTCGTATGGTATTCTACAACACTTGGCTCGTGACAATCACGAGCTTGTTGTCACGACAATGATTGTCACAAGCTGTCACAAGTGTCGTGTGATCACAACAACACGACAACGCCGCAACCAAATAGTGTATGACTGATGGAAAACGCAGATCGCTGCGAATGTCGTGCTCTCGTGTACAAAAATGTTGTGACGACGTTTCAGCGTTGAAAAGGGCGCATGTAGGGCAGCCTCTGCGAGGACACCGTCAACTACGAATCTTTGGCTGTTTTTTTTTCTCCTGGCTGTGACAACTCAGAAAACCGCCGCATTCAATGCGTGTAGGATATGCATTCAACTCGAGTGACCACACCCATCGAAAGGCTCTATCACGGGGGCACGTGCTGCAAAATTTTATAGCAGTAACATGTGCCATGAAATTCAATCGCAGGAGTACGTGCTGCAAGGTAGTCCAGCGTTATCTTAGTAGCACACACCAACTTGCGACGCGGCCAGATCGCCGAGACCACCTGGTGCCGTAAGCGGTTGGACGAGGCCTCCAGCGGTCGGGCAGGTAAAGTACCGCAAACTTGGGTAATTAAACCGAAGAAGCTGCCGACCTCTTAGCTCCTTCTCAGGTGTGCATCGTATACTTTCCTTTTTTGGATAATCGTTTTGTCATCGAGTTGAATGTGTATCATACGCGCATCGGACGGCTTATTTGTTGGGGCACGTGCAGTAATTTGAAACACAATAAGAGCACGTGCATGCCTAGTAGCACGTTCCCTGACTGTGCTCGAAACCACCTTGTCTTCGAGTTGAATGCATATTCGACACGCATTGAATGCGGCGATCATCTGAGAATGCAAAGCGTAGCATTGGTCGATATCGATCAATGTCTGACGGAATACCTTGGGCATCCCCCAGTCCTACGCCGAAAAATGTGATGTGAGTGGTTTTGATTTTGATTTTCTCTTCTATATTTTTATTGCTAAATATTCTAACGCTACCATTTATAAAGGGTTTAATCACTGCAGTTACTCCACACATGTTTAGAATATTTCTATGCCAATTGAACATTTTTTCGTTGGTGTCTCACAGGGAGATAGCCGCTCTCAGCAGTTGGGCGCAAAACCGTCCGATCAATAGCCACTCTCCCTTAGGTTTCCCACGCGCAATTTTTCCCGCCAAGCAGCGTCGCGGCGATCGACGCCAGTGATTGACGATACTATTGATTTCGAATTTCTGTTCTAGCATATTACTTTTCCTTGCAACAACTAATTTTCTCGCTCGTTTTGGGATTCAATATGTAGAATAGATTTTTTGTAAGACTTTGTCTAACAAAAAAATCCTTTCATTTTCATAAATTTTTATATGGCGGAAAACAGCTGGCTGCGGCTACAGGCCATAAAACGGACAATGTCTCACCGTCCACTGCGTACCACGAGCTGCGCGACCGCACGCGTGTCGAAAGTAGACGGGTTTTGGCCGCCGCGCGACGAGTTTTGGCCGCCGCGCAACGTTTCGGCCGCCGCGCGGCGGCCGAAACTCCTCTGCTTCCGACGCACGTGCGGTCGCGCAGCGCGTGGTACGCAGTCGACGGTGAGACATTGGCCGTTTTATGGCCTGTACATACTTCTTCGGTGTTTTCATCTATTAATACTTTCTGCATAATTAATGAGTGTTCTTTCAGTGAAAAAATTAAGTTCTCATTCCTAAGTTTGGTAGACATGAATGAGGCTTATTCCATTTTTTAAAGGCAGTGGTCACGATGAAAAACGATATCGAAAAAAACTACAAAAATCAGCTTAGAGGAAAAACAGCTGAAAAACTATGAAGGTAGCGCGGTGAAAAACGGTCTACAAATAGAGTTTCTAGGGCCCAAAGAAGCTAGTTCGTGCACACGTGCACAGCGATGACGAAACAGATCGCAGTCTCATGCCGAGCAGTCAAAAATCATCGACATTCAGAGGACGAAATAAATGCAAATTTAACGAATAAAAACAGTTGAATAATGAAAGCATCACTTCAGTCAATGTTTTTGACTAGATGTGTACATAAATTCGAAGGTTCATTGATTGACATTCAATTTCAAGCTAGCTGATGTTCTTGATATAAGAGGTCATCGATGCCGATGATGTGGAGAGGGCTCGTCCACCATCAAAAGGCAAGAAAGTTCAGGTTTCAAATTCGGCCCAAAACAGTGGTTTTTTCGCGATTTTTTCTTATAGGTCCTACTACTCGAGACCCAGGAAAGGATTTGGCGAGAAAAAGACGACAAGCATATTTGATCGCGACCACTGCCTTTAAGGGAAACTTGTTGATTCATGTTCTTTTTGGTCTGCGAGTTTTTTGCTCTTCTGGGATAGACACCTCGGAAATTTACCCATCCAGCAGTTAACGAACCAAAAAACTTTGCAACGATGAAGAAAGAGAAAAAAGCTCCACCAAAACGGGCTCAATTCTATCCATGGCCACCAACTCTCACAAATAATTATTCAAAACATTCCTTCATGAAAAGAGAAATAGTATTTTTCCAAAACAATAAAAACTCAAGAATGCGTCCGAGGTTCTGTGACAAAAAATCAGTTTTAGAAAACGATTTTAAAATTAAACTGAGAAAGGAAGCGAAAAAATATATTTAAAACCTCAGTTTCAAAACTAGAAGTCAAATTCTCAGGCAACGTCAGAATGTTACTAACCCACATGAGTTTACGGAAAGGATTAAAACCACAATAAGTGATAGCATTAGAATATCCACCAATGTGAATATAGAAAAAATAATTAAAATAAACAAGCCACCCGGAGAAGTGGAAGAGAGATTCGATAGAGATGAAAAGGCTGCAGAAAAGCGTTCACGCTACTATGAGAGTTTTGGCCTAGAAATAGCCGGAAAATAGCCGAAATAATGCTATTCAGGTAAGTTTACGGCTGTTAGGCGCTATTCATACTACTCAACGCCAGCGCGGCACGCGCGTGCCGCGCTGGCGTGGCGTTTGTGTATGAATGGCTTGACGCCCCGCCAGCGCGGCACGCGCGTCAGCTCCGCCCGCTCCGCCATGGCGTCGCCGCTGCAGTATTCATACTGCCACCCGAAACGCCTTGGCGTTTTCATCCACTGATATTATTTATCGATCGTCTCATTCATTCTAGCTTCACCGCTCCGCCATGGCGTCGCCGCTGTAGTATTCATAGTCTCCGCAAGCGCGGCACGCGCGTCACGCGCGTAGAAAGTATTCATACTCAAGCGCCACGCCAGCGCGGCACGCGCGTGCCGCGCTGGCGTTGAGTAGTATGAATAGCGCCTTATTTCGAATCGTCGAGCAGTGTCCTTCTCCCATTAGGCCTCGATCATAGTTGGCCGATCGGCGTAGCCAGCCCGGTCGATAATTATGGAAGACATGAATGAGGTGGAGTGGAAATCACCCGATGTGGCTGACCGACCGATTTTCACATTATATATGGTAAGAAATTAATGATATCCGTGATATCGTTCCACATAATTCGGCTTGGATCCTACTGATACTTGGCGTTCCCTTTAGATTGACGCAGACTCGGTGCCATATGCTATAACATAGGTGTACCAAGTTCGCGCCAACCTTCCAACCTTCAATGGGGGACGCAAAGTATTCCTAGGATTCATGTCGGCCGTATGTCGTCGGCTGTCCTTATTTTTATGGTTAATTCTAATTTAATTCCTGTGGCGATTCATCTTACGGAGTTATAGTGCTACTTTCAAACAATAAAGCCCTCTCCCCAAAATAAAAATGGCAGGGAAACGAACGAGGACGAGGGCTGCTTATGTGGATTTACTCACGTAACTGCATGATGAAACACAAAAGCAGGTTACGATTCCCGTATTCTTTTCTTCTAATACAGGGACCTTTGTGAGTGGATACGGGCTGTAAATCAGCGAAAATCTCATGGTTCCTACTCGTGCTGGTGCGAAGTGGAGGTTAGAGACAGTGAGAAAGCACAGGGCAGAAGTAGGCAGCAGCATCGCGCGTGCCACACGCATCATGAGTGATGAGAATTACGATTTTTTTATAGAGAATAAGCAAGCTGCATACTCCTGCACACAAATGAGGCTGTTCAAATTCGAAAAGAGGAGAGAATAAGCTAGAAGAAATCTTTACTGTTGAACATCTGTATAAGGCAAGACAAAGCTCTTGAATGCAGTTGCTCGCTGACGAAGTTTCAACTGAGCTTCTGTACTCAGTTGCGTAAACCACACAAATGATTCTGATGGCATCGTTAATCCAGAAATGAAGTAGCATCATTAATCGTGTGCTTCCAGAGCTTAGGGCAGCGGAAATTGCATCTAAATAGTTAAAGTGAAAGGCCTCAATTCTTAAGGGCATAAACACTGCGAAGCTGCAGCTTTTCAAACTTGCACAGCAGACTTCATCTCCGGTGCGATGCCGTTCAAATCTTCGATATTTCCCATTGCACTTGATCGCTATTGGTAGAGCATAAATGGTGATTTCTTCCTAGAACAGCAACGGAATACTTCAGACGTCATACAGAAGTACTTCTTTGAATAATCATCTCACACGCGACCTATGTTCCTTTTCCTTTTATGTTCTAGAATCGGATATCGCTCACTATTAATGCTGAGTTTTGCCGGCGACATTCCAAGCCATCACACTTTGCTTCTTTGATCTTCGGAGTCGTACTTTACAATTTTCAGAGGCGATACACTGTGTTCACTTGACTCATTCCACTTGCGAGTTGGTCATGTGAATTTTTTTTCTCGCTTGATTCTAGGCCTCTGGTGATCGGTATGTGGGCCTCGGTGGGATTGACGGACCAACTACTGTTGTTCTCTAAGCCAAATTCCTGTTCGCGTCTGCGGATTACGGCTATTTCTTCACATGATACGATATAATCGTGCTGGGATCACTTAGTCACGGCACGATTCACCTTTCTCCCAACACGATTACCACGTATCGCATGATGGAGCAGCCGTAGCCCGTAATTGCGGATCGGAATTTGGCTCGGAAAAGGATAGTAAGATGGTATCTGAAGCCGCATCTATTATCCAGCCGCTTGCAGTGTTGGCCGGCCATTGCTATTCCCCAACAACTGATCCCACTCCCACACTGATTGACTATGCTGTCCTATCCAGTTCATATTCTTTTAATTTTCTTTTTTTATTCTTTTCATTGTTTTTTACATATCACATGTTCATTTACGCTTTTGGGAATTGTTTTTTTTGTATTTCTTACTATAATAAAAATTTTAGGTTTATTTACCCAAGTTTGAGGTTCAATCGATCGATCGTGTACTGTCGAGATGTCGCAGACCAAGAAAGCTGAAATCGCGAAGATGGTTGACGAAGCTGTCAAGGTGGCCATGAGCGGATTGATCGAGCAGATGGCAAGGGCAATAACTGACGCACTCCAGCCGCTACTGCAGTCGATCTCCGAAGTCGTTGGTGAGCTTGCAAAGATGAAAGGAGGATTGTCACCGGCATTAGCCGCCGGTGATCAAAGTCAGCGTGCCGTCCCGGCGGCAAAACCGCAGGTGATTCCTTCGAAAGTCGTTGTTATGGGCCTAGTTGAGAAGAGTGACCTGCATGCGCGAGATCTCAGGGCAGCCGACGAGAAGACGCTGATGGCCATTCTGGACCATCTCGAAGTCGACGCTGTTCCGACCTCAAAATACTGTATGGCATCATTCAACGAGACCAGAAAACTCCCCGTGAAAGTCGTCTTTGCGAACCACCACGACGCAATCCAGCTCCTGCGCAGCGGCCACAAGCTGAAAAATTCGGATGACTGGAAGAACGTGTACGTGCGCCCATCTTACAGCTCTGAATTGCGGACCAAACTGCGTGAAGCGCGTAAGACGGACTACACAGCGGTCATATATAGAGGCCACGTTTTGAGTGGAAGCCAAATTCCAAAAAAGGGGGAGACGGTGTCCGAGGCGGGGAACTACGCTGCTTCACTGCAGCGCTCCCCTCCTCGTGCAACCCGACCCCCCTCGCGCTTCTCCCCAACACTGGTCAAGTAAATGGAATGAGTTACGAATCGCCGTCAGTAGCGAAAAAAAATTTGAACTGTTTTTACTTCAACGCCCGATCGATAAGAAACAAGCTAGCACCATTGAACGCATTTCTTGAATCATCGTCCCCTGATGTACATAGTTGTAATTAGCGAAACTTGGCTAACTGAGGACGATCCGGACTCGCTCCTATCCTTGTGTGATACCTACGCTGTCTATAGGTCTGATCGTTTGCCCGGTATGGCAGGTGGTGGGGTTGCCGTTATTGTGAATAGGTGTATTACGATAGCAGATTTTGTGCCCAGATCTTTCAGTTTTTCTTGTGAAATTATGCTCCTTGATTTTGTGTTTGAATGTGGGTCCTGTTTCCGCTTAATTTCAGTTTATCGAAGACGTGCAACGAGCCTCCAGGACTCTCTCGAATTGCTTGAGGTCATAGAGGATTGGTTAACAGTGCAATGGCCGTCAATTGTTGTTGGTGACTTTAATTATGCGTTTTCATCAGACTACTCCGGTACGCGTTTTAATGCTTTATTTGAACATTTCCTTGCCAGTTCTGGCTTATCATGTTTGAATTATGAGCCCACTCATGGGCAAAATGTCCTGGATTCGCTCTTATGTAATGACCTGACATTGATTGCTGATTGGGAGGTTCAGCCGAATTTCTCTACAAGCGATCAATCTAGCATAGCCTTTGAAATTGCTAGTGAACCTGACACTCCCAAAACAGCCTGTAACTTCGATTTTCGCAGAGCTAATTAGGACCAAGTAAATCTTTGGTTGTAAGGAACAGACTGCGATGCACTCTTTTGCACATGCCGAAACATAAACGAAATGTATGAGACCTTTATTTCCTATGTCCACTTTGTAATAGAGAAGTGTGTTCCACTTCGGAAACATGGTCCTTCGACCAAAAACTTCCCACCGCACCTACAACGCCGAGCCGCTAAAAAGCATTTCCTCTGGCGTGACCGTTTTCAGCCGGGCGGACGCGCTGCTTTCAATAAGTGCGCTAGGGATTTTGAAAAGAAATGCAAACGTCTTGCTAAAAACCGTGAAAAACGCCTCATTGCTCAGGAAATCAAAAAAACTTTTTCAAATACATGAATGCTAAGATGGAAACACGTAAAGTTATCTCTACCCTGAAAGATGAAGAGTGCGAAATCATTGTCGATAATCAGCAAGTTCGCGGACTATTTCTCTAAGGTATTTACTCGCGACAACGGCGCGACCCCCCAATTTTCCCCACGATGTCCTCAGAAATTATGCTCTATACCTATCAACCACGAAGTTGTAATGGGTGCCATAAAAACTCAACGACAAATTTCGCTTACTCCGGACTCAATACCCTCCTATTTTATCAAAAGGGCAGCTGACGGGTTGTGTTACCCTCTCATATGCATTTTTAAACATAGTCTTGCTCTTGGAACTCTTCCGTACGCATGGAAAACCGCGATTGTAACCCCGCTTCTCAAAAAGGCACCAGCTGCTCAGGTCTCGAACTATCGTCTCATCAGTTTGACCTCGTCAGAATGTAAAGTCTTCGAAATCATTGACAAATATTGTGCTCTCTCCCATCTTGCGTCGAACGACCTCCTCAGCCCTGCCCAGTACGGTTTTGTGCCTGGTAGATCAACACTGTCCCAGTTGGTGTCCTCGTTCTACGACTGGTGTTCGGCTGTGAATGAGAACTGCCAAACTGATGTTGTGTACATCGACTATGCTAAAGCTTTTGACACAGTCAGTCATCCAAAGCTACTTCTGAAACTCGAAAGCTACGGTATTTCTGGTGGCGCTTTAAAATGGTTGAGTTCCTTTTTGACACCTCGTGACTTCACTGTCAAAATCGGCGACTTCTGTTCTCATCCTATCCAAATTGCCAGCGGTGTTCCTCAGGGTGGCGTTATGGGTCCTTTGCTTTTCCTCATTTATGTGAACGACATCTCTCATAAATTGTCGAGCACATGCAAACTTTTCGCTGATGATCCCAAGATACATCGCCCTCTTCGCAACCCCCGCTATCGATTCCCACGAGCTTCAGTGTGACCTGAACCGGCTTGCTGATTGGTCCAAGCTATGGCAGTTGAAGCTATCTGAGGAAAAATGCAGCTTATTTCACATCAATTTCCAACATGAGTGCTTTTTACGCCTAAATGATGTTGTGCTACCCGTACGCGAGACTGTCAGTGATCTTGGTGTGCTTATCAGCACCGACCTGAAGTGGGAATCCCACTGCAAGGAAATTTCCAAGAAAGCTTCTCGTGTGCCAAATTGCATCCTGAGATCTCTGCAACACCCAGGTCTCGAACACTATAGGAAAGCATATATTGTCTACTGCCGGCCGCTCTTGGAATACTGTACGCAGGTCTGGTCACCATCTTCTGTTGAGGAGGAGGAAGTCGTTGAAAACGTGCAAAGGCGGTACTCAAAACGCGTTTTCGTCAAGGCATTCCCTATGCGAGAAGTGCCAGACTACATGAAAAGGCTTGAAATATTGGGAATCGAAATCTTACGATATCGAAGATCAGAGTTCGACTGACATTTATGTTACAAAATCGTTAAAGGTCTCTGCAACAACTCATTTGAAAGCGTTTTCGAGTTTACCCGCCGCTGTACTCGCCTCCGCCAGCACGCTTTTCAGCTCGAACGTAAATTCACATTGAAATATAGTGTGCTGCATTCGTTTGCTTTTAGGGTCATCCCAATTTGGAACAAACGACCTCCGGAAATTGTTGATGCCAAAAGTTTCCCAATTTTTGAAAGCAGGCTGTCCCACTTCAGTCTCAGGTCATTGCAAGGGACAGATGGCCGCTCTTTCTGTTAGAGCTTTAAGCACAGGGTGCTCCGATTGTACGAGTATTTCAGTTTTTTTTTTCTTCTTTTTTTCGTTGTTCTGTTGGCTGCGTACTCAGGATCTCGTATTTAACCTCCCTCACATACATTCCGTATGTTTCTTTATTGAAAAATAAAGCTATTGAATTGAATTGAAAAAAATACTATCGCGATAGACAATACAATTCGGTGGACAACGCTCCATTCCTTTTCAACTCGAAGTGGGCCGACGACAATGTGCTCAGCTTTCCAGATTCAAGGCGAAACCGCCAGCGACTGTGGACTCGTTTCGGAGTATGTCGCAGCCTATGGACTCCGTCATCGCCCCGGCAAATGCAAGCAGATTCGAGTTTCTCAAAGGCCTTTAATGGGAATTTCTGTAGACGATCGAGGTATCGAACTAGTGGACGATTTTGCTTGAGTTATTGGGGCTGACTGTATGGTAAAGGCCGATGAAAACCTAATGGGTATCTAGAGAAGATAAGCATAAGCTACAGGCAATTAATTCTCGTGTCCAGTGTCTGTAGTCTACCCCCGGTCTAAGTTGCGTCTACCTATCCGCTATTGATCCTAGACGTAGACATCACCGAAGACTCGGATGAAATACTTTATGTATGGACAGGTAGCTGTTCAGGCGTTTGCTTTTATTTCTGGCCATGGATATTCCGTGACGGAGAACACAATAAAATCGATGTGGTGCACCAGCGTATAACACGATGAAGGTGCCGGCATCACACAACGCCTTCGTGAGAGGCAGTGGATCGACTTCGATTGTTTTGGCGCATATTATAAACGCTGTTGACGATGAACGCAGTCCTCGACTTTTCATCGGAAGTCAGAAGCTGCTAAGTCCATTTCAAGAACATTGTCTCAAAAAATTGCTAAAAATTAACTCTTACTGTGGCGTGCTCGCCGCTCTGAAACAAGCTTTAAATACGGCCCCAAGCTTTCTGTGGCTAGCTCGCCGCGCCCACTCCCTCAATGGGGACTGAGAACGTTGGAGTGCAAGGCATGCCGAACTCATGTTATGAGGTAGTATAGGGTCATTTATTGCTCGTTTGTGGCCGTTTTTCCGACATCATTGTCTCAACGAGCCCTAGAATTTTCGGTTCCGCGTGTTTTTTATTACCAATGTTTCTCTTATCGTGAACACTGTCTCCAAGAAGACGCCATCACGTATCGTACAAAACGTTCCAAAATGTTTTCGAGTCACGTGAAAACGGCCGCTTCGACGTATGCGGCAGTTTAGGTGGTATGTGGTGAAGAAGGACTCGAAATCACAGAGCAGTTTAGGCACGATGTTTTAATTTACAGTAAGCGGAATAGCGACAGGTTGATGGAATGCAATCTAATTGTAGCCGAAGTCCGCGGTAATCTCTGAGAAGTTTCGTACCATAATTCCAAGGCTTTGGCTTTGCGATGCATGTAATGCGCGAAATTTCGTAAATGGCATATAAGGGGTGTGGTATCTTTATGCGACACACGGTCGTGTCGCTGTTCACAGCGACAAAGACCGCCTGTCACGGACCTTCCGCCCTTTACCAGTCGCTGTCCTGTCACAGTGAGCCCAGAGGCAGCGATAGACTTCGGAACATTTGCAGTATAACAACCCTCCGCGCTGCGACTTATGCCCGACAACTGTTCAGTAGCTCCGATGCGGATGCTGCCACGATTTATTTTAGATTGCATGGTTGCCCTCATGACAGCGAGAAAATATGCCATACTTTTAAAAAGCCGGTTTTTAATGGTTACACCGAAGATGAACAGCCGCCAAACACTGAGCATAATGAATTTTCTGCAACGATTCAAGGCCTAAGGCCCCGGTCATAGTTGGATGAGCCGACGCCTCCAGCCCGGTCGATACACACAGAATGCATTGGAAATGGGATGCAAAATCACTCGGTGTATCCCCCGCACCCCCAACACCCCCAACACCCACCCGGTCGATACGTATGAACAACATGGTGAGGTGAAGCTGAGAAAATCACTCGGTGTATCCCCCGCTCCCCGCACCCCGGTCGATACGTATGTTTAAAATGATGGAGTGAGGTTGAGAAAATCACTCAATGTATCCGACGCGGTCGATATCCATGCAATACGTGGATGACGGCGGATGAGAAAATCACCGGGTGGGTGGGTCGATGATAAAACATTGCGTATCACTAGAAAGCTAACCTTACTGCTACCTCCGTGACTTCACCATACTCGCCTTCACTATTTCTCTGAACAGGTGCAATCCTGTTGGCCACGTAATCATCGTCATATCTAGTTGGATGCATCGAGTGATTTTCTCAACCTCACTCCATCATTTTAAACATACGTATCGACCGGGGTGGTGTTGGGGGGTGTTGGGGGGTGCGGGGGGGGGGGGGGTGTTGGGGGGTGCGGGGGGTGCGGGGGGGGGATGCAGATGCAAATAGCACCAACTATGACCGGGGCCTAATCCGTCAGTACACTACAGGGGAGAGATTCATGAACGCACATTCGCTGGTTTGGTTAGGGTTTGTTCCGGGTTGGTTGCAAACCAGCGATTCATCAAGCTCCGGTTTGGCTATCTCTGGGTCACGGGTGGGCTAGAATCCAACCCACCTCGGAAAGGCTGGTTAGGGTGGGTTGAGTGCGGTTAGCCAGCCAGACGTTCAATTCCGTGCAGATTGTGCAATTTCACTGAATTTTTAATATGACGTTATGTTTTCTTTTTCAATCCCAGGCAGTCTTAGGGCACGACGGCTCGGCAAATATTCGGAGCGGACCACCCCCGGAGCCTTTGACAATCATTTGCCGGGTGGTGGCCATCCTGTATCAACACCCCTGAGGAGGCGGGAGAAACGGGGGAGGAGCGAGGTTCCTGATTGGACGCAACACGTGGCTAGCGACGTTCACTGGCTGCGTGTCTCCCGTTTCTCCCGCCTCCTCGGGGGTGTTGATACACGATGGCCACCACCCCCATTTGCCTAGGCGTCGCCGAAAACGATTGTCAGTGGAGCGTGTTAACTACACCCACCCCAATTTTCGTCTAGCGCGTCATGGCGACAGCGGCGTTCGCATTGGAGCGCACTAGACGATTTTTCACCGCTTTCACTGCGATCCTTCTCTTTGTTCCTATTATTGTCGTTCAGAAACTAACAGAAAGCTGCAAACTTGGTCTGAGTTTTCCATACATGTTCTTGTCTCGCCCTAAGTCACCACAACAGAGACATCGCACGTATTTTTTTTTCTTTTTAAAACAGCGATTTCACTCTGAACAACGGTAAATACGTGAAAAAAGCGAGCAGTTTGCGAGTAACTCTGACCTTGAAATCAATTGAATTTTTATAATCTATATTATTAAACTTTTCACAGTGAATAATCAGTAAAAATAGCAAGAATAAAAAAGACGAACACTGACGCGGACAGAATTGATTAGCTGGCACCGATTTACCAGCTTCAAACACGTTTTGACACCCGGTTTGCAAACCAAGCCGGCGAAAACATTCATGAATCGCTGGTTAGCGCGGGGAAGTGGTTTGGTTACGCGTGGGCTTGCAAACCAAACCAAACCTTAACCAAACCAGACCAACGAATGTGCGTTCATGAATCGCACCCCAGGGGAGGCATTCATGAACGCGTTCGGTCTGGTTTGGTTAGGGTTTGTCTCGGGGGGGATTGCAAACCAGTGATTCATCAAGCTCCGGTTTGGTTACCTCTGGGTCACGAGTGGGCTAGAATCCAACCCACCTCGGAGCGGCTGGTCAGCAGCTGCGGTTAGCCAGCCAGACGTGCAATTACGTGCAGATTGTGCAATTTCACTACATTTTTAATGTGACGCCATGTTTTTTTTCAACCCCAGGCAGTCTTAGGGCGCCGATGCCTCAGCAAATAGTCGGCGGCGGAACTCTCCCCCCCCTTCTGAGCCGTTGACAACCATTGCGCGTTAACTACACCCACACCATTTTCGTCGAGTGCGTCACGGCGACAGCGGCATTCGCATTGGAGCGCACTAGACGTTTTTTCACCGCTTTGACTGCGATCCTTCTTTTTTCCTATTCTTGTTTTTCGAAAACTTACATGGAGCTGCAAACTTGCTACGATATTTTCCATACATGTCCTTTATAGTTGTACAATTTCGAAAAAAATGTCGAACAAACGAAAATCGAAATTTTTTCGTTCGAAATCGTTCCGAACGAACGAAAAATGAAAATTTTCGTTCGAAACATATTCGAACAGACGAAATTTGAAAAAAATTCGTTCAACAAAATTTCGAGCGAACGAAATTTGAAAAAAAATTCGTTCGACGAAATTTCGAACGAACGAAAGCGAACGAAAAAAAATTCGAAAAATCTTTCGAAAAATTTTCGAAAATTTCGTTCGTGTAGAACTATGTCCTTTTCTCGCCCTAAGTCACCGCAACAGAGACATTGCAAGTACTTATTGATCTTATAACAGCAATTTCACTCTAAACAACGGTGAAAAAATCAATCAGTTCGTTAATAACTCTGACCATGAGATCAGTTGAATTTTCATGAACTATATTATAAAACTTTTCACAGTGAATAATCAGGAAAAGCATCAAGAATGAAAAAGACGAACACTGAAGCCGACAGAATTCATTAGCTGGCATCGATTTACCAACTTCAAACACGTTTTGACACCCGGTTTGCAAACCAAGCCGGCGAAAACATTCATGAATCGCTGGTTAGCGCGGGTAAGTGGTTTGGTCACGCGTGGGCTTGCAAACCAAACCAAACCCTAGCCAAACCAAACCAACGAATGTGCGTTCATGAATCGCACCCCTGAAGGGAGTGTGGCATAGAACAGTGATTAGATAAAGATATTCGCAGAGCATAAGTTAGATGGATACTGGCTGATTGGTCTTCACAAAGTATTGCAATTGTATGTATCTTCTGTTTCCAAGTGTGATTTATTTCATTTCGTCGCGTGCGTCTGCGTGCGTACGCTGCGTCTCCTTCTCCCCACAATTTCTCGCTGTCTCTACCCTCGCTCCGTACAAGCGCGCGAGGGAACACATTAAATCTGGCTCGGAATCAGAGGATACATACATGACATTGGTGGGTTCACAAAAACCACTCCACTTTCAAAATAGCGACATAATATCGACGCTGCTTCGCGGCCTTTTTGAGATATGTCAGAAACAATACATCTCCATAACCAGTTTTAGATGTAGGACCCGTGTATGCTCTGCAACTCTCACGTAGCTGAGGGGTCATGTGCCCGCTTGCTTCAGATTTTCGGGGACGAGGTCAGTATCAATAATTCTCATCCTCTTTGGGAAAATGTGCGGAGACGATAATGAATGAAACCGTTAAGTCTGAAGGTATTATCCACTGTCACCGACTCAGTGTGGTAAAAATTGCTTGGATCATGGGGCAATCCAGCTTGTGTTGGATACATACTGAATGAATTACCCTCAAATGAGGAAATGAATTGTACAGTATGGTTCAAATCGACATTCCCATGATCCAACGCCACGCGTGTCTGCCAGCACGCTGCACCCTCCGTCTCTGGCTACCTTCACCCTCCCCTACGCACGCACGCAGAGGTTTTGCGGAAATTCAGTGTCTTGACAGAGACTGATCGTTTATCACGCAGAGCTAACTGTTTATCACACAGAGCTAACTCCTTTCAGCATAGTACCGGAATGATTGGAGAATACCCACTCTATGAATGTTGAGTTTGTGGTACAGCTGGGGTCACCACGATAGAGATAGCTGAAGACACCTCAGAAGCCTGTGCTGCGTCGTGTGCGCCCACGAGAAATGTTAAAATCGATCGGTGCACGCGACAGGCGCGCGAACTGCTGGTTGGTCCGCAGCTATCCCTTTCGCGGCTACACCAACCATAAACAGTTAAATGTGCCTTTGACCAATCTATCGCATGCAGTCCTCCACGCTGGGGGAATATTGATGGTGGAGGTGCGTGCTTTCACGTAGTATAGTGTAGCCATCGCTGGCTCGATTGCAAGTTGACCTTCAATCAATAAGCTTTTAGCTCTCTATGTGTTATAACTTTCTTTACTCTGTTTGATTTTTTGTATTATTTCAACCTGTGTCTGTTCTGAAGTCTTCAGTTGGAACAGTTTAGTGGGTGTGGGATACATTTGCCGTTTCTAAACGATTCCGGTGCATTTTTTCCACCAAAATTCTGAATAAAATTCAATAATCTTTGCATCAACTACGAAGTTTCGGAGGAGTTTTGTGGGAGGGGGAGGGGGGTCGGGATGAACGTCGCCATAATCGGCATTTGTTTCCCTGTTTTTTCCGAACTTGTGTGACAAAAAAGCACCTGATACGTTCAACACCTGAATGACTGCGCGCTCCACGGCAAATTCCCGTGGCGGATCGGCGCGCTCCGCGACCAATCAATCCAGTAAGTTAATAAACTGAATATTTGTGGTAAGTGGTTATGTTGAAATGAAATTTAATTTGCTTAATATCTGCACACCAGTTATGCAAGTTATTTCAAGTGTGGTTATTCAAGCAGTGATCAAGAGGAATCCGGCTTTTTCCAGGTAAAACAAAAAATCGAGTTCATGGCGTGAGTGTGCATTGTGGACACTCGGTCACTCAAGTGTTAAAGGCATCGTACGCGCTGAAAACCACCTATCGTTTTTCGGATTTAAATCAATGGTTGGGCCCACCTAAGAACGTGGGTAGAGTTTGTCGGGTCAACGATGCTTTTTTGGGAAGATATGGGAGATTGAATGCCTCGAATTCCGCCATAAGAGGCCGGCCTTCCGACGGCCGTGTGGCATCAAATGAGAAAAGAATGTGGTTCATCATCAAATGTTAAGCTTAAATAAGTGGAAGTTGTTGTATCATTTTTTCATAAGCGACTTTCTTTTCTCATTTGAAGCCAGATGGCTGCCGGAAGGCCGGCGTCTTTTGGCGGAATTCGAGGCATTCGATCTCCCATATCTTCCCAAAAAAGTATCGGTGACCCGACAAACTCCACTCACGTTCTCAGGCTGGCCCAACTATTGATTCAAACCAAAAAAACGGTAGGCGGTTTTCAGCGCGTACGATGCCTTTAAGAACGGGTAGGTTTTCTTACACAGACAACGCCAATACATATGAAGCCTTGAAAAAAGATGCTATGAGAAATATCAGAGATTAGAAATAATGAAAAAAGCACTCACCCATCGAGAAATGCCAGCCGCTCTTCTTACCGATTACGAGCAAACTTGAAACTGAGCCAGCGATGGCTACCGTATACTTCACGATAGTACGCAACTGCATCATCACCTTTTTTGACTGGGGAGGGATGTAAGTAACAGAATTTGCGCTCCCAATTGGAGGTTGACGTAAACCCGATGCGTATGCTATAGCATATGGCACCGAGTTTGCGCCAACCTTCAGCAGTGAACGCGAAATCTCTTCCGGATCCATGCCAACAGTACCTCTTCCGAAATACGGCTGCCACCATCAAATTGAGTCTTAAAAAATCTTCGCCTTGGATAAAAAACTCCATGAAAAAAGAATCGGTAATGTAGTAATGTAGTATTATGAGGGCTCTAACGAGATCATTCTACGCGCTAAAGATTTGCCGCCTCACGTGATGCTGAAGGCAAACCCGACCTCAAGGAAATTTTGCTTGGCCAGCAGAAAACCACGTCATGAGTAATATTTTTTTAAGTGGTGCCCTCATAATCCGACTACAGGAGGGATATGATTGTATGCAATGCGTTTGTAAAGAACATGTAGAGTTCGCGCAATCACTTTAGTCTGATTAATGGACGGGCCTGCAACGGTAGATCACCCCGCGCGAATCGAAACCCCATTCACCAGTGAGGCCGCCAACCCCGCACGGCCATCCGCCTGGTCCACGCGTCGGACTAAAACGAACACGGAATCCATAGATGTGTTCCCTATTCGTACCGGGTAGTTTCAGTCGTGGAAAATTCGGTACAGGGGTAGATAGGGGTACGGAACGGGCGATTTTCATTGTCGGTCAATCGGCAAATAGTTATCCTCCTTCTGTGACGTTGTTCGTTGGCCAACGGAGAAGTCAACCCCATACCCCATCTCCCCTTTATCGAGAAACCAATACTAGGCTCCGTCCATATCAGACGCCCAGCGTCAAAGCGTTGAGGCGTCGCAGCATCATGCGGCAGCGCTGAACCGCTGACGCATGACGCTAGGCTGCTGGCGCATTCAACGTGTTCGAGGACGCCACGGGGTTAGCGATGATATTGATAATATTAGTGAGAGCCGCTACTGCCGCTATGACTCCACCGTCAGCGACAGCCCGGCTGCAGTGGTCGCTGGGGAGTCAGATCCATAACAAATGTTAAAGATGCAAACCCCCAGCGATATTTGGCGCTAGGTCGTCTGCTATGGACGGAACCTTAGTCTCTCTATTGACTTCCGTTTGAAGCTCATTTCTTTGATTTTTCCTCTTGAGCCGTTACCATTCCGCAAAGGCTATATAAACTGTGTGCCTATAATGACATTATGCAATGGAAAAGTGGCAACAGTTGCATTGATGAAAGTCACCTGCGTTTGAAATGATAGTTAAATAGTCAGCGAGCGAGAGTGCTCTAATCACGTCGTAATCACGTGAAAGCTGGGAGGCGAGTGCGGGAAAATATATTTTCTCGACTCTCACGTTATCGATTTTTTGAAGCGTGTTCTGAAAATTCTTTCCCTTTACGAGTGACCAAATTCCCTTTGGAAACGCAACCTTTTCCTCCTTATATATTACCTGTGACCATTTATTTCTATTTCCCTTACCCTAATATTTTGTGCAGTGTTTTTTGCAAGGTAGTTAATTTGCCACGTCGCTTTCACTGCGGAATGCCTCCTGATATTGTATGATTTAATGAAGAGAGTGCTTCAGGCTGTGTGTTCGACAGCCGGCTGTGATGTTACCCTAAAATATTACATTCTTCTCGTCTCTGATTCCTGCTTCGAGCTTCGATACGTATGAGCAGAAGAGAGGGATCGCAATATTTCGGATATTCTGAGGATTATTGAAGGCTACGGTAGGTACAGTGATGATGGCCTAACCTATCGTTCATCACTGGATGAGGGATCGCCGCGACGCTGATTGGCGGGAAAAATTGCGCGCGGGAAGACGGAGGGAGAGTGGCTATTGATCGCGCAATTTTTCCCGCCAAGCAGCGTTGCGGCAATCCCTCATCCAGTGATGGACGATAATTCAAGAGTGGTATTTTCTTCGAATCCCTTAGGATGAGTATTTGTCAACCTTACCGCATTTTTTTGGTGTATTCTCAGCAGAAAGCCTTTTTCGTCTGAAAGAATGCCTTATAGCCTTTGATGCTTTGGCTTGTGTATTGTGGGCAATATTTTGAGCGCGCAGTATTTTCGCTCGGCTTTTCGAAATCCAGATTGTGTCCCGAACATAGAAGACAATTCTAAAAAATCACCATTATCATTCAATACTGCGCCTTTTCCAATTTCTGCACATTTTCCCTTCAGGTTTGCAGGATTGTGGAGGTGATGCGGCATTGCGAAGAAAACAGTTTGGGAACAGTTGAAGACGTTTCAAGATAAACAACTAGACACCAAGAATCTCAGACGATCCGAAGGTCAGACGCGAATCGTGTCTGACATTAATCAATTATCTCTGTTGACGGGTCACAAAAGGGACGAATGCGTCGTTGAAGGAGAAGGATGCTATTGTATTGAGACATATTTTCTCAGGTGCTGCAGAATTCATAGACAAGGAAAATAGATGAGCTCTCGATGGTCACTACTTTAATTGTAGCTGGATTGGGACGAAAAAAGCGTTGTCGCCGAAGATCCGTCCAGGCCTACTTTGGTGGTCATATCGAGTGGAAGTGAAAGTTTAAAGTCCTTCTTTTAGAGTTCGCGCAATAATTCTAGTCTGATGAATGGACGGGGCTGTGACGGTAGATCACCACGCACGGATCGAAACCCCATTCTTCAGTGAGGCCGTCAACCCCGCACCGCCCGCCGCCTGGTCCATGCGTCAGACTAGATCGAAAATGGAAACCATATATAAAATTCCTTTTCCGTAGTGTTTTCTACATGAATTACCCTATTGTGCCGCTCAAGACGACCTACCTTGCTTCAGAAATCCTTGTAGTTCTACAAACAAAAATACTACGTCGCTAAGAATTCGTAGACGTAGTTCAAGACCTAGACTTGCTCTGTCTTTGCATACTTCCATGGCTCACACGCTATTCAGCCAGTGAAATGGGTAGTTTGAGGCTGATCATATTAGACTGAGGGTTTTTGAAGGTCTGTGCGAGCTCTTCTGATTTCTCGTATCAGATATGACTCTCAGCACTTTGAAAACCGCTGAAAACCGTCTACCAGGAATGGCGATTCTGCTAGTCAACCTACAACGCACTACTGAGGGTTTGCTTTCGACCTCCCCAGACTGCGGCTCGAAAATTTTGTGGCCATCCAACAACTTTCCTGAGGAGCACACCAGAGCGGCGGTCTACTGCAGTCCTGAGCCAAGCATTTGGTTCTGTCAAATTCACCCGCTTCCACAGATAACTTGAAAAATGCTATCTGTAAAAAACAGCTGAATCCGGTTCTGTGAAGACGGACTGAATTCCGCGTGAAGTGTGGTTGCCCGACAAGAAATGCAATACGTTTCGTAAATGGGTCACAACCCTTCGACGGCAAGCAGTTGGAGGCATCTTGGGAATTTTGATTTTCAGATCCATGTCGCCCGCGCTCAGGATAAGAAGCAACACGCTTTTCCGATGCTTGGAGGAAGACGCTTGCATCTTCAAGCTGGTAATGGACTATGCCGCTAAAATACTTTTCTAGTACAGTAGTAAATAGTAGTGCACGTAGGGCAATAATGATAGCGGCGTCCCTTTCCCCTCTCCAAAGCGTTACCAAGGTCCACACGATCATTCAGCTAATGGCATCTTCATCAATCTTCTTCCCTCACTGATGCCTCCGGTCTTGAAATCCGACAAGGAGTGAAGAAATTCTCTACAGTTACTTTTTCAATTCACAGTACCAAGATTATAGCAGACCTTTCAGTTTTCTTATTTGTAATAGGAAAAAGATTTGCGATTAGAGCCACAAGAACCTTTGAGTTCTCTGTCCGGGGATGGAAAAAATCATCGTAGCATGGAACGTGCCTCTAACCTGATCATCTTGTGCAAGAGATGGGAGGAGATGGATCCACAACACAGTAACCTCGTTCTGGCCCTAGGAATAGAATTCAAGTGGTCAACTTAGGCGAGAAATGGCAGAGGACGGGTGTAGAACACTAAAAGAAGCCCACGGAGTACATGCAACTGGCTGCAAAAACAATGGTGAAGTCTATGGAAGACACATGACGGGACACCTTAGTCTATCGTGGAACTCTCTTATTTTCCTTAAGCTGGTAGAACTGGACAAAAACCATACTCGCCCGAACCTTGCCGAAGATGATGAGGAGGCAGGTTTCAGGTCAGATCGAAGTTCCTTGATCGTTTCCACACAGAACTCGTAGGTTTCTTGAATATTAATCGAAATTCATATTTCCTGTTAGGAACTTGAAAAGTGAAAGTTCTGCGATAACCTTGGGACTGCGAATTGAAGTTAATTGTGAAGCATTTCTCATAGTCTCGTCGAATTCCGAAACCCGAGGTTTCAGGTAGAACTAAGACGAATGATGGTGACCCTATCAGTCGAATGCTCATATATACACGGTACACAGGTTTTGGAGATGGGTGGGGACGCTGCTATAATTATTGTGTGTATTCTAGGTTTTAAAAACACTTTCTAACCTATGTTTCTCTTTGTTACCGTTATAATGTTCAATCGTGGGATGCATGCATCGCCGATCTGTACTATGAGAGCTTGAAATTTTGTTTAATGTTTCTGAACAAAACTGTGATTTTATACTTGCTGCTTGTAGATATTTGCTGAATCCGATAAAATCAGTCTCTTAATTCACTATGTTATCAGTGAGTTCAGTATGTGTACATGACTGGCGTGGTGATTGCGCAAACGCAATCTCACAGGCACAAGATAGCTAAAAAACCTTCCTCGCGCCCTTCCGAGCCACAATTTGTTATAAATTATAGGTACCAGTTAGTTGTCGACAGTCAACGAGATTCGCCGCAAAATCTCACAAAATTTTCGAAAATGCCCTGCAGATAATTTCTGTCTGCGGCATCGTGGTCCTTTGATAAGCACCACTGATGAGTCGGGTATATGGTGACCAATCAGGGGCAATGTGAGTTATCGACTACTATATAGCTACAGGGTGGCTGAAAAGTTCCCGCATTTTTTATTCGGCCGTGAAAAGTTGTGCCTATTGTGAATCATCGAATTAACCCATTTTTAAAACAAGAGACTCCTTTAAATCAAGGACAATAATTTCAGGCGCAAAAAGTCGGAAGGAGCTTTCAAAATCATGTTCTTCGGCTTCAACACATTTACACAACTCGCGCTTGAAAATCACCCCCTCTGGTCGCACGCGCACAATCTAATGAACCAAAGAAATACTTAGTCTAAGTCAGACGAATTATGTGGCCAAATATCTTTGCCTCAGGATCCCAGAAACGATCTCACGAAACAGCAGTTGTCGAATTGGCAGAATGTTCCGGTGCCCAGTCCTCCTACAATGAGAATTCTTCCGTTGGAGTTTTTTTCAAGCACCTGGTCACAGAACTGGCGATTATGGAGTTGAGATATAGTGAGAACCTTCTTATCTGACACAGCGAAGGTGCAGACTGACCGAATCAGGCGAAAATAGCCGATTTTTTGGGTAGGTCATGTTCTGGAATGTTTGTCTCCTCCAACATTCTTTGCACACAACGAGGCTTTATTCATTTATCTACATATACGTCATAAGTAACGCGCTACGATGCATCTGAGAATAGGAAAGTAGAGAACTCACAAGCGAAAACAAAAACTACTCACAAAAAAAAAGAAAAAAGAACATCAGCGGGATCGAATATGACAATCTCTAGGCTATCGAAAATCCAACACGTTTGCGTTTGACATAAATGAGTTTGAATGAGGTAGGTTAATTATGCTTCATGTCGTGACCTTCGTCCGAATGTTTTCTATCGCTGACGTCATCCTTATTAAAGGGCGGCATAGTGCATAAGCGTTGGGACCTGGGGGCGCGCCAGTACGGTAGAATCGTTCTAGAAGCGGCAGTCATGCAGAGGAAGCCAGACAACCACAGTCACGCGACTTGTAATCACCAATCTCATCGTACGGTGGTTAATCGTGCCGCTGCCACCGCCAACTCCAGCGCTGTCGAGTCCTAGCTCTCCTACTGTGCTTCTCTGGGCCAAATTCCGGTCCGCAATTGCCTTTCGACACGCTTTGCGGCCGCACGCGCTCGAGTCAGTCCGGTTTCCAGCGCCAAAGCCGACTCGATATGGCTTTTTATACAAATTTCTTCAATTTTTCTTAGTTTCCAGTTTCCAAAACCCACCTAGAGTCAGCAGATCGGCGGCTGCGGCGCTGGAAGCTCTTTCGACTCGGGAGTGTGCGGCCGCAAAGCGTGTCGAGACGCAATTACGGACCGGAATTTGGCCCAGATAAGCACATTACCAGGGGTGTACGTAAATAGAATTTGAAATTTCGTAAATCGTAAATCGTAATTACGACAAAACCACCGTAAATCGTAAACAGCAACTAATAACAATAACCACTAAAACTATTATTACTATGGTGAAACAAAAGAACCTACCTACTGCCCACCGTTTCACGTACTTAGTATGTGCATACACACATATTAGGATACGTTCAGAGTTTGACAGCTAACCAGATTTAAGAGGGATGGCATACTTTATCGTTGTCATGAGCGACTGGAATGAAATCTTGCACCAATCGCGGTTGGACCCGCATCAGAGCAGCGGTATCGGCTGCCATAGGAACAGTTATCGCGCGTGAGCCGCAGCTACGTGTCACGGAGGACTAACATACTGCAAATGTGCCGAAGCCTGTCGCTGTGCAGCGCACTGTGAATGCGACAAGTTTAAATGGCGAGAACCGGTCGCTGTCGCTGTGCAGAGCGTGGCGACCGCGTGTAGCAAGAAATAACGTTGGCCTGATGGGGCCATCTTACCCGTACTTCTCTGCTTTCACTCATCACTCATTCCACAACTCTCGCAAACGCTAATGCCGTTGTAAGCGTTAAAACGAGCCTAAATTACCATTTCTGAGCGATTCTTAACGGCTGAATTTGAGAACTCCTCCCATTTGCTAGCGGAACGGCAACACTTATTATATAGTCGGTAAGGATCGCACTGATATGTATTGTTAGATCCGTGGCTTGTTCCCTCAGGGAAAAACATTTAAATTTAAACTGCGTCTGGCGCAGCGGTTCCAAGCGGCTGGCTGGTAATTGCTAGCCAGCCGCTGGTGAGATTGAAACCGCCGCGATTTAAATTTCAATGTTTTTTTCCCGAGGAAACAAGCCAAGACCTAACCATAGTACATTATGTACTTCGAGTTCCCTACTGAAGGTTGGCTCAAACTCGGTGTACGTACGTTAAAAATATGGCACTGAGCTTGCACCAACCTTCAATAGGGATCGCAATGTATCAGTCCGAGCCGGGCCAACTCAATATTATCTAGAGCACAGTATCGGTCACCCAGCACAGGTTATTTTTCCTATATCCACTAAATCACTCGCAGAATCGTAGCTTTATGATGACGATACCGTAGTTTATCAAAGACAACGTAAATACGAAAAACAGCTTTCTAATTTCTGCCGCTTTGTGCAGTCTGGTCCCCATAGTTAAGGAATATAGCCAACGCGCCCCACCAAGCGCTCGCATTTGTGAGAGATAACAGTTTTGGAAAAAAGGCGAAAATGAGTTTTTAAACTAGCGCTTGCGACTTTTCTGAGTGTCCGTTAACTGCGGACGAAGAAACATTATTTAGAGAAAACGATATTTAGCTCCCATAAACCTTTGGGGTAGAAAACGAACGCTCCTCTTGTTGATTTTCGTGGACTCTAAGAAGCCGTAATCAACTCAAAAGACGGGCCAGGAGCTCGAACACGAAGTTCCTCGTGAGTGCTTCGAGACTGCATTGCGTCGTAGGCGGCAGCTAGTGTGCGGCGCTCAATGCGGGTCTGTTACGAAAGATTACGATTTACGGTCCAAAATGCCGTAAATCGTAAACCGCAATTACGAGACCCAAAAACACCGTAAATCGTAAACCGTAATTACGCACACCCCTGTCTCCTACCCATGCTGTATCGTGACCTACGAGTCAGCTGACTCGTAGCTCTGTCCGAGCAGTACGCGACCGCCGCCAATGATCATCAAAACCCGAAGTCACCAGGGAAGGCATGCAAGTAAGCGGCGGGTTGGAACGGGGTCGGACAGGGTTTGGGGCGTTGGCGTGTTTAAAGATAGCAGCGCGAGAGCGGAAGAAAGGGTTGCGGTAGCGAAAAGTCTTTACCCCGCCAACCCTACCTAGGAGGGTGCTGCAGCCGTAACCCCGCTGAGACACCTTTTATTAATCATCTCTATTACTCGCAGAGCAGTAATCAAACGCTCCGACGCCTCAAACACTGCCCCAAAGGGAGGAAAATGGCGAAGGGGGTTTCTGCCCCGCAGTCTCGGCGCTGTAGAGAATCCGATAGATCAAGACGGCCACAGCTCGATCAAGGAGCAGGCGAGCTCGCTCCGGCCACGACGAGTGGATATTTCAAAACCATGCTCATATGCAATGCTCAAAATGTAGATGCATCGCGAGCGGGCTCATCGGGCGGCTATGACGGGGGCCTTAAGTCGCTTAGAGGCAGCTGCTCCTGCTAGCAGCCGCTTCTGCTAACGAAGGGATGAATCCGATTTCAGCGCTGGGATGCAAAGCCTATTGTGCCGAAGTACTCTCCCACGACTGTCTGAGTGGCGTTCAGCAGCCGTTGTTTTGTGAAAATTTTTGGTAAGAAAATTCCCGATCACTTGAAGTCCAGCAGTGTACAGGTCTGTAATACGACCTGTTGCGCTCCATGGTGCTAAGCGCTTGTTCAATCAGTAACTAATCTATGGTGAAGTACCCAGATCGAAGCTTTCCTTTGTAACCCCTGTTTTAAAAAACAGTCCGCTTCTAACATCGAAAACCTCACGTCCATTTTTTTCCAAGTTTTTGAAAAAGTTTTGAAACAACACAGAGTTAGCGTAATAATTTTAGTCTGATGAATGGACAGGACTGCGACGGTAAATCACCCCTCGCGAGTCAAGACCCAGTTCTCCTGTGCGGTCACCAACCCCGCACGGCCAGCCGCCTGGTCCATGCCTCAGACTAAATCGAAAACCGAATTCATATAGTCATGCATCTTGCTTCTCAGAACAATATACGAAGAAATCAGAATGAATCCATCCAACTTCGATCTGGTGAAACTAATCTTCTGGATGACTGGTCAGCAGTCATCGACAGGAATAGGGTTAGTAATGTCTTTTACTTTCACATTGCGAAAGCATTTGACCAAATGTCTCGTGAAAACTCTTTTTATGTTAAACAAAATTGAGATTCAAGTAGTTCAATTAAAGTGGATAACAGAGTATCTCACTGAAAGAAGCCTCCAGGTCAGAATTGGAGGGATTTATCCTGAGATAAAATGCATTGAAAGAGGGGAACTTCAAGGTGGCGTCCCGTTTCCCATTCCGATCTGGATTTTTACTACAGATTACCGAAACTTCTACTACTCGAAACTCCAAATACTCGAAGCCGAAGGAGTAATCTGCAAAAAGTAAGCAGATGACATCAAAATCTATAGGGCTATATCTACGTCAGGGTCCTCAGAATCTCTCCAACGTGCAGTAGATAAGATATGGAAGTGGGCAGGGTCATGGTAGTTACCACTAGCTAGCAGAAGACCATTTTCATGCTAATAGGAAAGGTGGACTCTGATTTAGAATGATCATACGTAGTTGGTGTCACTAATATGCCTTGTGTGCAGTCCGTTAGAGACCTAAGCTTCTACAACTAAACTTGAGTTTTCTAAGAATATTCGAATTTGGTGCAGAAAGGCTCTCTCCAGTACGTTCCACATTTTCATAGTTTTATTCGTTGAAAACAAAAACATTCTTCCCCAAGCCTATAAGACTTACACTCGACCAATTATCGTATCGGGTAGTACAGTTTTCTATCCAAGAAAAATAAGTGACGGACGATTGAAAAGGTTAAGATTAGCTTAGCGCGTTAATTGCAAACTAGAGTGGGTGGTTTCTTGTTTTCCAGAATACCTAGAGAAGAAAGGAATGAATATCTGGGTCTTCTGTCACACGAGGCTCGGCGTCAAGTATATAATCCGCTGCACAACTCCACTGTCTCCTTTGCGGCGAAACTACTTCGCGCTTAGAGAAGACAGCGCAGACCTCAGATTGACAAAGAGTATCATTTCTCTGCTATCTCTGAGTCGATATAAACGCCATGGGGTAGGCATAATACAGAAAAATCGAATCCAGCAATCAAGCCGCGTGATTAACCTGACTTTGTTTTAGTTTTAGTGCTTGCTTCGCATAGTTGCTGTGTTTTTTCATATTCGCCCTATGCACTAAGGATAAACTCATACTTATATTCAAAGCGCGATGCTTCAACCAAGAAGGCAGAACTTTCTCCGAGCGTCATGGAAACGAAAGTGCTGCAATGAAGCGTCGGTATTACTCGTCTCGACCATGTTCTCATTGAAGATGTCTGGGAGCGATTTGGTGTTGCTCCCATTGCTGAACAGCTTCGTGAATCAAGGCTTAGATCCGGGTCCAGGCCGTTGCGCCAAACCTCATCGTGGTTGCGAACCCGTGGTGAAAACGATTATCTGGAATTTTCCAAGAAACCTCCGATCCTTTTTAGGTGAAAATTTCCCACAATTCTGAGACAGACGGAAGTGAAAAAACTGAAACTTGAGCTGCTATTACACGTTTTTTGAATCACTCTAGACTAAGGTGGCTTACGGTTGCGGACAGACTTAAAGCCTACCGCAAACTACCAGAACGATCACTGCGTAAGGTACCATTCATACAACTCAACGCCAGCGCGGCACGCGCGTGCCGCGCTGGCGTGGCGTTTGTGTATGAATGGCTTGACGCCCCACCCGCGCGGCACGCGCGTCACGCTCCGCCATGGCGTTGCCGCTGTAGTATTCATACTGCCACCCGGAACGCGTTGGCGTTTTCATCCACTGATATTATTTATCGATCGTCTCATTCATCCCAGCTTCACCGCTCCGCCATGGCGTAGCCGCTGGAATATTCATAGTCTCCGCAAGCGCGGCACGCGCGTCACGCATCTCAATTAACCCTCGTCCTAAAGTATCGGCTAAATTCAAAGTTTTGAGGTATTACTGACAAAATATACCCCCTTCAGTGTTTTGCACACTCATTTTCAAGTTCTGCGCACGTAGCAATATAAGTTCGAGTTGATGCTTGAGAGAATGAATAGCCGTGCCATAAGCAACCTGCCGAAAAGTTCTCGGAGTAATTTTTCAAGAGTTTTCGTTTTTTTTTCAAAGTTTTCTCTTTTTATCCACTATTATGACTTTTTCGAAGAAAATATCTTCTTAGATTGGTTTGGTCACGGCTTGCAGACGGCATCACTCATTGAAGGCAGCATACACGTTCGTAAACGTTGTTGGGATAACAATGTGAGTCAAACCGTATGGCTTACGACATAGTGCCTACGCATATTGAAGCGTCAAAAACTACCCACAATGCCGTTACGGGAGTAGCAAGTTTGGCCCCGCCCGTATTTTCACGCCCCTGTATTTGCCCTTTTCCTCCAACGCAGGGTTGTTGGGCTATCTTCGCTGTCAGTGACGGACGTGTGTAGTTCACTTTTTAGGCAATCCATCAACAGTACCGACGGTGAAGATGACCCAGCAACCTTGCGTTGCAGGAAAAAGGCAAAATACGGGGAGCGTGAAAATGCGGGCGGGGCCAAACTTGCTACTCCTGTAACGGTGTTGTGGCTCGTTCTTGACGCTTCAAAATGCGTAGGCCTTGCAATCTGAGTCATACCATTCTATTTCCTTAGTTATCTCAATCATGTTTGCGAGCGTGTATGCTGCCTTTGAAGGCAGTGTACACGATGATCTTCAATTTTGAGATCATTCGCTATATTGGTTAAGTGGTCCCCGGATGGTACTAAAATGTCGTAGAAATTGAGAAAAACGCACCAGAAGTACGCGAAATCCCTAAGTATCACCCCGCCTATTAAGTATCACAGGAAGTGTTTATTGTGACAATGAAATCTTTTGTGGATCCGTCCTTTGCAATTATCTACTCTCAATTGCTCCGTTCTTTCCTTAAAGGCAGTGTTCACGATAATCTTCAATTTTGAGATTATTCGCTATATTGATTAAGTGGCCACCGGGTAGAACTAAAATGACGTTGAAACTGAGAAAAATGCACCAGAAGTGCTCGAAATCCTTAAGTATCAGCCCGCCTCTTAAGTATCAATGGAAGTGTTTGTTGTGACAATGAAATCTTTTGTGAACTCTATCTATTGATTCTCTACTATCTATTTGCAATTCTCTACTATCTATTGCTCCGTTCTTTCCTTAGGGCCCTAACTAATCCGGTTTTGCCTGAAATATTCTTCCATTCTTAATTAGCTCCAATTTTTACTGGTGACAACCACCGTGAACATGTTCATCCAATCGGACAACTAGTCCATGCTTTGAAATATTGTCATTGAAATACGACGTTTTAATGCGTTTCTCGCCATTTCTTCGTAATTTTGGTAATACTTGGGGGCCAACGCATTGTTTTATGTGAAAAACTCGGGGACGAAAACCATCGTGAACACTGCCTTTAAGGCCCTAACTAATCCTGCTTTGCATAAAATATTCTTCTCCTTTCTATTGACCCAATTTTGCACCGGTGACAACCACCATGAACATGTTCATCCAACCGGACAACTAGTCCATGTTATAGAATGATGTCACTGAAATACGACGTTTTATTGCATTTCTCGCAGTTCCTTCGTAATTTTGGTAACACTTGGAGGCCAACGCATTGTTTTATGTGAAAAACTCGGGGACGAAAACCATCGTGAACACTGCCTTTAATATCGCGGTTTTGATAAGTTCACTACCACCTCAAACTTCTCGCTCGTCACAAACAGTGTGGATGCCCTTCAAACTGACTGCAAGTTTTGTCTCCTGGCGTTTCCAACAACAGTTTTCTATATAATGATCTTCGCCATCATGTTTGGGGAAAATCACAATGTGCATAAACCCTTATTAAAATGAGCTGAACTCGAAGAGTGTCAGATAAGTCACTCATCTTTCTTGCATACAAGAAACTAATGTAGATGCCGGGAATACTTTTATGCGATCTTGAATGTTGTTCCTGAAATTCGTTACAAATCAGACGACGCATAGTGAGTCTCTGTACCTTGCTCCTTCCGGACACTTCGTGCACGGTTCTCCCTTCTCATAAATGAGAACGCCTTCTGTGTTGCCCCTGAAAGAAAGTGAAGGTCAGCTGTAGCAACGACAACACAAATACCTGGTCAGCTTCCTCAGAAGTGAGACAGGCTTAAAGGTTTTCAGGGAACGAGTTGACTGAACTCACGCCGGCCTGTAATTGCAAACCACAAAAGTTTTCGCTTCGCAGCTCACTATTCCACATCCAATAAAATTAAATGTCTACCAGACCATCTGGAAGAAAGCAAAGCCTTTTTGACACCAAATTCCGTTTACGTACGCACAGCTAGGCGTACAGCTTGCAATCATATGCTCAAGCAGTCAAACTGCATAAACTTGGAACGAACTGTGGATAATTTCTGTTTGACAGAATAGAGTGGTTTTTAGAGGAGCCGATCGGCGAGCTTATAATTATCAGTCTATCAACAACGTTCTTGTTACTTGGCTCTTTGCATAATCTTCTGTTGTTCCGTGGTTATGCATTACATACATGGGTGCAGTGTCCATTTCCGTTTGCAAGACCCGTGTACTTGTTCTCCTGACCAACACCACGTTTTGCAAGCTCTTCGAATCACAAATCCGCAGACTTAAATTATCAGGGGTGGTAGTAAGCCCTCCGAAACTGCGAGTTTCGAAAAGATCGAAACATGCAGGTATTCTGCGAGTTTCGAAAAGATCGAAACATGCAGGTATTCTGCGAGTTTCGACCTCAGAAGAAGAGCCGATTTTGAGGCGATACGGCAATAAACAGACTTCAAATCGTATGCATAAGGTTCCCCCACCTCAAAATGACCTATATCCCAAATCTGGTGCAAAATGGTCAACCGCTCCCTATCCTGTGCTCCGTTCCATGGAGCTTATTGAGTAAGCGTCGCCCAGCGAAAGGTGCGCCCCACGAATAATCATACGATGCAACACGAATACAAACTAGACTAGTTTATCCGAATCAGCGATCATAACAACCGAATCGCGAATCGGCCTGGAGTCGCAGAGTCTGGAGGTACGGACGAGGTGGGTAGGCAGGAGGCAGAGCCCACGAACTGCCAGCCGGCTCGTGGGACGTTGATGGCTTCTCTCTCTTCGCAGGCTTCGATGCGGACGACGGCACGCCTCTGAATGACTCAGCTTAGTACGAAGCTTACAGTCCACAAAGATCTACCCTTGCACCTCCCCACTTTACCGAAAAGTACGACCCGGACTTTCCTAAGAAAAAAGAAAGTCTGCTCACCCAGGCATGGCGAAATCAGTCATCAAACAAACTTTCCAGCGTTTGAGGCGTGATAATCGCGTTGATCGATCTTGCCCAAGTGACGACCTTATTCCATACGGGTGCGATCTCCAGTGTGGCGACAATGCCCAGTACGATTTGTCCATGGCGGCAACGCGAAAGGGCGACGTTGAGCCGGCGGTAGTCATCGAAGAATGCAACTGAATCAACAGTAACGTTAGTTCGAGTTGTTAAGAGAATAACTACCTCTTTCTCGCGGCCTTGGACGGAGTCGACCGTGGTGATTTCGATGCCAATCGTTTGGAGTTTTTGCTGCAGGCGGCGATATTGTTCCCTGTAAAGACTGATTACACAAATGGAAGATTTGGAAATGCCCCGTTGGAGCAGAAAACCAACCAGATTCATACAAACGTCGGCCTCGTCCTCATTGTAATGCGAGCGACTTAGAGCTCTGGACGAGTTTCCCACCACATTTACCAGGAGGAATGGCACTTGCGAAGGAAAGGCATTGCGCGGAGGAGCGTTTGCCGATCTTCTATGTGAGTCCCACTAACGAGGGAACCGTTCTAAGCAATGCGATTTGGTAGCTCAATCAGGCCCGGATGCGCCCGGAACGATGTGACCAGGGGAACCACTGGCACCGCCCGCGCCTCTGAGAGCGACTGCATGACGCTCTGCGCATCGAAAAGTGCTGGATTTGCTAGGTTGGAGCACTTCGCGTGCGGCTCCAGCTGGTGCTGTTCGCCGATATAAATTTGCCGTACGCGAGGTAGTCGGTATGCCAGTGCAATCAGTGCAGGTTCCGGTATCTGGGATGCCTCGTCGCCTACCAGCTCAGTGACTTCCGTGCGGAATTGACTTAAAATTCCGTCGCTGTCCCGGGTGGTGCTAAGCAACGAGGCTGTGGTGATACAGAGGATATCCGGGGGGCAGACGCGCAGCATTAACCTGATCATGTTGTGGAGAGTTTCGGAGGCGATCTTGTCAGATATCGCGTACTCCTCAAGCTGTTCCTCCGTCAGATCGCCGGCTTCGCCGGTTGCTAGTAGGCGCTCGACTTTTTCCCTGTTGACCTTATACTCTTCACAAACGCGAAGCTCATCTTGAGACATGGCGTCGAAATGAGCATCACCGAGCTCTTTGAGGACGGTGTTCAGGTCTCCTTCGGTGGGGTGCGCATTCTCGTGTGCCGCTGTATCGGATACATACCGGACTATGATAAGATCTCTACAGTGGTCCAGAGACAGGAGCGTTTCTGTGAATTGCGCTACTGCTGCGTTTGTGGCTGCTGTTACAACCACGCGGCTGAGAGGTTGTTGTGCTAGTGCAGCTGCGAGAATCGGGTCTTGCCAGTACCAAATGCCGCTTGTATACCCACCAAGGAAAGATCGCGAGTCAAGCCTACACGCACTGCCGCTACCTGTTCCGGCGTTGGTTGGAAAGGTGCACCGTTAACGATGACGCCCCAATCATCGCCCGCATAGGTTCGAGGTAGAGTAGCCTCATCACCGCGGCACGGACATCCTTGTTTGTAGTCGCCGTAGAGCCGGTCCAAAATTCAACCACCTACAGTTCCATCCAGACTTTTAGTCATATCCACCTGCGAAATAGCCTCGTAGAGCGGATCGCTATAAGCCGATGATTTCTGCATTTTCACGGCCAAGTCCAAAACGCGATGGTCTCCAACCACCCGAGCGCTGTTCTGTATTACCCGTGAAATAGGCTTCTGCGACCACGACAATGCTTTGATGGTGAGATTCATCGTTCTATCGTGCTCGTTAAACTGTGCTCGATGGACTTTGGCACGCGTCATCACTTGGTCGTCTAGAATCCAGACAATTACACGGCTGTGGAAAACCCAATCCGGCCTCGCATGGGAGGTTGGTCAACTGAAAGTCGAGTCGGCAGGGGTTACGCCCAGGATTAGAAGTTGTAGCCGAAATCCATTGGGTTCGCCGATCCTCGGTAAGAGTATTGAGCGCAGTCAACACTGAGCTGGCCACGATGTGAAGGCGCACCAAGCGGAGCGTTGCGACTGGCTTGTTAGCGTGGTAGTTTTCAAACCGGTTTACACGGTCCTCCAACCACTGTCGATAGTCGTCATCCAGGCCAAATACCTTAAGAGGAAGAATTCCTTCTTCTGGATGCATGGGCAGGAATTGACGAACCCTCTGGCATAGAGCTCCTCTTGCCTCTACTGAAACTGGAGGCTCCGAGAATCTCATCGCCGAGGTTGTTATGCGGTTTAGGCATGTAGAATGTACGCGAAATATGAAATAGGTGAACCGTGAAACGCTATATGCCGCGATGACACAATATGGGACACGCTATCACACCGCGTTTATCAGAGGGAACGTGTTAGCCACGATAGGTAACGGGGTTTGCCCTCTTATACTGCCAAACCGGACAACCCGGACAAGTTTTAGTGGAGAGAGTTGCCTCTTTTGAAGTACTACTCGGTCCCCGAGTGATTCTTTTCCTGCCTAGACGACCCTCTGAAAATATGGGTTAGACAGTCAAAAGTTTACAAGATATTCACGGTTTTGAACCGGTAAGTTGACAGTCAAATATAAAGATTGTAACCTTTAATAGACTTCGCAACGTCTACAATGAAATGCAAATATGACCGGTGTGAGATATCTGTAGGGTAACCCTTTCAACAATACTGTGCAATGAGATTACGGACGGCTTGGCTAACGGGGTGAGTGGAGTCTGGCTGATTCCAACCACAAAAAGACAGACGCAAGCGGGCACCTTAGCACTCCTGACTGGTTGCTGGACAAGGATAACCCCTTGCTAGGACACTGTAGAACTACACAGGCCGTAGGATGCTGAGCGTCGCCGCTATATGGGGGCTCAAAGCGATAACAGCACTGGTGGAACTACGCCGGGTGTACAGAGTGGAGCTTCACCGATGATTGGAGAGCTCAAAGTGGTAATAGCCCTGATGGGACCAAGCAGGCCTTAGGAACTGAGCGTCGCCGCTAGAAGAGAGCTCGAAGCCCCAATAGCACTGCTGCTAGGATTGGAGTGAGGCGGGAACCGCCTTCTACTCGTAGCCAAAGTCCCGTCGAGCTCGATAACCGAGTACGTGTCCGTCTGGCGTTGCCGCCCTAGAATGGAATGAATGGTTGTATTGAGTGGCTGCGCTTATATATGGTGAGGCCGGCCGCGTGCGGACGCGGCGCGGCGAGGAAATCGCCACACCCCTCCTCACGTGGTGTCGGCCAAGCCGCCGTGTTTACATAGAGGATCGATACGTGCCGGCGCCCAATGTACTATCGATCGCGCCGACACCACCCACACAATACAAAACGGATGAGATCAAACAACCACAAACGAAATGAGGTGAGATCACCGTTAAACCATAACCTTGAGCACAGTAAAAATGCAGATGGACATGAAGCGATGTGGGAGGTAAATGAGGAGAAAATGAGTGAATGAAAACAGGTTTAATACATGAAAAACAGTCCAAAAACTAAAATCAAGGATAGCTACTAGGAATACGGATACATGCAAAATTAGGGGGTCCAGATACCATGACACGTCCCCCCTCTGGAAAGAGGCTGTCCCACTCAGCCGGAAGAGTAGGGGCGGGGAGGACGGCTGACGCGGGGTCTGGCTAGTGGATACGAGGACCACGTTTCAGCATTACCATTGTAGCTAACACGACCTGGGCAACGGTAGCCGTCAGATTCCTGTCGACGAGAACCGTCCCAGTCCTGTCGACCGAAGCCGATTTCATGAGGAGTTCTTGCGTCGCGACAATAGCCGTCCGAATTTTGTCGCAGATAACCGCTCTCATGACGAGTCCGTTCATCTCGACGATAGCCGTCCGAGTTTTGTGGGCGGAAGCTGCTTCCGTGGCGAGACCTTTCAACGTGACCATAGCCGTCAGAGTCTTTTCGGCGGAAGCCGCTTTTGTGGCGAGACCCTTCATCGTGACGATAGCCGCCCGCATCTTTTCGGGGAGAGCCGCGCTTACGACAGGGTTCTTCACCACGACGAGAGCCGTCGGCTATCAGTCGGCAGATGCCGCCCTCACGATGAGTCTCTTCATCGTGACGAGAACCGTCGCAGTGATAGCAGCCGCACTGGTCTTCCAAAAGTAATCGTTCGAACTGAGGGTCAGCCCTAGTCGCTCGTCTCCGAGCGTAGCCGCGATTTCTTCTGGGTACAGGTATTCGTATGTTTGTGGACGGATCGAGATGGTTCGTACGTCCATTTCTAGAAATGATCGTATTAAACAACAAGTCCTGTTTGCCAGAAACTACAGAAGACGATGTTGCCATGGTGCTACCCAAGGTTGGCTGAGTACGACGCTTGCGCGTTCGAGGACCCCTGTGGGTCTTCCTGTTGCATGGAGTACTGTGGACGCCGTTCCTTATAGTTGGTAGCCCAACCGTCTTCGAATTAATGATTGGCGCGTTGGCCGCACGGGCTATGACAGGTATCCCTGATCCTAGCTCTGCAGTCTGTTGCCGATCGGCTCGGGATGCATTTGGTCCAGGGTTGAATCTTATCTCGATCCCGAGTGCTTCCAGGGCGTTGGTTCCTAGAAGAATGTGATGACTCTCGCTCTTCTGTATGTGAAGATGCGTCTTTGCCTTCTTTCCTCCTACGACCGCTACGTCAACCGCTATGCGCATGAGGAAATCCATTTTGTTGCCCGAAGCGTCAAATACTTCGTTATCTTCTTGGTCTTCATCCATCATGTTGACCATACTGTCGAAGTCCACTCCTGCCTTTTCGACTTCCTTCAGGAATCCTAGCGGAATGACAGAGACAACGGATACCGTGTCAATTAGCGCTCTAGCCTTCATTCCAAAGACTTCAATCATACAGTAAGTTGGTTCTCCAAATGCTTGCATAGCATCTCCGCTGTTGCTCATAGCAAAGCACCATGATTGAAGATGTGACGAAAATGATTGCTTGACATTTGGCTGCTGAACGATTGCGTTGGTAGCGTTTGTCAGTTGAGGAGATCCCCACTGGTGGTTGGCTGGGCCCGCCTTGATGGTTTGTCCTTGATTGCCATTACCGAAACGCTTATTAACCGCCGTCGAAGCGGAAGCTGTAAGTCTTTCCTGAGTGGGTTTGCCCCACGAGGTAGTTGGCCTTGGGCTGGAGGTTTCCCTTCCACTCCGATGAGTCCAAGTATTAGCCTTTGCTTGGCGCTGAGCCTGGCGCATCCGTTCCAGGCGTAGGGCGACCTTTCGAACTTCATCGAAGACTTGTCCTTCAGGAGCATCGAGCGCTGCGAGCATGTAGTACGAATCCTTCCATTCCGACAAGCAGTCGTACAGTTTGCTTCCCAACTGAAAGTCAAGGGTCTGCCCTGGTGCCATTCTATTAGCAATCCTTTGCATCCTGCAGCAGAAGTCGAATACAGTCTCATTGTCGGTCTTCTTGAGCCTCATCCATTCAGCCTCCGCTTCCCATCGTTCACATGGTGTGTGACGTGCCTTGCGAAGTTCGTCCACGATGCCGTTGAACGAACCCTCTTGAACTTCTCTGGGTAAGTTCTCGAAGAGTGCCTTGGCGGTGCCCACTAGATGGTTAATGAGGATATCCCTCCTATCCGACTCTGACCATACCGTTTTTGGATACTTGACCTCAAGCTGTCTTACAAAGTCTTTTAGTGATGATTTACCATCATACTTCCTGACCTCTGCGACGGATTGTGCTTTGAGTACTTCCCTCAGAGTAAAGAGGGGTTCCCCCTCGACGCTTGATTTGGTTGACGGTTGCCCGTACCCTTCACTACTATTACTATCATGAGCTGAAGGTGGAGCTGTACCTTGAAGAGGTGGACGGGAACACTTGTGCGAGGATCTGTTAGAAGTCCTTCGATAGGGCGACCGTGCTCCATCACTACGATGTGCGGGCCCTTCGAAAGGGTGGCATGTCGGGACGTGCTGAAACGATGTGCAATTTTTCGCGACCCGCGAATGTATGCGCGATTTCGCACAGTCCCACATTCTAGCAGAATGCTCATCGATGGGTGCAGGCGCTGCCGCCTGAGCTCTGGCTACGATCGTTGCATTTTTTCTGCTGGAATCCAGCTCTTCCTGCAATGAGGAAATTTTGTCCTCAAGGTAGCTTATTTTGGAATCCTTTGCCTGCAGTACCGCGGCAATTTCGCTAGGCTCACAGTTAAGCGCGTCCGCTAACGTTGATATGTGTTCCCCATCCTCCAAAAGGCTTGGTAAGATATCACAAAGTTGCTGCGGAGAGACCTCCAGTTTTGCGAGAGCCGCACTTATTACTAACTGGTTCTCAAGCATATCACAAACTACTGCAGTGGCGGTGTCCGCCGCGTCCTGCACTGCTAGTAGAATGGTTTGGCATTTTCCTTGCGAAAGATTCCTTAGCTGCTCCGACATGGCCGCGTCGCAGGCGCGCACCGTGGAACTAATTGAATCCTCAATTTTACCCACCATGGCAGCGTCCACCGTCGGCTGCCGATGCTGTTCCATCTCATTGTTGGGTGGATCGGCATCGCCGTTGACTTGAGGATGGACTGGCATTGCCGCCATGTCACTGATGTCCATCCTGTCTGCGAGTATTGATGTATCAAAAGGTTCGTTGGCAGGAGGCCTGGCCCCCATGTCGAGGTTGTTATGCGGTTTAGGCATGTAGAATGTACGCGAAATATGAAATAGGTGAACCGTGAAACGCTGTATGCCGCGATGACACAATATGGGACACGCTATCACACCGCGTTTATCAGAGGGAACGTGTTAGCCACGATAGGTAACGGGGTTTGCCCTCTTATACTGCCAAACCGGACAACCCGGACAAGTGTTAGTGGAGAGAGTTGCCTCTTTTGAAGTACTACTCGGTCCCCGAGTGATTCTTTTCCTGCCTAGACGACCCTCTGAAAATATGGGTTAGACAGTCAAAAGTTTACAAGATATTCACGGTTTTGAACCGGTAAGTTGACAGTCAAATATAAAGATTGTAACCTTTAATAGACTTCGCAACGTTTACAATGAAATGCAAATATGACCGGTGTGAGATATCTGTAGGGTAACCCTTTCAACAATACTGTGCAGTGAGATTACGGACGGCTTGGCTAACGGGGTGAGTGGAGTCTGGCTGATTCCAACCACAAAAAGACAGACGCAAGCGGGCACCTTAGCACTCCTGACTGGTTGCTGGACAAGGATAACCCCTTGCTAGGACACTGTAGAACTACACAGGCCGTAGGATGCTGAGCGTCGCCGCTATATGGGGGGCTCAAAGCGATAACAGCACTGGTGGAACTACGCCGGGTGTACAGAGTGGAGCTTCACCGATGATTGGAGAGCTCAAAGTGGTAATAGCCCTGATGGGACCAAGCAGGCCTTAGGAACTGAGCGTCGCCGCTAGAAGAGAGCTCGAAGCCCCAATAGCACTGCTGCTAGGATTGGAGTGAGGCGGGAACCGCCTTCCACTCGTAGCCGAGAGTCCCGTCGAGCTCGATAACCGAGTACGTGTCCGTCTGGCGTTGCCGCCCGAGAATGGAATGAATGGTTGTATTGAGTGGCTGCGCTTATATATGGTGAGGCCGGCCGCGTGCGGACGCGGCGCGGCGAGGAAATCGCCACACCCCTCCTCACGTGGTGTCGGCCAAGCCGCCGTGTTTACATAGAGGATCGATACGTGCCGGCGCCCAATGTACTATCGATCGCGCCGACACCACCCACACATTACAAAACGGATGAGATCAAACAACCACAAACGAAATGAGGTGAGATCACCGTTAAACCATAACCTTGAGCACAGTAAAAATGCAGATGGATATGAAGCTATGTGGGAGGTAAATGAGGAGAAAATGAGTGAATGAAAACAGGTTTAATACATGAAAAACAGTCCAAAAACTAAAATCAAGGATAGCTACTAGGAATACGGATACATGCAAAATTAGGGGGTCCAGATACCATGACAACTGGCTCCGGGGCGGTTTCGAATACGGCGCGAAGGTTCGTAACCTTGTCGTAGCGTACTACGCGTGAAACGATCATGCCGAAAACCGGTTCCTCAGGCTCTGCAGGTGTGACTAAGGCAAACTCCGACACTCTGAAGAAGTAGACGGAATTGTTCTCTAGTGCAGTCGTCCGAGGCAGACGAGCTTTCCTGAGAGTATCGTGAGGGTTATTCATTGCCTGCCGAGTGGGCTTGACGTCGTACACCCATACGAAATCCTTGACTGAGACGAGGGATTTCTCAAAGCCTCTCAGACCTGTCTGGATATTGATGGCGTAGAAGTCTAAAATGATACAGTGTAGGTCACGCCGGTCTGGTCCTACGGTAAAGAAGTCTTTACATTCGAGGATTACTCCGGACGGCCAACCACAGGCGACTACCTGATACAGGACAGGAAATCGGTGTGCTACTACCGGAGGCACCAGTAGAGAAGTGTACTGGCCTCTAGGTGTGCATGGATGATCCCTGAGATCCACATCCTGATACTCATTGTTAGACAGAGCGTCGATCACCCGCTGTGAACGCTGCCGGAACGCGATCGTATCCTCCAAGTGCTGCAGTTCTATAATAGGTATCGATGCCGGGGGTCGATCGTTCTGCAAAAACATCAGCGGGAATAGCGTTTTGCAGAATTTACCTGATAAGTACGCCGAAGATGGTGTCTGCTTGTACTTATTGGTGTCCAGTTGCGTATGTACAATCGCGGGTGTTTCGCGAAGGATCCGATATGGACGGGGTCTAATAAATTTAGCCCATGGGTGCAATGCCATGAGATAATGGTTGTAGCCCAGTGGAGTCAGCCTTGGAAGGGGCAGTGGCTCCCAAGGGTCGGCTGGCTTTGCATACGAACCGGGTGCCGGGCGCTTGAAGGCAGTGGTCGCGATCAAATATGCTTGTCGTCTTTTTCTCTCTAAACCCTTTTCTGGGTCTCGAGTAGTAGGACCTATAAGAAAAAATCGCGAAAAAACCGCTGTTTTGGGCCAAATTCAAAGCCTAAATTTTCTTGTCTTTTGATGGTTGACGAGTCCACTCCACATCATCGGCATCGATGACCTCTTATATCAAGAACATCAGTTGGCTTGAAATTGAATTTCAACCAATGAACCTTCGGATTTACGTACACATCTAGTCAAAAACATTGACTGGAGTGCTTTCTTTCATTGCTCAACTGGTTTTATTAGGTAAATTTGCATTTATTTATTCCTCTGAATGTCGATGATTTTTGACTGCTCGGCATGACACGGCGATCTGTTTGGTCGACGCTGTGCACGTGTGCACGAACTGGCATTTTTTAAGCCTTAAAATCTCTATTTCTAGCCCGTTTTTTTTACCACGCTACCTTCAAGTTTTTCAGCTGTTTTTGATCTAAGCTGATTTTTGTAATTTTTTCGATAACGATTTTCATCGTGACCACTGCCTTTAACGCCACGACGCTGCTGCTGACCTCGTAAGGATTTACCACCGCGCCGTGCTTGGCCTTCACGCTGGGATTTACCACGTTGGGCCTGACCGCACTGCGAAGTACTCCCTTTGCCACGTGATTTGATACCTTTACTAGACGAAGGTCCACCACGAGACGTTGACGGGGCATACTCCGGCGATGGTTGTGGTTTCCCAGGAGGCTTTGCAGCGTCTGCATACGTTGATGCACTGGCCGATGCAGTCGCAACTTTGGCGAAACCGGAAGCGCTTGTTGTTATACCCGTTCGAGGCGCCGATGAGGCAAGCGGAGTTGGCGCTTCCGTCACTGGTGCCTAGTCCATAGGATGCTCAAGAAGAGGAGCTGGCGAGACTCCCAGCACGCACTCGTCGTCCATAATATCAGACGACGCCGAGTCTGGGGACTCTCGACCTATGTCAAGGCTCTCCAGAGAAGCTGTGAGCTTGCTGGCAAGCCCTGAGGCTAACATGTCGCCAAAAGTTATCACCCTAAGGCCTTGTTGCGGATATGCATCGGATACGGGCAAAACCTGCCCACAAAGAGAAGAAGATTGTGGAGCAGACACACTGACGATTGTCAAATAAACGTCGTCAACATCAATAACTCTAAATTGTCCTAACCAGGGGTAACAAAGTTTTTGTGACAATCCAGGTTTTGGGGAAAAACCCCTAATAAACGCGGTCGCCTACTTCGATAGATAGAGGCTGCAGGTGCGAGCGATCGTACTGCGCTTTGAATTTGTCGCGTTGCTTGGCGTTGAATTCTGCGGCGATTCTCCACGCTGCGTGCAATGTGCCTACCAGGTTTTCCAAGTACACAGACATGTCCTTGTCAGACGGTATGTGACGTTGTAGGTCATGTTTGATAAGCAAATCTATATTGAAGACGGGGTCCCGTCCAAAAATCAGGAAAAATGGAGAGTTGTTAGTGCTAGAGTGCACTGCCGTATTGTACATAAACGCGCAAGCCGATACATATTTATCCCAATCTAGTTGATTTTCACTGATATACATCCGTAACATGGGGTGAAATGTGGCAAAAACGCGTTCACACGCCCCATTTCCCTCATTATGGTATGGAGTGGTGAAGTATCTATGAATGCGCAAAAGTGTCCCTATCTGCGTTATCAGCTCACCTCTAAAATATGAGGCGTTGTCCGATACTAATTGGGTCATTACCCCGAATTTCAGGACGCACTCGGACATGATTGCTTGGGCAACGGTTATTGCTGTACAATCTGGGAGTGGCACCGTAATGACGTATTTAGAAAAGTGGTCGATCATTGCGAGGATATATTTATTACCGTTTTGCGAGGTGTGCAATGGGCCATTTAAATCCATGAAAAACTTATCGAAGACGGCTCCGCTAATAACCGGGATATGAGCTTCGCGGTTGAATTGCTGAGCGCGCTTCCGCTGGCATGCTTTGCACGCGCGTACTAGGCGAAAGATGTCCTCCGTCATATGGAGCCAGTAGTATTTTCGGGATACTTTAGCTAGGGTTTTACGCCAGTTGAAGTGTCCTCCCGCGGATGGGCTCGAATGAAAAGCTAAGAAGACCGGTTCCCTGAGTTTCTCTGGGACAACGAGACGTTCGAATTTAATGCCTGCTTTAGTATCATTATAGTAAAGGCAACCGTTAGAACGGACGGAACAATGTTCAGCAATTCGAAGTAATTCTACTTTTTGATCTTCTGTTATATCCGCTGGACATTCCGTATGAGTTAGAAATCGTCTGACTCTGATGCAGAAATCTTCGCGGGTTTGCTCTTGAAGCGCGTCATAGGGGCGGATTGCTGCCGGGGATCCTACATATACCACGTGCGGGAGGATAGAATAGGCACTGGGGTTGGGGACCAAAGAATTTATACTGACAGGGAAGTTCACTATGTCTTCGGCGTCTATTGTATCATCCTCAAAACTAACCGCTGGAGGAGCCGCTCGGGAAAGCGCGTCAGCCACCACGTTGGACGACCCTTTCAGATATTCGATAGATACATCATAACTTTGAAGTTCTACCACCCAACGTGTAAGGTTATCGTGGGTTTTGTTGTGCTTCAGAAGATAAGTCAGCGGTCGATGATCGGAAAAGATCGTCGTGTGGTTGCCATAGATGGTGACCCGGAAGAAGCGAAGAGCGCTGATAATTGCGAACAATTCTATGTGCGTTGGGCTCCAGCGGCGCTGTGAATCCGAAAGACTTTTGCTGAAGTATCCTATAGTGACTAAATTATCGCCTACATCAGACTGTTTCTGAAAGAGAGCGGCACCTACGGCTTTCTGACTACCATCGGTGTGAAGAAGAAAACTCTTGTCCTGTGGGAAACCTAGGCATGGTTTTTCTAATGAACAGCTTTTGAGACGCTGGAAGGACTCCTCTTGAGCAGGTTCCCATATGAACGTTGCGTTGGCTTTAAGCAGCGCGTAGAGGGGAGCCGCGAGCACTGAAAAATTAGGAATAAATTTACGGAAAAAGTTTGCCATACCTACGAAGCCTTTGACCTCCTTGATTGTTGCTGGCGTTGGAATGTCCTGAATTGCCTTGAGGTTGCGGTTTGCTGGGCAGTAACCATTCGCGGTGATTTCATGACCTAAAAAGGTGATTGTAGGTCTGGCTATCTCCGTGAGCTTTTTACCTGAGGCTTTGATATTATAAATGCGAAATCTATGGAAAACTTTGCGTAGTGATTCTAGATGACTATTGAAGTCTCTGTCAAACACTATAATGTCGTCGAGATAGGCAAGACAGTTGTCTTCTAAACCGGCTAAAATACGTGACATTGCCCGCGAAAAATAAGCTCCAGCATTTCTGAGTCCGAAAGGGAGATACACAAACTGGTATATTCCTTTGTGCGTGGCCCAACCGCATTTGTACTGGCTATCCGGGGCCGAAAGTAGTTGCATATACCCTGATGCCAGATCTATAGTGGTATAATATGCATGACCCGCAATTTTGGTTAGGATGTCCTCAATACGAGGTAGGGGGTAGTGGTCTGGAACCGTAATTTCATTGAGAGGTCTAAAATCTAGACATACTCTTAGCGAGCCGTCTTTTTTCTTTACCAATACCGTGTTATGTACACAGAGCGTGTCACTTTCGACTATACGGCCAGCCCGTAAAAGCTTTTGAATGTGTTCTTCCAGTTCTTTCTGAAATTTTACCGGGATTCGTGGAGGGCGGAAGCGTGAAGGAGGAATTTTCGCCGTAGTTTTAATAACAATTTCCGAATCTTCATAAGAACCTAAATCGTAGGAGCCGGAAGAAATTCTATCTCGGAATTCATTAAATAGTGAAGTTAGCTGGTTACTTTCATCAGTAGAGAGTTTCGAGTTCGAGAGGTCAATTGAAAACGAAGGTGTATCAGTTTCAGTAACAAGGTAACAAACGGAGTTGTCTCCGTAGCCGTTGGGCTAGGAAGGATAAGAGTGAACCGAAAGGGTTCCTTCCAATGATTCATGAAGTCTCACTGCCGTTGATATTCTTTGATTTCTATTAACGGTTTCAGGGCGAGGAAACGGGTAAGAGATGAGCACCTTAGTAGGGCCTGCATTTATAACTGCTGGAGTAATTAGTAGCGACTTCTCTAGCAAGCGATCGCTCTGTGTTGACAACATCAGTACCGTACCCGGGGTTGCGTCCGCGTGGCAAGGGACAAAGGCCTCCGCGCCCGGTGGGAGTACGGTAGTCTCAGCGATCCTACAGGCCATAAAACGGCGAATGTCTCACCGTCCACTGCGTACCACGAGCTGCGCGACCGCACGCGTGTCGGAAGTAGACGGGTTTTGGCCGCCGCGCGACGAGTTTTGGCCGCCGCGCGACGAGTTTTGGCCGCCGCGCGGCGGCCGAAACTCGTCTGCTTCCGACGCACGTGCGGTCGCGCAGCGCGTGGTACGCAGTCGACGGTGAGACATTGGCCGTTTTATGGCCTGTAACTGTGATTGGCTCTTCAGAAATCGGCTGATTTTCCAATGGTGTGTAACACATAATTCGCACCTGTTTGTCCGCGACTGAAAATATTCTTGAGCCGTAATTGATTGCCCATGGGGGAAGCCTGGCTAACAAGTCGTTTCCCAAGATTATGTTATAGGATTCAACGTCATCTGGTATACAAGGAGATTCAGTGAAATACACAGAATGATCGAAATATAAATCCGCAATTTGGATACGTACCAGTGCGCGGCCAACGAGTTTGACAGGAATACCTGCCATTCCTATAGCAGAGGGTATGCCGGTATCCGTAAAGTTGAAAACACCTAGTAATGACGCTGTAGCATAACTCGTGAGGGTTATGGAGGCCCCAGTATCTATCAAAGCTAGCAGGTGGATGTCATTAACCCGAATCGGAATTTGAGCTACGAAAAATCGCTGTTTATCACTAGCTATAGCCAGAACATTCACAGGACTGAGGGAGGCGCTAGTTGACCACGAATTAATTGCGTCAATCTGAACGCGCGATAATTCGATATCTTCGGGACGGGAAATCAGCGGGGTAGACGTGGTGACATTCGGTATCCGTGAATATTCAAGCACGTTGCTCTGTGTAGAACGATACAGGTTTCGAAAACGGGGCAAACAACCCGGATAATTTATATTCAAATAGATAATGGCTACCGATTTGACATGGCTAAGAGAAACTAGTAAACAACAGACCGTAATCCGGATGTTATACGGTGACCAATTACCCATTATCCAAGACCATAGAGAGAAAGGTTGCGAATCGGAGGAGGAAGGCGTAGCTAGAGAATCAACTGGTCCGTTCCCAAAGGATTTGATCAATTTATCTTGTTCAACGGAAGTCCACAACTCATGAAGTGCATGATCTTGAACCGATTCACTAAGATTTGTTAGTACAAGATTGTGAAAGATTGTGAGAGGGAGGGCAATTGAAGATAAGTTAACGGAGTATGGAAGGTCCAAAAGCTGCGTGTCCGAAAATGGCAACGAACCAAGAGAGCCTATCATTGTATTGAATTTAAAATAGCCGTTCGAATCTCAGAAAAAGAAATGTTTCACGGCCTCACAATTTTGCTGAGAAGCTTTCCTTGAGACCACAAAAGTAAGCGGATCGACAAAGGCGTGAAGTACTGTGCCACTAAGAAAAGTTAAACGGACAGCAGGCTTTGAGTGACACGTGCCATTAAAAGGAAGCAAGGTATAGTGAGAGGGAGGAATAGAGAAGCATCTGTGAATTTGAACGCGGTCATGTCCCAAGTGTGACGCAGAAAAATTTTGCCTGCCCAAAAGAGCACGAAGGGTGGGGGTTGGATGCGAAATCAAAGCGGATTGGAGAGAAAGAGCCAGTAAATTAGTACGGTCACACAGTGAAGACAGCGTATGGTGGAAGAGTGCCGATACCGCAGATCCTACAGAGCCCTCCACGGCCAGAAGTTGGGCGGCTAATTGGTTTGAAGTCACCAACCCGGCGTCTGGAGTGGCTGATCGCGGGAGGCGCTGAATGGTCATTAGCGCGTATCCTTGGTCCGAAAGGATTAGGTCGTTACCGCAATCTTTTATGCGTGGACTAACGTCGTTCCAAGATAAAGCGAATTCTTTCGAATGGCTGATCCATATATCACCTAAGATGTGGCCGCGCATTTTTGCTATCGGGATGAACCTGCACGATTCTTCGGTGGAAGGAGTCCACACCAGGACGGATCCGTCCTGCAGTGTACAGCTTCCTGTGCCGTATGGACAATTGCGCAAATCGCCCACAGAAGAATCGAGGAAGTCCAAACCGTGACGGGAATGAATCACAGTTCTCAAGAGGAAACAGTTATGACAACAGTTAAGACTACTGCGCGATGCTGCGCACGACACCCGAAAGGTGCCGAGGGCCACTCAATAGTTAAGATATTGGTGGTGCCCCAAGCTTCCCCAGAACTTGTCATCGGACCGTGCTCACACTTGTGGTGTAGCATCATCAGTTTACAAGCTCCGAGGGAAACTATCTGATGTTCTTGCAAGCGACTCTCAGTTCTGGCACCAAAAAAGTTAACCGAAAATGTAGCAGTCTGCTTGATAATTTTACATAAAGAAGTATCCGTGTCGTACCTACGCCTATTTGGGCGAAATACCTGAACCGAAAGCTGCAGTGGGACCTGGTCTGTTCTCGGAATGATCCGCGAACAATTGTAGGATAACGGAATTCTAATCAAAGTATCCGATTCTTCTTGGGGGCAAAGCCAAATGGGAGATTGTAAACCATAGCAAGGACTGGCCAACAAAGCCAACATGCAAATAAATAAGCAATGGACACCAGGAATGGAGCGGTTCGAAGCACAGCAAGATTGACCAAGAGCGGAACGCGAAAGTCCATCATTGCGCCGAACTAAAGCCGAAATGCGAGAGTCTTTCTGCTGTAGCGCCGTTTCTTTCTCATCGAGGGAGAGTGACAAGGACTGAATTCGTCTGCGCGCTTCCAAAAGATCATCCGATGGATGAAAATCTTTTAAAGAAATAGCATTGGCAACAGGAGCACGATAATAACGGTCACGAGAGAACATACGATTGAGCCGAATTGCTGACCTGTTGGAATCTGGCGTCCTCGAGGTGGGGGCACTGACGAGCGAAATGTCCCGAACCATTGCAATTGAAGCATGTGCTTGATCCGTTCCTTGGTTCGTACTGAGTCCTTCGTTGCACATTCTGAAAACGAACATTTGTACGAGGTCTGGACTGAGAACGCTCAAATGGTCTATTATTCGGAGATGGAAAACGACGTGAAGGTTGCGCGGCTTTAACCTCAATTGAACGCGGAGAAGACGCCGGCACTATAAGCCTATCCGCAGTAGTTTCAGCAAGGAGTTGTTCCTCCATTTGAGCCTTGGCGACAGCTTGCTCAAAAGTTCCCGGGTTGTCAAGCTTGACGTAGTAGCGAATGTCGGTCCTTAGGCGTGCTACCAATTCTTCTAGCATTCGCTCTTTCTGTGTAGCTGAATCTTGACCGATCGTGGCAGCTCGAACCAGATTCAGCAATCTATTAGCGAAAGTGGCGACCTGCTCGGTCGGATTTTGCTGACATACAGACAAAGACTGCCTAGCCATGTAGCGTTGCTGGGGACCCTCAAAAAATTTCCGAAGGTGAGCTACGACCGTGTCGTAGTTCAATCTTGCTTCGATCGAAAGCTCTTCAATCTTTTCTATGGCAACCCCTTCGAGGTGGCCAATAAGGAAATTGGCTTTCTGCTCGGAAGTGGAAATTGCAGAACGCATGCGCAAAATATCTTCTAACCGCCTCAGCCAGATGGAGAATTGGGCCGCTTCGTCACCCGAACCAGAGAAAGTGGGGATTCTAGGGAGGAACGTTTTCCCTACAGTCGCCGATGCTACCACGGGAAGGGAATGAATACGGGAACCTACCGCGGAGAAGGATTCGTTCAGGTTGGCAAGGAGGCTGTAGTTGCTCTCGTTGATTTTCCGAGTCAGCGACGAGGCTGACGTACGAGCATCATTCCACACTTCGTGGATGACTGACGCTGTAGCGTCTCTCAGAGATTTGGCGTCCCTGCCATGAACAGTATCGTCATCTTGTAGATTGACGAGTGTGTTCACCAGAGGATAGGTGATCGAAGCGGAGGTGGAATACAGGGCAGCGGCCCTAGAGTCGGCTGAATCAGCCCGAGAACGAGTTATCGGGGGACCCATACCAAACAAAAATAAGCGATAAACGAGTAGACGTTGTCTTCAGCGACAGTACAGAAGTAGAATGAGAATGCGGTGGGGCGGAACTTTCTCCGACTGTGCGCAGAAGGCGGACGAGGGTCAGAGTTCAAACAAGATACTGAAAAGAAAAACAAAATTTCTTGTCTTTTCCCAGCTCAAGCGGAAACATTTATCGTGCAAGAATGATATTCGCTCGCCGTCCCTTATCGCGTTGGGAATCTGTGAGAGCCAAGCCTATGTTTATGATTGCGGCGGAGATGAGCCGAGAAAAGCATTCCGCAAGCGCGCTGGAATTATTTTCCGAACCACAAACATAAGCGCCCAAGCTCTGCGCTCTATCGGAGGGAAGCAAAATACATTCGAGGAATTCATCGGAGGAAACACAAAAGATATCTGAGGAATAAAAAAATATATAATCTTGACATGTAACTCACCGAAAAAGGCAGAGAATAACGCAGACGCATAACCGGCGCGAAGGAATAACTTGGCGAATGATCCTAGGATGATTCGGTCGACATGGGGCGGGGCTAACCGGTAACAAATAGCGATAAGCGGATGGGAAGGGGATAAGTGCCTTTGAGTGCCAAGATGTCGCGTTAATTGACTCTCCAAGCGGATCGAGCAGACAAGGTCACGACGATTGATAACAGTATGTTATTCTATCCCAGCTCCAGTATTCAAAAGGAGATATATCTCAAAACGTGCCAGTAAGAACAAAAAGGAAAAAAGGAATTGACGAAAATCCATCCGACAGACGAGATAAGGGAAAAGAAACAAACGTGGAAAGACTAGATGCGTGGTCATTTTTGATATTTCGATATTAACGCCTTCGTAATTACACTGTTCTGACAGCAATGGGCAAATTGTAATTATTTGCTCTCCATCCTTTTTCTTAAAGAAAATCATCTATGCCGAAAACTGGCTAAACCAGCCCTCCGTCTGAGTCGCGACGGACCATGTCTTCAAAATATCTCAGAAGATTTTCGTTTACTTGATTTCGACTTTGAGAACAACTTTCTGCTTGTCGCCGTAACGAACCACGGTATAGTTGTTCTTACGTGGATAACAACTTGAGATTCACCAACTTGTCACCAACAATTGATCTTACTGTAAGAGCAATTTTATAACAAGTTATCAGCCTTATGTTGTTATCTAGTTGTTGATACAGTACAGCAGAATGTAGCTGACTTATCAACAACACTTTCCGATCCACCCAGGGAACACTACTCTATCACTGCATTGATTCGTAGCAGTGAGAACTGCTAGGAATCGATATAGGGATAAGGGAGTATTTCCTAAGATCCTCAAACCTTATCCCATGCTTCGAACACTGAGATACGGTTTGCAACTCCTAAAAAACACCGTTCTGTTGGTACAGTGTTTCTTAGAAGGCTTCAACGTAAAGAATTATTCTTAAAAAATGCACAAATATGTTTATCCCAACAACTCACGCAGGGGAATAAAGACGGCAGCTACATATAAATCTAGAGAGGATCATGCGAATCAATAGTGCACAACCTAAAAGAGCATCTTTCAAGGATAGCGAAAAAACACAAAAATTAATACGAAATCGGAGAACATGGTAACAGAGGGATAGCACCAACATGGCAAAAATTGCACCAAAGCTCCAGATTAGTTAGTTTCATGGACCGGTACACAGATCCGCAAAACTTGATGTCTTTAACGTTTCTTGACTTGTTCAGATGTTTATAAACTACAGCGGTCTAAAATTTTAGACAGAAATTTATGGCCTGAATATAGCAAAGGAGAGAGTGGAAAGCTCATCCAGAGCAAAAGATCGAATATCAAAAGTCAATTCATCAGCACCGACTACCCATGATATGTACTCCGACGGATTCAAGAAAAGATTCCTCCTTTTAACGATATGCGACTTCCAACTGTGAAATCCATAGAAAAACTTCATAGAAACTTAACGAAATAGACGACTGATTTATTTCGCTATCACTGCTGTCTATGGAGTTTTTCACGGAGTTTCTAATTAGTCCCCCCCCGTCCTTAGACGTGCGCATAGTAAGAAATAAAAACGGGAAAGTGGAAAAACCGATCATCTCAGGTCTCACTAAAAGTTACCCCGACTTCATCAATTTTCGGAATTTCGACAAAGTGTGATAAACTGCTAAACTGTTTTGAAGCACACACAATGTTCTATCTCTTCATTCTCAAAGGGAAACCTGGCAGTTCCTAAGTTAAATGCCGAGTTCGAGTGGAAATTATTGAAACTGAGATCGTTGGGTGCGTCTACTTCCTTTCAATCAATCCACCGAAGCTGCTAAATATGACAGGACACTCGAACCTTTCGAGTGCTATGTAGATGGGTGAAACACAGCGTTCGCAGAATTTTTGATAGAACGTGATTATTGATTTTTTAAGAAAAAAGTCTTGAAATTAAACATTGCTGCTATTTAAATTTCGCAAGTTCCCACTCGAAAAAAAATATTTTGTCATTGATTAATAGGATTGCGACGAAAACTGATGAAAAAATTCAGCCAAGTGGTTGAAAATGTTGAAAAAGTCCATATAACTTTGACAGCATTGGTGTTCAGCTAGAGGGAATAGTACGGAATGCGCCTAGTGTGTACATTGAATTTTTTCTTCAAATTTTGGTTTGAAAGCCACCAGGTTTGGCTGAGATCTCAAAAAAAGGTTACACAGAAAAAGATATGCACTTCCAATTTGTAATACAAGAATCAGAAGAAAAAACGAAACAAGGAAATATGAAAATAAGAGGAAACAGAAGATCAGGAGCAATGTGAGAGTGTAGAAGTGATTGGAATCGAGAATCTTCGGTGTTTCGAAACCGGCACACAAATTGTACTTTAAGTGAATCAAAGCTTGTTTCTATCCTTAATCGGCCAGCAAAGTGGATTTCGAGTTGTTTTCCCTCGTGGATTAGCGCACTGTAGGGATACAATTGTTTTGAAGTAAATTCATAGTTGATAGTCACTGGCAGAAGTCGATGCTTAGTTGAAATAAACTGGTTTCAAGCTAAATTAGTCGAAATAAAGTTGATTTCGTTAGAGATTGCTGGGATTCAAGTAATTCTAAAAGTTCTGAGATGAGCATCAACACTAAAAGAAAGAAAAACCTTGTTTCCGTTGCGCAACGTCGAACTCTATTTGGGTCTGTACTGCGACCATCTACTCTGGGTCTTTTCGTCGACCAAATTCTCTGGGTCTGTTCGTCGACCAAATTCTCTGGGTCTGTTCTTCCACCTAATTCTCTGGGTCTGTTCGTCGACCATATGCAACGGGTACCTTGCATCAATAAACCTCCTTTTGAGGAAGTACACTCAACCTCCTTTTGGGGGAGTACAACTCGGCCTTTAAGGCTACTTCACCATGGATTTCGAATACTGACCAAACCGGTCCCCGAGCCCTGGGACGATTCCATATTTCCTAGTTTTTTGTGTTTTTTGTTTTTATTTTCCACCCCCTACTGGGATAGGAATTCTGGCTACATGTGTTCACCCCCGAATACAGTACTGCTTTTAGTCATCTTACGAAAGTTCCATGTCTCTGGCTGGCGCTGCTAGTCTTTGTTTCAGCGAACTCTTTCTTCCGCGAAGAGAAAGAGCTCGCTGTCCGAATTCGAAATTCCAGAGGGGAAAACAAGGGAGAAAAGCTAGAAGCGAGCACGAAGAAGTACGGTAATCGGGGTGCGAGAGAAGCTCTGCCAACATTTCAAGCAAATAAAGCGACCGAAAAGGGGCAAATTCAAAGTGATCAGTTTCGAATATTGCCCAAACCAGGCCGAAAAGGAAAAAAGAAAACCTACTCACCTGCCTCGTCCTCTCTCCAGCGAGGGGTGAACCACTCGCTGCTACCAGTATGCGTCGCCCAGCGAAAGGTGCGCCCCACGAATAATCATACGATGCAACACGAATACAAACTAGACTAGTTTATCCGAATCAGCGATCATAACAACCGAATCGCGAATCGGCCTGGAGTCGCAGAGTCTGGAGGTACGGACGAGGTGGGTAGGCAGGAGGCAGAGCCCACGAACCGCCAGCCGGCTCGTGGGACGTTGATGGCTTCTCTCTCTTCGCAGGCTTCGATGCGGACGACGGCGAAGACGGCACGCCTCTGAATGACTCAGCTTAATACCAATCTTACAGTCCAACAAAGATCTACCCTTACACCTTGACTGGAACTGGCAGCAGTCTCTGCCTCTTCGCCAGGTGGGCAGAGAAATGAGAAATACCGCAGCGACGGTGGAGGCGAGAGACACTGCTAGTTCGGGGGAGAAAAAGTGGGGCGGAGGACTTTTTCGTCGATCATGCGAGGTCTTCGAACAGCAAACCAGCTGTCGACAGCCGGCTAGCGGTAGTCGCCGCGCTCGGTCATCCTGGCCGCACAGCGACACCTCCCTAGATGATTGGTGCTCGACTGAGGTCATGCACATAGATCACCGTTTGTTGGAGCGTGGAATGCAACGAGTAATACAACTTTTCAGACACTTAAAACAGGTTTTTGGTCTCAGTAAAGCCTTAGACATTACGGGATACGTGAATATATCACACTGATGGAGAAATTCACCAATTTTTTCAAGGGGTTGGAACTTCGCGTGGGCACAAATCCAACCTGGGTGTAAACATTTTCCAATTTTCGAGGGTTGAACCCCGTGGTCCCAGCACGATTACCTTTAAGCCGCGTGCTGCAACAGTCGGACCAGGATTTCGTTTCCAATTTCGGAAAACGATTTCCTAAAAATCAAACAAGGATGAAAAAGCACATTCAAACAATTCCTAGATAAGCGAAAACAAACTTTTTTGTTCCAACCAAAAAAACGAGAAATTTCTGCTCCTGCGATCGTTCAGACGAACGAACAAAGTTACAAACGAAATTAGAAAATCTCATTCGTCTACGGGTGTAGCAGGTGATGAAAATGGTTAGGGTAGGCTTCACACAAGAATCGAAAGGTGAACATTTGTGGCAGAAAATGACAGCAATTATATTTGCAGTAAAATCAAAAAGTATAATAAAATCCTTCGAAGAATGGTAAGGAAAATGAGTACGCCGGAGTCTCACGTTATTGAGATCCTGGTATTGTTGTCCGGTAGGTGGACAGAATTCATTTGAAAAAGGTACAATAAAAATATTCTCCTAAATATGTGTTATACATATGACTATGTAAGAAACGAGCGTTCCAATCCGCTGGACGAGCCACTTCATTAAATACACCTTGAGTGATTAATTTTAATTGCGTCATTCCCTTATCGCTTTTACGTTCAAAGCAGTTACTATAACATTAGCTACTACATAGTCTGAATCTCTGCGCTGGCCAAATTCACAATGCTGTGTTTGCTATGTGAGCTAGCTATAAGGGTAGCATCACCGACTGTTAGTGCAACGCCAGTGATCGCCCCTATGGCTCTAGTAGTGCGGGTTCAATTCCTCTTGAAGTAACGAAGTTTTGCAAGGAAACCCAACACCTCGCATGACGATGCGTGTGTGGTCCCAGTTTCAGTCAGTTCATTCTGCGAGTTTGGAACGCTAGCTCGCAACATTAAACTCGTAGTTTCGCAAGGATTACTACCGTCCCAGCGTTTAGTTTTTTTTTTCATGAACAATCGGTGTTTTATTATTAACATTCAGCTCACTGATTTCGCTGCATCTGCGGATAATTCAGTATTGCTGAATTTGGCCATGTTTTCCCCAAATCCCTCTGTGTCTGAATGTCTCCACTCGCATTTTTTTGCCCAGCTTTCTTTGTCCAGCTTACAGTCGTACTTTCTATCTTTGTGCACTATTCAGCAATGAACAAGTAGGAATTTCGAAATGCTGGGATTATGCGGGGATTCCAAAATGACATTCCCGTTGCTTCACGAAAAGGCAGGATACTTACCCATTAGGGAGTTTTTGGGGCGTTCAGAAACAAATTCGGATTCGGCTCAAAACCTTCAACAGGGGGTTAATTAGGGTGTTGAACCCGAATCTGGGGTCTATTCCTCGACAGACTTAGGGTTACTGTAGGTTACGGTAGGCATCATGCCTTCAACTGACGTTACTTACCCTAAAAAATGCGAAACTCAAAGAATGGACCTCAAATTTCTTTTTTTGATTTATTGAGTAAGATGCATACCCTGAGAAAAATTGCCGCGCCAGTGCCGGGAAATTACCCCAACCCTCGACTGCGCCGCGATAGTTCCGCAATAGTACCGCAGCGGCTCCGTGATCAGACGATTCTGTTGCCGTGTCTTAGGCCTCGACATCTCCGCAATAGTACCGCAGCGGCTCCGCGTTAGAACCGCGCCGGCTCCGCGAAGATGCAGCAGCGAATGTGCGTGGAGTACGATGCGTTGTCCTGTGTGGTAAAACGAAATTGTCGCCGGTTCAACTACCCAAGTCTGAAGTACACACATTCCGTATTTCCTTGGGCGCAAATACGGCGGTGACCTCTGTCGATATCAGACAGTGGACGTAACAACCGCAGGTGCGTATTTTTGTTCTTAGGCCCCCTAGCTGTATTATAGTTCTTAGATAACTTCATATGAGACATTCTCCCGAAGCCGCGGCGGCACTACCCTGTCGCCATTACAGCTCCGCGATAGTGCCGCCGCGGCTCCGCGATAGTGCCGCTTCGGTGCCTGTAGGCTCCGAAGCGGCACAATCACGGAACAGCAGCGGCAATTTCTCTCAGAGTAAGGCACATGTCAGAAACATAGTACGTTAGTAATACACAGATTGAGCGCAAATATGAAACACTGATACATAATGAGCTCCACCCCACCACCGAGCTTGGCGTTCAAAACACAGTAACTTTTTTCGTTTGAATGACTACGTTTAAATGATCTCACACCGGTACGAGCGGCAGACACCACTTCTTTAAAAGAAACTAAGAGCGAGCCAGCCCAACAAGTAAACGAGCAGGACCTTAGGGTATAAATTGGGATTGCATACAAAATTTGCTCTGTGCCGCTCCTGGTTCTGAAATGAATTATACGGTAAAATTTAGAAACATCTACTCTCATAATACCTGATAACAGCCTTCCGCAGAGATTTTAATGTGTGTCGCAACAATTCCCAAATTCATGTTCAGCGTCCCAAATAATACCCACAGTGAAATTTTAAGTCAAATCTGAGACTTCGACCGAGCTACCGTATCCACCGTAACCTACCATTATCGAAAATCGATAAACGGGTTGCAGACTCGTGTTAGGCAGCACCAATAACCTCTATGTTGGAGCTGCAAGGCGATTTGATCGTAGCATTATCGAAATCGTCAAAAGTCGCGTTTTGCGAGCAAAATTTCCCCCACATTGAAGCTTCGGATCAAATCAGACGGATTTTTTCAAATACTGACAAATGGTCCTCAGATTCGTAACCAGCGCCCAAAACAACCTCTAAAAAATCGTTTTACTCTCAATCCGAGACAATTTTTTGAACGCTCTGAAAAATGTCATCCGTCTACCCCATTTCTTTTAGCAAAGCTATGGAAATGCCCACTTTCAGAAATCTCCTGTAAATCTCTGAGGCCATCTAGCCGATTATGAGTATGGAATATTGGAGCACTGTCCTTCCCCTACAACATATTGAAGCTGCGCCCTGGAACTCCATATCGTGAAAGCCAAGCGGTTGTTCCTGAAAAAAAAAACACTATGCGAAAAATGGAGAAACAACCGCTCCGATCCCAAGTTAGCGAGATAATGGCTACATCGTGACTTCCAAGAGGTATGATACAAAGCATAGCATAGTTCATCAGGTTTTGCCGGCTGTTTTCGGGGATCGTGCCTGAACCACAACGATGCTAACAATTTTCAAAAACCGCTGAATCATACCAGCAAGTCGACGTCAAAAAATTTATTTGAGGTAAAAAAGAACAGCATGAGAAGGTACGAAACAAAGATCAAGCGAATTACATGGAGATCCAATTCCAGAAGAGGAGTTACGTTTAAAGGCATCCCATAACGTACGAGCAAGAAAGATACCCATTTTTCGAATAACAGAAAACGTGAACATTTCAAATGAACATTAGACCGGGAACAAATGTCAGCGGGTGAAATACCACTGGATACAGAACAACAAGTCCATGAATTGTATATACTCGTCAGATCCTTCCATCAGACGAGCTTCAATCACCTGCAAGTGTATAAAGGTGATTTTCACTCATCGAAAAACTCCTAGACTTTTCCAAAAACCTACGTCCCTCTAGAAAGCTTTGTCGGCTACAAAGTTGAAGAATTGGAGACGCTAATTAACCCTGTGTCTTTCTCAATAGACTTAATGCAGGTCACCCGCAGAGCTTGATAAAATCTAAATTTATATATGCTTTAAGGCAGTGGTCGCGATCAAATATGCTTGTCGTCTTTTTCGCTCTAAACCCTTTTCTGGGTCTCGAGTGGTAGAGCCTATATGAAAGATCGCGAAAAAACCACTGTTTTGGGCCAAATTTGAAGCCTGAACTTTCTTGTCTTTTGATTATGGACGAGCCCACACAACATCATCGGCATCGATGAACTCTTATATCAAGAACATCAGCAGGCTTGAAATTGAATTTCAATCAATGAACCTTCGGATTTATGTACACATCCAGTCAAAAACATTGACTGGAGTGCTTTCTTCCATTGCTCCACTGTTTTTATTAGGTAAATTTGCATTTATATCTTCCTCTGAATGTCGATGATTTTTGACTGCTCGGCATGAAACTGCGATCTTTTTCGTCGGCGCTGAGCACGTGTGCACGAAATGGCTTCTCTGGGCCCTAAAAACCCTCATTCCGGCCTGTTTTTCACTGCGCTAGCTACCTTCATAGTTTTTCAGCTGTTTTCGATCTAAGCTGACTTATGTAGTTTTTTCGATAACGTTTTCCATCGTGACCACTGCCTTTAAAGAACAAGGCAGGTTCCCAACGTTCTGAGCTCACTAAGGAATAGCAACTGGTTTCCAATGAAACTCATACCAGTGAATAAAATTTTTAAACCTGAATTTGTAGCTGCTGAAAAGCTCTGAACCGAGTTACAAGTTGGGAACGATGCCGTGACCACTGCAGCCTACCGTAATCTTCCACAAAATTGAAAACGAATCTCATTTCCGTGTTGAGCGCCTCGAATAACTCTCAGTGTGGAGTTAAGAGAAAAAAATAATGTTTTGACTTCGGCTCCCCAGAAATGGCAAAAGGCTACCTCTTTTGCCATTTTTGGGGTGCCGAAAGTCAAAGCACACGCTTTTTTCTCCAAATTTTTCCCGGAGAGTTATTTGGGGCGCTGAACCCGAATATGAGGTCCGCTTGCAGTTTATCGGACGACTACATGAGATTGCGGAGCATTCATTGCTCTCATGCAGTACTGCTTTCCTCAAGACATTGCAAAAACTTGCGAAATCCGCGGTTGTGGCGAGTTGATATCCGTTCGTTGTTCACAATATGAACAGTTTTTATATTTCCAGTATTTCGTTTTCGAGTACCACATGTGTTCATCAAAGAATGGTCGCGAGAGGTTTATTGAAGCCTCATAATTATTCTTCAAGGTATTTTTCCGTTCTTCATAACAGAAACCCTGTCAAGGGCCAGAAAGTTACACTCAATTAGAAATGTTTTTGAATTTCAAGAACAGTAATTCAGAGAAAATGCAAAAAAAGTGACGGAGGGGACCGAAGCCCTGGTTCACTGGATAAGAAGCGGGACGCTAGCCTCTAGTCCACGACGCCATCTGCTGGCCCGTGATTGGAATGCGTGATGATGAGACCGCGTTGGAAAACTTCGTACCTGGAGGTCGACAGCAAAAATCATATATTTCAGTTCCGCAATCGCGTTCAGTCCTCATTATCACAATCGTAGAAGCGAAGCGGTTGTTTTTAAAAAAATTGAACTGTGAAAATGAAGAAACCATTGTCGAAACAACCGCTCCGCTTCTACGATCGTGATAGTGAGAGTTTGCGGACTGAACGCCATTGCGGAAGTAGATCATATATGTTTTTAAGGACTCCACCACGGAAGACGACTACTATGAGTTTCACTTATAAAGGAGTTTTCGACCGACTGCCGATCCCAAGTCAGAACTTCACAAACCCCTCGAGCAGTTTCCGAACGTTCCAGCATAGCTAATAAAGATGACTTAACTAATAGAACGACCCTGGCCATTTTCTAAATTGACGCCTACAGCAGCTGCTAGATTGCTTCTCCTTATCACTAGATAATAACCACTGCAGTGCGTTGTAGAATACCCCACCTTCCATGGCTCTGTACTTCGTGTAATTCTAGCGAACAAGCGGTAAACGCCCATTGACACTGCACACTCGGAAACCCCTGGGTACTGTTTTTAGAAAATTGGATCAACTATCTGAAAACTGAGACGAAAAAAATGTCGAGAATGGCCGTTGCAATTTGATACGAGATAGCAGACGTTTTCGCTATGAATTCATTTCTGCAGCTCCGGTATCGCTTTGTTCATGGTACGACTCACCAGAAACATCAAGTCAATAGTCTACGAAACTACTTTGCGGCAAACAATATGAAATTCCAGGTGCGACTTCCCATGAAACTCGGCATTGTGAATCCGTAGTAATTGTGTTGTTGAACTGGACCACGAGGTTGATATACAGTTTATTGGCTTACATAAGTTTCGGCGGGATCGCCTTCTTCAGAGCCTGAAAACAGCAAATCAGAAATGTGCTTACCTGGCCAAATGTCGGCTGAACCTCACTGAGATTCAAGAGATTTTTCCCAAAACGTAGTGAAAAACAGAGAAATTAAGAAGTTACCGCACCTTGGCAGGAAACCCGCTAGATGGATCAGCACCATGGAACGGTTGGCGGAAAGCGGAGCACAGGACGAGACCGCTGCCTCTCGACGTTAAAATGCGAGTCTGAGGTAGATCCTGAGTTCTCCAGTTATATATAGGCATTTCCCCATCCGATTGACTTTTTGGATCGCTCGCCTGGATCCGAAATGCCTCCAGGGTTTTTCTGGCACGGGTATCGGTTTCCCGCGCAATTATCTCGACCTCGACATGGTAATTATCGCCGTTGTGGGCGTTAACACGGTGACACCCCAAAACTGTTGATACCTGCAGCTTATCCTTGCCGTCTAAGTGCTCTTTGATTCTAACCCAGAGCGGCCGCGAAGTCTCACCAATATATTGCTCGCCGCACAGCTGGCACGAGATCCTATAGACCACAGCGCAAGCAGTGCAATCTCCCTCTCTGCCAGCTGAGCAGACCACACAATGTGGAGTAGTGCGAATACGGTCACATAGACGGTTTCGGATTAGACGGTTTCTGAGGTTGTTAGGGGGTATGTCGACAATTGCGACGGAGCTTTCCAGACAAGCTTTTTCCAGGTATTAGCGCAAAATCTGCTCACTTCATCAAAAATGAAGGGCATTTTTAGAGGTATCTTGCCCTCAATCGCTGTTTCCTGCTCTCCCCGGGGCGCGGCTGGGCCCCTGGATCTACGAGAAACCAAAGTTGTGAGATATCCATTTAAAGCTGCAATATCATGAAAATTTTTACGGGTGTTTCGCCCTCAATCGCCATTTGAATAGATTCTTTTTGTTCGTCTTCTCCGGTGCAGACGCAAATGCGCATACACCCTAACAACCTCAGAAACTGTCTTATCCGAAACCGTCTATATGACCGTATTTGCACTACTCCACATTGTTTGGTCTGCTCAGCTGGCAGAGAGATAGATTGCACTTCATGCGGTGTGGTCTACAGGATCTCTTGCCAGCTGTGCGGCGGGCAATATATAGGACAGACATCGCGGCCGCTCAACGTTAGAGTCAGAGAGCACTTAGATGGCAAAGATAAGCTCCGCGTATCAACAGTTCTGGGGTGTCACCGTGTCAACGGCCACAGCGGCAATAATTACCATGTCAAGGTCCAGATAATTGCGCGGGAAACCGATACCCGCGCCACAAAAACCCTGGAGGCAATCCATACGAGCAACCCAAAAATCAACCGGAAGGGGGAGTGCCTATATATAGCTGGACAGCTCAAGCCCTATCTCAGGCTCGCATTCTAACGTCGAGAGGTCGCGGTTTCGATCTGAGCTCCGCTTTCCGACAACCGTTCTATACTGCTGGTCCTCTAGCGAGTTTCCTGGCGAGGTGCGGTAACTTCTTCGTTTTTCTGTTGTTGACCACATTCTGGGAAAAATCTCTCGAATCTCAGTAAGGTTTAGCCGACGATTTGGCCGGTTAGGCACATTTCTGATCTGATCTTTTCAGGCTCTAAACGAGGCGATTCCACTGAAACGCGCGTAAGCCAATAAGCTGTATATCAACCTCGAAGTCCAGTTCAACAACACAATTACTACGAATATGAAACTCTTGGAGTGTTGCAAACGAACTTTTCAAGGCTGTCGCCATTAACACTTAAGAGACCGCCTGCTCCACGGCGAATTTCCACAGCGGACCGGTGCGCTCCACGGCTAATCGTTTCCGTGGGTGCGCAGTGTGGACACGCGGTCCGCTGGGAAGCATTTTGATCGGAGCAGGCTTTCTTACTTAGATAACCAGTATTCCGTTTCCACTCCACCTGAGAGTATGTCACTCCACAGAGATCTGGAGTAAGGTCATGAAGAAGCACTGATCCACCGCTTTTTGGTGGACCTGCTTTGTTTATTTTGGAAGTTATTTCAACTTTACATGCACAAGGCTGGTAACGAAATAAGCGTTTGTTTGTCGACTTCTAGAATTTTCTTCAGGTTACAGCTGATGGTTACGATTGAGCCGTGCTAGGCCGATCCAGAGTATTGAAAATTTGAAAAATGAACGAACTTCTCCTTTGTATTACCCTAATAAACCTCATGTAGAACTTTTGATGGACTCAAATACTTTGATCTACGGAGTTGTCTGATGCAACCGACAGAAATTTCATCAAAAATCTCAAAATGGGGCTCAGATTCATGATCAGCACCCCCTCCTCCCCAATGACCACGCGAGCGAAGTCGCACCGAAACCTGAAACGTTTACAAGCGGATAACGAACGGCAGACGCCAGCGAAGCTTCTTAATTTCGCGGAATATACACCACTTCATTGTTCAGCGCCTCCAAATATACCTCCAATAAATTTCAATAAAATCTTGAGCACTGAACTATTACTAGGTTTTCACCCCCCTTTCCCTCCAAGTTACCCTCCACTCGAAATTTAGCGAAATTTCAAACAAAGTTGACCGATGGCTAATATACCGTAGTCGAAGGAAATTTCATTAGAAATTGAAAAGTAAAAAACCAGAACCTTGTGCAGCAACTCGAGTAACCCTCGGGGTCAAGGCAGTAAAATTTGAAACGATGACCTACTACAGTTATCTCAAATAGGTGGCATTACTACTTCGACAATCAACTATAGAACATCAGTTCCGTGATGAACATTATTGCTAACCCTCCTTAGCCAAGTTTGGAACGATTTCTTTCCGGCCAAAGAAGCTCGAAAAATCGAAAAGTGCCATTTCCGGAGATGCTTGTAAAATTACTAGGAACACTGAAAATGCTTGACCACTGTGAGTGTAAATAGGTTACATTATAAAGAACCTATCCGTAATTAAGAGAGACTCCACGCCATAGAAATATAAAAAATATTAAAAGTTTTATGGCGTGGGTGCGCAGTGTGGACACGCGGTCCAAGGGGCAATAGAGCCGTGGGTGCGCAGTGTGGACACGCGGTCTCTTAAGTGTTAACCGCTACAAACTCGCTCAAAGCGGATAAAATTAGCTAAACCATGAACTCCTGTAGTTTGATCTGTGCACAAGAACACCCCGCTTCAACGCCCTTGAAGACCCTACCAGTTTTTCATCGATCCTAGGTTTTGAAGCCGAGAGCGTGATTGACCTGTCATGAAGCCTGCGTCGTCGCCCTCACAGGAATAAGGGGCAAAAACACCTTACAAGGAACAGAAGTGATCTTCCCACTCTCCCAGGTATCCTGTGGTGTTCCTTGTACTAGGTGCGATTTCGCTGTTAAGCTTGCCATATCACCTGAATCTGGAAAACATGAGACTCGGTCCCGCAAAATTTCTATCCGAGGTTATGAGCGGGTCCTTGTTCATATCTTTCCACTGTTCGGTACATTCATCGCTTCCATCCGGATTGAATCCGTTGTTGACAAAAAAAGTATTCTAAAAGATCTGAACAAGGACCGCAATCAACCATCCTGAAGGAACTTTTGTGTTTTCAAATTAAGGTGACATGGCAAGCTGAATCACCGTGTAAGGCAGCGTCCATACGTGGCGAGAGCGGGCGTTCCCGCTATTGTGCGCTTCTTGACGCTCCTCAACGCTGGAACAGCCCGTCCCCGCAAATTAACCCTGGCAAACACCCCCACCTCGTGTTGATTCGATTGAAAACGTTTGATCGGGTGACCAATCAATCCAGTCGGCGCAACGGCTGATGATTTCCCACGGTTTTCGACTTTCGTGGTAGGACTATGGAAAACAAGGGTAGTAGTTTTGCTACAGGTTTAATCCCACCTGCTTTAGTGATGGAGTAGTAAGCTTAAAACTTGTTGCTTATTTCGTGGTGCTGGCGTAAGCGCGAGAGAGCGAGCGGGAGAGGGTTCGCGAGGAGCGCCTGTGAGCGGCCAGCGAATCGTATGCCTACGATGACCATCGATTTTGCGTAATCGCACGCTCTCGCCACGTACGGATGGAGCCTAAAAGGAACACTACGGGTTACCTGAAGACTAAGAAGATCACTGATGTCCCTTCTAGAGCGTTTTCGTATCTTCTTTCTGCCAGAGGACAACACAGGCCTCATAACAACAGTTCAATCATTTCGCTTTGCTTCAATGACCTACGTATTCGCCACACATCAAATCGATAAAAAAAACTGGCCTTATGATCTAAGGCCTTAAGTATACGCTCAGATCAGACAAGAGACCGTGGCTCAGCCAAATTTGCCCGTTATGAGCGAGTACGTGCATGTTAGAGGCGATGGCCTTAGTTGGTTTGCAACATTCCGAACAGGGTTCTCAAAGTGCTTGTGCCCCAGTACAATTTTGAGAACTATCGACTTGAGGCTTTTGATGAGTCTAATCATGAGCGAATCGATACCGTAGCTGCACAATCAAAATTTTGCCGAAAGCGTCAGTTGTGTCGTATAATTTTGAAACGGCCATTTACAAAATTTTTGGTGCCAGTTTCCGAGCAGAAGATCCAATCTTCTGAAGAATAGTACCCAGGGGTTATCAAAGATGCTCAGTCGATTGGCTCTACCGCTTGTTCGCTAGACTTACACGAAGTCCAGATCCATGGAAGTTGGGGTATGTCGTGTAATTTTGAACGCACTGTAAGACCCCTACTTCTGAACCGGCTAAATCCATTTTTGGCTTGATCGTTAGGGTTGTATAAAACCTCACCGCCATTTTTTCAAAGATCGCACTCTTATCGATGTCCTTAATACTATCCTCATCCAGCAACTGTTCGTATAACTGAAGAATCAGAGGACGCCCAATATACCCAGCCCGATAAACGATATCAAGAGCATGAAGCACTCTATCTGGATCCTTTGCGTGGCAGGCTAGCAGCAAAGCACGTACCTGAAATGATAGTTTATACTTACCAGCTTTTTATCTTCGCATTTATCGATGAAATGCAATGTTCAGGAATCGCTTGGATGTAGTTGTAGCTTTTCGTCCCGTTTCTTCGACGCTGTTCTGCTTCTGAGAGCCACGAGGAGCGTTTGTCATGGGAAATTCGAGGATGAAGTTTATCGTGAACAGTGCCTTTAAGGCCCCTGTCAAATGAGAAAAAAAACGTTAAAATTATAGGTGAAGCTGAGAAACCGATGACGCACCAAGCCGACGGTTTCTAAAAAGACCTTTCAGAGTGGCGTCGCTGCGAGATTCGCGGCGTCGCTCCTCAGAGCGAAAGGATGTGGGCGTGGCTACGATTTTTCGCCGCATCATATTTCTGTCTCTGCGTCTCTTATTTCTTCGCCGCCGTTCTAGTTCGATTGGGGCGCATTGACTGATATTAACCCTTGCGTGAAATTGTTATTGGAAAATGTCATTGCTATGGAAATGCTTTCATTTGAGGGTGATTCTGACGGTGCTGATTTTTGCGGGTATAATAATGAATGCCGCCGTTTTTATTGATCATGCATTTCATTTGTACGTGTTTTAAACCATCACATCAATGCTCCGTTTTTTTGTCGATTTTTTACCCGACTTCACAGTACAACAAATAAAGCTGGCCTTTTTCGAAATACAAGAACGCCAGCATACAATCAAATATGCCAAAAATGAAAATGTTTCATCATCATTACGTTTAAAAAATGTTTGATTCGAAGTTGAATGACAAATCGAAAAAACTGAGCAACGATGTGGAGTTTTAAAAATGCGAACGAAGACAAAAATGATTTCGGTCCAGTATTGAGCACAGAATAGTCAATGAAAATCAGCAACACTGAACTATATACCAGCAAACATGATCAGCACCGTCAAAATCACCTCTACCTGAAAAGATTTTCATAACAATGAACATAAAGAGAACAAGAAAAATTAAATGCCATGAAGAAATAATTCCTGGTTGGTATAGTCAAATAATCAGTGAAATAGGCGGTATAAATGTGTTTACAGAGGTTTAGTGGGCAGATGGTAAGAAATGAACACTCATATTTACGAAGAAACAACGGCGATACGGCAGCGACAGCGACAAAAATGGTCGGAACCATTTCCATCGCGCGACGTCGCTGCCGTCGATGCCAGCTCGCGGCTAGGCTCGCTCAGCCCGCGCACTCTAAAAGCGCGGTGCTCGCTCCCGTCGCGCGACACGGTTCGCTCTGCGTAGCACCCCTCATCCCTCACCACCTCTCCGCGACAGCAAATTTCGCAGCAACGCCACTCTGACAGGCCCTAAACGGTTATGTCGAAAAGTGCTTACTACAAGCTGATCAAACACTTCAGTACTCACCATCCAATAGTCTCGAGACGATCTCCTATTGATTGATGCAACTACAGTATATATAAAAACTGATATAGCAGCGCAACCCGGCATCCCCATCTAGAGTTCGTCAGATCCCCTTCCATCCGGTTATTTGCTTCACTAATGATTTCCGAGGTTTTTAATTAACAGTGTCTCCTCAGTCGAAAATACGGTAGCGATTTCCATAGTCAACTATGTAATGAAAACATCCAACTTTTTCAGAGTAACCTACATCTTTCTCCTCTACTTGACCCGTCATATTCGACACGAAATCATTTGTTATGACTTCTCGACATGCAACGGATTGCAGATACGTAATTGATCTTCGCAGGTCTCCTTCGCACAAGACAATCAGTTTTTCAAGGGAGGTGTGATCAATCTTGACTCCTTCCTTGCCGCAGATGTAGAGCACCCTGAAGAAAAGGCTATTGATCGACTGTTAAATACATTCAAGAGTCTTGTTTCCTGTAGTCCTGACAATCACCGTAAGATGGGAAGCCACGATGATCGTACAGAGAACAGTAGACCTGTTTCTGCTACCGCATGGGTAAGGTGCGCGACCAGCTTAATACTGGTGAGGCGCAGTTTGCTCGGGAAACAGTCAAAAAGACTAGAATTTTTGACGATTGCAATGGTCAACCGGTCGAGAAACAAACGAAGATGGCCTGAAGGCATGGAAAAGGTCCTAAGAAGCGTCCCGGCGATTTCTTAACAAACTCCTTGGCAGAGCTTACAGAAACATCTTTTGAGGAATCTTCAGCGTTGAGAAAATTTTAACAAGAGAATACTCGTCTCTACCCCGGTTCTAGACAACACTAGATAGCAAACCGTACTGGTTTCCCAAACGCCTTGCTTGTATGAACCTAATAATGCCTCCCTGTTCTGCACCGCCACGCGGTTTTCGAACACTACGCCTGCATCAATTTGTTTCATGTGATGTTCAATGAGGTATATATTCATGACCCATGTTGGCCCCGTCAAGAACAGGGGCACTGCAGGCAGAGTGGGGTAGGGGGCTGATCTCCAGATTTTGACCTGTACTGATTTCTTGAATAGTTCAACCCTATTCGTTATTAATGGAACGCAAAAAAAAAACAAGAACGACGCACGTATGGTCGACAGACCCTTTAAAACTGACCTCTCCATTTGTGATTCAAGTGGAAGTGGCTTGAAGCGGAACTTGGCACAACGTGACGTAAGGGGATCAATAATTCGAGAAATATAATTGCAGATCAGAAAAAACCTGAAAAAGTGGGGTGTGTAATACACGAGTGGTACATTCATCTACAGATATAGCAATGCTTACTAGTACTAACAACAAGCCGAATGAACTAACGGGCCAGATAGGTAGATGAGAGGAAAGGATATCAACTCTTCACTTTTGAGGTAGCATTTCGCATTCGCTAAGAAGGATTTTCCATCAATTTTGGAGTGGTCGTTTTCAACCTTGAGTGAAAACTTCCAACAAGCTCAGAAAAATGAAAACAAGCTAATTGCAACATAAAAGGCCGAAAACAAGTTACTTGTAACATATCTGAGCCGATGGAATTTACTTGCGACTTATCTCGGGTCATTTAAGCTACACGTAACATATCGGCGGGATACTGCGTGCGGTGCGCCTACGATATGTTACATGTAACTTACATGACTTGAGATAAGTCGCAAGTAACTTATATCAGCTTAGATATGTTAGAAGTAACCTGTTTCCGGTGTCTGAGAGGCTCCTGCGTGCAGCGTGCCTCAGGTATGCTACATGTAACTTAAATGGCTCAATATAAGTCGCAAGTAACTTAAATTGGCCAAGAAGATATTTCCAAGGTTGATGTACGACGCACTCGCGGGGTCAGGCTTACGACTGGCGTTGCTTCTGTTCAATTACCCAAGCTTGAGGTACTATACTTGACGCCACACCAGCAGGGAAGGCCCAGCACAGCATTTTTTTGCGTAGTGTGTGGTCTGGGACACACCCTCTGCGTCGCGTGTCTCTGCGTCACGTGATGGCCACCCATAGTGAAAATTCAAATGTAAGTTACATGTAACATAAGTGTAACTTACTTGTAATATAATTTTAAGTTACATGTAATATAAATGTGTGTTACATGTAATATAGATGTAAGTTACTTGAGACATTCAAGTAACTTACATTTATATTACAAGTAACTTGTTTTGATTTTTCTGAGTTCTAGAAGTTGCTTTCTAAATATACTTTCCTTGTTAGGTTTAACTTGAAAATGGATAGGGCCTAGGCCCTATCCATTTTCAAGTTAAACCTAACAAGGAAAGCATATTTAGAAAGCAACTTCTAGAACTACTTTTGGACGCTAAAACCGCATATGCCTTCCAGAACCGTTTACAGTTTCTCTAAGCGAACTTGAGAAAGTTTTTACATCAAGCGCTTTTCATAATCCTCAACGCCAGCGCGGCACGCGCATGATGTGTGAGCGTAGCATTAGAGTATGAATACTTTCTACGCACGTCAGCGCCAGCGGAAACTGTGAATACTTCAGCGGCGACGCCATGGCCAAGCGGAGAAAGTAGGCCTTTTACTTTGCCAAACAAGCAAATTCTGTACATGAGTTCACCATCACGATAGCAGAGGATAGTAATTGAATTGATTATCATGAAACGGAATAAAATTGATGACGGATTAATAACGAAAATGACGAAAAAGTCGTTGCGACCTTCGCCGTCATGGCAGAGCGGGCGTCACGCGCTTGCCGCGCTAGCGTTGAGGAGTATGAATAGCGTCTTAGATAAGCTTTTTGTAGAGAATAACACGAATCGATTAGATTTTGAACGAATTAGGCTCAAAATCCCAGCTGGGGGGGGGGGTACTTGCAAGGCTTAGAACCAACCTAAGTGAACTTACCGATTTTCGATAGCCTACGATAAACAAACGGTCCGGTAAAAGTCCCAAATTTCCGTGTTCCCTCTTGATGCCAGCCCTTTGCGGTCGACTCCGTAGAAGAACTGAGGTCAGCCAACACCTCTCTCATAACAAAACCCTTCTTCGCGGAAGGACTGACGTCGGTTTGCACGAGGGTAATTCCGATTCCTCCACACCGCTACGGCACGAAAGTGCGACTGCTCGGCAGCTCTATGTTTTCGTTTTCGACATTGGAACTCGTGATTCCAGACACGAACAGCCTCATTCCCGGATAACCCAGAACATCGACGACGTTTTCAAGCTAATTGCAAAAAGTTGTGGGACAGGTGCAAGCCCCGGATGTTTCACACCCCGCAGCCGCCATGAAAGTTAGCTTCGAAAGAGGCCTTAGCCTTCTAGCATCTTTGCAAAGCCATGAGAACGCCTATAGCTTCGTCCTCAATGCTCCTTGCTTGGTGTGGAAAGCGTCTACAACCCAACTGAGTATGCCTGAAAGAAAGAGATGAACTACCTGGTCGTCTTGGAAAATTTCTCAATTATTCGACGCAATGCCGCCTGAGCAGCACTCGTCATGGCATCTGCCTCATCCAGAATCACGATTTTCAGTGGCACACCAGCCTTGGGCACAGCACGATGTGCGAAATCCTTGATCTAAAATGGCAGGTAAGTTTCGTGTAGAACGATAAATTCGGATATACACAACAATATAACTAGATAAGTGGCCTACCCTTGTTCGAACTACTTGTATGCCTCTTTCGTCAGACGCGTTCAGTTCCAGAACACGGTCCCGGAACACCTCAGGGGTTGGGAAAAGTTGTCGACAGAATGCAACAGCAGCTGACGTCTTGCCAGTTCCGGGAGGGCCGTACAGCAACATGTTTGGCATCTGAACGAAGGCTGCAGCGAGTACAATGAAAGAGGTGGAGATGACCACCTGGTCTAGTATGTAAAATTCAACTCCAGAATTAAGCAGACACCACGCTTCTATGCGTAACAATTTGCGTACGAGAAGCGCATCGATCTACTGATTTTTAGCCCAATAACGGCGACACGGCTACCTGACTGAATGGCACAGGCGACACCTTTATAACCCAAACCTCCACCTATTCTGAATGAGGAACTATTGTCCCTTCGGCGAGAATGCGTGAACAGTTATTTGCAAGAGCACTACCCTGCACTTATACCGAGGTTTTTAAGCGTCTGAGCATAAGGTTTTTCACTCACATCAAATCCCTCCAAGACTTTCTTGAACACGGCCACAACTTCCTTCTGATAGACGAGATCATCAACCTTCCTTGGTCGGCTAAACGAGGACAATCAAATTGGATCACTCAGACCCTCGTCAAGGACTCACTATTTCTCTACCCACGGTACTCGAGCTGGAGGAGCAGAATTCGTTTCCACTGGCTTTGCAGTAAAAAACGAATTCATCTGAAAAGAGTAACCATTCGATGGAAATCTTAGTTATTGGAAAAACGATCGATTGGAAAATTTTGAACAAATTAAATGTGGACGCCATATAGGCTACCACAGATTTGTCACTGAATCAGCACGATTGAAATCGCTCCGATCAGCGTAAGTTTCTGATTTTTGAGTACTTATGCTCAACCCGACGTAATAAGGGCAGACCTTTCCCTAGACGTAAGCCGCCGTCAGGCCGGGCCACGAATTTTGTAGAAAACGAGGCTATACGCTGAAATTTCACCGTAAGATCATAATTACTACATTTTCCTCACGTTATACAAAGTCAGAGCCCCTTTTTTGCCCTTCAACGCAAAGAGTAGCCTGAAACATCGTATTTTATTACAAAGTGTGCCCATTGGGGTTAGGCGGACCGTTGTCTAAGACCTCAGCGAAATGCTCAGGGGACCGTCGTGTCAGATCTCAGAGCTGCTACAGTCCACGCCAACAGAAAAAGGCGATTGTGCGCTTGCGTATTCCCGCTAAACATATTGTCGGTTACGCCATAATCGAAAGCAAAGCTGTATTTTTTTCCTGAATTTTGAAGGAAAACATGGGGAGCATTAAAAAATGGTGAGTTTTCCCCAAACTTAACCAAGGATACACGCAGGAACAACAGACGAAAAATGAATTTTCCTCTGTTACTACCTTTTTTTAGAGAATATTTTTCTAGTCACTCTTGAGTGTATCTATGATAAAGACTTTAGAAGTATTTATAATGTGTGATGGGGGGGGGGGGGGTAAAACATACCCCTTCTCAACGTCTCCGGGTTTTTTTTTCTCCGAAATTCAGGGAAAAGTTCCAACTTTATCCGCCGATTATGGCGCAACCGACCGTATGCTTAGTGGAAATACACAACAGAACGACCGTCAATCTCGCGTCGTTCTGTTGTGCGATCGAAATTGAAAATCAATTGACTCGGTGATCGAAATTTTGAAAAAATCAATCGATCACCTGAAAAAGATCGAAATTTCGCCACAGATTTCCCATGATTACCTTCACAAAATGTTCATATTGGGTCTAAATTCTTACGACACCCCTCTATATACCTCCCGTTTGCTCCCAACACAATTCTGCTTGACCCCGCTCGGTGAAGCTAACAGCCCCTTCCTCATAATCAAAAGTAGGATGGTAGTCTCGCGGCTTCAAACGGTTAAGAGGGCGGGCACTTGACGCCTCGAGGCTATCACCCCCAAAATTTTCGAAAAAATTCACATAACCCTTCCAGACCCGTTTTTTTGCCAGAATTTTACGATTTTTGGTCAGAAAATCCTTCAAAAATCCTCTCGGAAGACAACAGCGCTTGCCCCTGATACTGACAAAGCACTGGTTCCAGCGCAAACTAGAGCCTCGAAGAATGATCTATTGAATATTGTGGGGAGATGAAAAGAAAACAATCTTAACTTTGTTGAACCTCCTTGATACACCTGGGTAGAGCAAAAATGAGAAAAAACAAATTTTTGAATTTTAGGAATTCGATGTTTCGGCCCAAGCTTTTTTCAGGTGGGTTAGTTTCGGGCGCTGAACACGAGTATGAGGTCCATATTCAGTTTTTCAGAAGATTACGGTGTGTTACTGTAGATAGATGATACTTTTCCTGTTGTATCTTACAATAAACTTATGAGAAACTAAAAATGGCCCTTTTATTCGTTTTCAGCGCCCCGAATAACCACCATGGGCAAGGTTTGGGCTGACAATGTTCAAATTTCTGAAATACGAAAAAAAGTATTTTTTGCAGGATCTACCCAAGAGCATTAAGGAAATTCTCCATACTCTCATTCGTTTCTTTTCACCTTTCCAACAAGGTTCAGCAGACCATTTTTTAGAACTTCAGTTTGGGCTCGGATCAGTCCCTACAGAATATAGTTTCACATGAACGAAATTTTCAAAAAATTTTGGAAACATTTTTCAAAATTTTTTTCGTTCGTTCGAAAATTCGTCGAACGAATTTTTTTCAGATTCCGTTCGGTCGAAATTTTTGCGAACAAATTTTTTTCAATTCTCGTTCGTTCGACATTTTCTTCGCAATCGTACAACTATACTACAGAGGTAAGAGGTTCCGCATCGCTCGTCCCTTTGGTTTCCGACAGCTAGTCGTACTGGGCCTATACCAACCCGATTTTCGAGTTTTCGCTGAAGCAGACAGTATGCCACAATTGGTCACAGAGTGAGTTTTAACAAGAAGAAATGCTCACGCGCTACAGAAAGAAGCACGTGTCGAGAGTGCGAATGTGTAACCCTTTGAATATTTTGAGTAATCGAATTGGCTTTAAGGCGAGCAGAATGCTGCTTCCACGACAAGTATTCGTTGGGACACATGCCCCTTCCTGAACAAGAACTTCCTTAATAGAAAAATCCACCACCTTCATTCAGAAGAAAATGAAAAGACAAGCCAACAACAACAACCACAGATGTCATCAGAGAATAACAAGTTTCCCAAACTCCACAGAAAACCTAATGAATCAAGCAAAAAATGCGCTCTGCACTATAATATACAGTTAAGTCCGTGACTTGTTTCCTGAGAAGTTTTTTTTATCTCACCTGCAGCTGGGGCAGCGGTCGCGTGCGCCAGTCTGCTAGTCGATTCAAGCCGAGAGCAGAGCGCAGCTGATCAACTTACCACACTGCCAGCCGCCGGCGAGATTTGCACCGCCCGCGCCAACCTCGGGTGAGATTTGAATGTGTTTTCTTGATAAAACAAGCCACGGACCTGACTGTATGCAACCTATGTAACCTAAAAGAGGACAGTCACAAATGAGATAGAGAAACATAAAAAACGAAAGAAGAGTTAGCAATAAGGAAGAAACAAGAAATGTGGAAGATATAGGTTAGGGAATAAACGTCTAACAAGAAGTCCTTTCAAGATTTGATGTTATCAGCATCTTACAGGCCCGTCTAGAATTGGACCCAGACGCTCCTCTATGGAAGAAGAAACAAATTCTCAGACTAGTTTTGGCCTACTTATTATGAAAATTTTAGAAGAACAACCCTACTCTAAATCGCAATCATGTAGCCTCCCCCATGTCAGATGTCTCCCCAACAGTTACCCCGGAATGTTTCCAGTCATACCCCATAATTCGTAGAAAAAAAACTATGGGTAGAACTGCTTCGAATTCAACAACTTAACAAAACCCTCTCATATAAATAGTAAACCCCTTTTTGGTAAGAAATGCAGGTCACTGACACTAATAGGAAAGGTCCGGCTCGGGTTAGAGTCCGCCCTCCCCGTCGCCTATTTTGAAATTTACCTTAAAGGCAGTGTTCACGATAAATTTCGTTTTTTGAGTATGCAGTGTGAAACTCTACGCTGGCAGATGCTGAAGAGGATAGCGTAGAAGAATGCATTGAAAACGGAAAGAAATCGATAAAAACGAAGGTGGAATGAAGATTTCGTTAGCCCGGTACGCCTGCTCATAGCCCGCCCCGTTCTGACGAGCTTGGGGTGCCGCGGATGTCTTCGATGGCAAGAAACTCCGCCACGTCCAGCCTGATCGATTCGCGCACATTTCGACATTAGCGCGCACTTGCGGAAACTAGCAGGGCCCGTAAACTCGTCCACGCCCAGAACGTTAGAAACTGCTATTTTAGCTTATTTTGAGCGGTTTTCTTCGCTGTTTCTTAACTGTTCGATAGCTCACGACAAAAAAACCATTTTTAGGTCGAACTCGAATATGACATTCATAGTGAACACCGCCTTTAAGAAATAAGGAATCTTTCAGGAGAATACATGACAGAGAAAGGTCAAAACCCCTTTAGGTTACTCATACATAGCAATGAGGTACATCATGAATATGCCAGCTAGAAGAGCGAAGATTTCGCGCAGAGATTGTGCTGTTGAGGACTGCTCGAGTAGTTCAGGTATCACAGAAACAGTTGCAATGTAGATGAATCCTCCAGCTGAAAATTTTCGATTACGCTAGAGATGGAGCGAATCCCGAGAAATGACTCCAACCTGTGAATGGAAGAATCCAGCTGCTAGCCGTACTCTCAGCGAGTGCGGATGGATCAGCTACCCATAATGAAAGAATGCAACCGGACAGAGCACCAATTGCGGTAACCAGTTGAATCGCCATAGCCTGACATATTTGTTTTCAATAGCTTACTAGGGAGCCTCGCGTGGTGTTCCCCGGATCAGAAAGCTGACGAATGGTTTCTAGTCACCTCTGGCAAGCTCTCTTCGAATCTGAACTCTGATTTTGCTGCGGACATCTGCGAAAAAGGTAAAGCCTGTCAAAGTCCGTATTTCCTGCAGCTGAGATGAACGTGACGTTTGTAGTAAATTGATGAATTTAGCTCAAAAGTCCAATGGATTAGTTGGCGTACTGAGCTTGAATTCTAAGTCGGTTAAATAATTTTCAAAGGAATGAGCTGGGGGTCTATGAGCTACAGATCTGAGAAGGCTAGAAGCCTCTGATCGTTTGTAAAGCGACTTTTTTAATCAAAGACGCGCATTAGAGTCTTGAAAATCCGGAAACGGACCTCACAATAGTGTTCACCTCCCAAAAATATCCCGCAGTGCAGATTTTGGATAAAGGCACATTTTCCAAACTTTGCAAAGACTGACAGCGTTTCGCAATCGTACGAATTTTCGGTTGGGCGTTTATTTATACAAATTAGAAGGCTCTGAAAGCGCTTCAAAAAAATGTTTCACTCAAAATCCTTCCAGGTGGTTTATTTGGAGCGCTGATCACAAATCCAGGGTATAATTGTCGATTTTTCACGGCTTTCGTCTTGATTCTACCAGAGCTTCCCATCGGGGGAAAATTGAGTTCAAACAGCGGCTTCTGACGATTTCCGGAGTGCTACGATGGATATGACTCAAATTGTTGCTCTGGGGGTTATTTGCAGTGCTAAACACGAATCTGCAATCCGTTTATCGATTTTTGATAGATTACGTTACGGTGGGTATACGGTAGCCGGGTCAAAGCCTCAGATTTGGCTCAAAATTTCTCTGTGAGTGTTATTTAGGACGCCGAACACGATTTCGAGGTCCATTTTTCGATTTTCGAAATGCTAAGGTAGGTAATGCCAGATAAAAGACATTATGCCTACCGCAACCTACAGTAACCCTAACTCTAGCGAGAAACAGACCCCAGATGCGCGTTAAGCGCCCTGAACAGCCCGCAGTTGAAAGTTTTGAGTCGAGTGCGAATTTTTTTCAAACACTCTGAAAATTGGCTTTTCGCAAAGCTTCAAAAACCTTTATAATTTCGTTCAGCGGTGTCCGCAGGAAAATCAGATGTCAGATTTGAAGACATCGAGCCAGAATTGATCAGAAAACATTCATCGTCTTTGAAATGGTGGAGATGGCCCTGCGAAAATCCCTAGTCAGACCAAAGACGTGATGGGTTGAAGTCTACCAGAGTTCGCCATACGGAATTTCGCATCGACAATACTGCCCCATCCGAATTCCAAGCAAGCACCCAAAGGAAGATAATTACCACTTCACCTTTTTCTTCGAGTATCCTGACTGGATCAAAATCGCGAAATCTCCAATCTCGTGTGGAACTTCGTGGACGAGAACGGTGACCATGGTTACTGAAGCAAACAGCTTCCAGAACCACAGCAAAAACAAGACAAAGGTGAATAACCAGAAAGATAGCACTGCTGTTCGTAAGATTCGGCTTCATGAGTGCCTTTCGCAGTTTGTACTCTAGTGAATGGACGGAGCGTCGTCATGGAGACGGGCCGCGCGGCATTCGCGAAACCACCCGCCAGCGAGGATCTTGCGCGAAGATCTACCGAAGTAGCCCCTTCAATTTATTAGACCGAATTCTACAGAGCGACCACACAGAGCGTTTCATAATCGAAACCTCGTAAAATAGCGCTCATGTTCTGAAAAGTATTACTTCGTACGGTGGTTTGCGGTTTTTACAATCTATTTGCAAGTCTACAGGAATACGCAAACATATCAGCCACCCATAAGAGCCACCCTACTGAGAAAACGACGTTCTTTCTTCAAAGTTCCATTTTCTCAAAGAAAAACTGTGCACGTCCATTTGTGGCAGTCCTTGTGGCCTGGTGAACATACAGTCGGCACGGATCGCACTGATACTTTGCGTTTCAGGTTGTGCGTTGGCGCAAGCTTGGTGTTATATAGCATACAGTGCGTTGAAAAATTGTATGACATTCCCCTATTTCCCCGATTCATAACTTCGCGTGGATTAGGGGAACGACCGTAAATGCCAATCGATGCAGCACCTTCGAAAACCCCTGGGTACGACTCTTCATGAAATTAGAGCAACTAAAAGGAAACTAGCAACGGAAATTGTTAAAAGTGACCGTTGTAAAACTGTATGACAAAGCTGACGTTCTCGACGAAATTTCGATTCTAGACACTTTGTATCAGTTGTTTACGGTAGGAACCATCAGAAACATAAATTTGTTAGTCTTCAGAATTTTGATGTTTTGAAAACATCAAAATTATGTATTCAAAAGGCCTCAGTTTAACTGGATTTAATGCCGATATGTGCTTAGCAGATCATACCCGTTAACGGGTGATTGCTGTTGTGCCCACACAGCTCATGTGTGAATAGCTGAGGAATCAGAACCGGGATGTCGGCGGTGTAATGGTAACACTCGCACGGAAAGCGTGCAATTCAGGTTCGAGTCCTGCGTGACATCTGAGTTTTGCGTTCAACTCAGGTACCTTATGATAGTCTTTAAAATCGTCTTGACGCAGAATCACTTCGAAAACTGTTTCGCAATCTTCAACCTAGCTTTTTCTGATCACCCCTTTCAACCTGCACCCATCCTGTTAGAACGGCCAGTTTAAGCGGGGGCACGCGATCGTACTGTCTGCTGCGGGCGTAGATCCAACGCATAGGGATACCTCACACGTTTTCCACTGGGTTAAGGTCCTGCGAACCGACTGGCCAATCTAAAAAATTGGCATGATCGGCTGTGTCGTCCTACTGACAGGAAATGAAAGCGGATACGGACTGAAAGGAACGGTCAATGATTTTTCGATACATTCTGAAAACCTGTGAAGTTTGTTGGTGTTGTCGCAGAAACGTGGTGCAGCTCGCTACAGATTATCAGAATGCGTCGGGAAATAATTTCGTTCCTTCTTGTCCGTAACCGCCTACACTTCATGTCAGTCGGACGACGCAGGCTTGGTTTCAAGCCGATCATGTCATTTTCTAGATTGGCCGAACGTTCTGCAGGACCTCAATCCAGTGGAAAACGTGTGAGGTATTCTTGGGCGATGAATTCACATCCATAGCAGACAATACGAGCGTGTTGCTCCGCTTAAACTAGCCGCTATAAGCGAATGGGCGCAGATTGAGAGGGGCGTTCACAAAAAGCTGGGTGGAAGCATGCAAAACCGAACTTTCGAAGTGGTTCAGCGTCAAGGCAATTCTGAAGACTATTAACTCGATGCTTCTGATGGTTCATATTTTTATAGTTCCCGTGACCAGTTTCCTACTAGTTGCTCTAATTTTATGATTAGTGCCCGTGATTTTCGAGGGTGCTGCATTGATTGGCATTCACGATTCATTCGCTCAATTTACACGAATTTCAGCACCGCGGAAATTTGGGTATTTCATATATATTTGCAAAGCACTGTAGTTGCACCAAGTTTGCGCCAACGCACAATAAGGAACGAAAGTATCATTACGATTCAAGCCCACTACACATGGACGTGTTCATGACGCAAGCCTGTGAAAGCTACCTACCTACTCCGACAGTTGTTCCAGCAATGAATGAAGCGCCAATAGCAAGACCATCAGTGAAATTGTGAGCGAAATCGGCCACAAGGTTGAGGTACGCAGCTACCTACAATGAAGAATGAAGAGATAATGGATTATGTCATCTGTCAACAGGATCAATATGGTAATCGGCATTACCACTTTGACCAACTTTAATTCCTTCATGTGCATGCTGGTCCACTGACTCGTCCTCTTTCGATTTGAAACTTTTCTGTGAGCTGTCCGTTTCATTACCCTCATCATCAGAATTTTTTGCCTAAAATCGAAAACTATTGAAATGCGCGGTACGCCAATTAGGAAACAGGATCATCAAATTGTTGAATCCTCTAAATTTTTAGATGAATTTACTCTGTTTCCTTGCTTGCGTGTGCGCAGCGAGGGAAGAGACAGCGAGAAAGTGAGGGGGATGCAAACGCAGCATACGCGCGCGATCGGCGGAAATAGATTTTACTCCGAAATTGAGGCTATATGACCATGGAAAGAGTTATCGTACCTTCGACTTCTTCCTCAATTTGAGATCCTTCTGTGAACTGTCAGATTTATGCCCCTCGTCATCAGAATGTTTTGCCTGAAATTGTAAAAAAAGGTAAATCGCAATATAAGACTCGCTGCTACCCAACTGTGAAGGCGACTGAACACCCTACCACACAAAACATACCTTCTCAGACTTGGAGACAGGGTGACCATGTGAGTGCCCATGACCGTGGCCGTCTTCACCACGAATAATTCTCACAATCTTCTCAACCGTCAAAAACACGATGATTCCTGAAAGAATATCTTGATAACAGCATTCCTATTCGTGAAACCTGGCTAGGCAAAAGGGCACTAACACATTTTTCGAATTCTGGTGTTGAAAAAATCTACTCAATCTCCGATTAGCGAACTAGGGTTATGACAGAAGTATAAAATCTCTCTTTTACCTCGACAAACTTCGGCAAAACCTCAGTTTCGTGAACTACACGCGGACACGGAAACGAACGGAGTGGTGTTTCGTGAACTAGGAGCGGACATAATTGGGGGCGGGCGCGTCGCGTGTTGCGACGCGTCGCGTGGGGGTTCCGAGGCAGGGGCCTCATTCCGGTTTGTTCTGCGACGGTGATTCCCTCCCACCCGCCCAAGGTTGTTGCAATAGAATATATGCTTTAAAAAAATCGCTCTTAGGTTTTAGCATCTGCCAAATTTCGAAGGGCAACCAACTTACATGGTTTTATGCTTCGGTGGCTGGTTCGAGCCTTAGAACTTTATATGCCCCAAGCTCCCAATCGTGGGGCTCAAGCATCGTATGAAGCCGCTCATCCTTCGGTGTCCTAACTGTTTTTGGCTAAGCGCGTTTTCAATAATTTCATATCTCATTCGGTCGTGGCGGTAGTGCTAGTCTTTTACGACTCCATCCAAGCGTGGATGGAAAGGTTCGGGATCTCAATCTCAACCCGGGTGAAAAAGAGTTCTTATAGTCAGGATTAAAAAATACTCCAGGGTCACGTGCGTTAAAGTTTTACGCTCGTTAACTACGGGGTCGGCCAGGCCCGCTTGTACAATATTCATAACTCCCTCCACTTGGCACTGCTCAAGCTAGCTAGGTTTTAGGATCAAATAGGACTAACTTACTTGAGTCCAAACTGGTTTTTGTAGTTGGGCTTTCCCCTGTCAAAACGTCCGGTAAAGTCGGGTTCCACTTTAGCCCTTGAATTGCAGCAGAGGCACGCCCAGCTACGGGTATGTTCTGCAGCTTTTGCAGGCTTCAGATTACATTTACTTGGTTTTTAATTCCCAACAAGGTGTCACCCTTTATGGCATCAAATTATTAGACTTGGCTATGAAGCCAGCAGCTTTACCTTACTTTCTTCTCACTTACTATTCTTTCAGGGGTGGCGCAGACGCCTTCCAAAAAGGCGTTCGTTTGAAGGACACCAAACGCGTTGAGAAGATAGAGACCTCCGTTGTCTGCTATCGTGTGTCCAGCCACACATCTACCTCAGATGAAAATCACGTTTTGCTTGGTATCAGTTACAGCTACTTCGCTCCGATTCTAATAGTTCGTATTGATCCATGTCAAGTTCAACTTCTGCCGTACGGTCCAGTACTAGGATAACTGTTGCTTCGTTTATTTGTCCAGTTTATCATGTTTCGGTGTGATCACGATCTCTCGCCTGTTTCACTTACTTATTGTCAGACAGTAACACAATAGATATATATTAGCTGTGAGCGTTCCTTCCGGTTAGTTTGTAGTGGTATATGCTTCCGGTTTGTATGTATGTGGTATATGATTCCGGTCAGTATGTATGCAGTTAACTTGTTGCGTGTGACATGTATCGGTGCTGTACCGCCGTTCGTTTCCGCAGAATAAAGCCGTCACACCCTATGATATCAAGGATAGTACGAAGATTCGAGAAAAAAAAACGAAGCGCCAAATTTCAAAAATGTCAGTATTTTTCCGGTTTTGCGAGCATATTGTCATTCTCGGGGCTAAATTCCGGTCCGCATTTGAGGACAATGGCTGTTGCATCATGCGACACGTGATAATCGTTCTGGAACCACTTGGTCCCGGCCTGATTCACCTTTCTTCCAGCACGATTACCACCTGTCACATGATGCTACAGCCGCAGTCCGCAACTGCGGACCGGAATTTGGCTCCGAAAACGATAGTAAGAACAACGAGGTGAACTTCCTTCATGAAAAAAACTAGTTCCAGCTGTTTCGCTCTGATTTGAAGCACCCACACTGAAACGAACCTGCCAGCACCCATCCACCAACGCTCATGTCATGAGGTCCATGACTATGGCCACCCTCATGCGAATGAGAGTGTGCGTGCGAGCCATGATCACCAGCTGGTTGTGCGTGAGGAATCAGATGCAGGAATGCATCCCCCAGTAGACCTCCTGAACCAAAAGCGAGGAGAACCTTCAACCAAGGTCCGTTTGCCGGAGAATTGTCCTCAAATATTGTCAGCTAACGTTGCGAGAACCGTAAAACACGAACTATCTATCACATGCATCACTTTACCTGAATCGGAATGAACAGCAAAATGAAACACGGCGCAGCACTGATAAGAAGAGTTGCTCCAATCGCATGCATCCACAGATGTGGCCGAGAGTCAATGCTGTAACATTTTCCTTTGGGGATAATTCTCACGTTAGGTGCACCATTGATTGAGATTAGAAGCACTCACCGGTAAACGTGCTTCTCGTTAGAATGACCATGACCATGACCGCCATGACTGGATAAAAGTTCTGTTATCAAGTATCAAAGGGAATAATAGGTGAACTTTCGAAGAAATTCAGAACCTATGAGCATGTTCTTCGTGTCCGTGATGATGATCGCCGTGGGAATTCGCATACGGACATCCACCACCAGCCTCGTGGGAGTGACCATGCCCATGATCTTCATGATCATGAGAGTGACCGTGCTCCTCCGCCTCCATGTCCCGGGCTGCCTAGAAACACCAAGAATCAGCTGTCGATTCCACACCACATTTGAAGCCAACATACACACTGACAAGCATTTCTGAAACACAACAACGTGAATAGACTCCTACGGCTCCTACAACAACGTCAACGCCGTTGAAGCGGCAAAAAACGCCAGAACGACCCTAGAAGAGCAATCCAAACACAGGAATGACAGGACCGCTTCCCCAGAACTAACGGTACAGCCAGGTTTTTCTGACTCATAAAAGCCCTGTGCGAGCTTGCCGAACAAAAAAAGTTGTGAACCAAAAAATTACGAGCCCTATAGGCATACCATTTAGTTACCGTAACCTGCAAAAACATCGGAAAGACAACAAACGGACCTCAGACTTGTGTTCTGCGCCCCAAATTACCCCACAGTACAAAGTTTGGGGAAAAAAAAACTGCTTGACCTCGAAAACCCTGAAATGGGATTAGGTTTCCGGACGTCAAACATTTTTATGCTCACACTTCGCAGAGGGCTTTTTCGGAAACTCAAAACCAATATGAGGTTCGTTTGAAGTCCTTCATGAGAATACAGCGAGTTGTAGTAGGTATATATTTATTTTTTAGACTAATTCTGAGAGGTCGCATTCTGGATTTGAACAGCCCGTTAGTGGCCCAGGAGTGGAAATGATGGGCGAGAGGGAACCTTACCGAGAGAATGGCAATCGCATTGTTACCTTACTATTTTACATGACGCAGCCTGAGCGTAAAGGCGCGACTGTTTTTAATCAGTTTGGCACTGCCGTGTTCCCGTCAAAGTATGGCGCGCTGTTTTGGTGCAATCTGATGCGAAGCGGAGAGGGAGATATGCGAATGCCACATGCGGCTAGCCCAGTTCTGCTCGGCGTCAAATGGGTTTCGAACAAGTGGATTCAAGAACGAGGTTAGGAGTTTACCCGACCATGGGTCTTGGATGAAAACGTAGAGGATTATTACGTTGGAGATATGATTCCACATGCTCGTGAAATGAGTCGCACATAAGCATCTCCGGTCTAGCCATAAAGCTCTTAGTATTATGTCTGTGTGTCTCAATTTCATGACTACTTGTTTACCTGTAAGGGCTGGGTATTAAAGGCAGTGTCCACGATAAATTTATTTCTTGTTTTCTCGCCAGAAATCAAAAAGCCTGCGTCTCATTGGGGCGATAAGGTCGAAAGAACGAACGAAAACGGACTCGAAAGAGCCATTATCGGCTCCGAATTCCGCTCCCGCTAGTCCTTTCTAATCAATCGATACGTATTTGATGAACGCGAGGAAAGGAGTAGCGCGAGCGAATTTCGGAGCCAAAAAAGGCTCTTCCGGGCTCGCGTTTGTTCGTTCTTTCGACTCTATCAATCCAATGAGACCCCGATCTTTCGATTTACGGCGAAAAACCTCGAAATTTATCATGGACACTGCCTTTAACGCCAATGTTGTTGTTTGGTCACTCACTGCATATTTACACGATACGGTTTTTCTTCCGTGTTAGTGCTATGCATCTTGCCTTAAAAGTCATCGTGCTGTGTTTTTAATTTAGCTACCGGAGCCTATAGACTTTCGGCCACAGAATCCAGGGTACAGTTGCTGCAAAAAACTTTGCCCTAGTGTTTCCAAGCGAACGGTTTTGTGGGGTATTCTTCTTCTTCTTTGCAGCCGCAGGAAGGTTTTTGTCGAAGGTTCGAGAAACGGGTGACTGAAACCGGATTCGTCCACAAATCCATTGTTGTCAGAGTGGTCGGCCTCTTTGGGCAATCAAATAGGTGCTCAGTTGTGTGGCCACGGCTACCACAGTCCGGGCACTCGTCAGGCTTACTGCGATCGATCTTATGCAAGTATAACATCAGCATAGGGGAATGACCGCAGCGTAACGAGGCAAGGATACTTCTAGCGTAACGAGGCAAGGATACTTCTAGCCCGCCTACCGAGTTCCATTTCGGTGTTGCTGACTACGGGTGGTACGACCCCCAATATGGGATTGACGGTCATCCTACTCAAATGATCCGTGACGAACTTGGTGTGCTCCGCACGTAAAAGACGCAGACGATCCAGTTGGGAGTCCGTCCATCTTTGTATATTGACTTTCTCGGGAGCATCCGCAGAAGGCCTTCTGATATGTCTCTCTCTCACGGGTTTCATGATCCTTCTTAACGGGTGGTCAGGCTGCTTGACAATGTTGATAACCAGTTGCTGCGCTTGGAGTTGGCAGTGCTCATTAACTGGCAGAATTCGGGATTCAGCATGAAGATGTTCCAATGGGGTGCTTTTAGCATACCCTGTGGCAATCCGAAGAGCAGCATTCTGAACTCGCTGCATCTTTGTGCACGATGAATCCGATATCATGTGCTGCCAATACCGGTGCAGCCTACTCCAACGCCGGCTGCAATATTGCCTTGTAGGTGGTCAAAACTGTCTCCTTGCTACTTCCCCACGACGTTCCTCCCAGAGCTCGTAGGACGTTGAGCTTTGCTTTCATTGTAGCCTGTTTATGCTCAGTATCCTTGTGTAACCTCAACGAATAATTCAATACTAGGCCGAGCAGCTTAGGGAAACGTGCACCAAGCAGACGAGCGTTTCCCAATTCACAATGGGGTGAGCGCAGTGTTCCTTAGGGTCAGTGGAGAAACTGATACAGATGATTTAGCGGCAGAGACAGTGAGCATCATATCATCGGGGAAGCTCTTCAGAACGATGAGGTAGCTATTGATCTTGCGTGCAGCTATATTAATGTCTCTGTCTCGGCACAAGATGGTGATGTCATCCGCATACGCAATGAGTTCATATGAGTTTATCGACAAAAATTATAGGAAAAACGAAGTTCCAACGACGGACGTTCCAAATTCCTCTATAAGCAGGCAGAAGACTCACGTCGAGCACAGAAAATTATTGATTTTCATCAATGCGAAAGTTTAGCGACATCTCCAAGTTTTCGTTTCAGAAAAACCGCTGAGTGGTCGTTCGGGCGTTTTTGAACACTAGGGCGCGCTTATACTTTAATGCGCTGGGCTCCTTCCTCAAATACCATTAGAAAGGAAGAGACACACGTTGAGCACAGGATTTATCGATCTTCATCAATATTGCGGCTATTGCACCTTGAGCATGCTGATTTTCTCTGCTCGAAAGACGGTACGGTCGATGAAATGTCATAAAAAATAAATAAAAATAAATTTCGATTCCATGATTTCTTATTCTGGATGGCTCTTCGTCTCCCATATAACGGTTACTGTCGATAAACTGTCATAGAATCATAGCGCACAGTTGCCGATCTTGAAAAACGTCATGGCGAAAAATTCTGCATCAGAGCGGATCGAACCCGCAAGTCTACGGCTGGGAATCGCTGCTTTGAACCACTCGACTAACATTGCTCTGCGGGGAGAATGAGGGGGGAGGCTGAAACAGCACTAGTCATTTTCGCGGTGAGGGCCCGAGGTTCTGAGTAATTACCTCACTTTCCGGGCTTTCATTCCTTTGGCTACACACGTTTTTTATGCAATATCCCATACTAAATGATCTGATAATATCGTTATTTGATAGAACTGTTTCAAATACGAGCCCTGTGCCTTGAAAGAGCATAGATCACAGCTAGATCTTGTGGATCTGGGTTAAGTTTATCAAAAACAAACCAACAAACCTTCTCATTTACTTCCCTCGAATACTTGGCATGGGCTGGTTCATGTGAATGCGCATGTGGCTCATGATGAGAATGTGTGTGCGCAGATGACGTGAGAATTGAGACAATGATTAGCATGAGCATCATTACCGTCTTCCCCATGGCCCAAGTCCTTAAATATACAATTATTACTGAGAAAAAAGCAGACACTACGCAGAACATAGGATTCGACGGTAACAAACACACGGCTTAGCAAACGACACATGCAACCGAGCACGGCCATGGAATCGATAAATCTATGGGCGACTGGACAGTTTGCTTTTCCTGTCCAGCCCTCATTCACGGGATTTTCATCGGTTGCGGGGCAACACGTAGCCTCCATATTGTCATAGATGTGAAACCCTCCCCGATTTTGGACATGATATCGAGACCTCGTGGATGAGCGATTCTACCAGATACATGGAAGAGATTTGAAGGCAGCGGTCATTCGTCAGCTGCTGTTGTTCTTGAAGCTGCGATAGTAAAAAAAGAAGTCGAACAATTGACAACGGGTGCGATAAAGGCCATTTTTTTGAGGGATTATATGGTGTATCCGTAATCTTTCACCCCACAAATCTTGATAAACTGTTTTTCATGCATGCCCTGATAAGGAGAAGACAAAACGCGCCCACCCTACCCTTAAGTTGATGATTCCGGGCTCAAACAATCTCTGAGAAAGAGGTGAGAGCATCGCAAGGTCTCACTTCATGTGGGATATGCAGCCCCTGAGTCAGTTACTTCCCAGGATTTGGAAAATGAAACCCTGGGTTGGGGTGCAGTTTGGGGTGGGTTGAACACCGGGTTGGCGGGGACCGAGTTCTACGGCAACCAAATTTTGAGACCTCCCAAAAGGCACAGAGTGGAGAGACAGAACGGAAATGACTTTGAGACACGATGCACGGTTTCAGTGAGTCTGCTTGTCAAATTCAGTTCAGTGAACGGGGCTGTGGAGGTTGATCGTCAAAAATTGCCGGTCAGTGTGGCGATTAAAACCACACCGACCGGTGGTAACGGCCAGCCGAAACGATTTTGAATCGTTCATTTGCTGGGCTTGAATTGTTGAGGAAAAAGTACACCCACACCCAAAACATACTCCAGCAGCTAGGAATACACGGTGCTATACCCTATCCTGAACGAGATAGCAAGCGAAGAGTTCAAAGAAGCAGCGCTGCTTCTGCATCTCTGACATTTTTGGATTACGGTAAGACGTCGCGTACGCAAATACGTAGCATACATTACCGTAATCCAAAAAAGATGACTTATTGTTTGTTAGCGCCCTCCGAGCTGTTATAAATATTCTGAAACACTTTGCCTGCGACGTAAAGAAGAATATCTGTATCGAGAGTGAGTACCACGAACACTTCTAGCGAAAAGAACGCAAAGGAGTGACGAAATATGTGAAAAGAGAAGTGAGAACGTGAAAACCTCGTCGAATCCTGTTTTTGGATCACGGTAGGACGTGCTACGTATTTGCGCACGCGACGTCTTACCATAATCCAAAAATTCAATTCAATTCAATTCAATAGCTTTCTTCTCTTCTTCTTTGCAGCCACTGAGAGGGGTTTCGTCACAGGTTGAGAAACTGGGCGACCAGCACTGGATTCGTCCACAAGTCTAGTCCGGGCACACGTCAGGCTGACTATTGTCGATCCTGTGCAGGTAAGACATAAGCAATGGAGAATGTCCGCAGCGCAACGAAGCGAGGATACACCTGGCGCGCCTACCGAGCTCGGACTCGGTATCACATACCCTGGGCGGCATATCACCGAGAATAGGGTTGACGGCCGCTTTGGCGAGATGATCCTTCACAAACCGGGTGTGCTCCGCGCGTAAGAGACGAAGCCGTTCTTGATTCGAGTCGGTCCATCTCTGTACATTCACTTTGTTCGGAGCATCGGCAAACGGCACTCTGATCGATCTCTCTCACGGGATTTAATAGTCTTCTCGACGGATGATTAGGTTGCTTAAGGACATTAATAAACATCTGCTGAGCCTGGAGCTGACAATGCTCTTTCACTGGCAAGATACGGGCCTCGGCGTGAAGGTGCTCAATCGGTGAGCTTTTTGCACATCCAGTGGCTATTCGTAGTGCAGCATTCTGAATTCGCTGCATCTTAGTCCAGGAACTGTCCGACACGATGTGCTGCCAGACAGGTGCAGCATACTCCAATGCAGGCTGCAGAATAGCTCGATATGTCGTCAAGATTGTCTCTCTGCTGCCACCCCAGGACGTTCCTCCTAGAGCTCTCAACACATTAAGCTTTGCCTTGATAATTGCCTGCTTCTGTTCAGCATTTTTGTGAAACTTCAGCGATGGGTCCAAAACGAGGCCCAGCAGTTTAGGAAATTGCGCTATTGGCAAGAGGTCACCATCCCACCTGACAACAGGTTGGGCGCTGTGTTCCTTTGGGTCAGATGTGAATACCGAAACAGAAGACTTCGCCGCGGAAACTGTGAGCATCATACTATCGAGAAAGTTTTTAAGCTCGACGAGATATTCGCTGATCTTGTTTGCGGCTACCTGTATGTCACGATTACGGCACATGATGGTGATATCGTCGGCATACGCAACAATTTTTATGTCTTCAGGAGGCTCGGGTAGGTCTTCAATATACAGGCTGAAGAGGGCAGGTGACAAAACTCCACCCTGCGGCACACCGGCTGCTACAGGTATACTATCGGAGACGTGATTCTGGAATAGCACTTTGGCCCGACGACCTTTCGTAAACGCTGCTATCCAACGCTTCTGCCACGGTTGCAGCGAGGACTTCAATAGTTTCTCGGACAAAAGTCCTAGGTTAACAGAATCAAATGCTTTGGTTAGATCGAGGGCAACGGCCACTGTTCTAAGAGGCTTTCTGAAATTGAACCCATCGACCGCATAGCTGACAATCTCCAGAAGGGCAGTGGTGGTGGAGTGAAGCTTTCTAAACCCATGTTGATGTTGCTGTGCCTCATTCTGCTCTGCCAGGTCCCTTACGATTAGCTTTTCGGCTACTTTCACGATCGGTGATAACAGGCTAATAGGGCGATAGCCCTTCGCCGTGCTTTGCGATTTGCCTGGCTTAGGCAGGGGTATCACATTGGCGGTCTTCCATGCTTGTGGTAGAGTGCAGGTTCGGAAAGAAGTGTTTATGATATCTGCGATCATCGGTAGAAGTTCCGTGGGAAGCTTCTTCAAGATGGCTGCTGAGATACCATCAGGTCCGAGAGCCTTCGAGTTCCGCATTTCCTTGATAGCCTTCTCCACCTGAGCAGAAGTAAAGGCCTCAGTGGCGTTCATCAGCGGCAGACGGCTTAGTTCTCTTACCGTGACTCTGTTTTGTAAGCCACGCTTGGTACGTGTGATGAAGAAATTTTTGCCAAGAGCATATGCGGCAGCCTTTCCTGATTTGAAGACGCTGTTATCGAACTCTATGGTAGAGTTCGAGGAGGGGCGCACTTTCCAGATATCTTCCTCAATACTTTCCACGCAGTTGTTCCGTCGGTTTTAAAGTTCAACCTTTCAGTGAACTTCTCCCAACTGTCTTTCTTGTGCTTGTCCAGATCCTTTCTTATCTCTTCATCCAGCTTGGCCACCTCAGGGTCCAAATGATTCTCTGCTCTCTTTTCATCTCTTGTCCTGATCTTCTGTAGAATCTCCCTGGAGACATTAGGGTAGAAACTTTTCACACGTCCTTCAGGTATGGCCGCTTTTGTAGCCTTCCGGATGGCGTCAGATATGTGATGCTCTTTCTGGTGCACATCGCCATTCCATGGATACTCAGCTGCCTGGCGGAGCGCAACCTCTCTGAACAGGACCCAGTCAGCAAGGCCTAAATTGAGATAAGAACGTTGACGAATACCAGTATAAGGGGCAAGAGAGTTTGAGAGATCAATATGGAGAAAGACGGGAATGTGGTCGCTGGGAAGAGTTGTGGAAGTGGACCATGTGCAAGAATTAGAAAGATTGGATGAAACGAGGGAGATGTCCGGGCTAGAAGGTCGGCCGTAGGAAGGGAGACGAGTAGGCTGATCATCGTTGAGGATAACCAGATCACACTCCTCAGCCCATTCCTCGACGTCTTCCCCTCTGGCGTCGGACTCAAGCGCAGAACAGAACGTGTGAGCATTGAAGTCACCTGCAAAGACAGCTGATGGGGAGAGAGAGCAGTCATGCAACTGCTTAAGAAGAGGTATGGGGTTGTAGGTTGGGGGACAAGAAGTGGTAGGAGGGATGTAAATATTAAATAGAGATAGTGGAGTTTTAAGAGGGAGGTGAACGGGAACGCACTCGAGAGTACCGTCCTTAGAAACATTTGGAATTAGATGAGAAGGTAAGTTAGAAAGCACAAACGTAGAAACTCCGCCTCCAAGAGCTGTCCTTGGGATGTGATAAGCAGTGTAGCCTGGAATGTTTGGCTGGGGATAAGTGGTAGAGGGAGATAGTTTGGTTTCTTGAACCATAATAACATCCGGATGATGAGTACGTGCGAAGAGTGAGAGTTCAGACAATTTGGTGCGAAGGCCGTTAAGATTTATATGTACAATAGAGAGGGGGCGGTTGGTGAATGAGAAATCAGAGTTGCTGGGGGCGGAGCACAGAACACAACGGAAGGATGAGTTGTGATGCCTCACAGAACTAAGACCTGAACAGGAGAAGTGCACCCACCTTTGGCATCCAAAGCATTGGACGCTTGTTCCATTCCAGTTGACTTTCTTGCTGCAGGTGGCACATTGATACTTCTGCACAGGTCCAGGATTCCTCTCGACGCCAGCCCTTTGTAGTAGAATCTTCAGGAGAGCTGGGGCCAGCCAGCGACTCTCCCATGACGAAAACCCTCTCGGTGGAGGGAGTGATGTCGGTTTGCACGAAGGTGATGTTGTTTCCTCCACACTGCCACGGCACGAACGTACGACATCTCGGCAGCTTCAATAGCTTTATCTGGCGAAAAAGAAACATACAAAATGTATGTGAGATAGGTTTAAACAAGACAGCCTGGACATGCAGGCAAACAAAATTGTAGGCAAAGAAAACACTCGTACGAATAAGAGCACCCTGAATTTAAAGCTTTAGCAGAAAGCACGGCCATCGACCCCATGCAATGACCTGAGGTTGAAATGGGATAGCCTGCTTTTAAAAATCGGAAACTGCGCGGCCTCAACGATCTCTGAAGGTAATTTGTTCCAAACTGGGATGACTCTAAATGCAAAGGAATGCAGCACGTTGGACTTCGACGTGAATCTTCGTGCGAGCTGAAAAGCGTGCTGGCGGGAGCGAGTACAGCGGCTGGTGAACACGAAAACACTCTCAAATGGGATGTCGCAAAGACCGTTAACGATTTTATAACATAAGTGTAAATCGAACTCGGTTCGCCGATATCGTAGGGTTTCGAGCCCCAACATTTCAAGCCTTGTCGTATAGTCTGGTACTTCTCGCGTACGAAATACTTTGACCAAAACGCGTTTTGAATACCGCCTTTGCACGTTTTCAATTACTTCATCATCTTCGACAGAAGATGGTGACCAGACCTGCGTACAGTATTCCAAGAGCGGTCGGCAGTAGACAATGTATGCTTTCCTGTAATGTTCGAGACATGGGTGTTGCAGAGATCTCACGATGCAATTCGCCACACGAGAAGCTTTCTTAGATTTCCTTGCAGTGGGATTCCCACTTAAGGTCGGTGCTAATAAGCACACCAAGATCACTGACAGTCTCGCGTACGGGAAGCGCAACATCGTTTAGGCGTAGAAAGCACTCATGTTGGAAATTTATATGGAACAAGCTACATTTTTCTTCAGATATTTTTAGCTGCCATAGCTTGGACCAATTAGAAAGCCGGTTCAGGTCACACTGAAGCTCGTGAAAATCGATGGCGGGGTTGCGAAGGGGACGATATATCTTCAGATCATCAGCAAAAGCTTGCATGAGCTCGACAATCCGTCAGAAATGTCGTTCACATAAATGAGGAAAAGCAAAGGACCCAGAACGCTACCCTGGGGAACACCGTTGACGATTGGGCAAGGATGAGAACAAAAGTCGAAAATTTTGACTATGAAGTCACGAGGTGTCAGAAAGGAATTCAACCATTTCGAAACGTCATCAGAAATGCCGTAGCCTTCAAGTTTCAGAAGTAGCTTTGGATGACTGACTGTATCAAAAGCTTTAGCATAGCATACACAACATCAGTTTGGTAGCTTTCGTTCACAGCCGAACACCAGTCGTGGAACGAGGATACCAGCTGAGATAGCGTTGATCTACCAGGCAGAAAACCATATTGCGCCGGGCTGAGGAGGTCATTCGACGCGAGATGGGATAGAACACAATCTTTGATAATGATTTCGAGAAATTTGCATACTGATGAGGTTAAACTGATGGGCCGATAGTTCGAGACCTGAACAGCTGGTGCCTTTTTCTGAAGCGGGGTTACAATCGCAGTATTCCATGCGGACGGAAGCGTTCCAAGAGCAAGACTATGTTTGAATATGCACGAGAGAGGGTAACATAACCCGTTAGCAGCCCTTTTGATGAAGTACGAAGGCACCTGGTCGGGGGTGAGCGAAATCTTGTCATTGAGCTTTTTTATGGCACCTATTACAACCTCGCAGCTGATAGGGACGGAGCACAATTTCTGGGAACATCGGGAGGAGAATAGTGGGGTCGCACCGTTGTCATGAGTAAATACCTTAGAGAAATATTCCGCGAACATTTCGCATTTTTGCTGATCATCGATAATGACTTCGCCCTCTTCATCTTTTAGAAATGTGATACCCTTACGCGTTTTCATCTTTGCATTCATGTACTTGAAGACGTTTTTTCGATTTCCCGAGCAAATAAGGCGTTTTTCGCAGTTCTTGGCAAATCGTTTGCATTCTTTTTCGAAATCCCTAGCACATTTGCTGAAGGCAACGCGCCCACCTGTCTGAAAGCGGTCACGCCAGAGGAAGTGCTTTTTAGCGGCTACCCTTTGCCACTGAGGCTGACTCGCTCACACTCACTGTGACGGGGAGAAGCGAGTGGGAGGGTGGGTCGCCCGAGGGGTGGAGACAGACGGGGCGGCCTCGTCCCCCGCAGGCGGGCTCGGCCCTCCCTTTTTTGGGATCTCGCTTCTGCTCATCACCTTTCCTTTGTAAATCACCGCATCCTCGTCCGACCTGCGAGCTTCGCGGAGCTTAGCTCGCAACTCCGAACTGTACGGCGGGCGTACGTATACATTTTCCCAGTCACTGGAACGTTTTAGCTTATAGCTGCTGCGTAGTAGTTGAATGGCGTCGTGATGATTGGCGAAGGCGACCTTCACCGGACGCTTCTTCTCCTTATCAAAAGATCCCATCCGGTACATATTCGTCGGGATGGCGTCGACCTCCAGATGATCGAGCAGAGCCCTCACTGTTTTCTCGTCGGCCTCCCTCCGGCTGTGTGCCGGCAAATTGCTCTCCTCTACCATACTCATAATCACGACCTGAGAAGGAATCACCTGCGGCGTAGCCGCCGGAACGGCTCGCTGAACTGCGTCACCGGCGGCAGGTGCTGGTGGCGCCACTCCTCTCATCTTCGTCAGCTCACCAGCGGCTTCCGTTATCGAGCGGATCAGGGGCTGCAAGGCATCTGCGATAGTCTTCACCATTTGTTCGACCAGACCATTCATCGCATCCTTCACAGTCTCGTTGATCATCTCTTGAATCTCGGCTCTCTGCTTGGCTTGCATGGTGACAGGATGCTCGATCGTACGATACCTCAAACTTGGGTAATTAAACCGTGTCAGAGACGCCGAGGGAGCTCTGCTTCTTTGGACTCTTCGCTTTCCGTCTCGTTTGGGACAGGGCGTATCGCAGCGAGGAAGCCACTCGGCCATTGCACTTGGCCACGCCCATTTTCTCGTGCCGCTGCGCAATTTTGGCACCAACCCGAGGTTCCCTTCCCCTTCCGAAATCAGGAAAGTCGTTGGGGCGCGGAAGAATGGGCGTGACCATGTCCAATAGCCAAGTTGCCCCCTCGCTGCGATAATATCGAATACTTTAAAGGAAAAGCCGAATCCTGCCCATTAAGGTGCATTCGCAAGGCGCTATTCATACCACTCAATGCCAGCGCGGCACGCGCGTGGCGCGCGAGCGCTGCGTTAGAGTATGAACTTTTTCAACGTGCGTGACGCGCTTGCGGAGACTGTAAATACTCCAGCGGCGACGCCATGGCGAATAACTTGGGCTTTCATTTTCTCCAAATAAGCAAACCCTGTACACGCGTTCACCATCACAACAGCAGAGGGTAGTAATGGAATTAATTATCACGTAACGGAATAAATTTGATGATGGACTAATCATGAAAATGATTAAAAAGCCGTTACGGCCGTCGCCGCCATGGCGGAGCGGGCGTCACGAGCATGCGTAGCGTCAGAGCATTCATACTCCAACGCCACGCCCGCATGTTCCGCGCTTGAGTTGAGGAGTATGAATAGCGCCTAACCCGCAAACTTTGGCTGGTGTGTGGGAGAGGCTTTTCACCCTGGGGCTAATGGTGGAAATTCATGAGTGAACAGAAGTAATCCTTCCCTATCGGTAGCATCGCATATACCGAATGAAGAGATGTTGTCCTGAACACTACCAAAAGAGCTGCAGCTCCTTTGGTAGTGTTCAGGACAACATCTCTTCATTCAAACGGAAATTCCGTGGCTACCGAGAGGGAAACCGGGTAAGCCCGCCGCCCCCCCCCTTTTCTCGGGAGCCCAGACAAAAGAGCGAGGGTGTCCCGATTCGTAAGGGTCCAGCCGCGACACCACATCGGGTGATTTCTCGAGAGAGGGGCTCTCTACACACCGAGGGAGGAGTTGTATCGCCTTCTGCGCCTCTAATTCCACTCGGGACCACATCGCTTACTTCGAGTAGCGTGGCGTTTCGAACTTCAAAATTGGGACAGCTCCTCCATCTCTGTGTAGATAGCACCTGACCCGATTCCTCCCTCCTCATCGTCGAAATAGGGGCTGGTTTCTGGCATCGTGAATCTTGTTCACTACATGTACTTATCTGGCAAAGGACACAGATTCAATTTCAATTCAATTCAATAGCTTTATCTGGCGACAAAGAAACATACAAAATGTATGTGAGATAGGTTTAAACAAGACAGCCTGGACATGCAGGCAAACAAAATTGTAGGCAAAGAAAACACTCGTACGAATAAGAGCACCCTGAATTTAGAGCTTTAGCAGAAAGCACGGCCATCGACCCCATGCAATGACCTGAGGTTGAAATGGGATAGCCTGCTTTTGAAAATCGGAAACTGCGCGGCCTCAACGATCTCTGAAGGTAGTTTGTTCCAAACTGGGATGACTCTAAATGCAAAGGAATGCAGCACGTTGGACTTCGACGTAAATCTACGTGCGAGCTGAAAAGCGTGCTGGCGGGAGCGAGTACAGCGGCTGGTGAACACGAAAACACTCTCAAATGGGATGTCGCAAAGACCGTTAACGATTTTATAACATAAGTGTAAATCGAACTCGGTTCGCCGATATCTTAGGGTTTCGATCCCCAACATTTCAAGCCTTGTCGTATAGTCTGGTACTTCTCGCGTAGGAAATACTTTGACAAAAACGCGTTTTGAGTACCGCCTTTGCACGTTTTCAATTACTTCATCATCCTCGACAGAAGATGGTGACCAGACCTGCGTACAGTATTCCAAGAGCGGTCGGCAGTAGACAATGTATGCTTTCCTGTAATGTTCGAGACATGGGTGTTGCAGAGATCTCAGGATGCAATTCGCCACACGAGAACAGGGTCAAGCGAGGTTGCGAAATTTCGCAACGGGGGTGAGGGGGGGGGGAGTCGCAAAAATTTTGGCCCGAGAAGATTACGGGAGATCGCAAAAGTTTCGGACCAAAAACGAAATTTCGGTGAAGATATCCTACCGATTCCCGATATTTTTGTGACCGAAGGAAAGGATCGTAGCTTTGCTCTTGTTTCGGACGCTTGAGTCCGACCACTGAACAAATTTTCGGCCTCGGGGGGATCGCAAAACTTTTGGATTTTGGGAAGAAATTTTCGATGGTGGGAGGGGGGGTCGCTCGGATTCCGAAAAATTACGCAACGCCCCGCTTGACCCTGCACGAGAAGCTTTCTTAGAGATTTCCTTGCAGTGGGATTCCCACTTAAGGTCGGTGCTAATAAGCACACCAAGATCACTGACAGTCTCGCGTACGGGAAGCGCAACATCGTTTAGGCGTAGAAAGCACTCATGTTGGAAATTTATATGGAACAAGCTACATTTTTCTTCAGATATTTTTAGCTGCCATAGCTTGGACCAATTAGAAAGCCGGTTCAGGTCACACTGAAGCTCGTGAAAATCGATGGCGGGGTTGCGAAGGGGACGATATATCTTCAGATCATCAGCAAAAAGCTTGCATGTGCTCGACAATCCGTCAGAAATGTCGTTCACATAAATGAGGAAAAGCAAAGGACCCAGAACGCTACCCTGGGGAACACCGCTGACGATTGGGCATGGATGAGAACAAAAGTTGCCAATTTTTACTATGAAGTCACGAGGTCTCAGAAAGGAATTCAACCATTTTAAAATGTCACCAGAAATGCCGTAGCCTTGAAGTTTCAGAAGTAGCTTTTGATGACTGACTGTATCAAGAGCTTTAGCATAGTCTATGTACACAACATCAGTTTGGTAGCTTTCGTTCACAGCCGAACACCAGTCGTGGAACGAGGATACCAGCTGAGATAGCGTTGATCTACCAGGCAGAAAACCATATTGCGCCGGGCTGAGGAGGTTATTCGACGCGAGATGGGATAGAACACAATCTTTGATAATGATTTCGAGAACTTTGCATACTGATGAGGTTAAACTGATGGGCCGATAGTTCGAGACCTGAACAGCTGGTGCCTTTTTCAGAAGCGGGGTTACAATCGCAGTATTCCATGCGGACGGAAGCGTTCCAAGAGCAAGACTATGTTTGAATATGCACGAGAGAGGGTAACATAACCCATTAGCAGCCCTTTTGATGAAGTACGAGGGCACCGAGTCGGGGGTGAGCGAAATCTTGTCATTGAGCTTTTTTATGGCACCCATTACAACCTCGCAGCTGATAGGGACGGAGCACAATTTCTGGGAACATCGGGAGGAGAATAGTGGGGTCGCACCGTTGTCATGAGTAAATACCTTGGAGAAATATTCCGAGAACATTTCGCATTTTTGCTGATCATCGATAATGACTTCGCCCTCTTCATCTTTTAGAGATGTGATACCCTTACGCGTTTTCATCTTTGCATTCATGTACTTGAAGAAGTTTTTTCGATTTCCCGAGCAAATAAGGCGTTTTTCGCAGTTCTTGGCGAATCGTTTGCATTCTTTTTCGAAATCCCTAGCACATTTGCTGAAGGCAACGCGCCCACCAGGCTGAAAGCGGTCACGCCAGAGGAAGTGCTTTTTAGCGGCAGGCGCTGCAGGTGCGGTGGAAGGTTTTTGGTCTTAGGGCCATGTTTCCGAAGTGGAACACATTTCTCTATTACAAGGTGGACATAGGAAATGAAGGCATCATACACCTCGTTTATATTGCGGCACGTGCAAAAGAGTTCATCCCAGTTTGTTCCTATCAACCAGAGATTTACTTGGTCCCAATTGGCTCTGCGAAAATCAAAATTACGAGCTGTTTTGGGAACATCAGGTTGACATGCGATTTCAAAGGCTATGCTACAGTGGTCGCTTGTAGAGAAATTTGGCTGAACCTCCCAATCAGTAATTAAAGTGAGGTCATTGCATAAGATCAAATCCAGGACATTGCGCCCGTGAGTGGGCTCAAAATTCAGACATGATAGACCAGAACTGGTAAGAAAATTATCGAATGAAGCATTAAATAGCATACCGGAATCTCCAGAAGAACACGTATAATTGAAATCACCAACGACTATGGAAGGGAATTGCACCGTACACCAGTCAGCTACAGTCTCTAACAATTCGAGAGAGTCCTCACTACTCGTTGCTGGCCGCCGGTAAGCTGCAATCAAGCGGAAACAGGGACCAAATTGAAACACAACATCAAGAAACAAAAGCTCACAACAGAAGTTAAAGGATTTGGGTATGGATTGAGCAACTCTAATAGTATTCTTTACAACGATTGCGACACCACCACCAGTAACGCCCGATATTCGGTCGCATCTATACACCACATAACAGCCATCTAGAGCTAGGAGCGAGTCCGGGTCGTCCTCAGTGAGCCAGGTTTCGGTTATAATAACTATATCGGGAGACGAATAGTTGAGCAGTGTGTTCAGAGAGGCTAATTTGTTCCTAATAGATCGAGAATTGAAGTATACACAGTTTAGGCTACCCTTTGCCACTGAGGCTGACTCGCTCACACTCACTGTGATGGGGAGAAGCGAGTGGGAGGGTGGGTCGCTCGAGGGGTGGAGACCGACGAGGCGGCCTCGTCCCCCGCAGGCGGACTCGGCCCTCCCTTTTTTGGGATCTCGCTTCTGCTCATCACCTTTCCTTTGTAAATCACCGCATCCTCATCCGACCTGCGAGCTTCGCGGAGCTTAGCTCGCAACTCCGAACTGTACGACGGGCGTACGTATACATTTTCCCAGTCACTGGAACGTTTTAGCTTATAGCTGCTGCGTAGTAGTTGGATGGCGTCGTGATGATTAGCGAAGGCGACCTTCACCGGACGCTTCTTCTCCTTATCAAAGGATCCCATCCGGTACACAGTCGTCGGGATGGCGTCGACCTCCAGATGATCGAGCAGGGCCCTCACTGTTTTCTCGTCGGCCTCCCTCCGGCTGTGTGCCGGCAAATTGCTCTCCTCTACCATACCCATAATCACGACCTGAGAAGGAATCACCTGCGGCGTAGCCGCCGGAACGGCTCGCTGAACTGCGTCACCGGCGGCAGGTGCTGGTGGCGCCACTCCTCTCATCTTCGTCAGCTCACCAACGGCTTCCGTTATCGACCGGATCAGGGGCTGCAAGGCATCTGCGATAGTCTTCACCATTTGTTCGACCAGACCATTCATCGCATCCTTCACAGTCTCGTTGATCATCTCTTGAATCTCGGCTCTCTGCTTGGCTTGCATTGTGACAGGATGCTCGATCGTACGATACCTCAAACTTGGGTAATTAAACCACCACTATGAGAGAAACCTAGGTTTTCTCGGCTTCTTCTGATCGGAAGCCTTCTCTGACTAAACTTTACACGTCCATTCTCACTCGCCTTAAAGTTGCCGACGCAGCTTCAAACTTTCCTGTAGTCTGGGGAGTTATCCTACCGCAAGTAGACGTCTCCGCTGAGACATAGATTAACTTCTTCCTGAGTCGGTGGTGGAAAAATCTAGAAGGCGCAATGCAATCCTTCACTGCGGTGGCAATTTTCAATCCACTAGAAATTGTAATAGAGGGCCATTTTCCCCTTTCCTTGTTCTGTTTGGATCCTGTTGTCTCCTAAAATGCTGCTATTAAGCCCCGACTAAAGAAATTACAGAACAAAACACCAGCTGAACAACTGAAGCAGCCCCTTAAAGGCAGTGTTCACGATGATTCTCGTTTCTAAGTTTTCCACTCGAAACAATGCGTTGGCAACCAAGTATTATTAAAATCACGAAGAAACGGCGAGAAACGCACTAATTCGTCTTATTTCAGTGACATTATTTTATGGCCTGGACTAGTTGTCTGGTTGGATAAACATGTTCACGGTGGTTGTCACCGGTAAAAAATGGGACTAATCGAAAATGGAAGAATATTTTGGGCGAAACAGTATTAGTTAGGGCCCGAAATAGAGAACGGAGCAACATAGAATGGAGAATTGCAAAAGACGGGTCCACAAAAGATTTCATTGTCACAACGAACAGTTCCATTGATACTTAAGAGGCGGGCTGATACTTAATTAAGGATTTCGCGCCCTTCTGGTGCGTTTTTCTCGGTTTCTTCGTCATTTCAGGTCTACTCGGGGGGCCAAACAATCGATTTAGCGATTAATCTCGAAATCGAAGATTATCGTGAACACTGCCTTTAAATCAAGAATCACTTACATAACAAGCATGATAAAACAGGAAAAATAGAATATGAGAGCCAAAGACATTAGAAAGCCACAGTTAAAAAGCTGCGCGTATGATTTTCGCGTTGACACGTACTCTGGCAATTGAGGGCGTCGACGCGACGCCCAATTGCGGTGTCATCCGAATCTGCTCCAAGGCGTCGTCCCCATTAAGGTCTCGCGGGACATCCGAAACGCGATGGTAGCGCGGGAGACCCGATAATTGCGGAGCATCCCAGTGGCCATCGCGGGTGACCCGAAAGATTCTGGAGCTGACGTAGGCTATTAACCTAGCCTTTTAAAATTGGTGCATTTCGTGATCTAATCGAACTGTGTCATAGCTACTGCACCCGTGCAGACACCATGAACTGTAATATTGCTTTCCATTCATTTCAATTCTCCAGCTCAATTTGCTGCTGCGAAAACAGCGTATGATATAATGAATTTTTTATTGTCTACACAGAAAAAAACCCTCCAAATGTGCATTGCACTTTGCTCAACAGCATGATTATACTCTGCCAACGCGTAGCTAGATGCCTCCGAGGGCGCGGCCTGAAACGCCGCCCCATTCCATGTAGCGAGAATTTAAGGGTTTTAGCTACGATAGCTAAAACCCGCATATTCTTGTGTCGTTCGAACCACTGTTCTCTCTGACGCTAAACCCGTATATTCTCGCTATAATTTTGTAGCGAGAATCTACGGATTTCGCGACAGCCTGTGTTGAATTCAATCTCAAACCCGCGTTGGCTACGCGGAACGCAGGGATGCGGTTTGAACAGTTTCGGCACAGTCAACCCACGGAGAACATGACACTCTGTGGGTGGTCGTGGAGGGTGACCCCGTGTCGCTCTCTGCAAGACCTTGCAAGGGATAATTTTGGCCGCTGGTATGCTGCAGGCCGTGAAAAGAAACGGCGATGCGCTCGATCGCAGCGGGGATCGCCTTTCTAAAACAGATCAAGACTGGGTGGGTCGATCGACCCAGTGCTGCAACGAGAATAAGCGTAGAATATGCGGATGCTGTAGCGAGAATTTACGAAGAATATGCGGGCGCTGTAGCTAAAATTTCACCAACTGAGGCTAAACTTTCCGTAATTTACGTAAATTCTCGCGTCAAAATTAGACTAGATGCCTCCGAAACCCTGGGCATCTCTGGTTTCCGTGTGAGGCATTTAGCTACGCGTTGGCAGAGTATATGAAATGATTATTAACGTGGCAATTATTAGCTATTTACAAGCCATATGAGCAGAAATCAGAGCATGCAAAACAGCAACATTCAAAGTTATGGCAATAGTCAAATAAAATTATTGCAAATTGAGGAGATGTACGGCCAATCACAGTAAATAATGTACATTTGTTATAGTATATACCTATCTAAATAAATATCTATATACTCATCTATATTTCTACATCAGCACATCTATTCGAGGAAACAAATAGGAAACGTATACCAGAAACAATTCCTGAGAAGGGGTGTTGATTATCAATATGACGCAAACTTTAACATATTAAACCGAGAACACTGAAGCGAAAGTTTGCCGCCACCTTTTTTTGTAAAATCGGTTTGAATTTTGAGCTGCTTTTAGGCTGAGTCTTATAGCAGTCGAGGGATCAGATCCTACAGCTGACAAAATTAACTGCATTAAGACCCTCTGAAGGGTCTTTAATTGCAGGTTTCGAACAGTACATCACCTTTTGACACAAGACTGAAAGTTCAGAAATTCATAAAGTCGAGCGGCGGGGAACTTTTGCTTCTACCTAATACAATCTCAAACCGGAAGCGCTTTGTCGTCCAAACGGGGTGAAACACATTCACATGGCTTGCCTTCATCCACGCGACGCCTTTTCGCTCGGTGCTGAAAGAATCAACCTTAGGAACACTAGAAACAACAGGTAAAACACTGCATATTATACAATAAAAATAGCATATTGAGCACTTACGTCAGGGGCTATCCATTGAAATTCGCCTTGGGCTCTCTCGTGCTTGTACGCTCGTACGTCTTGTCTGTTCTTTGCGTTGAATTTCACATAGAAAAACTGAGGGAATCGCGTTCCTCGGGTATCTGAAAATAGGGGGTCTGAGTTAAATCGGCCTCCACAGCTCATTAACTGACCTGGTAATGCCTAGGAGAGTTAGCAGGAATTGAGAGGAATTTGAGAAAAATCAGATATTTGAAAACCTCCAGTCGCTCTACCACATCCTATAGGACTTGGAAAAGGTCTCACATGAAATGTGCTCAAAAGGCGAACACGATTCAACTTTTAAAAGAAGCAAAAGGATGCCTGGAATATTCTAAGCAATGAATATGGAAAAATGTGCATAAGTTAGCTCGAACCTTTTATCAGATTTGAGACATTTGTGCAGAGTCGTAAATTTAAGAAACACCCAGTCCTTTTACTACAGGTTACAGAACTTTGCCAGGGTGGATGGGATCGCGCGGATAGGGGGTCATCTTGGCTGGTATTGAAGAAAAATCTGTAGCCTATAGCCTTTCTCCCTCATTTTGAGCCGGTTGAAATCAAGCCTATCCGGCTTATCATGTCACAAACTCTGCTTATCACTATCATATTTTGCTATGACCGACCGCTCCGCTGCTTTCCCACCCGGACTGTGAGCAGGATACGCTATAGGTAATTCATTAAAAAAAACTCGACAGAAAAAGTAGCTGAGACTAAACACATTTGTCCATACACGGATATTCAAAAAAACCTTTAGTTCAAGAAGCCTAATAAAAACCCAAAACTTACAGCATTCTGAAAAGCTATGGAGCAAAAGGCTAAAGTCTATTTCCCTCAGATAAGGTCGGGCGGAGCGGTCGGTGCGATGAGTCTGACATGGAAAACCTACCTATGTGCCTTAATTCTATGAGCTCAAATTAAGTAGAAAGACTATAGCTTAGATCGTGAGGAAAGAGGGTAACTAGGCCCGATTTCATCTGCAATAAAAACCTTCAAAATATTTCGAACGAAGTTCGAGAAGCTCGCAGATCAACAGTGCTCAAAAGGTCTCAAATTCCAGGAGAAACTCCAAGGATGCTTGGAATGCTCTGAGAATGCAGTTTTTTTTACCAACCATTACTCCAAGATATCAAATTTCGCGTACCGCTTTCTAATGCGAGATCTGCAGCAAATCCTAATGGTTCCATTTCTGCTTCGTGTTCGTCAGCACGGTCGTTTTCCGGCTCAAGCTGTGCAATGTTGTGAGCCTGCTCTTCACCATTTTGAATCAGCTACCGTTCGAGATATCCTGAAATCAAATAATATGTGGGAGCTGGCCTTTCCTTCCTTAGGAACGTAGAATAGGTAGACATTGAATAAAAAGAACCTCCATGACTTCGTATACCGAAATCGCGGCGGCGTAAATTTCCACAGGGCCGAGCAGCCATCTTAGCTCTAGAACAGCATGAATAAAACTTTAGCTAGGAACGAAAACGTAGGATATGAGAAATAAGCACGAAACTGTTTACGGAATAGCTGTTTTGTAAGTCCCACTGAACGAATCGCCGTTATATATTATTCCATCGTAGGCGTGGACTTCTGATTCAGTGCTATTATCATATGTCCGCTACGCAAGACAATATGTATGTGGAGGCATACTCCACTTTTTATTCTACAGCAGCTATATCCATGGGAGATCCCTCCAGCAATCATCCTTCCCATTGGCGAATTTGTCACCACATGTACGCAGCCCAGTCCCATAGCCCCCAACAGCAAACATTCATTGTATTGGCGACTTCGCTACGCGTCCTCAGGATATCCCACTGGCAACATTGACCCCGTAGATAATGACGAGGTGAATAAACCATTCAATGCACTTAGATTAGCCGAATTGAACACTGATATCGTTGAATTCATTTCGTTCCTATCCTTAGATGAATGATAGCATTACTCAAAAAAGGAAAAAAAATCAACGAAAACTTTCCCGGAACTCGTCAGTAAGGAAGAAAGTTTCGTGTACAAAAAAAACGAAGACAACAAAGTTAGGAGGGCCATGTGCGAAATTCTAGATCGGGATCGGGATTTTTTTCGAAACTTCAATTCCTTATAAAATTAAGCCAATTTACCTGAGAATAAAAATAAACCAGAACAACCTAACGAAAAAAAATGACAACCTGATCGTAGTGAGTGTATAATGTATTTCATACCTCAAGATGATGGACGACACAATTTTGTTGAGACTTCCATTGCAAAATACGGGCCAGAGGGTAGTTGAATCGAGGCCAGACAGCAACTCGTCGGAAAACTTTTTTGCTGTCTGGTTAAAAACATTGTGTGCAGGAACACACTGCACAACCAACGCGACGCCACTATTTTTGCCCCCGCGCGTCGCCCGATTCGAGTTTTAGCCAGAAAATCGGAATGGCGTCGACGCGCGCTATAATCAGTGCACCCAATGCACCCAAACTTCTGGCGCGTCGACGCCCTCATTTGCCAGAGTATACGGTACGAGTGGTCGAACCACGTTTGCGTCAGCAGCGTTGAATGACGCATACGCCGTGATTGTTTTGCGCTATTCCCACGTCAGCCGAATCGCCGCTGTGATGACGTTGCCTTTTGATTTATTTAAGCCCCTTGCGGTTAGGTTCTTGTGTTTCCTAACCACCCATCTCACTCGCTGGGTATGGTCTGTCCATCTCTTACCTCAACTCCTCCAGAACCATCGTTTGAATTCTCTCTCTCTTGCTCTATTCGGAGCTAAATCCAAGACTACACCTGAGAGGTTGAATGCAGGATGACCCAGCTCTCACCTTTTCCGAAACCAGTAGAGTAACCCATACTAACTCTCACAAGTCGACATCTGGGCAACCTTGGTAACCTTTGCTCTAATTCAAAGCGGTCTCCACGAGGGAAAAATTTCGTTTATAGCAGTATAACGTTAGCTCCGGGTTTTTCTAAGGAAAGTGTGGAGGAAGTAGCAAAAAAAAAACGGGTGGAAAGTGGGTAAAAATTGCATGGATCGGCCCGCCCACTACATAGAAGAGTCCGAAGAAATAGTTCTTGGTGTGGTGTGCTGTATATTCTCCATATCTACTCTTTGTCTTGAGAATTTTTTTGTCCAAATATGCCAGTGAAACTTTTTCCCTCTCAAAGATTCGCTAAACCACTTTTTTTTAAACATCGTGGTGTAAGTGAAAAAAAAGTACAACAATCCCTAGTTAGGGAGCTTTTATACTTAAAGGCATCGTTCGCGCTGGAAACAACTTCCGATTTTCAGGCTCAAATTCATTAATGAGCCCAGTAGACCACACCGGTAATCTTTTGGGTTGCGTCGGAACTTGTCCGCGCCGTCATTTTCACACCCAACAAACTCCGCACAAGCCCGGGGTTTCCCTCCCCCTGCAAAATCAGGAGAGCTGAAGGCCCTAAGATGTGCAACATACACACAAAGTTAGATTTCCAAACTGCGTTTAAACCTAAGTTTCAGAGCTCTAAAAACCGCGGCCTAGGACGAGTTCTGACGTGATCAAACTGCGGCCTAGGACGAGTTCTGACGAGATCAAACTTTGGCGCGTCAAAAACGTGGGGTTATGAGGTGGGAAGGGGTTAAAGATGAGGATCCGCCACCAGTTCTCACCAGTCATCTACAACTTCTTCATAGAGTTGATTCGACCGTCAAACAACATGAAAAACAGTTACAGCACAAGCTCGACATGCAGAAAAACTTCAAGAATGACAATGACGAGGTCTCTAAATGCAGAAAAGCTTCAAAAGCGATTTTGACGTGAAATTCGAATTGAATTTCACGGTGTGACGAGACCGGCTTTTCTTTACAGATGAAGGTTTTTCTTGAGCCCTTTCGACATTTCCATTTACTGTAGTGGCCAAGCTACACAAAACATGAAAAATAACATACGGTTCTCTTCTTCTTCTTCTTCTTGTCAGCCATGAACAGAGCATCGCATCAGAGGCGTAGGAAGTTAGCCACTTCACACGGGCTGTACCATAGATCTCGAGAAGATAACATTGTAGGTCTGGCGGGACATGAAAATAGATGCAATGGATCAAGTCCAGCACATTCACAATCAGAGCATCTATCAGGGAGTGACTGATCAATCCGATGGGCGTATGTCTTTAGATATGTGGAGTGACCGCGTCGCAGACCAGCGAGAGTTCTTCGGGTGCGTCTCCGTAGATCGGCTTCGCTGTCGTCGACTCGTGGGGGTACGCCGCCATAAATTGAGTTGGGCTGAGCATCAGACAGGTACTCTGCCACAAAGCGCGTATGCTCAGCCATCTGGAGTCTTCTGCGGGAGAGCTCGGATGTAGCCCAGCGTTGTTTATCAACATCAGACAGGGAAGCGTTGAGCGGCGTGCGTATGTTTCTTGATTGGGGGCCGGACGACAGAAGACGGTAGTTTGGATGGGTCGGGCTCTTGACAATACTTATGAGAAACTGCTGAGACTGGAGTAAGCAGTGCTGTTTTACGGGAAGTAGGCCGGTTTCCTGATGAAGATGCGAAATAGGCGTCGACTTGTGACATCCAGTAATAAGCCTGAGGGCAGTATTCTGTGCTCTCTACAATTTGCACCAAGAGGATTCAGAGATATGTCTGGTCCAAATAGGGGCGCCATATTCCAAGACCGGTCGGACCATGGCTCGTTAAGTCGTACGTTGTACTTCTTTCGAGCTGCCCCACGAGGTTCCAGCCAAAGCGCGAAGAATGTTGTAGCGCGAGTTGGCAGCGGCAGCTCGTATACGCATGTTTTCATGGAATCGTAAAGAGGGGTCCTGGAAAACTCCCAATAGTCGAGGATGCTTAGACAGTGGCAGCTCGTGACCATCCCAGACGACTTTGGCATGTAGTCGATGTTCGTTAGTAGCTGTCGTACATAGTGTAGCACTTGATTTGGAGGCAGAGACAGTCAGCGACTTTGATTTAAGATATACTGCCAGGGTCCATTAGAAGTCATTCATGGCAGCAGTGGCTCGATCGATAACTGAGTCCGTGCAAACGATTGTGATGTCATCGGCGTACAGGCACAGATGAATACCAGTTGGTGGCTCAGGAATATCAGACAGAAATAGCGAGAACAGGCTCGGGGATAACACCCCGCCTTGCGGGACACCGGCTTTCAAAGGGACCGAAGACGATAGATGTCCGTCGAACCTCACACGAATGGACCGGTTTTTGATGAAGCAAACGATTGTGATGTCATCGGCGTACAGGCACAGATGAATACCAGTTCATCTTTTATACCAACAGGGCATATCCGATTCCAGTGTGGATTTCGATAGAAGCGGGATACTGGCGCTATCAAACGCAGCCGTGAGATCAATAGCAACGACGAGGCTTCTACCAGCCGGAGTCTTGCGATTAAATCCAGCAATGATATGCTCGGTGATTGACGTCAGGGCAGTGATGGTGGAATGCTCCTTCTTGAAACCATGCTGGTAAGTGTTGTGCTGCAACGCGTTTTGGAGGAGCGGATTGACGATTTTTTTCCGCAAGCTTGGCAAGGGGAGAGAGAAGGGAAATGGGGCGGTGGGAGGCAGCCTTATCCGACGGTTTGCCTGGCTTGGCGATGGGGATGACGACAGCTTGTTTCCAGCGGGCCGGAATAACACCAGAACTGAATGACGAATGAATAAGATCAGAGAGCAGTTCGTAATAGGGATCAGGAATATGCTCGAGATGAACAGCCGAAATCCCATCGGGTCCCTCAGCCCGCGAATTTTTCATCGATTTGATGACCTTGTCGATGGCGGAAGGAGAGATAGCAGGGACATCCAGTCGACTGAGATTCCTGATTGCTCGCATTGTTCGTCTGTGTTGCTTATCCCGAGACGACGACGCAGATGTAAACAGTTAGCCGAGCAGACAAGCGGCTTTGTATCCGTGCTCGAATCTTCCAGACGGAAATTCGAGCATGTTGCGATCAGTGCTCATCTTTTTGCCTGGGAGCTGTTTCAAGGTGGTCCAAGCTTTTTTTGGCATCCACGGCAAAATCGATCGACTCGGTGAGCTCTTTCCAGCGTTGCTGCTTGTGTTGATTTGGCAATGCGGTGATGTTTTCCGACAGCTGTTGTGTCGTTGGATCATTGGGGTCCGATCTTCGTTTGTCGTCTCTCGTAGTGATCAGTTCAAGCATTTCACTGGGCACGTTTGGGTGAAAAGTCTTCACACGTCCAGTAGGAATAGCAGCTTTGGAAGCACGTCCTATGGCATCGACAATGAACTTCTCCTTGTCGTAGACTGAGCCGTTCCACCGGTAGCTGGCCACCTGGCTGAGCGACCCCCTTTGAATAGGTCCCAGTTAGCCTTACGATAATTAGAATAGGACTTAGAGCGCGAGCCAGAGAACGGAGCAAGCAAACTATAAAGTGACAGTTCAATGACGTAATAATGGGAAGATGATCACTGGCCAGCGCCACATCGGTAGACCAGTTACATGAGATAGCTAGCGAGGATGATACAAAGGTGATATCAGGTGAGGAAGGCCTACCCACTGCCGGAAGACGAGTGGGAGAATCCTAATTGATAGGCACAAGATCACAATCATCAGCGAATAACTCAATGAGCTCACCTCTATTGTCAGGCTCTAGAGGAGAGAACCACGAAGGAGAATGAGCATTGAAATCACCAGCTACTACAACCGAACTAGATGACAAGGCAGTATGAGCAGTATGTAAGTAATTTGAGGGGTCAAACGCATTGTGACAGGATGTGGGGGGGGGTATATAGACATTGACAATATCAAGGGGGCCACTTTGTAATACAATATGAACTCCTAGATATTCAACAACATCATCATTGGGAAGAGCAATAATGTGAGAAGGGATGGATGATTTTACAAACGTTGAAACACCACCGCCATGGGAAGTACGTGGAATATGATAGGATAAATAGCCGGGGAGTCGGGGGAGAGAGGAGGAAGATGTGCTAAGCTTGGTCTCCTGCAGGAGAATGACATCAGGTTGAGTACGATCTACACACACTGTGAGTTCAGCAAGTTTGGCACGCAGGCCATTTATATTGAGTTGATAAATGCTTAGACAATGTTGAGGAACCCTAGGGGGATTTACAGAGCAAGATATACTACAGTAAGCATGAGTGTAGTCATTATAGCTGGACAATCCCGAACATTTGAGGTGCACCCAGCCAAGGCAACCACCACATTGAATGCTTGCATGTTGGGCAGATAGCCCGCAGTGGCGGCAGGGATATCGTGGTGTCTTGCTGCGCGGTCCCGGATTCCTCTCGACGCCAGCTCGTAGAAGTAGAATACAAAGGAGTGTAGCAGCCAGCCATCTACACTCCCAATACGAAAAAACTCCACATGGAGTGATTGATGTTTGTTTGATGAGCCTCCATACGTCGACTCCACAGATCCACCACGCGTAGGTTGAGCACCTTGTACGATGCCTTTAAAGCGCAGTCGGACAGCGTGTCACTGATAACACCGAATGAAACCTACGAATCAATTCAATTCCATTCAAGAGCTTTGTTTTTCAATAAAGAAACATGCGGAGTGTATCGTCAATCTCTGTATGGTGGAGAGCCGGGATGCTGCTATGATACCTTTATCATAAGAGCCGACCGGAAATATACTCGTACAATTCAGAGCACCCTGTTCTCAAAGCCCTACCAGAAAATACGGCCGTCTGTCCCATGCAGTTACCTGAGATTGAAATGGGACAGAGGTCGGATTCTCCTATGTATGTACCCCGGGTATAAGGGCGGAGTTGGGTAAAATAATCCGCGTTTTGCTGGGGAATACGGAAGATGGTACCCTGATTCATCCTTATACCCGTGGTATAATGATTGATGAATTCGGCCAAAGTTCTTCGATATCATCGGGTTTCGATTCCGTTTCGAAGCGGTTCCAACCTTACGACTCAGTCATGCGATTGAAATCGTTCTAATTTCTTGTGAGTTGTTTGGTGTTATCAATGATAAGCTGTCCGACCGTGTTTCAAGTATGATTCAAGTATATCATTTTCCTATCACATAAACATTTCTCGAAAAGCAAGAGTATCGGCTTCTCCCTCATACATCAGTACCGGCATAGCTACCTCGCTCAGTGTATTGGTTCAAGAGTTGCCTTGTAGGCAGGGTTGAGCAGGCCGTTGTGGCGATTTTTGTCGCGGCAACGACCCCACCCATTTCTTTTTACCAAAAAAAACCCCAAAATTTTACGACCCCCTTGGTCCAAAAATTTTTAAAGCTTTATTTAGTGTCTAATTGTCAATTTTCTCAAAAGTATAAGTTTTCTAAACAGCTTCTCTGCATATAATCTGCTTTTATATTGTTGAAAATGCATACACCTCGCACGCGACTGACTATTCCTACCTCATTTTACCTTACCATGTGGTTTTGAAAAATCCTATTTTTTCCAAAAATTTGACGACCCATCCCCAAATTTTCATTTTTCCCGCAATTTCCAAAAAATACGACCCCCCGTTGTGACCAGTCACAACGCTGCTCAACCCTGCTTGTAGGGTCCGGGTAGAGTTCCGTCGCTGAAACGCGCGACAACTTTCCGTAAAGGCCTCAGCATTCTTGAGCGGCAAAAGTCTTGCCGCGACGATGAAGGATAGAGAGCAGCTGCGCAGCTTCTCGCCTGCCCTTTATTCCCCATTGCGGCGCGACTCGTATCGCCATGCTCTGTATAGACCATAAGTAAGTTACGATCGAGCACGCGGTCCCTCACTATCGTTTCTCCTCTACCGCATGCTGTCGCGCTTTTCAGCGGGATCCTATTCGGTTCCTATGGGAGCGTCCATGGCTAGCAGCATAGGCGATCGCCCTAGCTAGGGAAAGTGCACTGAAAAATAAAGTATTGATTCGCCGTATGCATATCTCCACCGAAAAAAAAACATGGATGCCTCTGGGGGGGGGGGATCGATCGCTATCTAATGAAATTGACTAAAATGTTCAAAACCATGTTATACGCATCTTATACTGTAGAAGACGATGATAAGTGATGTGGAATCCTCTTAGCCTTACCCTAACTCAGTAGTAGAGAGACGGCTGAGAGGGTCGCAGAGGATCTTAAAAGGCTGTTTTCAGTTGTAGGAGTTGAATTCGGTTACAGCTGCTAAGAAGTCCGCAGAAAGCGGCGACCTTCGCTATAGCTCTTATCTTCGAATTGTATTCAGGCACAATTATGCTTCCTGGGTTCTACATTTTCCTTTCATTAGCAGCTTTCTCCATAGCCCAACAAGTTCCATGTGAAGGTAAGACTTAATTGTGCACTCATCGATGATGTAGTGAGTAAGAAATATTTTGCAACTTTTTAGTGTGCGTGAAGGTTCTAAATGATGCGATGAAAAAAGTGCCTGAGGCAGACCGCTCAAAGCCAGATGCGATCGCTGATGTTATTCGGAAACACTGCAAGGACACAAGGAACAAGGATCACAAATTTGTAAGAAGATTTGGGTCAATCTTGAAAAAACTGCTCTCCGTCACCCTGAAACGACAAAAAATGCTCAGAGTTGGTGCGAATCCGCGTCTCGCTGTTGTCACCCCGCCTCCGGAATCCGACTTGAGCGATTGTTTTTTTGCTGCTACCAACACTCAACAGGGAAGTACCTGAGAGCGAAGTGAACTTCTGAAAGGCTATCGAATGGGTGCTATGGAGGGGGGGGTGAAAATGAACAGTTTTAAGTGTTCTGATTTCCCTAAAAGCACATGGGTAGATAAAAAAACTGCGAAAATTGACCAATGGTTTTCACGAATTCAGGTTCCTTAAGCTTAAACCTTGATCAGTGAGTTATTTGCGGCCCTGACCAGGAATATGAGGTCCGTTTCAAGCTTATCGTAAGATTACAGTAGTTTGCTATTACCGAAGGGTGTTTTACCCACCGCAATCTTTCATAAAACCGGAAATGGACTCCACATTCTTGTTTAGCCCCCCCCCCAAAAAAAAAAAACCCCTGAGCCAAGTGTGGGCCAAAAATGTTTGAGTGCGTGAAATACAAGAGTCATGCTGCCGAGATGTCGTACGTTCGTGCCGTGGCAGTGTGGAGGAAAGAAGATCGCCTCCGTGCAAACCGACGTCATCCCCTCCACAAAGAGGGTTTTTGTCATGGGAGAGGTGCTGGCCGGCCGCAACTCTCCTTCGGATTCTCCTGCAAAGGGCCGGCGTGGAGAGGAATCCTGGACCCGCTCAGAAGTACCAATGCGCCACGTGCGGAGAGGATGTAAACCGGAGACATACCAGCGTCCAGTGCTTCGGATGCCAAAGGTGGGTGCATCTCTCCTGTTCGGGTCTCAGTTCTGTGAGGCATCATAACTCATCTTTTCGTTGTGTGTTATGCTCCTCACCTTCCATCTCAGATTCCTCTATCTCAAATCGCCCCCTTTCCATTGTGCATATCAATCTAAACGGCCTTCGTGCCAAGCTTTCTGAACTCTCTCTCTTTGCACGGACTTACCATCCAGACGTGATCATGGTTCAAGAAACCAAGCTCTCTCCATCCCCTACCTATCCTCATCCCAATATCCCAGGCTATACTTCTTACCATGCTCCAAGGTCATCTCTCGGCGGTGGAGTTTCTACTTTCGTTCTATCTTCACTTCCCTCACACCTCATTCCCTGCACCCCCACGGACGGTACTCTCGAGTACCTCCCAATCCATCTCCCCCTAAAAACACCCCTTTCTCTTTTCAACATATACATTTCACCTACAACTTCATGCCCTTCATCATACAATCCTATCCCACTTCTCAAGCAGCTGAGCGACTGCTCCCTCTCATCCTCGGTCGTTTTCGCGGGTGATTTCAACGCTCACACCTTTTGCTCGTCTCTCGGTCCTGATGTTAGAGGAAATGACGTCGAAGAATGGGCAGATGAGTGCGACCTGGTCATTCTAAACGATGATCAGCCCACTCGTCTCCCTGCCAGCGGCCGATCTTCTAGCCCAGACATATCTCTTGTCTCGTCCAACCTTTCTAGCTGCTGCTCATGGTCTACCTCGACTACTCTGCCAAGTGACCACGTTCCTGTCTTTGTCCACATCGATCTATCCAATTCTCTCGCTCCCTTTTCTGGTGTTCGCCAACGTTCTTATCTTAATTTAGGCCGAGCAGACTGGCGCCTGTTCAGCGAAGTTGCGCTTCGCCTATCGGCAGATTACCCGTGGAATGGAAGCGTGCACCAGAAGGAGTGCCATCTATCTGACGCAATCCGCAAGGCCATGAATGCGGCTATCCCTATCGGTCGCGTCAAGACGTTCTATCCAAATGTCAACAGGGAAATCCTCGACAAAATTAGAACGAGAGATGCGAGGAGAGCGGTTAATCATCTGGACCCCGTGGTTGCTGAGCTTGACAGTGAGATCAAAAAGGATTTGGACAGACACAAGAAAGAAGAGTGGGAGAAGTTAACCGGACAGATGGACTTTAAGACGGACAGTGCAGCTACTTGGAAGGTTTTACGGAAGCTTTCGGGTAAAAGCTCACCCGCCACCGTCTCCACTATCGAATTCGACAACGGCGTATTCAAATCAGGAAAGGAAGCCGCTTATGCGCTCGGGAAAAGTTTTTCATCACCAGTGCTAAACGAGGTCCGCAGAATAGAGTGACTGTAAAGAGAGCTGTGCCGCCTCCCGCTTATGAGCACGGCCGAAGCGTTTACTACGACGCAAATTGAGAAGATTATAAAGGAAATGCGGAACTCTAGAGCTATTGGTCCTGATGGGATATGTCCTGCTGTCTTGAAGAAGATACCCACTGACTTACTACCGCTCCTCACTGATGTTATAAACTCCTCGTTCATGTCGTGTACTATCCCGCAGAATTGGAAGATGGCAAACGTCGTTCCGCTGCCCAAGCCTGGCAAGCCCCAAGCTTCAGTCAAGGATATCGGCCCATTAGCTTGTTGTCTTCTTTTGCTAAAGTAGCTGAAAAGCTGATCGTCAAAGACCTGGCCGAGCACAACGAGAGACAGGTGTTTCAGCATGGATTCAGAAAAATGCATTCCACCACGACAGCTTTGTTAGAAATTACGAGCTATGCAATTGATGGTTTCAACGCGTATAAGACGGAAAGAACTGTAGCAGTTGCCTTGGATCTCACTAAGGCTTTCGACACAGTGAATCTTGGTATCTTATCAAACAACTTACTGGAGTCATCAATCCCGCCATGGCAAAAAGCGCTGGATAGCTGCATTCACTAAGGGAAGACGGGCTAGAGTGATGTTCCAGAATCATGTCTCAAACAGCATTCCGATTGCAGCTGGAGTCCCACAGGGCGGTGTATTGTCGCCTGCTCTCTTCAGTCTGTACCTCGAAGATATGCCCGCCCCACCCCAAGATATCAAGGTGATCGCTTACGCTGATGATATGACTGTCTTGTGTCGTGATCGGGACATAAATGTGGCCGCCGCTAAGATTAACGGTTACTTGACCGCACTGAAAAGCTTCTTCGACCGCAAAATGCTGAAGATTTCTGCGTCAAAGTCATCGGTATCCGTACTCACAACGGATCCATCTGAACACAGCGCACATCCGTATGTCGTATGGAATGGAGATCGTTTGCCTGCCGCCCGCTTCCCAAAACTTCTCGGACTCGTACTCGATCCATCGCTCAAATTCCATAAGAACACGGAACAGAAGCAGGCTATCGTTAAAGCGAAGCTTAACGTGCTTAGAGCCCTGGGCGGTACAACATGGGGTAGTAGCAAAGAAACCATTATTACAACGTATAAGGCTATTATCCAGCCTGCACTGGAATACGGCGCCCCAGTTTGGCAGCATCTAGTTTCGGAATCCTCTTGGACTAAGATGCAACGCATACAGAATGCGGCTCTTCGAATCGCCACCGGGTGTGCAAGAAGTTCCCCGGTCGATCACTTGCATGCTGAGACCCGCTTATTACCAGTAAGGGAGCACTGTGAGCTCCAGGCCCAACAATTTTTCATCAACATTGTCAAACAACCAAATCACCCCTCTTGGAGAGTGCTAAACCCCGTCAGAGAAAGAAAGATCAGAAAGCCATTCGCCGATGCTCCCAGCAAAGTCAATCTGCAGAGATGGCACGACTCACAGCAAGAACGACTCCGTCTATTGCGCGAGGAGCATACTCAGTTTGTACGGTGTCATCTGGAAAAGGCGGTCATTAATCCCATATTGGGGGTAGTGCCGCCCCAAGTCTGCACATCCGAGGCTCAACTCGGAAGAAGGGCCAGGTGCACGCTCGCATCATTACGCTGTGGTCACTCTACAATGCTAATGTCTTATGTCAGCAGGATTGACAGCAGTAAATCTGATGTGTGCCCGGACTGCGGTACCATCGGCCACGATACCGCACATTTATTCAACTGTCCGGAGAGACCTACCACGCTGACCGTAATGGACTTATGGACGAATCCGTTACTGGTCGCCCAGTTCCTCAACCTATGACAAAACCCTCAATGTGGCTGCAAAGAAGAAGAAGACAAGAGTCATTTTTTGACGTTTTTTTTTTGTCTACCCAAGCGCATTTGGAGAAATTCGAAGACTTGAAATTGCTTTTTTTCCGCAGCTCTAATAGACCGTTTTTAGCTCTATGGTGCACTCATAGGCTCATTTAGTTAGAACAATGCTGCTAGCGCAACGCAAGGGAATACACAGACGCACAGAGTCAAACGGGGTTGCGAAATTTTGCAAGGGGGGTGGGGTCGCAAAAATTTTGGCCCGTAATTGAAGGTTAGTGGGTCACAAAAAAAAATCGGACCAAAAATGAGAACTTGGTAAAGATATCCCGTTGTTAAATTCCTGATATTTTCGGTCACCAGGGGGAAGGATCGTAGCGTCGTTCAGGTTTTAGACGCCTGAGCTCGACTACTGAACGAATTTTCGGCGTCTAACAGTTTTATTAATCAAATATAAACTGCCCAGAAATCGCGCCTTAGGGGGGCGCAAAAATTTTGGATTTTGGAAGAAAATCTTGATGGTGGGGAGGGGGTTCGCTCTGATTTAGAAAAATCATGCAGCGCCGCGCTTGATCCTGTGAGCGCGTCGTTGTGTCGTAGCCAGCAGAGCTGCTATACAGGGTCAAGCGGGGCGTTGCGTAATTTTTCGAAATCGGAGCAACCCCCCCCCACCAGTACCAAAATTGTTTTTTCCGAAGTTCTAGTCTTTTTGTGATTCCCCCGAAGTACGATTTCTGAGCAGTTTATATTTGATTTCTAAAATTGCCAGACCCCGAAAATTCGCTCAATAGTCGGGCTCAAGCGTCTAATCCTAGGCAACGCTACGATCCTTTTCCTTCGGTGACCAAAAATATTGAGAATTTTTGGGGAGATCTTCACCATATTTTCATTTTTTGGTCGAAAATTTTGCGATTTGCCTTCAATTTTTGCCCAAAATTTTTGCGATCCCCCCCCGTTGCGAAGTTTCGCTACCCCGCTTGACTCTGCTGCTATCTTTTCCCCTTGGAGGTCAAAATCCCGGGAAAATTTTCCAGTGCTCTGTTTTCGGGCCGAAATGTTCTTGAGCTTCATTCGAAATTTTACCTTCCTGGGCTTAGATTTACACGACACCCCTGACCGCAGGTTGAGAAGTAGGCAACCGCGCTTGACGCTGCTGACAGCCGCCTTGTTTAATGACGGCTGGATGTGAAGTGTGACTTAACGTCGAAATTGTCTTGTACCTATTATTGTTCCTCTATTAGTGCTTCTACATTGGCGCTTTGCCCGAATCTGCGACCTCGATTATGGTCGACGTTTCGAAGCCTCTGTCATGGTCTATGCCTGTTGAGAAAGTTTGTTCGGAGAAGTTGAAAGCGAAGGATGCACAAATCTGCGAGCTGAAATATGGTATGTCGCCTTATTGGTGAGTCAAATCCAGATAACATTCTCTCTGATCTCTTCAGACAAGCCACTTGACTGGAAGAATATCGATTTGAAGAAGATGCGAGTGAAGGAGCTGAAGAATATCTTGAATGAATGGGGAGAGGTTGGCTACGTCATTTTTAATGATATCATTGGATTGATGGTTTCAAAGAATAGGAAAAGGCTACGCGGTCGTTCAGAGGTGTAATGGCACCAGGTTATCAAACCGAAACAGTTCTGTACATTGTTATATGGCCTGGACACAGCTGGCTCGTATATGAGACCATTACCGGGCCTCTGACGAGGAAATGTTGACCCCGGAATCCAGCTGCTCTAATGGAAACGTACATTTTCAGGACCAATATTGAAAGTATAATCGAAAGTTCCCTTCAGAGCCGCGCAGTTTCTGTGAACGAGGTTATATGCGTGTTCCTCTAGAGGTGACTTTTTTGGTTAATCGAATACGAAGTTTGTGGGTTTTAGACAGATTAGATTAAAATGTCCTTTTTGGGGTTTACTTTCTTCGTTTCGTGAAATGATTAGGTATGCTTCGGCAGTTGGGAGTAGGTCTCAGAGTATCGGTAAACGTACCGCGAATCCGTTTCCAGCGCCTTCAATGACTGCGATGGAAAGAATTTGAGCCGGATGCAAAACAATTTTCTGTGCTCTTAAAAAAATTCGCGGGAGTTTGTATTTTTTTTGGAGCTTTGAAAACGTCTATAACTTGGTTCGAAGTGAACTCTGGCAGCTCTGGCAGGGTCCGGACACGACGGGTTGGTGGTTGGATCTAAAATGTCTGTCCCAAAACATAAAATTTGCAATTTTAATGTGGGATCGTGGAAATTTGCTTCCAGTTTCCACCTACAAGAAGGAGAAGGAGTTTTTAACGATTTTCCTAATACTTAGCTTGCAAACACAAAGTTTTTTCGTAATGTGATTGTGCCATTTTGAGAAAGTCGTGATGGTTTGATTATGTGTCGAAATTTAGGGAGAATCTTTAAGTTTTTAAGCAACCGTAACTAGGGACTGTGTTATCTTCCGCGGGGAATAGGAAAACCATGTTTTCGTCGTTGTATGTTTGTGAGAGTAAATGAATTCTCTAAATGCACCCGGGGACTCTGAAGGAGGGCTTTTTCACTACTTCGTGGAAAGGTAAGGATGCTCATCAGGGAATTTCCTGGATTTTCAGGAAAAAAAGTCGGATCAAGCTCTAAACTGTCAACTAGGGGTTATTAAGGGCGCTGGGCTCGATTCTGTTGTCAGCTTGTCGCTAGACTCCGGGTTACTGTAGTTTACGGTAGGCATAATGCTTTCAACTGGCGTAACCTGCTTTATTAATTCGAAAATCGGTAAATGGTGTTCGACTTCCCAAATAACACCAGAGAAACTCCGAACCAAATCTAAGACTTTGTCCAAACTACCGTACACTCACGGTTACATACCGTAATCTAAGAAAAATCGATGGAAGGACGACAGATTTGTGTTAAGCAGTCCAAATAACTTCTGTGGAGAATTTTGGAGCAATTTATTCGTAGCCTCCAGAAAATCGTCAAAAGTCGCGTTTGGCCAGCAAAATTTCCGCGCTGAGAAGCTTTGGACAAAATCAGCTGAAATCTTTGACAAATCATTAATGGTTAATCTTCTTCTTCTTTGCAGCCACAGAGAGGGGTTCTGTCATAGGTTCAGAAACTCGGCCACTAGCACTGGGTTCGTCCACAGATCCATTGTCGTCAATGTAGTCGGTCTTTTCGGGCAATTGAACAGGTGCGCAGTAGTATGCCCTTGACTACCGCAATCAGGACACTCGTCAGGTTTGCTGTTGTCAATCCTATGCAAGTATGACATAAGCATGGGGGAGTGTCCACAGCGTAACGATGCAAGGGTGCACCTGGCACGCCTGCCAAGTTCCATCTCTGTCTCGGAGACCTTTGGAGGTGCGACTCCCAGTATGGGGTTTATGGCAACTCTGCTCAAGTGTTCGTTCACGAATCGGGTATGCTCCGCGCGCAAGAGACGGAGGCGTTCTTGTTGTGCTTCAGTCCATCTCTGCACATCTACTTTCGACGGATCATCAGCGAAAGGCTTTCTGATACATCTCTCTCTCACCGGGTTTAGTACTCTTCGCGAAGGATGATTCGGCTGCTTCACGATGTTAATGTACATTTGTTGCGCCTGGAGTTGGCAGTGGTCTCTGACTGGCAATATGCGAGCTTCGGCATGTAAGTGCTCTATTGGAGAGCTTTTGGAACAGCCTGTTGCAATTCGCAGAGCACAATTTTGGACGCGCTGCAGCTTGGACCAAGATGAGTCCGACACGATGTGCTGCCAGACTGGCGCAGCATACTGCAAGGCGGGTTGCACAATAGCCTTATACGTGGTCAGGATCGTTTCTTTATTGCATCCCCAGGACGTTCCACCGAGAGCACGCAGGACGTTGAGTCTTGTTTTCACTGTGGCTTGCTTCTGCTCAGTGTTCTTATGAAATTTCAACGAAGGATCCAACACGAGTCCAAGCAGCTTGGGGAATCGGGTGGCCTGCAATTGAGTTTCGTCCCATTTCACCATAGGATGGGCACTGTGCTCTGCATTATCAGTGGAAAAGACGGTGACGGACGATTTGGAGGCAGAGACTGTGAGCATTTTGCGATCGAAGAAACATTTCAACTCGATCAAGTAGTCATTGATCTTACTGGTGGCTACCTTAATGTCGCGATCTCGGCACACAATAGTAATATCATCCGCGTATGCAACGACCTTGATGTCTTGAGGGGGAACGGGCAGATCTTCTAGATATAAACTGAAAAGTGCAGGCGATAAAACTCCTCCTTGAGGGACACCAGCGGCGATGGGGATGCTATTGGAAACATGTCCCTGGAATAATGGTTAATTGTAACCAGCTCCCAAAATAACCTCAGAAATAAATATTGGGGCCTTTCAGAGTGGCGTCGCTGCGAAATTCGCGGCATTGCTCCTCAGAGCGAGTGAAAAAAAGCGTAGCCTAACGATTGCTGCCGCGTCATATTTCTTTCTCAGCGTCTTATTTCTTCGCTGCCCTTTAAGTTTGATCAGAGCGCAAAAACATATTCGTGTGCCACCCCTCGCGTGTTCTGCAATCTCAGACATACTGGAATCGATCAACAAAAACGAGTTATAGGTTTCGAATAATATAACCAGGAGACACTACCACCAGTAGAATCACTGAAAAGATTGCATAACTAGCATGGTGTCCACAACAAAAATTAGTAAACGCCATGACGAAATAAATCCTGGATGACCAATTAAATACCATGACAAAATAAATTCTGGATGACAAATCAAGTGACATCAGGAGATAAATCCTGGATAAACAATTAAATACCTTGACGAAATTTATCCTGGATGGCAGACATCTAGTGAAATAGGCAGAAAAATGATTCTACAGAGAGTTAATGGCCAGATAGTAACGAAGGAACACTAACTAATACGAGATAGTAACGAAGGAACACTGACTAATATGAAGAAACTACAGCGACAAATACCGACAGCGACAAAAATGGTCGAGACCATTTGCCTCGCAAAACGTCGCAGAACTTCGCTCCCAGCTCGCGCTTTCGCTCCCACTCTGAAAGCGCGACATTCGCTCCTGTCGCGCGGCACGGTTCGCGCTGCGTAGCACCCCCCATCTCTCACCACGTCGCCGCGACAGTGAATTTTTCAGCGACGCCACTCTGAAAGGCCCTATTGGAGCTAAATCTGTACAATTTTTCTCAACATCCTAAAAATTGTCATTGTGGTAGCACTTTTCTCTCCGCAAGGCTATGAAATTCCCATTTTTGGAAATCTGTAAAACGCTGAGGCATGTAGGAAATTTGGAACACGGATCATTGACACACAGGACTATGCCTACATCACCCGGCCATAACTGGCTGGTTGGGGCAGAAAGGCAGAAATCGCAATTCTACAAACACTGAAAAAAATCATTAATCGGGCTGTCGAAATTTTTCGCATATGCTATCATCAGGCTCTTTAAATGCTCAATTGCACTATCATTCTCAGAAGTTTTGGCGATTCGCCTAAAAGTTGATAGAGGCACTGCGAGATGCTCTGTACTGAAGATTTTCACTAAATTTCAGCGCATAATTCGACAACCGCCATACTTTTTCGGAGTGGAAAGAAATATTCAGATTAACAATTAAGAGACCGCGCTCCACGGCCACTCATCATATCTGATCGCCGCGCTCTGCGGCCAATCAATATAATGAGTTTTCAAACTGATTTTTGTTGAAAACGACTATGTCAAAAGGAGCTACATGGCCCTTGATATCTGCATACCAGCCATGTAAGTTGTTTTTAGTATGGTTATTGAAGCAATAATCGAAATGAATAAGTGTTCTTGAAGTAAAACAAAAATCGCGCTCATGGCTTGGGTGCGCAATGTGGACAGGTGGTCTATTAAGTGTTAACAAAATTTCGCACCTTTAAGCGGTATATAATCCAAAAAACCAACGCTGACAATTTCGGAAATTCAAAAAGTTTGGACGGCGGGTAACTTTTAGTTCAATAGAATAGAATGGATCCGGTTTTAAAATCTACGTGTCCGGACCTGATGTATAGGCACATTAGGTGGTGACTTTAAATAATATTGCCTTCAGGTCTGCAAGGGCTGCACTGAGAAATCTGAATTCGTCAAGAAGATTGAGGAGCTCAAGCCCAAGTACGTCAAGGAGGAGCTGTAAATGATATGACTGTGCCTTAGTCCGTAATTGTTCTGTGATCTAGAGCAGTTTCCACACTACCATGGTTACGTGTACCTCGGTTCTCGGCGTCCTTAACCCTTGATAAGGTCGTGTTTTGAGCGGGGTTTGTCGTACACTTCCAAACCTCATACCTAATATCCTTTTAGATCTAGATGATGGGTATGTTCTTTTGTCGTCAGGGGTAATTTATTCGTTTCCTATTGTTTTTCTCCGAATTCCTGTTATAAATACTATTGTATTGTTGTTGTTAGGTGTTCCCTATTAAGCAGTCTGGTCACTGTTTGGTTATGAATCATCAGTGAGGATGAATAAATGATTTCCTGAAGGTATCTGTGGTTGTCGTAGGATCTGGTTCGAAGCCGTTTTATTTGTTTTTTTTTGTGTAGGCAGGTTTGCGCTGTTTTAGAGTTCCAGGCAAAGCGAGGCAGAGTAGGGCATTCGAGGGTGGCGAAAATAAAAGTTGCGTGAAGTTAGGTGTGGTGTGCAGTTAGGTTGCTAGGATATTTGACGCCTATGAAAACTCGGCTTACCATTCTCAATTGATTTCTGCGCTGAATGTTTGCTGATAAGTTTATGTAGATGTGGCTTGGACCAAAAAATAGACAATAACTAAGATAGGATTAATCGTGTAGGTTGGGTCAACCTTGTTGGGGATCAGATCACTGGTCCTTCGACCTAGCAATGGGGTGATGCGGATTAGGAATATTGATAGATTTGAACATAGGAAGGGCAACGACTGGTTACCGTTGTACTCCATGACCAGTCTGCTCGCCGGTGGAGGATGTGCCGCGGTTTGTGTCAATAATTTTGTTATTCACTCACATGATGACCGATAAGGTTTTCTTGATAATTGCTGGTCCTTCATCCCCACTATGCAGGGTTGAACAGTGTTGCGACTCGGCGCAGCAGGTGTCGCAAAAATATTGGAAAATTTTTGAAAAAAATAAATGGTGGGTTCGTAAAATTCTTGAGGAAAAAAGTTTTCTCCGAGCCACTTGGTAAGTAAAACGGGGTACCATTAGTCGCTCTGGGTTATTCAGTTTGCTGAATACAATTTTGATATCTATTTGCCGAGGGGGGTCGTAGAGTGTTGTCAAATTTCGGTTTACATGAGGAGGGTCGTAGCTCCGCCTAAAATTGGCGCAACAGCCTGCTCAACCCTGTCACTATGTGATTTTCTAAACCAGACTGGTTTCGCTGACACCGCATTTCGAAATCTGTCGATTTCTGCACCTAGCGCGAGTATTCAGGATTTAAGGGCTCATTCATTCCCTTTTCAAAATTTACTGCACCCTAACCTATTTGGTGAGATTGGGGAAATTTTTTCTATGGAAAGTTATTGGAAAACCTGATAGGAATCGAAGCATAAGTTATGAGAAACCCGAAAAAATTTGCCAGGAGCAACTCAAAATAGGGGGTACAGGTGGAGATGGGACTACGGGACGGGGTTATTTCCTCTGTCAGCCAATCGGCAACGTCTTTGGGGGTGGAGAAACCCTTGCCGATTGGCCGATGGAGGGCGAAAGCCCGCCCCGTACTCCGATCTCCCCCTGTACCGTAGCCCTGTTGAAGGCACAGTTTAAGCTCTTGGCGAAAAATTTGACACGGTTCAGTCGCTGTATGTAGCAACCCCGCCAGACCGGAACCTCAATTCTTGAAAATAAGGCAGAAAAATTGAGCACCGTTCACCCCGCCCACCTCCAGTTTTTGGAGATTTCGCAATGGATGGGGGGGGGGATCGCAAAAATTTTAGTTTGCAAATGAAAGGTATATGGGGGATAGCGAAAATGTCGAACCATGAATGAAAATTTGGTGAAGATCTTCAAAAAATTCTCGATATTTTTGGTCACTAAAGGAAAGAATTGTAGCATTTCTCGGATTTTAGACGCTTGGGCCCGACACTGGACGATTTTCGGCGTCTGACAGTTCTAGTAATTAAATATAAAATGCCCAGAAATCGCGCCTTGGGGGGATCGCAAAAAAAATTGGTTTTGGAAAGATATTTCGATGGTGGGAGGGTGGCTCCGATTTTGAAAAAATACGCAACGCGCCGCATGACCCTGCCTGAGAACGAGTTTTTTTTTCGTTTCCGGAAATCAGGGTCAAGCGGGGCGTTGCGTAATTTTTTTGAAATCGGAGCCACCCTCCCATCATCAAAATTTTTTTCCAAAATCAAAACTTTTTGCGATCCCTCCCGCGAGGCGCGATTTCTAGGCATTTTATATTTAATTAGTAGAACTGTCAGACGCCGAAAATTCGTTCAGTGTTGGGCCCAAGCGTCTAAAACCTGAGCAATGCTACGATCTTTCCCTTGGGTGACTTAAAATATCGAGAATTTCTGGGTTTTCTTCACCGAAATTTCATTTTCAATCCGAAATTTTTGCGACCCCTCTATCCTTCATTTTTAGGCCAAAGTTTCTGCGACCCCCAACCCACCCCCTCGTGGCGAAACTTATCAACCCCGCTAACCCTCCCGGAAATCTGCCCGCATCCCAGTAACCTATAGCCTAGCACCCTCATGTTGAGCCGGTCGAATTAAGACCTATCGGTCTTATCATGTAAAAAATCTCCTCATCACTTATATTTTGCCATGACCGATAGCTCCGCTGCTTGCTCCGCCCGTACTCATCCGAGCAGGCTAGGCTTTATGTATATTCATTATTGCCTAGGGGAAAATGCTTTTTTTGGCTCACACTGGTGTGCATTCATAGTAAAAAGGTCTTTTGAGAATTGGTGCCTCTTAATTAGAAGCCGCTAGCTTCAATCAGACAATAAAATGAGACGTTGGATGATTGCGATTCCTCTATTCTCCTCTTTCGTTTGGACGGCGTCTAAGGATGAGCAAAAAAGACTTCACTCGAAAACAGAAGTTGTGAAAGGATTTCCACCCGAAATCTAAGCGGATACGCCAAAGTGGGCCGATAGGCAGAGAGTGGAAGAGGAAGAAATTATGAAAAAAGGTCCCTCACTTTTTTGAATATTTTCCGTTAAGACTCGGATAAAAGAGAACGGGTGGGCGAAAACGACGTGAAGACGGAAACAAAAAAAAAGATTCTTTTCACCTCATTTTTCTAGGATAGTAAACGGCCATTGGGACACTCGGCCCTTTGATACGCATAATAAACAACATTTTTTGGATTGCGGTAAGACTTCGCGTACGCAAATACGTAGCTTGTTACCAGGGAAAGTGTTTCAGGATATGCATAACAGCTCGGAGGGCAGTAAGTCATGTTTTTGGATTACGATGAGCTGTGCTACGTATTTGCGTACGCGACGTCTTACCGTAATCCAAAAATGTCAGACGCAGAGGGGGCGCTGCTTCTTTGGACCTTTCGCTTGCCGTCTCGTTTGGAACAGGGTATAACTGAATTTTTCGCAGGGAACGTCGAGTTTCCTCATGTTTTCATCTGTGAACTACTCGCTTGGGATTTAGCCTTAACTCAGTTAACTTGGATAAAATAAGCCCACTTTTAAGGCTTAGTGCATAGAAGAGAAAGAGCAGATAATGGCTGGAGCTCTGCCGCGACGTATTATCAAAGAAACCCAGAGGCTGATGGCAGATCCTGTTCCCGGAATATCTGCCAGTCCTGATGACAATAATGCCAGGTAGGTCGGATCCATGAGGGATTAGCTTGTAGGTAGTCTCATTCCAGAGTGAGTTATTTCAGGTATTTCCATGTTATGATAGCTGGTCCTCAAGATTCTCCATTTGCTGGTGGTGTGTTCAAATTGGAGCTGTTTCTGCCGGAGGAGTACCCGATGGCTGCGCCTAAGGTAAGATTCAGCTGCTGAGGTGTGGCTATAAGTGGTTGATGGCGAAGTTATCGGACTGTGGCAGCACAGGCCATACTAAGTCGAGATTTCAGGTCCGATTCATGACAAAGATCTACCATCCCAATATTGATAAGCTTGGAAGAATTTGTCTGGATATTTTGAAAGGTGCGTCGCTGGTACTTATAAAACAGTATTCTGGAAAGATGAGAATATGCGGCCCGGGATCAAACAATCCCTGACCTGTGATCGGGAAGTTGTCGAGCTCCGTCACCCTGAGAATGCTGCTTTTCTCAGTCTGACCTCTAAACATACGCGTTCTAGATTTTCGATTCTCAGTCCCATTTTTTTCGAGAAGCCTCTGGGATTTTGGAAATTATTCATATATTTGATTGTTATTTCAGATAAATGGTCGCCTGCGCTGCAGATTCGCACGGTGTTGTTGTCAATTCAGGCTCTTCTGTCTGCACCAAATCCTGAGGTATATGATCCTTGTAATCTTCCACTCAGAGTCAAGCGAGGATGCGAAATTTTGCAACGGAAAGCGGGGGGGGGGTTCGCAAAAATTTTGGCTCGAAAATGAAGGTTACGAGGATCGCTAAAATTTCGTACATAAAACGGAAATTTGGTGAAGATAACCCAAAAATTCTTCTAAATTTTGGTCATCAAAGGGAAGGATCGTAGCATTGCCAGATTTTAAACGCCTGAGTCCGACTAATGAACGATTTTCCGGCATCTGACACTTTAAAGGCAGTGTTCACGATAAAAATCGTTTGTCTTTTTCCCGCCTATCTTGAAGACGGTCCCATGCTGATTTCAAAGATGTCTCTGGAATCTTACAAGACCTTCTGGGAACACTACGTTCCGAATAGTCCCTCAAATGTAGAGCTGAGGAAACATGGTGGACGAGTTGTCCGAGGCTTGTAACTTTCGTCTTTTGCAGCCGATGTGTGCGAGCCGACCTGAGTAAAGAGAGAAACTGAGAATGAAGGGAAGAACGGGGCTCTCGATCAGGAACCATCGCTCATCTCGTGATCTCGACTTTTCATTTGTCCACGTCGGGGGGCGGGCCTTGCGCTTATGTGGTCTGCTTTGCGCTCAAAGTGGCAACTTCGGGCTCTTTTGGAGCTCTTCCTGGCTCGATTTCATGCGATCTATGGACGTTAACGTTACATTGTGCCTCTCCACTACCTATTCCTAGTGGGAACTGGAACACATTTTCCTCGTGAACACTGCCTTTAAGTAATCGAATATAAACTTCCCGGAAATCGCGGCTCGGGGGATCGCAAAAATTTCGAATTTTGGAAGAAAATTTTGATGGTGGGGAGGGGGGTCGCTGCGATTTTGAAAAATTGCGCAACGCCCCGCTTGGCCCTGACAGGGTCAGGCGGGGCGGTGCGTGATCTCTTGAAATCAGAGTGATTCCCCACCATCATTTTTTTCAAAGTCCAATTTTTTTGCGATCCCCCCCCCAAGGCGCGATTTCTGGGCAGCTTATATTTGATTACTAAAACTGTCAAACGTCGAAAATTCGTTCAGTAGTCGTGCTCAAGCGTCTAAAAGCTGAGCAACGCTTCTTCTTCTTCTTCTGCAGCCACAGAGAGGGTTCTGTCATAGACTGAGGAACTGAGCCACAAGCGTCGGATTCGTCCACAGATCTACTGTTGTTAACGATGTCGGTCTCATCGGGCAGTTGAAAAGGTGCGCAGTAGTATGCCCTTTATTACCACAATCCGGGCACTCGTCAGGTCTGCTGCTATCGATCTTATGTAAATAAGACATAAGCATGGGGGAGTGCCCGCAGCGCAACGAGGCAAGGGTGCACCTGGCACGCCTACCGAGTTCCATCTCGGTTTCGCTGACCTCAGGCGGCACGACTCCGAGAATGGAGTTTACGGCGGTCTTGCATAAGTGATCCTTGACGAATTGGGTATGCTCAGCACGTAAGAGACGGAGGCGTTCTTGTTGTGCGTTAGTCCATCTCTGTATATTGATTTTCGTGGGAGCATCAGCAAACGGCTTTCTTATACCTCTCTCTCATGGGGTCTAATACTCTTCGCGACGGATGATTTGGCTGCTTCAGAATGTTTATGTACAGCTGTTGTGCGTGGAGTTGGCAGTGGTCCTTAACTGGCAGGATGCGAGCTTCGGCATGTAGGTGCTCTATTGGAGAGCTTTTAGAACAGCCTGTTGCGACTCGCAATGCTCCATTTTGGATGCGCTGCAGCTTGGACCAGGATGTGTCCGACACGATATGCTGCCAGACTGGTGCAGCATACTCCAGGGCGGGCTGTACGATGGCCTTGTACGTGGTCAGGATCGTTTCTTTACTGCATCCCCAGGACGTTCCGCCGAGAGCACGTAGGACGTTAAGTCTTGTTTTCACTGCAGCTTGCTTCTGCTCAGTGTTCTTATGAAACCTCAGCGAAGGGTCCAACACGAGTCCGAGCAGCTTAGGGAATCGGGCGGCCGGCAGGCGAGTTTCGTCCCATTTCACCATGGGATGAGCACTGTGCTCCGCAGGAACAGTGGAAAAGACTGTGACGGATGATTTAGCGGCAGAGACCGTAAGCATCTTGCCATCGAGAAAACATTTCAACTCGATCAAGTAGTCATTGATCTTACTGGCAGCTACACTTATGTCGCGATCCCGGCATAGTATAGTAATATCATCCGCATATGCAACGACCTTGATGTCTTGGGATGGAACGGGTAGATCTTCAATATACAGACTAAAAAGAGCAGGCGATAAAACTCCTCCTTGAGGTACGCCGGCGGCGATTGGGATGCTATTGGAGACGTGCCCTTGAAATAGCACATTTGCCCGACGTCCTTTGGTGAATGCGGTTATCCACCGCTTCTGCCAGGGCGGAATGGTAGACCTTAACAGGCTCTCCGACAAAATGCCCAAGTTTACAGTGTCAAAAGCCTTCGTTAGATCGAGGGCTACACCTACGGTTCGCTGAGGTTTCATGGCATTGAAGCCGTCCAAAACATAGCTCACAATTTCCAGTAGGGCCGTAGTGGTGGAATGTAGCTTACGGAAACCATGTTGATGCTTTTGTTTGCTATTGTGTTCGGAGAGCTCCTCCACAGCCAATTTTTCCGCAACTTTGGCAATAGGTGAGAAGAGTGCTTGGCCTGTAACCTTTTGCCGTGGATGGTGATTTACCCGGCTTAGGCAATGGGATGACGCGTGCTACTTTCCAATCTTGAGGTAATGTACAGGTCCGAAACGATGTATTAATGACGTCAGCGAGCAGGGGTAGTAGTTCACTTGGCAGTCTCTTTAGAACTGCTGGGCTCAAGCCATCTGGCCCTACTGCCTTCGAGTTACTCATTTCCTTGATAACCTTCTCGACCTGAGCGGGCGTGACTGCATCATCTTCAGCCATGAGTGGCAATTTACAGAGTTCCCGAACAGTTATTCGATTCTGCTTCTCTCTTTTCGTTCTAATTATGAAAAATGCTTCCCAAGAGCATTTGCGGCCTCTTTCCCTGACTTGAAGACTCCGCCGTCGAATTCAATCGTGGAATTGTTGGCGGAGGTGTACTCTCCGGAGATCCTTTTCAAAGCCTTCCACGTTGCTGCAGCATCACTCCTGAAGTTCATCTTCTCAGTGAGCTTTTAACAAGATTCTTTCTTGTGCCTATCAAGGTCCGACCTGATCTCATTATCCAGCTCGGCAATGTCTGGGTCAAGATGATTATCAGCTCTCTTTGCGACCCTTGTCCTTATCTTCTGCAGTGTCTCCCTGGTGACATTGGGAAAGAAGGTCTTGACACGACCTTCAGGGATCGCAGCTTTCATCGCCTTCCGGATGGCATCAGAGAGGTGGCGCTCCTTCTGGTGTATATTGCCATTCCACGGATATTCGGCCGCTTGGCGGAGTGCAACCTCCTGAACAGGCTCCAGTCTGCAAGGCCTAAATTGAGATAAGAACGATGACGAACACCTGTATAGGGAGCAAGAGAGTTAGAGAGATCGATATTGACAACGACCGGAATGTGATCACTGGAAAGAGTTGTGGATGTAGACCAAGAGCAGGCATTAGAGAGATTAGAAGAGACAAGGGAGATGTCTGGGCTGGAAGATCGGCCGTAGGCAGGGAGACGAGTGGGCTGGTCATCGTTAAGGATAACCAGATCGCACTCCTCCGCCCATTCTTCGACGTCATTTCCTCTAGCATCAGAGTCAAGCGATGAGCAGAACGTGTGAGCATTGAAGTCACCCGCAAAGACAATTGAGGGAGATAGAGAGCAGTCATACAGCTGCTTGAGTAGAGGGATAGGGTTGTAGGTTGGTGGACAGGATGTAGGAGGAGGAATGTATATATTGAAAAGAGAAAGTGGAGTTTTAAGAGGTAGATGGATGGGGATGTACTCGAGAGTGCCATCCACTGGAGTGTTTGGAATGAAGTGAGAGGGAAGAGACGACAGAACAAAAGTAGAGACTCCGCCTCCCTGAGATGACCTAGGAGTATGATAAGCAGTATAGCCCGGGATGTTTGGATGTCGAGAGGTAGCAGAGGGAGAGAGTTTGGTTTCCTGAACCATGATAACATCCGGGTGATGAGTACGGGCAAAGAGAGATAATTCAGAAAGCTTGGCGCGAAGGCCGTTGAGATTGATATGTACAATAGAGAGGGGGCGGTTGGTAGATGAGGAATTTGAGTTACTGGAGGCGGAGCACACAATACAACGAAAGGAAGAATCGTGGTGCCTCACAGAGCTGAGACCCGAACAAGAGAAGTGCACCCACCTTTCGCATCCAAAACATTGGACGCTGGTTCCATACCAATTGACATCTCTGTCGCATGTGGCACATGGGTAGCTCTTCTTCTTCGCGGGTCCTGGGTTCCTCTCGACGCCGGCTCTTTGCAGTAAGATCTTCAGGAGAGCTGCGGCCAGCCAGCACCTCTCCCATGACAAAAACCCTCTCCGCGGAGGGATTGACGTCGGTTTGCACGGAGGTGGTCTTCTTTCCTCCACACTGCCACGGCACGAACGTACGACATCTCGGCAGCTGAGCAACGCTACGATCCTTTCTTTTGATGACCAAAAATATCCGGAGTTTTTGGATGTCCTCATCAAATTTTCATTTTTGGTTTGAATTTTTTGCGTTTCCCCCACCTTTCCTCTTCGGACAAATTTTTTTGCGAACTTCCCCCACCCCCGTTGCAAAATTTTGCAACCCCGCTTGACCCTGTCCGAACCTCGGCGCAGCTTCTTGTTCTTATCGGCCACATAGAGCTTCTCTTTATAGGCGTAAAAAGGCTGCGATATCGCACGGGTTGTTCCACATATCCATAGCTGTTAGAGATGTTGGCTTTGCCGGACATGAAAATGAATGAAATGAATCGTGTCCCGGGTTATGGCAGTCGGAACATTCGTCAGGGATCGACTAATCGATCTTATGGACGAAGGCCTTGAGGTGCGAGTGTTCATAACGTAGACCAGCCAGGATGACGCGTGTACGTCTGGGTAGGTCCATTTCGCTGCCATCCATAGTGGGGGGGGGGGCACGTTGCCGAGAATGGGATTTGCAGGAGCACTGGAGAGGTATTCTCTGACGAATCGGGTGTGCTCCATTTGCTGCAGTCTGACGCGATTGAGCTCCGACGTCGCCCAACGTTGACGATTCAAGACAGAGACTGCGGCATGAAGCTGCGTGCGAATATGTCGGTAATGGGGACCAGATGACAGCAGGGGGGAAATTAGGGTGTGTGGCATTCCTGACTATGCCGACATGGAACTGTTGCGACTGGTGTTGACAATGCCGCTTTACAGAAAGCAGTGAACACTCTTGATGTAGGTGAGATACAGGTGTGGATCTTGGGTTTCACACGAATTGAACGATTTTTGGCAAAGTTTTCGGTCCATCTTTTGCACCAGTCAGGGACAGTAGAGTCCAGGATCGATTTAGACAGCAACGAAGTACTGACATTATCGAAGGCAGCGGTTAAATCAACTGTCATGGCTAGACATTCTGCCAGCTGAATGTTTCATGTTGAAGCCAGCAATTATGTGTTCTGTGATTGACGTGAGTGCCGTGATGGTGGAATAAGCCTTCTTGAAGCCGTGTTGATGCACGTTATGTCGTAGTGCTTCTTGGAAATGCGGGTTAATGAATTTCTCCGCTAACTTAGCAATAGGGGACAAAAGGGAGATGGGTCGATGCGAAGTTGCTTGATCTTCTGGCTTGCCAGGCTTGAGGATCGGTAGAACAATTGCTTGCTTCCACCTAGCGGGAATCACTCCTGTGCTGAATGACGAGTAGACGAAATCACAAAGTAATTCAAGGAACTGTTCCGGCAAGTGCTTTAGATGGACTCAGGGTCAAGCGTGGTTTCGAAATTCCGCAACGGGGTGAGGGGGTCGCAGGATTTTTGGCCCGAAAATGAAAATTCGGTGAAGATATCCCGAAATTCTGGATTTTTTGGTATCAAAGGGAGAGGATCATAGCATTCCTTAGGTTTCAGACGCTTGGGCCGGACTACTGAACGAGTTTTCGGTGCCGGAAAGTTTTAGTAATCAAACATAAACTGCCCAGAAAGGGCGGCCCGGGGGGGATCGAAAAAATTTTGGATTTCGGATAAATAGTTGATGATTGCGGGGAGGTCGCTCCAACTTTGAAAAATTACGCAACGCCCCGCTTGACCCTGGATGGACAGCTGGCACGCCGTCAGGTCCCTCGGCCCTCGAGTTCCACCTACGTGTGGTGGATCTGTGGAGTCGACTACCAAGATCAAGGAGACTCATCAAACGGGCATCAACTACTCCACGAGGAGTTTTCGGCGAAGCTATGTACCCCCTGCTTGATGAGCATTTTTTTATGTTGAAAATTTTTACGTCCCCTCAGAAGTGGTTCTTCTTCGAAAATTGGGGGGGGGGCGAGTTGTGAGAATCTTCAGAAAACATTTTTTGCGTTTTTTTTTCATTCTTTGAAATCGATCCCACCCTGCAATCAGCACTAACCATCTCACGAGCCTTGAGGAGCGTTTTTTCGTTGTTGCCCCAAAATTTTCACGCTTTCTTCCCAAATTTCATTTTCCTCGAGAAAATTTTACGTCATCCCCGTTGTCCAACTGGACATTCATTAAGTGCTTGACCCAAGGGCTTCCTATGAGTTGAGTCAGGTGGCATTTTCGAGGTGTCGGCCGTCGGAAAAAGTAGGGCGGCTACCATTTGCCAGATAACGTCTCGCACGGGGTGTAATTGATTGTGTGATGGTGAGTTTTTTTCAGGATCCACTTGCTACGGATGTGGCTGAGCAATGGAAAACGAACGAAACGGAGGCGATTCGCACTGCGAAAGAATGGACGCTGCAGTATGCTCGAGAGTGAATATGCATGTTTTCGAATTGAGTGAGCCGTTTCACGTTTGTTTTCATGATACTTTCATGTATCCATCATTTAACCGCTTCCATAGTTTTATCCATCTTATATTGTGAATACTCATTCCTTTTGAAGTAATCAATATTTAATGAGATCTTTTTCTTCCGAGTGAACAGACGTTTTCGATGTTTTGCTGAGCATATCCTTTCGTTTCCAGTCTCAAATTCCTTTGCGTTTCTTGTTTTGGAAGGTATGCTTCTTGCGCGAGCCCGCATTCCGCGCTCTCTCTCATTCTGTTCGTACTCGTTTTTGATCCTGAAGGTGGAGCTGATCGCTGAGATTGTGTTTTTCTTCGTTTTTTTTTTACGAATCGGTGAGTGTAGCCAACCATGCTGGTATGGTTTTGAGTCCATATACACATGGAGAGTTTCATATAGTCAGTTCATGATTGTAACCGGTTTGAATTTTTTTATCCAGTGACTTGTCTGAGGACAGGAAGCATTTTTCATATGAATTTGATTTCAGTTCTTGCTGTGCTTTATCTGTTCTCTTTCGTGGGGTGTCGCAAATAGGTTGCATTCGCTTTGGGAGTGTCTTGGAAGGTGAGAGTGAGCGCGCACATCGTTTATTTGTGCCGGAATATGGGGCCTATTATGCCATACAGTCCAGGACAGCGGAAGAGGGTGGCGGTGCGGTTGCGTATTTTCACTAACTAGGACTTACATTTCCCGAGTGCTCTTATAAAACCGTGTGTTGATAATTGTAGGTAAGGGACGGATCATTGATAATCCGTTTTCCGAATCCCCTGAATGCCTAGGGGATTTATAGGAGATTTCCAATATTGAGCATTTTCATAGCTTTGCCAAGAGAAGAGGTGTGCTGTCGTTATCAGGGCCAAATTCCGGTCCACATTTGCGGACTGCGGCTATCGCATCATGCGACCCGTGGTAATCGTGCTGGGACCACTTGGTCCCGGCACGCTTCACCCTTCTCCCAGCACGATTATCACGTGACGCATAATTCAACAGCTGTAATCCGCAATTGCGGACCGGAATTCGGCTCGGAGAACGATAGTACACGAATGGCAATTTTTGGGGCTGTCAAAAAAATTGTCTCGGATTGGGCTGAAAACTTGTTTCTAGGGGTTGTTTTGGGTGCTGATTATGAATCTGTGGCCCATTTGTCAATTTTTGAAAAATTCCGTCTGATTTGGTCCGAGGCGTCAAAATGGGCAAAATTCCGCTGGCCAAACGCGACTTTTGACGATTTCGAGAATGCTACGAAGAAATCGTCTTAGAAATTCTACATAGGGGGTATTCGGGCTGCCTAACACGAATCTGCTATCCGTTTATTGATTTTCGATAGATTACGGTATGTGACGGTGGGTATACGGTAGCCCGGTCAAAGTCTCAGATTTTACTCAAAATTCCTTCGTGGGTGTTATTTGGGACGCTAAACACGGATTTGAGGTCCAATTCGATTCTCGAAATTTTAAGGTAGGTATCGCCAGTTAGAAGGCATTATGCCTACCGTAACCTGCAGTAACCCTAGCTCTAGCGACAGATACGCCCCAGATTCGCGTTTAGCGTCATAAATAACCCCCGGTTGAAAGTTTTGAGCCGAATCCAAAAAAAAATTTTGAACACCCTAAAATTTCCCTGATGGGTAGGCACCCTTACCATTTCGTGAAGCAATGGAAATGCCGTTTCCTGGAATCCTCGTAGCCATTTAGGGAATTTCAAGCACGGGTTATGTAACGCCACAGACCTACGGTGACGACAACATGGTTTTCAAAATCGCCGCGGGAAGTGTAAAGCAGTCCCTAAAAAGCGTATGGTAGCCATGGCTGGCTCAGTTTCAAGTTTGCCACTAACCGATAAGTAAATAGCTGATATTTTTTCTGGTTCTCAGTATTTTACGTTTCTTTAAATTTTTTCGTAGTATTCTTCGGTGTGCCATACACGTCTTTTTATTGTGTGTTTGGGGAAAGCTTACCGTTTTAAAAACATTGCTGTGCCCTATAGTGGACATCCGCCAAAATCGGCGACAAATTTTAATTTTTTTCCTTTAGATTTTGGAGAGATTGGCACCGAAAACGTTAGAAAACGTTAAGCTTTCGTCCCAAATCCATAATACAATAACATTCAAAGGCTTCACCATGTATACACACAAGAGCAACACGAAAAAAATGAAAGAAATACAGAAACATACCCCGAAAAAAATTATAAACTGTTTCCTCATCGATTAATGACAAAGGATGAACCGAGCCAGCCATCCGGTCACAATGGGGTCGTAAAAATTCGGGAATTTTTTTGAGAAAGGAGTTTTTTTTGGGGGGGGGGGTTCGTAAAAATTTTCATCCCAGGAGGGGGAGATTCGTAAGAATTTTGGTCAACAAGGGAGGGGGTCACAAAGGATATTTTAGTCAGCCTGGGTATTCGGATGAAATGTACTTTTCTAGAACCGTTTTTGGCGTAGAATCCGATTACCATCTTCGCAGCTGCTTAAAACCACTGCGAGAAAGGTTATACATGTTTTCAAAGCCCCCATGAATTTTTTTTGGGTGTTTTGAAAAAAAAAAAGTTCGGAATCGGCTTAAAACTTGTACGTAGGGGTAATCCAGGGCGCTGAATACGAATCTGGAGTCCGTTTATCGAAATTCTGAGGTGTACTGTATGTTACGGTAGGTGCCATGTCATTTGGGGGGGGGGCAAAACATACCTTAGTATTTAGAAAACCCGCCGTAATCTGTAGAACTGAGCGTTTTGGAAGGTACAAAAACCACAAAAAACGACCGTTTAGGCTTATAACTTCTCGGAACCAGCGGCTCGATACGGGGTACTGCGCAGTTTTACTACAGATGCCCAAGAGATATTTACAGTACAACTCGTTTTCGCAAATCCGACCTACGCTTTGTATACTTCCTTTGTGCGTCGTTTGCATAGTTCCGCATTACATGATGCTAACTATTGTGTAGGTACTTTTGGCTCACCGTGAAAAGTTGAAGCAACGGCGGCCAATTGATCTGTGGCGCCTTCGTTATCATGTGCTGACACCTGTTCACGTTCACGAGACGAAAAGAATATTCTGCAACACAGCAAGGCTTCGCTATCGATTGGGATTGTTATTCACTGTCGGCAGGATTGAAACCAGCTATTTTCGAATTATGCCTCCCCTCTAGGTAGCCAACAACAAGTGTGACATAATTTCCCTTCACAGAGTTGAGACTTAGGTTTTTCTATTGCTGAGCATAATTCTTCTCATCATATTCTCTGTCATAATATAAATATTTATTTGGTTCCTTGAAAAAAATCTCAAAGACAGTTCATCAGGTTTTATCTCTTCACAGGTCAAGTTACACATCATCGCAGTCTCTGACGCTCGTTTGGGAGTTGTCATTAACTTTTCGAATCGAGCTCGCCTCATTATGGTGAAATTTCCGCCCTACCAAGGGGAAATGTGAGGTGAATCTAGAGTGAGGTTGTCCCTTGATTTTCTTCTGCTGGGGCAGAAATTCCACAATCAATAGTGGGGCGAACTCGATTTGAGACTAGTTGCCTCGATGTATATTCCTGTTCTTTTTTTACTTATAATTAGGTTAGTAGCTTTCTTACACAAGAAAAAAAACATTCGCCCATTCGCGACAACGTGTACCAACGGTGGAACACGGGATACGGTAACGCAATATTGCACGCGGTCCTGAATGTGTTAAACCTCACCCGCTGCTGGCTCAGACGGTTTTAATCTCACCGGCTGCTGGCGGTATGGTAAGGTGATCAGCTGCGTTCTTCTCGGCCTGAATCGCTCAGCGGGCCGGCACACGCGACCGCCGTGTTAGCCGCGGGTGAGATTTGAGTATTTTTTCTTGAGGAAGCAAGCCACGGACCTAACTATACTCAATGTCTTTTAGGCTCATACTGTTAGTGGTGAAAAAAAATTGAGTCAAGAATTCATTCTCCCATTTTGCTGGTGTGTAGCGAACCGTGGTGCACAGTGAGGTCAAGATATGTTAGGGCCCAGAAGCCCACAGGCAAGGGTCTCGGAAAAGTTACCTCCGATCTCGTTATTGGTTTTTTTCCAAAAGAAAATCAAGATCCTCCTGTAGTGTAAAAAATTTTCGTATGTATTAGACCTATGTTATAGACCAATGGTATACTTTTGCGACACGCGGTCGCGTCGCTCTGCACATCGACAGCGACCGCCTCCCGTGCTTTAGGTCTGTCGCAGTGCGCTGCACAGGGACAGCGAAGTGACAACGACAGGCATCGGCACATTTGCAGTATGTCAGCCCTCCGCGACACGTCGCTGCGACGGACACACGACAACTGTACGATACGATAGCCAGTGCCGTTGATTCGACGCTGGTCCCTCCACGGTTTGTGCTAAACGTCATGACTATCGCTTATGACAGCGACGAAGTATACCAATGACCATAGCACACTTACTCGCATATGATACCGATTACTATGAATTTATTTCCCGTAACAACCCCTATACCTTACCAACCCCTGACACGTGGAATTATCTTAAGATACACCACCCAGATGCCTAACAGCGGTCGGAGGGCTGTATCCTAGAAAGCCGCGTGGGTAGGGTCGCTTTCATTGCAGCTTGAATATGAAACGGATAACTATATATTTATTTCCCGTACCAAGAAACACTGAACGGTTCCAAGCCTCTATCACTACTAGGGTTTTTACCTTACTGCCCCCACAGCCTTTAATGGCTCCTGACTTTGTCTAGTGACGCCCTTTAGATTATTCTCTAATTTTAACCATGGCCTTGTGGTCGGCAGTTGAATCATTGCGCTAAGACTTGGTTTGTTTTTGAATACATTTTCATGAGTCTAACTCGCTACTTTGTGGCTTATGAGCACGTCGGCAACGGCGTATAATAAATAAATAATAAATAATATGCGCACGGGTCTGCGTCAACAAACAAGGAACGCAAGGTATCAAGGCTATCTGTACCGAATGTACGTCTTTGGTAGAAAGCGCCGACGCGACGAACGGGTCGGTATCGATCATGTGTTTGACAGTGTTTCCGTCGCTGATTCCGATTTCCGACTTAGGGGTCGTTTATACTCCTGCCGCCGAGCGGCGCGGCGAATTGCCATCCTACAACATCGATCGCGCCGCGTCGCGTGATCAATATTACGGAAATACGCAGTGCCGCGCCGCTCGGCGGCGGGAGTATAAACGACCCCTTATCGTTTTTCCATAATGTTTCGCCTTCCGATTTCCGAAAAACCTAAAATGCGGAGGAATGTTGGAAATACCCGCAAGATAACGACTTTTGGTTTTTGATAGTTTTGTCGTTCCTATATCCGAAATTAAAATGGCCCTTACCGATTCCGAAATTTCGACCCGAGGCAAGCATTCTGTGGATACCATGTTCCCCGCTACGTTTTCAGAGAAGGGAAAATGTGAAAGTGAAATTTCCACCTCCTATTTTTGTCAGCTATGATTAGAGCCTTGTGCATATCGCGAGTCTTACACTTTGAGCTGTGTACAGTGGTGAAGTTCAGAGTATCTCAACAGTTTTTTTAATACAGTCTATAGAATTTCTGTGAATAGTTTTGGAGTTATGTTCTTTGGTTCAAGTGTTGGAGTTTCTGTTGACGAATAAAGCTTGTGTGAGAATCGATCTCAGCTGTTGCTTTTATTAATGATTGGCAGTTTGGCCAACTTGTTTCCTCTCGGCTTTAGCGATGCTGTTTTGCATTTCAGGGTCTTAAAATTCGACTGGTAAAGAAATTTTAGGTATACCTACGATAGTTAGAGGTTGAAATGACGCTTCAGTGGTCTATAATCGCGGCAGTTCTGTATTTGGAGATTGCGCTCACATTTATTCTTCTGCTACCATGGATACGACCGTCGCTGTATGTGAAGTTTTCCGGTTATTCAATTTGTTTTATCTCTTGGTTTCCCGATGTATGTAAAGTTTTCGGCAGGAAATCTATCGAATTCCTGTTCCCTCAGGTTTTCGTCCAAGTGATCCAGAGCAGTGATACCGCCATTAAAGAGATCTTTTTTCCGGTCCACAGAACGACTGCTCTGAGAAACCTAAGAGCTCGGGTGACTTTTCAATGCTGAGATTTTTAAAAAGTTTTGAGTGGCGCCATAGCTAACCCTCTGGTTGAAGTTCCATGGAATGTGCTCCTTGTAAGGTTTCAGTGGAATGGTCAGAGGAGCTTTTTAGAATCCAAAAATATCATCGATTTCCGGAGTCGACACCGTTGGTCCTATGGTGCTCTCGAACCCATGTAGGACCTAAGTAGCTTCGATCGACTATACCTCGGCTCTTAATCGATTTTTTTACCTCAAATTTAGGATTTAGCATGCTTCAACATAGATTTAACTATTCTCCCGCGCACGTTTTGTCATCTAGAACGGGTGTGCGAAAACTTCGAAGCTGAAAAAATTCGAGAAAGGATTTTTTTGGTTTAAAAAAACCGAAAAATAATTTCAAAAAATCCAAAAAATTATTTTTTCTCGTTGAATATTTAATCTCAGCAGTCAAAAAATCTTTTTGCGAGGGGAACTAAGTAAACGAAAGCTCACGAAATCACGAAAGTCGGCTTTCATAGACCATGGATCCATAATTAACTTTCATATAGCCCTTGTGCCTCACTTCAAGACGGTCGGAGTGATGCTTATCGTGCTTATCATGTCGAAGTCTCCTAATCAGTTATATTTTGTCATGACCCACCGCTCCGCCCGGACTTTATGAGAGCTAGAAAGACTTAATGTGTTAGTTTCAGTTTTTTACAGTCAGTGGAAAGCGTATTACGCACTCGAAATCTTTCTATGAAGAGAACCAGAAACTAAACGTGTCGCGTTTTGTGAATTTTCTCATGGGTATCGATGATATTGAAAGGTACTATAAATGCCGAGTGCCGCGTTATTGGACAGTGATTCGACTTGTACAAGATGAAGTTGCCACAGAAGTCTGTGGGCACCGTGTGACCGACCGATTGTAGATCAAACCCATTTTGCGCAAGACAGCAAATTCTAGCCCGAGAAAGACTGAAAAAGGTCAATTTTTCTAGTGTTAAACTCGATTTTTCCGTCAAAAAGGGCCAAACGAAAAAACGCAAAATGCGCTCTCCCGATCTAGAAATGATTTCTCGTTTTTTTCCAGGTCAGCTTGTGTAGCCGGTTTTTTTAAAGGCAGTACTTTATCCATCTTGAAATGGTTCTTAGATAATTTTGAGCTGCTTGAGACCCTATCTTTTGTTTGTCTGTTTGGATTTGTTTCGGCCTACAGGTTCTCGATGTGAATTTTTTGACTTCTGTCGCAGCGCCATAGCCGTTCCTGAGCCGGTACGCCGCCGCTTGCATTCCGACCAAAACGCCTGAGTGTTTCGCGGGTATGGAGTTTTGTCAAATAGGAAGTTCTGAAAAAATATGGCATCAGTTTCAAAAAATACGTCTCCTGCTTTGGTGCTCACAACATGAAATTTGGGCTAAGGGTATTGCGAAAAAAATAATTTTTTTATGTCATCAATACTTATGAGGGTTTTATAGCGTAATGTTCTTCAGCAGAAAGTTTTACCACAAACGAGATTTTCTGTGCTACTAGCGCATTTTGTATGGGTGAGATAGCAGAACAGCACTCTATTGCAGTTTTCGATTTTTGCCAAACAAAAAAAAACGACTTTCCCGACCGCGTCCTGTTGATTGAGCCATCGTGAGCTTGGCCCTGTAGGCGTGTTCCTGTCGGTATACCAAAGTAGAAGATCAGGACGTCTCTATAGACGCTGAGTTATCGATAACAATTTAGGTCACGTAGCTAATTTCCCATTAGTGTACATCAAAGCGCCCATACAACTGGCAGCTACTTTGGCTGTGATCCCGTCTCAATGAAGCTACCAGCAGGATGTGATTTGTGGCGTAATATTATGGACGCCTGCTGCCCATGTCTGACAGTGTCCGGGGCACTATTCCACTTTGACGACTCCGGAGGGCGAAAAAATTTCCCCAATTTCCCTGCTAAGGAATTATCTGAGGTGCTGTGCACGAATAGGTGGTCCGTTCTTGATTCTCTGGAATATTACGGTAGGTATACTGTGATTAGGTAAATGTCTCCGGTTTGGCTGAGCTTTGTCGACGAGAGGGTTTTCTGAGGTGTTGATCTTAAAACCGTGGTCTTTTTTCTGATATTTCGAAAGGATGGGGCAGGTTATGGTAACTAAGCGGCATGAATCCTACCTTGGTCGTTTCATAATCGGAAAAGGGGTATTGGAGTCGTGATCAGCACTTCAGAGACCCCTCTCTGCGGTAAGGTTTAAGCGAAATCGAAAGTATCGACTTACTATGATATAAGTTCCTTAATCTGTTTCGGATCGGAAAAGGGTGTCAGATTTATTTACTGCACCCAAGTAACCCTCTCCTCAGGCGAAGTTTGGGCGAAGTTTTTTCGTACCTCTGAATTCGGGAAATTGGAATAGTGCCGTGCCCGATGTTGTTTGGGTACGTTTGTTATATTTCAGATGGAGCAAACTCTTCAAAAGCCGCATGGTGTCCGCACTGAGCAACCATGCTCAGATATATTCCTACGCTGGAGCTTTTGTTCTCTTCATTCTCTTCGCCGGTGAGTTTGTTCTGATGGCATATATTTCGGATTAAAATTGGCATTTTAGGCAGTGTTCACGATAAAAATTGTCCTCAAATTGTCAGCGGAAATCCATTGTACCGGGACCTGTGGCAACAATAATGGTTAAATAATAGCTAAAAACGAGCCATAGATAGCTCTATACGGCTCCCAAACTTATTTTTGCTATGCCCGCCCCGCCCACTCCCTCAACGGCCAACAAGGAAGTGAGCGAGTAGGCACAGAATCTGTAGCCATTCTTTCGTCATCATTGTTGCAAAGGACCCAGGTACATCGGATTTCGTTTGAAAACCGCAGCACCGCTTTCTTCGTGAACATTGTCTTCAAGCATTTGGTGTTTCCAGAGAAAGCTTTATGTAGTGCAGCTCATGACTTACTTGACTTAATCGGTTGGCTTTCGCCTGACGCGGTCATTCCGCATCTTCACCGAGGTGTGCCGTCCTAGTAGTCAGCCGTGTCCATTTTTCACGGTCTTCAGCCACAATTTGAACACATTCCATCCAGCTGTCACTATTCCATTTCCTGCGAAACGAAACATCGCGCCTGAACTGTCTTTCGATGCCGAGTGACTTTAAATCCTCTTTAACCACATCCGTCCAGAACTTTCGCCTACGCCCAGGTGGCCGTTTCCAGACAGGATTTGGAAGCATTTTTAAAGCGTGTTGTACGAGACGATCCGGCGTTCTTCTTAGTATATGCCCGAGCAGTCGAAGTCGACTTTCCACTGCTGCATGAGATGGCGTTGGGAGATGCTGGCACCTCCCTCGTGTCAAGCGTTGATGTACAGCGTCGATTTCCTTGTGAAGGTCTTCGTTATGGCATACACGCGGCCAGAAATATCCAAGCAAACGCCTAAAAAGCTTCCTCTCCGTGCAATCCAACCTTTCCATCTGCGTTTTAGGTGCTGCCCACGTCTCCGATCCGTACATCATGATAGGGCGAATAGCGGATAGGTAGACGCGCAACTTGACTTCCTTCGCGATGGTGGTAGACCACAAACACTTGGTTAGAGAATTGAATGCAGACGTAGCTTTCGCACATCGTTGTCGAATATCCGCTGCGTAACTACCATCGTTCTTCAGCAAACAGCCCAAATAACAGAAATCGTCCACCAGTTCGATACGTTGTCCGTCCACACAAACTCCAGTTGAAGGCCTCTGAGAGACCCACATCTGCTTGCATTTGTCGGGACGAAGACGAAGTCCATAGGCTGCGGCATACTTCGAAACGAGGTTCACAATCCTTTGCAGTTTTGCGTTGTTTTCAGCGAATAACACAATGTCGTCGGCGTACTCCAGGTCGACAAGGGAGCGTCCTGATGGTGTTAGGATCACATCCGCAGGAAACTGTTCTGCAACTCTACGCATGATGTCATCAGCGGCGAAGTTGAAAAGAAAAGGTCCTGCAACGGCTCCTTGCCTTACTCCTGTTTTCACCTCGAAAGCTGACGTAAATCCGGCAGGTGTACGAACTGCTGCTGTTGTTCCTTTGTTCATGTCCTCGATTAACCGAACATACTTTTCCGGGACTCCATCTGCTCGCAGAGCATTGAGCAATCGATCACGATGAGGAGAGTCGAACGCGGCTTCAAAGTCCAAAAGCAAGCTGTAATGGCTTCGAAAACCGCTGCCACGATTCAATTACTCTTCTCACGACGAACACTTGGTCGATGGTCGATCTTGCAGGTCGAAAACCGGCTTGCTCATCTCTGGTCGTTCCTTCACGATGTTTGATAAGTCGCTCGAGAATGATACGTTCTAAAACCTTGTACATGACACGAAGTAGAGAGATTCCTCTGTAGTTCTTAGGATCCGTGACGGATAGCTTCTTGTGAAGAGGTACGATGATCGCATGTCTCCACGAATCGGGTATCCTTTCGCTCATCCATATGGCACGGATGGTGTTGGTCATTTCACGAATCCCAGACGGAGGAAGAGCTTTCAGCATTTCAGCAGTGATGTTGTCATCTCCACCTGCCTTTCCATTCTTCATTTTCCGGACACAATCCAAAACTTCAGACTCAGTCGGCGGTTCCTCACTGACATCGTAATGTGCTCTCTGAACATGCGGGAGCTCAGGTACTGATGGCGCTGGACGATTCAGTAGTGAACTGAAGTAATCCTTCCATATTGGCAGCGTCGCATCACCAACTGCAACTCCATTGGTAGTGTTCAAGACAGGAGAACATCTCTTCATCTTCCCGCTATACTGTCGCAGCAACGTGTAGGCTTTCTTCGGATTCTTCTCCTCCCAAGCCTTCTCGAACTCCTTAGCTCTACACGTCCACTCTCGTTCGCGGTCACTTTTAAGCTGCCGACGCAACTTCCTCCTCAGACGCTTCTCCTCCACGAAGTTTCCTGCAGTTCGGAGAGCACATACTCTGTTGTAGGTAGATGTTGTTTCTTCTGAGACGTAGGCGAACTTCTTCTTAGGCTGTGCAACCGGGAGTGCCTCTTTCGAAGCGTCCTAGATGCACTTGAAAAAAGAATCCGCGTCGCAATGTTTCTTTTAGTCCGTACTCCGATGTGAGTAGAAACGAGTTTTCGAAAATTCCTTCTGCACTCTTCATCTCTGAGACTTGTCATGTCAATCCTCTAAAGAGGCTGAGCTCTCGCTTCCTCTTATGAATCCTCGCAGTGAAGTTCAACAGAACAGGACGGTGATCTGAATCGAATGCGACATCCCACACAGCTCTAGATCTTCGAATGTCCGATACTGGAATATTCCTCGTCAGGACATAGTCAAGCTGTAGTTTCAAAGTTGTCATCTTCCGCTTCCGCTGCTCTTCTGGAGATAGCCGGGTTGGTCCCTGCCACGTAAGCTGATGGCGGCGATGATTCCTCTTGAATGTCGATGCAATAATCAGACCACTGCGTTCACAAAATTCGACAAGGCGGTAGCCATTGTCCGATGTTTGCTCCACTGGGTAGAACCATTTACCGAGTACTTCGGATTCCTGATCAAGTCCCATCTTCGCATTTGCGTCAATCCCCACGACAACAGCATGTTGACAAGGTATCCTGGCCAGCAACGTATTGAGTTCCTCATAAAACGCATCCTTCGAATTGTCTTCGGCGGTTTCGGTGGGCGCATGAGCACTCACTATCCACAGATTGAATCCTCTGTGATCCCGCAGTCGTACGAATGCATTCCGACACGACGTTGAGCCGAACTCCTTGACCATACCATTGAAATCCTTCCTTACAGCTATTGCACAGCCTCCCACTCTCCTATCGTCAGCGTTACCGCAGTAGATGGTGTACTCTCCGACGCTGATGACGGGTCTATCCTTGAGGCGGGTTTCCTGCAAAGCAGCAAACGGCGCATGGAAATAGCTCAGAAGTCTGGATAGCACAGTTTTTTGGATATCACTCGACAGCGATCGACAGTTCAGGGTGGCGAATATGTGGCTTGTGGCCAAAGACTCCATGACTCCCTAGGTACGGATCCTAAGGTGTTATGGACCAGAGGCCTTAGTGTGCCGGACGGCGACACCTTTATGCAATGTGCGGGATACTTTCGCGATATAGTTGTGCACGCTATATCGCTCGAACGTTCCCTGTGTACACTCAAACGTCTGCTGGGTTCAGTAGAAGCAGGGGCACCAACGAGCAGGTACCAACAGACTTGTATACACACCCCCGTGCAGCTCATAATCTTTTTAAGATGCCGTGCGTGAGGTCAACAAGTACTCGCATGTTGAAGTCGCGATGGACTCCTCAATACGTCATAGTGCTGATGCTGATGCGATCATTCATATGAGACTATTCCGTGCTCAGCGTAATTTCTACATATCGGGATTCGCTCTTCTTCTCTTCCTGTAAGATATTCATTGCTATACTCCTATTCAGCTGTAGTAGAATCCAAGTTTGCTTTACAGCGTCATCAAGCGCATTATGGGTCTTCTGAGTCGCAGTGCTCAGTTGGAAGCGGCTAGTGAAGCTGCTATGCGTCAGGCCGAAAGCGCTTCAAAGGCGGCAAAGACGCTAATGAATGCGGTATGTGATTTTTTCTGGATTTGCGGGTTTTATAGCAGAAAACGATAAATTAGTTCATTTATGTCGGGCACGATAAAAGTGAATGCTCAAAAAAACATTTTGGTACCTTGTGGCTATCTGATCTTCCTCTATGATAATTTAGTGTGTGTAACGGCCTTAACCATCGATTATCCAGGAGTACAACCAGTTAACCAGTTATAATGACTACACTGATGCTTATTGTTGTACTTCTTGCTCTAACTCTCCCCCTAGTGTTCCTCTTCATAGTCTAGACATTTTTCAACTCAATATCAATGGCCTGCGTGCCAAACTTGCTGAGCTCACATTGTACATTGAACGCTTTCGTCCAGATGTCATTCTCCTTCAGGAGACTAAACTTAGCCCAACATCCTCCCTACCCCGCCTCCCCGGTTATACGTCTTACCACCTCCCTCGCACATCTCATGGTGGAGGCGTCTCTACGTTTGTAAAAACCTCTATACCTTCTCATCTTATAGCTCTCCCTAATCATAATGTTGTAGAATGTATTGGTGTTAATGTTTTATTGCAAAGTTGCCCTATAGATATTGTTAATACTTATATTCCCGCAATCTCCTCATGTCCCAATTCGTTTGACCCCACTCCATTTTTGCAGTCTGTGCACACTGCCCTCCCATCGTCTTCTGTTGTCATGGCTGGCGATTTTAATGCTCACTCCACATCCTGGTTCTCCTCTCGAGATCCCGATGACAGAGGGGAACTACTTGAGCTTTTTGCTCAGGATTGTGATCTTGTTGCCATTAACGAGGACGCCCCCACTCGCCTTCCTTCCACGGGCAGGCCGTCCTCTCCAGATGTCACTTTTGTATCATCTTCTCTTGCTGTTTCCTGTAACTGGTCCACTGCTATAGCTATGGCCAGCGATCATGTACCCATATGTGTTTCATTGGATTTGTCTCTCAACAGTCACCTGGCACCTTTCATAGGCTCTCGTAGCAAATTGTACACCAACTACCGTAAGGCCAACTGGGTCATGTTTAAAGAGGTGTTACTCAGTCGGGTAGCCTGCTATCCGCTAACCGGCTCCGTTCATGAGAAGGACAAGTTCATTGTTGATGCCATATGCAACGCCTCCAGAACTGCAATTCCTACATGGCGCGTTAGAACGTTTCACCCTAACGTTCCCAAAGACGTCCTGGAGCTGATCGAATTACGGGACGAGAAGCGCCGAGCTGATCCTGCAGATCCCAGCATTCAACGACTGTCTGATGAGATCTTCAAAATGCTGAATAATTACAAGCGTATGCGTTGGATGGAGTTCACAGAATCCTTGAACTTCTCCACTGATGCAAAGAAGACCTGGAGCATTCTTAAGCGGTTATCTGGGAAGAAAATGGCAGCGGATCGCAACATGCTTGAGTTCCCGTCAGGGAAATTCGAGTCCGAGATGTCTTCCCTCATCAAGTCCATGAAGAACTCGCGAGCCGAGGGACCCGACGGTGTGTCAGCCGTCCATCTCAAGCACTTGCCGGAAGAGTTCCTTGAATTACTTTGTGACCTAGTCTACTCGTCATTCAGCACAGGTGTCATCCCCGCTAGATGGAAGCAAGCAATTGTTCTTCCGATCCTCAAGCCTGGCAAACCAGAAGATCAAGCAACTTCGCATCGACCGATCTCCCTTTTGTCCCCTATTGCTAAGTTAGCGGAGAAATTCATCAACCCGCACCTCCAAGAAGCATTACGACATAACGTGCATCAACATGGCTTCAAGAAGGCCCACTCTACCATTACGGCACTCACGTCCATCACAGAACACATAATTGCTGGCTTCAACATGAAACCTCCAGCTGGTAGAAGTTTTGTCGTGGCGGTTGACTTAACCGCTGCCTTCGATAACGTCAGTATTCCGCTGCTGTCCAAATCGATCCTGGACTCTACTATTCCTGACTGGTGCAAAAGATGGACAGATAACTTTGTCAAAAATCGTTCCATTCGTGTGAAATTTGATGGACACTTATCGAAGTCTGTGCCCCTGAAGGCAGGCGTTCTACAAGGAGGAGTTCTATCTCCCAGCTTGTTTTCTTTGTATCTATCTGATGTGCCGAAGCCGTCGTCAAACATCCACTTATGTCTATATGCGGATGACATCACTATTATTTGTACTCACCCTGTCATCGATCGAGCCACTGCTGAGATGAATAAATACCTCGTCAGTCTGGCCAAGTTCCTTGAATCGAAGCAGCTAAAGGTCTCTCCTACCGAGTCCAGCGTCACTTTGTGCACTACAGCGACTGCCGAACACAAACTGCATCCCAAGATTCTTTGGGAAGGAAATATGCTGCCCTTATCAAAACACCCTCGTCTACTTGGTGTATTCCTGGACCCGTCACTGCGTTTTCACGAAAACACACGTATTCGAGCTGCTGCTGCCAACACACGTAACAACATTCTACGTTCGCTGGCAGGCACTACATGGGGCAGCTCTAAGGAAATTTCGCGAACCACCTACAGGGCTATGGTGCAGCCGGTGCTGGAATATGGAGCCCCAATATGGTCAAGACACCTGTCGGAAGCCTCTTGGAGCAAACTTCAGCGTGCACAGAACACTGCTCTACGCGTGATCACTGGATGCCCTAGATCCACACCGGTATCTCATCTACATCAAGAGTGTTCGCTGCTTCCTGTAAAGCAGCATTGTCAACTCCAGTCGCAACAGTTCCATGTTGGCATTGTAAGGAATTCCACACACCCTAATTTCCCATTACTATCATCTGGTCCCCATTTCCGACATATTCGCTCGCCACTTCATGCTGCAGTCTCTGTCTTGGATCGCCAACGTTGGGCGACGTCGGAGCTCAATCGCGTCAGACTACTGCAAATGGAGCACACCCGATTCGTCAGAGAATACTACCTTTCCAGTGCTCCCTTAAATCCAATTCTTGGTGATGTGCCACCCCCGATCGATGACAGCGAAACGGACCTACCCAGACGTACACGCGCCATCCTGGCAGGTCTACGATGTGGACACTCCTCACACCTCAAGGCCTCCGTCCATAAGATCGACTCGTCGATCCCCGACGAATGTCCTGACTGCCACAACCCAGGGCACGATTCATTTCATTTATTTTCATGTCCTGCAAGGCCGACTTCTCTAACAGTTATTGATATGTGGACGAACCCGTGCGATGTGGCTGCCTTTTTATACCTATAAGGAGAAGCTCTATGTGGCCGATAAGAAGAAGAAGAAGAAGAATTATCCAGGAGTGATAATCTCCAGGCTGTAGCTTATCGTAGCTTAATGTCGCTAAATTAGCTAAAATTAAACTTATCTATTCTGACTATAATCTTAAAACTGGAAATGGGTCTCATATTCGCTTTCTGTCCTCAAATAGACCCTCGAACAAACTTCAAAGAAACCCTGTATTACCTTGAACAGAAGGAGCGAATCATTCCGTTTTTTTAGCATTCCTAGAGTGTGTATTAGGTTGGAACGAAAGTTTCCCGCCACTTGACTTCGTCGATGTTTAAACCTTTCAGAGTTGGTTCTTTGGCCTGGTGCGATATAGCGATCGAAAGCACAATTTTTTTTTCTATCTAAAGCTGCCTTCCACTTGGGTCAAAGCCTGCTCATTTGCGAAGTATATTTATTCATTTATTTATTTATTTGTACGCCGTCAGCGGCGTGCACCATATGGTTTCAAATGACACGGAACAAAAACCGATGCAGAAAACAACACAACTAATGAAAAAAACTCGAATAAGGACAACAAACAAAACACTCAGAAGTTTGGAGCTAATAGAATAGATTTCTCTGTCTATCACGGACGATTTTTTACAAATAGAGGAGACTACCGCCGTCGTTCAACAACTCAGGACTAACCAGCAATGTTGCAATAAGGATTCCTTGGTGATAAATGACTCAGCTGCACGTGAGATTCGACTATGATTGTGGCAATGAGCGACTGTATGGATAAGACAGGGGCCCTACCAAAGTGTGATCCTAGGACATAGCCTTCCGCCACTTACAGGTATCTGGGCTAGGAGTCGATGTGTATGATGTCATTTGATTCAACCAAATAAGCAACTAATTTATTAATCTGTTCTAGCTAGCTAGTAAACCCGAACGAACGACAGTGAAGCTCCACGATAGGAGAACAAAAGTCTGAACTTGAAATAATAGGCGACTTGAATAGGTTTAAAAAAGCTCCAAACCACAGGGCGATAAAACAGGAGGCAAAAGAAGCAATAGAAACAGGGGAAATAGAAAGCCAGCTCAAAATCAGAGATTTGATCATCGCAAATAGCCGTCAGGAACTCGTTCAGCAGGTGAGCATCCCTAGGAACCAAAACCAAGTACCACCGATGACGCAGGCCAACCAACCAGGACTTTCACCAACCCATACACGAGCTTCATCACACACTGAAAACAGCTATATAGTACCCAGTTGCCCCTCAATGCCTAGGATCTTTAGGATGTTAGTATTCTCTAACCGAGCCTTAAATACTATCTTGGAACTCTCTGAGCTCAAGACATCCTTGGCAGCCGCTGTAACCACCTGGCAGTGCGGCAACTCAGAAAATTATGCATTTGAGGAAAACGCTTTTTCTCGATTTTTCTGAGATTGAGATTAAAACTACCAGTTCTAGAGCTGGCTGGCATGAATACCCAGTATTTTCTAGCCACTAGGTTGATCCCACCACGGAGTATTCGGAAGCAGAACACTAGATCAGCTACTATTCTCCTAAATTGCAACGATTTCATACCTAACTGCAGTAGACGAGCCCCTTTACTCGGTAAATTATCCCATTTTATGTTTTTGAAAGCGCGGTAGAAAAAAATGTCTGGTGAATGTGCGCTGAACTTTCTCAAGTTTCAGAATTTGCTTCTTCAGAGTTGGGTTCCAAACTTATGAACAATATTCCAAATGCGGGAGAACGTAGCATTTATACAGGCGAACTAGAACCCAGGGATCATCAACATAGAGATTGCGAAACATGGCAGAAAGTGCAGGATACGCTTTCTTAGCGACGTGGTCTATACTATAATTCAGAGGCGTTATTCAGTACTGAGCATCTTTGAATGCTTCTATTTACTTTGATGTAGACCTCCAAACCTGCCAGTTGACAACAGCCACTTAAATACTAGATGTTTGAGGATTTTTTTTTGACGGAGCGAAATTACTGATTCTGACCGGGTTTTGTGATTTTGCAACTTTCGTTCTCCTGGCTTATCCGAGAAGTTTCGCGCTCGAAGCCTTAAAGATAATTATAATGGCCAAGTCCCAGCTCAATAGATTTTTTTCAATTATCGGCTTTTTTGAAAATTCGATTTTTTATCCGGTTCTCAAAAAGAAACTTTAGATAACAGAAGAAAAAAATAATATTGATTGGGGACTTTGTCATCATACTTAACTTTAAAGATTCGAGGCCGAAACTTCTCGGATAAGCCAGAAAAGATCGAACTTGCACAATAACAAAATCCGCTAAAACTCAATATTCGCGCTCCGTTAAAATTTTCTGCAAGCGCTATCATCAAGCATTAATTTGGCCTAAATTTTCTGTCCATTCTGGAAGGTTTGGCGGCCTACCTCAAAGTAAATAGAAGCACTCGAAGATGCTTAGGGCTGAAGATTGCCGCTGGAATATAGCATACATTTCGCAAATGAGCTGGCTTTGGTCCAAGTGGAAGGCAGCGTTAAATAGAAAAAAGATTTGTGCTTTCGATGGGTATATCGCACTTGGCCGAAGAACTAACGCTGAAAGGTTTAAAAATCGTCAAAATAAAGTGGCGGGAAACTTTTGCCTGAAACTAATAATTCCGAAATGCGATCCCACACAAACATTTATTGGTAGCCGCAACAATCATTCTGAAGTACTCAACTGTCATTAATGTCAGGAAAGCCGTAGTATTGCTTTTGGGGCATATCGGTCAATAGAGGAAGGCTGTGACGGGAAGTTGATATGTTTATACTAATCAATATAAAACTTGAGTATCCTGAATGTGGCAACCTACACCGAACTTTCTAGGGCGGTGACGGTGAAATCGCTGAACTCAATCGCAAAATCGAGGAACTTGGAACGGAACTGAAGAAGACCCAGACTGATCGCGATACAATGCGCAAACAGGCGGAGTCGCTCCAGAAGGAGTACGATCGTGTATCAGACATTCTTGTGGAATACGAGGTGGTTCATTCGCATATTTTTTTTTGTTTGGAAAAATATTTGAAAAGAAGAGATTCAAGAAGCAGTTAGTTACAGTTGTGCTTCCGATCTCAGGCATCTCAGAGATTAGCAGCCGAACGGGGTAGCAACAGTAGCCTTGTGGTTGTTCGGCTACTTCCAAAAAAAAATTTCTTTTTTCTTGTCCACTAAGTTGCTATTCTCGCCACAGCTGTTCGACTAGTAGCTAAAGGAAAAACTGGAGTTTGAGTAGCTAGAAGCGGCACAGAAATCTCGCTAGTAGCCTAACAGAATACTTCTATTCATGGTAATATTGGAACGTTTTCTTGAAAATGCGTAATGAAAATAAGGCTGTCAGAGTAGCTACTAGCCGAATGGAAACCCGAAAACTGTGGCCAGAACTCACCAGGATGTTGTTGTCTTCAGTAAACTCCAAATACCGTGCCGTGTCGATTACCACAAGGTCATTAAATGATGATATCAGTTGCATTACTATATGAGATCGACCGACTCAAACTCGCAAATGAAAATTGCAGAGTAGTTCATGGCTCTGTGGCCATCGGTACCGCACGGTATTTTTCATATAGTGTTGTCTCACGGAGATTAGGGACCATAGCAACATGAGCCAAATTTTCAACAGCTGTTGCTTTTGTGTTGAACTTAACGGGAATGGGAGGAGCCTGTCCGGATTTTTGATTGAGATTGTCACAGCGGTTTTTTCCAATTTCCGCCCTGATTAATGTCTGCCATGGCTCTGAACGTGTTTACAACTCCAGAAAACGTTGTGTAACGTGGTTGTATAGCTGTTTTCCTTAAAAATTTAATGGTTTAGACTTCTGCAGAACTAATCATGTTTACAGTGTGGGATTTTGGACGAAAGCATATTTCAAATAATCTATGACCTATCGGGTAGGGTATGACCAGAAGCTGATTTTTAGATGATCACAGGTAGAATTGAGATGGATTCTAGCTCCTCTTTCACATTATCTTCATTTAGTGACAGAACGAGATGTCATCATCTTCGCCTTATTGCAGAAATATTCCGAAGTCAGAGTTACAAGCACTCGTTTCTGATTCGCGTTGTTAAAACATGGAAAGGTTTGCCGTCATCAGTTGTGCATTCGACGTCATCGGCAGTGTTCATATCAAGGGCTCGGAGTTGCTTTAACAACGAAAGGCGAAACTCGTACTGGTCAAATCGTCTGTTTGGGCAGAAGTGATGTTAACGAGGGGGGTCAACGAGAGCTCCCATTCATGCTGCTTGAAGAGCGACAGGAAAACAATTCTCGATTGATCTATTTGTTTCTATTTATTTTCTCAATTATGCATCCCTTTTGGAACCCCACAAACTGTTGGCTGCTACGGATCTTACTCAAAATAATTTTTTCACGTCAGATCTTTCAAACAGAGGCACTGTTTTCGCAGTCGAGAAGCTTAGTTTGCTTTAAGCTTCTTTTTTAGTCAATCTGGATGTATACTACTTTCATGATTCTGTTCATCGTTTATGATTGACAAAGAAATGATAATGATTAAAAACATCTTGAAGGAGCTTTCACTCTGTTTTCTTTTATTCATGGCTCGCAGGTTTCTACAACTTTCCAAGAAAGTTTGATGATTTTCTGAGCTGCCTTTGTTGCGAGTGCTTATGGTAAGGTTTTTCAGGGAGGAGATCGTAAAAGCAAGAAGGACGATTGAAGCATTTGCCTGAGATAGAGCCAGAGCTATTTTATCGATCTACGGAAATTCTTTGCGATATAGAAAACGTGTAATCGTGTTTGTTTTGCGGTGGCTTGCACTACGTAAGAAGTTTTCTTAATTATTTCATAAAGCTTGTTATTGTAATTGTAATATTCTGTAATTAAATAAAATTTTTGTAACGAAGTTGGTCGTCTTACTGTCGTTTTTCGATTCGCCTTGCTGACGGCGATGAGACTTCAGAGCGAAGACCGGCGAAAATGTGCTCCCTTTAAGACTTCCAGTTGGGGGGATGGGGGGGAGGGAAATCCCTGCTCACTTTTTTGCCGCTGACCTGTCTGTAGGCGCTTTGAAGGCTGCTGCGATAGGCCAGCGGCGGGAAAGTGGTCAGAGAATCGATTCCTAGCAAGAAGTTCGAATCAGTATCCAACAAAGTTGATTTTGAAGTTACCAATGGAACAGAATCTCTGCCAATTTTTTTTGTTGAAAATTTGTGAAAACTACGAAAAAATCGTTTTCCGGTTGGCTTTTTTTGAAACATAGGCGTTTTCCAGTGAGAGGACTCAGCGAAATTCGATTGCAGCACGATTCTCATGAGCCGTAAACGTTTGTCTGTTGCTTTTCTTAAGAGATTCTTTAGAGAGGAGTTTTGTCTGTCATTGATTAGAAAAGTTTAGAATAAGGATGAATAATTCAAAACCTTGCTATCAACATTTTCACGAGAGCTAGCACTCCCCTATCATTTGTTTCAATCCCGGAAAAATCAAAGATATCTCTTCGGAAAGCCTCATATAGGAGCTAATTTAGCCAATTTCGGGGAGCTTTGAGGCAGCTTGGGACAGTCGTTGCTGGGCGATGCCCGAGTGATTATAGTCGATTTCTCACGTGGAAAGAGCAAGTAGAGAGATGACTCCGTTCTATTCCTGGAAGTTTTGAGCAGATAAGTTTCTGGATCAGTTTGCGGCGGCTGGCCGTCATTGTGTCTGAGATTTCTCAAGTGGCTCACCACTTGACTCCAGCAGCATCGCGACCGTCAAGCTCATGCGATGAGTAGCCTATATTTATGCCTTAAATGATTCCTGTTCCTGCTTTCTGTGCAGTCCGTTAACCTGAACAAAGACTTTAGGAATTTCTTAGAATTTAGGGAAAAGTGGGATATTAATAATGGTGATCGCCGGAAAATTATGATATTCGATCCATACTAGTCTTTTGGTGAGGTCAATGGTCTTAAGAAATCAGGCTAAAGCCCTTTTCCTCTATTGCGGAGTCAAATTTACTGTTGTTATCTGGGCCAAATTCCGGTCCGCATTTGCGTACTACGGCTGTTTCATCATGCGACACGTGATAATCGTGCTGGGACCACTTGGTCCCGGCACGATTATCGCGCGCCGCTTGATGCAACAGTCGTAGTTCGCAAATGCGGACCGCAATTCGGCTCCGAGAACGATAGTACTCTGTTACTCCATGAGCGTGTGCAGAGCTAGTGGAGAGAGCGAGAAAGTGTGGAGGAAAAAGATACGCAGCATACGCGCGCACGCGATTGACGAAAATAAAATTTACTTTGAAATCGAGGTTACGTGCCAGTCCTGCCTGCACAAAAGAAACTACTGATCGAGAAATTTGGACGAACCGAAAATTCTATCTTTCAAATAAATGTGATTTCATTTCCGCGGTGGGCTGTGCCATGCACACGTTTGGCCGAAATTCAAGGCCATAGTCGATTGATTAGGCGGAAGTGAAGTGCATATCGCTTTTTGGCCTCACAGTGCATAATTTGGTTTTTATAACAGTTTTCTCGCCGACAGACACATTTACGTTCGAGAAAAAACATTAGGTGGAACGTGAATTGAACCGGTTACTCGAGATGTTGAACGTGATTCGATGATGTGTTCTCACTTGCCACGTGGAATAAACTAAGAAAGCAGGTTTAGAAGAAAATTAGGTCCAAATACTAGTACATACCTACATAATGAGCGCCCGAGATTTCGGCGCCGTGCAGTTGCATATTCTTTTGCGACCACCGCTGTGGCGCTCAAGTCGTTCCTGTTGGCATCGATACCTGCAGGGCTTAGTCAACTGGTCGCAACTGACCCACACTTCTGGGCAGAAACTATAATGTAGTCCACCACATATTGCACATCAACTTTTGAGAAGCGTACACCCGAACCGTCTTTATACGCGATGCGCGTCTCTATGTCTTTGGCAAGAAACGCCGGCCAGAAGAACCAATCCGAGTCGACCACATAGCCTAGCTCCCTCATTTTGTGCCGGTCGAAGTGAGGCTTATCTGGCTCATCATGTTAAAATTTCCTTATCACTTATATTTCCCTATGACCAACCGCTCCGCTGCCTTCTCTGCCCGGACTCATCCGAGCAAGCTAGGCTTTATGTGTAAATACGTCTTGGATCTTAAAGGCAGTGTTCACGATGATCTTCGATTTTGAGATTAATCGCTAAATCGATTGCTTGGCCCCCGAGTAGAACTGAAATGACGAAGAAACCGAGAAAAACGCACCAGAAGGGCACGAAATCCTCAGGTATCACCCCGCCTCTTAAGTATCACAGGAAGTGTTTGTTGTGACAATGAAATCTTTTTTGGACCCGTCTTTTGCAATTCTCCATTCTGTATTGCTCCGTTCTTTCCTTCGGGCCCTAAGTAATACTGTTTTGCCCAAAATATTCTTCTATTTTCGATTAGTCCCATTTTTTACCGGTGACAACCACCGTGAACATGTTCATCCAACCAGACAACTAGTCCAGGCCATAGAATAATGCCACTTAAATAAGACGAATTAGATCGTTTCTCGCCGTTTTTTCGTGATTTTGGTGACACATGGTAGCCAACGCATCGTTTTGAGTGGAAAACTTGGAAACGAGAATCATCGTGAACACTGCCTTTAAGGCCCTAGTTTTACATCGGCGATTCGGTACCGCTGGTTTTCGCGGGACGTCTGCGATTGGCCAGATTTTGAAATTGACCAATAGCAAACATGCCGCGGAGGCGAGCGGCGGCGAAACGCTGGTGTATAACTAGGGCCTAACCCGACTCTTGGTTTTTCTTTGGTCATTGAGAATATTTTCGCTACCTATGCCAATGACTAGAAACTCGAAAAATGCATAGCACGTGAGATCAATTTCTTTCTTTCCTTGTTTCTATCTTTCTTTCTTCATTTATTTATTTTTTCTTTCTTTCCTTGTTTCTTTCTTTCTTTCCTTCTTTCTTTCTTTCTTTCTTTCTTTCTTTCTTTCTTTCTTTCTTTCTTTCTTTCTTTCTTTCTTTCTTTCTTTCTTTCTTTCTTTTCTTTCTTTCTTTCTTTCTTTCTTTCTTTCTTTCTTTCTTTCTTTCTTTCTTTCTTTCTTTCTTTCTTTCTTTCTTTCTTTCTTTCTTTCTTTCTTTCTTTCTTTTCTTTCTTTCTTTCTTTCTTTCTTTCTTTCTTCTTTCTTTCTTTCTTTCTTTCTTTCTTTCTTTCTTTCTTTCTTTCCTTGTTTCTTTCTTTCTTTCTTTCTTCTTTCTTTCTTTCTTTCTTTCTTTCTTTCTTTCTTTCTTTTTTTCTTTCTTTCTTTCTTTCTTTCTTTCTTTCTTTCTTTCTTCCGTTCTTTCTTTCTTCCTTTCTTTCTTTCCTTGCTTCTTTCTTTCATTGTTTGTTTGTTTGTTTGTTTGTTTGTTTCTTTCTTTCTTTCATTGTTTGTTTGTTTGTTTCTTTCTTTCTTTCTTTCTTTCTTTCTTTCTTTCTGTTTTTCTTTCTGTTTTTCGGTTCTGGATTTTTTCTTTCCTTCGTTTTTCGGTTCTTTATTTCTTTCTTTCTTTGCTTTTTTTCCTGCTTTCTTTCTACCTGTCTTCCTTTTTATCATTCATTCATTCATTTATTCTTTATTTCTTGCTTTCTTCCCTTCTTTGCTTCTTAATTTTTTCTTCATTCTATTTACCATTCTTTTTACTTTGGGCTTTCATCTCTCACTACCAGTCTGATATTACATTCCACCCTCTCTTTTCTGTGACTCCTCTACATTTCTTTCCTTCCACTTCCCTCGACCCATCCTTTGTTTTTTTAGAAGATTTGATTTGGATGTTCATGTGAATTGTCCGTCATACTAACTTTTTGCGCACAATTCTGCGGAGTCGTCCCCTGCAGTTTTTTTGAAGACCCGTGGATCACGATGAAAAAAATGGTTTTAGGATGATCAAAGCATGAATCTTACTGTTATTCAGCTATAGACCATTACTACTTTATAAACTCTTTTCATATAATACATATTAGGTATAATCCAATCCTCTGTAGAACGTCTCAATTCTCACCACTCATGGTGCGAGCGATGCGCGCGACTCTGCTCCCTCCGTCTGTCATGCGCTCTTTCACTGTCTCTAACCCCGCTGCGCACCAGCACGCGTAGAAATCATGAGGACTCGACGGTTTATAGCCTTGATCTTCGCAAACTCGAACGACCGAATTCGAAGCCCACATTTTTTTCTGGAGTGCTTCTGACTAGCAAATGGGATGATTCGTACCAGAACGAAAACGAAGCATTTTTAACAAATTCATCGAGACTTCTCCTCACCTCATATGATAACTTGCTTATTTAATCAAATGAGCTACCGATAACTTCATTACGCTAGGGAACGAGGGAAATCGTCGCTCAAAACCGGCTTCATGAGGTCAATTGAAGTTGAAAAGAATGAATGCAATGTCAAATCACGCTTGCCCCCAACACAACACTTCCAGACAAAAGTTGTGCCATTTCAAAGGTTATACAATCACTGTTATCAAGTGGCCGCATCACCACAGTCGACAGATTCCCTCGTTTTTCTCTTTTACGTTCGCAAGGAAGTATATTATAGAATTTTTAACTGACGGTATCTGCGGTAGATATCTTCGTACCTCGAGCATTGATGAGGTTCCTCCTGCTACAGGCCGGGATCATATTTCCCGCGACCAGCGACTGCGACAGTGCATATCAGGCATATTGAATTTCTGTCGATATCTATTTTAAACACTCTGTCACATCGCTGATCGTTGGAAGTATGATCCCGGCCTTCAATGACACGCTGCTTACTGTGGTCATAGTCTAAGCTTCGTTATCAAACCTTTAGTAGCATGCCCAGAAAATTCAGTCATGTATTGATGGTTGTTGAAGCACTGGCCGTGAGACTCGCTCCTTTCAACCATTGATTTTTCTAATTGTTTAGGACATCCGCGAAAGGCATAGTTCAATATAAACTTCATTTTTGAGTTCCCATCGTGGAACAATTCTGAGCGGGAAAGCGTCGAAATAACGGGGCGTAAAGCCCTCTCGGAGTAAAAAAAACTGCTCAGGAACTGACAAGCCGCTGTGGGAATTTTTCAAGGGGAACGGGCTCAATTCCGCCGTTATCACTCGATCGAGGGGAAATTAACGAAACTCAGCTTGTAAGGCCCCGTCATAGTCGGTCGATCGGCGATGGCCAGCCCGATCGATAAGCATCTACAACGTGCCAATCGAGGGTGAAGAACCACCCTTTTTGGTCGGGTTGAGCACGTTCTAGCCCTCCGTAGTCAACCCGGTCGATACTCACGTAATACACTGGTCACCGCAGTCGGAAAATCATCGCGATGTTGCCAGCTTGAGTCCGCTTGGTTCAGCCTGATCCGCCTGTGGACGTCCCGGTCGATAGCTATGCAATGCTCTGCGCACTGAGGCAGAACCCCCCCCCTCCTCGTCGTGATTGGCCTGAGCCGGCCGAAGTGTGCTCGAGTATAATGCGGTGGTCTATAATCAAACGTTAATAATTGGGTGTGGAGACGTGGGAGCACCACATCACTGATTGAGACCTTGAAGGACCTTTCGGGACGGCTCAGAATTGCAACGGACGGTTAGGGACGGCTCATTCCGATCTTCGGCCCACTATGACGGACGGTAGGTCGACTAAACATTCAAAATGGCGTGACTATGGCTCGGCTGCCCTCTCATCACTGAGGGTGGGGGTCGCCTAAATGAGGCATACACGCTCGTAAACGTGTTTGAGATAACTACGAAAACGGAAAGCTCGTTTCACAACGCCTACGCATTTTGAAGCGTCAGAAATGACCCACGATGCTGCTACATGAGCGAGAAGTTTGCCCCGCCCCTCTATTTCTCCGCCCCTGCGTTTGCGTCATCCTCCAAAACCATTGTGCTGGGCCATTCCCACCGTGGACGACGTTTGTGGGTTGCAGATTAGGTACTATAGGTAAACCACAAACGTCGCCGACGCTGGGATTGGCCCGCACCCCTGTTTTGGAGGGCGGCAGATACAGGGGGCAGGGCCAACTTCTCGTTCATTTAGCGGCATTGTGGGTCGTTCATGACGCTCTAAAATGCGTAGGCGTTGTAATTTGAGCCATACCATTCTATCTCCGTAGTTATTTCAGACACCTTTATGAGCGTGTATGCTGCCTTTAACCCATTCACGACCACGCCTAATTTTGGGTGACTGCAAGTTCGGACCGCGTGCAATATTGCGTCACCGTAAAACGTGTCCCACCGGTGAGACACGCTGGCTCCAATGGCGTCCCTCGGGTAACTGCTTTCTCTTTTTTGTGTCCATATTGTAGCTAGCAACGATGATCGAACATTATCAGAGTTTGAGCTTCCGAGACGCTTTCGTTATCGAGACACTTAATTAAAACCAAAACTGGGTTAACCGAGCTGCAACGCTTTCAGAAAAGTAAACGAGTTTCAAACGATAGATTGCTTCTAGGCAACCTAAAAGCTAGCAATAGAAGGAAAAAGAAATCATGTGGTGCTTCTAAAGTTACTTTACAGCCGTTTTTTCCTCTACTTCAGCCCACCTGATTTCAGAAATGTCTAAATATCTTGTTGAATTTGACCTACTGATGGGCCACGAGGTTTTTATTAAAGTATTGGGTAGTTCAATACATTGATCATATGTAGGTTCGAAAGTAGTTTCTTGTGGCGGAGAAATCGATTTTTGAAAAGGGTGGCACGCTGTCCGGAGTGGTAGTCAACGCGTGTCCCACCGGTGGGACACGTGGTCGTGAATGGTTTGATTCAGCTACAGCGACCGTCTGTAGGGGAGCGTCGAAAGCAGCGAGGTTTGGGAAACAAAAATCTGATCAATTAATGAACAACATGCGCTGTGTTGCGACACCAAGGGATAGACCTACTTTGGGAAGAACAAGGGTAGACCTACAGATGGAAAAATCACGATTGTCCTTCTGTCACGGTTGATTCAAGTACAACTTGGAAAGCCTGCAAAGAACCTTTGTTAAAGGCATCGTACGCGCTGAAAACAACTCACCGCTTTTTTCGGTTAGAATGATTTTCTGGGCCCACCCAAGAACGTAGGGAGAGTTTGTTCGGTTAAAAATGCGTTATTGTGAAGATAAATGAGGTCGAATGTCTCAAATTCCGTCAAAAGAGGCCGGCCCTCCGTCAGTCATCTGGCACAAATTGCTGTCAGCGATCATATAAGTAAATTATCAACAATTGATACAGTACAGCTGAGTGGAAATTGATGAAACATATTATACGATTACGTGAAGAATGACTTTTCTACACACATCGATTGAAATTTTCTTCTCCACGAATCACTTGAAAGAAGGATAAAGTTCATCTGATCGTGAGATCGTAGGTCAAAACAGCGATCTCAAACGATCGACTCTTCCATCGATTGAGATATTTTCGGTCTGAAAAAGGGGTTTTCGGTGATTTTTTCGCGACTTTTTCAACGTTGCTGTTATATAGGATACTAGAGCTCTCATTATATATGGAAAACTTGAAAACGAAATCCGTCGTGAACGATGCCTTTAAGGTGCAAAGCCGCCTCGAGTCGCAATACCGCGCACTTATTCAACTGCACAAATAGACCCACAACTTTAACTATACTGGGCCTACGATCGAATCCAACGCTAGCCGTCCGATTCCTGAACATTTGTCAAAACCCACTTCGTGGCTGCGAAAAAAAAAGAAAAGAACGATATAACGGCACACCCTGAATACGCAAATTTAGGTACAGTTTTCACATCGTAAAATTTGCCCTTTTTTCGGCGAAAACGTAAGTCTTGAGTCCATCTAAGACGAGTGAGGAAGGAAGTACAACAAAAAAAGGCCAGGAAAAGGGTAAAAATTCCAAGGACCAGGCGACACATTGGATCACTCCGCCCACGTTGAATAACAGTTGTCCTGCGTTCGTTTCACCAGAGAAACAGTTGCTGAACTTCTGAATGTTCTTTATGGCGGAATATCTAACATCCAAGCATGTGCAATGAACTATCTTATTTTTAAAGATTTGTCGGTACAAGAAACAGGAAAGAAGGTCACTTACCTAAAAAGTTTGAAGCGTGAAACCATTTCCGACGTTTGGATTGTACTTAGAAAGTATTCAGTGCGCTAAACACACAAAACAGGCGTGATTACAGTTCACCGCAATGTTGAGAGGACATGGTGCGGTTGCAGTCACACACTAAAACTATGGTGGAAAACCTGGATCTGCCAGATTTCATTATCGATCGACAGCACAGCTGATTTTCTGGGTGACTTACGGTTTTCCCCCGCTTGTTTCTGCTTCATCTCTGTGACTCTTACATTATTACGAATAGGGGCTTTTCATAGTGTGCGAAGGAAATTTGCCGTTTTTTTAAATTTCAAAACAGAATTTTGAAAAAAAAAACACTTTTCAGCCCGAACAAACGGCTAATTTCCCTCGCGCACTGAGAATAGCCCCTATTCACAATATTTAAACAGTCAGAAACAAAAAAAATGTCGAAACAAACAAGAAAAAAAAGGAAAACCGTAACTCATCCAGAAAATCAGCTGTGCTGTTGATCGATAATGAAATCTGACAAGGAGCCAGGTTTTCCACCGTAGTTTTCGTGTGTGACCGCTACCACACCATGTCCGTTTAACATTGCGGCGAGTTGTGATTATTTTGAAGGATTTCTCATACAGTTTTTCTCTCCAAAAAAAAGAGTTTTTTGGGGACTATTCCTGATGGTCCTCTACAATACCCGCGCTAAGTTTTGTAAAAACGGGGAGCATTTGGCAAACTTGGCAAAAACGCGTTCGATGCATGTAACTTCTTCGTATGAAGACTTTTTTGATTTCTGAAAACGCTATCATATTCACGGATCAAATTTCTTACTAATTATGTGACTTGTGCGCCCAAGTTCCCTAAAATCGCTTTGTTTTCGGAGGAAATAGTTCTTGCAATCGTTTTCAAAAAGCGTTCTGCGCGGCGAAGTGCGGCCAAACTTTGGGCAGTGTTTGTACAAGGAATGGAAGAGCAATCTGTATGCTTTCTCTATAAAGAAATTGGGTACAGGTGAAAGAATCTCAAGGTTTATGTTGGTTGAATTTTTGAAATCCTTCATTCAGGAGTCCGGGGTTTCCGCAACAAAAGTTCTCAAGCGTAATGTTTGTTCTCAACAGTTCACGAGCGTGTTTAATGAAGGAATTCGGAAATTCAACCAACAGAAACCTCGAGATTCTCTCACCTGCGCCTAATTTATGGAGGAAGCATACAGATTACTCATTCATTCCTTGTACAAATACTGCCCAAAGCTTCGTCGCACTTCGCCGCGCGCGCCGTTTTTGAAAAACGATTGCAAAAACTACTTCCTTCAAAAACGAAGCGATTTCGGGAAACTTCGGCCTACAAGTCACATAATAATTAGGTAGCAATTTGATCTTTGAATATGATAGCGTTTTCAGAATTCGAAAAAGTCTTCATTCAAGAAAGTTACATGCATCGGACACTTTTTGCCAAGTTTTCCAAATCCCCCTCGATTTTACAGAACTTAGCGTGGGTATTGTACTTCTTGGACTTGCCTTCTAAAAAACGTCGAAAAATAGAATACGGTTTCCTATCGTGAACAATGCTTTTAACCTTCTTTGAATAGATGTGAATATTGGAATTCTGCGCTGATTGTTCATCTTATCCCGGTGTTATGGCGATTTATAGCCATCGCGATCAGTTTTTGTCGGTACTGTGTATCCAGCCAGGTCCGAAAAGGGGGTGGGAGAAGTTGAGATAACGGCTAGCCGCTGTGTGTGAGCCTTTTGTGTTTGCTCAAATCGCACTAGCTTTGAGTGGGTTTCCTTTATCGATTCGCCGATTTCGATATCGTTTTTACTAATCTCCTTCCGCTGATGTTTTTTCCAACCTTTGAAGTGCCCTCGTAGGTAATACACCTACGAGGACAAAGAGCGGAGAGCTTACTATCCGGAGCACTGTAGCTGAAAAACACGCTGAATATTTTTTCCTGCTAAAGGGTATTTGAACGATTAAGATAATTTATTTATTATTTATTATTTATTAGAGTGCACGCTAAGGTGCGCCGAAAAAAAAACAGTTAATGTTGTAATTACTGGAAGAAATTGTATTACTTCTGTATTCCATGCATTCCGGACTCTACGCAGTCGCCATCTAAAACTGTTTGGCTTGCAATCATTCACAACTGTTTACCGTTTTCTCAAAAATGACTTTTTGCGCATAAAGTGCCTGCAAGAAGGTACCTGGAGTGTAGTCCAATAGGACAAAAGGCTGTATCACTTTGAATGAAAGAAAGGAATTTCTATGCTATTTGTGATCAGACAATATGTGTCCCTTGCTACTGAACCTCAATCTCAAAAATGTTGAAAAATCAATACGGTAGATTGCGATGGTTAAATGACATTAAACCTTCCGTACCCTACCGTAACTATCCGAAATTCTATAGTGTATTCAATAATTATTCGGATTCAACGCCTTTAGAGACACGATCCAACCTCAGAATCGTTTCTGAGTTCTGCTATTCTCAAAGAAAATTTTATTCTTATCACAACACACGGTGTCTTCAGAATTGCTCAGAACCCATTCCGGACGAAGTTATGGATTCTCAAATTTTGTGAATTTGAACGTTGAAAAAAACGTGGACGAGTTGTCTCGGGTCTGTTTTTCCTCGTCATTGGCAGCCACGGCACCAGAACAGATCACACTATAAAGCTAGGCCGATATTAAATGAAAGAACATAGATTTCGATTAAAATCTATAACGCGTCTAGTCCTTAATGAGACCGGAAGCTACTGATTTGAGGGGGGGGGGGGCGCAGGGAATGGGTGCTCGATTTTCCTCGCTTATGCTGAATCCGCGTTCGAGTTGGGATTCCGCGTTCGGCAGGGTTACTACACGCAGCGGCCGGACCATAATATCAAATTTTACCCACGAGCTTGAACTGTGCCTTTAATAACTCTGCTTCACAATTTTGGGACGGAATTCTTTTTCAATATTCGGGACCGAGAGATTACACACAAACCATTTCGATTCAATCCAGGATTTCTGAAAATTTAGCTTCCTGGCAAAAGTAACGATTTGGCAATACCATTAAGAAGTCAGAAAAAAATTTCAAAAATATCCCACAATTTCTTAAAAAATGATTTGTAAAATAGCATGAAGTAATAAAAAAGCTAAGAAATGAAGTGAAATAACTAAAAATACGATTTGGTGGTGGATCATTTCACAAGCTTCTCCGTTAAGCTTACCAAAGCGAAATCGAGCGCCATATGGATTGGAGCGTTGCGTTGACCTAGCTTGAACTATGGTGATTCCCTTATTACAGCTTTCGAAAATGGCTTAATGTTTCCGTTGCGCGGTTGAACTCGTTCTGATAAGTTTAGCGGAGAAGCTTGAAAAATGATGGACTACCAAATTTTTTTTTGTTGCTTCACTTAATTTCCTAGCTTTTTCATTACTCCAGGCTATTTAACGCCAATAATTTTTTGAGGAATTTCAAGGTATTTTTGAAACTTTTTTCTGATCTTTTTTTCCCGACTTCTAAATTGCATTGCCAAATCGTTACTATTTCAGAGAGCTAAATTTTCAAAAATTTCACATCTTTTTCTCGAAGGTTCCCTTTCTGATTTGAATTTTGCTACACGATTTTCACTTTGGAAAGGTGACACCTCTAACAGACGATATTGCGGTATGACTACAATTTTTGAAACTTGTAACCCACAACCATAAAAACACCACTCATTGCGGCATTTTGTGCAACAGGCAAAAAATCGATACTATTGATCAAAAATTTTCGATTTTGGGTGATGTGAAGAATTTCCGAAACAAGTGACTTAGAGCCATCAACAATCGAAAAATCATCGCGGCAATTTGTACAACAGGCAAAGGAATCGATATTATCGATTGGTATTAATCGATAATGTTTGATGAGTAAAATTCCCCAACCATGAGACCCATGCCCATGACAATCACCACTCCCAGCTGCATTTTGTGCTATAAGCGCGAAAATCGATAATATTGAATATCGATCGATGGCGTGTCATTCAGTACTTACCTCCGACGACCTGTGTTAATTCGCTGCAGATCCACCCACACACCCCGGTCTCCACAGCCGTAGCAGAAAAAAACAGTTTTCGTGCTACACGGCTAATTTAGTATTTAGATCCACGATTTTGAGGTACCCTTCAAAGTTAAGTTAATGAGGTTCAAATTGGAATAGGAGCGGCCTGCATCCATTATCAGCCTCCTATCCAAGAAAAAAAGCTCCCTAGCTCAATTTTAAGTGCACTAACAAGAACGTGAACGCCGTGTGAAAAAAAGGAGATTAACAGAGCGAATTCACGGTTTCTCACACTTTTCTCAAAACTCAGGAAATCATTATAAATCATTTTTGGGCATAAATACCATTTTTCGCGCTCTTTTAAATGCAATTCAGAGCTAATTTCTACATTTCTCTCAACTGAGGCTTCGAAAAAGTAGTTTCGCGCGGGACAAGTTCAAAACCATATCTGGTGCGCGCTACGCGCCCAAAACAATTCGATTTCGCGGGTACAGCAATATTTGAAATCTGGGGTGATACTAATTGGGTGTCTTAAGGCGAGACAACCGCCAGCTTTGTATGCAAATTTGACACCAGGGCTTGCAGTTAATGAGTTCGAAAACGCGACTAAGCCACGAGCTGACAGAGAACATGAAAATAGTGTATGAATGGAGAAAAAGATGGATAGCTTCCAAAAAAGTCCACCGGAGTTTTCGATAGCTATCAATCATTCTCTTTAATCACACACTCTCTACAACTTCTCTGCCAGGACATTTACTGACCCTTAGTTAGATCCATCTACTACCTTCCCTGATTCGATGCGACTTTCGTCTTCGGCTGAAGTGTGTGATCAGGTGGACTTCGCATTACTCAGAACTTTTTGTTCAAAATGACAACTAAGTAAAACGCATTCGACAAGTTGGAAACAACCTGTCGGTGCGCGCAAAACTATATAATCGTTTACAAAGATCAGACATTAATTGTTTGTTGTGGATTATTTCATTGCCAAATAATGCGCAAACAAAGTGGGGACGGACGACTAACCATCAATATATTTTAAGAACGGATAAGCAGTTGTGAAACTTCTTTCGATGAGAGAGAATTCACGAACAACACCAAACAAGTAACGTGAGCAATTGGGTACTTTTCCAATTGTTAGTTTTCAACGTGACTTAAAAGTTGTGGGAAGGGATAAGGTGATTATTTGTCATCCTGTAATTGTACTCAGGAATTTCAGACTATCACTGAACTTGTAATTTTTTGTGCAAGGTGACGGAAGCCACGGATTACACTTTCTATAGTGTTCTGAATAGCCCAATCGCCACGATGTTAAAAGATGCGTTTCCAGGTTGCGGAAAGGGGGTTCATTGCAGAAAAAAAACGACCGCTCCTGGATTGTGGCCTCAGTACACAAATTGGAGTGATTGACCAGTCTTTATAGTGCAAAACATCAGGCTATTCCATTCAAGCGAATATTCCCAAGTGGAATCCGAACTGCAAAAGGCATTTTTTCCTTCGACATGTTCTGCACCTACAGCTCACCTATGCTTGCCAGTACAATGCTCAAGCAATTCTTAGCCCGAGTCACATGACAGTTCGGTTCGTGCTCCCTGTCAGCGGTTCCGCTTCTGTTGCTGTCCGGATCACTGATGTTGCTTTCCGGGCGACTGCTGTTGTTGTCCCGTTGGTGATAATTGGCACGCACAGCAACAGCAGTGGTCCGAAGATTCGGAGATCGAGCCGAACTCTCGAATCGCCCGATTGAGAAGCAGGTGAACTCATGGTTGGAATTCCTGCCTCTGCTGTGCCATACCGAGTATTTACTTCATTTTGTGGTATTCGTTGGCTGCTCAGGAGCAATTGCGTATGGTTGTGTCGGCGCATGTGCAGACTTTACAGCTGGGTTCATACTTCCAGCGGAGGGTGACGCGACGAAATGTTTATTACCCATATGGACTGAAAGTCGATATGCCTGATATGCATTCTCGGTCTCGCGTAGTCGTAAGTATGAACCCGGCTAATCCTGCAGGTTGATCTGGTCACAAAATTGCATTCAAGTAACAGGGAAGCACTTAAGATTCTTAGCCCTGAGCCGCCCCACAGTTCATCTCGTTCTCTCAATCTGCGGGTCCACTGATGTTGCTGGCCTGGCTACTGCTGTAACTTTTCGTGCCAGTGCTGTAGGTGTCCGGGCGAAATGAAGGAGCCTTGTCAACAACCGGAGGTTGGATTGAGGAATCGAACTCTTACACGGCTACTATCCCTGTTCGGGGCGACTTGGGGCAGAGAACCGCCTTAGTACCTATAAGGGTTTTGGTGTATCCTCTGACAGCAGGTCACCGATGCACCTCGCGATGGAACAACAGGCTGCCCATCAGCGTCCACAGCTCTCGTGACAAAGTATCTGCAAAAACCTGAAACGCTCCAAATTGTAACAGCAAAGGGCACATTCCCTTCATCATAGAATATAATAGAACAGTCAATATTCTGCTTCGAAGTTGTTATTTGTTTGAACCAATGAGCACTGTTTATGTAACTACTATTCAAGAAGCTGCAGTAGACCATTCCAATCGCACAATTCAGTTCAATCAGCCGTTGAGAGAGCACGATATAAATTCTGAACCCAATTTCAGATTCTGTAACTGTGGTCATATATCAGACGAATGGTGAGGCAAAATCGACGGCAACCTGGAAGGTACATAACTTATGATAGAATAATGATGCATACATATTACATTCGTTGTAGTATAGCAAAGAATCAGATGCAATCACTACATTCTTTTATCATTTTCCTTTCTTTTGCCTTTACTGTTTATTGTTTTTCAAGCCCTTTTTTCAGAAAAATTGTTTCTCAGTGGGACATATGTAGACACAAAGATGGAGTCTTTTCTTCTAGATTAGAATCGCTTACTATTCCTCTCTGACTCGATAATCAAATGATCCTCGTAGACTTCCCGAGAACAGGGCAATGTGTTTCGCCATCTCAGTGAGTGAGGGCAGAGCACTTTACCTCAACATAACAGCAGGAGGTGACCACTTGAGAGGGTGTCCCCTAGTCGATCCAAACATCTAATATCATTAGCTCATCATTGGCTTGGAAAGTTGTTAACAGTTTTTCTGTTCCAACCCTGACACTAAGGTACCTTAGTGCCGAGCACCTTACAGATAAGCTCAAGTGACTACAGTCGGCATGGATCCTAGTGATGCGTTTCGTTCCCCATTGAAGGTTGGCGCAAACTCGGTGCACCTATATTTTATGTAGCATACGGCACCGAGTTTGCGCCAACCTTCAATAGGAAACGCATGATATCACTAAGATCCATGCCGAAGTTATGTCTCGCCTCACGCGTCTACCGAAGCACATAATCTTGTACTGCTACCTTCGCGAAACCTAAGTGCTCTACACACAAATTTGTTAGAATGCTATAGAAAACTGTGGATCGAGCCTCACCCTTCGCCTATCTTAACTAGGGCTTACCTTACACTTCTCAAGAGCTTCTATTGAACCATGTTTCGATAGTTGTAGGTATGGGGAACAGCATTGATAGTCCGCTTCTCAAATTGCCTGGATGCCTCGGAGACTCACTAGAGATTTCCAAAAGTGGACTTTCCCATTGTTTTGTGAAGAAAAAAGGGGTACACTAATGGCAACTTCAAGGGCCTTCAAAAAATGTCTCGGGTTGAGCTCAAAACTTTTTCTAGTAGTAGTTTTAGAGGCTGATTACGAATCTGAGGTCCATTTGTCAATAACTGAAAAATTCCGCCTGATTTGGTTCGGAGATTCAAAAAGGGGGAGTTTTGGTGGCCAAACGCGACTTTTGTCGACTTCGAGAACGAACTCGTCTTAAAACTTCAAAACTAGGGTTATTTGGGCTCCCCAACACAAACATGTGGTCGGTTGATCGATTTTTCTCGGACCACGGTATGTAACGGTGGGTATAAGGTAGCTCGGTCAAAGTCTCGGATTTGACTCAAAATTTCTCTGTGGGTGTTATTTGGGACATTTACACAAGGTGCTGAGTTGATCGCAAAACGCTTGGCTCCGGGCGAGATTGAACCAGCATATTTCCTTTCCAGGGGAGCGCCTTATCGCACTGCACCACCGAAGCCCCAGCGCCGCTCTCACTCAACTTCTCGGTAAATCTTCACCGAAGCAATCATCCTTTCACCCGCATAACGGGATGAAACAGGAATACCGTCAGAGACTATCTAACAGTCGTAGACCTGTCAAGATGATGCCCTAGTTAAGTCTTACACGATTTTTTAAAAATGTTTTTTGCCCGAACTGCAGTACAACGTCGCAGTGCACGTTATGGTATGTTTACACAAGGTGCTGAGTTGATCGCAAAACGCTTGGCTCCGGGCGAGATTGAACCAGCTTATTCCCTTTCCGGGGGAGCGCCTTATCGCACTGCACGTTATTTGGGACGCTGAACAGGAATTTGAGGTCCATTTTTCGATTTCCGAAATTTTAAGGTAATTAACGCCAGGTAAAAGGCATTATGCCTACCGTAAGGTCAGTTCTTTAGCGATCGATCAACGTGTTCAATCATGGGCATTGTGGCTCGTTCGTCGTCAAATCGCTTAGTAGTCGAATCGGAAGCCTATCGTGGCCGAATAGGACCCCCCGACTCTCTGAGCGTGGAGCATTATCTGCTAGAAAATCATGATAAACTGGCGATGATGTTTGAGAAAAAGCGCTCGTTTCATATGATGAAGATATCATAGCAGCGTCGCGGCTTCCCGTATTCAGGAGATGGACGATATAGTCAGGCGGGTGTTTATTTCGAATTAATTTTTGTCATGGTAAGAACGACTGATATGTCGCATCAAAGTGCAGTGCAGTGTGTACGGTAGTCCAATTGTGCCCAGTTTTGGATTTTCTGTTTGTTCCATTTGATCACTGACATGGTTGCGGGTGTCAGTATTGTCCCCGTTCGTTCTTACCACCTCAAATAGTATGCAAGTACTGTGCTTTTCGAGGTTCGATTCCGGTCCGCATTTGCGTCTCGGGACGCTTTGCGGCTGCACGCGCTCGAGTAGGTCGAGTTTCCAGCGCCGAAGCCTACTCTAGTTTTGAAAACCCACCTGGAGTCAACAAAAAGATGGCTGCGGCGCCGGGAGCCCTTCCGACTCGGGGGCGTGTGGCCGCAAAGCGTGTGGAGACGCGATTGCGGACCGGGATTTGGCCCCGAAAAGCACAGTACGCTAGTTGTCGAAGATCGTCAAACTCAAAAAATAATTTCTACGTGCATGTTATTAATTCTCCGGGCTGAGATCCATGAACAGCAAACCATGGGCTATATGTAGTTGGTCTTGCTGAGGGAATAGCACGCAATATTTGGAACAAACACTATAGCTTATGGTTTGCCACCATGAGTCCCAGCCCGGGTCATACCAAAGAAGAAAAAAAAGAAGATTATACACAGTACGAAGGCGTCAAAATAATCCCTCTTCGTGACCTTCCTTTGAAGGAAGTTCCACTCGCCTGGCCTTTGACCATTAGTGAGTTGCTTACGTACATATCGCGCCTGCGCATTGTTTTGCGCCTTTCACGGCGAGTTTTTATGTGCGCCTGCTGTGAAGAACTGGCATCATACCTAATTTGTTGTGGAACTGAGAGCCGATCTGGTGTCACTTTCACCCTGCGCGCGAACACTGCATAAGAGGCGTTTAATTTATAGAGTCTAGTCTCCCTACTCCACTTTTTCTGGAGTCTGGTGATATGCGGTTATTAGGTATTCAAGTATTGTTCAAAATCTCGATAATAGTTCTATAATGAACCTCCCTCTATCATTTTTCCGTAGTGGATAGTCATGCTGGCCCACTATCAAAACAATACTCCGATTCGCAGCTTTTCGGCGTGCCCCACGCGCATGACAAATCTAAACAAACATGAGCACTTTGGCCATCACATAGCGCATAGTAGTTTATAAATATATTTCACTATCAGCCTGACTCTCCTGCTTGGCAGTTGCTCCTCCACATTCAGCACTATCATTTTTTTCTGAAGAAATGATCTTCTAAATTTAAAATTGTGGTGAGCGCGAAGCGCTCACCAGATTTGGCTTTGATTCGCCATCGCGCAACCCCCTGATCTCAGCATCAGGGTCCAGAGTAAACGTAAGAAGCCCGTTCTTTCTGCATTTGATACACCTTAGGAGGCTGAAAAACTATTCAGAAATTGGTCCGGAATGGTTACCTGAGATTCGAGAAAAATTGTCAAAACCACGTCATTCTAAAAAAGGGTTCATCTCCTATTTTTCAGTTGGCGTACACGATCTTGTTGGAACACTTAACGTTGAGCTAGAAAGCTCATCTTTGGCCAGAAAGTTGGTTATGATTGCACCTAGCTCCTGTCAAAATTTGAAGTTGGTAGCTCAATTTTTGTGGGACCTCAAAATTGAGGGTCAGGAAAGACAAAAACACGTAAATATGTTATTATAAACCATCCGACGTTTACTCATCCGTAAAAATGAACTAGTGAAATAAACACCGTTACTGATAGGCTTTTGCTCAGGATTGAACGCGCCCTGAGACGGGGCAACGCTTCAATCAATACGGCGGGATCTCGGAAGTACTTTTTGGAACGCCGCACGGTGTGGCTCAGAAGTGCGCCACAGAACGCCGTAGAAAGTGTGCGGAACCCAAATGAGTGTGCGCAGATAGCCGTAGAAAGTGTGTGGGACGCAAATAACAGTGCGCGGGACGCCGTAGAAGGTGTGCGGGACCTAAATGGGTGCGCGCCGGACGCCGTAGAAAGTGTGTGGGACCCAAATGAGAGTTTGCAGGACGCCGTGGAAGGTGTGCGGGACCTAAATGGGTGCGCGCCGGACGCCGTAGAAACTGTGTGGGACCCAAATGAGAGTGCTCAGGACGCCATAGAAAATGTGTGGGACCAGAACGCCGTAGAAAATCTGTGGGACCCAAATAAAAAGGCGCCGGACGCCGTAGAAAGTGTGCAGGACCCAAAGTAGAGTGCGCAGGACGCCGTAGAAAGTGTGTGGGACCCAAATAACAGTGCGTCGGACGCCGTAGAAAGTGTGCAGGACATCAGTGGGAGTGTGCAGGATGTCACAGAAAATGTGCAGGACGTTATAGAAAGTGTGCAGAACATCAGTGGCGGTATGCAGGAAATTAGTGGGAGGGGGGAGGAGGACACAGAATGTGCGCAGGCCATCACTGGGAGCGTGCAGGACGTCATAGAAGGGGGGGGGGAGGGGGCAGGGCATCAGTGGGTTTACTTTGAATTAACACCAACAGGAATAAACCATGTTAGAAAGGAAACCTTCAGGAAAAATAAATGAAATTACTGAAAGTTTAGGTTCCTGGCAAAAGTAAATATTTGGCATGACCATTTTTTTCGAAAAATTAGAAATATACTCAGTGATATGGGGAAATTGAAAAAAAAAGTTTTGAAATATTCCTGAGAACGATTTGGCGTAGAATAATTCGATTTTTGGGAAATGTAGTGAAATAGTTGAAAGCATGATTTGGCAGTCGAGCTAGAACCAACTATTTATAAGAGTTGTGCAAAATGAGAGATCGCATTGTATAAGCTTATCCGTAGAACATATTGAAGCAAAATCACGCGTGATAAGGCAAGCTGTAAAATCTCGTTTGGGAGCTGGAATGCCGCAGTCTTCACGTATTAAGTGAAGTAAACTCAACTGTTTGTTCCACATCACGCGTGATTTTGCTTTATGTTCTACGGATAGGCTTATACAATGCGATCTCTCATTTTGCACAACTCTTATAAATAGTTGGTTCTAACTCGACTGCCAAATCATACTTTCAACTATTTCACTACATTTCCCAAAAATCGAATTATTCTACGCCAAATCGTTCTCAGGAATATTTCAAAACTTTCTTTTTCAATTTCCTCATATCACTGAGTATATTTCTAATTTTTCCAAAAAAATGGCCATGCCAAATCTTTACTTTTGCCAGGAACCTAAACTTTCAGGAATAATAATATGTAGTCAACACTGTGATGCAGCTTTGATAAAAAAGTGTTTTAATGAAAACTCATTCTCCGAAATGAATATGAATTTGTTTGGGAATGCAGAGATCTCCCAACGTTTTTTTCTTTAGACGGAAATCTTTGCCAGGTCTTCCGCCCATGAAGTGCAAGCGCATTGCAGATGTGACGAAAAAAAGCGCACTTGAAGAATCTTCGCATAAAGACCAGGGTGCAAAGTCAAAAGAATGGAGGAGAGTGTTCTAGAAAGAACTTGTTCATAAGTGGTGGGGCTTCTGTCTGCCTTACGTGTACAACAAATTACCTACACATGTACCTACATACCTAAGAAGTTCAAGACACTGCATCATTCCAATCGTTTTGGAGGCAGTATTCACGATAAAGCATCACATTCTTGATTTCAACGATTTTGAGTAGGCCAGTCCTCCAAATAAAGGATGATAGAAGAAAGTCTACACAAAACTCTCAAATATCAGAGAAAAGGCTGTTCAAAGAAACCTCTAAATATTTAGTTACGTCTGTTTGTTGTGTTTCGGGGACTGCGGACTTTTGGCTATCCGTCGGAAATGGTTTTGCATTTGGGTGAATTGCTCTGTTTTCTGGGTCTTGTACCGAAAACTCTTCAAAAATAAGATGGATCAATGCTCATGCTTGGATGTCAGAATCTTTTGGGATAAGGAGTATTCGAAATTTTGGCAACTGTTCTTGTGTTGTAACGAACGGTGGACAACTGTTGCATGATGTGGGCGGGGTGATCCAATTTGTCGGCTGGTCCACAGGGTTTCCACCATAGGTTCGTTGGGGTGGAGACAGCGGTCCGAGAGGTGAAGGTTGTTTAGGATACCTGAGTGGGAAATGGTGAAGGTTCCCTATAGACTTGCAACTTCAAAATTTGACGTTTTCTCAATCCTCTTTTTTTTGCATTCAGTATATGTTTCTTTTTAATCATTAATTTTGAAACATTTTTTTCGTTAGATGACCTACTTTTGAAAATCATTATTCTCAATGAAATGATTTGCCTAGGTCATGAAAATATCCCTTTGAGCTGTCTAGAGTCAAAATTTTTCGGAAAATTTTTCCAGGCGTTTTTTGAAAAACTACCCGTTCTTCGCTCATAAAATTTTTGCCATTTAAGACGAATCTTTGAACGGAGCTGTTTTCAAAGTCTCCATGGAATTTTGCGTCGAATAATGTTTTCATGTTGAGAAAAATACGTTTCCAGTCTCTAAGTCGATTTCAATTTATGAATAACGTTTCTTTCACCGAAAGCAATCATTTTTTCGTCCATAACTTTTTTACCCTAAAAGATAGCCCTCTGGTGAACGTTGTTTTCGGAATCCCCATAAAATTCTGCATCGAATAGCGTTTTCAGTTCAAAAAATACGTTCCCCTTCTATCAGCCGAATTCGGTTTTTAAAGTGCATTTTTTTCGCCTGAAATTATCGGTTTTTTGTCCATAACTTTTTTTGTGTTCGGAGATAGACCTCTGGTAAAGGTTGTTTTCGAAATCTCGATGGAATTCTGCGTCGACAAGCGTTTCAAGTTTGGAAAAATATTTTTTCGATCTTTCAGCCTAATTCATTTTACGAGACACCGGTTTTTCGACTACAACTCTTTAACCGTTGAAAATAGGGATTTGGCAAACCTTGTCTTTGGAATCCACATAAAATTCTGCGTCGAATGATATATCGGGTTCCTAACTTTGCTTGCCGCATAAGTCAGGGAGGTCGGTAGAGCCGAGCCCCGTTGTAGGCTCCAGGAGAACTCTGCGTCTCCTACTTACACCATAGAGGCGAGAGCACCCTATGGAGGTAACTATGGAACTCGGCTCCACCGACCTGGGTGGCTTATGGAGCAATCAAAGTTAGGAACCCGATATCCCATTCGACGCAGAATTTCACGTGGATTTCAAAAACAACCTTCACCAAACCCTATCTTCAACGATTGAAGAGCTATAGTCGAAAAACCGGTGTTTCGTAAAATGAATTAGGCTGAAGGATCGAGAAAATATTTTTTCAAACTAACCAGTCGACGCAGAATTTCATCTAAATTTCGAAAACAATCCCCACCAGAGGTCTATCCCCAAGCACAAAAAAGTTATGGACAAAAAACCGATAACTTCAGGCAAAAAAAATGCACTTCATAAACTGAAATCGGCTGGTAGAAGGGGAATCTATTTTTTGAAGCTGGAAATGCTATTCGATGCAGAATTTTATGAGAATTCCAAAAACAACCTTCACCAAAGAGCTATCTTCTAGGGTAAAATAGTTATGGCTGAAAAACCGGCAGCGACACCCACCCAATCTTAAAAATGACTTGCATGAGTGTTGGGTCACTTTCATTCTTTTTCGGGGTATTTCACCGGTTGTCACCGGTTTTCCCAATGGTGAAGGTTCCCCACTTCACCTGCCCAGGGGTGAAGGTTGCTGGAGTACATGGCTCCACCCAACGAAGCTATGGTTTCCACCCACTTTCTGGCCATTACTTGTCGCACTTCCGTCCTTACTCTTCTTAGAGACACCCAAAGCTTACTTTCCCCGCTAGAAAACAGGCAACGGTTTGGTCGTGAACACTGCCTTTAAATTCCACTGCAGCAAGAGCGCGAAACGGACGTAATTGAATGTTCCAAGGGGGGGGGGTGGGGTTCCGAATCAAATTTTTCCGCGAAAATTGCAGATTCTGGGAATCTTTTCGCTATTATTCTCTATTTCGTGGACTTACCTGCGCACACGTTGCCAACTGAGTTACTTTTCTTATCGTGAAAACTACCTTTAAATTACAGATCGCAAGCCTGATGTCAGTTTTCCTTTTTGAAGGGAAATGGTGGATAGCTGTAGCTTAAACACACCTGACCACAGCTATCTACTGCAACCCTTTTCTGAATCGGAACTAGGGTATTGATATCGTTACAAGATAACAAATTCTAGTTTTTAGAAAATAGTCACCACAGTAAACTTCAGGCGTTTTCAACTCTTCCGAAACAGATTGTGTGTGTGGACAGGTTGACCCGCAGAGCAGAATTTTCTGGTCCAAGCCTATCAAAACATACAACCAGTCGTGAACATGTTGAAACTCCTGACCTTTTCTGCAGTGGCTATTTTCTAACAACTTGAATTGGAAATCTTACGAGTACGTGACCAGACACTGCGAAAAACAGACCGAGCAAAGTTTAGAGACAGCGTACTCGCGAAGCACCGAATCCGAATTCTAGAACTATCTTGCGCAAGAGACTTACGAGATCGCGAAATGTAGCAAAAAGGTCACAAAACACCCAAATTTCGGAGAAAAACTCGCTTAAAAATCTTGCAGGATTCAACTTCCTTTATCACACTTATCCTGGTGTGTCTCATGTAAAACACAAACGTCGGAACTTGGAACAAATGGTTCAGAACCTCTAAATCCTACCATCTGTTTCAAAAAAAAAACTGATTTCCGTTTATCGCGTGCACCTGCACGCGTATGCTGCGTCTCCTTCTCCCCCACGCTCACTCGCTGTCTCGCTCATCGCTTCGCACAAGCGCGCGAAGGAGCACAGTAAGTTTGGCTCCGAAACAGAGGATAAGTTTATTCCTCCCACCTTTCTAATGTCGAAACTTCTCTAAGAGTAAGTAGCTTCAATTGCACCTGTTTGAATACGAGAGTTGCTCAAAACAGAAATATTTAGTTTTTGAATTGTCTGGAATGGTACTGGTGCTTCTGTTTTTCGTGCTAGATAACCTACCGGGAGGACGCCTTTTCAGACCACAGAGCAGTTTCCGCGGGGCTATAGTGTTATGAATACACAATATTGAGGTCCCAAGCTCTGCCAACTATCTCCACTTGGTTCAAACATTGAATTGGAAAGAAAAATAAAACAAATGTGGTTTTCTGTGCGAACGCTGACTTCAAGCCAAATCTATCTGAAACATTCAATTATTACGGTACACAAACCGTAACCAGTGGTAGTTTAAATAGGTTTAAATGTCGTCAGTTCTTTGGATCCATATGTATGTCATCATGAAAAAGCTGACAAGGGTATCTACTCTTAGCCGCAGACCATCAAATCGGCTTCAGAGTAACCTTCCCTTGTTGGAGACCCCGTGGTTGCTCACGTTGCCAGCGGTTATGTATCCTTTCATGGTAGTCATTCGACCCCAAATGTCGTATTTTTTTCCTAGCGGCGAGCCCAATAAAACCATCCTCTCTCTTTGGTTTTCTGTCCCTGTATCTGTAAAGGAATCGCCTTTTTTGTCGATTAACGGGGCGTCATTGCTGACCTTGAGTCAATGACTGTATCTCCTCTACCGTCGACCACGACGACGAGCCTGCTTTTGTCGTCTCGCCATGTCAGCGACTCTGAATATCAGCCAGACAAGCCTCTAATTAGCGGCAGCAAGAGTTTAACATCCTATTTTTTAGGGATGAATCTCTTCTGCTCTTTTGTTAGTACTAGGGTTGCGAGCTTGGATGGATATTCTTGGAAGTTGTATGGTTTTCTCTAACGCTCTCCATATTGTCCGCAATCATTAACATCCCTTGAAATTCTTCTGATCCATGATTTTTTCTTGTATGTGTCTCGTATTGTTTCGTTCTCATTCGGCGGCCATCGGAACCGAATGGGAATCGTTAGTTCCAGTGTACGGTTATACTCCCTGCACGGTGTTTGCTGTTAAAACAATTCATGGTTTCTTGCAAATTATGGCGCAGAGCGGGTTGAAATTAGATTCGGATTTAGAATAGCGCAACCTTCGCAGAACAGAATTCTATCCTGGAATTCCCATAAAATAGTTGTTCCAGACCCAAGCCCAGATCTAGATGGCTACAGAGCAATTAATTTTGTGAAGATTCTGAGTTAGAAAAATCTGAAAGCAAAAAAAAAAGAAAATATTCTCTTGCACAGAAGCCGTTTCTACGCCTTTCGTTGTTTCTTGGGAACGTTTCAAAAGTTTTCTTCCGTGAGTAGTTATCAGCAAAGCTTTCTGTGTACGCAGCACGATTTCCCGAAATATTTGGAAGTCTAAAAATTATTACCTACCATGACTCACTAGCTTTCGAAGCTGATTTCTTCGTAGTATCAAAATGACCTCCCATTCCGAGAGTTTTGACCGAAAAATAGCCTAAAAATACCGGTTCTCCGCGTAAGAGCCGAGCAGTAGGTGGTTACCGCCAAATAGCAGAGGAATATCCGAGGATTAGCCGCCAAATAATGCTAGTCGCAAAATAGCCGCTAAATAACGCTCGCCGTTAAATAGCCGCTAAATTATGCCTTTCAAGGAAGTACCCGACGCATTCTTTAGGCATGATTCAAATCCTATTACCACCGTAGGTTCAATTACCCAAGGTTGATGTCATGAACCCCGCTCCGGTTCTGGAGGCCCTGCTCAATCCCTAGCGGCCCTGGATAGCGGCTTAGCAAGCCGTAGACGGCCGCGTCACTTTCCTGTGTACCGGTCTTTTGATGCCTGTATTTTTGATAATTTATCTTCATTTCTCATTTAATGTTCGGGTACTTCTTGACTACTTTGTGAAAAATCGAGAAATAGCCGAGAAATGGCTCACCAGAAGCCGCTGCAGAGCTTGCTGGGCTGCTTAACAGCTACTTTTAAGCCAGAACTCCTAGAGGAATCTCGCTGGTAACCAAAGGGTGCAAATAGCTCCATGCGGGCACATAGCCGGAGAAGTCGTGGGTCAGTTGCTGTGAAGTCAAGGCAATGAGGTTTGTTTTGGGTAAAATGTTTTTTTGCACAAAATTCGGCCATTGGGCTCTTTGGAATGCGGATCTTAGTAGAGTAAATTGAAAAAAAGCCATCTATAGGCAAGAATTCTGGTATTCACAGGTTGAGATATCCGAACATTTCCCGAGACTCGCTCGAAATTCGATTTTAAGAAATGTTATCGAACTCATTATTGATTTTTGGAATCGCCTTCGATATTGAGTAGAGGGGACGAATAAGAATTTTCACACTCAAATTTTTCATGTCCGCCCATGTAAGAATCTATTCAAACCTCAGGTATCCAAACCATGGCCAAAAATCGGGTGGCGGCGCTCTTTACTTCTCCATTATCCGATATCGTTCTAATTTTTTAAAAATTGAATCCAAATATGTAGTTGCAGAAGACGAAATATCGGGAATTAGTGGACCAGAAAATTCAGCATCATTTCATCTACGGAGGATACTTTTTTGAACACAAAAAGTTTATCTATATGCTCTTCTGTTTACGCAGGATTACTGGTCAGGATTAGAGTCAGACTACGCCATCGATTCTAAATTCTGTCGCGAAGCGCTGCAGATTTCTTTCAAACTACTACTTACTATTGTTATTGAATTTTCCAGTTTGTCACTTCCACAACTGAAAATGCTGGAGTGAGTACTTGTTTTTTTCAATCAAGTTCTTCAATCAATTTTTTCTATCTGATTTTTTTCTGATGAGAACGTTTTTAAACAAAGGTAACGCTTGACTAACGGGGTCATGCAGTCTTCATGGATCCTAGTGATACTTTAGGATCCATGCCGACTGCACAGAGTCGCTTTCCGTTACCAGTTTTTACTCAATCCGTTTTCTCTCCCTGGTATCCGGCCATTTTAGACTTGGCTATTGGATGATAACAGGTAAAACAATACCGCTCGTAGGGTTTGGTCAGAAAGCGCGCGAGGACGAGTTTTCGCGTCTTTTTCGTCCTGTTTAATAACTTGCTCCCAAATCAACTTTGTGCAAAACTAGCGTGATATTCATGATCCTGGCGTTGAAGGCTACCCAATGGTTAACCCTTTGTTGTGGTCTCGTTGATAACTATAGAAGTTTCTATGTATAGACTGCACCGCGAACCCAGCCTCCAACATTCTTTTTTCTTAGAGAAGCCGCCTTTTGAGCCAGGTAGACCCATCAGTGGGTGAAGGTATACTGTGACGCAATATTGCACTCTGTCAAAACGTGCATTCTCTAAGACTAGGCGTGGTTGTGAGTGGGTGTTGTAATTGGGACCGCTTTTGGATGAAATTTCTATGGTTTTCTGGGATCAAGGCGTTGTATAGGGAGTATTATCCCATTTTGCCATGTTTGTGCGCAGATATGCCAGTTTCGACCTTTTTGCAATTGTTGCAAGACATGTTACTCCAAAGTGATAGATTACCGACCGAGGGCTACGCCTTCGCAGACCTCAAAGCCATTTTCGCAAGAGATTAGAAGAAAGGTATGCACATTCAAAAATTCAACGACAGGTTTAGCCGCAGTCGATTCAATGTGTCCCATCGCCCAGTTTCCTGTCAGAATTCATATTACCGGCTGATCCCATACTGATCACCATGAATGGTTGCGGGTATCGACCGTTATGAATGCCGCACCGATGCAATCATGCGTGCCATGACCTCTTCGGCATTCAACCCCCTACCGCTTATTGCCGTTTATGAGGGCTGGAGGACAACAATTGTTATCCGACGCGTGTTCACAATCACCGTCACCCACTCCAACCACTTGTGTGTCTAACACTGACATACTGCTCCCTATTGATCACCTTGTTGGGTTTTTTAAACACAATTTTTCGTAAGTATGGACGTATACTCTACCCCAGAGTTTTTTTCTGCACCCCTCCTGTTAAATACCTAAAAAAATCCTCAAATACCATTGTGACCGCTGCGAAAAACGAAAGTTCGAGCACTTTGAGTACTTTTCAGACTCAATATGCGCTCCCTAATTTTTTTAAAACCGATTATACTTAACATTGGACAGTTCAAAAAATTTTTAGAGAGCGCTATCTATACGTATTTGTTGAAATTAATTTTTACTGAAAATATGACGTAACTGCAACATCTATGCATAACCCTCAATCAAAGTGAGCGCTCAAAAGAGAAGAAGAGTGCAATACAGAAGCCCAACTCTATTCTGGGATTTATTCACTTATTTATTATTTGATTGCTGTTGTGCCTACACTGTTCATGTGTGGATAGCAGAGGAGAGCAGAGCGGGGCGTCGGTGGTGTAATGGTAACACTCTCGCCCGGAAAACGTGCAATGCAGGTTCGAGTACTGCCTGACAACTGAGTTTTGCGTTCAAGTCAGCTACTTTGTGATATATTATATAATTATGTATTTGAATTATTTATTTATTTATTTATTTATTTATTTATTTATTTACTTATTTATTTATTTATTTATTTATTTATTTATTTATTTATTTATTTATTTATTTATTTATTTATTTATTTATTTATTTATTTATTTATTTATTTATTGTTCCATTACTTAATTTTTTGGACTCTTTGTCAAGTTTGGTCTAGCAAATGAGCGCGACGCGACATATACGGCGGGCCGTGCGGCGTTTGTGACACCGCCGGCCAAAGGGGATTTGATCGCGCGTGAGGATTTATCTCCGCAAGCTCTTCCATCCACTGAACCCTTGTACAAGTGGACTCTATAAATATAATAATTTCTTATAGGCATTCTCCTATCACGATTTGGATACTCCATTTGATTTACAATCTGCCCGAATGAGACTGCCCGCCCATGCTGTCCGCGTGCTTGTTGAGCTCGACATCCCCTAAAATTGAGGGATATACTGTCTTTGTCGAAGCCAAATTCCGGTCCGCAATTTAAGACAACCGCTGTTGCAGCACGTCACACGATGATAATCGGATAATCGTGCTGGGACCTCATGGTGCAGGCACGATTACCCTTTGTCCCAGCACCATTATCATTCTGTTGCGTGCCTCATCAGCGGTTATCCGCAACTGCGGACCGGAATTCCGTCTCGATGAGAACAGTACGTAAATATTATCGCAAGAGATTCGTTCGCCTATTTACTTTTGAATTTTTGTCCTGAACTTTTATAATCTTCTCTTCTTTTCTGATACGGTAGGATACTGTTTCATTTTTCCCATTTTTTTCTCTAACATTACTATTTTTTACTTTCTAGTTTCATTTTTCTTCTATTGAATGTATTTTTAATCTTTTCTGGGATTACTCTAATTTCAGTGATTTCAAAAGGTTGGTTAGTCGGAAAAGATCTTAGATCGTTTGGTGAAACATAGATAATGTGGATATGACCCCTCTTTTCCTTTTGTTACCATTTAGCATTCTTCTGTGTCTTGCTCTTTGAGCCCATTAATCAGTTTTTGTTTTATATTTGTTGACATAATCCCTTTTTCTTGTCTCGTACACATGGGTGGCAGTGTAATAAATGAGTGGGTAACTACGTTGGTCTGATAAATGCCATTATTCATTAGAGGAATCGGGTCAGAGTATCCTGTAACAGGTTTTTCTGGAAGGCAACTTTCACTGTGGAAATTGTTCACCGATTTCGTTAGGAAGTGATTATGCACTCTGAGAAAGTCCTCATCGGAAGTACTGGGCTATCATCGCAACCCTCGACTACACCTCGGTAGTCAAGCAGTACTACTGCGGCGTTTACGTTCCGGCATCGTGGCCTTTGACTGTACCTATGCCACAGGGGCTCTGCATCGTTCGCAGTGAAGACACTTTCTTGCTGAGACTTGATACTGCCGCGTTAACGCCGCATCATTACCGCATCAAGACCGTTAGAAATCGCATGTCAGTGTTAAGCTACTCAGGTCTCGATTTGCTTCATTTGATGTGCTAGTTTATTGGCGATACCATATACAGTCGGCACGGATTGTACTGATAATTTGTGTTCTTTGTTGTGTATTGGCGCAAACTCGGTGCGCGTATGTTATAACACATTCGCACCGAGTTTGCGCCAACGCACAACAAGGCTTGCAAAGTATCAGTACGATCCGTGCCATGTTTTTTGAAGGAGCTGCCAAGATTCTGGAAGACTCGGAAACTCTGAACCGAAAAAAGAAAAAAAAGCTCCTTTCTGATTTCGGTTTGCGATTGCGATGTTGATGTCAATGGCGACATCGTGTGAATGTCAACCCAATGCCTGTAATCGTATCAATCTTGATTGACAAATGTGTTTTGTACTGGATAGAATAAAAGAGAATTCAATCTTCTCGACATTGTGACGAGTGTTTCTGACTCTTAGACTATTGTCCTGCACCTTAGCGACATTTATGACATAACGAAAGTTCAGAGGCAATGTTCACGAAAACTTTAATTTCAGGGTTTCCTCCCTAAGGCAAAGCGTCCACCACTATTTTTAACTCAAATCACAATAAAAAATGCCGGCAAAAAACGTACCGAAACGCCTAATTTCAGTGAAATGACAATGTAGATAAATTGAGCACATAAGACTATATTGTGCAAAAGGTCTCAGTAAGAGTCTAAAAAAAAAGGGGAGCATGAGAAACTTCAGAATTTCAACGAACGGAATAGCGAAGGATTCTGATGTCACAACAAACAGTTCGTCTGAGACTAAAGAGGCCGAGGGAGAGTACACCTTCCCATATCTTCCCGTCGCGTTTTCCTCAATCACTTCGCCTTAAATCTCTACCCAAGGACCGTCCGTAATTGTCCTAGAAAATTATCTCAAAATTGAGATTTATCGTGAATACTGATTCTGAAAGCATCAATCGCTACAGATTTTGTTTCCGTGTTTTTCATCTATTATGAATGCTGTAGTACCCTATATAACAGCTGTGTTGAAGAAAAAACCGTGAAAAAAACCTGGAAATGGAGTTTTCGGTCTTGAATAGAACCACTTTTCCGCAAACGTGGAGTTGTCACAAGTAGTTGCCACAGGGTTAGGGGGTTTTTGGGGTTCCACCCTTCCACAGGGTTCTCACAGGGTTTCAGGGTTTCCGTCGCCGATCGCTGCGATGCCATGCTTTGATTTAATCGTCTTTCATAGTGTGCCGTCCGACGTCGGATGATTCGTTATCATATGTGATAAGCTTAGATAGATAAGATGAATAGGGTAGGGTAGATAGATGTTCCATATCCGATAATGAGTCGTCCGACGTCGGTCGGCCAACTATGAAAGAGGCTTTAGAATCGACGTGCGATGGGATAACGATCGATTTTGATGACTATCACCTATCGCATCGCACGGCGAACAAACTCTAAAATAGGCCTTAGGCACACGCTGTGATAGTCGCAGATGAAGGCCGCAGCTCCGGGCGGCGGGAACACTGGGAGCCACAGCTCTTCCGCCGGTCACCACGCGAAAGCTATAACTTTTCTAGGAGTAGGACAAAATTTAGTAGAAATATATGTATTCACTAATTCATCAAATTTCAGAGTATTTTATATTTAGCCTGAGGTTACTCTGAAAACTCATCTGGGGCTCCGACAAATTTTATTGATTGAGTGAGGGTGCCTCACGGATCGCAGAGGTGAAGGGAGGGCGGCCGTACTGCTCACCGACTTCTTACAGCGTCATGCCGTAGGCGGCGTTCAGAGTTCGTTCGCAGGGCGACGTTTACGGGATTTGGAGCTTTTTACGAGTAATTCCGCAGAAGTCGTTTCTAAACGCGGTCACGACTGGGTAATTTATCCTTATTTTCATGGTTTTATCACATTTCACTTGGAAAGTCATCATTCATGTAAGACATACTCCCGGTTGCGATTGCGTTCGGGAATGACTATGACTGCATTCTTGGAATTTCCTTCCAAAATGAGCTGATTAGCATGCCTGGCCTTATTAATTTTGTCGACCTCTTCGCTCTCACATTTCCCCAGAGAATCTCCTTCTGCCTTTTGCCGAGTAAAGGTCCAATAAAGTTTGGGACTGATACTGTATACCCATGTGGCCCGTTGAAGACCACCTATTCCAGTAACGAAACCTTATTTCTCAGGCGAGTCCCATTCGCCTCCATCAGTTGAAGCCGCCATAGTTTGCCGTGCTGTTCTCACCCACATGACCGTCTAAAAACTCCGTTGCTGCTGTCAACGTGTGGTGAACCTTGGCTCAAGTTCTAGTTTGTTTCCGGTAATGTAATGGCTTCTTCCTATTAGCTATGCAGTAAGTGCTGGACGCTTGGGAGTCAGTGAAGGCTTTCCGGTAACCGTCATAATGGGGCGACTGATTAGAATGTTTTTGGAAGAAAAAATGTCTGTTATTAGTGAATTGAGGTCATCGCAAACTTTTTGTCAGCTGACGCATGTCTGAATGGGAAAATATGGTGCAGATTTGCAACACAGATCTGAAGAATAGACAAAAAGTCTAGAGACGGTTCGTCATATCAGGCCATTAATGATCACTCGTTTTGTGTGCTTGCGTTTTCTTCTAAGGTTTTTTTAGAGTGGTAGGTTACAACCCTAGAATCCGAATTGGCGCATTAACAAGGTTTTTATTGACAATCAGGGTCTGTGAGCAATGTATCGGGGAAGCCGCAAGTTTCCTTCAGCATGATTAGTTGATTGCTATGGAACAAAAATTTGGATTAATTCGCATTACAGATTTATGTAGCCTTGAATCAGGGTGAACACTCTATGGGGGATGGCCGGTTGGTGGCACAAGGCCTTATTGTCAGTCGATCGGCTGTAGCCAGCTCGGTCGATAAGCATCTACATCATGCGAATCGCGTGTAAAAAATCCACCTGCTGTGACTACACTGAGCATGTCTGTGCCGTCTGTGGCCGTCCCACTCTAGACGCATGTAATACATGGCTAACTCAGGTCGAAATATTCCCCTATGTGGTTATCTTGGGCCCACTTATAATGTCCTGATCCAGCTGTGGCCGCCCCGATCGATACGTAAGCAGTGCATTGCTCACTGCGGTGGAAAATCTCAGTTCCTGCCGTACTGAGCCGGCCGCAGTGCGCTTGGGTCCCGCGGCGCAAAGGAGGAGTATCATGTGGCGGTGCTCGATCGATTTCCCTCTATTGCATGCTCCCGCGCCTGTCAGCGTCGGGACTCTAATCGGCCCCTATTTGATTGAAATGCAGCCGACACACTAGGAGTGGCGCAGGACGACGCAAAATCGCTAGAGACGGGGGACAAAGGTTCAGTTCGGCTTCCACCGTCCCTAGTGATCCTGCAGTCTTGCGTACAACACCGCCGCAATCGCAACATTGCGGACGGACGTTCATGAAACCTCATGCGTCAGCTTACGGTATTTGCCAGACGTCCCGCTGGGTGAGGTCCTGCGGCGACACAGAACACCGTGGCATGAATAGTAGCCCGAGGCTGCTCTTCGCTGCGTTTTTCTATGTACGACAGTTCTTTTTGAGGCTCTTCAGCACAGTGGTGGTGCCTAATTGAGACATTTGCACTGTTCATTCCGCAGCGTCCCACAAGAGTGTAACAAGTACATGAGACGACCACCCATCGTAGCCATTCCGTGACAATTTCCGCCATGCATGGTGCAACAGAGATTCCTAAACAAGAGGTAGAAAAGGTGTTCCACCTGGTCAAATCCCATGAATTGTGAATGGCAGAAACCGGATCTTGCCCTGGTCGTTCCCAGCTTTTTGTGAAGATTTCAATCTCTGCAACAAGAAAAAAGTTCATAGAGATTCCTGGAAGATATGGGAGATGCTTGTAAGCCTAAGGAAAAAAGGTTTGCATTTCTAGATATCCTCTGTCATACCCTTTGGAGTATGTGACCTTGTGATTCCCGTGGTTGCTGTCCCGATCTCGTTGTGGCCGCCTCGTCCGGTGTCGGCCATTTCCGGTTCTTTTTTTTTCGGTGTCACGACATTTGTGGCTGTCCCGGTTTTTTCCTTAACATCGATCCCCAGCCACTTTCACCTCATTTAGTTCCACTCAACATTCTCTCTACTGGTTTCGCGCCCGTCACTAATATGCTCACTCGCGAAATGGGAGGGGGCGCTGGTTTTAATAGCGCTCTAACACATTAAGAGGAACAAATCCAGTGGTCAGGAGCAGCAAGGTATGTAGCCCATTCCGGTTTTTCCTTCCAGCACGAACCTTCCCAGTTTCACATATTTATTACATTGTGATTGCGACACCTTCACTCACCACTTCCTAAATGCACCTCCCCTAACGCCGGTTTCTTCTGTCGGACTACGCCCTGTTTTCACGGCTCATGACAATTTGTTCGTTGGCATATATGTTTTCGTGGGCCACAAATTTCGCTTCCGAGTCTTCAGTAGATCATACAAGGTTAGATATGGTTTCCGTTTTCGATTTAGTCTGATGCAGGGACCAGGCAGCTGGCCGTGTGGTGTTGGCGGCCTCACTGAAGAATGGGGTTCCGATTCGCGCGGGTTGATCTACCGTCGCAGCCCAGTCCACACATCAGACTAAAATTATTGCGCGAACCTTACTTTATACATAAAAATGGAATGCTCAAAGTGTCCGCTAACAAAGGATCGACAACTGGTCGCTGAAACCGTTTCCAACTTAATTCGTATCAGTTGACGTATTCTCTAGGTCGTAACCAAATTTACGCTGTTTCTTGGCGCGCTTGTGCGGAGCGAGGGCACTCAGAAGGTTTTAAAGGCAGTGTCCACGATAAAAATTGCTTCTCTGTCTTCAATCCTATCTTGAAAACGGTTCCATTCTGATTCCAAAGATGATATCTCTGGAAACGTACAAGACCTTCTGGGAACGGAGTTGTGGCCCCTCGAAAATTGAGCTAGAGAAGCATGTTGGACGAGTTTTCCGAGGCTTGTAACTTCCGTCTTTTGCAGCCGATGTATGCGAGCTGACCTGAGTAGAGATAGAAGTCGAAAATGAAGAGAAGAACGGGTTTAATAATTGGAAACCATTGCTCATCTCACAATTTCAAGCTTTCATTCGTTCACGTCGGTGGGCGGGCGTTGCGCTTTTGGGGTTTGCCTTGCGCTCAAAGTGGCAACTTCGGGCTCTTTTGGGGCTCTTCGTGGCTCGCTTTCATGCGTTCATTCAACGTTAACGTTACAGAGTGTCTCTCCACTACCCATTCCTAGTGGAATTTCAAACACTTTTTTCCATCGTGAACACTGCCTTTAAACATTTTGCGCGCTACTTCGTCGCAAGCTCGCTGATTGCTTCAACGAGCTTGTTACTTCGTGGCGCGCAATCTTCATAGGTGGTGGCCCGCACGCTTGTTGGGTAGTAGCGCGCACTTTGCTAGGTAGTGTACTTCGGCATCGAATAATTTCGAGTCATCCTAGGAATGGATTTTCCTTTTGAATGACAAAATGGTTTGAGCCGTCTTTGGTTTTCAGACAACAAGTAAGAGGTAAGCTTCTCATAAGTCATGCCATTGCAGAACTCTTTGCCTTCAAAAAATCATAATCATCAATTATTTGAAAAAATAGTCGACTATGACTCGAAGTCGACTATTTTTCGAATAATTGATAATTATGATTTTGTGAAGGCAAAGAATTCTGCCGTGACATGACTTATGAGAAGCTTACCTCTTACTTGTTGTCCGAGAATCGAAGACGGCTCGAACCATTTTGTCATTCGAGAGAAAAATCCATTTAAAGGATGACTCGAAATTATTCGATGCCGAAGTACGCTAGGTAGTGGCGCGCAACCTGTAATATACTGACGACCACACATACAAGGCGAATTAGATGTACGTCATCAGTTCTCATTAACAAGGAAAGTATGACAAGTGCAGGGCTCAACGGGTGAGAATGTTTTGTCCAACGTTCGTCCATACTCCGATCAGGGGTTAGCAGGGGTGCTGACACAAGTTGGATATCCGTTTTTAGCCTTATTTAGAAGGATTTTTCGATGGGTTAATTAACGTAGCTAAAAGTGCATTATGCCCACAATAACCTATGTATCGTTCCAATGTTATGCCTCCTTGAGATCAAGGACTAGAGACGAGATGCACAGGCTTGTTTTTAATGACACACTTGAACAGTCTCTGATATAGTATTGCATTTTACCGTTCAATCTTTTTCTAGTTATGATTTCTTTGTTAGTGAGAAATGACGTCGAGCATCTGTTTCATACTGAATGTGTGATCGTCGCTATAAGGCTCCGTCCATACGTGGCGAGAACGCTCGCTCTCGCTCTCCAGCGCTCTTCTCAGAAAAATGAAAACATATTACATGTAATATAAACTGGCCAATGTATATTACTTGCAAATTATCTCGATCGATGTATGTTACATGTAATATATCGGTCCCTCGCTCGCAGGCCAAATGTCGCACGTAATATGCTTTTGGTGGTGAAAACATTAATACTTGTAACATAAGAGACGATTACAATAGACTTGTAATACATCTCCGTCAATGTAAGTTACATGTGAATTATCTCTAATCAAGTAAATTACATGTAGTATAAGTGTAACATAATTAAAATATCTCCAACGACTGAGGGCCTATGCTGAACACCTTCTGTAAACCTGCACAGCATACGAGCCGCCTCATAGCTTAGCCATGAGCGCAGGCCCATGGGAATGACATTCGATAGGGTGGTCACTCGCCCTGGTCGAGTCGTTGATCTCTCGCTCCTCATGATTCGTTTTAAAGGCAGCATACACGCTCGCAAACATGGTCAAGATATCAGCATAAATAGGCCCGCACGGTCCCTACCATGTCGTCAACGACGTTTGAAGCGCTGAAAACCATCCAGGATGACAATATTCGAGCAATCATGTCTCGCACGCCCGTATTTTCACACCCCTTCGAGTAACAGAATGAAAAGTTAAACTCGAGAAAACATGTGATAATTGAGAGTGATAGCACTATCAAAAGAAAGTGCACGAGAGAAACAGCTCGATTTACCTGGATATTACGTGTTTGTGCACTGATGAAATCCTCCATTTTCAAAAGCCATCCAGAGTAGAGCGGCATTCTCGAAAGTGGATGAGAGTTTGAGGGTGTTTAGACAGGTAATATCCAGGTAAATCGAGCTGTTCCTCTCGTGCACTCCCATTTGATAGTGCTATCACTCCCAATTATCACATGTTTTCTCAAGTTTAACTTTTCATTCTGTTACTCGAAGGGGTGTGAAAATACGGGCGTGCGTGACAGGGATGGTCAAATACTGTCATCCTGGATGGTTTTCAGCGCTTCAAACGTCGTTGACGACATGATAGGGGCCGTGCGGGCCTATTTATGCTGATATCTTGACCATGTTTGCGAGCGTGTATGCTGCCTTTAATCGTGGGGAGGATTAGAGGGAACGAAATGCAATATCCTTGAGGCAAGCTCAAACCCACTGCTTCTTGTATGGAGCTGCGGGATCCAAGCTTGCTGCTTCAGTCACAAAGCAGCGAACTTTAAGCTTCTGGGACGTCCATTAGAGCTTAAAGCTTGCTGATTCGTACCCCAAGCAGCAGCCTGGAACTTGAAGCTCCAACCTTTAAAGCATCGAGCTTCAATTTGCAGCTCTAATTAAGTTGCATGAAATGTAAGTGTATGTTACTACATGTAATATAAGTGTAGGTTACATGCGATATAAAGGTAATATACTTGAATGTCTCAAGTATCTTACACTTTATATTACATGTAACATGTTCTCATTTTTCTGAGCTCAGCGCTCTCCGACGCTGATGGGTGCCCGATATCATGAGAGACACCGACAATCATCTCCTGTCTCGTGTTGATTCGATTGTTAACGTTTGATCTGTTGATCAGTCACTCGATTCGACTCGTTGGCAGCTCATTTACCACGGTTTGCGACAGCTGTGGTGGGTCTAAGGGATACGAGAGCATTAGTTTTGAACAAGGCTCGAGACTTGGTGCTTTAAGAATGATGGTATACGCATGAAACTTGTTGAATCTCTTTCGAAGAGGGCGTGAGCGAGCGAGAGCGAGCGTAAGCGCGCACGAGCGACTAGCAAATCTTGTGCCCTCGATGACCATCGATTTTGCGCAATCGCACGCTCTCGCAACGTATGGACGCTGCCTAATATAGACAGCGCATATCTACCCAGTAGACCCTTGTGGGCGCAAGCGAGGCTGTCAGGCGTATTTTACCCTCTTTCTCTTGCTTCTCCTCCCCTGTTCCTGCTCCTTCCCTATTAATCACTGAAATTTTATTTTATGTCGAGTCTTATTCCACGACGATTTTTTCTCAGTTTTCACAATGCATGCATACATAGGTTAGAATTCGTAAACCTTTTTATTGCTCATTCTTTGTTGACCTCGTTCAAACAGCGGCGTACACACTTTTTCAATATAAAAGGGGAATGTGGGTGACCAGCGCTAACGAGCAGCAAAAGCAAATTCAGGACTTATAAAAACACGGGTGGTTTTTGTGGCTACCCTGTTTATGGTTCTACAATTTTCATAGCGAAGATACGTGGTATTCCAGAGGTGGGTGGAAAATATTGCTTTTTTTGACTGCTTAACAACGGTATTATTGTGGCGAGTACAAATAAACCTCAGATTCGTGATCAGCACAGCAAATCACCATCCTGGGAAATTTTAGGTGAAATCTGGAACATTTGTTTAGAACGCTTTCAGAACCCCCTAGTTGGCAGAAGTAAGTGCTTAACAGAAATGTCGTACAAGTCGAAAACGCTACCACTCTATGAAAAGTTCGAGAAATGGGCTTTCACTCAAACTTTTTCAATGGCATCGTTTTGGGCGCTGAACACGATTATTATATCCTTTTTCAGATTTTGGTAGGATTATTGGGTGGTTTGCAAGGTAAAAAAGTATAGAAAACGACCGTCTAACCCTTCTTTGAACCACCAGCTTGGGGTAGCTTACTAAGCAGTTTTACTATGGATGCCCAAGAGTTGTTAACAATACGATTCGTTTTCGCAGATGCGTTTCCCACTCTAAGGCCCCCGTCATAGTCGGTGGATCTACTGAGTCCCACCCGGTCGATACGCATCGAATTCGTGGAAAACGGGTGCAAAAAATCAACCCACTGAGTCCGACTGCGACCGTCTGATGCCCACCGCAATCCCCCCGGTCGATACTGATATTTCTCATGCGTACAGGGGCGGGGCCAATGCACCGACTGAGTCCCACTGAGTCCCACCGAAATCGTCCTCACCCCACCCGGTCGATATAGGTATTTTTCACGTGATTTGGGTGCATTTTTTTGGCCGACTGCGACCTGCCGAGTCCCGCCGTATCTCGACTCTCGTCGTCTGCGCTCTGCCCCACCTGCTGCTGATACGGAAATCAGATTCAGACATGTTGAAAACAATAAAAATCAACCACCAAACACGGTCCGATTCACAGCTGAGGTGATAATCGTCACTATCAATTGCGTGTTTCGCAGAGGAGTTGGTTGGCGCTGGGGGCAACCGGACTCAGTGGGACTCAGCAGCTTTTTCCGCCCCGGACTCATTCGGACTCAGTCGGACTCAGTAAGACTCAGCAGGTTTTTCGACGAAGTCTGACAGGGGCCTAAGCTCGTTTCTTTGTGAAAATAAAAATATTTTTAATCATTTTCGGCATTATAATCAGGTAAAAACGAAAAAAGCACAAGGAATAGACAAATACACCCCCTCCTCTATACGAAATTTCGCATCCTTTATTTCGGGGCCGAATTAACTATGTTCCTTCGCGCGCCTGTGCAGATCGAGAAGAGATACAACGAGAAAGTGTGAGGAAGAGAGATGCAGCATACGCACGCAGACGTACGCGAAAAACGGAAATAAATTGTACTCAAAACTAGAGGATGAATGGGTCCGTTAAAGAATACTAGGAGCAAAAACATTTGCGCACTTCTCAAGCAGTTTTTTTTTCTTGTTCCTTTTATTTTTTCGGTAGAGTGTGATACTAGTTATCTATACATGACTTTAGTCACCAATGAGAACATGAAATATGTCGCCGCTAAAGACACGTGGGATTTCTTTGAGGACTAGATGGCACGAGTTAATGGTTACTAAGCGGTGACATATTTCATGTTTATATAGGAGACAAATAAAAATGCATAATCAATCAGTCCTTCAACTACACATTGGGTTTAAAGGCAAGGTTCGCGATAAAAACGACTTTTGAGCTCTCTTCATAAGAATGTAGATTTGGCCATCACAAAAGTAAAAGTAAGTGAAAAAACTCGGAAATTCGTGGAAAAAACGCTCAAAAACAAAATATAACGGCTAATTACCGGTGTCGGCCGGCCCCCTAATTAACGCGATTTTCATTAATGCTTGCTTATCCGACATTTATTTTGTGGTTAGAGTAATCAGTAGTCTCCAGAAATGTTCAGAAATTACTTCAGAAGTAAAATAAAAGCTGAAAAACAGGCTTTCACCCAAATCTCGGTAATTGGGGGCGGGAGGACACCAAGCCATAAATTTCTCCTGGGCGTTTTTTCTCCAATTTTTTTCTTATTTTCGCTTTTGTGATGGCCAGATCTACCATTCTACGGTGATAGCACAACAACCGATTTTATCGAGAACCCTGCCTTTAAATGCGAATCTTGAGCATGAACGAGCTGCACTGAAAGCGAAAAGGAGCCTAAGATTTAAAAGGAAAGAAGCGCTTAAGAATGCTATGTGCATCACACCTTGCCAAAAAAGTAAGAGGAACGTTAAGAACGCTTTAAAAAATCAATAATATTTTAGTTAGAGAATTTCGAGAAACTCTAATTAAAAATGCGTGGTTGCAAATCAGGGTCAGTCAAAACAGAGATCTAAAAATGCTTTCTTGGAAGTGAATCACCATTGTAACAAAATGTGCTGCTGGTATGGAAAATCAAGGGAAAGTATCCAGAATATGACCTAGAGAATTTTTTTTCCTCATCAAGGAAGACATATGAATCATGTAGTTACTGCATGTAGTACCGCAGAAAAGTGATGATATGCATGCATTGATGAATTGGAGAAGTTATCGGAAAAGAGTCGAGGATGTGCTAGTGGATCGATTCAGAGGCAAGAATGCACATGTAGGGTTCCTTGCTTCCAAGGTCGCTGCGCGCAAGCTTCTCTCACTGCAGAAATTCCTCGATGCTGCGCGCAAGCTCCAGCCTCGTGGCGCGCAAGGCGGTTCATGAAAACGACCGCGCTCGCAAGAACCATTAAAAAAAGTTGTGGCGTGCAGCCTGTTTACGCTGCTTCTGGTGGCGCGCAAGCTGTTTCAAATCTTGAGAGCAGATGCAGGGAGAAATTATGGGGAGACGGAGACGCAACGTACGCGCGCAACCGCATGCGAAGAACAAAAATAAGTTACACTCTGAAACAGAAAATACTTTCAATTACGTTTTCAAAACTATGTTTGTAGCTACTGTGGAGTTCCCTGAACCGAGTAAAGCGGGCTCCCTCAATTGGGCGCTAAGGCCGTTCTCACGGGAGAAAAAGAAGAAAAGAAAAATAGAAAAAAGAAAAATGATTTCGGATTCAGCTCGATTTCCTGTGGAGACTATTTGGAGCTCTCAACTCGAATCTGAGGTCCGTTCATCGATTTCCAATAAGTTACGGTGGTTATACGGTATCTTGGTCAATGTCTCACAAGGGAACGACTTTCAGTCAGCGTGGCCATTCAGGATGAAGGGTACTTTTCTAGAGAAGGAATTTGGCGCAGAATCCGATTCTGGTCTTCGCAGCACTCTGTAAAGGTTATATGCGTTTTTCAAAGCTTGTCGACAACGTAAGGGTACTTTTCATAAAATTTTTAGGGTGTTTTGAAAAAATTCGGATTTGGCTCAAAACTTTTATATATATATATATATATATATATATTAGGTCTAGAAGTTAATTTCCGCGTTTTTGTTGTTATTGATATTTTGTAAAAAATAAAATTATTTTTATATAACGAATTTTATGTTATAATGCTCACTGTATTATCAGCTTTCTATTGATATATAACTTGCTTCACGTACCTTATAAAAAAGTATTATTTTAGTTTCAGAATATGTCAACTTTGTGCCGGAAAACGCCATTTGCGGAAGCTCTCCTTTCCTTTTTCATCTCAAGAAGAAAGCCACTGACGCGCACCAAATGCTTGCCCAAGCTTACGGGGATGCTGCTCCATCCATAAGAACCTGCCAAGAATGGTTTCAGCGTTTCAAATCGGGTGATTTTGACGTTAAGGACAAAGATCGACCAGGACAGCCAAAAAAGTTCGAAGACGAAGAACTTCAGGCTTTGTTGGATCAAGATTCGGCTCAAACGCAAGAACAGCTCGCGGCATCTCTCCGCGTCACCCAAAAAGCAATTTCTATTCGATTGAAGGCAATGGGGAAGATTCAAAAGGAAGGAAAATGGATCCCCTATGAGCTCTCAGAACGCAACAAAGAGCAGAGAAAAACAACTTCACAAATCTTGTTGGACCGATTCCAAAGAAAGTCTTTTTTACACCGCATCATAACTGGCGATGAAAAGTGGGTGTACTACGACAATCCGAAGCGAAGAAAATCGTGGGTTAGTCCTGGTGAAACAACAACTTCGACCGCAAAACCAAACATCCACGGGAAGAAGGTCTTACTGTGCATATGGTGGGATCAACGCGGTATACTGTACTATGAACTTCTTCAACCTGGCGAAACAGTTACTGCGAATCGCTATCAACATCAACTAGCGCAATTGCGGCATGAAATCGAAGCAAAGAGACCAGAATGGGCGAGTCGACACGAAAAAGTCATATTGCTTCATGATAACGCTCGACCTCATGTTGCTCGAACGGTAAAGGATACGCTAAAGAGTTCAAATGGGGAAGTCTTACCGCACCTGCCGTACTCTCCAGACATCGCCCCGTCGGATTATCTCCTTTTCCGGTCAATGGCGCATGGTCTGGCGGAGCAGCGCTTTCAAGATCGTCAAGATGTCAAAAAATGGCTCGATGAATGGGTGGAGGCCAAACCAGAAAAATTTTATTATGATGGAATCCATAAGTTACCCAAACTCTGGGAAATGGTTGTTATTAATGACGAAATTATTTTGAATAAAAATTTTGTTTAAGTATGTCCAGTTTTCAATAGTGTAAAAAGCGTAAAAAAAAAACTTAGTGGAAATTAACTTCTAGACCTAATATATATATATATATATATATATATATATATATATATATATATATATATATATATATATATATATATATATATATATATATATATATATATATATATATATATATATATATATATATATATATATATATATATATATATATATATATATATATATATATATATATATATATATATATATATATATATATATATATATATATATATATATATATATATATATATATATATATATATATATATGGATTCTATAGGGTGCTGTAAACCAATCTAAAGATTGTTTGTCAAAATTCTGAAATTTACTCTAGATCACTGTAGGCACCATGCCATTCAGAGAGCAAAACCTACCTTAGTATTTCAAAAATCGACAAGTGGACATCAAATTCTTATTCACCACCCCAAATAACCCCCGCATACGAATTTTGAGTCAAATCCGTGACTTTGACTAAGCTGCCGTATACCCACCGTAATGTACCGTAATCTGTCAAAAATCGATTAACGGCTCTGAGATTCGTATTCAGAACTCTAAATAACTTCTAGAGGAACAACTTGAGCAATATCTATCGCGGCACTCCGGAAATCGTCAAAAGTCGCGATTCGCTACCGAATTTTCCTCAATGGTAAGCTTCGAACTAACCTAGTCGAAAACTTCGGAAAATTGACAAATAAACCGCAGATTCGTGTTCAGTGCATCAAATAACCCTCGTAGGAGGATTTTAAGCCAAATCTGGAACATTTTCTGAAAACGCTTTCAGAGCCCTCTCATTGCGCCCAACCGAAAATCCGTCTAAGTTCAAAACGCTATCAGTCTGTACAAAGTTTGGAAAATGTTTTTTCACCCAGGCTTTGCTCAGGAGGTTTTGTATTGGGCGCTGAGCACAATCATGAGGTCCGTTTCCGGATTTTCCAAAGACCAGTGCGCGTTTCGGAAGTCACAATAGGCACGAAAATGTGTCGAAAAACGCGTAGAACTTTTTTCAGAGTGGCTTTAGGCAGCTGCGAAGATCACAATCGGATTCTACGTCAGAAGCGGTTCTAGAGGGGTACATTTCATCCGGATTGGCCAGGCTGACTAATAGTAGTTCCCTTGTCAGATTTGACTCAAAAATTCTGGTAAATTGGGGGTGCGAACACGATTTTAAAGTCCGTCCATGAATTTCTGAAATGCGAATGTGGAAAAAGCCAGTTGAATTACACTACACCTACCGTGACCTACAGTAAGCCTCAGAGTATCAAAAATCAGACCTCGGGTTACTGTTCAGGAACCCAAACACTCCTACTAAAATTTTTTGGATCAAATTGGACATAATTCTTCTGGACACCCTAAAATTTGCCTGATACCACATAAACTTTGGTTCAGAGCCAAATTTGTTTGTTTCATCGCACCCTTGTGCGGATCGAGGGTAGACACAGCGAGAAAAAGTGGGGAGAAGGAGACGCAGTGTAAGCGCGCAGACGAACGCGATGAACGGAAATAAATTTCACTCCGGAACGACTCTACTTTTCCGCCCAACTGAGGAACCTCGCCATAACTCGGTTTAGAGACAATATTAATCACGTGGGTCAACTCAAAATGTTTGCTGGGAGTTTGAAATGAGGTACACAATTTTGGAAATGTTCCCGAATCTCTAAAACAATAACTCTGATAAAATGCAAAGCATCCGCTCCGGCTGGTATCGAACCTCTCGACTGCTGGGTGTGAGGCGAGACCCTCACCTCTGCTCTACGGTGCTACCAGTTGCGCTGACTAACTCCGTATCTGGAGGTCCACAGCGAAAATCAAATATGTTAATAAGGGCTCCATCAATAACCAGATGACTGCTATGAGTTTCACTTCGAAAGGAGTTGCGACCAGTTGTCGATCACTTGTAAATCAAAAAAAAACTCGGCAATGGATTTACGAATCCACTTTTTGCCGTCAATACTTTTCCGCATCCTGTATTTCTCCGGACAGCCTGATTCGCCTCAAAACCAAATTTGGTCGTTGGAACTACCTATGCAGTCTCATATGTTTTTCTGATCCTCTGCGTTCCGGATAAGAAGTCCCATATCAGCTGCTCCAGTTATTGTAAAAAAGGTAAAAGACAACAAAGTTACGATCCCTTCAGGTATACTATCATTTAGCTACCGTAACAAGTGGTAATCTTCTGAGATTGAAAATTAACCCCAAATTGATGTTCAGCCGCTCATGGCAATGTTTGGGAGGAAAAATTCGACCTTTAAAGACCCCTAATCGGTATTGCCCTAACCGCCCTCTTGGTTTTCTAGAGTAGTAAGGACCTGCAGAAACATTCGTTTCCGTATCCCGGTCCTTTTTTGCATATCCGTGTTTCTGTGTTTCTTCAGCGAAAAATACAGAGAAAAACGGGCCTGTGACGGATCTCTAGATTTTCGAAATGTCTGAATTTTTTCCGCTTTCTTTTTTCGGTTTCCCCTCCGGTCCATTTTGTCGAATCCGGTTTACGTTTTCCGCTCTTTGAACTGAAAACATTTCGGGAGCTGAAAACATTTTATTAGCACAAAACTGTCCTTTCCCACCTTCTGTGTGAATCTGGTAACACAGTTTTTTTCTCCTTTCCAATGCACATATTTCATGGGAGCGCCTCCGCGAATGTCTGAACTGGAAGTGGGATAACCTACTATACGCGTCAGATACCCACCGACAGTGCATATCGTCTCAGTTCATCGTTTTTTGTAGCCTTCCACGCTGGTAGGTGTTTCTCTCTCAAGACACACTTTTCAAGGACTTCAACATGGGAAGCGGCCAGCCATGTCTTTCTATGTTCAATGGAGATTGATCATTTCATTAGTTATACCAGTTTTCTAGGAAAAATCAATTTTCCTTTTTTGCTTATTTTTGACAGCGTAAACTAGTAACTTCCTATTTCTCAATTTTTTTGTGCAATGCTACGTTTTTTTGCCAAACTCTAACACGATATTGATTTTTTTCGTATTGTCTGTAACAAATCTGAAGAGCTTTCCACTTATTTTTTGCAACTCATCGTGCTTTCAAAGAGTTACAGTACCATTAGGAAGACCCCCTATATCATTTCTCGAGTCCCTGAAAGACGTTTTACGAGTCTCTTGAACAAATCACTCGAAGCTTGCATGAAACTTACATAGCATATTCTCGCATGTAAGTCACTTGTTTGGACAACACATCATGTAAGACCAAAGTGCATATGTGACATAAAATAGTGGGATAAACAACTTATTTAGGCCCACCAAGTTGCTTGCAGCGTTCAAGTAACTTGCGCTAAGGTTGCTGGTTACACGTTTATAAGCTTCGGAATCCTAAACACTTTTGACCTTGTTTTGAGCTCCTGGAAATCGAATTTTGTTCTTTTTCCTCGTTCGACATTTTAGGAGAGGACGTTTATCTGAGCGTAATAATTAAATAAATAAATACTCAATTAAATCAGTGAGTCGTGTACGTGTGAACTCATTATTATTGGAATAACTATTTAAATATTTGAATCAATAAGTGAATAAATTTTTGGGCAATTAAATAAATCAATTAAATGAACAAAAAAGTAATAATAAATAAATAAATATTCGGATAATCAGTTAATTGTTTGCATAAATAAGTTGATAAAGTTGTGAATAAATAACAAATTCAATAAATGTGCAAGTAAATCAAGGATAAATAAAAAACTAAATGAGTAACTAAATGAAAAATTAATATAAGAAAATAAATAAATAAACGAACAAGTTAATTAATCAGTGATCAAATAAATAAACGCCCTAATGGAACTCTAGAAATCCATCTTCAATAAAGAGGTGCGTTAGGGTATTGACAATGTCTCGTCTACCAATGTTAGCTCCTCGTTGCGGATTGCTGTGAGGGCGCACGAAGCGGATCAGGTCAGCCGCTCATATAAGAGGGTCTTCTTGTTCACTTGATATCATCTCCTATGTTCGAATAATTGATCATCATCGTACAGGTGACCGGCTGACCCCGCCGTCAGCTAGTTTCTTCACAGCGGTCATATCAGAATAAAAATCAGTGCTGAAAGTGCTGAGCTATCATTTCGAAGCTAACAATCCTCGAGTGTGATCTTTGAGGGTGAAAATGAGAACCACCGAAATTCGAAAATTTCAGCAACAGAAGCAACCTGGCCGCGGCCGACGTAGCAGGACGGTTGGGATCTCGCCCTCACGTGCAGTCGGTCGACGCGAGATCATTCCGCGATCGAGGATTGGATTGTGGTGAGTTTTTCACAAGATTTTGAGGGGATTTCAACTGAGTATCAGGCGTCAATATTCTCCGAATTAGGCTAGTTTGATAAAGCCATTCTTGACCTTCTTGACCTTTTGCTTGATTGCCGCCAACTTTCAGGGACAGGACTGAAATTCTGGGGTAGAAATTGCTGTGCATCACACTAAGACTCCAAAACCCGGAAGGAATTTCCATCGACATCCATATGTAGATGATTCCACTCCAAGCAGTGCTAATCTAGTGTCGAGCACGAGCGCGCGTTGTTTCATTCTGCGAAGGATAGATGGCCGCATTCTCATCAACGAAACGCGGCTTTTTTGTGGCGGAAAACTGCTCGCTGACGGAATACCTCATTCCAGAGTTGCGTGGCCCCAAGTTGGACAGAATACCCAGTCACGTCGACCGCATTCCACTGACCACCGCTGCTGTTGCGGCTCCAGTCTTTGGCTCGACTTTTCCATGTAGGCAACACGTTGTCACCTTCTCAGGACCGCGAAAGGTTAGTCTCTTTAATTACGGGTTTTACTGAATTGGAGGATGACTGTTTTTCAGAAAATTATACCGATTGTGCAGTCTGATCACTTTCTTATTCAACGTGCAAATCTGTTACCTCCTCCACGACTTCCACTTATACCCATTGGATACTCAACCTTGGTGAGTTTTGTGATTATTTGTGGGTGTTGGTGGTCTTTAGAAGTTCGAATATGCTTCCTTTATTTTTTATAACGCTCAGGTGTATAAAAAATCTGAAGGGTTTTTATTGTAACTTCAACGCCTCATCCTTGGAACATGATGAAATAAATTTATTTCAAACTGCAATCTATCGTTAGCGATGACTCTATGCTATATTCAAGGTAATACACAGATTTCACATCGGGAGAGGGTCTCGTCCTTTGAGTTGATCCATAAACAGTACCAATTTCCGACTTCGTGAAAAGTGAAGTGCTGCTCGGCAAAGCCACTAGCAATCTATCGACACAAGTGCTAGCCAGGGGGGAGCAACGATTTCGTTCCCGAGCCGCCTGACAGTTAAGCTCGTTCTTCCAAGCTGCGGGTCGGCTCCTGTTGCTGTTTAGGTCCCTGCTGTTGCTGTAATGACTCCTCAAGTTCGCTCGAACAGCAGCAGCTGTGGCACGGAGTATGGTAGAACGAGTCGGGCTGTCAGGCGGCTCCGATTCCTGTTCGGTGCCGCTCGGGGCCGAGAATCGCCTGAGAATGTCTAGTGAACTCATCTGGTGGGGTAGAACATCCTACCTGAAAAGTCTTCGATGTTTAGTCGACGATGTTTTTGCAACTTTTCACCCGGCTTTGACGTGTTGGACGACCACCTTTTCATGCTTTTTGCATATTTGGCCCTTGAAGTTCAAATTTTAGGCCAACTTGCATTAGTTGTGCATCAGTTGTTGTTGTTTACGGTCTCAAGTAAGGCTTTCTTTAGTCTGGAGCAAATCGTTTTTTATTTTAAAAAGTTCAGAAACAATTTTTTTATTTTTTACAAAAATTTTCGAAATAAAAAAAGTCTTCAAAGCGTTTTTATTGATGCAGCACTTACCGATATTCTCTGCACAAAAATGTATGTCTATCAACTGCTCTCTTCTTTCATTTAAAGCAAGAGGCAATATTTTCGGCATAATTGCTTTTTCTACACCAAGGTTGACATGGTTAGAGCACACGTAAAGTATGTTGTTTACATTTTAGCGAAATGACAATTATAATTTTTTTGAAAATAGTTGTTGAAACTCTATCATGCCACACTAGTTGGGATACTGCGCAAGTAAACGCGCTAGTTACGCCGCGCTTTGTGAAACTCTCGAAACTTATTCACACCCTCAATAAAAAACGCAGCAAACAAGATTTTTTGTTGCTTTTGATATAAAAATAGTTTCATTGACTTTTTTCCATGATTATTTGGCCCATAAAAGACTGTACCGCGCACTAAACTCTGGTGAATGCAATGGCTTTGATGAGTTTTGACCTACCCATGTGATTTTAAGCCCTGAACCACGTGACAGTTCGGGTCGCTCTCCCAGTCTGCTGGTCCGCTTCTGTTGCTTTCCGGGACACTGCTATTGCTTTGCGGGCCACTGCTGTGGCGTCCTGGGCCACTGCTGTTGCTTTCCGGAACACTGCTATTGCTTTCTGGGCCACTGCTATTTCTTTTCAAATCACTATTGCTTGCTGGGCCGCTCCGAGACACTGCTTTTGCTTTCCGGGCCACTTCTGTTGCTTTCCGGACTGATGCTGGTAAGCACGGGCTTCTTCAGATCACCCGGACAGCAAAAGCAGTGGCCCGCAGATTGGGGGAACGAACCCGCTGCGGCAAAGAACTCGACGAGGGACTCGAGCTGAAAGCGTATTATGGGCTATTGGACCTCCTATTGCGAGTGTACTTACCTGGCTCAAGCGGCTGGCTTCTCCTGACGCAGTCAGTCATACCTTCGACCGTGATTCAACGCAGCTTCAGAGGACAGTTTTGGACTTTAGGTTCAAAACTTGTCTTGGAACTGCATGCTCAATAACCCCTTCGACTAAGAGGAGTCTCCCGGTAAGCAATACTTTCTGGGACAGAGTACTTGATAACCCCTCTTTTGAAGTTAGTGTGTCAGGGGAGTATGGTCTCCTTATCAGATTTATACAAGTGAATGTACAAGGAGCGATCACTGCGGCTGGCCGCGCTGCGTCCGCGACACCACCGGTCAACGGGGTTTCGATCGCGCGCCACGACCTACCTCCGCAACCCCAACCATTCACTAGACTAAATTGTGCAAGGGGACTCTATTAACTGAGCGTAATACATACAGGTAATTGTTTATAGGACAAGTGCCCTCCAAATTCGCGATCACAGCGATCACATGTCTTATATGCATTGACATGGGCAGTGTAGGTATTTACCCCCATATAGGCGAAAACAAACCCAGGCTCCCCCGCCCATTACCATTATTTATCATGATAAGCGATACCGTCTGTGATAGTGATGACTGTCTCTATTTGAACAGCTCTTTGGGTGGGCTTTTACTACTCATTCCTTTGAACGTGTGTGGGCAGTTAACCTTTATGAATGCCCAGTTTGGTTGTAATGTATCTTTCGGATTCTCTCTGTGCTTCAGTTTCTGAGTCAGTTTGGTCGGGGTAACGCGGATTCAATCTTTGGAATTTTTTTACGGCCTTGCTTGTTGGTAAAAGCATTCACAGCCTCACAGAAAATTATTTACTCAGTAGTCGCCAGGCTTTTAGGCCAGGCCTATATATTTTTTAATCGTTTGTCCGGGCTACGATGGGAGTTTTCGGCTTTCTTTGGGAAAGATTGTGTCCCAAAACGGTTCAAAACGTGCATCAAAGACTTCCGAAGAAGACCTAAGGAACGACCAAGTTATAATTTTATTCATCTCCTATATACCACCTGGTTTTCCTCACCTTTCATATACCTGTCTTGTGACCTGACTTTACTACATGAGAGTTATCTGATCGACTATTTGCTACTTCTCTATTGTTATGTGTAACATTCCTTTCTCTATTTCTGTCACACCAAAACAGCTTTCGCACAGAAAATAATAATCATTTTTTCGTTTTCTCTTTCCTAAGATGAAGTTAGGTAAGCGAAGTTAAGGGCCCTGAAATTGTGCTCTTCTGGAAAACAAAGGCCTCCGGAAATGAATTGGGGGCGAAAATGGGCGGAGCTGAGGACGGTTAAAGTCTGTCCGAATGAGGCTGTCCGTCCACGCGGTTGACGTGCGTGCCGTGTGGCCGTCGCTAAGACATTTTCGGACGATCTTATAAAGCCTCCGAGCAGCAGACAGGGATATTATTCAATACTCGTCCGATCTTCCTGCCAATTGATTTATAGGTCATTTAACGAATGCACACGACACGACCACTCGACACGCACGCCGACCGCGTGGTCGGACAGTCTCATTTAGACAGATTATATCTATCCCACATAGACGAGCATCTGTACATAGGACTCTGACGATGCTTCGCTGAACTACTTGCTTTTTGAGCGTCTTTGGAAAGGCAGCGAAATAGTTGGTTTAAAAGCAGTTCATAGACCATGGCCTAGTAATGATACCAAGGTAACTTGCAAAAACGTCTTGCTTCACTATTGAAATGTCGATAAAAAAAATCGGGGCACAGTTCCAGTCTGTGAACTATAGGGGTAGGACTCAGGAATCTCAAGCTTTACTACTTATGCAACTGCGGAAGATTATAGTGGCTATACGGTTGTTTTGCGGAAGTCTCAGCTTAGGATGGGTATTCCGAGGAAGACTGCTTTGGGGAGTGTGCTTCGATATGCACTTTCCGTAGAGTTAGGTATTGCTGAAGCAGTTTTATTTATATTTTTATTGAAGTTGAACGCCAAATCTGATACCTTAAGCTACTAAGGTACAATACCCGCGCAAAGTTTTGTAAAAACGGGGAGCATTTGCCAAACCTGGCAAAAAAACGTCCGATGCTTGAAACTTTTTTAAACGAAGAAGTTTTTGGATTCTGAAAACGCCATTATATTCACAGCTCAAATTCCTGCATAATAATGTACAATATGTACCGAATTTCCTTAAAATAGCTTTGTTTTCAAGTGAAATTGTTTTCGTGATCGTTTCACAGAAACGTCGCGCGCGGCAAAGTGCGGCAAAACTTTGAATAGTAATTGTACAGTTGACAGAAAGGCAATCTCTACGTTTTCTTCGCTAATCAGATGAAGGTCGAATAATCTTGGGATCTGTCAGATTTTTTTTTAAACCCTTCATCGAACACGCTCGAAAGCTTCCTGAAAACCAGACTTATGTTGCGAAAGCCCCAGACCGGTAAATGGAGGAGTGCGAAAATTCACAAATGAATCTCAAGATTGTCCCACCTGCATCTAATACATGAAGAAGGCAGGGTGATTGCGGTTCTATTACTTGTACAATTACTACTCAAATTTTGCCGCACCTTGCCGCGCTCGACTTCTTTGAGAAAAGACCGCAAAAACTATTTCATTCAGAAACAAAGCGATTTTAGATAACCTCGGTCCCCATTGCACATCATTGGGTAGGAATTTGAGCTGTTAATAAGATAGCTTTGTAAGAATCCAGAAAGTCTTCTTTTAAAAAAGTTACAACCTTCTTACGCTTTTTTGCCAAGTCTGGCAAAAGCTCCCCGTTTTTACAAAACTTGGCGCGGGTATTGTACCTTTTAGGGCCCGATTATGGAACAGAGCCAACTGGTTATCCCTGTAATGAAAATGGCCATTTCAAATATCCAGTTTATCCGGCCAGGAAAAATATTATTTTTTTCATTTCACTTTTACGTCAGGGCTTTGTTACGAAAGGGTTCGTGACGTACCCACTCGTCGCCGATTGTTTTTGAATGGTGAATTTCTACCCGAGCGGGTGAGTCATTTCCGGTCTGGCGGAGTGTGTGGTTAGCGGTTATAGTTATTTTTACCATGTCATACATAGAATGCTTTTTTTTGATTGAGACTTTTTTCCATGTGGTATTTTCGTTTCCATGGCTTTTCATTCACAGCTCATCTTAGGACTCGTTCACAGATCATCTTTAGATTTTTTCTAAAGTGAGCTTGAACAACATGACATGATTCTCTCCAACATTGTCTTTAGCAATTCACATTTCTAATGTTGCCCTCAGTTATTTCGACGATTTTCCTTATCATTATGGTCACTGTAGATGGCGCCGCCGATCATTCACCTTCATCAAATACTATCTGTGAGTAATCGCATTAATTCGCGGTGACACAGCAAACAAAAAGGGCGTTCGAGGGTCGGCGCCCACACGCGTACAACTCTCGTGATTCCACACCTAAAAGATCTATTAGAAAAGTTCTTTAGAGAGTCCACCTGGCAAAGGTAGTATAACTTTTTCAGAAACATAAGCTCTGATTCCCCATATGTAATAGAAAAGTAAGGACGAATGTGGAACGAAAGACGGCCAGAAATTGAGTAAAAATCTCGCGTACAGGCGGACCCATTGGATCACGCGGCCCACGTCATGTAACAGTTGTCCACCGTTTGTTTCACCAGAGGAGCAGTTGCCGAAATTCGGAACACTCTCTATTCCCCAAAGATTCTCACATCCAAACATGTGCATACACACCAAACAGGCGTAATTAAATGTTCCAGAGGTTTTTTTGAACAGTTTTTCTCCAATATTTGAGACTTTTGTGGGCACATCCCCATTATCCTCTACTTCGTGAACTAGCCTACCCAGATACATCAAAAAGTAGATTATGGTTTTTATCGTAAACACTGCCTTTGAATGGGAAGAATCAAATCCCTGGTTTAGTGTGCCTTGAAGGAAGCTTCTTACCCAGTACACGCAGAAGAAAGAACCGCGGTCGAGTTCACCGATCAGACGCTACGAAGAAATTCATTGACGTCCACGTCGTTGGCCTCTTCAGGGGCTTAGGCGCTACTCTTACTCCTAAACGCCAGCTCATCGCGTGTTTTACGCGCGGGCGTGGCGTTAAAGTATGAATAATTTCTAAGCGAGTCACGTGCTTGCGGAGACTTTGAATACTTCAACGGCGATGCTATGGCGGAGCGAAGTGGGAGCGAAGTCAACTTTTTTATGCAAACGAATTTTGTATACGCGTACACCATCATCGTCGCAGCCGTGGTGGAGCGGGCGTCACGCACTTGTCAGGTCGTGGCGTCAGGCCGTTCGTACTCCAACGCCCCAAAGGCAGTATACACGGCAGCATACAAAAGTGATTAAAGGCACTGTCCAACCTCAGAGGTAATTTTTGATATTATGGTCCGGTCGCCGCCTGTAGCAACCCTGACAAGCGCGAAATCTCAACTCGCTCAAGCAAGCGAGAAAAAGCTAGGGAAAAGTTGGCCACGCCCTTCTGAAAGAAAAAAACGGGTAACGCCCACTTCCAGGTTTCCGACCTCAATAGGGAAGAGACGCGAGAATGATTTTATCCAAAACCTATGTTCCTCGATTTTTGTTTGATTTTATCCAAAACCTATGTTCCTCGATTTTTGTTCTCGATCTAGCTTTATATTGTGACCTGCTTCAGAACGATGCCTGCGAATAACGAGGAAATACAGGCTCGAGACAACTCGTTCGCAAACTTCTAGCCGTTCAAAATTGAAATTTTCGAGGAGCCGTAACTCCGTTCGTAGTGAGTTCTGAGCGATTCTGGAGACACCATTGTGATCAGCGTGAAATTCCCTCCAAGATAGGCTAAAAAACGGGAAATCGTTTCTGAGGTTGGATAGTGTCTTTGAGCTAGTGATGCTAGTAGACTTTCACGGAGCGCACCAGAACGCTTGCGTGGTTGGAAGCATAGAAAACGAGTCAAAGTGGCCGTATTTGAGCGATTTCGAGCGTCCAAAAATAGAATTCCACTTCCTTGCAAAGCCCCGCCTCCATCATAAAACGCCCCTAAATGGATGCCAAGTTACGGTAATTTTGGATGTTTTTTGGCGCTTTCAACGGCGTAGGCGTTGTGGTACGAGTCGTGCGAGTCTTCCAGTTCCGCCATCCGAGCTCATTTTGCGTTGCCTTCGAAGTGCGCAATTTCGAACCGCGCATCTTTACGCGGGTCGTGTTGCGTTTAAGCTCTCCTGCTACGGAATCTCAATGTTCATAGAATGCTCCAACAATCAATTCAAGTAGGTGAACCCGAAGTTGTTTGTTTGTTTACTAGATGGCGTGATAACTACTGTGTGTCCCCCGTGTGCCTTCCACCATCTGGGACAAAAGTTGTGTCCCCCTGTGCGTGAGCTTCCATGAAAGCCCTAATCAAAATTGGATAGAATTTCATCATCGATTGATAATAGGGCTAGTGTTTCATGGTTCTCGCCCGGCTCGTCAATATGTGTGTCGTGGGTTCGTCATGTTCATTATAAATACAATGAAGGCTGGCGAAATTCCCGGCGCGCCACGCTCGTACTGTTTGTTCTTCATGTGACATTTACATTGTATAGGCGACAGCTGACATTGTTACTTTCGTTTTTTCTACAAATTAAAATTACTTTTTTCTCGAAATGTCTTGCACATGTTATGAGACTTTCCTATATTTGGCTTGAACAGTTGGCAATTATTATTTTTCTAGGCTTGAAAAGGCTACACTTGTTGGGTATAGCTGCGCTCTGGACGAAAAGACCGAATATCGAATAGATTTGAGTGACCCCTTATTGAAGATCCCAACTTTGAATAGATTCGAATGATTCCTTTTTTGGAATCGGAATTTCGGATATATTCGATTCTAATATACAGGGTGCTTTTTAAATATGATGACAAGGTTTCAAATCTTGTCCCGTCGACATATGTGCGTGCCCAATCGGCTTCTGTGGACTGTTCTTTCCTATGTGCCCGTCTCTCAAAACGTGCGAAGTTTCGTAGCATGAAATCGTTTTTGAAAGCAATGGTGAGCAAACGCCTGAGGGGTCCTCAATTAGTAAGGAATAAATCGACTCGTAGTCACCTTCGTTTATATGTAATTATCTTTCCTACTTTCCGTACACGGGCCTATAAAACTGCTCTAAGGGAGTCATTCTTAAGCAGAATGTGTTTGCGTGGAAACGTATCATAGCTGAAGTCTTAAGACCTACTAAAACAGCGTGAGGGCAAGTTATTGTATTCCAAACGTGAGCTCTGTTAATTTTAATGCACCCACATTTTTTGGTATTTTTTTTGCAATCCCTGAAGATGTACAGGCGACTAACTTCGTCTTCAAGTGCGAAAGAGTATTCCTCATCGAATTTTCTACTTCTCATTGATTTTCAAGAAAATCGATAATCGATCAGTTCTATCGATTTTCGGGAAACGTTGGTAATAAGTGTATATTTCGATAAAGATCCTTCAGAAAATTTGCCCTCGCGTTCTTTCGATAGTGGATCCAAGGCCTTTAGCTATGACACGTTTTCAAGCAGGCACCCTCTACTTCAACGTGAATCCATTGGAGCAGTTCTTCACCGTTGTATGGGGTAATGAGCTAATTACAATTAGTATATACAGTAGTCGATTTACTACAAGCCGACTCAATGACGAGTTCTTCTGTGAAAAATCAGGAACCTTTTCATCTCACCATTTGTTTCAAGAACAACTTCGGGCTACGAAACTTTGTGCAGTTGGAGAGAGAGGTTCGTTGAGAAGAACATACTTTACATGCTGATTAGCGACGCACATATATAGGCGTGACAGGGTTAGGAGAATTTTGTCACCATATTTAAAAAGCACCCTGTATTTGAATATTTTTTCTAATAATTTGAAATCGACAGCCTGAAACATGCCCAAGTGAGCAGTCAATGTAATCACGTGAAACAAACTTAATTGCTATTACTCTGTTCAAAGTTCGAAGAATGTGCTTTCATCACAAACTTGTCCAGGGGGGGGCTATTTTGGGCGCTGCGCTAAACGAGGGCGCACGATTATGAAGTGAGTTTCCAGATTTTCGGAATATTACTCCGCTTTTTCAAGGTAGCAAGTGTACAGAAAACGACAGTGATGCTGTAACTTATTTGACCCAGCGGCTCAGGGCTGTTTTAGTATAGATATCCGAAAGATTCTGAACACAGTTCGTTTCTGCAGATGCGTTTAACGCTACGATTGCTTTCCTGGCTAGTTAGAAATGTGTTACGTGGGTATCGACCGCGTCGGCCACGGACGGCACATGCGTGCTCAGTCCGGCTACAAATGATGGATTTTTCATACCCAATTCGCATGACACAGATGCTCATCGACCAGGCTGGCTACAGCACGATGATTGACCTCAGCAACCCCGTTCATTCACTGGACTGAAAATCACAAAGGGACTCTCTGAGCCGACAGCGAGAGCTTTTGGATCAGCCGCGAGAGGTCCTACGATAGTTGCAGGCGGAAGTTTTCTTGATAAAAGCAAGGAAATCTGGGCAAGAAATTCTCGGAATAATTTAACTAGAATTTCGTTTTGTTTGTACTTAGAAACGGAAGTGAAAGTTCTTTGGACTTTGGAGGAGGAACATTAACATTCTTCGCGATTATGTATTGCCGGGTCAGCGAAACGCTATGATGCTGGCAACACAGTTAAGGGTCAGAAGTGTGCATCGACCTGTCGCCCTCACTGTGTTGGCGGCTGACCCCCACCCGCCGCGCACTCCATAAGGCCTATTTCACCTTTCCATCGCTGATCGCCGCGATGGCATGTTTTGAATGCAGATCGACCTGCGACGCGATTTCGATCGATGCCCATGGTTATCATCCCATCGCGTCGCGCAGCGATCGAACTCTAGAAGAGGCCTAATGCTTATCGAGACGTTATTTGTGTTTTTATGCTGATCGTAACTTTACCGAAAACTTCTGAGCTTTTCCGTGACTTGGATTTGTTGGGTAAAGCCTAGCTTGCTTGTATGAGTCCGGGCGGAGCAAGCAGCGGAGAGGTTGGTTATTGCAAAATATAACAGTGATAAGGAGATTCTGGTATGATATGCCCAATAAGCCTCACTTCGACCGGCTCAAATGAGAGGGCTAGGCTATATATAATATTTGGTATTATTCAGACTTCAACTGAATCTTCCTCTTCTTCCTCTAATTCTTCCTTTTTGTCCAGTGCTTTTGAACTACCCTCATCCATAACTTTGTACTTTTAAACTCATGTAATTTTTAAAACGATCGGAGGGAAAAATATCGGTTGACTATTTGAAATTATTATCTGATGATGTGATACCTAAGGGGCTATTCATACTATGTACTCATGGCCAGCGCGGCAAGCGCGTGCCGCGCTTGCGTGGCGTTGGTGTATCAATACTTTCTACGCGCGTGACGCGCGTGACGCGCTTGCGGTGACTATGAATACGTCAGCGGCGACGCCATGGCAGAGCGGTGAAGCTTGAATGAAAGAGACGATCGATAAATAATATCAGTGGATCAAAACGCCAAGGCGTTCCGGGTGGCAGTATGAATACTGCAGCGGCGACGCCATGGCGGAGCGGGCGGAGCGGTACGCGCGTGCCGCGCGGGAGGGGCGTCAAGCCATTCATACACAAACGCCTCACCCGCGCGTCACCCCCGTGCCGCTCTGGCGTTGTACAGTATGAATAGCGCCTAAGAGTGATTTCAAAGCCAAATGTCAGAATGTTTTCTTGAATAAAAAATTTTCATTAATTTCCATAATGTTTTTAGAGCTTTTTGATCTCAATCGATTTGATAGGCTTCTTTAATACAATCTAGCACTAGTTGCCATCTTCACTGAAGAGCTTCGGGGTAGCTAGGGACATGAATCCTGTGAAGATAGGGGTGAAGCAATTTTTATCTAAAGTATTCCGAAGAAGTCTACAACAATCTGTGTTAGTTACACTCTCAGAACGCTAATGTCAGCTAATTATTTTACCTCATGACACGTAAAAATATTACTCGAAATTGAACTATTCTCGTTTTCTAAGCTTTGCCTAACGACAAAATTTTAATATTGTTACCTCTATACTGGGAAAAATTAGAAAATCACATATTTAAAATCTTCACTGTTACCTGCTTTTCAATTTCATCGATTTTTACTATACATGTGTTTATATGTTTGTTTTTTTAAGAAAAAATCAATAATATCTTGCAGAGAACCTCAACTAGTGGAAATACAGCTGAAAAAGTTGCACAAAACCCAGTTCGAATGGAAGCGTATACCCTACCGAGAACCACAGGTGAATCTTCCCAGTCATTCGAAATTGTGGTTTTAGACAAAACCTGAAAAAAATACCAAAATAATAAAATCGAATTCAGGGTTCTCCCAACAACCCAAATACGACAATCACTTCTTCAATCCCGACTACTGTTCCAGTGCCACACTGGGAAGAGTTCGCCTTCCCTACGAGTCGACGACGCTTGATGACAGGTATAGGAATCTGAGGTTCATTTGCATAGAGTTATACTCTATTTCGGACTGAAATCTATTACCGTCAATCGCGTGCGCGTGGGCGCGTATGCTGCGTCTCCTTCTCCGTACACTTTCCTGTTGGCTCTCCCCTCGCTCCGCTTACGCACGTGGAGGAACAAAGTAAATTTAGCTTAAAAATAGAGGATATATATTTGCCTGAAAATAACATTGGGGCTCTAGAAAGGCGGGCACCTGGGCTGGACATCTACCACCTTGGGAAAGAATGCCATTTGGAACTTGTAAATTGTGACGCGACATAATGCTTATCATGGATATCGATCCAAATCTAATTGGCTTAAATACATTTTTGTTCGCGCGCCGCGGGGAGTATGCACTAAGCCTTAGACGGCGTTCACAGTTTTCGCGAGGTGACGCGATGATGCATGTCAGTGCGACACGAAAATCGTGTTGCGCGGAAATTCAGGCGTTAATGCTGGGCGACAACGCGAAAGTGCGCATGTACGCAATATCGCGTGAACGAGCTACGACAGCTTTTCCGTAGAAATAGCAAAAGGGTTTTGTGTTTGTTCATGTGCATGTGATCCTAAATATGCTTATTTCAGTGTTTTGATTGATAAATTTGGTTGTGCCAATGAAAAAACACCGAATAAAAGCAGCAACGAGCTTGCCTTCGAGCAACGTCCATGGCGTCGCGCTGCAATGCTAGACAATGCGAATGGAGTCGCCCGAATGCGAAGTTCGCGTCATATCGATTGAATCGCGTATCTTCACTGTGAACACCTAGCGAAGACGGAACGCAACGCGGCACTGCTCTATCGATAAGTAGGCTCATTACAAAGTCGCGCCGCGCATGAACTCTGAACGGCGCCTTATGGCTCAAGTCTCGACCGACGCTTTCCGATTTTGAAAAGTATTTAACCTAACTCATAGAATTTCAGTGATCTGCCATTTGCACTGACTGAAGGGATCTATCTCTGCAGAAACTTGAAAAAATTCGTTTTCGCCTCATGCGATGCCTTTCAGCCTAATGACGCGTGAAAGGGTGCTAATAGACGTCCGTTGGACATCATTGTGTGCGCGGTTCTGGGTTTTGTATAGGAAAGGGCTGAGTAAGACGCGCTACAGCAGCAGCTGCGCCTTTATGCGATACGTCCAGAGCTGAATCAGACGACAGTCAGTTCGTCATCCGCGAACGGCGTGGTCGCCCTCCAGATGAGTCAGAGTTTTCAAAATTCGCCAATAATTTTTTTCCGTAATAAATGCTGCCCCAGTGTTGTTATTAGTCAGTTAGCATCCATCCATCAGCACTGACTTTCGTCGGCGACCGACTTTATTCCAGACGATTCGCCACCATGGAACCGTATCAGGCACGCAGATATTGCTCCACGATCTACATTGATGGCAGCAGTGGCGACAACAATAGCAGTGACTATGACACACTGACCACGGGAACAATTGGGAGCCGGTCACAATTACAGGTTCGTGTTTTTTGTGTTTTTTCCTTATTAAGGGCAGCGTACGCGCCAGGAAAACCATATCCTGTTTTTCAATATTTTGGAGAGGAAAATCTTCAAAAAAATCCCGAATGCATCCATTTCTCGCCCACTACGCCTATTTTCCTCTATGTCGGAGTGAAATTTACTGACGTCGATTGCGTGCGTCTGCGCTCGTCTGCTGCGTCTCTTCCTCACCCATACTTTCTCGCTGCCTCTTCTTCGCTCTGCACACGCAGGCGAAGGAACAAATTAAATTTGGCTCCGAAATAGTGGATATGTGCGTTTTGTAAAACAGAACATGCATCATTGGAAATGGTGTTGCACTTGCTTGGTTTGAAATCAAGGGCATCCGTGAAATTTTTCAGACTACAGCATTCGAAAGGAGATTTCGCTCAAATTTTGAATGGGGGAGGGGAGGTGTATTTTTGGGTACTGAATACGAGTGTGAGGTCCGTTCGAAGTTGGGAGCGGTATGTTACGGTAAGTATATGTATATTTCATTTTCAGACAGCACGTTCAGTAGTGATTAGTTGCTGGGCGGTGAGTATCCTCAGATATGTATCACCAGTAACACTCCGGGCACCAAAGGCCAAAAGCGCCCGGGTGATTCCATATCCTTGTCTGAGGATGTTCGCAACCGCGCCGCAGCAAGATTTCGCAATCAGGGTGCACTTTGCGGACTGAACGGCAGTGCGGAGGTGAACTGTATGTGGTAGTGGACAAAAATCTATTGACATCGTCGTTTTTTGAAATATCTTCGCTCCCCTTGGGGCTACCGATTTCATCTTTTGATACGACACTTTCGGTCGTAATGCCGATATAATAAGGTATACTAAAGGACTATATCGCAAATATGCATAGAAGAGGAAGACAATTTCAAACATTCGCAATTTGCGACTGTTCGCCTCTTCTTCATCTAGATCGATTTCTTCGCCGTTTCCGATAACCTCTTGGTGAACTTTGCATTTTTTATTATTGGTCGTCCACCTGGAAGTGTAAATTCGTCACACAGTGATCGAAAATTGATCATCTAAGGAACTAAAATGGGTCTATCAGAAGCCATTCTTGGAAGTCTATTCGGGATCGCGATACAAGCCACTTCAAAAATTCTGAAGGTTGGAGTTAGACATCTATTGAGACCGAAAGCTCGAGGAAGGCATTATGAGACAAAAGCAATATTGGATGGTAACACGACAGGCACCTTACGCGATATTCCGAGGCTCAATGCTAACAACATCAGAGGAAAACTTCAGGAATTTTGTGAAACGCAAGGCGATCTCGAGGTTTGATTTCTCTGTGGAAATCATTCAGAGGTTTCTCAGGTATCTCTCAATGCTGCGAAACGTCGATACCGTAACTGTGAAGTTCTCGAACGTCGTCTCATCAAATGACTTTTGATGAAAGTAAGGCATCACAGGACCAGACTAGCGTGGGAAACGGAGCAGATGTCCTAGACACTACAGCATTGTTAAAAAGCCGTTTTCTCAGCTTGATATAGTGCTCCAAACGAAGGAGACATAATTAAGCTAAAGAGACAACTTTTTTACATTGCTGTTGACTCCAGTGATCATGCTCCGTTGCCCACGCTAGTCTTGTCTTCTGATGCCTTACACGCATCAAAAGCCATTTGATTTAACGACGTCCGAGAACGCCACAGCCACGGTGTAGACGTTTCGCAGCATTGAGAGATACCCAAGAAGCCTCTGAACGGATTGCACAGAGAAATGAAACCTCGAGATCGCCTTGCATTTCATAAAACTCCTGGAAACTTTGCACAGGGAGTCTCAAAGTTGATTACGCCTTATCCGATGCCCTTTTACCGGTTTGGGAAGAAAGGAAAGGTTACTGTAGGTTCATCATAATCCTGCTGCCATAACCTGCCATAATCTTTCCAAATTAGGGGTGAAAACAACGCATTCGTGATCTGCACCTCGAAGAACCTTTCCTGCGAAAGTCGGAAGCAAATCGGAGGCTTTAACCAAACTATCGTAAACCTTCCGCAATTTTCAAAAAAAAAAACTGAAAATGATCATATTCGTGTCCAGCATTTTGAATAAGCCCCTTCTAGACGAAATTTGGTCTATGGAGTCAGAGAAGTGGAATAGTGTGGTTTCAAGTATCTATCGAGCTACCTACTGAGGGCGTCTGCCTTTTCGGACCACAGAGTCTTTCAATATATCGTCCTTGCAGGAAACTACCTCTGTTTTCTGCTTTCCATCCCATTTTGGAAAGCGATTCGGAGTAATTTGCGAAATTCGCTGCCTCAGTGTTGCCTACCCTTGATAATATAGCCCTTGAAAGCAACTTCTTGTTAAAGGCAGCAGACACGCTCAAAAATGGTATCGTTTTATGACATAAATCAAAGGTTTGGAGCTGATTGTATTGGGAACTGACGAAAAAAACGAACGAAAAATGTGTGCAAATAGAGGGATAACGGTTATTTTATTATCAGGTGAAAGTGCACGAGTTTTGCGGCGCGCGGTTGAAACAGCGAATATTAGCAACAAAACGGTTGAGATAGAGAAGCCGATATACTCTTACAGCCTGTACGTGAACGTTCATCTCGTTTGAAGCATCGAAAACCATCCAAAGGGACCGTATTAGTACTATCAATCTGGACGAGTTTGTATTTTGGGCGGGGTTGTCGAAGCTTAGGGGCGGGGTTGCAGAAATTTTTCGATTTGCATTGCTGAAATTTAGTAGTTTTGACTCGTTTTTGGCGCTTCCAACGGCGTGAGCAGTCTACTAGGAGCCATGCGACTTCAGAAACGTAGTTATCTCAACAACTTTTTCGAGCGTGTCTGCTGCCTTTAAAGGCAGTGTTCACGATGAAAATCGTTTTTCTGTTTTCCCTCCTATCTTGAAAACGGCCAAATGCTGATTCAAATGATGTCTCTGAAATCGTACAAGACCTTCTGGGAACAGAGTTATGGCCCTTCAAAAATTGAGCTAAGGAAACATGGTGGACGAGTTGTCCGAGGCTTGTAACTTCCTTATTTTGCAGCCGATGTATGCGAGCTGACCTGGGTAGAGAGAGAAGTTGATAATGAAGGGAAGAACGGGGCTAATGATTGGAAATCATCGCTCATCTCACAATCTCGAGCATTCAATTGTTCACGTCGGTGGGCGTGTGATGCGCTTTTGGGGTTTGCCTTGCGCTCGACGTGGCAACTTCGGACTCTTTTGAAGCTTTTCCTGGCTCGTTTCCATGCGCTCTTTCAACGTCAACGTTGCAGTGTGCCCCTCCACTACCCATTCCTAGTGAAAACTGAAACACATTTTTCATCGTGAACACTGCCTTTAAAGGCACAGTCCAAGCTCAGGGGCGAAATTTGAGATTTCCACATAATTGTGAAGTTCACCCACCCTATTTAGCCTCTGCCAAATGCGAGCTCTCAGTTCCTCCGAATAGGCTAGATATAGGGGAAGCCACCCTGGGGCACCCATACCAGGAAGCCACTTTGGTACGCCCCTTTTACGACCTTTAGAGCTCAACAGCGGCGAGATGAGCGATGGTTTCCGACCAGTATCCCTGTTCTTCCCTTCAATCCTGGCCTCTTTCTTTATTCAGGTCGGCTCGCATACATCGGCTGCAAATGACGGGAGTTACAAGCCTCGGACAACTCGTCCACCATGCTTCCGCCGCTCAATTTTCGAAGGCCATAACTCCGTTCCCAGGGGGTATTGAACGATTCCAGAGACATCATTGGAGTCAGCGTGGGACCCTTTCAAGATAGATAGAAGTACAGAAAACCGATTCTGAGGTTGGACTGTGCTCCTAGCAGTCAGTCTTCTTGACAAAATTAGAGAATTCCGTGCAGTCTTTTTGCTATAGAGCTCTATTTCGTGGGTCCAGCTGTGCAAAAGCATTAAAATAGCATGTCGTCCGTGTCGTTCGATTTGGAAGCCGCGCTCAGTTACATTGTATGAAATTACTCGATCGATATTCATCATCCTTTTTAATCAGCACGGACCATGTGATGTGTTGCGCCTACGCTGCTTTTCAAGAACTTTGTTTATACTCTGAGATTTGAGCGACATAAGTCTAACGACTTCGCTTCAGTCGTGGGTTACAGGTCATCTAAACCAGAGCATGAAGATATTCTACTGTTCCAATCTCCTTCACGTGCTTTCTACTTTTCTTCAGAGACCTCGGGTCTTTGCATGGTATTCGAATTTCATTCCACATGCTTAATTGATCAGTTTTTGCGGCTAAATATTTGAATACTATGATTTTTCAAATTGTTCAATACTTTTTTATTTCAAAAAAGAGCAGGCGAGGGAATTTTTTGTTTGGGATACACAGCTATTCGCAACAAAGCGTATTCCTATTAGGGGCACCTCTGACAGTTTTCTCATATCCAGATTCGTAGCTGCTACGTAGATCTCTGGAGTGGGTTGTTTTCGGGTTTTCTTTGTTGGACGAAAAGGTAAGGTACCCATCAGGCGACTGTTAGTTTGCTCAGAAAAAATTCCTTCGACTCGGCTGAAAGCTTTCTTCTGGGGTATTTCGGTGTCTCGAATACTAATTTCGGATCAGTCTCTTGGTATGCTCAGGGTTACTGAAATTCGTAGAAGTTATAATGCCATTTAGTGGGCGTGAACCGCGTAAAGATTTCGAAAATCGATAAATAGACTCCAAATTCGTGTTGATCACCCATATTATTCCCCGCAGAGCCTTTTTCATCTGGATCTCAGGTTTCGATCTAACTATCGTCTACCCACTGTAACCTTCTTTAAGAGCATGATGACAATTCTGAAGTTTGGATTGTGGGTTAGGTGTTTCTGGACAAAATTTTTGTCTTGGAAGATGGTGTTTTCGGGTGCGAAACACACGAAATCATCAGTTCGCGGAATGTGGAGAATGCCCGAAATTCATTAGGCTACTTTCTGGCCTTCTAAAAACATATGTGTTTTTGTGCGCTCGCAGCGTTTTCGGTTTTTGTTTTATGTAGAGAGTGCGAAATTCTTCTCATACATTGCTGCCGTTTCCTTCTAAGGACACGTCCCTTACCAGGCGTCAGATTTCCTGAGTTAAGGAGGCTACTACGTCGTTATGGTGGGGATAAAAACGTTGAACCCATATTGTCTACGATAATATCAGAGAAACGGAAAACGGAGAAACGTAGGAAATGTAAAAAAAATCTTAAAAAATAGGTGGTCTCTTTTCTTTATTTTGGCGTCTACCGGCTGACTGGCTTCTTTTCATACGCACCAGCAATTATGTCTTAAGTAAGAATTATTGTTTCAAACTGGCAAGCCAAAGCACACAGAAATTCTCAAAGGCACGGTTCATCCTGAGATGCAAATCTCAATTTTTAGCCTGTATTGAAGAGAATTTCACACCGCTCACATTGGTGCCCTCAGAATCGCTCATAACCCGCTACGAACGGAGTTATGGCCCCTAAAAATTTTTGAATTTCAGCGGCGAGAAATTCGTGGACGAATTGTTTCGGGCCTGTTTGTTCGCCCCATTCGCAGCCATCGCCCTGGAGCCGACCACACTATAAAGCTAGACCGATAACAAATGGAAGAACGTACACTTTGATCGAAATCCGTTGCATATCTCGTCCCTATTGAGACCGAAAACCTTGAAATGGGCGGAGCGAATGTTGAAATGGGCGGAGCGAATGGGTGTTAAAGTCTGTTCAAATTGGACTGTCCGCTCACGCGGCCGGCGGGCGTGCTGACCGGACGTCGTGAAGGCATTTTCCGGACCTGTGAATCGATTAGCAAGAATATCAGGAGCATAGTGAATAACATCCCACTCAGTTGTATCACAGTCGTGAGCAAGCTCGTCCAAAAAGTGCCTTGGTCACGTCAGTTCGACGCGCACGCCGTCCGCGTGGGCGGACATTGTCATTCGGACAGACTTTAATTGGGGCGGAGGAAATGGTTGATCGATATTCTGAAGAGTTGAGATTCGGCGTTTGGCGCACGATCATGTCAAGTATTACCCCTGAGGTAGGACTGGGCCTTTAAACCAGCAAGCGAAAGCATACAGAAATCCATAACATTTCTAGTGCCTGCGGGAATCATTCACTTTTTCGCAAAGTCAACTTTGTGGTGAGAAATTCATTCTGAAAGTGCAATCAATTGCAACATCGCCATTCTGATTATAATGTGATTCAGCTATACGGTTGTTAATGAGCAGCACGACTTCAACTAAAGGCAGTATTGATCGAAATTCAGTTTCCTAATAGCAAAGTGTAGCCAAATACATATAAATTTTTGAATTTCTCCTCGAAACAACTGGATGGCCACAAGTCGTCAGAGAAGTCAAGCCTTCCAGTGTCATTTACCTCAGTAAAATCAGTATCTCGCGAAAGCCATCATAACTCTACAGTACCACTAATCCATGACTGGAATCAGGGATTTGCGGAATTTTCTGTTTTCTGTTCTCTGTTTTCTGCCCATTTTTGGCCATTTTTTTCTGTTTTCTGTTCTCTGTAAAAATAGGCAAAAATTGGACAGAAAACAGAAAAAAACGTGTACCTCGATTTGCAGCAGGACTTTCCTAGAAAAAAAGTGGCCGGATTTATCGAGGCTAAGCCGATAGGGTGAGGGTGTACTTCACTCAGGCTCTCTGCAGTTGTACCACGACGCTGTTCACTTTTATCTCGCTGTAGTGGTTACCCATAAGTGCACGTGTGGAGTGGTGGGAGGGAACGGTGCTGTTTGCTGTACACGGTCGGGTTCGATCCTCGCCGAGGTGAACCAAATTAACCAACCCTCCGGGGTCCTTCGATTGGTCACAGATTTATGTAGAGGGATGAATGCACTCATTATGAAGTCGGCTGCCCCTGCAATCCTCTAAAAAAGCATGAAACCCATTCCTCTGAGAAAATTTGCAGCGTCAGTGCTGGGAAAGTACCGCAATCCTGGGCTCTGCTGCGATAGTTCCGCGATAGTGCCGCAGCGGCTCCGTGATCAGGCGATTCTGCTGCCGTGTCTTGAGCCTCGACATTGCCGCGATAGTACCGCAGCGGCTCCGCGTTAGAACCGCGAGGATGCAGCAGCGAACCCGCGTGGAGTACGATGTACTGTATTGTGTGGTAAAACGAAACTGTCGCCGGTTAAATGTACCTAATTTTGAGGTACATTCCGTATTTCATTGTGCGCAAAAGCGGTGGTAAGCTCTTTCCTTATCAGACAAATGATGAAACGACCACAGGTGCGAATTTTTGTTCTTACAATAGGCCCCCCCTAGTTGTCTCATAATTCCTAAATAATTTCATATCAGACATTCTGCCAGAGCCGCTGCGGCGTTATCGCGGAGCCGAAGCGGTACTGTCGGGTCCCCGCTACGGCTCCGCGGTGTTGCCGCCGCGGCTCTGGGATAGTTCCGCTTTGGTGCCTGTACGCGCCAAAGCGGCACTATCGCGGAGCCGCAGTGGCAGTTTCTCTCAGAGTCAAGCCTCTACGAATACGACGTCGAATGAGCTGCGCATGCCAGTATGGATTCAGGAAGCCGATTCCTTATCTTTATCTCATAGTGGATACTCTTACCCAGAGGTTTATCGTTGACGATTCCCTCAAAAGTAACGCAAAGCAGTCAAGTGAGAGGAAAACTGCAATGTGACTCTATACCAACAAGTATGAGCCATAATACTACCAAACCCCACTATTCATAACCGCTCCCCAGCCTCCCGCTTTGGTGGAGCGGGGTGATGTTGGTCCCAACTGTGCCACGCACGCTAAACTTTGAATACATGCTTCACTTCACTGCAACGCAGATGGTACAAAAATCATTTAAGAGTTAGAGAGATTCTTGGCGCAGTGCAGCGCCTTCAAAAGTGACTTGAAGTCACCTTCAAGGATCGGCCTCGAAACGCCGAGTGAGCAGTCATTGCGGAGAAGCGCCTTTTATACCCTTCGGTTAGTTTTTTTCTGAGCATGAGACTGATACCAGAAAAGAACTCGTCAATGATTGACAAGTTTCACCCATGTAAAATTTGAGCAGGCGGATCGCTGGCTGATTGCGGGCGGATCGCTGCATCTCATAGCTCAGCGGGCGGATCGCTGGCTATCAAAACCCTTGCGGGCGGATCGCTGGCAGGTTGCGAGCGGATCACCGCTATAGAGCTCGCCTGCGATCCACCCGCTAGCGTGATCAACTTTCCCAGGTGCCGCTATCCGCCCGCCAAAACGCAGCGATCCGCCCGCGGAGACAACGAGAGGCAGCGATCCGCCCGGCGAGGCCACGATAAGCAGCGATCCGCCCGCAACTTGCTGGCGTACCGCTTGCAGAGGCCTTGATTGCCAGCGGTCAGTCCGCACCTATTGTCTGAGTATACTCTAACGGCACAAGCGCGCGGTGCGGACGTGACTTTCAGCTCTGTGGAGTAGTACAGTGTTCATACTAGCAGTTATCCCACAATCAGTGTCAAAATATGTACACTAAGGAACGGAAAGCTCGCTCCGACTGCACTACGTACTCCTTGCACCGACATACATATGTATTGAGCTTCTAATAGAGTAATCGAGCTTTTTTGGCCTGGGAAAAGGAAGACTCGTTGAACATTTGTCATCTCATCGCACTTATAATCTGCTTTTCTTAAACGTCTATACTTTTTGCTCTGGCCAACTGCAAGGTTTTGAAAATTCAATGAAAGAAGCATAGATCACTCAAAAAATGTTTTTATAAAAGATGAATGTTGAATGTTTTGAAAAATTTCGTTTAGTGTACGCTGAACACCCTTTATTGATTTTTGGAAATTTTCTGTTTTCTGCCCATTTTTGGAGATTTTTTTCTGTTTTCTGTCAAAGTAGATTTTCTGTTTTCTGCTTTCTGTTTCCAAATATATTTTTTCCGCACATCCCTGACTGGAATCTGAGACTTCATTGAAGTATGAAAATAAAGGTTTTTATTGGGTGTGCTTTTTGATGTCTGAAGTCAAAACTGTGAAAATTGAAATTCAGCCGGGTCGGATTCCGCCACAAAAAGCAGGTTATGAAGTAATTTGTTGTATTGTGTTTCGACTCATTGTGTGTGGCAATCCAGCCAGACACGAAGACGAGAAATACAGGGATGCCACTGGCTCCCTTTCGAAAATAAAGCCACCGGCTCCACCCATGTACAAACTTTGAGCCGGGATCATACTTCCCGCCACCAGCAATAGCGACAGTGCATATCAGGCATATCGACTTTTAGTCCATGTGGATTGTTAACATTGCGACGCATCGCTCGTCACTGGAAGATATCGGTCTTAGTTCGCGTGGTTCGAAGGCGATGCTCGTGATAGGTTTTAGTTGAATGTTTCAATTTCCTATAATATATCGACCTCGCTTTTCATCCCGACTCGAAATATCTCGGGTCTTTTTTAACTCATCGTTCGTAGTCTCGATCGAAGAATAACGGAAGAAGGGCTGTTCCGAAACACTTCGGAACCGAAAAACGACAAAAATGTATGTTTTTAGTTTTCGTTTTTCTTCGTTTTTTTTTTCGAAAAATCAATACCGAAAATTTTTTTGAAAAAATGTTTCGAAAAATCGAGATGATCTCCTAATGACCTATCTGTACCGAAAAAATTGGTCTCGCAACGAGAATCTTCATTTTTCAGTTTATCGCTTTCAGAAATTCTCGCACATCTCTGAATGGAAGGCGAAACCGAGAAAAAGGCGGAAATTGAAGACTTCGGCCGAAGTATTTTGACCGTCTCACCACTATTCAGTCCCAAAACTCGTACATGGGCGTAGTATTCGACTCCACATTTAGAGACGCGGCTAATGGCACTCCTATGTTTAATCGCTCTCTTTAGAGAATGGAAATATCGCATTTGGCAGTGAGTCTATATACAGCGGTATTGAATGTTATACACGAGTTTGGACTGTGTCTTTGAAGAAAAACTGTTCTCTCATTTGCCACACGACATCTGGAAAGTGGACTCTAAAGTGGTCAAAAACTGTATGTAGAGTCGCTCGAATCGCGTAGTAAAAATGGAGCCTTCGCTCAGGCCTGTTGACCCAGTACACGAAACAGGGGGAGCCGTGGACGAGTTTGGACGCCTATACGCGACGCGCGCGGCCGAAATCCGCTACGTTCACCTCGTTGATCTCTCTAGCGGTATAGAGTAACGCGCGCTGACCAACTCTTCCGTGGCCCACCTTTTTTGTGTATTCGATCGAGAAGCCTTTCCTAACATTGATTTTGTTACGAACAGGAATTTTTCGTTTTCTTTCTACATTTTTTCGTTTTTTCTATATTTCTGATTTTATTTTATTTTTTGTCGTGTTCGCTGTCTTTTCCATTTTAAACATCACCTACCTCAATGTATTTCTCAATTTTTCCACGTGTGAGCCGGTTTTTTTCAATATCTGTAAGTCCTTTTTCGTCAATTTCATGCAAATCGCGGACAAAAAAAAACTCGAAAAAAAGTCAGTTACCCTACATAAGAGTGTTCTTTCTATAGGCAAATCACCGTATGTACTTTTTTTCTGACGGTTCAAACTTGCGACCTGGACTGAAACTTACCCTTGTAGTTAGCCTCCACGGCATTTCTTTCTTCCTTCGTTCCCGTCGGCTTCTTTTGTCGGCCATCGTATATGTAATTGGAAATCGTCAGAGTCTGGTTTCGTCAACATAGTGTGTGTCCCTCTCTCCCCTGTGTGTGTTCTGTTTGCATAAAATATGGAATTGGGCGGTGGCTATGGCCCGTCGTCACGTCTATCCCTACCATAAGTAATTGCCAGTCTTGACCACCACTGTGGAATATCTGGAAATCAGAGTCTCCCTTGTAACCTTTGGCCAATTACCTTATACCTACCGTATTTCTCCATATGAGATCAAGAAAACCATTAAATAATCCATCTCCTTCAAAAGCCTTTTTTTCAACTTTTTTTTTGAAACTTCTAGACATTTCCCGATTTTTTTTCTGTTTTTTTCCTGTCCTTATCTCGATTTTCTAATTTTCGGTCACGTTTACCTTTTGTCTGCTGATATATGACCGCTCTCGCAGCGTTTAGTGGCCACATTTTTCGGGCGAGGGTTCGAGGTCTCGTCAAGCCCTAGTTTTTCTGGGTGGAACTTGTTTCACTAATGAAGGCACTAATGTATGTATGGCCGCTAGAGTGTTTTCCTCTCCGATTACACACCTTTCCACTCCTTTTTTTCTCCTCCACAACTTCGTTCTTCTCTAGCTTAACTTTTAGATATTAAATTTGGTTCTTTTATCCAAAAAGTTCTATCCAAGAAATAAATGTAAAAAATGAAAAATACAGGATTGAAAATTGTGATGTAAAAATTTTTTAAATGCACAGCAACACTTGGTAGTGTCATCGCAGTTCAAAAATAGGTCTGAAGCAATTTTTTTCACCCCACTTCATCGGTTCTGGATGCGACTCAGAAATTTTTATCCTTTTCTGAGATTACAGTTGATATATGGTAGACTGCTTAGAATCTCAAATCTCGCTGCATTCTTGCTCAAAGGTATTTAGAACCACTGATTCGCACACTCATAGTAGTGTTCCGTAAGGCCGCGCTCGCTTGCGTTTCTCCCGAGACAAACGCAGACTTCTCGGAGCAATGAGAATGTGTTTTGCATGGAACGGAGAGTGTTTCGGTCATAATCAGACGTTTCACCAGCTGTCAAATTGTGGCTATATGGGATGAACGGCGGACGATTCAAAGCAATATGTAGTCCTTCTCTCAAACGTCAGCGGTCTGGAGGAACACAACCACAAATGTCTGGCCTACGAAATTCTTGTGTAATATGACCATATCCGATATCGGTTTTGTCAGTTTTCCAAGAATTACGATTGTTAAATGTGATTCAAAGATACGGTGAATTCAGATGCGTTTTTTTGCAATTTCAACTATGCGAAAAGTCTCTCAGATCTTGGGTTTTTGACCAACTAAAGTCTGTCCGAATGAGACTGTCTGCCCACGCGGTCGGCGGGCGTGTTATTCGGCCTTCGCGAAAGTTTTTTGGGCTTGTGAATCGATAAGCAAGAATATAAGACGAATATTAGTGAAGAATATCCCACCCTGCTGTATCTCAGAAACGGGTAGGCGCGTCCGAAAAATGCCTTCGTGACGACTGCTCGACACGCACGTCGACCGCGTAGGCGTACAGTCTCATTCGGACAGACTTAACAGTGCGTGGACCGCAATCAAGTAGTCAGTACCGACCTTTAGGGAAGTCTGTGGGCGAAGCCTGAGAGAAAGTACCGTACACGTACTGTGACTTATTGAAATGTCCTCGATTTTGGTTCGCGATACTCAAATCTTTCATAAGCAAACAAAAGGATCGCCTTAGCCAAACTCTAGAGAAATCTGAGATATCGACCCACTATGGTATGCCAATCGTAATCTCAAACGATTTGGAATGTTGATCTCACTCAGACTCGTCTTTTACTACCTGAAATACATCCTTAGGAGGCAGTTTAACCAAAGGATCGCTGGGTAAGGGTCCTGCTTGGAAACACGCTTGTTGCTCAAGAGGGCCCAGACTGGAAAGATACCCATACTCAGCCTACCGGCGGCAAAATTTGGTGATGAATTCCGCCTTCAGAAATAGAACAGAGGTATAGTCGACCGGAAATTAATATCCCATTCGGTGTTCTCTGTCGAGGACATAAAGTCTAGGCGCTGCACACATAAAGTCTTTCCGAATGAGACCGTCCGCCCACGCGGTCGGCGTGCGTGTCGAACAGGCATTGCAGAGACATTTCTTCGACCAGCCTTTTCACGGCTACAATCGGCTGACCGAGATAGTATTCACTATTCGTTTCCTATTCTTGCTTAATGATTTAGAGGTCAATGAATGTCTTCTAGACGGCCGCACGACACGCGCGCCGAATGCGTGGGCGGATTTTTCCATTCGAACAGACTTCAGGGCCTAGTTATACGTCAGCGGAATGAAGACGTCCCGCGATGATATTGCCGGCGCTTGCTGCGTGGATCAGGGACTCGTCTGCAATATTGCGTTTTTAACGTCTTTGACGCAATATTGCAGACTTGAAATTTTCGAACGTTTCACTTGTATTTTATGGATATTTCACTCCCTCTATCACTTGTGTATTGCAGGAAGTCTTTAGAAATATAATGTTCTAGTCATAGCAGTATTCGTTATGTCGTTTTGGTGATATATTAACAAATTCAGATCTGAAAACTAACCAGCTGATGGAAATCGGCAAATGTCCAACAGGGTAGGTATCGCCAGGATACAGTATACAGTGCAGCGTCGTGTATTAACTGCTCGGTGCGGCCTTCCGGCGCGTTTTTCTAGGACAACTCTTCCTTTTGCCATGCCTCAGCACAGTTGGGGCGCACATAAGTGGTAGTTGTCTTGCTATTTCCGCAACGTTCGGCCGGTGTATAATTACGGCCTTAGACACGCGGCGACGCGGAGTGTTCGGACATGTACTTACCGGATCCGACTGGCATTTCCTGATGACTGCATTTTTTATTTCTTTATTTCAGCCAATAGAAAAATTATCAATGCCCATAACCAACAAACCAGGAAGCAATGATTGGCCATGTAGTGTGGGGAGCAAACCCAAGAAACATCCGTAGGTGAAGTAGTGAAGGCGAGTAATTGACCTATTACGAAAATCTTCCTATCGTAGCCCAGCATAATCTTGCCTGATTCGACTTTAGCAACATGAAGCGAAAAATTATATTTAGAATTTATGTAATATTTCCCGAGCAAGCAATACTACTACTTGTAGTCTTCCGTACGTATACGGAAGTGGCGGCTATTTGATTTGAGTTGAGTCATGCCGCAGACCAACATTCAGCCTCGCATCGTGGTCATCGATTGTACCGTCTGATTCCGTCTGAGATTCTGTTTTTTTTTGTCTGGAGAAAAGAGCTCATATTCTCTGAAATATCGCACTTATTTGAATATGATTTAGGAAAACAGGTCACGGTTATCCTTGCGCAAACGACTTCTTCAGGCAATATCACCTTCTCACCGTCTACTTTCTCACCTCACGGATTTTGCCTCGTTTTGATTCCGTTACGCCGTTTAGTGGTACTTGATGTGAGGTGTTTCTTTCGCCGCTGTCCTCTTTACCTCCCACTCACTTAACTCGCATCTGCACCTGATCATGCATCACATCGAAAATTCAGCACCTGATCATGCATCACATCGAAAATTCCTCATGTAGTTCTGACTGTACGGCTCCTCTCTGCGGTGGAATTTTCTAGATAAATATAGAATCCTTTTTTTCTTTTCTTTATTCTCTGAAGCCAGACGTTTCCGACAACAGGTTGTTCACAAAAGGTTACCGATAATCCAGAAATACCTTCCCTCCCCGTGTTGTTTAGACCCACTTCTCTATCACTTTCACAGACGCAATGACCCTTCATGGTGGAGTTGCAGCACGGTTTTTGCAAGCCATGCACGGCGAAAACCCTCCAATCAGCTGTTTGTCTCTGTTTCGCCTTTCACTTCGTACGGACGACGTAGTCTGAATTACCAGCTTTGGATGGCCGAGCTTTGAGACCTCTGTCATATTGTCTACGCCTGCAGAAAACGCTTGTTGAGAGACCTAAAACTTTGGAATTGAAATTATGTGCTTGACTTCAGGGTCATCCAGAACTTCCCTGTAGAGCGGCGACGCGACACAGTGCTCTTGGCCCAAACAATCGGAAATCGCCATTAGCTCTCGCTGCAGCGCTCCGTGGGAAGCATGAACGCAGTTCAGAGCTGTACTGACTTACGGCCGCGCGCAATCCAACCGCAATTTGCTTGGAATCATCGTCGATGACGAGCCGAGCAAAAACTCGTTCCGTTTCCGAACTAATTACACGATCTTACCATATATATCATGGAACGGAAAATCTGTGATGGCCCGGGATACCTGCGATCCGATTGGCACATTCGTCCATGCTCGCTATACGGAGAACACACGAATATACCATCTTTGTAAAATGTAGTCCAGCGAACGAACGGGCCGCGATCATTCATGTCGACAGGACCGGCTTTTGCGACACTGCTTGTAAAGGGGACTGCAGAGTTTAAGTCGCGGCGTTGCTCGCAGCGACGGACATCGCTGGGGGCGACTGACACAGCGTGATGGGCGAAGAGGTGCACAGCAAATTCTTCTGGCGCCGCGACCGCCCTGCGTCACTGCCAGCGAGCAGCGACCGACGCGGCGACGATAATGTTCAAAATCATTTTTGTCGCTGCGTCAAAGCTGACGCTCGGCTACCAGTCGCCGGTCGGTGCAACTCTGCGGCCCCCGTTAAGGCTAATGGTATAGCTTAGTGATACGCGGTCGCGTCGCTCTGCACAGCAACAGCGACAGTGGCAACGACAGGCAACGGCGTATTTGCAGTATAGGGGTCTGCAGAGTTGCAGAGACCGGCGAGTGGTCGCCGAGCGTCAGCCTTGACGCGGCGACAAAAATGTTTAGAAAAATTGCTGTCGAGGCATCGGTTGCCGCTCGCTGCCAGTGACGCAGGGTAGTGCGGCGTCAAAACACTCTGCGGCACCCCCTCGTCGCCTTTAACGCTGCGTCGGTTGCCCCCGTCGTTGAATGTGATCGATATTGCATCATCCAGCACTGTTTGTCGCTGCGAGCAACGCCGCTACTTGAACTCGACAGACCCCTTATGTCAGCCTTCCGCGACACGTCGCTGCGACGGACACGCGACAACTGTTCCTACGACGGCCAGTGCCGCTGCTCCTATGCTGGTCCCGCCACGATTTGTGCTAAATGTCATGACTGTCGCTCACGACAGCGACACAGTATCCCATTGACCTAAAGCCGGGATCACACTCCACGCGACCAGCGACAGCAACAGCGCATATCATACGTATCGATTTTTCGCTGGAAGCCGCCCGCGCGACAGACGCGTGATGCCTGCTGTGCTATGGCGGCGACGGCCGTAACGACTTTTTCATCTTTCTTATGATTAATTATTGATTCACGTCGATCTTCGACGTTGTCCCAGGTTCGAATTTCTATTTAGGACATGCTAATGCAGTATACGTAGTAGTGGGATATAATGTCAGCTTCTGACGGCGCTGTGGTAGTTCTTCCAGGCCAGACCCCAAACCAATGGCAGCATGTTTCCCTTGGAACTCTACCTGACAGCTCCTTTTCCTGAACCATTTGTTCATGAGACAAAATGGATTCACTCTAGATCAAGGCTAGATCTTGGTCCGCCATGTACTTCTCAGAATGGACCAGAGCCGCGGCAGCAGTTCTTCGACCTGTAAAGCAACAAAAAGAACAATATATACTGCATAGCAAACCAGTTGCCGACAACCAACACCATTCGGGCTTTTTTCCCATGTCCAGCTGTGCTCTGTCAACTGGAAGGGGTGGGGTAGCGAAGTGCGAAAAAAGAAGTCTTTTGTATGGCACATGCTTCAGCAGACCCCAGACCCATTGCTCACCTCACTGCCCTAGTATTATTGCGGATACTCGACTGTGAACAAAGCTAGAATTATCCTGTTGAAGGTGCATATCCCTACATTCCATATAGACACCAAGGAGAATTTTCAGAATTTGTAGCGCCACGATGCCGTGAGAGTTTCTGGAAGATTCGGCGGCATTCTTACGACATGTGGTGGATCCTCGAACACATTGCAGTCTACCCACATATTCCGCCAAATTGAATAACCTCGCGCTTGAATCTCAACCCATGAAGATTTCCTCGAGATCATGAAATCCCCAAAAATTCATCGTGAAATTTGAATTTTTTAGACCTCTTATAAGGCTTTGCAAAAACTCTAAATGTAATAACTATCTCTCCGTGGAATTATCATGTAACCGCATAGTTTCGCTGACTTTCTTGAAAGTTCCTCTGAATCCCCGATTTCAAGAGATTCATCACCGTGTCAGAATCACTACGGCCAAGATTCAGTGGAACCTCCGTATCCCGAAAGTTCCGGGTGTGCATCCAAATTCTAGGAGCCTCTTCCAGAAAGTTATCTGGGGTCCGTTTTCCGATATTCTGAGGCTTACTGTGGGTTACGGTAAAAATAATTCTAATTAACCAGCGCAACCTACCTTAGTATATCGAAAATTGAAAAATAGACTTCAAATTCATGTTCATCGTCTCAGAAAACCCCCACAGATAAGTTTGAGCCAAATCTGAGATATTTATCAAACTACCGTGTACCCTCCGAAGTCGCATTTTGCCGCTGAGAGCCTCTGTGTCGAACTTGTCGAAATTCCCCGAAAATCATTAAACGGAACTCAATTTTGTGTTCAGGACCCCGGATAACCCACAGAATAAAGTTTCGAGCTAAATCGGAAAACATTTTTTGAACACGCTGAAGATTGATCGGTGGGTGTCTTACAAGGGAACTACTACAAGTCATACTAAACATTCCAGATGAAATGCACTTTTCTAGAATCATTTTCGGACGTGAAGTCCGAATATGCCTATCGCAGCTGCCTAGATTCACTCTGAAAAAAGTTATGAGCGTTTCTAAAGCTCCGCGGCGAAGTAAGGGTACCCCCCCCGTGGAAATTTCAGGGTGTTTTTAAAAAAATTTCCGGATTTTGCTAAAAACATGTACGAAGGGGTAATCTGGGGAGCTGGACAAGAATCTGTGATTCGCTTGTTTTTAGAAAAAAATCAAGGTTTACTGTACGTTACGGTAGGTAAAATGTCATTTGGGAGGCAAAACCCACCTCAACAATTCGAAAATCGACTAATGGACATCGAGCTCGTGTTCAGCACCCCCAAATGACCTTCACATAGAAACTTTGAGACAAATCTGAGACCTCTACAAAACTACGGTATACCCACCGCGATCTACCGTAGGCTGTAAATCGATAAACTGACATCGGATTCGTGTTGAGCAGTCCAAATAACTCCGAGAAGAACCATTTTTAGTCACATCTGTCGTCACATTTCAGAAATCGTCAAAAGTCGATTTTGCCGTCAAATTTTTCTGCCGATGGGAAGCTTTGAACGAATTTAGTCGGAAACCTCGGAAAAACGAAAAATATACCTCAGATTCGTGATCAGCATCCAGAATAACCCTCTAGGGCAAATTTTAAGCCAATTCTGGAAAATTTTCTTCAACGCTTTGTGTACCCCGCAATTGATGTAATTGGACGCTGAAACGAGAATCCGGAAACGTCCAAAACGCTATCAGTCTGCACTATAGTTGTACACGAACGAAATTTTCGAAAAATTTTCGAAAGATTTTTCGAAATTTTTTTCGTTCGTTTTCGTTCGTTCGAAAATTAGTCGAGCGAGATTTTTTTCAGATTCCGTTCGTTCGAAATTTCTTCGAATGAAAAATTTTCATTTTTCGTTCGTTCGAAATCCGATTTTTCGCTCGTTCGGAATTTTTTCGAACAAATTTCGAAAAAAATTCGAAATTTCCGACAAATTTCGAAAAAAGTTCGAAATTTCCGACAATTTTCGAAAAAAGTTCGAAATTTCCGACAAATTTCGAAAAAAGTTCGAAATTTTTGACGAATTTCGAAAAAATACGAAATTTGAAAAAAATCAAAATTTCGATTAGTTTCGAATTTCGTTCGTGCGACCTCCGAAATTTCGAAAGTTTTTCAAAATTCGTTGGTTCGAAATTTTTTCGAACGAAATTTTTTCATTTTTCGTTCGTTCGGAAAAAATTTCGATTTTCGTTCATTCGACATTTATTTTGAAATTGTACAACTATAGTCTGCACAGTTCGAAAAATGTGCTTCCACCCAAACGTTGCCTATGTGGTTATTTTGGGCCCTGAACACCATTATGAGGTCCCTTTCCGGATTTTCGTAAAATTAATGCGCTTGGAAGACACGCTGGTTATTCTCACTTTTCTGTTCTTTGTTCTAATTAAGAACCAACCTGTATGTCGCTGCGTGCTCCCCTCTGGCACACGGACAGTTTTTCGCGATGGGGCGACAACAAGAAAACGGGTTCTCAAGCGCTATTTACAGTTTCCGGCAGCGCGGTACACATATGGCGGGCGCCCTTGCCAGACGTTGTACTAGCTGCTACACCAATACTATAAAGGCTTTTTCTAACTTTCCTCACGAAATGTTAGCCTCCTTCCACAAGTATTCTTTGTCTTATCGTTCTGTAAAAGTCGTCAGGTCTACTTTTTCTACTGATGCTATTCCATTCAGGTTATGAAAGACTTGTTCATGGGAACCTGTGTGCCAGTTTTGCCATTAAATTCAATATGACTGAGAATCTAAGGATCACTCTTAATCAGTTCACTGCATCCCGCCCTTTTACTTGATGTCTTGGGTTAGGAACTGCCCATGAAATGTAGTCCTCCAACCCGTATCCATTGCTGATTCGCCAGAACCACCCATGAAGTTCGGCCCCTTCAACCTGTACCCACAGTTAGTTTCCCACAAACCAACCTGTGGTGTAGTGTTCCACAACGCCTTATCGCATTTAACATTCTGTGGGTCTCCCACTAAGAATGGTCCTCCATATCCGATTCCATGGTTGAAATTTCGTAGACAGCCTATGAAGTTCAATCCTTCTCAATCCGTACCCACAGCAGACATCGCTCAAACCACCCATGTAGTTGAACACCGTTAGGTCCATTTTTAGAAATGATGATTTATGATCAACCCATAGAGTCTACTCCTACATTCGTTCCCAATCTCAATTTTTCAAGGATCACCCATGACGTTTAGTCCTCTCCAACTATACCCCACGGTAGATATCGCTCAGACCACCCATGAACTTTAAGCCTGTTCAATCCGTTGCCATGGTTGATATTTCAGAGAAAACCCAAAATTTTCAGTACTCTTCTGATGTTTCATCACGTCTCTTGAGGAGATATGCGCATTTTTTTATGCAAAGAAGAAACTAAAAAGGACTTCCCTGAGAAAATTCCCGTTTCAAATGGTGAATAAGTACCGTCTGATTGATTAGGTATCGTTCGTGGCAGAGATTAGTGTACGCATTGATGTAGGAAGTTGAAATCCGATATTACAGACAGCTGCTGTTGTAGCACGCAGCTCGAATATAATCGTGCTGGAACCCGTGATCCTAGCACGCTTTCGCTTGAACAGCGCGTTGCGACAAGTGTTGTCTGCAACTACGGATGTGAATTTCGCCCCCATATAGACCACATACTCCCTATTTCGGGATGGAATTCATTTCCATCTAGGACAGATTTGTCTCGACACTTTATTGAGGCATACCTGACGTGATGAAAATTAATCTCTTAGGTTTGTCGAGTTCTGATAGATTGCGCTAGGTTACGTTGTGAAAACGGTCAATGTCCCAAATTCGGCTAAAAACTTTTCCTAGGGTGATTTAAGTTAGCAAACGCGAATTTCATGTGCACTCGCCAATTTTCCGAGTATCAGGATAGGTAACGCCAGCTGAATTGCATTATACTCACAGTAACCTGCAGTAAACCTCGCAATATTGATAGACGAACCACATATTCTTCTTAAGCACCCTAACCGTCCCCCCTCAGAAAAGGTTCAATGCAGAATTTTGAAACTGTTTTCCCAAAAATGGCCTGATACTCACCCCTTCGAGAAGCTTCAAAACGCCTATAATTTGGTTTAGAGTGAACGTAAGCAGTCTGTATTCGAACTTTGCATCCGAAAATATCTCTCTTAACGCGCATTTTTCTTGGAAAATTCAGTTTCAGTAATCAGACCTTTCTTGCTAGATGCCTCGAATACATTAGAATATCATGAGAAAAAATTACTGGGGCGTCATTCGCAGCTTTAAAGGCAGGGTCCGCGATAAAAACGACTTTTGAGCTCTCTTCATGAGAACGTAGATTTGATCATCACAAAAGTAAAAACGAGTGAAAAAACCCGGAAGTTCGCGGGTAAACGCTCAAAAACGAAGTAGAACGGCTAATTACTGGTGTCGGCCGGCCCCCTAATTAACGAGATTTTCATTAATCCTTGCTTATCCGCCTTTTATTTTGCTGCTAATGTAGTCAGTAGTCTCTAGAGATGCTCAGAAGTTACTTTAGAAGCAAAATAAAAGTTGACAAAACTGGATTTTTCACAAATTTCGGTAGTTGGAGGCGGGAGGACACCAAGCAATAACTTGTTCCTTAGCGTTTTTTCTCCAATTTTTTACTTATTTTCACTTTTGTGATGGCCAGATCTACCATTTCGCGGGGATAGCACAGTATCCGATTTTATCCAGAACCCTGCCTTTAAGGCAGTGGTCACGATCAAAAACGTTGTTGAAAAAACTACAAAAATCAGCTTAGGTGGAAAACAGCTGAAAAACTATGAAGGCAGCGCGGTGAAAAACGGGCTAGGATTAGAGTTTCTAGAGCCCAAATAAGCCAGTTCGTGCACACCCGGACAGCACCGCTCAAAAAGATCGCAGTCTCTAGCCAAGCAGCCAAAAATCATTGAAATTCAGAGGAAGAAATAAGTGCAAATTTACCTAATAAAAACAGTTGGGCAATGAAAGAAAGCACTCCAGTCAATGTTTTTGATTAGATGTGTACCTACATTCGAAGCTTCATTGATTGAAATTCAATTTCAAGCCAGGTGATGTTCTCGATATAAGAGATCATCGATGCCGATGATGTGGACTGGGCTTGTCCACCATCAAAAGACAAGAAAGTTCAGGGTTGAAATTTGGCCCACAGAATCTACTACGAGACCCGAAACATCGTTAATGGACATGACGTGTCTCGGGAAGTAGGAGTTACTCAGAAGGGATATGCGAATAACTTTTTATCTTTTTTGCGGAAAATGGAATCGGGAAAGAAGTTTCGACCGCAGTCGGAGTACAGATACGCCAGAATGGAGCGCTAGACAGAGGACGCGAGAAATACGAGATTTTTTTGAAAAATTCACAAAGTGTCGCTGGACCATTTTTTCGCATTTTCCCTCACAATAGCGGGAAACGGATATTTCCGCGCATCCCTGTATTTCAGAAGGCTGATCATGAATCTGACTAGCATACGCTTTCAGCTTTCCCAAACGTAAGCATTGTCACCGACATATTGACACAGTAGTCATTCAGGGTAGGGAACGTCGTTTGATTTGAACGCTACCGCTGAAGCCAAACCAGCGAAGGGTGGTTTTTAGAGGGGAGAAAAACCTAACGGCGGTGGATGATTCAGAAGTCTGCCAGCTGAACACCTGGCATGCCTATCTCGCTGGCTGACCGTACAGTCCCCACAAACGGTAGCATATTAGAGCTGCAAAAATATGGTGACATTCCTCTTATTCTGTCTAAGCATGGCTTCTTGATGATTTCCGTACAAAAACGACAGATCTAAAGGGGAATGGACAGATATGCTTAAGAGGCTATCACATTTTGAACAATTGTACTCAATGTCCTTGCAGTTACCTGGCCGCGTGCCAGGACTATTACCATGCCAACACGCGGCGACTGGGGGCGCCCCGTTCGCATGCTAATTATACAGGTGTGGCCGAGTGGCCGTCGTTGTCCCGTCATCTCAGCACCGTTCCTCCTCTTCTCCATTTGTTTGTTCTGATGAGCGGATTCGGGTGGTATTGATTGATTCTTCTGATGCTTCGGTTGACGGGATGGACATCGATGAGATGACGACGATAATGACAGTCAGATACTTTCTCTGCACTAACGAACATCGTCGGCATTTATGATTCGCTCCCAGCGCAATCCTTCCGTTTCTCTCTCACACGCAGTTTTTTCAATAGCGACTTTTCTTTTGTCCGCCGATGTGAGCGATTCGTGTGCTGGCAGTCTTGTCGTATAGATTGACTGTACGATGAGGAAATGTCTTTTCCAGAGTTTTATCTCAATTTCTTTTTCTGGGGAACTAAAAATCTGATATTCTTTAATGTCAGTTCTGTTCCCCATATTTTTACGCATAGGAATTCCTGAATGTTTTTTGTGCTCATATTTGCTTTTATGCTCAATATCGGTGACAGTCCAGGGATGAGCAGATTATCCAATATCCATTATCCGTTGATCAGTTATTCATGGGGTTTTAACGTATTCCTTATCCACACAGTTATCCGGCCATTTTTCATTTTTATAGAATATTTTATTCACTGAGGCGAGTGTGGGGCAGTGGCAAGAGGCGCCGCTATCACGCACACGGTCGAGTGATCGATCCTCGCCCAAGGTCAACCAAGCCTTCTATCCCTCTGGGGTCGGTAAATTTCTAGCAGAATTGTCTGGGAGGATAAAATACACTGACTTGAACATCGACTGGCTCCCGCAATTCATTGTATAGGTCCTATACACATTCAAAAAGCCTCTTCGATTCTGAATGGGAGCCGAATTTGTGGCTCGTCCCCAGAGGATTGATAGAACTCTATCCTTTATTTTATTCATTAAAGAATTGGTATCAATAGATTTTTCGCATTTCCTATGAGGCAGGAAAGTCAAAATAAAGTTTTATTTTTTTCTATTTTGAAAGTTCTATTTTTCGAATATCTAGCCAACTTCAAGTTATGTCTTCGAGATATTTAGCCGCCAGAAAAAAACCTTTCAGCTGTATCCATGTATCCTCTGTTTCCGAGTGGAATTTAATTTCGTTCATCGCGTGCGTCGGCGCGTGTATGCTGCGTCTCCTTCTCCCCACACTTTCTCGCTGTCTCTACCCTCGCTCAGCACAAGCTCGCGAGGGTGTAGAGTAAATCTGACGCGGAACCAGAGGATACAGTCCACGGCAACGGAAGAAGGCGGTGGTGTGGTTGCGTATTTTCACTAAGCATACTGTAGCTATGGCTGGCTCGGTTCCGAAAATCGATAATTAACAGCTGATGATTTTTTCTGGGTTTCGGTTTTCTCTGTTTCTCCCATTTTTTCGTGTGATTATTGCGTGTATCTACACCAAATATTTTAGGTGTATTGATATTGTGTGTGTGTGTTGGGGGAAAGCATACCATTTTCTAACGTTACCAGAGTTTTTTTTTTCGTTAAATGTGAAAAAAAATTGCCGTCGATTAGGGTGCTCTGGGTTCCTGCGGACGTCACGCCATAATCGACGGCGAACTTTTGAATTTTATAGCGATTTTGAAAGAAAATCACCGGAAACATTAGAAGACCCCATGCCCCCCCAAACACACAGTACCAATATATTTAAGTTATTTGCTAGAGATACACGCGAGAATAACACGGAAAACTGAGAGAAACAGGAAAAAACCATAACCCAGAGAAAATCAGCTGTTCATTACCGATTCTTGGAGCCGAGCCAGCCTTGTTTACAGTGTGCTTAGTGAAAATACGCAACCGCACCACCGTCTTTTTCGTTGCCGTGCACTGTATCATTCGACGTTTGTTCGAAAATTCGAATGTTTAGTTCACGATTTGATAAAAATTGCTGCAAATCGAATATAGGATCAAATTGCGAATTTGTTCATCTATTAGGAAATCTTTAAAGGTCTTATCCCGATTTATCAGTTCATGAGAACTTTTAGGTGGACAGTTTTCGAAAGCTTTATTGCTTCGGAAATCTTCAGACCCGTTATTCGAATAATTATTCATTCATTCCGATTGCTACACAAGTTCTCTGAAATCGTGTTGTTTTATTATGTTCTATATGAATCATCATATATTGACATACACCAAGAACTTTATCCTTTATCCTTTTATGAATCTTCATTGTAACATACAGTCGGCACGAATCGCACTAATACTTCGCGTTCCTCATTGTGCCTTGGCACGAACTCAGTGCGCATATGTTATAAAAGAATATGTGCATCGAGTTGGCGCCAGAACACAACATGGAGCGCAAGGTATCAGTGCGATCCGTGCCGGCTGCATGTATGGCTAGCTCCGAGGCTTGCCTCCTCAAGAAAAGACATTTAAATCTCAACCACGGCTGGAACGGCGGTCGCGTGCGCGGGCCTGCTAATCGGTTCGTGCCTAGAGAAGGGCGTAGCTGATCAGCTTACCATACCCTCATCCGCCGGTAAGATTTTAACCAGCCGCGTGTGAGATTTAAATATTTTTCCTTGGGGAGGCAAGCTACGGACCTAACTACATATACCAGTGCATTCTCACACGGCACCTCCTCTTCGTGGGAACCATAAATGCTGGTCATCTCCCTTCCTTTTTGGCGGTAGCATTTCCTAATCTGGCTGGCTGACCCTTCTAATAACGCAGGATTTATGGTTCAGTGAAACCGTTGACAATTTTCTGCAGACCCGAAAACTATCTACATAGAAAAAAACCTATTTGAAACCGGCTGGTTTGACCTTGACAGAAAGTGTGCGCAGCTGTAGCTCGTTAAGAATCGAATAAATTAGTCCAAGTACAGTTGGGTGCTTAGCTCTAGGGATCTGCAATAACGAGGGAAAAGAAGGGGAAAAACACGCCGAGATCTGGTTCTGAGCCGCCAACGCCGTGTCGTAGCAGCCGTAGCCCTCGTGGTAAAATTGTACGCAGTCCAATGAAGACAGATTGCGCCGGTGGTTTTTGCTTTCGCTTTGGGCGTGTAGCCGCCAGATCTCTAAGGGTTACGTACAGATGTTCACTATATTCCACTTTCCAGAAAGCCTTCATTAGTCCCCTGACCGAATCTCGAAATCTCAGGAGTCTTCCCAGTTTTCTCATATTGTGTACGTAAGGCTCAGAAGCGTACTTGGTAGACTTGGATGCGGTTGCGCATAAAGGTCTTCCGACAAATGGTTTTCGAACCGTAACCTTATTTATGCCTCATAAATCTTCCTTATCTTCCGATATGCTTTGGACCCTGCACAATCCCCTGAAGTTCAGCGTACAGTCGGCACGGGGCGCACTGATACTTTGCGTTCCCTATTGAAGGTTTTCGCAGTCTGTGCACGTCTGTTATAATATATGCCACCGGTTCGCGCCAACTTTCATTAAGAAACGCAAAGTATCAGTACGATCCGTGCCGACTGTGCTATCCGCAACATTCCGAACATTCCTTATGTAATCCTATAGACTTTTCAGAACTTTGTGCGCGCTCCTTTTAAAGGCAGCAGACACGCTCGAAAAAGTTGTTGAGATAACTACGCTACTTGGGTCGTATGGCCCCTAGTAGAACGCTCACGCCGATGGAAGCGTCAAAAACGAGTGAAAACTACTAAATTTGAGTCGAAAATTTTCGTCAGCCACGCCCATGAGCTTTCAACCCCGCCCCTCAATATACGAATACGGTCACTTCGGCTGGTTTTTGAAGCTTCCAACGAGGTGAGCGTTCTAGAACAGGCTGTAAGAGTCTATCGGCATCGCTATCCCAATCATTTTATCGTTAATATTAGCTATTTCAACCGCTCGGGCAAAACTCGTCCAATTTCATCCCATAACATAAACAGCCGTTATTCCTGTATTTGCATACAGTTTTCGTCGGTTTTTTCGTTAGTTTCCCATACTACTATCTTCAAACCCTAGATTTATCGCATAAAATCGATACCGTTTTTGAGCGTGTCTGCTGCCTTTAAAGCCACGCCGAATTCCTCGACGTCGAGTACATTCTTTTGGGGCTCTGATCACACCTCTTTATTTTCTTGTTTATTCGATGTTGTGTATTCGATCAATCACAACTTCTTTCACTTGAAGGCAGTGTTCACGATAATCTTCAATTTTGAGATTCATCGCTAAATCGATTGCTTGGCTCCCTGGTAGAGCCGAAATGACGAAGAAATTGAGAAAAACGCCCCAGGGGCCGAAGGCATCAACAGACCGGGTTGGGGCTGGGGCAGGACAGTCTGCGCCTTTGAAGATCCCCGTAAATAACAAAGTCAATCGTGCTCCTGCTGCCCCAGCTAGGAGGCTGGGGCAGCTAGAGCAGCGAAAAACACTGCTGGGGCACGATCTATTAGATGATCTATTGCCCTCGCACTGCGATCTCCAAAGATGCCGGCTGCCCTGCCCCTGCCCCAATCCGGCGCTTTGCTGCATCCGGCCCCTGAAGGGCACGAAATCCTTCAATCTCACGCCGCCTCTTCACTCTCACAGGAACTGTTCGTTGTGACAATAAAATCTTTTGTGAACCCATCTTCTGCGATTCTCTACGCTCTGTTGCTTCGTTCATTCATTCGGACTCTAGCTGATACTAATTTGCTCGAAATATTCTGTCGTTTTCGATTAGCCCCACTTTTAGGGGTGACAACCACCGTGAACATGTTCATCCAACCGGACAACTAGTCCAGGGCAGAGAATAATCTCTTTGAAATAAGATGTCTACCCTCTATAAAACGTCGTAATTCACATCATTCGAGGCGCGAGCGGAGCGTGCAACGTCTCGGCCTCCGTCTGCCCTACGCTCTCTCACTGTCTCTAACCTCCGCTCCACACCAGCACGCGTAGGAACCAAGTGAATTTCGCTGTTTTACAGCCTGTAAGTGCGTCTCTCGCCGTTTCTTCGTAATTTTGGTGTCTTTTGGTTGCCAACGCATTGTTTTGAGTTGAAAGCTCGGAAACGAAAATCATCGTGAACACTGCCTTTGATTCATTACTAGTTAGTGGCTTTTATAGTATATCGAACGATTTAAAATTTCCGAATTTTTCGATTGTTCCAATAAACGAACTACTCAAATAATTGACTTTTTCGGATTGTCGAATGAACGGGTGATAGTATTTGGATTCCGGCTTACCCGGATAGTCGAACAGACGAATCATTCGGATTTCGGTCTCTCCGAATAGTCGAATTGACGGATTATTGATTTTCGGCATCTCCGAATTGTCGAATAGAAGATTTCGGCTCTTGCGGCTAGTTGAATAAATGAATTATTCAAATAATTGACTTTTTCGAATGGTCGAATACACGTCTTATTTCAATTCCGGCTTTTCCGAATAGTCGCATAGACGAATTATTCGGATTTCGGCTTTTCCGGTTAGTCGATTGAACGCCTTTGTTCGGATTTGGGCGTCTGCGAATAGCCGAATTCGAACATTCCAGCATTCGGCTGAATATTTGCTGACATACTCTAGTGGCTATCCTGAGTTCATCGTCCATCTTCTAGGAAATATAAGGTTTTATTCCACTGCTTGAGCATGAAGTAGGAATTCTATTCAAAAATGGAGATCAGAAATCAATTTTAAATCTCAAAATCATAGTTTTATGTTCCCGAGAACCCGTCGACATCTGGCATATTTTCGTGGACTTCGAATGAAGTTATACTCGAAATACGGTGTTCAATGATGGAGCGGGCGTTCACCAGGTTTTTGGCTGCCACGCATATCTCTGTACGCCGAAAGGGAAACGCCCAGCACGCGAATGGGCATATTTCACCTAGAAGAAATTCCAAAAAAGCTGTCATCGCGCCGCCGCCGCCACCTGTATGTCCTTGGGGGATTTATTTGCAAGCCTGCAGCATGTTGTCTGTCCGTCTGACTGTCTTTGATGTGGTGGTGTTGTGTATTGATGATGTTCTCAGCCGGTTTTGTCTGTGGTGGGCCGCTTGTAAACGCTTAGCATTCGCCTCCTCCCTTTTCAGCCGCCACCCGATGGCCACTTTGGCGTCACACAGCGCCACGCGACAACTACCTCAACTCGTTTAGCTCCATTTCACTAGTTGATGTGATCAGTATGGATCAATATGCCACCTTCAGCAAATGAAAATGTGTGATTACGGAGGGATTAGCCAATAAATTTGTATGCTAAGTCCACTAATCGATGTTTTTTTTTGTTGGAAAACACAACAAGGGCTATACAGATTTATGAGGCGGCTGCATAGATTGCTATAACAGAGAACCATTAGTCTATTCCCAGTTCCCACTACTGGGAGCCTCATTAGGCTTAGAAAATACCCTGAAGCAGCTTTGTGTTGATAGAAGATAGAGGAATATGTAGACTCGAGTCTGCATCCCGTTTAGACAACTTCGCCTATTTCTGCGTAGCCAAGCGAAGACATACAGTCGGCACGGATCGCACTGATACTTTGCGTCATTTGCTGTGCGTGGGCGCAAACTCGGTGAGCATATGCTATGAAATAGATGCACCGAGTTTGCGCCAACGCGCGTGCGAACTACACCTCGCAATCCTGTAGTACTTCAGTGACAGCCTCTTGCCAGCGACGGACATGGGAATGGATTTGCTCTGCTCCATAAGTTTACATGCGCTTTTGTTTATCCTTTATTTCGGAGAGAAAATTATTGTCGACGATCGCGTGCGTGTGCGCGCGTATACTGCGTCTCCTGCTCTCCCACACTTTCTCGCTGTCTCCACCCTCACTCCACGCGAGCACGCGAAGGAACACACTAAATTTGCCTCCGAAACAGAGGATACCTACATTTTTGTTTTAGCGCACATCTGCAGACCTAATTTAAGAAATTGTTTGCTTTGTGTCACGTCGGCCATAAATGCAAGTTTTTTTGTGAGAGCGTCTCAACAGTGAAAAAAACATTGGAAAATCTCAAACATCATGAGAAATCAATTTTCAGTTTCACATGTCACCTTTTTTTCCGTAGTATAATCAATTTCCGATATTAAGTTCGCGCAAAAAGGCTTCGAATCATGAAAAAAGTGTCCATCAAAGAATTCCTTTATTCAAAGTGCAGTAAACTGCTCAAGAAAGGGGAAAAGCAAAGCAACAGTACACCAGCGAGTACATTAGCGCCTAAATAGTGGACGGCTAGGGACGAATGGAGTTTTTTGTCGCCATCGAGTTTTAGAAATCTTAGAATCGGCATGAAAGACAAACAAGAATCCTATCAACCAAGTTTGGAGAGCCTCTACGATAGGGTTGTGCCACTCCTCGGACAGTCGAGGCTTAGTACGTCGGCACAATACCGTTAGTACGCCGGCACAAAGGGATTGGCAGCACCTGTGCTGTAGCTGCTGGTAACAACAGGATATGCTGGCAACGAACGGGAGCTCCTGTTGCTTGTGCTGGCGTAGTAGCGCTTTGTTTATCGTGGCACGCGTGCTATTGCCAGCCCCTCTCTCCTACTGTCTACTGGCACTCTCCTTCATTAATTTGTCTGAAGCCTAGTTTTGACTGCATCGCTGCTGTTTTTCATCGCAGCGATTTTGCACCCGCTGCTGCAGCGATGTAGCAGCGGCAGCGATTCTGTTCATAGTGCGCAGGCCCACGAATGATAGCAGAAATTTGATCAATCAGTGGAATCAATGGCTGGTATTCATCAATAACGCGTTTCGACTCGAAAACACTGATCTTGTCATGTGAAAGGGTCAATGTTCATTAGACGAAACGTGTCATTCGCTGGCAATCGCTCCATCGCTGCCATTTTGGCCGCGATGGAGCGATGGTCAGCGACCATTGAGAATCGCTCTTCAAGCAGCGATGCAGTGGGACATAGGATTTCGTCGCCGCGACCCAGCGATGTAGGACGTTTGCCACGAAGCGATCACTATTGGAGCGGCTTTCCTTTACGCACGATGAAAAAGGAACAGTTGTCCCTTGCATGGCCGCAGCGACCACCTGCAGTCAAAACTAGGCTTGATACGAATGAACACTGCAGCATCCTCTTGTACGACGGCGGCGGGTATATAAGGCAGCCGGTCTCGTTGAGAAGGCAGTTGGCCATTTGGGGTGCGCAACTTTAGGATAAAATCAATTAGCCGGACTGTAATTAGTGATGGTTCGCGCCTCGACTCAGATTACCAGAAGGCATAATTATCCCTCTCGACTCAGAATCTCTCGCACAATCCGCACAGCGAGTAGTTCGCCGCAACGCGACGACGGGGCGTTCCTTCATACTCCTCGTCGAGGAGGGTGAGTGGAGGCATTGGCATCGTTCTGAATGTGACGCTCCTTATTGCTCTGCCATAGGCAAAGGTAGAGGCATGGTAATCTCATTGATTGGTATTGGAAGAAGGTAACAAATTTCGAATGGATATAGATAAAAAACGAAACCAGAAGTTATCTCTTATAACAATTATGGATATGTGGAGCACGAAAATTGAATTACTTGATGGAATTTATGGAACTTAGATAAAATAATCATCGAAATGAGTATAATACCTAATCAGATTGCAACAAGTAAAAGATAGAAATGTAATAAACGAATGTGGGTATTTGGAGCACGGAAATAGAATTAGATTTGGTAAAAGGTAAACCCTTTATTTAAAATAGGTTTAAAAAGTATGGCAGGTACCTAGACAAGGGAAAATATTAAGCATTTGCAAAAAGTGTCAATAAATTAAGTGTTAAAAAAATAATTTGTTTACAATTGTGGGTGTGAGAACCATCAGGTTAGTATGTGCTAATCGTAGACCGTTTTATCAACTCAAATGAAGATGCTTGGATATCTCGAGGATGTCACTTCTGTTGCACTTGTGCTCACATAATTATTCTGTTTTCAAATATTTAAAGTTATCCTACGCGCAAAAATCATGCATACATTTTTTTCGTGTTTTTGCAAAGCTCGGCTTTTTTTGGTGAACAAAAATGTCGGAAGAGCCCTTGAAAAGCCTTCGGCGCGATTTCAGAGCCTTACATTTTGTAGGAGATGTCAGCAAGCCCGAAATATTTCGTCGTGGACAAAAAAAATTGAAGGTGATTTCCACAATGCATTCAAATGCAGTGTTCACGATGATTTTCTTTCCCGAGGTTTCCACTCAAAACAACGAGTTGGCAACCAAGTGTAACCAAAAATACGAACTCAGGCAAACTGGGGCGTCGGCTACCGGTTGATAAGTTGTCATCACATGAAGCGCTCCCTGTTGACAAGTCAAATCGTGCGTATTGTCAGCCCGAGACCTGCCCGTTGCCCAGCGACGCACGCCTGTTGTAGGGCTGTTGGCAACTCGATGTGTCGCGTTTAGCGGCCTATTTAGCAGCAGTTCACATCCTACAGGACTGTTTCATCTAGGTTAGGTACTACTTTATACCGACACGCGTCGCGGTCCGCACTCCGACACGCTTCGCGGTCCGCACTCCGAAACCTGTCGCGGTCGGCACACCGACACGCGTCGCGGTCGGCACACCAACACGCGTCGCGGTTGACACACCGACACGCGTCACGGCTGGGTCGCTCAGCCTCCACTGGGGTCACCACCGGATAGGCAGGACCTCCAGATGCTAGGCGGGGCCGATGTACCGCTAAATTGGTTAATTGAACCGGCTGCGCTATCATCATTCGCAGCATGCCTGAGAACTGCGTCGTATACTTCTCTTGTATCTAGAGCGCTAGCTGTGCAACAGCTCGACATCGTTGGGCGGATCAAACTGTTGTCGACGCCCCAGTTTGCCAGAGAATAAATAGCTAGACATTATTCTCTGACCTGGACTTGTTGTCCGATTGGATGAACATGTTCACGGTGGTAGTCACCGGTGGAAAATGGGGGCTGATCAAAAAAGGAGGATTATTTTCGGCAAAATAGTATTAGTTTGGGTCTGAAAGAAATTACGAAGCAACAGAGAGTAGAGAATTGGAAAATATGGGTCTGCAAAATATTCCATCGTCACAACGAACAGTTCCTGCGAGACTTAGGAGGCGGGGTGAGAATTGAGAATTTCGTGCCCTTCTGGTGCGTTTTTCTTAATTTCTTCGTCACTTCTGTTCTGCCCGGGGGCGAAACAATCGATTCAGCAATTGATCCCGAAATCGGAAATTATCGAGAACACTGCCTTCAAGTATTTTAATTGTGTGTGCGCATGTAAAATCCATTGAATGCTATTCTAATATGCACATGTGCTGTCAATCCTATGCTGGCAATGGATCGGTGACCGTCTGTGGTCCAATCATAATCCGAGAGGCAGCGATTGAGCCTGCATAACCCGCCGCGCGGAAATCGCAGCTCGATCTTGACTGTCTGCTCCCTCTCTCGCGGTGGAAGGGGCCTTCTGGCGAGCGAGCCGAGATGCGAACAGCGTTAATGAGTTTATAATTACACCAGTGATCTCTGATTTTATCCTAAAGTCCCTGTCCCGCCATTTGTGGCCAGTCCGAGAAAATGACCTCGTGTCACTTTTCGGACGGTAATTCTGAACGCTGAGCGGGTCATCCCCATGGCCAATTGCGAGGGAAGCCTCCTCGTTGTGGACCGTGGCCAAGATGATGCCCTAGTTGCGGACCGCGGCGAGAATGGCCTCCTTGCTGCTGGCCGTGACAAGAATCAGACCTATTACCGGAAAGGAGAGTGGCAGTCCAAATTCTGTCGATAATGAGCGTTAGTACGCCAGCATACGTTGGCAGGATATGCTGCCGCAACCAGCAGCTCCTGCACACAACGAGCGTTAGTACGCCAGGTTTGCCCTGGCGTACTAACGGTATTGTGCCGACGTACTAAGCCCCGACTGTCCGAGTCCATACAATTAGGCTAAGATCATACTTCCAATGCGTGAAAAAGCGATATCGATCAACGTTGCTCTTTGGAGGTAACCCACTGTTTTTATAAGCAGAAAAACAGTTCTTAGATTGAAATGTGATGAGATATTAATCCGAAAATAGTTTATATTTTCGTCTTCATGAACATTGCCGAAATATTCAGAAAATATGCATATCGTCGCGATTTCATCGCAAAGTTGCCCTGCAACTTTGTAGAAGGCCCTCTGTACCAGTGTTTAGGCTTTTCCGCACTTCTCGCATGAATCTGCCTACCCTCGACCCATTTTCTCAAATATTTTTTGCGCTCTTTACTTCTCAAACTCTTTTGTTTCATTCAGTGAACCACACTCTTCTGTAAAGCAGCAGTTTTTGTACTACTATCAAAATTTTTTTTATTCGGTTGCTATTTTTAAGAAGCTGTTGCATCATATTTTATACCACAAGAACATCGTGAAGTTTTCATTCTAGAATTCATGGTCGCAATTCGATATGGCCCCAACAGGAGGACCACAAAAACGTACCGATTTGATCTTTGAGGCGCTGTCGAAAGGATTCAAGTAAGTTGATTGTTTCTTCCAGTGAAAGTAATCTTGTTTTTTTTGAATGCCTTGCATGTCTAAGTGTTGCCTTCAGTAGAAAAAGGGCGTGAATTGCTTTGCCATTCATGAATCTTTCTTAATTTTTCTCCCAATGTTGATGCTTTACAACGCCCCACCGACACTGCTTTAGAGAACCTACGAGCGAATAAGCGAGGCCAACATGACGCCACGCTAATACCGTGTTTGGAGATAATGTGACTTTAGTTAGTGCCTATAATGTCGCTGTCTCAGCTTTGCTATGGCGAGGTTCCAGTTTCCCGATTTCCAATGGTTTTTGGAATTCGATTTCCGAAAACGCGGGCGAAAACCGTAAATAACTAGAAGACTGCAATCTTCTGTTTTTTTTTGACGTTTCCGTTTCTGATGTCCCGGGATGAAAACAAATCGGTTCATCTCTGATTGCGATGCAGCAACTTCAGTTGCCTAAGGAATTGCTTACACTTCCACCGCCGAGAAGCGCGGTGAAGTGCAATTCTATGAGGTGTCGTTTATACTTCCACCGACGAGCGGCTCCACGAAATGCGATCCTTTACTATGGAGTACGCGGCGAAGCACAATCAATATTCTAAGATTGCATTTCACCGCACAGCTCAGCGGCGGAAGCACAAACGATCCCTAATATAGATCGTGCGCCATGTGATCAATATCATAGAATTATATTTTGCCGTGCCGCTCGGTGGCGGAAGTATGAACGACTCCTAACATCTTATTTTCTATGCGCGACGTCGTGTTTGCGGCGTAGTAGAAGATCTTCTGAGTCAGTATCCGAACTTCCGTCTAATTTTTTTCCTATGAATTTTTGATGTAATTCGCTATTTTCAGATCGTTTATTGGCCATTATGCCAACGAAGTACAACGACTTCGCGATCAACTCGCCGAAGTTGATGGCACGCAAGTGAAACGTATAAACGATGTGAGTTTCTGGGCTTTTTCCTCCAATTACGTATTCCATTCCTTTTCATTCCACTCTTTTCAAATCAGGTAGGACACTTTTTTAGTTAAGAATTTTGAGATTTTTCAGGTAATACTGTGCCAGTTTGTCGTTTTTGTTTATTTGCTATTTTTGTGGTTCCATGCTAATTGAACTATGCTATTGATTCATCAATTATTTTTCACTTTTTTTATTGAGTTGAATAATGATTCATACATTGCTCGTCGATTTTCCCTTCTTTCGAGCTTCGAAAACTAAATTTTGTTCCCGTAATTTCCTTAGAGGGCGGATATTTAGCGGTTTTAAATACAAGATGATGTCCTTTTCCAGTCTAAGGCCGCGGTAGATAAGGTCGGGGGCATTTCTAGAGATCTCTGCGTTTTGCAGTTGCTCAGGTGCGAGCGTAACTTTTCTTTCTGAATATCGTCATCAGCAGTTATTTTTTGCCATGATCGACGCCGGCCACTGGACGTCGGCCAAAACTGATTGCTCTTTAAAGGCAGTGGTCGCGATCAAATATGCTTGTCGGCTTTTTCTCTCCAAATCCTTTTCTGGGTCTCGAGTAGGAGGACCTATAAGAAAAAATCGCGAAAAACCACTGTTTTGAGCCAAATTTGAAACCTGAACTTTCTTGTCTTTTGATGGTGGACGAGCCCGCTCCACATCATAGGCATCGATGACCTCTTATATCAAAAACATCAGCTGGCTTGAAATTGAATTTCAATCAACGAACCTTCGAATTGATGTACACATCTAGTCAAAAACATTGACTGAAGTGATGCTTTCATTGTTCAACTGTTTTTATTCGTTAAATTTGCATTAATTTCGTCCTCTGAATGTCGATGATTTTTGACTGCTCGGCATGAGACTGCGATCTGTTTCGTCATCGCTGTGCACGTGTGCACGAACTGGCTTCTTTGGGCTTTAGAAACTCTAATTCTAGCCCGTTTTTAACCGCGCTACCTTCATAGTTTTTCAACTGTTTTTGATCTAAGCTGATTTCTGTAGTTTTTTTTCGATAACGCTTTTCATCGTGACCACTGCCTCTAAGAGTGCCCCAGAGTTCAGTTTTTGTACTGGTGTATAATTAGAATGTAGGTATGAAGCTTTGGGAGGGATGGCTCTCGCAAACAAAATTGTTGATAACCAATTGATAAAGAGTATGAAAGAAGTGGAGAGCGGTGTGTCTTCATTCACACACCGTTTTTCTCCATGGGTCAGCAGTTGAGGATCTGCCTGGACTAGGATGTAGGAAAAGAGCACCACCGGTTGTGAAGATATAACAAAATCAGAGTCAAAACAGAAAATTATACACCGACCAACGAATATGAGCCATTCTTCCCGAAGCACCATACCTACATTCGTATAATTATGTAATAAAAAATTCATATTTGTGCAGTTCTGGAATTTTCAACCAGTTCTCTCCGTTCGCATCGTTTTTTTTACTTCAAAATCCTACTGGTCTCGTCCTCAAATCTTTGTTTTTTGAAGGATCAGAGATCCGGTTTCACTTTGAGTTTAGGAGGAACTGGCATTTCAAGACGCATTCCTCGGGGGGTTCGCATAACAGAGGCCTGGAGGTTTTGAGTTTTTTGTTTCCTTGGATCTCACTTTTCATCTTTCTCTGATTATTTATTTATTTATTGTGGCCAATTACAGTTTCGGGAACCAAGGTGAACAACAAACGAAAAAATGTGATCGGCCTTATAGAAAAGCAATAGGATGAGTAGTGATTGATGCCCATTTGATACGGGAACATTGCGCTGCGCACAGAAGTCTTGTCTGAGATGGTAATGTTAACGTATGCGGCTCCACATGTTGGACAAATGTGTTTCACAAGTACCACAAGCCTATTGACCTGCTTTGGCGTTCTACTACCTACCAGGCGGTAGCCCAGCAAGGAGACAAGCAGAAGACAAGCGGTAGTGAGAGAGTCCGCCTGTATTGGAGCCCTAGATCAAAACTCTCAGAGTTACACTTCAGCTCAAATTTTCCGTTATTTGGGTCATATCGGGGCTTCAATGTTATTCCTTTTGGTACACATGTAATCTCAACATTCAGTGAGGTTTTCCGGAAACAAGCGCGGTTTTTCATGGTTCACACCAGGGGTGTGCGTTAATAAAAAATTTTTTTTCGTTAACCGTTAATCGTTAATTTTTGAAAAAAAACCGCGTTAATCCGTTAATGCGTTAACACGTTAATTTTGCATTTCGTTAACAATTTTGAAAACATTACCTGACCACTATACATTGGATCCGAGGCAAAAAATTTCGGATAATCGGATTTCGGGCTGATCCGAAAAACGGTTTTTTTCGGTGAATCGGATTTCGGTTCGATTCGGATTTGGCGTTTTTTCGGTGAATCGGATTTCGGTTCGATTCGGATTTGGTCTTTTTTCGGTGATTCGGATTTCGGTTCGATTCGGATTTTCCCCTTTTTCGGTGATTCGGATTTCGGTTCGATTCGGATTTGGCGTTTTTTCGGTGAATCGGATTTCGGTTCGGTTCGGATTTGGCGTTTTTTCGGTGAATCGGATTTCGGTTCGATTCGGATTTGGCGTTTTTCGATCACTCGGATTCGGATACTCGATTCGGATAATGAGCCGGATACAACAGGAAAAACTATTGGAGAAGGTCCATCCCACAATTTTGCAGCATACGGTCTGAACTGAAGATACTATTTCCTGCTCGCGCTTGAAAAGCTGTTCATGTTTTCACACATACGTTAGAGGCTGAATTTTTTCCAGAATCCATTTATTCATAATATTTTCGATCACATCAAAAAATTTTCAATTTCATCATCCGTATTTGTTGCACGACTTCTTCCTATAAATGCCTCATTCACTCCAGATATTCGCTTTCGCTCTCTTCTGAGCTGTCATCAGCATCCATAGTATCCCCATTGCATGCTGCGTACTCCTCAGTCCAGAAACGAGAGAGCCTGAAAATAAAGTGGAATTATCTAAACGTAACACCATGGGATTTTCACGTTCTACTCACCTTTTATTCACTTCACATGTGTGAGCCTTCATCATGAGGAGCGTCCTGGCATTCCCACCAAAGAGCCGGCCTCTGCGTTTGTAGCCGAAAATGAGTCCAGCAAAACTGAATATACAAATTATATGAAGAAGACGTAAAACCAATCCACTATTTGCTTACCTTTAAATTCTTTCGCAATCTACTGACCCGGCCGGTGCCACACAGTATTCAGGAACTGTTGAGCAATAAGTGGAAGATCTCTGGCGTGATGTTTCCATCATTTGATGGTGTTGTCGTCGAAGGAGAACCCCATCAAATGGTGGAAGCATCACGCTAGAGACGCGAGAGAACGGGAACCTCATCAAATGGTGGAAACATCACCCCGTTTCGCTGTGTACAAGCCATTCTTTGAACACAAAAATACAAGTAATTTTGTGTGAACCATGCCGCAACAAGCACGGCGGAGCAATGGATGGTTTGATTTTATACGAATCTCACTGACGATTGATGGTTCTAGTTATCTAGAAGATGGTTTGCGTGCTCACGGTCATGATGGGTTTCCTAAGCCTTCGTGGGTAATAGGAGACACTAGAAAAGTTAAGCATTCTGTCTATTCGTCCCAGCTCACTTCGCGTTGCGGCTGCATCACGTGTGCACATATCTCACTGGATCTCACCCCTCACAGGAAACGAGTATTCAGATTGTGTTTCGAGTGTAAACTTGGGTTCTTTGACATTCTCCACAAACATTTCCAGCAGTCTACCTGGGGGAAAAGCAGGAACGATATGGCTCTTTTATGTCAGTCTAGATTTTTTTCATTCTACACAGCACCGGCTAAGGTCTCAGAAATACCTTTATAGTCCCTAAGCGTCGAAAAATAATCTCGAAACTATTCTAGATGGCTCTCCGAGCTTTAGATCAAGAATCACTCGCTCTCATTCTCTAACCATTCCAAAGGATTTCGTGGTTTATGAGGCAAAGTTTTAGTCGCATCCTAATCATCGTCTGCGATGGACGTACTGAAACCTACGCGAATCTTGTTTAGGAACCTGAGAACGGAACTTTCAATTGGTGTTCAGCCTAGCAAACAGTCCATTACGTATGTTATCCAAAAATAATATTTTGACCAACAGAATCAAAAAAAGAGATGTTTAGAGTTTCTTGAAGGCCTAACTGGTTAGAACTTTCCAACAATAACAGGTAGTTTCTTTTCGAAATCCTAGACTGATTTGCTTGACCATGGGTTGAGTGGTAGTTGCTCGTAATATTTAGAAATTCCTCATTATCGTCTTATCTAGCCCCAATTATGTGTACTATGCCATCTAATTGTGAGCTAAATACGGCGAATTGTACTTTATTACAGCATTTATTCTGTAATTCTTACCTTGCGAACGAATAACTTGATTTGGCTCAATTCCTTGCTGTTCGTGAGCGCGACCTAATGCAAAACGGCGCGCACGACGCCTTAACCGCCGCGTCGGGTATGCGACGCCGCGCGCGCGGCGGTTTTAAATGGGACAGGGGCTCTCTACACACCGAGGGAGGAGCTGTCCCGTTTTTGCAGTTTGAAACGTCACGCCACTCAACGCGAGCGAAGTGGTCCCGAGTGGAATTAGAGCCGCGAAAGGCGGTACAACTCCTCCCTCGGTGTGTAAAGGGCCCCTGTCCTGTTTTCAACGCGCAGTTACCGGCGGCGGATAGGTAGGATCAAAGTGAAGTGGCATACAGGGTGTTAAAACAGAGCACCACATTTAAAGCATATTTTGAGAGCTTTTAGAACCCTTAGGCGGAAAGGTGGGGCGCCCCAGTGAGATGTATGTGAACGAATCGCAGTCGCAACCCGTCATGACCCGGGCAGATAGCACCAGCGTTTCGAATCGACGAAATTATCGGTACCGTTCCCAATGTGCTGTTTCCGATTGTTTTGTGGTCTTCACCGTAAAATTGAATGCTTCGTCACTGCTGATTGCGGACCCAGCAACCCAATCGACAGCAAAAATTCTTTTCGTCGTTTTTACGCTCTAAGAGGATTCTCGCGCAAACCCTAACTTCCACATCTAATCCGTCAAGCCTTCTAGGCATTCAGTTCATCACCTTCTTTGAAGCGATACGAAGGCCGTCAGGAATGAGACATTGTGTGTGACTCGCTGTAATTTCTCGGATATACTGAAGAAATCGCTTCAGATATGTGTGCTCTGAAGTGCGAGAGAAAAAGCTCAGAACACCTGCAATCATCTTCGAGACAATAATGGAATAATCAGTACTTCAGTTTTAGCACTAAACTAGTTGGAAAAACGGCCCGTTCCGCTATCGAAGCAATGAAATGATGAAAAAAAAACCCTAAACATGAGTTGCCGCCAAATCAATTTCTCTGTCCGCAACCAGCAGCGACGAAGCTTTTAATTCTACGGCGGTAATTCAAGGAGATTAAAAAGAAGACGTACCGGAGCGATAGATGCGGATTATTGGGATTGCACTAGGGAAGAAGAATATAGCCGCAAATATATGAAAATGTATATGACAGAATTTTGAAACATTGAAACGGCCACTAGCAAGCGCAAAGACAGGCTTTCGATACGAGAAACAATCACAGTCAGGAAAAGTACCGTAGACTGACAGCGAAGGAGAAGCAAAGACACAACCAGAAAATTCTGGAAGAAAATTCGGAATGTAGCCCGCGCTCGTGTCGCTATTGGAGCGCGTATATGGATCACTATTGAATCCTTCAAAGGCACCATACACCCTCAGATACGAAATTTGAAATTTTGTGTAATTGTGTAGAAGACCCTCCTGTATAACACGTGCCAAATGCGAGATCTCAATTCTCTCCAAATAAGCTAGATATAAGCGACCACCACAGGCCCGACCCGCTCCAGCCAATACCACAGGCCCGCCCTCTTCCTGACTTTCGATCTCAATAGCGGCTACATTGATGGATGATTTTCAACCGAGTCATCGTTTTTCCCTCCCTTTCCAATTTAACTCCTCATCCTGTTTTGCTCTCGTGCCGCAACTGCGAATCAAGAGAAATACAGGCCTAAGACAACTCGTCCACCAAATTTTGCCCTGAAAACAGGCATTTTCAAGGAGCCATATCTCCGTTCGTGAGGGTCTTGGACGATTGCAGAAATACCATTGTGATCAGAGTGTGACCGTCTCCAAGATGAGGATGAAATCTAGAAAAACAATTCCCTGGGTGTCCTTTACCTTTAAACTAGCATGATTGAATCGAATCGTGACGCATTTCGGATAATCGAAAACTCGATTCATGAATCGAATCCTGTGTAATTCGGTGAATCGGATTTCGGTTCGATTCGGATTTGACGATTTTTCGGTGAATCGGATTTCGGTTCGGTTCGGATTTGGCGTTTTTTCGGTGAATCGGATTTCGGTTCGGTTCGGATTTGGCGTTTTTTCGGTGATTCGGATTTCGGTTCGGTTCGGTTTTGGGGTTTTTTCGGTGATTCGGATTTCGGCTCGGTTCGGATTTGGCGTTTTTTCGGTGATTCGGATACCGAATCGTCAAAATTTCGAATCATTCGGACGGATATCCGAAATTATCCGAATCGGATCCAATGTATACTGACCACCACGAAAATCGATAAATAACCAGACGTCCCAAAAAACATGAAACACGTTCCATACCAAACACCGCAGTCAGTACACTCCAAACTAGGAAATCATCTTCATGGATTATTAATACTATGTATCAGCCAGAACAATAAACGAATAGTCTTCAAGAATAGGAATCCTGACAAGCAAAAAAGCATAGATGGATGGAACATTAACGAAATAAAAATTAACGTGATTTCGGGACTTTTTCGTTAACCGTTAATCGTTAATTTTTGAAAAAAAAAACCGCGTTAATCCGTTAATGCGTTAATACGTTAACGTTATTAACGCACAGCCCTGGTTCACACTAATTGGGTTGTGCACTTTCCGCCTTTTCAGAGCACGAATTATCTCCTATTTAACATACAAGTTTTTATCCCCATCGAGCGCTTTCTTGCTTTTCGAATTCAATATAAAAATTCATTTCACAAATAAAATCCTCTCACATGGAAACTTCTGTTATCCAAAGTGGCCATTCCAAGTGAAATACACATGTCTAGAACCTTTTGCGGAACTAGAACCCCAATATGTACAAAGGAGCTGCCTACGATAGTCTTCTGCAAAGTTATAGGCTAATATTTGCAGCTTAAAGGCAGGGCTCGCCATAAAAACGGTTGTTGTGCTATCTCCAAGAGAAGGTACACTGAGAGAAATTGCCGCTGCGGATCCGCGATAGTGCCGCTTTGGAGCCTACAGGCACCGAAGCGGCACTATCGCGGAGCCGCGCCGGTCCTACCGCGGAGCCGTAGCGGTGATGCGGCAGTGCCTCTTCGACTCCGCGATAGTTCCGCAGCGGCTCCGGGGGAGTATCTGATATGAAGTTATTGAAGAATGATAATACAACTAGGGGGACCCAAGAACAAAAATACGCACTCGCGGTCGTTACGTCATCTGTCTAATAGCGACAGAGGTTACCGCCGCTTTTGCCTTCAAGGAAAACACGGAATGTACCTTAAACTTAGGTAATTGAACCGGCGACACTTTCGTTTCACTACACAGGATAGTACATTGTACTCCACGCGGGTTCATTGCTGCATCCTCGCGGAGCCTGCGCGGTTCGAAGCGGAGCCGGCGCGGTACTAACGTGAAGCCGCTGAGGTACTATCGCGGCGATGTCGAGGCTCAAGACACGGCAACAAAATCGTCTGATCACGGGGCCGCTGCGGTACTATCGCGGAGCTATCGCGATACAGTCAAGGGTCGCGGTACTTTCCCGGCACTGACGCGGCGAATTTTCTCAGAGTAGATCTGGGGCGGGAGTGATCAATGTGCAAACCCACGGTTAACGCCCCTAACCTACCAACCCAGCAGCATTTCTGCGATTCATCAACTTACCAACCCACTCGCTGCTCGGTTGGTTAGTGGGTCAGCGCTACCAGGCAAAGGAGATTGGTAGGCCGCTAACCAACCCACTAGATGCCGTGCGCCATTGATAATCGGCGCGCTTTAACGCGTGCGGCTTTGCGCAGCGGCGTCTGGAGCATTGCCAAATTTGATATCGATTCACATGGAATGTTATGCTGAGCATATTGCTAGCTGCTGCACCTATTCTGGCTACTATTCGACTGCCTTCAATATTCTTCTATAACTACTACACCTATTATTCAGCTGTTGGCTATTCTACAGCTATTTTACATTTAGGAATGCTTAACATTCGAATGAAGTTGTATGCTACTGATCTCAGCAGTATGGGCTCATTTGTGGCTAAATACTTTCCAGTGAATTTTTAAAAGTCACTCAGAGTCATCTGCTCCTTCTGATATCCTATTAATATTTCTCCGTAACCTTAATCGTTCTTGGAACCTTTTTTGAAGCTCTATAATATTTCCATCAAAGGAACTTTTCCAAAAATTTTTCGTCGGTGTAGTGAAGCACTTGCAGTCGTGAATGAAACAATGAAACATAGTGTTATCAAAATCTTCAGGAACTATGAATATTAAATGATAAGAAATTGACTAATAAATATCATTTCACTAATAATTTCAGCGTGAGTTCTATTTAGCTTTTTCAGTCGCTTTTTCCCCATTTCCTTGCCGATTTGTATCTGCTGCCCGTGGTTGTTCTCACACTAAATTTGATGTTGTGAGCCACCTACGGTTTGTCGAATACAATCCTTCCTTGCAGCCATCCTTCCCTGCCTCCCGCTTCACATTATTATCCTAAACCAGCAATTTGAGGTGTTAACTTTGTAAAATTATTTCACTTTTTTGGATACTTTTCATCCTCTTTTTCAATATTTTGTTTAGGAACTTGAATATTTTATCATCATTAGCTCATCACAGAATTTAAGCCACGAAGAGCATCCATTCTCATTTGAAAAACGTAAACGATCAACCAGTTTCATGACAGTGAGTTGATGTTAGACCACCAAGCAGGAGAACTTTGTTATTGTAGAAAAAGCCGTGCTTTTTTTTCACATGAAAAAAAATTTGCTATTTTTTCGAAGTCAAGAGTGAGTTTCATAAGCTTTATTAACGCACAGTATTTAGCAGTTCGAGGAAATACGCATCTGTGATATAATGAAAAAGAAAGAAAGGAGGACCATTTACAAATTTTCCCTGTATATTAAGAATGGCAATGTTTGGGAATGTAGACACATCAGAAACTATAAGAAATTACTTGAAACTTGGAGAAGACGCATCCTTCCTGCTAGAAAACTGTCGTTTTGTCACCCTTCTTCGAGAAATTCTTTCATACTCGAGTTTTCTATGAATTTTTAAGATTTGGCGGTAAATATCGTGTGTTGTGTGCACTAGAATTACCGCTGACGCCTAAAAGTCTCGGTCAGCGTAACCTACACTGATTTGCGCTTGGTGAATCAGGATTGGAGGTGCTGGGTAGGTTAGGCACTCGGTCAGACCTACCGTGGGTCAACCCAAACCCAACTAAAGATTGATGAATCCGGCCCCTGGCTATCACAAAAGTGAAAAGTTGGGGAAAAAGCGCTCAAGAAGGAGTTAATGCTTGGTGTCCGCCCGCTCCCAAGTTCTATAAATGCCTGTTTTGTCATCTTATATTCTGCTTCTAAAGTAATGTCTGAGCAACCACTGACTACTTCAAGAGCAGAATAAAAGATGGATTAACAAGCACTCAGGGAAATTTCGTTTATTGGGGGTGGATGTGTGCAGACACCTGTGATTAGCCGCCCTAGCTCGTTTTGGGCGTTTTTCCAAGAATTTCCACTTTTTTCTCTTATTTTTTCTTTGTGATGACCAAATCTACATTCTCATAAAGAGAGCCCAAAAACTGTTTTTATCGCAAGCCCTGCCTTTATATAGCCTAGCACGCTCATTTTGAGCCGGTCGAAGTAAGGCTTATCGTGCTTATCATGTCTAAATCTCCTTATCACCTTCATATTTTGTCATTACCGAGCGCTTTGCTCCGTGCTCCGCCCGGACTCATTCGAGAGCGCTAGGCTTGAGTTCGTTCAGAGTAAACGTAGGCAGCTTCAGAGAGTAGGTTTGGTTTCACTTCTGAAAAATGGTCTTTGAAAGGCACATCTCATCTATAACGACTAACCTTTCCAGGTTACATACCTTCCCGTGTAATGCGCATTAGTACGCAAATCGCGACGCTCGGTAGCCTTTAGAGCATTCTATTTTCGTTCGAACTCTCCTTAGGCTCGATTTTTTTGCAAAAGTGGTCAGAGTTTTGATGAGACGGGCCATGACTATCCATGGGTATTTGTCCTGGTATTGTTTTTGTTCAAACTTATTGTAAAAAGTTCTAAATGTGATGTTCCCCTTTATTATAATATGTGTAGCTTCTATAATCGTATAAAATCTGAAAAAAGCGCATAACCATTCAGGTCTGAGCTCTAGCCCAACCCTTCTATCGTCCGGTGTGAAACCGACTAGTCGTGTGGCGGCGTCGTTCGGAAAGATTCACTCCTCGAAAAGAATTCCCCGGGATTCCCGTTGTTTGCCGATCGAATTACCCTGTCGGCGTGTCCATTCGGTGCGCCTCTGCTGAAGTGTGGAAAAATAAACAAAAACATGCGAAAAACTCTGCACTAGGATGAGTTTTGTATGCTCCCAACCCACGCAGACACGCAGAAGGCCAAACTATCCGTGTTTCCTAGACAGTCACCACGAATTAAGTTCAAAACGAATCGCACTTACTGTCAACGAAGACTATGTACCCTTTGTTTTGGAGTGAAACTTATTCCTAGCGATCGCGTGCGTTAGCGCGGTATACTGCGTCTCCTTTTCCCCACACTCTCTCGTTACCTCTCTCCTCGCTGTGCGCAGGCACGCGAAGGAACAAAGTGAATTTGACTCCGAAACAGAGGATACACTTTCAAGATGGCACCAAAACTGTCAGGGTGATCTGTTATAAGAGGCGTGTTTTTGCTTAACGAAGTTTTCTTTTTTGTGTTTTGTCCGGAAATACATATTGATGGTGACAATGAGACTAACAATTTAGATTACAATATTGCTTCTCTTATTCATACTTGACACACGCTTCTGTCGCGAAATTTATGCACCCCTGCCTTCTTGTCTCCATAATTTTGCCGCCTATAGCATTCTTTTTTTCGGAAAAACGGAATGAATGAATAACTGAATGAATCGAAAGGTTTCTGATACTCAGTGTAGCAGACGGATACAAAAATTCCCTTTTGCTTTTCTTTTGCCATTGAGGGAAAGAGGAGAAAGGAAAAATTAGGAAGTAAAAGGAGGAAATTTAGAGAAAAGTGCAAACAATGAATGAATGAATGAACAAGTTAATGAACGAATGAACTTGTGAACGAGTAAATGAATGAATGAATGAATGAATGAATGAATGAATGAATGAATGAATGAATGAATGAATGAAGGAAGGAAGGAATTGAATGAATGAATGAACGAATGAATGAATGAATGAATGAATGAATGAATGAATGAATGAATGAATGAATGGAATGAATGAATGAATGAATGAATGAATGAATGAATGGAATGAATGAATGAATGAATGAATGAATGAATGAATGGATGAATGAATGAATGAATGAATGATTGAATGAACGAGTGAAGGAGTAAATGAGTAAATGATTGAATGTATGAATGAATGAGTGAGTGAATGAATGAATGAATGAATGAATGAATGAATGAATGAATGAATGAATGAATGAATGAATGAATGAATGAATGAAGGAATGAATGAATGAATGAATGAAGGAATGGAATGAATGAATGAATGAATGAATGAATGAATGAATGAATGAATGAATGAATGAATGAATGAATGAATGAATGAATGAATGAATGAATGAATGAAAATGAATGAGGGAGGAAGAATGAATGAGGATGAATGAATGAATGAATGAATGAATGAATGAATGAATGAATGAATGAATGAATGAATGAATGAATGAATGAATGAATGAAGGAAGATGAATGAATGAATGAATGAGTGAGAAAAACAAGGAAAATGAGAAAAAATGCAAAAATGAATAAACGAGTGAAAAAAGGAGTGCTTGAGAAAAAGAAGAGAAAGGTAGGGAGAGCGAGCGAGAGAAAGGCGATAAAATAAAGAGGAAAAAAAGAGAGAGAAAATACAAAAAATTGGTTCGAGTGCAAAGGTTTGAGTGAAAAGCACATGAGGAACAATTTGCCTATAGCTTTGCTTTGTTAAAATTTTTGTATATGTAAATTGTTTCTATGCTATAGATTTCTTACATTAATTTTTCTCTGGTTATTTCATCTTTTTCTTTGATTATTTACCTGATTGAAATTCCGAAAGAAGAATTTAACAAAAATTGTTTTTTTTTCAGGAGATCTATCGAGCCGAGGAAGGCCTGCAGTTGTATGAGTCGCACAACCAGAGACTGGTGAAGCTCTATGAAAAATATCGATCGGGCGCATATAATCGATTGAAGGGTCAGTTTTTCTTATTGATTAACCGATTGGGATCAGCTTCGACTTATTTTTTGAACATGCTGTTTTTATTCTCGCTTTAGCCGTTCTGCTGCTAATGCTTGCGCCCCGGCGTCCTCATTCATTCATTTGTCCTCGCTGGCTCCACCCCAATCCACTGTTTCCTCGGCCGTTCCATTCAGCACTTTTCTGTCGTTTGACCAGTGTCTAAAATAGCTTATTTTATTTTCAATAGTTTCTTCATTGGTGATATTCAATTTTTGGGGTTACATAGATTGTTAAATGTACGCTATTCGATTCAAAGCTTTCGACTGAGAGTAGAATAGATCTAGGAGAAGCAATATTGTATCTCTGAACTGCCTTTATTAGGTGGAAGGATTTGCAGAATCTATTGGTTCTATTCTCGGGACCTTCGAGAATGTATTTTTTATTGATAATCTGGTTCATTTATTCATATATTCGCTCAATCATTCATTCATTCGTTCATTTACCTTTATTTTCTCATTTAAGTCATCGTCGTTCCATCATTCGTTAATTCATTTATTCGCTTATCTCTGTTGTGTTCATTATTTTCTTTCCCTGAATATTCAATCCCTCGTTCCTTCTTTTTTTTCTTTCTTTCCTTTTTTCCTTTCTCCCAGTCAGTCATACACCCATTCATTCGTCTAATCATTTCATCATACTTTCACTTTCTTCCTCGATTCTTTTTCTTTGTTTCATCCAATCATGCGTTTTTATTTCTGTCTTCTTCCCTTCATTTCTTTCAATCTGTCATGAACTATTACTTTCATTTATTCACTTGGACTTCCATTTTACTCTTTCTTCACTTTCTTTTTCTTTCTTTCCTTCTTCCGTTTAGTTTGTTCCTTCTTTGAATTAAACGCTTAGTCTTTCCCCCATTCCTCCCTTATTCCTGGCTGTCTTCCTCCATTTACTCATAATTCATTTGATTATTCGCTTATCTGCTCATTCTTTCTTTTTTCTCTCAATTTTCTCTTCCTTTGCTCTTTGTCTTTTGTTTCCTTGTTCGATGGTTTTTCCTTCCTTCTTTCCTTCCCTTTCTTCATTTTGTTCTTCCTTTCTTCCTTTTCTTTCTTCGTTCTCCTTTCTTCCTTTTCTTCTTTTTTTCTCCCTTTCTTTTCTTTCTTTCTTTCTTTTCTTCTTTTCTTTCTTTCTTTCTTTCTTTCTTTCTTTCTTTCTTTCTTTCTTTCTCTTTTCTTTCTTTTCTTTCTTTCTTTCTTTTCTTTCTTTCTTTCTTTCTTTTCTTTTTCTCTTTTCTTTTCTTCTTCCCTTCTTTCTTTTCTTTTCTTCCTCTTTCTTTTCTTTCCTTCCTTCTTTCTTTTCTTTTCTTTCTTTCTTCTTTTCTTCTTTCTTTCTTTTCTTTCTTTTCTTTCTTTCTTTCTTTTCTTCTTCTTTCTTTCTTCTTTCTTTCTTTTCTCTTTTCTCTTTCTTTTCTTCTTTCTTTTCTTCTTCTTCTTCTTCTTTCTTTCTTTCTTTCTTTCTTTCTTTCTTTCTTTCTTTCTTTCTTTTCTTTCTTTCTTTCCTTCCTTCCTTCCTTCCTTCCTTCCTTCTCTCCTTCTTTCTCTCTTTCTTTCCTTCCTTTCTTCCTTCCTTGCTTCCTTCCTTTCCTTCTCCTTCCTTCCTTTCTCCTTCCTTCTCCTCCTTCCCCTCTCCTTCTCCTCTCCTTCTCCTTCTCCTTCTTCTTCTTCTTCCTCCTTCTCCTTCTCTTCTTCTCCTTCTTCCTCCTTCCTTCTCCCTTCTCCTTCTTCCTTCCTTCCTTCTCCTTCCTTCCTTGCTTCCTTTCTTTTTCTTTTTCTTTATCTAGTGACGCGTTCAAACAAGTTTTCATTCCGCTTTTCATTCATTGCATTCATTCCTTCATTCATTCTTTGATTTCATTAGGCCATTAAATTCACTATTTTTTTCATTTCTACCCATTCCGTTCTTTCCTTATATGACATTTCTTGCCCTTCTTTTTTTGCCATCAGATTCAACCCCAAATTTTGTGTAGTGTTGAGGAAATCCTGCCTCGACGTCGCAAGTTGGGCGCTTTCAACTAATATCCGGATCGCACAACCTTTGCTGCATTCAAATGCTATCACTGTGATGTCTTGACGCGGATACTGTGTCGCTTACTGTTGACCCGAATTGATCGCGCGACTTCACGACCTCTATGCAGGTGTACTAAACTAGTGCCGAATTTTCATGGAAAAGAACTCGATCTAGCATTCGAACTTCTGCATAGTTCTCATAATTGGTGTCGCACCCCGCGTACAGTCTCAATTGCATTCAATCTGCGTCGACCTTCTTCAGGTTTGGGTTCATTTCACGCAACCCTGAAATTGGTAGTGGAAGGGAACACTTCTAGTGGTAGTTTTTCTCCCGGGCGCAGTCGACCTCCGTCGTCCTTATGAGACGACGGCGGCGGCCTAGAATCTTCTTGCCAATAAACCTCTTTTTACACTTCCTAATTCAAAACGTCCGTCTGTCTTACAGAAACTTTATTTAGATTCTACTAGCTCTAAATACTTGGCAGTCTAGCTTAAGGCACTTTCAGAATGTTGATTAGGTTTTTCTGGAAGATTTCTTCATCTGAAGTGTAACCTTTCTATTGAGCGTTTTCACTTAATTATGCTTATCGCCAGCCCTGTTTGTTGGCCTCGCTATTCTCGCATTGAATAGATTAATGTAGCGGATGACCTCGTTCTCATACCACGGCCTTCCAGCATTTCGCTTATTTCCAACGATTTTCTAGAGTTGTTAACGAGTCGATTAGATATTTGTTCTGGAGAAAAAAGTTTTTTCTATCAGTTTTAATTTTACCAAGACGGTTTTCGGGTCAAATAGGTCATATACCAGGTTGTTCAATAAGTTTTGTCGTTCGATAAGAAAAACACAATTTTACGGTTCAAAATACACTTTATTATTCAGTATAATCTCTCTGAACATTGGTACACTTGCTCCAACGATCCTCCAATCTGTGGATCCCATCCCTGAGGTGAGAATCTGGAAGGTCTGCAAAATACGCTTCAGCAGCCGTTATGACCTCTTCATTTGATGAAAAACGCTTGCCAAGCATAAATTTTTTGAGAGCTGGAAACAAATGGAAGTCCCCGGGGTTCAAATCTAGTAAATACGGTGGATGCTCCATCAATTCGAACTTTAATTCATGGATTTTAGCCATTGTCAAAATGCTCTTGTGACACGGTGCATTGTCCTGATGAAAAAGGATTTTTTTCTGCAAACCGGTTCTTTTTTCACGAATTTTTGGCTTCATCTGGTCCAAAAGGTTGCTATAATATTCAGAATTAATTGTTTTACCAGTTTGCAAGTAATCAACAAACGAAATTCCTTTCGTATCCGAAAGAACTGATGCCATAAACTTCTTGGCCGATTTCCGGACACGAACTCGTTTCGAAGCCGAACAATTAGGTTCACACCATTCTTCAGCCTCTTGTTTTGATTCAGGATCATGGTGATAGAAACAAGTCCCGCCCATAGTGATGACTCGACACACGTAATCCCCTTTATCCTTTTTAAAACGCTCCAAATGTTGCTGAGAAAGTCGCATTCGAATGTGTTTTTGTTCCATTGTTAGCGAATGCGGCACCCGTTGTGCACACAGCTTTCTAAAACCCAAAATTTCACTTAAAATATGGCTCACACGGCCTAATGAGATGTGTAGAGCCCCTTGCAAATCTCTCTCAGTCAATCGACGATCTTCCAAAACCATATCCTGTAATTTGGCTATGATTTCTGGTGTTGATGCGCTCTTTGGACGTCCTTCACGTGGATCGTCTTCAAGGCTTGTACGACCACCTTTAAATTCAGCAACCCATCTTTCTACTGTTGTAATTGGAGGTGAACAATCATTATACTTTTCGAACATTCGTTCGTGAATTTCTTTTGGTGCTACACCTTTCAAAAATAAGAATTTTATCACTGCACGATATTCAATTTTTCCATTGCTCTGACACGGCGACACTAAATGGCTTGTAAACAAAGAATGAATTGATAAATTGAAATGAAACTTCACATCCGTTCATATGAAGAGTGTACCAACAAAACAAAAAAAATTGGGCTAGTAGCAACGCCCTCTCTTATCAAACGACAAAACTTATTGAACAAGCTTGTAGGAAGTATCTATCCATGTATATAGGTTAAAATCATGTTTGATGAGGTTTTGAACCATACAAGCCAGAATTTGCCGAAAAAAAAACCAGATATTCGATGTTTTTCTAAAATGGACTTGGTATCGACTGGTTTTGTATATTCGTTTGAGTAAATTGAATCGTAATTGATTGAAGTATCTGATTCGTGAGGAGCGTTTATACATAGTACCTTCAATTCGAAAAATCAACATTTTAGTTACAGTGAAGGTCGGGGATGTGCGAAAGAAGTTTCCAACCCGGAAACGGTAAGATACGCCAGAACGGACCGGAAGGCGTAACACGGAAAATGAAAAAATACGGGAGCTTTGAAAATTTCTCAATTCGTCATTAGCCGTTTTTCCCTTTTCCCTCACTTTTTCTCCCAGTTTAAAGGCACAGAACACCCAGAAAATTATATTTTTGTTTTTATGCTTATATTGGAGAAAATCACACTTTGATCACAGTGGAGTCTTTGAAATCGTTCAAGACCCCCTGCGAAAGGAGTTATGGATCCTCAAAAAAGCCTATTACTTGAGGGCGGAAAATTGCTGGACGAGTTGTCTTAGTTTTGTATTTAATTTTTTATTCGTAATCGTTGCGCGAGAGCGAGCCGGGATAAGGACAAAGACCGGTAAGGGGTCGAATAGAGTCCCGCCGCTGAAAGGAGCGGCGGAGCGCGGCGTGCCGCGCGGGGCTATGCACCTGACGTTTAAGTTTTGAATTAAATTATTGTAATATTCAGATTGGCCAAGTTGGAGCTGGATTTAATTTTACGGTGGGTTGGCTCATTTCAGCTAAAAAAAAACAACGAATCAGGAATGATTGGCAAACAGAGCTACTTGCATCCCATCCATGGATTTTTATTGTTTCCTCGGGTATTCGATTAATTCAGGATATTATATATTTGCTTTATAAAGTGATTGATTCTTTCGGAATTCTGCACTGATAGGTTTCTAATCTATTCAATTCATTCGGGGTTCCAGATTTACAGGTTCTTCGAATACTCGCTTTATTTCAGTAACTGAAATATTCAACTTTCCGAATATTCGCGCAGTTTTGGGTCACGGCATTCGAATACTTTCTGCCACTGAAAAAATGGGTGGGGAATATTAATTTACTATTCAGAATTAAATCGAAAAATCTATTTTTATTTCGAATATACGGACCGATTTTCCGAATATTCGAATCGAATAGAGCTAATAATTTATTCAATGTTTTCAAAATTCGACAAAATTCATTCATTCGGAAATTCTTAAAACTTTTCATTCAAGTTCATTTACTCATTTGGTGATTTTACAATGAAAAAGGTTTGTTCAAAAACTCATCAATCAGACGTTTTTACAAAAGTGGTTATCCGAACTATTCATTCATTCGACGTATTATAAAACATGGTAATCGAATTATTAATTAATTCGAAACCTAGTGTCTACTGTTCATGTCTTTTACTCACTATTACTTATCGAAAATTATGTATTCATAGAAGATCTGCTTCAGCTGAAAATAAGTTTCTGAAATGAAACTTAGAAGGACGTTGTTCAAAAGTTTTGTGGATATTTTCGAATTCGAAGTTTAGTAAAAAATAGCCCTTGGATTGGTGTCAAAATCTTTGAAACTCATCAAAAATTAGGTTTCACGAGCCCAAGAATTCTATGACTAGAAATGAACTAATGGACTGAAAAACGTAGGCTCGGTTGAAATTCATCGATCCATCCAGCCGATATCAAGGTTTAAAATCCGAAATGTGGACGGGCCTGTGATGGTGAGTGAAGGGGGTTGGGCCCGTGGTGGTTGTTTATATCTCGTTTATTTGTAGGAATTGGGATCTCGCACTTGGCACGTGATATACCGGAGGGGTCTACTACACAATCAAATGAAAACCACAAATTTCATATCTAAGGGTGTACTGTGCCTTTAAGAGAAACCGGCGAACCGAAACGCAAAAAAAATCGGAAGACGGAAAACGAAAACAGGAAGATGGTCATTTCCACTCATTTTTTGTCACGATTTAATGTTTTAAACCTTCTAGACAACATATTTGCGGTGAAGCTCGGACCCCTCTTGAAGTTTTTTTTTCACCTGGAATGTGCGGAAATATCCACTTTCCATCCTCAGTCCTTTTTTTGCACATTCGTTTTCCAGTTACTGTGCTCGGCTTTTTGAGGGAAAGTACGAAAAAAAGTTGGAGAAAAGGTACAGGTTTCAAAGAACGCAAAACTCAATTTTTCCTGATCTTTTTCCGTTTTCGTCATCATATTTGCTTCTCCGTTTTCACTTTTTGTGTTGCAAGTTTTTTGTTTTCGCCTGTCTCTGGTACGAACCCATTTGTCCGTTTTTGTCCTAATTTTTATTTGGCTTTACTTGGTCGTTATCGTTTTTTATACTTTTATCCGATCATTATCTGTTTATATCTGATCCCTTAATCGAATTATATTCAAATTAGCTTCTCGAATTAGCGGAATGGGGATGTTCTGGATTTTGCGATTTTATTTTCTTTGCGTCAGATTTCGTGTCTTTCTGCATTTCCCATTTTCCGTTCGGATCGAATTTCAGATATAGAGCCTAGCTTGCTCCTATGAGTCCGGGTGGAGTAGGCAGTGGAGCGGTCGGTCATGGCAGAGTTAAACAGTGATAAGGAGGTTTTGACATGATAAGCCCGATAAGCCTCACTTGGATCGGCTCAAAATGAGAGAGCTAGGCTATATATTCATGATCAGGTTCCCGGAAGCGCTTGATGGGATGTTTCATGTAGCGGTTAGAGGAAACGCTAATCGACCTTTTGATCAATACTAATACAACTAGCCCGGTCAGGTAGTTATCCCAATTTCGATCTGCTATGAAATTGGGAAATCATTAATGACGTTGGAAAAAAATGAAAAAAAGCTAAAATCTCAAAGGTCCGGTTTTTGGTAGCATGACAACCGAAGAAGAAGGCTATTCAATCGATGGAAATAGATGTCAAAAAAAATTGTTCAAATAAAATCAAGTGTAATGGAATAGTGCTCTCTGGTAAATTGTTAAGCGTAAATTTCGCTCTTATTAAAAAAAAACAGTTGATCCTATTCTGATCCGAGTTACCCTAACGAATAAGTCCAGAACTCGGAGCGTTAAAAAAACCTTTTCTCATTTATCTATAGAACCGACCGTTCGTCTTTTATACAATCATACTATGATTGTGCCATTCTCTGACAGTCACTCCGGGCGGGCAGAGTACGTTCATAGCCTTTCCGAACTGATCGTGATTGCGTGCCGGGCGGATCGCTGTCATTGGCGAGTGTGATAGGTTGATAGCGGGCAAGATTTGGAAAGGCGGGCAGTTAAAAAGTATCCACAGAATTCCCACCTCATTGATGATCTTTTGAGGCGAGCCACCCCGCAAACGCCTCGGCCATCTTCTTCAGGCAGGGCTAATGCGAGTCGATGGCGGTTAGATCGCGATGGGCCGCCGCCGGCCCTCAGACCGCCCGGCGCTGCTATGACAGCGGCCAAGTCTCCAAACGCTTAAAAACTTCAAAAACTATTTTTGCGCGAAATTCAAATTCAATTTAGCAGTGTGTTCGTTCAACTTTCTTTGCAAATGGAGGTTTCCATGGGCCCTTTCGACAGTTCCGCTCACTAGAGGTGCTAAGGTACACAAAAGCTTGAAAAAAGGTTTTCTGCGCTTATGCTGCCTTCAATAGTGAGGATGCAACATTCCAGTGGATCGCTGTTGTGCCGCGGAAAGACGTGGGTAGTAGCACTAAACTGTCGCCTTGAAACTTTTGAATCGCACCAAAATAGAATCCGGTCTATTCCCGGGGCGATGGGGATGAGCAGGTCGTTCCGTGAAGTACGTCGAAATCCCACGATTAGCTAGCTAGCGAACGATTGTCGCTCAGCGAGCGCACGTTTCCGAATTCCTTGCTTTTCCGTCTTTGTGGCAGTTTCTAAGGTGCGTTCTAGTATTAGGGTTGCATTTCCGGATATTCGAACTCCCAAGTCTAAGGGGGCATAGCTCATTTAGAAAAACCGAGGCGTAAGCCATAAGGAGAAACCTTAGCTTATAAGGGGGTCTTTCAAATCTGCGAAATATGTTTGGAATGAGTTGTGAGTGTGTCAATTCATTTTGTTAGACTTTCTTGGAACTACTTATTTTTCAACCTAAGAGATTGATTAGACTGGAAATAATCGAATTTTCGACGTTTTTTGTACCACTTATGGCAGAGGAATGTGTAGCGGATGATTGATGTGATTTCCCCTCGGAATAGCTCAGCTTCCTGGAATAGTCTCCTCCTCACCTTCACTTAATCTTCTTCCTTGATCGTTCCAGTTTCTGCTGTGTGTATGTATGGCTTCTTGCGTTATTAGCAGACAGCATTAACCTGGATCTGGCTTAATGGAGTGCATCCTACCGGACTGAGATCTTCTACTCGCACAGGCGCATTCCTAATGTATACCTTATTCCTGCTGTCGTTCACTTCTTTTGAGGTTGGACTTCAGATGAGAGTATAGAGGCAGGGGGTTTGAAAACACGTGATCAAGATTAGGTACAGATTTTCAAGTACAAATTCACCTACTGGTGACGCGGAACTTAGAAAAACATCAAAAAAAGTTTTAAGCTGTGATCTTCTATACTATGGCACACAAATCACTCACTGAATCGCTCAAATTTGTGGCAGGTTTTTCACTAATATTGTTCAGTTTTTGTACGGACCTACAGAAGAATTAATTTCGTTGGGTAGCCGTGAGTTTTTAGGAGAGTTTTCCATCTGAAATTTCGGACGAGTCAAAATGTTAGAGGGCCTCGAGGTCTTTCGCCAGCTCTAGTCTAACGAATGGACAAGGCGCGATCATTTGCGGTTGGCCCTTCTGCAAGCGCGGCATGACCGGCCAGTGTCGTTTCGATCCGTAGCGATGATCTAACGACGCAATCTTCCGGGCCAAAATTCGAAACATTGACCATGCTACGGTATACTCACCGTAGCCTACCATGATCAAAAATCGGAAAGCCTTGTGGACTTTTTTCAGGTCAGCCCTTCTGAAAATAACCCACAAAAAACTCTTGAGCTGAGCTCCTTCGAAACCCATGAATTTTGCCTTCATCCAACCGCAATCTATTTTTATGAGAAAAACGCCGATTCTTCCCTATAAATGCTTGTTTTTTTATTCGATTCTCTAAACAGCCATTTGTTGTTAAAAAACGATCAGATGAGCGAACAGTGCCTTCAAGAATAAATACCCCAGCCCTGAATATTCTAAGAAATTTTCTCAGGACCTTGAAAGTGTTTTTATGCTCTCACAAGAAATACTACTAGTTAGCGTGGCCCTTCCAAATGAAATACGTTTTTCTAGAACCATTTTGGACGTAGAGTCCGTAGTATGGCCTCTTCAGCGGCCTAAAACCATCCTGGAAAAAAGTTCAAGACGTTCTACCCTTGATTTTCTTACCCAATTCACCTTTCACACTGCGCAGTAATCTTTTGAAAATTTGGGAACTGAACTCATAATCGTGTTCAGATCCCAATATAACACCCTAGGCGAAGTTTAGGTGAACGATCATTCTTGGAACTTAGCATAGAGTAATAGCGTTTTGGAACGGCTTCTTGGTTGAGCGTTGACTTATATCAATTAGGGGTTATGAAAGCGTTTGGGAAAAGCGTTTAAGTTTCGACTTAATTTTCTCCCATGGGGTGCTGATCACGAATCTGAGATTTACTCGCCGGTTTTTCGAAGTTTTGGACTCATTTTGTTCAGAGCTCTCCATCGGGGAAATTTTTAGGGCAAAAAAAACAACTTTCGACGATTTCCGGATTTCTGCGGTAGATGTTTCTAAAAATTTTCCCTGGGGTTTATTTGGAGTGCTTAACACGAATATGAGGTCCGTCTATCGATTTTTGACAGATTACGGTAGGTATACCTTAGTTTGTTTGATCAAAGTCTCAGACTTGACTAAACAATTTTTATGCGGGGGATATTCGGGGTTGTTGATTATGAACTTGGTGTCCACTTATCCGTTCTCGAATCGCTAGGGTTGGCTTTGTCGTCTAAATGGCATGGCATCTACTGTAACCTACAGTAGTAAACCTCAGAATTTCCAAAAGCGGACCCAAGATTTTTGTTCAGCACCCTAGGTTACGCCTATATACAAGTTTTGAACACAATGCAAAAAAATTCCATAATATCCTAAAAATTCCCTGTTCGGGTACCCTTACCTTGCCGCGAGGCTTTGAAAAACTTTTCTAACCTTTTTTTCTGAGTGATTTTAGGCAGATGCGAAGAGCACACCTCAATTTTACATCTAAATTGATTCCAGAGAAGTGCTACATTCCATGGGGAATAGCCATGCTGAATAAAAGTAGCTGAGTAGCTGAGTTCCCTTGTCAGACATTCTCAAGTTAAAAAATTCTAGTCATACATTGGTTCATTCTCAAAAACGTTGTAGCTATGTTTTGGAGTGATTATAAATATAAAATTTTGTTTTTCTGAACAGTTTCGATTTTTTGAAATTTTCCCCTCGTGATATTATTTATTTATTTATTGCGCTCGTATGAATGCGCTAAAAAATCATTTGAGAATGTTACATGGTGGAAGTTTCCAGAAAAGAAAAAAACGGTGCTGAAAACAATAAATAATTATGTTAAAAACAACACTATAGGGAATGTACATACACTAAGAGCGCCGACCGATTCAACAATCTATGGTACGTTATTCCAAGAAGACAAAAAACTATTGTTTCGCATCCTCATGCATCACTCCTTTTTTCTCTGTTTTTTTTTCGAATTTTCAACATAATTTCTCATCTCTGTTTATAGCACCTTGTGGTTACCGAGATTGTAGGAGGCTCTTAGGCGATAGCTCGGCAGAGGTTATCTGACCCAATGGGGTCGTGGTGACGAGCCTGAGTTAGTGGCAGGTTGCGATGATCTACTTAGTCACAGAGAAAAAGTCTTTTACCCGAGGACCCCATGCTGAGCGTTGAACAACTGTTTCAACGAAACTGGATGACTTGCGCTGAAAATTGTTAGCAGTACATACATATTTGAGTGAACAATCAAAAAAGATTTTTTTCAGCAAAATCGTCGAGTTTCACCGACCTCCGTGCCGCCATCATCGGCAAACCGGTCGATCGTGCTACTGCGGCTATTGAGATGGAGCTGCAGAGTATGATGGGTCGAATTGTTGTGGATATCAAGGGTAGGTCCATATTTCGTCCTAGATCCTCACTTGTCCTCCTGAGGTACTATCTGAAATATGCTGTTACAGCCATTGCCGGATTCGCCCGAATCGCTGCCGGCGATGTGTTCGAGGTGACTGTGCGACACGGACATCAGAAATGGCGCACCAGAGGACGAACACAGGCGAATCGTACGCAAAGATGGGAGAAATCGCAGGCGATTTTGCAATGCCAACCTGATGCCACCATTGAGGTTAAGGTCAGTAGAGGAGAGGTTGCTTGAGGCGTCCTGTAAGTCAGGAACGTCTCGAGGCAGGAATTTTTATGTTATGCTCAGCAGAGTTATGAAATGACCGATCTGGCTGCTCTTATAACGGTACTGTGGCCCGGCGCGGTACTGTATCGGCGATTTCGCGGCACTTTCAAGGCTCATAGCGCCGAGACAAAACCGTCTCAGAAATGCAGTGCTGAATTGTCGCGAGATTATCGGGGCATAGTCGACTGTTGCGGCACGATCCCGGCATTGTCGCGGTAGTTCCATTGGTAGGATGCTGCCTGCTTCTCCAGTATTTTTTCTTGCCCCTTATTCATATTCACCTTTTAGGTAGCTGAAGTTCACATGTTCAAAACGAAGGTGCTTTCGGAGCGGTCATTTGAGCCTTGTGAGCTATTCTCCTCAGAACCCCAATTGGTCACCGTGAACCTCAATCAGATCGGGACCATCAAGCTTCAGCTAGTCGTCACATGGATGTGAGCTGTATACTTCATTCTCCATGAGTCTTTTTTGTTCAATTCATCCAGATTATATGAGTGAAGTCACAATTCAGCCCCCTATTGGCATCGCACTCGTCCCTGAAACCCCCGCTGGCACCCAAACCTACGGGTGAACCTGGACAAGAGACGCTAGAAAGGAAGCCGCGAGTGGTCCTGAGGGAGAAGAAGCGCGGATCGGCTGCAAAGTTTGTCTCTAGATTTATCATTTTCTTCTTTATTAGATTTTATTCGGGAAACTTTTCCTTTTCTTGCCTTCCACTCTTTTCTGGTCCACCCCTTTATTTCTCGCTTTCTTTTTTATTTCTTTGTCTATTATTTTTCTGTTCCTCCCGCACTCTCCTTGAAAATCTACCCCTCTTCTCCGTTCTCGTCCTCTTCCTCTGTCTCCTCCTTATTCCTCCCCATCACCATCACCCCTCTTATCCCTCCACCTCCATTACCCTTGCCCTCACTCTCTATTTCGCCCTATCTCCTTCCTTTCCCTCTCTTTCCCTCAACTTCTTCTCTTATCCCATTTTTCTCTCCGTCACTGTTTCTCCGCCAGCGTCACTCTCTTTTTCCAATTCCCTTTGTGATCATTCCTTCCTAGGTCTTCCTCTCCGTCATCCTCACGTCAATTTTCTATCCTTCTCTTCTCCTCACTCCCTCTCTTTCCCTTTTTTCTGTCTCTTCGTTTCCAATCCACTCTTTATCTTTTCAATTTCTTCACATTCACATTCATCACGCTCTTTTCATTACTTTTCTTTCCACCTCTATCTTATGTTTCCCACCTCTCTAGCCCTCTCCATGTCTCACCGCTCTGCCTGTTCTCTCCTTCTTCCTCTCCCCGTCTTAGTCACCCTCTTCTACTCCTCCTCTACCCTCTCTCCTCTCTCTCTCTCTCTCTCTCTCTCTCTCTCTCTCTCTCTTTCTCTTTCTCCTTCTCTTTCTCTTTCTCTTTCTCCCTCTGCACTCTCTCGTACTCTCTCTTTCTCTAGCCATGTCAAACATCTTCCTTATCCTAAGTTTTCCCCATCCTCTCACTCTTGCGCTTCCGCTCTTTTTCACAGCCATAACCATGTCTCTCACTTTCTGTCTTACTCCACCACTTTCTCCCTTCACCGCCACCCCTTTCTATCCTCTTCATCTTCCTCTCGTCTACCATCGGCCTCTCGGCCTAGATTTCTTCTAATTCCGACCTCGCTCTCTCCCTCTTCTCTATCCTCTCTGCATTCGTTTTCTTTCGCATGTAACTTTCCTCTACCTGTCTCCCTCGTCTCCATTTGTCCTTTTCTCTGCTCCTCTACGGCACCCTCCTTCTACATCCCTTCCCTTTCGTCATCCTTGCCTCACGTCTCCATCCTCTCTCTCTAATTTTATCATCTTTTCCTTCGCCCATGTTTTTTTTTGTAATTCATTTCCACACTCACTCTTTTTAAATTTCTTTTTGTAGGGCAGCAATGAAGGAACAGTGGCGATCGTCCACAACGCTTCTCGACAGTATCTATCAGGATGTGCAGAAGACGATTCCAACTGTTGAGGCTGTGAGTCATCATCATACTTCTTCGTGCAAAATTATTGATAAATTTATGCTTTTTTCTCGAGCGATTTTCGACCCCGAACCACCTATCGTTCCTTCTGCCAATCTGCGAGTTGACATTTCTTGCTCTCCGGTCCACTGCTGTTGCTGTCCTGGATCCTCCAGTTCGCCCAACAGCAACAGCTGTGGCCAGGAGAATGAGAGAACGAGCGGATTTATGAGGCGGCTCCGATTTCTTCGGTGCGTCTCGGGGCCGAAAATCGTCTAAGTTTGTCATAGGGCTCACCTAAATGGCGAATTAGCTTTCTTTGTACGCCTATACCTCCCTGGTAAAACCCATTAGTGTGACGTATTTAAATAGAGTATTCCAAATTTTATTCTGGCAATTCCGTCAATAAGCGGAGATGTGTGGACCCCAAGAATCTGAACGTTTCCAGATGTCCACCTTCGATCTACGTCGCTCCACGGCATCAATGAGTCCAATCCGACAGATCGGGCCACGCTCGGCTAGCATGGCTCATCTGGTGGCAACACCATCGGAGAGCCCTGAGAGCATCAGGGCTTTCAATAAAAAGTTAGTCATTTTTTCATATGTCAGAAAGGTTTACTACAGGCAAATTTAATCGCTTTGAAGGATTGGTAGAGATAGGGTGAAGTCTGGCGCTTTCGCTAATGTCTCCGAATTTTGAGCTTCGTCTCATGCAAAAGGTCCTACTGCATTCCTCTGGGTGTGCGTGACAATTTCTCCTGCATCAGTGTTTCTCCTCCTGAGGCGGCATGCATGAACACGGCGCTGAGGTTCAGGGGACGCAAGGCCGCACACACGCGTCACAATTTCAACTCCAATTGTGGCGTGGACGAGCGACGTTGCGCGTCCCTACCCCCAGCCGCCGCTTTATGCATGTCACTCCTGTGGCCGCATGCATGAACGCTTATGAGGACGGCAGGGAGCCTCTCCGCGTGCTACGCGCGAACCGTTGGGCCACCCAAAGCAATGCCGTCCCCAATGTCTACGGATCCGACCTCACTGCACGGCGAACTCCCCGCCTAACTGCATTTCTTCCATTTTATCCTTACCTAAAACGGCCTATTTTTTTCGAAATATTTGTAAAATGGAAAAAAAAAATCTCAAGAATTAATAATTATCAATGAAGGATTGAAAAGGTGAAAAATAAACCTGAATAAAACTGGAAAAAAAGTCGGTCGGAGTGTTCGCCGTGCGTAGTGAGGTGGCATCCTAACGCAATGGGGACGGCATGAACTTTGGGTCGTCTTTTTCCCGGCGCTTCGTGCGTAGGACGAGAAGCGGCTTCCTGCCTTTCTCATCAGCGTTTATCCATGCCTTCCTTGATAGGAATACGATTTACAAACTAGTCTAATCTTTTCAGATTCGGAAGCACGACACCGTCTGAGGCCAGTAGCAGTGACAAGTCTGCTGGATCGTCGGAAATGCTTGAGATTGTGGATTCCTTGATTTTGAGGCTCGATCGATTAGCCAACGGCCAGTACTACGACATGAAGAGGCTAATAGGCACATTGAGACAGTGGCAGGGAATTTTGAGGGTTGGTTTTCCTACTGTGGTTTTTGATAGAGAGGGTCTCAAAATTTGTGCACACTCGTAGTTAGGCCATGGATTTCTCATTAGTTCACTCGGAACAAATACACAGATGTGCATGTATCTAGAAAGCGTGCACATTTTTTGGTGCAATCCGTATCAATGTACATAATTTTTCGTAGTCATCGATATCTTGTTGCAGCGAACGAGTCGGTCTTACCTGACGCGGTCGTGTCTATTCCACACACCCAGTACCGCCAGCGAAGAGCTTGACGACAACGTTCTGATGAATGGAGACCTGCAGTACGTGATTTCTATGCTTTCTTGTTATGATTGGTGGGGTGTTATGATTTGTAGTAAAAGGGATATTCCGGAAAGGTTCAACTTGTCAAAATCATAGAAGTAATTCAACTATATGACGAGAGTGTATTTCCTCATCCACGAAGGTGTATAATATGCGGAAACAGCAATGCATGAATATCTTGAACAGAGCGCCAAAGGTTGGTAGTTACGGGGGACGTCCGGTTAGTATTCGGCTACGTTTATTCGTCAACGTTAAGACTTAGGGGACGCCTCAGGCTCTAACCGTTACAGTCGTTTGGCGAGTGAAGCGCTTTTGTCCTTGTGTATTGCGTAAAAAATCTCATTGACAGTCGTAATGATGACTATAAATCCCAGAATGTACGCAAAAAAAAGCCCGGGACTAGAAAAGCTTGTCAACCCAAGGTATGGCGCGACACAATTACAACAACAACTAACAAGAAAAGAATGACTTAACGGTCAACAAAGAAACCATAACACTGTGGGCAGAGGGGAACGAAGCTGCGCCAAGTAGCTCGACGCCGACATTTCTTGTGACCCTGATCGGACTGAGTTTTTTACCTCCTCAATTCCCGCTGATTGTCATTGCGTACTGCCTACGCTAACGTGTTTCGGAATTACGCAACGCCAACTTGCACACTTGAAGGCAGCGTTCACGATAAATTTCACTTCCGATATCTCCACGGCTTACGGAAGGTCTCGTGCCCTATATAGCAAGGCATGCTTAAAAAGGACACGAAAGACGCGTTTTTGAGCAAAAATAGGCTCTCTCTTTTCTTACGTTGATTTCGAGCGTGGAGGAATTGATCGCTAGAAGGATGATACCTAACAGTGCAATGAAGCGATCAGCTCACTTATCAGCACTTCCTTGACTTGATAATTTCTGTAATCTGAGTATTCATTTGTTCATTCCGATGGGGCGGATCTGGGGCACCATGCGTGTCTGGGGCCACCAAAACGCTTGTTTGCGGCCGGTATTTTGCCGCTCCTGGCTCGTTTTCTACCGTTCTTTCGACACTGCGAGCCTAGGACCCTTCTCTACTATCATTTCGCTGTGGAAAGTCAACGAGGATGATTATAGTGAACGCTGCCTTTAAGCATCGTTCTTGTCTTGCCCTTTTATCTCTCCCAATCCCCTTCACACAGATGCAACACAATGAGCTCTGGGTTTGGTCGAGGCAGTGAATCTTATTGGTGAACCCGACTTCAATTGGGCATTCATGTCGTCAAAATGTAATCCACATCATTGTGTTTGCTTGTCAGGTTACGGTCCCTAGGATATTCCGGAGTTAGAATTCGAGTCGACGTCAAGCAAGGTGTTTTGTGTGCTGTCGGAATTGTGGTGTTTTGTCCAATAACTAACACCAATATGAAAAATGTGATTTTTATGATTGTGCGTGTCCTATAGTGGAGTACAATCCTAGCCCATTTCGAATCTGTTCCTGAATCTTTTGTCGCCTGAGGCGCACACCCCTTTTTTCATCTCAGATTGCCATTCTCAATTGACCGATTCCAGCTCGGAGAACGACAGTGGTATTGACTCGTTGAGACAAAATTGCTCTCCATTTGTGGGTGATGAGGTGCGCAAGAAGTACGGCGATGGCGGTGGAAGTGAGGACATCCGGAGCAATAGAAATGTCAGTTTTCAAACTTGAACATTTCCATCGACTGTGATTCTCTCACAGTTTATGGAAATTTCGAAATTTTTTTGGGATGTGCCCTGAAATTGCATTTCTGAGCGATTCAGTTTTCGACAGATTCAGTACGAGTGATCCAGTTCTTGTGAATGCTGGGTATTAACTAGATCAACCCGTGTTCTTGTGTGCGATAAGCGCTTCAGCTCTTGAGCGGTTTTCATTCCCAAAACTTACAGGTGAAGGACCGTCGAAAATCTTTGGGATTGATGCTGGGCCCGTCTGAATTGGAGCAGATGTATTTGGAAAGTGATCGATTCTGGGAAAGTGCCGACGATGACACGAAGGGGACGGTTACAGGCAGTGCAGAAATCGACATGTGCTTACGATATCATCTGTCCAGGGTTACGCGATGTTTGAAGGTATGGCTTTTAGCTGTTGAACATTTTCCGGCCGCACTTCATCGGTCACCTAACTGGGAGCGATCTTACTCATCACTCGATTCCAGATTCTGGGAACCATTCCTGCAGCATGCCCATTGGTTTACAAGTGTACAGAGACACTGAAGAGGCTGGAGGTGGAGGCAGGGACGCTTGATCACCTAATACGGTTGACTAATACTGTACCTGCCTTACCCAATGTGGCCAGCGGTGAGCGTTCAGGGTTTTCAACGGAGTTCTCTGTAGCTAATTTCAAGTAGACATTTTATTCGTTTTCAGTGCTATCGGAAATAGATGCCGATCCATCGTTGCAAGAAATCTGGATGTCTGCTTGCTATCCTCTTCATACCCAGCTTTTCGTGCCCAGAGATGACCTGCGAACCCAAGTGAAGCTGAACATCGCCCACATCGTTGAGCAGAATTATCCGCATCTCGTCAACAGGGGTAATTCGTGGAATCATAGCTAACCTGACAGAACTTGATCAGCAAAAGCTAACAAGAAAAGCTTCTCTGGCAATAACATGCTTCGGAATACTTCGATCCATGTTTTGAATGAATACGAACATATTTTTTCCAGAAATTGTGAGAAATTCTCACATTTAGTCGAATTGGTAACATAACACTGGGCAGGCCAACTTTTTTCCATGCTTGAAAACCAATAACTTTGAAGTGCAACTTTTAATTGGAAGGTAGTTTTGTTGCCAGTTTCGTCTCCTTCAGAGTTAGGATTAGTATTGTTTTACATCATTGCTGGAAGTTTCACCAATATTTGCTGCTTCCTTCCAGTTGCTGACTCAATCATACGGCTTCTTTCCGACTCCGTTCAAGAAGAAACCAAGAGATTCACCGTTTTCCATTTCGTCGGCCTGTTCAAAGGACGACATTTCGAGTCGTATATCGAAAACCTTGGACACGATGGTAAGCCTATCGAGAATCAATAGAAATCACCCATGACCTGAAGTATAACACAATCAACTGGGCTTGAGTCAGAGGTGCTCGTTGATGAAATCTGTTTTATCGTTCAATCGTCAATTGTGCCCCTGTCAATCGTTTATAAGTGAAGTCCTTGAATCATTTGTTCTGTAAAATAGAAACACAGTGCCTGACCCGTTCATACCAGAGCCCTGCGTCGAATAATATCTACGGTTTGAGACAAAATCCGATTTTCATTATCAGAATGGTTCTAATTGTCCTGGTTTTCAAATGTGACGCTATAGGGGCCTGTACGGTTTAAGTCGCTGCATTACTCGCAACGCTGGCCAACTCTGAGTGATGAAATATCGGTTGCGTTCGGCGACGGAGGTGACAAACGGGACGTGGAAGGCGACGAAAGAGATACCGTAGTGTATTGACGTGGCGACAGACCTGTGCTACTGCCGGCGAGCGGCAACCGACGCCGCGACGATAACGTTAAAGGGGTCCACAGTGTTGAAGTCACGGCGTTGCTCGCAGCGAAGAACAACGCTGGATGATGCAATATTGATTAAATTCGGCGACCGAAGCGGCGTGAAGGGCGACGAGAGGCATCGCAGAGTGTTTTGACGCTGCGACGACCCTGCGTCACTGCCAGTGTGCGGCAACCGACGCGGCGAAGATAATGTTCGGAAACATTTTTGTCGCCGAGTCAAGGCTGACGCTCGGCGACCAGAGGCCGGTCGGTGCAACTCTGCAGACCCCTTAAGGCTCCGTTCATAGCAGACGACCAGCGGCAAAGTGTCAAGGCGTCGGAGCATCATGCGCATGACGCTCGACGGCTGGCGCATTCAACGTGTTCGAGGACGTCACGTGGTTAACTATGGTATCGATAATGTTAGTGACAGCCGTTACGGTCACTATGCCTCCACCGTCGGCGACTGGCTGGCTGCAGTGGTCGCTGGGGAGTCAGATGAATAACAAATGCTGAAGATGCAAACCCCCAGCGTCACTTTACGGTTTTTTGACGCTAGGACGTCTGCTATTGACGCTGCCTAAGAGACATTTTGTCGCCGTTTCACGGCTGACGCTCGGCGACCATTCACCGGTCGCTGCAACTGCAGGTCTCTATGTGAAAGGTTGCCACTAATGGTGAAGAGGTAGAACTCCATCTGTTCATGGAACTGTAAATGTCCATTAATTCCGGGTTTTAATCGAATATTCAATAGTTTCGAATGAGTGGTAGCGATTCTTTGAAAGTCAAGAAATTCATTTTTTCATTTTTAAAGCGTACCTCCTTACTAGCGTAGTGTTTGGAATCAAGACAGAACATTCAATCAACAGTCATTCTCTTCCCGTTTTTTTTTCGTGTGCAATGGCGCGAAACATTGCACGCGGGAAAACGGAAAGAGAGTGACTATTGATCGAATGATTTCGCGCCCAGTTGCTGAGCGCCACTTCCTACTCGATAGACACTGACGATAGATCGATCGCGGCACAAACATACCTCTTTCCGCGTCACGCGCTCTGCATTAACTTTCAACCGCCGAGCCATATTATCGCTTGTGAATTGGGAATCGATGAGACTGTTAGTCTGTTTGGGTCAATTAGTTGATTTAGTGGGGTTTGTTCATAATCTCTCTCAGAGGGGAAAAGCGTGTAATGAATGGTGCAGCCTTCAAGCTGCTGAGATTGGAAGCATCTCCAGACCTCTGAAAGCAACGATATACTTGTAGCTTCGGTCCCCGAAAAAGCCTACTCTACCGGGTATCGATTTCTCAACATCAGAAATGCCAAGTCTGTCTCTTTCAGCGTGGATGATTTCATTGCTGTCAAGTGGACAACCGTCTCGAGTTCTGCAGGTTGCTGATCGACTTTCACGAGTTCCCGTAGTTCCACCGATTGAAAGTCTTAGACAAGTTGCCACAATTCTTGCTGGCGGCGAGGAGCAGAACCGCAAAATCTTAGGTATGGACTCACTCCAAAGTTTCACTGTGCATCACATAACAAATGGTTCACTGTTTTTCAGAGAAGTACTTATCCTCCGCCCGGGGTCAACTACTCTCCGATCTGAACTCATCATATTTGTGCTTGCTGGAGGCCGACGAGGAGATTGTGCGCATAGGATCTGTTCGAGCTCTCTCCATCGTTAATGTAAGGGACTTCTTCATCTAGTGAATATGTACATAGTGTGTTGCCACATTATGTCGCTTCAATCCCGTGTTACGGCGACGCCAAGTAACAGTCATATGCAGGGCCAACTTGTGCTAACGCAGTCGTGGTAGTTTCTCTAAACGAATACCTCGAGAGAATAGGAGGGGGTGTGTGAAATTCGCAAGTGCTATTCATAAATTTATTTCAGAATGCGCGTAACATAAAGCAATTATCGTATGTAGCTGAGTGTGACCCATCGGAGAGGGTCAGACGCGAAGCCGCCCGTCTGGTGCAACGCCTGGGTACGAAGGCAGTGCCTTCTGACGACGAGCAGATCACGAGAATATAAAGATCCTACGAAGACGGAGCTTTTTACGTGTTGTATATTTTCTGCTCAAATCATTGTGGAAGTTTTTCGAGATTATAACTGCTGTAGTTGAGATAATGCTGAGTAGCGTTCCTGGTGTAGACTTCTACTCCTTGGATTCAGGGCTATAGTTTAGGACCTTCTCATACTTCCCGTCTATTTTAATCATGGCTACAGGCGTGTTTATTTTGAAGTACGACACGTTCTGTCCATTCTGTTTTATAGGCGGATTGTTCTCTGTTTCTGTCACACTGAAGTATGAAAAGTGTCTCACCTCATTAGTTATAGTTCCTAAATTATTCTCCATGCTGTGTATGTCGCTTTCCATTATTTGGGAGTATTCGACTGTTGTGCCTTGTTTTTGTAGTGCTCGCCTGTGTCGATGGCGGGTGTTTCGTTGATGTTAAATATATGAATTTGAGTAGATGCAACTTCTATGTTTTCCACGATGCCATTATTCTCAACAGCTTTCCTGAATATTTGTCATCCGTTACAGATACTTATATAGTCATTTTAAGGGGTATGGTATACTTTTGCGACACACGGTCGCGTCGCTCTGCACAGCGACAGCGACCGCCTCGCGTCCTTTAAATCTGTTGCTGTCGCAGTGCACCGCACAGCGACAGCGACAGTGTGTAGCGACAGGCCTATGGCACATTTGCAGTATGTCAGCCCTTCGCGACACGTCGCTGCGACCCACACGCGACATCTGTTCCTACGACCACCGTTGCCGCTGCTCCGATGCGGGTCCCGCCACGATTTGTGTTAGATTGCATGCCTGTCGCTCATTACAGCGACAAAGTATACCATAGGCCTAATATAGAGCTCTATGTCTACCTTGTTGTTCTCCTTTTTGCTTGTGCATCTAAGTGCTTAAGGTAAGTGCTGAACACTCAATTCTTCACTCTCAACCCTTCGTTTCTTCAAGTGCCCTCACTATGTTTCCAATGTATGTTTTCATCATGAGAGATTTTGAATATTATTTATAGACAGAGGATGATTTCGCCGCAACAAGCGGACAATTTGGGTTTGTACAGAGTCGGCAAAGAATAAATCGTTATTATTGTATCAATTGCTTCATCAACTTCCCGCCTATTGTCATCCACCATCTACTCGATCTGCATTTAGTCCAAGCTTTATGGAAGGAGTGTTGGTCATTCTGTGCGTTAAGCCTGCTAGTTTGAACAATTACTAGCAGTAAAAGTTTACCGCATGTTAGAAAAGAAAATCGAAGCTTCAAACAATAAAAGATCAAGGACGTAGTTAGTTACTCGTGTTAATTCATCGAAGATCAGTGACCGTATTCATGAAACGGCAGGCACAGGAAGGGGGCGTTACCCTCCCGTGTCCGGCATATGACAGCCAGTTTTGTGCCTTCCAGTCGTGATTTCAATACTGGCGGCCCCCTCTTCACCATCTGTCAGAGCAGAGACAGGCATGGGTAGCCACCCGCAGAGACGGAGAGGGGACAGCCGGGTAGGAGAGGCTGTGGTGTCTCAGCCCCGTTCCGGCGTACATTCCAACAGTACATTCCGGCGGGCACAACAAGCCCGACCTCGATTTTGCGGGCAGACGGGCAGAGCGCGCGCTGCCTGCCAGTAACATATTGATCACTTTCTGAAACACAAGATCAACGAAGCACGCAGCCGCAATAACCTCCGTTCACCCGCCAGGTGGCTAGATACCCTCCTGTCCACTCCAGGTAGCCAGGAGCCTTCCTGTCTACCAGCCGGGTACCCAGGAAGGTGCAACATCGTAAATCCGTCCAACAGAGAGTGGGCTTTAGACGTGGTTCAAGAATACGGCCACAGGACACGTGACGCGTTTTGAAGATACCCAACTACTAGTCGAGAGCTGTAAATGATTGGGTACCGCGGGAGCTCAAACGCACAACAGTTCGTCCGTCAACACGATGTTCAGATTTCTTCACCAAGAGCATCAACAACATATACCAAGGCCTTCGCATTCCTAGGGCGAACTAGTTTTTTTGATGAATAATGGCACGCCATAGGGACGAACAAAGATGGCGCCGGCTCAATCGACAGCGATAGGGGGGGGGAGATGGGCAATTTAACGCATCGCGGGCCGGTCGAGACTTCTCGTAGCAATTCAAGCCAACAAGTACATCCGCTCGCTTATCTATTTGTCGTCGATTTCCGTTCGGTATATCCTGCATAACCGCATTTCGCGGTATCAACGCAGATTCGCGGATGGTGAATCCCGCTCTCTTCTTGCCTGTATTCAATAAGATTCATAAATGATTGTTCAACAAGTTCTTCAGCACTAGTTAATACCTCTTAAACGCATAGTCCAACATCAGAATCCTCTTTCACTTTTTCTGTTCATCCTAGATAGTTTCGCGCTCATTACAACAGAATCGCCAGAGCCTATCGCGAACAGAGCTGATTACGCTTTTCTGAGGGGAGCCAAGCTGGATTCTGCCTGCTTCATTATGAGAGTGATTCGGATGGAATATAGTAGACACTGTGAACTTTTTGTCGCTCTGCAGTGGAAGATCAGTGTACATACACAAGAAGCTCTCTATGCGCGCTTCAGTAGCCACGTCAGCCAGAAAACCTTTCACACCTTCTCAGTTTATTAAAGGTGCTTGCACCCAATGACGACCCTTCTCTATCTTTTGGAAGCAAATTCAATACCAAGGGCATACTATTTTTTCGCACTCTCGATCTCAGCGAAATAGAAAAGATGGTGTCTTTCCTGCAATGAGCTCAGCGGTCTTGTATTATTCTCTGACGAGCAATGTTTCCCAGTTTGCTACACCCCTTGTCTTCTCGCCACGAAACATCGCAACCAGCAAGAATACCTCAACTCCATGAGGTAGCAACGGGAATTCAGTGGTCCAGCTAAGTTTCTTCTTAGAACGGAAGAATGACTTGCAAAGGTACAAGCGCCTTTCCTCACAGAGTTGCAGATCGAGGGCATATTGAAGCTTCGGGTTCTGAGGAGATCATTCGGGCTGCAAACCCACGCTAGCCCACTACGTATTAGCTGGGGTTCCGCTGTTCTCCTTCTTTACTAGCAGTGAGATCGAGTCGAGAGCTGGTTAACACTTAAGAGACCGCGTGTCCACACTGCGCACCCACGGCTGTTTTGCCCCTCGGACCGCGTGTCCACACTGCGCACCCACGCCATAAAACTTTTAGTATTTGTTATATTTCTCTCGCGTGGAGTCTTTCTTAAATACGGATAGGTTCCTTATGATGTAACCTATTTACACTCACAGTGGTCAAGCATTTTCAGTGTTCCTAGTAATTTTACAAGCATCTCCGGAAATGGCACTTTTCGATTTTTCGAGCTTCTTTGGCTGGAAATAAATCGTTCCAAACTTGGCTAAGAAGGGGTATCAAAGATGCTTATCACGGAACTGATGTTCTACAGTTGATTGTCGAAATTGTAGTGCCACCTATTTGAGATAACTGTGGTAGTCCATCGTTCAAAATTTTGCTTCATTGACCTCGAGGGTTATTCGAGTTGCTGCACAAGGTTCTGGTTTTTACTTTTCAGTTTCCAATGAAATTTCCTTTGACTGCGGTAAATTAGCCATCGGTCAACTTTGTTCAAATTTTCGCTAAATTTCGAGTGGAGGATAACTTGGGGGAAAATGGGTGAAAACCTAGAAATAGTTCAGTGCTTAAAATTTTACTGAAATTAAACTACGGGGTATGTTTGGAGACGCTGAACAATGAAGTGGTGTATATTTCACAGTTTTCTAAAGCTTCGCTGGCGTCTGTCGTTCGTCATCCGTTCGTAAACGTTTCACGTTTTGGTGCGACTTCGATCACGTGGCCATTGGGGAGGAGGGGGTGCTGATCATGAATCTGATTCCCATTTTGAGATTTCTGATGAAGTTTCTGTCGGTCGCATCAGACAACTTGGTAGATCAAAGTATTTGAGTCCGCCAAAAGTTCTACATGAGGTTTTTTAGAGCATCACAAAGGAGAAGTTTGTTCATTTTTCAAATTTTCAATACTCCGGGTCGGCCTAGCACGGCTCAATCCTAACCATTAGCTGTAACCTGAAGAAAATTCCAGAAGTCGACAAATAAACGCTTATTTCGTTACCAGCCTTCTGCATGTAAAGCTGGAATAACTTCCAAAATAAAAAAGCAGGTCCGCGAAAAATCGGTGGATCATTTCTTCACCATGGCCTCACTCCAGATCTCTGTGGAGCGACATACTTTCAGGTGGAGTAGAAACGGAATACCAGTTGTCTAAGTAAGAAAGCCTGCTCCGATCAAAATGGTTCTCAGCGGACCGCGTGTCCACACTGCGCACCCACGGAAACGATTAGCCGTGGAGCGCACCGGTCCGCTGTGGAAATTCGCCGTGGAGCAGGCGGTCTCTTAAGTGTTAAATATTCGACCGATCAACACGGAGGAAAACTTAGAGGTGGCTCATAGCCCACATAATTCCTTCTTTTATCCTCTTTTTTCGTGTGACCCTTAATGAAATTTTTATATCGCCCTGAAATATTAGGGGAAAGGGGAGTAATGTCGTCTTCTTACGCTCAATACAAACAAACACATTTCCAAGGAGTCTTTATTTTTAATCAATGATGTATTCCCCATCATTGTCAACAATCGTTTGCCGTATAAAAAGTAAATTTTAATTCCGTGGTCGATAGAGATTAATTGTTTTTTTGGCAAAATATCCAGAGATGGTATTTTGGATATCATCCAAATTCGCAAATATTCTGCCACTTTGAGAGTGTTGCAGCGCTCGAAATACGTGTAGCTCCGATGATGCAATATCGAGCGATTATAGTGGATGGGGCAGCACCTCCCACCCCAATTCATTAATTTTTTCAAAAGTTCGCTTTGCGCAGCGCGGTCTTGCATTGTCGAGTTGGAGAATGAGGCCTTTTCGGTTGAGAATCGCTAGCCACTTTTCAATCAAAGATTCATTGACTCGCCGCAATTGTTTGCTGCAGAGGTCTGCATTAACACTCTGTTTAGGTTTCAGCGATTTAAAATAAACAATACTCCACGAGACACACAAAAGCGCATTTTTGATGTGCAAACCTGGCTTAGCAGTGATCCCAAGGGTTTCGTTTGTAGACGCTGTCTTTTGCGTTTTGGGTTATCATACAGAACTCATTTCTCATCTCCTGTGATCAAGCGATCGAAAAAACGCTTTTGTGTTGTGTCGCTGAAGAATAAGCTGCATGTGATTGATAAGTAAGTCTTGTTTTGTTCAGAGAGATTATGCAGGGCGCAAACAATTGCTCTGCTTACTTTCCCAATCTGCTCCAAATGTTCTTGGTTGGTCGACAAAGATTAGACAAGGCTATTTGAGAATTCCTCGATTCTAAGAGGTTCGAATCTGCAGACTGCAGATCAAGTATTGACACGCACAGAAACGACATTACTTTCCGGTCCCCCCAAACAGAAGCAAAAATCAGGCAACATGACCCTTTCACCCAAACATCGGTGTCGGTGAGGTAACGGGCCCGCGTGAAGAACGGTTTGCCGCGAATGTGGTTCCATCACCACCAGGACGCTTCCTTATTGACTTGTGGCTGCAATCATGAAACTACGGTAGCCTTCCTGCAGGACCAAAGTCCGCCCGTTGCCTACATTGATTAGTTCTGAAAAACCGTTATTTGCTCTTGGTGAGGACGGCACACAATGGTTATTGGCGAACACTACGAAGACTGCCATACCAAGCTTTGTCGTTTGAGGGCAGTACGAAAGGTCTGGGACCTACTATAGCAAGGCATAAAAACAAACGCGAAAATGGAGATTTTGCGCTGAAATAGGCTTTCCTTTGCTTACGTTAACTTCGGAGAATAGAAGAATTGACAGCAATGAAGGTTGATACCTATCAATGCAATCAAGCGTTTTAGATCACCCAAAGGCAGTGTTCATGATGGTTTTCGTTCCCGAATTTTTCATGTAAAACCATGCGTTGGTCACCAAGTGTTACCAAAATTACGAAGAGACGGCGAGAATCGCACTAAAACGTCTTATTTCAGTGACATTATTCTCTGGCCTGGACTACTTGTCCGGTTAGATGAATATGCTCGTGGTGGTTGCCACCACTGAAAAATGGGGTTAACCAAAAATGGAGGAATATTTTAGGCATTACAGTAATAGTTAAGGTCCGGAGGAAAGTACGGAGCAATGGAGAGTAGAGAATTGCAAAAGACGGGTCCACAAAAGATTTCTTGGTCACAACGAACCTGTGAGAGTAAGGAAAGGGGCGTGAGGCGTTCCGGAGGCTTCAATACACTTGTTTGCAGCCGTTGCTCTGCCATTCCTGGCTCGTTTTCTGCCGCTCCTTTGACGCAGAGGAGCCGAAGTTTCTCTTCGCCTATCATTTCATTGTGGAAGCTCACCGAAGGCGATTATCGTGAACGCTGCTTCTAAAGGCACAGTCCAAGCTCACGGGCAAAATCTGAGATTTCAACATAATTGTGAAGTAGACACACCGTGTAAAACACCTACCAAGTGCAAGCCCTCCACTCATCTGGATGAGCGAAAAATAGGAGGAAACCACCCTTGAGCGCCCACATCAGGAAGCCACTTTGGCACGCCCCTTTCACGATCTTTCGAGCTCAACGAAGGCGGGATGAGCGATCATTTTCGATCGATATCCAAGTTCTTCGCTTCATTCTCAGCCTCTTTTTCATTCAGAAGAGATCGTAAACATCGGTTTCATATGACGAAAGTTACTAGCCTCGTACAACTCGTCCTTAATACTTCCGCAGCCCAATTTTAGAGGGGCCTCAACTCCGTTTCCAGGGGGTCTTTTACGATTCCAGAGACATCATTGGAATCAGCGTGGTACCGTTTCCAAGATAGGCGAGAAAACAGATGAACGATTCCGAGGTCGGACTGTGTTTTCAAGTCAAAATCCACTCCACATTCTTTGGTAACCCAAGAAAGCAAATCGCATTGTTCGCCTTCGCACTGCCGTTCCTTTGTGGTAATAGTTTCACAATAGCTTCCATTGATTCAACAGCATTAGTGTGAACAGCCACCGAAATTTCTTGGAGTTTTCCGAGCTCTTTTTCTTCTCATTTAAAGGCTGTGTTCGTGATAATCTTCGGTTTGTGATTATTCGCTGGATTATTTGGTACGCAAGTAGAACCGTTCACTGATACTGACACGGAAACCACGCATTTGTTGAATGATATGGCTCAAATCGCGGAATCGACTGATTTGCGGATTAATAAAGAGAATACCAAAATGATGACGTCGAACGGCTCACGGGCTTCTGTGTTCTTCAAAGGAGCCGAGCTACACCAAGTCAAGGAGTTCAATTACCTTGGATCGATGGTGCAAGAGCGAAAGGTAGTGGCTACATAGGAGATACTGTGTAGGATCGGGCTGGCTTCGGCTGCTTGTTCTTCGCTGGGCTGGTGACTGCAAAAGAAGGGTAATGTTCCAGTAAAGACGAAGATCCGCATCTTTCGCGCGCTTATAGTGCCAATTCGGCTGTACGGATCAGAATCGTGGACGTTGCCGAAGTCGGACCGCGGCAGGCTGGAGGTCTTCCAAGCGCACTGTTTGCGGCAAATCCTCGAATAACTTTTAGAGATCATATACGCAACGACGTTATCCGAGACACTCGAACAAGAAGTTGTGCTGGTTCGGTCACGCATGCAGAATGGAAACAAGCCGACTTCCGCACAGATTGTTATGGAGAAAACGCCCGGCACTTTGGGAGGTTGAGAGAGCAGCCCCGAAGAAAACGCGGTTGAAACAAGTTGAGGCGGATCTGACACCGCAACGGTGTAGTATCCTTAATGCTAGATTTATTGCTGCGAACCGTAGTGAATGGAAGCGTATCGTTCAGGCCACACGAACTCCTATAGCACCTACAGCAGTGCAATGGTTGAGAGGTCATCTCGCTCCGCCAGCCGCCAGCTAACGGGATGAGTGAGTGAGTAGAACTGAAAAGACGAAGAAATGAAGAAGATCGCGCCGCAAGCTCAAAAGAACTACTATTACGGTGCCCCATCACTCTCAGTTGAACTGTCTATTAGAACTACAGAATCTTTTGCGTAACCGTCCTTTATAATACTTAACTCTCATGCTGCTCCGATCTTCCCTATGTACCCTAACCAATACTGTATAGCATAATATTCTGCTCCATCTTCGTTTGACCCCACCATTCATCGGTCGCGAGCCGAACCTACCAGACAACTTGTCCACACCAATAATATCTTGTACTGAATTAAGGTTTTTTAGCGCGTTTTTCGTTGTTCCCTCATGATTTTAGTAACACTTAGTAACCAACGCATTATTTCTAATGAGAAACACAGAATCGAAAATCATCGTGAACACAGCCTTCTAGGAAAAAGTTTTCAGCTACTACTTCAATCCCTCAATTTTATTGTGAGCGTCATAGACGTGAGATCATAGTAGATCATATTCGAACAAGTGTAAGTATCACATCAGCCAGATATTTGGCACGAAATTTCTGCAGAAAGTGGCCTTCGTTGACGAAATTCACTGACACAGTCTGATAGCCGGTTGAGAACGCTTCAATGGTGGTGCGAGTAATTTCCTCGTTGTCCGGAATCGAACACTCCTTCAAAAATTTGTCTTAATATTCACTCATTCATTCACAGCACCAAATACAATACAGATGACTCAAATGTCGGAATTCTAGAGGTTACAAATCACCGAGAATCTCATCAGAACTGCATTCAACCTCAAACTCGGACATTTAAATAGGCACGTTTTCCTACAGGATTTACAAAACTAGCTCAAGACGGCTCGACAGTGGAAGCCAGGTCGCTCGATTGGTATTATGGCCGGCAAGCGACCGTCGCGTTACCATTCTTCGTAGAAGATGCTGTCATTGATGGGGCATCTCTAAGACTCATCAGTCCGGTCTCCCTCGCTTCAAGGCAAATCTTTCACGACGATGACTTATTATTACTTTTGATCACTTTATGCTTTTTTGTGGCATGATGAATGATCAAAGTGGCAGAAGTCAGCACAGACCCCGGGGGGGGGCAGATGACACTCCAACCTGGATTCCACGCTTTCCGAGTGAAAATTGCCAGAAGTCGCGCTTGGCCAACAAAATTTCCCCTATTTTGAAGCTTCAGATCGAATCATACGAAATTTCTCTCAAGTTCGTAAGCAGCACCCAAAACAACCCCTAGAAAAAGTATTAAGCTCAACCCGAGAAAATTTTTTGAACGCCCTAAAAATTGCCATTCGTGTACCCCTTCTCTCTTCGCAAAGCTATGAGAATGCACACCGTTGGGAGTCTCCTGTAAATCTCTGAAGCAATTAGGGGATTCGGAAAACGGATCACCAATGCTGTGTTCCATACCTATACCTGTCTAACATGGTTTTATAAAGCCCTCGGGGAAATCAAAGGCAACGTGCGCGATGAAAACCAAATTTCTGTTTTTGTGTTGTATCTTTCGAATGGGCCTTGATAAGACCATTCACGACGTTTGAAGTCTCAAAATTGAACCGAACTGAAGTTATTTCCTGGTGAAAAAGTCTTTCTGAGTTCGGGGGTTGGCCTTTGGGTCGATCATCTGTTACGTCCGTTCATCAAAAGAGAAGCGAATGTAATTGATCAATAAGTAATATAGTATAAATGAGTGGAAGTTGATGAAATTGTGGTGAGCGCGAAGCGCTCACCAGATTTGGCTTTGATTCGCCATCGCGCAACCCCCTGATCTCAGTATCAGGACGCCGTAGAAAGTGTGCGGGACCCGAGTGAGAGTGTGCCGGACGCCGTAGAAAGTGTGCGGAACCCGAGTGAGAGTGCGCCGGCCGCCGTAGAAAGTGTGCGGGACCCAAGTGGGAGTGCGCAAGACGCCGTAGGAAGTGTGCGGGACCCAAGTGGAAGTGCGCAGGACGCCGTACAAATTGTACGTGGCTCCAGTGGGAGTGCGCAAGCCGCCGTAGGAAGTGTGCGGGACCCAAGTGGGAGTGCGCCACACGCCGTAAAAAGTGAGCGGGGCCCGAATGGGTGTGAGCAGAACGCCGTAGAAAGTGTGCGGGACCCGAATGAGAGTGCGCATGACGCCGTACAAATTGTACGTGGCTCCAGAGTGGGAGTGCGCAAGACGCCGCAGGAAGTGTGCGGGGCCAAAGTGGGAGGGCGCCACACGCCGTAAAAAGGGAGCGGGGCCCGAACGGGTGTGAGCAGAACGCCGTAGAAAGTGTGCGGAACCCGAGTGAGAGTGCGCCGGCCGCCGTAGAAAGTGTGCGGGACCCAAGTGGGAGTGCGCAAGACGCCGTAGGAAGTGTGCGGGACCCAAGTGGAAGTGCGCAGGACGCCGTACAAATTGTACGTGGCTCCAGTGGGAGTGCGCAAGCCGCCGTAGGAAGTGGGCGGGCCCCAAGTGGGAGGGCGCCACACGCCGGAAAAAGGGAGCGGGGCCCGAATGGGTGTGAGCAGAACGCCGTAGAAAGTGTGCGGGACCCGAATGAGAGTGCGCATGACGCCGTACAAATTGTACGTGGCTCCAGTGGGAGTGCGCAAGACGCCGCAGGAAGTGTGCGGGACCCAAGTGGGAGTGCGCCACACGCCGTAAAAAGTGAGCGGGTCCCGAATGGGTGTGAGCAGAACGCCGTAGAAAGTGTGTGGGACCCGAATGCGAGTGCGCCGGACGACATAGAAAGTGTGCGGGACACAAGTGGGAGTGCGCTGGACGCTGCAGAAAGTGTGTGGGATCCAAGTGGGAAAGCGCCGGACGCCGTAGAACGTGTGCGGGATCCAAGTGAGAGTGCACCGAACGCCGTAGAAAGTGTGCGGGACCCGAGTGGGATGCGCAGGACGCCGTATAAAGTGTGTGGGACCCAAATAGCAGTGCGTCGGATGCCATAGAAAGTGTGTGGGACCCAAATTAGAGTGCGCCGGACGCCGTAGAAAGTGTGTGGGACCCAAGTGGATCTGTGCCGGGCCCCGTATAAAATGTGCGGTACCCAAGTGGAAGTGCGCCGGACGACATAGAAAGTGTGCGGGACCCAAGTGGGAGTGCGCCGGACGCTGCAGAAAGTGTGTGGGATCCAAGTGGGAGTGCGCCGGACGCCGTAGAACGTGTGTGGGATCTAAGTGAGAGTGCACCGGACGCCGTAGAAAGTGTGCGGGACCCGAATGAGAGTGCGCAGGACGCCGTAAAAAGTGTGCGGGACCCGAGTGGGATGCGCAGGACGACGTATAAAGGGTGTGGGACCCAAATAGCAGTGCGTCGGATGCCATAGAAAGTATGTGGGACCCAAATTAGAGTGCGCCGCACGCCGCAGAAGGTGTATGGGACCCAAGTGGGTCTGTGCCGGGCCCCGCGTAAAATGTGCGGTACCCAATTGGAAGTGCGCCGGACGACATAGAAAGTGTGCGGGACCCAAGTGGGAGTGCGCCGGACGCCGTAGAACGTGTGTGGGATCCAAGTGAGAGTGCACCGGACGCCGTAGAAAGTGTGCGGGACCCGAATGAGAGTGCGCAGGACGCCGTAAAAAGTGTGCGGGACCCGAGTGGGATGCGCAGGACGCCGTATAAAATGTGTGGGACCCAAATAGTAGTGCGTCGGATGCCATAGAAAGTATGTGGGACCCAAATTAGAGTGCGCCGGACGCCGCAGAAAGTGTGTGGGATCTAAGTGGGAGTGCTCCGGACACCGTAGAACGTGTGTGGGATCCGAGTGAGAGTGCTCCGGACGCCGTAGAAAGTGTGCGGGACCCAAATACAAGCACGCCCATACCGATCATTTTTTCCTCAGGGCTACCGTAACCATTCTTGAACAAAACATGATAACGAACGATAACACACGCTCATAATATGCGGGGTATAACAGGACAGAGGAGCGGTATGCATTCATTCACACACCGCTCTCTTCGAGAAGCCGCTGGGAAGTGGCTGAGGAGGTCGAAATTGTGCAAACATGATTGTTGCCTATTACGATGTGCTCATATTCAGGCTGACACTTGGAAAATTTTCGAAGGAGGGTTACGGTAGTCCTGCGGAAAAAATGATCGGCATGAGCGTGCTTGTGACCCAAATGGGTGTGCGCAGAACGCCCTAGAAAGTGTGCAGGACATCAGTGGGAGTGTGCAGGACGTTATAGAAAGTGTGCAGGACATCAGTGGGAGTGCGCAGCACATCAGTGGGAGTGTGCAGGACATTATTGGGAGTGTGCGGGACGTCATAGAAAGTGTGCAGGACATCAGTGGGAGAGTGCAGCACATCAGTGGGAGTGTGCAGGACATTATTGGGAGTGTGCAGGACGTAATAGAAAGTGTGCAGGACATCAGTGGGAGAGTGCAGCACATCAGTGGGAGTGTGCAGGACATTATTGGGAGTGTGCGGGACGTCATAGAAAGTGTGCAGGACATCAGTGGGAGTGTGCAGGACATTAATGGGAGTGCGCAGGACGTCATAGAAGGGGGGGGGGGCAGGGCATCAGTGGGTTCGCTTCCAATTAACACCACCAGGCATAAATCATGTTAGAAAGGAAACCTTTAGGAAAAATAAATGAAATTCCTGAAAGTTTAGGTTTCTAGCAAAAGTAAAGATCTGGCATGGTAATTTTTTCGAAAATTTAGAAATATACTCAGTTAAAAGAGGAAGGTAAAGAAAAATGGAAAAAGTTTTGAAATATTCCTGAGAACGATTTGGCGTAGAGTAATTTGATTTTTGGGAAATTTAGTGAAATAGTTTTAAGTATAATTTGGCAGTCGAGTTTGAACCAACTATTGACTCTCCAGCCGCTTCGCGGCTGGAGCGATACGAATTGTGCAAAACGAGATATCGCATTGTATGAGCTTATCCGTAGAACATATCGAAGAAAAATCACGCGTTATAAGGCAAGGAGTAAAAGCTCGTTCTGAAGCTGGAATGCCGCGGTCTTCACGTATCAAGTGAATAAAAATGAAGTGTTTGTTATCACGCGTGATGTTGCTCTGATATGTTCTACGGATAAGCTCATACAATGCGATCTCTCGTTTTGCACAACTCGTATCAATAGTTGGATCAAACTCGACTGCCAAATCATACTTCCAACTATTTCACTACATTTCCCAAAAATCAAATTATTCTACGCCAAATCGTTCTCAGGAATATTTCAAAACTTTTTCCATCTTTCTTTACCTTCCTGTTTTAACCAAGTATATTTCTAAATTTTCGAAAAAAGGGCCATGCCAATTCTTTACTTTTGCCAGGAACCTAAACTTTCAGGAATATATCAAATGATTACGTCATGAATGCCTTTTCTGCTCGTTTCGGTCAACCGTTCCTCCATTTAAAAACAGCTGAGAGAAAGATGAATGGGATTTGAACGGGAGATCATGGGTCAACACAGCGATTGTTAACGATCAACTCTTCCTTTCTCATGAGTCGATTGGTTGAATGGGTCTGAAAACCAAGAAAAAGGGATCCGGAAAAGCAGTTTTCAGTAACTTTATCGCGGTTCGTTCAACGTGGGTGTTGTGTAGGGTACTAGAGCTTCCATTATATATTGAAAACTCAGAAACGAATTTCATCGCGAACGATGCCTTTAAGGTGAGCCCCACTAAGGAGCCATCCTTGAGCGGAACCGGGTTCTTCTTGTTCGCGAGCTACTCACTACTGCGAGCGGACCTCTGGTTTAGAGCTGGGCAAAGAACCCCTGCAGCTGAACGGAAAACTTTCCAGCAACCATTTGCGTTCTTCGCTTGGCTATTACCACTCTTCGCCCAGCTCCTAATCTGTAGCTCGTTCACGACAGACAGTAGCTCGTTCGACAAAAATCATCCACTTATCGTTCTTAGCCCAATGATTTGGAATCAGAGAAAGCATACCGTTGAAACCGCTCGTTACAAAGACTTCCAGGTACCACATTCTCTCCGGCTGACACCTCCTCGCCCTTTAGCCCTCTACACTCACACTAACGTCGTATGCCGCAAAGTTCCTGTAGAGGCAGTCTATATCTGTATCACAGTTTCAGGGGGCGGATGATAGCGCCCCAGAGGCTAGCGAGCAGCTACTGAAAAAAATGCAGGCGCTAATCAGTGGCTACTGGAAACCGCAACCGCTAGCAAGGTGTTGACTAAGAGCTCAGAAGTAACGGGGTAACGCTTTCACTCCAAGAGACAAACGCTTTCAACCTAGATAAAGGGCTCAGATTTGCTCAAGCTAGGTGAATTGGCAATCGACTTGTTGACATGTTCTTCCTTACGATCGAAGCAGGCATACACAAAGACAGAGAAACTCCCTACCAGTTCAATCCTTCGCTCCATTTTTGATGCGACCTCCTTGCTAATGTCGGGCTGGATGAGGTAATCGTTTCCAGAGTACGCATGTAAGAAACGAATCTCAAAAGAACGTTTCTTGCAACCAACTGTGACCAACTTTATTGATGTATTTGCAGGGCGTGGAAAAAGTGAAAGTTGTTAGTTATCACTTTCAAACCAGCAAACCAACTTATTTCGAAAATAATAAGCTTCCTTAGGCATCTTTCATGGTCCTCACCGCAAGCGCGGCACGCGCGTGACGCGCGGGACGAGCGGTGGACTATGAAACTTTTCACCGCGCGGGACGAGCGGAAAGCCACTATGAAATCTCCAGCGGCACCGCCATGGCGGTGCGGGTAAAAGTCGGGCCTCAACTGGGACTTGTACAGAAATTTCTGGCTTGCATTTGCGTACGCGGTGGCGCAGGGTAGCCCAGAATTATTTATGTTGGAGTAGACTCAAATCGAGAAGCAATTATTGATTGAAACGGTAAAACCGCCACGGCCGTTTTGGCGGCACCGCTATGGCGGTGCTGATGGACTATGAAAGTTCTTACCACGAGTCCCGCTCGTGCCGCGCGGTAAGAACTTTCATATTCCACCGCCCCTCCCGCGCGTCACGCGCGTGCCGCGCTTGCGGTGAGGACTATGAAAGATGCCTTGGAACCACTACAGGGATTATGAGTTCAGAGCGTTTTGTCAACTGTTTGAAATTGCTTTCTAAAAATGCTAAGAATTGTTGATCTTTTTATTTGTTTATTTAGAAAATGATAGGCATGCAGTGCAACCCTATTCAAAAAAGCCCGGGGACTTTTCTCGCACCCTGTATACTTAAATCAAAAACTAAGAAACACCTGATTGTTCCGATTGATGGTCTGTAGACATGGTATAATACGATCGAACGCAAATGTACGAAGTGGCCGAAGTGCCACTGCAGCAGCTGAACCCGACGGAACACGAAGACCCATAATCTCGTTGTAGACTGGAAATCAAGCAGTTACAGTAGCCTAATAGTTTCGACAAAGTATAGTACCAAAATTTGCACTTACTAAGGTAAAGCAATGGATGAAGGAGGAAGTTAAATACACGGAGATCTAGCAGTCGAATGGCATAGTCGATTTTCCAGAACGGCTCAATACCACGATGTATTCGGAGACCAGGGGAGTTCAGCATTATGACAGCACGCACCTTTTCCTGCAGATTTCAAATTTTAAAGAATTCCGAAGAGGACAGGTTACTACTATATAATGTGTAACCCACCGAAAGTTACACATCTGCTTATTAATGAGGGACGGCCGGATGGATATAGATATGCATCAATATCGAAGACTGATTTTATCGTGGACACTGCCTTTAAACTGACACAATTGGACAGAATCAGTCGCTCTAGCCGAATTTCACCGGCCCTTGCTTATGTGGCTCGTCTGCGCGGACCCATAAGCTTGATTCGGTGGCAGAAATCCCGTACGAAGTCCTGGACACGTATACTGAAGTCCTGCATATAATCCTTTATGTCCTGCACACTCCTACAAAGCCTTGCACAATGAATTTGAGCTCCTGCACACATTCCATTACGTCCTGCACTACTTTCATTGTCCGTACTTGTTATATATTCTTATACACATGAACTTCACATACGTCGTAGTGTAATTTATCGTAGCAGCACGCTCGCAACCGCTTCAGCGAGAGCGGCTGTGCTGAAATGTGTTTTATGCATACTGATGTCCAACTAATCGCTTCTCAGTGGTACGAATATGTGCAACTTTCGGTGGACTACACTAAACATAAAACAGATCCCTTTATCAGTAAAGACCTAATTGGATGCCGGCTGCGGACCAGGGATGAGCGGAATTCCGATTTCCGATGGTTTTTGGCCTTCCGATTTCCGATTTCCGAAAAAAAGCCTAAAAATGCGGAAAAAATCGGAAATATCAAAATTTAGGTTTTTGAACCCTTTTCCTTGCCAAGTTCTTAGGGATATCTGGGGCGCTGAATTCGAATTCGAGGCCCGTCTTCACTTTTCAGAAAGCTAAGGTTGAGTGCATTTACAGGAAAGTTATTCAATAACATCCTACTGTCTACATATGTTTGCCTAACTATGTGTGTGGGTCTGTGTGTGTTTGTGAGAATGAACTGGAATTCAGTGGTTTTTTTTTCAACAATGAAGATATTCGGTTTGTTGTTATTATGGTGTGATGGCGTGTACTGATAACACGATCAGTTCCTATATAAAAGCTTGCTGAAAGAGTTCATGAACGGTTTTATTTGAGATTTAAGGCCCGCTGTGAGTTTGTCGAGGGAGTGTGGGACTTCACAGGTAAGTAATTTCTGACAGAGTTACATGCTAATGCTCTCGGCTTTAGATGTGCTCTCGGCAACCTGCCTTAACAACTTTAAGTTACATTTGACCTTAAACATTGGATATATGCTCCACGGTGCGAGTTGAGTTACACGTGACATAAAGCACTGGCGTGTAACCTAAATGTATTATGTATGTTATCGCACCTTATCTACGCGGCGTGCCGTTCCCTAGGAGGTATACGTTGCACTCCTGGAGGCATGACTCAGATGCAGGCAGCCTCGTCCATTCAGTTACACTAGTTTTTAGGTTCTTGGCCCCGCACACCGGCTGGAGGCCCGCCTGACAGACCGCTGCCGGCCCAGTCGTGCTCGCCGAGCAGTCTCCGTCGCGTGACGGTATGCTGGCCTCGTCGCTTGTCAGTGTGCCGGCCACGTCGCTGGTACATGTCAAGTAACATGTACCAGCAGTACGAGTTACTCGCAATGTTGTGTATTTATTATAAGCGTATGTTACATTAATCAAAATCTCGTACAATTACACGTAACATCGCTTCAAGTTACTTGTTAACTCAAAGTAAGTTGCGTGAGGCCATCTTGCAACTTGCGTTGAAGTCTCAGGTAACTTGCCCAGCATTTTCTGAGTGGAAGTGCGTCAAGCGTCAAAACAGTGGGCTGGGCTTCACTTAGAGTGCGCACACCGCTGGAAAAGGTGTGCGGGGTCTAACTGGGAGTACGCCGAGCGTCGGAGGAACTGTCTGTGTTGCGCTCAATTCGGAGGGCACCAAGCGCCGGCGAAAGTGTGTAGCACCCCAACTAGGAGTACGTGAAGCGCCGAGAAAAGTGTGTTGCACCCAACTAGGAGCGCGCCATGTGCCGGGAAAAAAAGTTTGCGGGACTCTCATAAAAGTGTACCGCTCGCCGGAGAGACTGTGTTGAACCGACTTGAAGTGCTGCAGGCGCCTGGAAAAGTGTGTGGGACCTAACTGATTCTGCAATGATTCTGAGCGTCACGATACAAGCCTAAAAGTACGCGTGGGCATACACCTTACCAATAAAGTAGGATAAGCCCAAGTGTTTTGGCAGGAACAATCACCAGGGGAGGGTTAAGAATTTCGCTGACCATTTCCGATTTCCGATTTCCGAATTCCGATTTCCGATGGTTTTTGCCGTTCCGATTTCCGAATTCCGATTTCCGCTTTTTAGAGAGTCCTTCCGATTTCCGATTTCCGCAAGTCAGGAAAAAAATTTCCGCTCACCCCTGTTGCGGACGCTCTGAATAAGCGCGAGAGGTCGTCTTGAAGGCCTCAACACTAAGCCTCAGTATATCTACATGGAGACCTTGAGGATAGCCAATGTCTGTTCTGAGGTGGTATATTATATTCTTGAATCAAAGGAGTTGGAAAGCTCACTTTTGATTAATGGATGCTCTTCTAAATTTATTACAATAAACACAGTCAGATGTCTTTATCGCAACTAAAAAGTTTAATAGAATGTTATTTTGTCAGAAGAATAATATTAGGAAAGTTCTTACTACTATTTAGTAAGTCTGAGAGATAGCTTCACTGTACTCTAAATTCCTTCCCCACACCTTCAGATGTTGGACGACCGATACCACTCGACTTTATCGATCCCACCTTGATTTGAACTCACTGGTTCTTCTTAAGCTCCGTCCATAGCAGACATCCTAGCGTCAAGTGACCGTAATGTGACGCTGGGGGTTTGCATCCTCAGCATTTTTATTGATCTGACTCCCCAGCGACCACTGCAGCCGGCCAGTCGCTGACGGTGGAGGCATAGTGACCGTAACGGCTGTCACTAATATTATCGATACCATCGCTAACGACGTGCCGTCTTCGGACACGTTGAATGCGCCAGAAATCGAGCGTCTTGCGTCAGCGTTTGAGCGCTGGCGCATGATGCTCCGACGCCTTGACGCTTTGCCGCTGGTCGTCTGCTATGGACGGAGCCTTAGGCTAATAATATGGACGATACTCCATGATATGGACGGAGCATAAGGCTCCGTCCTTAGCAGATGTCATAGTCAAGTGACCGTAAAGTGACGCTGAGGGTTGACATCTTCAGCATTTGTTATTGATCTGACTCCCCAGCGACCACTGCAGCCGGCCAGTCGCTGATGGTGGAGGCATAGTGACCGTAGGGACGACTGTCACTAATATTATCGATACCATCGTTAACCACGTGCCGTCCTCGGACACGTTGGATGCGCCAGCCGCCGAGCTTCATGCGCCAGTGTTTGAGCGCTGGCGCATGATGCTCCGACGCCGTGACGCTTTGCCGCTGGTCGTCTGCTATGGACGGATCCTTACACACCCCCACTCGCTCCATTTTTTACCAATTTCTTGCCTCTTTTCATATAACATTCTTTCTGCTCTTTGTGAACAGTTCTCGCTCAAGGCTCAGCTCTTATTACTCTTTCTCATCGACAAATCTGTTCCTCACTGAGGAGTCTCGACAGAATCGCTTGGTAATGTTCGTCCGCGGGTAGAGGGTAACGAATTTTAACGCTTCAATTTCCTCTACGTCTATACTTCCTTTTTTTTTTGAAGATTATGACATTCTAGATTCTGTTTAAATGTGGTACCGCCCACATTCACTTGAATCAGGTATGAGCGCACATTGAGCTCTGAAATGCCGGATAGGGACAAACCGTGAGTATTTCGACTGAATCCGTTCGGGTCCCCTGTAATTGTAGTCAGGCGTTGAGTAAATTGAACGTGGTGCAGTCACACAGAATACGAGCACCTTTACGCGCCAATCTCGATAATCCTCGAGAAAAGCAGATGAACATTTTTCTACGGTTTTTCTCTGTTTCAATTTTATCTAACAAATTTACTTATTTTTCACATACGAGGACAAAATTTCTTTACCGTATATGTACTCTTTCGGATTGAGGGACTCACCCCACTTTTCGGTTAGCTGATAGGTTCAATTAATTCTTGGGCGGTTCAGCTCTGAAAATTTTGGACGGGGAGGATCACTGCAAGTAAGTGCGGAATTTTTGATAGGGTGAAACCTTTACTTCAATTTGTTTTCTGTTAACTTTGAGAAAAAGCAGAGTGGGTTCTTTAATCGGAAAAAATACCACCGAATGTGAAATCGTGTATTCCTTTGTTGTTCTTCAAACAATTAATTCCTTTCATTTTGTGTTCACTAGATACTTTTGTTTTCTAGGAATGCATTATTACTGTGTCATAATCTGTATTTATTCTTCCACTTCATTGAGAGTGGGTTTTCAATTATTTTCAAGAATATTTCCACTTAGGCGAGAACGTGCGAATTCTGCAGTTTTTGGGCTAGGGGGCACAAATTCTGTAATTTGTACAAGCATCTTTGCAAAAACCATAAAAGGTCTGACGAGCAAACCGTTGAGGAAAAACAGGAATTAATGTCAAAGACAATGCGAAAAGGGGATTTAATTGTGGCGAATACGACGAGTCCTGCTCTAGTACGACGAGTCCTGCGACACCGACAGGTACCGAGCCACATAAACCCAACACTTATGATCTTGGCGAATAATAATATAATCAGTAGCCTACGACTTTAGAGGCCGTATGAGTATGTGATGCTGCTTTGCAGCTTGCCCCGAAAATCACTTTATGGCCATGTCGAATACTCTAAGCACTGTAAACGAGCGCACCCAGACGATGAAAGCCTGCAGGTTCTTACTGTTTTAGAAGGGTATTTTGACAAACGGAATTTGAGGTGAGGAATGGTGAACGGAAACAGTTGGATATTCCTTCATATGCATATCTGTTAAATGCAGGCGGGGAAAGCTTTCATCGAAATGGCAATGACCACAAATTCTTTTATAATTCTGTGCGGCACAACAATCGTCATTTTGGTGAAAATGTATTTCTAAATTGCACCTTACAAGAATACCGCAACTCCCGACAAACTGTTTGAGAAAAAGTGTTCCGTACAATATCGACAAATATCTAAAAATCATACACCATAATACACTTCACACAACATTAAAAGCGGTTTTTGGGTCATTGTGAAAGATGTTCGCGTGCGTGCAACGGCACCCGCAGCGGCACAATAACAACTGCGTCCAAACGGATTCGGCCTAGGCTTCTACAGAAGCCGGATACACAGGCAAACGAATAACCGATGACGGATAACGAACAATTTGTACCTGAACACAAAGACGCACACCTATAGTTTTGCCTATTCAATGTGGCTCAAAATTTTTAGGATCTCCAGTTTTTCTTGATTTTTCAATTTCGAGTTACAACACCATTACCATCGTCTTCCTGGCTACAGAAAACATGTGTACCCGATTTCACACCTATAGCTTCTGCCAGATGAAAGAAGTATTTCCGGTAAAGCAAACAACGGAGGCGGCAGACGCAACTAGCTTGCGATCACGCCGTGAATAAGGAACGTATCTACGAAGAGTCAGGTTCATGGATCGCCGCCTCAAGCAAAAAATTAAGATAGCCGCCTCAAGCAAAAAATTAAGATCGCCGCCTCAAGCAAAAAATTTATATTTCACCGGCAGCTGTCGAGTGCGCCTATCCGCTAATCGAGTCAGGCCGAGGGAGGAGAACAGCTGACTGGCGTCCCATTTCAATACTTTTTCATCTTTTCAATCCGCATTACATCTCATCGGACCTCTCTTTTTCCTGATTCCACTCGTCCCCTTTCATATTATTGTTGTATAGGTGCCCCTCTTTAATCATAACAAGGTTAATGAAACTGGTGCTTTCTAGGTTTTTTTTAAATTTCCAGGTACGTCGTCCGTCGATTCGATCGCCACCTACAGCATTTTCTATCAGGTTGTCCGATAAGTTCTTGCCGCTTTTTTAAATTTTTTATAACTTTATTTTTAAACATAAAATAACAACAATTTAATCAATAATGTATTCTCCGTTGTTTGTTATGACTTGCTCCTGTGTGACTTATGACTTGTTATGTTATGTTATGTTATGACTTGCTCCTGTTATGTTATGACTGTTATGACTCGAAATTGCCACTTTTGAACTTCGCAAACCAATATCGAGCAGTTCTTTCAGCTATGGCACCTTCTCCGTATACGGCACAAATCTCTCTAGCAGCTTCCGTGGCTCTGGCACCTCGGTTGAACGCAAAAAGTAGATGGTGTCGAAAATGCTCGTATTTGTAGACTTGACACTCCATTTAAATGCTCTAAAAATTAACAAAAACTAATCGAAACAAAAAAACCAAATAGACTTTCTTGTAGAGCGAAAAATTCTCTTTTGAATAACACAAAACATTGTACCAAAAAATTTCATTTCGATCGCTAATTTTTTAATTTAAAAAAACGGCAAGAACTTATCGGACAACCTAATATTATTCTAGACTTATTCTATTTCTATAAGTACTGGAGCATAAAAGGATGAAATAGTAAAGAAAATGAGAATCCGGTCTCTTTCGGCCTGAATCGACGCGCGCGACCGGCCGCGCCAGCCGCCGACGAGAATTAATTTTTCTTTGGTTGGGGCGGCAAGCCATGGACCTTACTGTATCGACTTTTGACGGGTCTAACGTGTCTCTGCTGCCATTCGCAGCAGAGAGTGCATGCATGGCAATGAGGAACAGAGAAAACGATGGAGAAGGAGGGCCCTAAGTTGATCATCGATCGACGCCCGAAATTTCGACAACACGCTGGGATTGTTTTGCAACTCAACCTACCGAATATTTGATGAAACGTCCATTGTCGACTATCCGTCAACTGTATGATCAAGATTTGACGGATAGTCGACAGTAAAACGGATAGGACAAAATCCATCGATAACAAACGATATCTTGCCAATATGTACAACTTTGCTGCGGATGCAGATAACATAAAGGTGGATTCCTCCAAGATGCCTGTGCTGCACGCAACCGTAGAACGGCGGTGTGGCGCGTGAGGGCCTGCTGTGCGGATTGATAGGTCTCCGCTCCCAATACGCAAGCGTCTCTGCCCCTAATTTGTTCTAAAATCGCCGCGTGGGAGGGGGTGACTATCCACTAGATGCAATAATAATGAAATCTTCATACGATATTCGAGGATGACGTGGCCAATTGCAAAGCATTTTCTCCGCCTCGTGAATGACCAAGGAAGTAGAGGTAAGGCGAGTGTACATTGTCCAAACTGTCCAGGATGCATTGGACGAACTCATTTCTTTCCTCATTTTCACAACTGAGGCGTCGGTCGCCTGAAAATGTAGTCGTTGACAGCTTAAAATTGATGAATGCAGGAGACTCGTGATGAACTGGGGCTTAGAAAGCCTCACCAGGAGTATATCCTTGACCGGGGAAGTTTGGCATCACTACGCGTACACCACTCTTTTTCAGTTCTGGTATTAAATACTTGAAATCAGCATGAGAGCCCGGCGAGCCATGCAAGGCAACAAGGAGGGCTTTCTCGCCACCCTCAGGCATCGTGTCCTGAAACGAGTGCCAATGACTATTTATGCATTCCAGTGAACTCCAACACTATAAGGCATCGTTAGACATAAGATATGTAGTAGAGTGGCATGAGTGATCGATCAGCTCTCTTTCCAAAGGTGGCAGTTGCAAAAATTAGGTGTTGTGTGTATCAGCCCTGTATTTTTCTCTCAAAATTTACCAGAGGCGGCGTTCAGAGTTTCCGCGAGAAGACGCGGGGGCACATGTCAGTGCGATGCGGAAATCGCGACACGTAGGAATTGAGGTGTGAACGCTAAGCGAACGCTGGGCGATTTCGCGCCATTGCGTGCGTAAGCGATTTCGCGTAAACAAGGAACAGTTATTTTTTTAGCAAAGTTAGCAACAAATCTTCCGTGTTTGTTTGAGTGCAAGTGGTCCTCAATAAGCTCATTTAATTGTTTCCGTTGTGGTCCCGATGGCAATTTTGCCGATAGTCTAAGAGCAGGAGGTGATGCTATGTACAAGTTACTGGCTGAACATTTAAACTCTTATCTCGAGGCTGGTGTCGTACCTGATGAGTGGAAAAACTCCAGGACAGTTCTAATCTTCTAGAAGGGGAAAGGAGAATATCGGAAACTATCGCCCTATCGCTCTGCTGCCAATTCCTTATAAAGTCTTCATGGTTTAGAGACCATCATGGATTCCTACCAGCCAGTGGAGCAAGCTTTGTTTAGAAAAGGTTTCTGCTGTATGGCCCATATTCACACCGTTTCCGAGCTAATCGAGCGATGTCGAGAATACAAGTTGCCGCTGTGCTTAGCATTCGTTGACAACAAGAAGGCATTGGACTCAGTGGAGACCAAGCTAATCTCAACGCGCTGTTACAAGAGTCGAACCCTCATACGTTAACATACTGGAGCAATGCAACGATAAAACTTCAACAACGAGACAGCTGTTCAAACATAAGCTGCTCATCCCCATCGAGAAGGGTGCTCGACAGGGCGACACGATTTCACCAAAGCCCTTCACATCGGCACTCCAGCACGCAGCGGGTAAGCTTGACTGGAACAACAGAGGCCTGCTCAATGACGGAAAGAATTTGTCCAACCTGTATTTTGCAGACGACATCGAGCTTATAAGCAAGGGTACGGAGGAGCTGAATGAGCTGGACGGAGTGTGCAGTACCATTGGTCTCGAGATGAATATGCGGAAGACCCAGGTGATGGTCAACCAGTGGTGTGACGACGGACTTGTGTTTCTTCATGAGGACATCGTGAGCAAGGGTGGACAGTTACGTCTATCTAGGACGTGAGATGATCATGACGAACGAGCTCACGCATGAAACCGGAGGTCGAAGAAGGACTGCGTGAGCTGCTATGGGAACGATTAGAGAAATCGCCAGTGAGATACGTGATACCGAATTGCGGGCTCACCTGTTCGACTCCACCGTGGTTCCGGCTTTGTGCTATGGCTGCGAGACTTGGGCTCCCAACAAAGAAGTTTGTGTAACTATGGCGCTAGAAAGATGTTACCTGAGTACAAGTCGGAGAATGCAGGGGCAGCAACGTCTGAGCAGTGAAGATCTCCGCAAAATGTCCATACTCCGCGACCCGTTGATCCACATCAGCCCGCCAAGTACAGATGGTCACGACATGTCGTGCGCAGAACGGATGCCAGATGGAGTACCAGACTCTGGTACCCTCAAAATATCAGAAGAGCATCTGGCCGACCACCGACGCGTTGGGCCGATACGATCATCAAGTCATTCAAAGAAAGAGGTTTACCGCACTGGATGACTTGCTGATTCCAGAGTAGAATGAAGCGAATGTGGCCTACATCGAGAAGATCACCGAAGAGGATGGACCATCAAAGGCATCAAAGGTAAAGGTATTGTTTTCGTTAGGAGATCTGGTAGCGTTAATGAAAAAACCCCTGAGGAAAAACAGCAACAAGTTTGCCTTCGCGCGACGACCATCGCGTCGCGTTGCCATGCAACGTGATCGATGCGGAGCGACCATCATTTGCGCGTCAAATTCGATGTATCGCGCCACTTCACTGTGAACACCTAGCGACAACGCGACGCGATGTCTCTTGATCAATACGTAGGCTACTTATAACGTTGCGTCGGGAGTGAACTCTGAACGCCGCCTAAGAGACTACTCATGGAGGGGGGACAATAACGGAGCAGTATGCAGTATGGCATAGCTGAATTTTCCTGGGTTTGAATGAAAGATTGTCCAGAGTTCCTCTGGGAATACAGATCACGTACCAAGCATACGCCATCTATTCTATTGTCGAGTGCTTTTGATGCTGAGCTGCAGCTATAGAGTAGCTTACCTACCGTGACCAACAGTAATTCTTCAAAACACGAAAATGGATAGGGAACTCACGAATATTGATTGACCAAAAACTGAGCCGCTACCCGTTTTAGTCAAATTTGAGACGTTGACCAGACTACCGTATTTCTACCGTAGTAACCCAAAGCACGAAGAAAGGATCTCAGATCCATGCTCCATTCTCCCACGTGACCCTCAGATGAAAACAGCCCACTTTCCGCCGGCCAAGTCGGGCTGATCGAATTCGCGCGGCTCCAATTTTGTGGGCGTGGCCCCGCGCCCCACTTCCCGCGGAAAGAGAGCCTTTCCCGCCTTCCCGCGGAGTGTTGGCGGGTAGTCGGCTATTCCTCGGGGTCATCGAACACTCACTCATCAACTACCACTTAGATATCATCATTGCACCACCCATTAGAGTGGAGCCAATGAACGATTGTTGAGCAGAGGACGCTGTAATGAGACTTTTCCAAAACCCGCGCTGTGTGCGACGCTGGCCTTGGGCAGGTGAACCACTGCCCGTTAATGGCGTCTGCGAATGGGAAGACTGCAAGGACCAGTGAGCGTAGGAAGCTCACCCGTATAAGCTCACTCCTTACTTCTCAACAGCAGTTCAAGATGAAATCGCCAGAATCGGATTTTTGAAATTTTGTTCCAACAGACCTTTTCTTAAAGGGTGATTTTAAAATGTTCCGCGAACTGTTTTAGGACCGTCTGCTGTCAGTCATCAGATTACCCGTAGGGCGGTGGCAGAAGGGCCGCAGAGTGCTTGTTCACTGTGTACGGGCAGTCAACGAAACGGCGCTGCCGACTGCCCGCGACCGATCTATTGACCTTCCGCGGGAGTGGTTACGGGACGTCGGCTAGTGGTGCCGCGGAAAGTGTGATGTCTCTATCTGAGTTACAGAAGTCCGCACAAGAAATTTTCCTGGCCTTTGAAGTCCAATAAGTAATAGTGCTCCGATTCCGCCATTACGTAATTGATTTTCGCTACAAAAAGTTACTAAAATATTGTACCTGGTATACGGCATCCAACGCGATAATGTCTCCTCGAGTATTCTTGAAGCGAACCGGTACCGAATAAAGATCATTTTCGAGATCAAAAACCGTTTTTCTAGATGCATTGCGGTGGCGGATTATCTGCAAAATGTTGTAATACTCATACGATCCCCATGTGGCACCGTTGAAACTTTCTTAGAGGCTAAATTGTTGCAGCACTTCAACAGCAGCACAGTAACTTTGATTCTTCAGCGACCCTTGGTTAGCTACATAGTTACACACTGCATGGGGGAGGAAGCGCCGCAAAATACAGTCTGTTTTCTGATTAAGGGGATGGGGTAGGGTGAGACGGCAGGGGCTGCGAGAAATTTCATGAAAGCTGCTCACGATAGTAGAGGTCAGAGGAATTATAGAAGACCAAATGCACGGTTTCAACTCAAGACATGCCTCAATTTCACGTGATATCTCCTGCACTTGATGGGTTGGACGACAGCACAGTAGGGGTTGCACAACAGGGCGGATATCGAGTTTAACACTTTTCTGTCAGCAGCAGAAGCACTGCCAACGCATCCTCAGTTTCAATCTTCTCTCACCGGTATCTCGTGCTGCTGTTGACAGCATCCGCTACCGACAACAGGGGTTGAACCCGATCACATTGTGCAAATAAAAAAAAAATTGGGCTACCTTCCCCCTCAACGGGAATGAGTCGGATCCTTAAAACGGCCTCCAGCAGGGAAGCACACATCGCCAAAGTCAAAAGCAAAAATGCCATCCTCACCAGGGCTCAGGTGAAAGCTGTCCTCGTGATGGGCCATGTGGGCAATACCCTCAGCGTTCGAAACCAACGCCCCTTTCGTCACTGCTCTGGGGTAGTCACGGTGGTGCTGCAGGGCAGTGACGGCAGGGCTACAGGGAAGTGATGGCAGAGCATCGGCACACTGATAACAGAGCTCCAGAGAAATCACAGGGGAGCTTCGAGAAAGTGTCGGCGGCAGAGCTCCGATCAAGCCAAATTTTCTTCTTGGTGTTCGCTCTCCGCTTGGAGAGTGGATACTCGAAGACTTGCCCCCCCCCAGAGCTCAGAAGATGAGTGAGTCTTCTAAACAGAAATGTAGGGATTTTCAGGCGAATGCGTTCTCTACTATGTTATGCGGCGAGTGACAGACGATGGACATTGACAGAACAAATGAAGCGGAAGTATCAGAGTTTAAAAAACGGACCCACTTGTCGCAGAGATGCTGTGAGCAATCGGCAAAATCGGCTGTGAGAATGAAGCATGAAAAGGAAACACTGAAAAATTTGCTGCAATTCTACAGATCAACCAAGTGCTACGAGATGTTATTCGTTGTTATCATGATGCTGTGATAGGTTGAAGGCAGTGTACACAAAAATGATTTTTGAGATTTCAGAAGAGAAAAATTTCAGTAGATACCGCCGGACAAGTTCTAGCCATGATTTTGGAATCGCAAAATATCAAATGTCTAGAAAATTTGACTAGTGAGAGGAACGAACTCCAACGAATGACGATAACATGAGGACATTAAGTAACAGCTCCCAGTTTGATGAGGGCGTAAAAGTGACTAAACAATGGATACCCTTAGTGGGGAAGAGGGTTTCGTTGAGAACTAGAGAAGTTCCGCAACCAGCCAGGTTAAGGTACTGTGGCGAAGGGGGCGCGTTCCAAGCCTCTGTCCTTCCGCCACGGTGGCGTGAATTGAAACCTGGCTGAATGCTAAACTTCTTTAGTTCTTAACGAAACCCAACAAAAGGTATACCATTGGGTAGCACCCAAGGCCGTGGTCATGAAAATCACTACAGTTTCGTTCGAAGGTGAGTTTGAAGCGAGTAATTCAACAAGGGCAAAAAAGACGCGGAAACGTGTCCTTGCTCGCTTTCTGACCAAATCCTATGGGCGGTATTGTAGAAACTCGCAAAACGGCGGAGGCCGTATGGCACTATCTCGTAGGCCTGTTCGGAAAATTTTGTGCTGAACGGGTGACATGGTTCCGCGCCAGCGTGCACTTCCAGAAGTGCTCCAAAGCTGCAATAGCTCCCGCCCCTTACGCCTAACTCAGACGATCGCCGCATTCAATGCGTGTCGAATATGCATTCAACTCGAAGACAAGGTGGTTTTGAGCACAGTCAGGGAACGTGCTGCCAGGGAAGCACGTGCTTTTATTGTGTTTCAAATTACATCACGTGCCCCAACGAATAAGCCCTCCAATGCTTTAATGATACACATTCAACTCGATTACAAAACGATTATCCAAAAAAGGAAAGTATACGATGCACTCCTGAGAAGGAGCTAAAAGGTCTGCAGCTTCGCCGGTTTAATTACCCAAGTTTGCGGTGCTTTACCCGCCCGACCGCTGGAGGCCTCGTCCAACCGCTGACGGCCCCAGATGGTGCTCGGCGAGCTGGCCGCGTCGCACGTTGGTGTGTGCTACTACGATAACGCTGAACTACCTGGCAGCACGTACTCCTGCAATTGAATTTTATGGCACAAGCTCCTGCTATGAAATTTTGTAGCACGTGCTGCTGTTTGGAGCACGTGCCCATGTGATAGAGCCTTTCGATGGGTGTGGTCACTCGAGTTGAATGCATATTCGACACGCATTAAATGCGGCAGTTTTCTGAGAATTTGTGATTCGTGTGAAAGAATTTTCGACGTCGGAACTCGTTTCCCTGTTGAAAAGATGAAGTGAGTAGCTATATTTTTTATCTTCCAGACATTCTTCAAGAATTAGCTTTCATGCTCGTGTTCACAAGTTGTGATTTCTTGACTTTATTTGTTGCGCGCGCATGAAAGCGCCAAAAAAAGAAGCATTCAGTCAAAACGATGTATGTTGGATATCCCGAAACACAAAAGAAAACAGGATTTCCAAACATAAATCGAAAAAAGGGAGTCACACACACACACAAAAGGTAATGAACACAAGGAGTGCCGACTCATTTACACAGTTTGATGGTACTAGCTCAGTAACCGCTTTGAGAGCCATTTGAGATAGTTTGCTCTCATGGACTTATTTCTTCGTACGAGCTACCGAAGCTGAAATTGGCCGTGTCCACCAGCTATGATACATAAGAAAACTACCAGAATTTCGGAACATGTGTATACTTGTCTTCCCTCATGGGACTGGTAGGTTGGCCAAGCAGCCTGTACAGTTGATGAGTACTCATTGTCAGCACTGAATCTTTTGTGGCCGTCATGGCGCTTCTCTTCCCTATGCTAGATCGACAAGCGAGGAGCGACTTTTTCAAAACACGGCGCTGTTTTCAAGTGGGTATAATATTATGTACACGCCACATCTAAGCTTCAAACTGCAAACTACCTCAACTTACAGCAAACATGGGATTGAAGAGAAAAAAAAAGATATGAGGTTCTCTGCGCTATACTTTGCCCCCGAAAAATATCGAAGAACCTGACCTATCAATTTTCCACATCCATATCACATTGGTTTGAGCTGTTTCTGGTTTCCAGAGATTAAGCCAAGGGTAGGATTCGCGCAATCAATTCCAGAGTATAATGCTTCGAACACAAAGAATTCCAATTACCAGTCAGTCGTGAAAAATCGAATATCTGATTTTACACGATCTTTTCCTATTAACACTTAAGAGACCGCGTGTCCACACTGCGCACCCACGGCTGTTTTGCCCCTCGGACCGCGTGTCCACACTGCGCACCCACGCCATAAAACTTTTAATATATTTAATACTTCTATGGCGTGGAGCCTTTCTTAATTACGGATAGGTTCTTTATAATGTAACCTATTTACACTCACAGTGGTCAAGCATTTTGAGTGTTCCTAGTAATTTTACAAGCATTCCGAAAATGACAGTTTTCGATTTTTCGAGCTTCTTTGGCCGGAAAGAAATCGTTCCAAAGTCGGCTAAGAAGGGTTATCAATGATGCTTAGCACGGGACTGATGTTCTATAGTTGATTGTCGAAATAGTAGTGCCACCTATTTGAGATAACTGTAGTAGGTCATCATTTCAAATTTTCCTGCCTTGACCTCGAGGGTTATTCGAGTTGCTGCACAAAGTTCTGGTTTTTACTTTTAAATTTCCAATGAAATTTCTTTCGAATGCGGTATAGCCATCGGTCAACTTTGTTTAAAATTTCGCTAAATTTCGAGTGGAGGGTAACTTGCGGGGAAAGGGGTGAAAACCTAGAAGTAGTTCAGTGCTTAAGATTTTATTGAAATTTAACTACGGGGTATATTTGGAGGCGCTGAACAAAGAAGTGATGTATATTTCTTAGTTTTCTAAAGCTTCGCTGGCGTCTGTCGTTCGTTATCCGTCTGTTAACGATTCAGGTTTTGGTGCGACTTCGCTCACGTGGTCTTCGGGGAGATGGGGTGCTGATCATGAATCTGATCCCCATTTTGAAATTCTGATAAAATTTTTGTTGGTCGCATCAGACAACTTGGTAGATCAAAGTGTTTGAGTCCCTCAAAATTTCTATATGAGGTTTATTAGGGCATTACAAAGGAGACGTTTGTTTATTTTTTCAAATTTTCAATACTCTGGGTCCGCCTAGCACGGCTCAATCCTAACCAGGGAGGAGCGGGAAAAATAGGAAATTTCGGAAATCGGTTTTCGGGTTTCGGAACAAAAATTTTTTTCTCGGGTTTCGTAAATCGGGCGCGAAACGCCTGAAATGCGCGGAAATGAGATTTCAGAACGCGAAACGCGGGAAAATTCAGAGACCATCTAGTGCTTTCTTACGTCCCAGATTACCGATATTTTCGCATTCCGCGGCGTTTTCTGCGGTTTTCGGAATGCGTAATGCCAAAATTGCGCGAAACTGCGGATTTCGGAACGCGAAACGCGGAACTCCGCTCATCCCCGATCCCAACCACTAGCTGTAACCTGAAGAAAATTCTAGAAGTCGACAACCAACGCTTATTTCGTTACCAGCCTTGTGCATGTGAAGCTGAAACAACTTCCAAAATAAAAAAGCAGGTCCGCGAAAAAGCGGTGGATCATTGCTTCACAATGGCCTCACTCCAGATTTCTGTGGAGCGACATACTCTCAGGTGGGGTGGAAAAGGAATATTGGTTGTCTAAGTAAGAAAGCCTGCTCCGATCAAAATGGTTCCCAGCGGACCGCGTGTCCACACTGCGCACCCACGGAAACGATTAGCCGTGGAGCGCACCGGTCCGCTGTGGAAATTCGCCGTGGAGCAGGCGGTCTCTTAGGTGTTAAGTGATGATCTATATTTTATGGATGCGTCGAATTCTACTCTCGCATCAACTATGGAAACTTCCCCTGAAGACCAAAGACAGTACAAACAAACTCTTCTGGCATGGACGCGACAAGTCGATAGAGGGGAGCGGTCATTGCTCACCCGTGCGTTCTGCGTCGCGGTCGGTGAGCGTCGCGCGCGGCGGGAAGGGCGGCGACGCGACATCTCTGCATTCAAGTGAAATCAAGTAAACTGGCATGTTTTGGATCATTATTTGAATTGCTGTGTTCATTTTATGCCGCTAACGATAACTGTTTTGCCGTATATGGTGCAGATGACTCTTCCACACGATGGCGACTTTTCCGCGTTCGCCGCTCGCGCGACACTCACCGGGCCGTGACGCGTACGCACGCAGGTGAGCAATGTCATGGAGCCGAAATCTTCTTATCACTGTTATGTTTTGCCATGACCGACCGCTCCGCTGCTTACTCCGCCCGGACTCATCCGAGCAAGCTAGGCTTCAACCTGCGTGAACAATGCCTTCAAGACATGGGCAATAGAAAGTTATGAGCACTGGTATGAAGCAGAACGACGAACGACAGCGATACATTATTTGAACGTAAGTAAAACAGCGGACAGTGTCGATCTCTGTTTCGCCAAGTCTGACGAGTCTTGACAAGCTAAAACGCGTTTTATGGGACCTGCATTGTGGCAAAAAGCTCAATCATAGACTTGTATTCATGCAATAATTGTATAGCCTCCCTCGCTCATTCTAAGCCGGTTGAAGTACGGCATCCCGGGCTTATCATGTCAAAATCTTCTTATCGTATCATGTCAAAATCTTCTTATCGTTATATTTGCCATGACCGACCGCTCCTTCGCTTCTCCGCCCAGGCTCATCTAAGCAAGCTTGATTTTAAGGCCCGTAGTAGAGGTATAGAAAGATTCAGGGCAGTCTAACTAAATTCTATTATGCCGGTCCCGGGCATATTGATTTGACGCCAATCATTACTGGAGTTTCACTACTATGCTGACAAGCTGATTTTGTCCTGTGCAACACGAGTAGTTGAACAATTTATTATCGCATGGTATGAGTAAAGACAGAATGGCATAAGATATGGGAACAGGTACAACGAGGATAAAAATGTAGTAACGTCGGCGTGAACCCGGAAGAGACTTCGCGCTCACTGTTGAAGGTTGGCGCAAACTTGGTGGCAAATGCTATAACATAGGTGCACCGAGTTTGCGCCAACCTCCAATGGGGAACGCAAAGTCTCTTCAGGATCCTTGCCAACCACATGTGTGTATTGCAGTGCGTGTTAGATTGTATTGTGTGTGGTGAGGGTAAGGTTGTATTGCGTGTAATGAGCGTGGGGGGAGGGAGGAGGGGGCAGCCGGGAGGCCGTCAGGCAACCAGTGGCCGTATTCATGAAACTGCGGGAGGAGGCGTAACCTTCGCGTACCCGACGTATTACCACCAGGGATGTGCGGAATTTTCTGTTTTCTGTTTTCTGCCCATTTTTGGCCATTTTTTTCTGTTTTCTGTAAAAATAGGCAAAATTGGACAGAAAACAGAAAGAAAACGTGTACCGCGATTTGCAGCAAGATTTTTTTTGGATTTTTCGAAGCTAAGCCGAAAGGGTGAGGATGTACTTCACCCAGGCTCGCTGCAGTTGTACCACGCTAGACACTTTTATCTCGCTGTAGTTGTTATCCATTAGAGCACGTGTGGCGTGGTGGGAGGAAACGGTGCTGTTCGCTGTATACGGTCGGGTTCGATCCTCGCCGAGGTGAACTAAACCAACCAACCCTCCGGGGTTCTTCAATTTGGAACAGATTCATGTAGGGAGATGAAGGCACTCGTTGGGGAAGTCGGCTGGCCCCTGCAAGCCACTAAATAAGCACGAAATCCATTCCTGTGAAAAAATTAACCGCGCCAGTGCCGGTAAAGTACCGCGATCCTTGACTGTACCGCGATAGTTCCGCGATAGTGCCGCAGTGGCTCCGTGATCAGGCGATTCTGCTGCCGTGTCTTGAGCCTCGACATCGCGGCGATAGTACCGCAGCAGCTCCGCGTCAGAACCGCGCCGGCTCCGCGAGGATGCAGCAGCGAACCCGCGTGGAGTACGATGCACTGTCCTGTGTGGTGAAACGAAATTGTCGCCGGTTCAATATACCCAAGTTTGAGGTGCATACCGTGTTTCCTTGTGCGCAAAAGCGGCGGTAGCCTCTGTCCTTATCAGACAAAGGACGTAGCGACCGCAGGTGCGAATTTTTTTATTGCAACTAGACCCCCTCTAGTTGTCTTATAATTCTTTAATAACTTCCTCAGGTAAAACTAGTTGTCCAGAATATATCGAGAAGTTGTCGAGAATCGGTCGAGAATCGGGAAGTTGTTCAGAAAGTGGAGAGAAGTTGTCGAGAATTCTGGCAGATGGGGAAGTTGTCGAGAATTTCGGAGAAGTTGTCCAGAATTCTGAAAAAGTTGTCGAGAACTCAGGAGAAGGACATAGTTGATGGGAATTCCGTGAGAATTCTGGAAAACTTTTCTCCGAAACGAGAATGTGTCAAAAACTTGTCGAGAATTCAGGACACATCGAACTTGAGCAAGCTGGTTATCGTTTATAATTTATTCCACCGAACTCTTGAACATCACATTTCTATGGGATTTTCCATGTTTTCGAGTTTTGACATATCGGTTTTACCGGAGATTGTAAAATGAAGTAACTAAATTTCAGAGTTTTCGCGATTCCAAGTACTGAACTTTCTTTTTATGATTCGTTACTGGAAAATGGGATTTTAAATATCATTATTCAAAAAGTTGTTCTAGAATTATCAAAATGACGTTGAGAATTAGGAATATTCAATCGAAAAAAATCTTAAGTGATTCAGTTCTGGCCTAAATATGAACCTCTTAACCTTGCATCAATTATTTGGCATTCTATTGGTGTACAGTGTCCTATCCCAATTGAGTTGCTCCTTCACCGCATGGATAGGTGTGACCCGAGCCTTGTGTTGGCACATGAGCGAGGCCAGTCTTCACATCCTAGGGTATTAACAGGCACCACCAAAGGTACTTACCATTCGAGATCTGCTGACCCGTTACCGTTGACGAGGCGTCCGCTACCTGGGGTCCGCCCACCGAAAGATTTGATTTTTCGAATTTTAAACCATTTTTGGGTCACTACACATGATTATTCAGCCTGAAAAAAAGTTCAAAGTATTTATGATGTGTTAGATAGATTTTCCGATTATTCATTCCAATCGAATTCATAACGGGTATACAAATTTATTTATTCATTCGAGAAAAAAAAACTGTGGATTCCTACTCGGATTTAGTCATTCATTCGAAAATTTGAGAAGGGCTTCTTTCGAAAAATTCAAACATTCGGGAATTTCAAAAACGCATTCTTGCTTATATAAGTAGCGTACGCCTCAACGAGGAAAGTCGAATACTGTGTGAAAATGGCCACGCCTTGAATGTTGAATAGCATTATAGTTGTACAATTTCGAAAAAAAATGTCGAACAAACGAAAACTGAAAAAAAACATCGTTCGAAACAACGAAAAATTAAAAAAATTCGAACGAACAAATTTCAAAAACCTTTCGAAATTTCGAAGTTGGAACGAACGAATTTCGAAACTAAGCGAAATTTCGGATTTTTTCGAAGTTTGTTCGAAAAAAATTCTAAACGAACAAATCTCGAAAAATTTTCGAAATTTCCTAGGTCGAACGAACGAATTTCGAATCTAATAGAAATTTTGATTTTTTTCGAAAGTCGTTCGAAATTTTGGATCTTTTCGAATTTCGTTCGAAGTTTAGGATTTTTTCGATACTCCTTAGAAGTTTCGGATCTTTTTTTCGAAACCGGTCTCAACGATTTATTTACAACGCTCGGTCAGAGAATGAATGTTCCACAAGTATTCAATTTCTACGCAAGTCGCGTTCGCTCACCCTCACGTCAACTCGGCCCGAGGAATAAAGAAACAGCGTAACCTAGGGTTCGAGAAGCGTGTTCAAAGTCCAACGATTTTTCAAAAAAAAAATCGCAAAACCAGATCTCGAACGAATGAAAATCGAGAAGGAAATTCTTTTGACGAAATTTCGGACGAACGAAATTCGAAAAAAAAATTGTCCGACGAAACATCGAACGAACGAAACTTGGAAAAAAATCTTTCGACAAAATTACAAGGTCTAAAAATTAAAAAGAATAATTACTGCTGCTGAATTATGTGCTTACAAAGTTATCAAAAAAACTGACGCTTTTGATTCATTTAAGTCCCACATATGTAGATAGTGAGATATCTCTTTTCGTAATCAAACCGTTTGTTTAGATATACATGTGTTCATATGTATTCTTTTTCTTATTTACTTATTTTATTTTAAATTATTTGTGACGGACTCTCGAGAGGAGAAGTCAGGCGAAAAGCTGCTGTGGAGAATAAAACTAAAATTTGTCGAGAATCCGACGAGAAGTTGTCGAGGAGTTGTCGAGAATTAGGCGAAAAGTTGTCGAGAATGAGTCGAGGAGTTGTCGAGAATTAGGCGAAAAGTTGTCGAGAATCAGGCGAGAAATTGTCCTGAATTCGTACAAATTCTGGACAACTTCTCGCCGAATTCTCGACAACTTTTTTCGCCTGAGCTTCATATCAAGCACTCTCCCGAAGCCGCTGCGGCGTTATCGCGGAGCCGAAGCGGTACTGTCGGGTCCCCGCTATGGCTCCGCGATAGTGCCGCTCCGGTGCCTGCACGCGCCAAGGCGGCACTATCGCGGACCCGCAGCGGCCATTTCTCTCAGAGTCAAGCCTCTACGAATACCCGCTCCCCAGCGTACCCGCTTTGGTAGAGCGGGGTAATGTTGGCCCCAACTGTACCATGAGCGCGAAACTCTATATACGTGTTTTAATTCACTGTGACGCAGATGGCACAGAATTCAGTTAAGATTAAGCGCCAAGAACTCGATGGTGAGCCTATGAGGCAGATGATAATTCTGCCACAGATCTACGAGAGGCTCTCAACGTTGGAGCGAACGGCACGTCAGGTCATTTATACTCTAACGGCACGAGCGCGCGGTACGGGCGTGACTTTTAGCTCTGAGGAGTAGTATAGTGTTCAAACCACCAGTTATCCCGCAATAAGTGTCAAAATATGTACACTCAGGAACGGAAAACTCGCTCCGACTTCAATACGAACTCCTTGTACAGGCATACATATGTATTGAGTTTCTAATAAATAATCGAGCTTTTATTGCCTGGGAAAGAAAGGTTCGATGAACATTTGTCATCTCATCGCACTCATAATCTGCAATTCTTGAGCGTCTACACTTTTTGCTCTAGCCAACTGTAAGGTTTAGAAAATTCAATGAAAGAAGCACAGATCACTCAAAAAGTGTATAAAAAAAGTTCAATGTTTTGAAAAATTTCGTTTAGTGTACGCTGAACACGCTTTATTGATTTTTGAAAATTTTCTGTTTTATGTTTTCTGTTTTCTGCCCATTTTTGGAGATTTTTTTCTGTTTTCTGTTGAACTAGATTTTCTGATTTCTGTTTTCTGTTTCCAAAAATATTTTTTCCGCACATCCCTGATTACCACCAGTTTTGTGGCTCCCCTGCCAAAGTTTCAATAGTGGCGGCCTCTTCTTCGCCACCTGTCAGAGCAGAGACACCCGCAGCGACGAAGAGGAGGCCGGTGGGTAAGATGCTGCTGTGTCTCAGACCCGCTATCAAAGAATTTCGGCGGGCACAGGACGCCCGACCTTGATTGTGCGGGTGAACAGGCAGAGTGCGCGCTGCTTGCCAGCAATATATTGATCATGTCCTGAAACGCAATATCAACGTAACAGACAGCCGCAATTCTCTCCGTCCACCCGTCAGGTGGCAAGAAACTCTCGTGTCTACGCGCAAGGTAGCTGGGAGCCTTCCTGCTCATCTGCCGGGTACCGAGGAACGTGCAACATTGAGAACTCGTCCAAAAGCGGGTGGACTTGGTACCCTCCCGGGAGGCTCCCATCGTTTCATGAATACGGCCACAGAACAGCGATTGTCATCTTCGAAGCCAACGAGCGGTTCCTGCCTTTTTTTATAAGGAAGCGGATCCTGTAAGAGACAGGTTGGCGGCACCGGGACCTTTTGGGCTTGTTCCCGGGGCCGCTGAGAATGATCCACTTCTGCGCTGTTAGATCTCAATTGTGGTGCCTGACAGAATCCGTGTTCTGAAAAAACGTCAGGCGAGACGCACATATCTATTTCAGACGTGTGTGTAGTAAGACAGCAACCTAGCCCAAACGAAAAAAGTCAGCAACAAACAAGATCGGCTGAGTTCAGTCAGATCTGACTGAGTAGACCAAGTCAGCTCTGACCGACTTCTTGGCTAGAGAGAAGAAAAATAGCGTGCGAGATTAGAAGCGCTTCCCTGACCTTTTTAAGGAGCGAAGGAGTCACATAAATTATTCAGGGGTGCGTTCCAAGAACATTTCCATGGCAAAACGCGTCCATGGAAACGTAGCCACGGCCGCGTGGAAGCATTTTACAGTTATGATTCGTTGCCATGGGAAGCAAACCTGACCATGGAAAGGCCTTTTGCACTCCCAAACCGTCGTGGGAACATTCTTGGAACGCACCCCAGAAGGAATATCGGCTTATCAATGCTTATCAATACCAATATCAGCTTCCATGAAACAGCCAGCATTCCAGTTGCTGAGAAACGGAGCGTGGAGTTGGTCGATTCTTGAATAACCTCGTACAGAATAAGGGCCGGTTGATCTTGTCATCACAGATATCATCATGTCCTCACAAGATCACGAATTTGCGAGACCGACTGCTTGCATGCGATTTACCACTCAACACAGTCCAGATTAAAATGAGTCCTGCCTGAATCATTTTGGCTGAATTTGTCGAACGAATTAAGGTGCGTCCTAATGAGAATGGCTGCCCATGCGGCCGGCGTGCTTGGCTGGCGGCCGTCGCGTTCGCCGCTCACGGGCGAGCATGCGAAAAGTCCCCACCGCCATCGACTACGAACGGGGCCGGCACCGGCTGGCAGAAAGCACTGCGCCGATCAATCGCTCCGCAGACGGAGGGGAGTGGGGACGGCCGTAGTTGAAATCCAACACTCGTCCGAGGGCGGCACATGCGACGGCCGCCTGCCAAGCACGCCGGCCGCGTGGGCCGCCGTTTCCATTTGGGCACACTTTATTTGCAGATTTCGTTCGTTCGAAATCTCGTCGAACGATTTTTTTATTTTTCGTACGTTCGAAATCGGATTTTTCGAAACTTTTTTTCCGAACTCATGCGAAGTTCAAGACTCTTCTTGATTCCTAGGTTGAGCTGTTTCGTTCTTCCTTGAGCCGAGTTGTCGTGGGCGTGACCGAACAGTTCTCCTCCCCGAATAACTTGTGCTTAGGACCGAAGAACATAGTCTTTCTCACTCACATGAGTCCGGGCGGAGCAAGCAGCGGAGCGATCGGTCATGGCAGAAGGTAACCCTAATTAGGAGACTTCGGCATGATAAGCCCGATAAGCGTCACTTCTACCGGCTTGAAGTTAGGAAGAAATGCATTCGACCCGAATGCTTGTGACCTGAGTCGATATCGAGCACGTGTGAAAAATTCGTTCTCTGCTTGAGCGATGTAGATAAAGCGTCGAGTCCAGTTTTGGAAAAAGATTTGAAATTTCTAAGGAGTTTCGATCAAAATTTCAAAGCCTCGGAAATTTAAAAAAAAAAAATTCGACCTCGGAAATTTTGAAAGTTTATCAAAATTCGTTCATTCGAATTTTTTTAGGGGTTTTTTCATCCTTTGTTCGTTTAATATTTCGAACGTAATTTTTTCGGTAGGCTTTCGCTCGTTCGAACTGTTTCCGAACGAAAGTTTTTGAATTTTCGTTGGTTCGATATTTTTTCGAAATTGAACAACTATAATACATCCACGGCACAACGCCCCGCATGACTTACTTAATGATGGCCAAATGTTAACTTCATAGCTTGATCTCAAAATGTGTATCACGAGTTATTCCAGCAATTTCAGCGGCTGGTCTGTGCGACTGGGATATTCGCTGCTGCTGCGACTACAGTACTGCTGGTAGCATAAGGAAAAAAGGAGGCGAAATGGGCAAAATAAACAACTAACGTCTTTTCCTATAAGTTGCTTTAAAGAGCTCCAATTCAAATTTGGAAAAACCAACCTCTCCAGCGCGACCTATTGGTCTCAATCATATTAAAGGCACTGTTCGCGATAGACTTCATCCTCGAATTTTCCATGATAAACGCTTCTCGTGGCTCTCAGAAGCAGAACAGCGTCGAAAAAACGGGACGAAAAGCTACCCAGGAGCCGCAAAACAGCTTAGAAAAGTGGGCATACCCCGCCGCTGTGGGCAAGTCCCGCCCCTCTCCGCCCCTCGACGTGAAAAATGGAACACTCGAGATCGTGAGTTGAGCTATGATTCCCGATCAAAAGCCCCGTTCTTCCCTTCACCATTTTCCCTAGCTCAATTTCGGAGGGACCATAACTCCATTCCCAGAAGGTCTTGTACGATTCTAGAAGCATCATTGGAATCAGCATGGGACCGGCTTCAAGATAGGCAAAAAAAAACAGAAAAGCGATTTTTATCGTGAACAGTGCCTTTAAGACAGTCCGAAAAACTTCCCGAGGCTATCCCTTTTTCTGGACAAAGTTGCTTCATCATGCGATAACGTGTCATTTCGCGCGCTGTGGTTTCTCTTATTGTTAGCTAATCACCGCGCGAAAATTACCGCCTGATGAAACGACTGTGCCCAAAAACGGGCTTCGTCGTGAGATTTTCTGGAGACTCTCGATATAAATGCAGCCAATAGGCCTGCTGAGGAGGATGACCTTTTTTCGAAATTTTGATTAGAGCGCTTCAACCAAGTTATAGGCAAAAGACGCTTTTGTTGCCAACTCTGCCCTTTCGCCCCTTTTTTCCTTATAATAACAGCGGTATTCTGCATATTCATTCGATCATTTATAAGCCTTTCCTGCTCGTGAAAAATCAGTAAGCTAAATTAGAATAATGAAATTAGGAAACAGATGGCAGTGAAAGATTTGTAGCACAATCGCTAAACAGAAAGCTAAATGTGGAACTCTATAGAAGACAAATAAAAAAATAGCACCAACTGAATAAACAAAGCGGTTCTTACTGTACTTCAGTAGGGTAAAAGAAAGTGCGGAAAAAATTGATAAACATGTTCAATATTCCATCCTTTAACATCACCTGGAATCCGTGAATGAATATTTTAACAAAAAAAAATACTTTCATTTGTAATGTCACGTACACATAAATATACGCTCTGTTCTCTAGTTTTTGTGATACTTTTTGTTTCTAAATGACCGTAATGAAGAACTTGCAAGAAAGCCAGTTCAAACCTAACTGGTGGGAACACTCAAGATTCTTTTATGAAAATGATCGTGCATTCCCATGTCTGATGTATCGCTGATAGGTGTAATTCCTTCCATCCAGTCTTTCTTCCCTTTTCCCTAGAAAAACCGGTGGATTCACATAGCATCTTCAGAGTTAATGCAAACCTTGTTACTGAGTGTGCTTACATGTTTTTTTTATCATTTTATAGCGCCAGCTGTTAAAAGTAGTCAAATCCATGAAATAGACAATATGGAAGTGCACACTATACTTGTTCCAGATGGAATTTATTTCGAATATCCGACTTTTCGACTATAGTCGGATATTGCACATTTTCGAATATTCGACTTTTCGACTGTAGTCGGATATCACACCTTTTCGAATATTCGACTTTTCGACTGTAGTCGGATATCACCCTTTTTCGAATATTCGACTTTTCGACTGTAGTCGGATATCGCCCTTTTTCGAATATTCGACTTTTCGACTGTAGTCGGGTATCGCACTTTTTCGAATATTCGACTTTTCGACTGTAGTCGAATATCGCACTTTTTCGAATATTCGACTTTTCGAATAAAAAGTCGACTTTTTTATCCGACTGAAACAGTCGGATATTCGTCCGACTATTCGATTCGGAACATGTAAACTATGCAGTATACTTGTTCCAGATGGAATTTATTTCGAATATTCGACTTTTCGACTGTAGTCGGATATCACCCTTTTTCGAATATTCGACTTTTCGACTGTAGTCGGATATCGCCCTTTTTCGAATATTCGACTTTTCGACTGTAGTCGGATATCGCACTTTTTCGAATAACCGACTTGTCGAATAAAAAGTCGACTTTTTTATCCGACTGAAACAGTCGGATACTCATCCGATTATTCGATTCGGATTAAGTATAGTGCACACCAGGGCTGTGCGTAACTGGATTTTGTAATTTCGTAAATCGTAAATCGTAATTTTTCAAAATCCTCGTAATTCGTAAATCGTAATTCGTAACTGATAATGAGTAACAAGCCCACACATCAGCCAAACCTGATTCGATAAGGGAAACACTTCAACACTTCAGTAATGAGGTGTTTTCATATCGAAGGTAGGTTGTTCTGAACAGTACATACTTGAAGAAATTCTCAGGGTACATATGTACATATGTACATGGGATAAAAACGACTTAAATAGACAAAAGCTAAATTTCAGGCTTGATCAAGTACCAAACCTGTGCCACATTCTGCCCTATTTTTGAATACGAAAATATAGAGAATCATCGCTCTACCAAACACATTTCAATGGAAACCAAGGAGAGAAACACTAAGTTGAGAAAAAATTGCAGTTCGAGAGTTCAAAGCTATCTGTTAAAAGTTCAGGATAAAAAAGCTGCCCGTTTTTTTTTTTTGATAGAATTGTGAGCTTTGGGTCCCTCTAAGAAAAGTAAGAACGGAAGTACGACGAAAAACGGCTAAGAAGTGGGTGAAAATCTCGTGGAACAACCAGCCCATTGGGTCACCCTGCCCACGTCATATAACAGTTGCCACAAGTTCATTTCACTAGAGAAACTGGCACCGAATTTTTGAATATTCTTTGTGCCGAAAGAGGCTAGTAACCAGACATGGACATTTAACCATATTATTCTTCAAGAGTTTTTGGTCCACGAAACAGAATACAAAGAAGTCACTTACCTGAGAATTTCGAATCTCAAAACCATTTGCGGCGTTTGGTTTGACGTTTTGCCCGCAGAGCACAAAACACACGAACAGGCGTAAACGAATATTTAATAGGTTTTTTTAGCAGTCTTTTCTTCGGTGTTTGAGTGTTCTGTGGGGACTTCTCCCCATTAACGTCTACTTGGTGGACTTATCCACTCAAAACCATCGAAAACTAGAAGAATAAGGTTTTTTAACGTGAACACTGTCTTCAAGAGAAAGACCCTTGCATGAGGGGCCTTTATAAATGAAATATACATTTTAAAAACCAATTTTGATGCAGAAACAGATTCTCCCTCTTTATATGCGAAGCGTTACTCTGAGTGGAGTTGCAAGCGTTTGTCCCCATAAATATAGGGTTGATGGAGTGGAGATAACCGGTGAAGAGTGGTGAAGGTTGCGTAGGGTTCCGCAATGCAAAAATGTGAAGGTTCCCTCAAAATCGCGGGTTTCGAAAACGGACAATTACCTGACCTATTCTTTTCTTTCGCATTTAGAATTGCTCAATTCTAAAATTTTAAAATATTTCATAACTTTTTCGAAAAGGTAGGCGACTTTACAGCCGTCTTTTTTTTTGATAAAATGTTTGGAACCGAGCTTCAAAATTATTCTTCCTCTCAAAGCTTGATTGTCTCTGAAGACAGAAATCTATCAATGTTTATTTCGGGAACCTCGCAAAACTCTTCGTCGAATAGTGTTTTCAGGTGAGAAAAATAATTTGACGATCTCTCAGCAGATTTTAATTCACGGAATACCAGATTTTCTACACGTCACTCTTGAACGACTGACGAGAGAGCAGCTCTCTGCACACAGAAGGGGAAGTTGTCCTGTTCACGCAGTTCGGCACGACACACTATGTACTCAATGCAATCGAAGTGGTCCCGAGTGGAATTAGAGCTGCAAAAGGCGAGAAAACTCCTCCCTCGGTGTGTAGAGAGCCCCTATCCCATGATCGACCCCACTGCTGCTGACTAAGCTCTGGGAGAAAGGCTTTACCGAAAGTTGAAATTAAAAAGATAAATAAAATTTTAGGACTGCAAAAAAAAGTGTCAAACTTAACCATGCTCTAGACAGCAAATTTTAAATCTCGAGGGTTTCTGAACCCCGAGTTGCACCGAACAGGAATCGGAGGCGACTGACAGTTCGGTTTATTTTTCAATCTCTGGCCACTGTTGTTGCTGTTCGGGTGAACGGAAGGAGCATGGTCAGCAACAGAAGCCGTCTCGCAGATTGAGACAAGAATGAGCCGAACTGTCAGGCTGCTCGGAGCCGAGAATAGCCTAAGTTGTGCTCTCAAGCGCATTTTCACGGTTTGTTACGATTTGTTACGATTTTAGGCCACAATTTCGTAAATCGTAAATCGTAAAAAAATTGCCGAAAACGCCCTTAATTCGTAAATCGTAATTCGTAATTACGCACAGCCCTGGTGCACACCTTCTATTTACCGAAATCAATGGGCTGCTTGGTTCCGTATTTTCTTTTAAAAGTAACCAGCTTTTGGCAAGGCCACGGACAGTTCACATCGAACAACAACGCCGACATTAGCAAAAATATACAGAATAAAGTGGAGGAAACTTTTACGACAATATGCTGCATTGCAAATACTATAATGCATCAACGACTAGTTTTCATGATAATGTAGGTTCGCAACAGAGTGGGCATAAGTTTGCTCGTATTTCAATAGCTCTGGAATTAAATCATGAAATTCAAATTTCCATAAAAAGCTTTGTTTTGTTACGTAAAGACAAGACAAAACAACAGAATATACACTCGTCTGAATACGAATAAAATCAGAATTCGGTTTCGGAATGGGACGAACGCAAACACGAAGCGAAATGCTAGCGTCCATTGCACTTTGGTCGTAACATATTGATTGCCCACAGCATCACCCAGCACCTCATTGAGTAGCATGCAATTCTGGGGCCGGATTCATCAACGCGGCAGTGCTGGGGTGGGATTCACGAACCGCTAACCACGGCTAACCAACACTTCTGGCTAAGATAGCCATGGTTATCGCCTCTGAAATGATTCACGAACGTGGCTACCGCAAACCATGGTTACGATAACCCCAGTCAAGCAAACCGCGCATGAGGGTGTGGTTAGAACCGCCAGGCCATGGCTAGCGGAGCAGATGTCGCGAAAAACATAGTCCGTAAGGACGGAAAGGGTATTCTAAAACATTGGCAGTGTTTGAGAAGTAGTACGAACGCGGATTTTTTACTGATATGTACAATATATCTCGCGAGTTACCTCTGCCACCTCTCAATTGTATTGTTCAACTGACATTATCGTTTTCCCTTGATTTTCATTCGTGATTCATTGCTTTTCCTCCTTCCGTCGCTGGATTCCTAATTTTTAAAATGTAGACTTATTATTTTTCTGCATTCTCTTCTCGTCAAGCCTTGCACTAATATAGAATTTGTTGTGATCTTGTAATCTCTTATACAGGTATGCACATTTACGCTGAATTGCTTTGTTTCCGAAACAACTTTGAGCTCGTTCCGATTTTTTTTCAGAAATTTGAAGCTGGATGGGCAGCAAGAGCGTGATGTACGTAATAGTGGCTAGTTAGCTTTGTTCATCTTCAATTTTTATATGGAACAAATATGGAGGTCTCGCCTCAAATCAGTTGATCATGTACGTCTTCTTCAAACCTCGTTACTTTTTCTGTTCTTTTTGTCTGATGCCACCAAAGCTTCAGTGATCTATTTTATGGCTAGTACGAGTACGCATGCATTGCTTGCAAACGTTTTTGGTTGTTTCAGAAGCAGCTCATTTCGCGGAAAAACGAGTTGACTCCATCTTCTCTCTATTTATTTTAATTATTTTCACTCATTTCGAAGCTTTTCTAATCATTTTATGATTTTTCGCATTGCACCCATTTCATGTCTATTGTTGACACTCGACTGATTTAGCATCTTTCGAGGCATGGCCCTCTACTGTTTTTTGTTGGAAGAGATCGCGCACCTTAATACTGCTGCCATTCAAAAAAAGTAGCTGGGCTATGTATAGCAAAAGGGTGCTCAGTTGGTTAAATGGCAACCACAGAAGCCACGAAAATAAGTAAAAATGAAAAACTCTGAAGTGCGTGGAAATTTAAAAAAAACAGAATAAGGAAGAGCTCTGAGAAGACCGTTATTTTCCACTAATTCAGGTACTTCTGTAACAAAAACATTTGCAAACAATGCACGAGGACGCATACTAGCAATAATATATAACACCAAACATTTGCAAAAGGCAAAAAATATTAGAGAAAGTAAAGAAACTGAGAAAACTTATCTGGTCAGCTGATTTGGGCTAAGACCACATTTATTCCACATCGAAAGAGATGCAGATGGAAAAGTTTTTAACAACAACGAAATCGTGCTCACCATTGCCCATCCAGCTTCACATTTCTGAACTAAAATTAAACGGGGCTCAAAAGAATCTAAAAAACAAAACAATACGGCGTTCACGTTCATACCTATATAAGGAATATACTACAACATGACGTGAAATACTATATAAATACAAGGCCAACATGGGAGGATAATGAAGAAAATAATTGGACTAGTTCAGAAAAGTAGCCATCAAAACGCACAAGGTGAAAGGAGGGAAGGTAGAGAGATATTTTGAAATGCGAACACTCCGAAATCGATATTTGCGGCTATTTACGGGCTACGGTAGCGCTCTCGAGTCTGTAATTGCACCCATTAGGCGTCGCGGCCAGCCAACCACACCACAGAAACACATGAGAATCGGTGGTTTGGCTGGCTAGTAGCTTGGCTAACCACGTGGTTGGCTGACCGAGAACGTAACCATGGCTATGGTTCGCGTTCGTGAATTCCACCCCTGGTAGCCCTATCCAGTGGTAGCTCTACCCACGGTAGATTGCTACCCTAACCATCACATTGTGATTCACGAGCGCAATGCTACCGCGGGTAGCTCTACCAAGTAGTTACGCCTAAAAGCGTTATGTGTGTGGCGACGTCGCCGTGTTTTACAAACGACGGCTACTGCACATCGCTCGTAATCGCATTCCAAAAGCTTAAACTTTTGGGAACTCACAAAACCTAAAGCATAAAAAAGCAGAAAAACTGTGAATAAAGTAAATCTATGTTCGAATAACATGAATAATTCAGCGGTATGGGAAACGCGGCTATGGTTTTTGGTTTTTTTGGTAGATTTCATTGATATGTTCTTTAACTCAGAAAAATCAAAACAAGTTACTTGTAATATAAATGTAACTTACTTGAATGTCTCAAGTAACTTACATTTATATTACATGTAACATACGTTTATATTACATGTAACTTAAATTTATATTGCATGTAAGTTACACTTATGTTACATGTAACTTACACTTATATTTTCACTATGGGTGGCCATCACGTGACGCAGACGACACGCGACACAGAGAGCGCGTCCCAGACCACACACTACGCAAAATAATGCTGTGCGGGGCCTTCCCTGCTTGTGTGGGGTCAAGTACCTCAAACTTGAGTAATTGAACCAACAGCAACGCCAGTCGTAAGCCCGACCCCGCAAAGTGCGTCGTACATCCCCCTTGGAAACATCTTCTCGGCCGATTCAAGTTACTTGCGACTTATATTGTGCCATTTAAGTTACTTGTGACATATCGGAGGCGCAGTGCACAAAGTGTCCTTTCAGAAATCGAAAACAAGTTACTTGTAACATATCCGAGCCGATGTAAGTTACTTGCGACTTAACTCAGGTCATCTAAGATACATGTAACATATCGGAGACGCACCGCACGCAGTATCCCGCCGATATGTTACATGTAACTTAAATGACCTAAGATAAGTCGCAAGTAACTTACATCGGCTCAGATATGTTACAAGTAACTTGTTTTCGGCCTTTTATGTTACAAGTAACTTGTTTTCATTTTTCTGAGAATCTGTAACATATGTAGTTTGAATATTGAGAATGAGTATGATGTGTATATTAATCGGGAAATTTTTTTGGGATGCTCAAATGATTTCGCGTCTCATATGTAGCTGGATTGCGGCGTCCCATAAAAGTTTTTAAGACGATAATTTTACGTAGAAAATGTCAATAGCTAGAAACAAATGAAACAAAAATCGGCCTTAAAGGCAAGGTCCGGTCAAATTTTGACGCTACCCAAATTTTGGTTAAATAGATTGGGCTGGCTTAGCTGAACATCGCCTGAACGTTTCACGAACTCTGAGTCCTTAGTTCTGGAGAAAACAGCCTCAAAGTCAGGGATTACGGTATTCACAGCATGATAATCATGGCTGGAATGACCGATAATTACACAGCACTTTTGAAGAATGCGTGGACAACCGCTAAAATATGGACGATGGCCACACTTTTCTGACTTTTCTGGATCATCGGCTAACGGAAGTGGCTGGAATAATTTGAAGAAGACGGGTTTTTACGCAGTTTTCGCATGTTCCTTGGGACTACCTGTAGCAAGAGCACCGATTTAGCGGGAAATCTCAATATCGAAATTCTGCCCGGACCCTGCCTTTAATAGAAAAGTTTGGGCCCAAATGTGCAATCATTGATTTGCCGTAGTACTTATGCGAACGCTTTTTAGCTTCTATTCACCTAATTTGCGCATAGTGTTTAGGTTAGAAAAAACCGGGAGTGGATAACGGCTGTTCGTTATCGATGATGTTTTCAATCTGTATTTTTTCCTAACCTCATCATCATCAATCCTTCGCCGCCCTCGTCGTTTGGGTAAATTAAAAGTGTTTTGCCTGAAAATTAGAAGCTGTGAGAACCCACTCTCTACACAAAAGGAAAATCATAGATGCATATCAGTTTCGTGCAAATATAATTGCGGTTTTTACTTAATCATACTTTTTCGCTGAAACGAGTTCTTTTTGCAAAACTTAATATGGCATTCAAAAGCGCATTTCTTCATCTGTCTTACCCTACCGGTAAAAGGAAAGCAAAATAAATTTTGCGGATTAAGGGATTCCTTGTAGTTTTGTGTGTGTGTGTGTGTGTGTGTGTGTGTGTATGTGTGTGTGTGTGTGTGTGTGTGTGTGTGTGTGTGTGTGTGTGTGTGTGTGTGTGTGTGTGTGTGTGTGTGTGTGTGTGTGAACGGAAATTCGGTCGGTTTGTTTTCAGAAATGAAGCAATTCGGTTTGTTGTTATGATGTTAAGGCGTATACTGATAACACGATATCATCAGTTTCCTATGTAAAATGTTGCTGAACGCCTTCATGGGCGGCTGCATGTGCAGTAGAAGCCCTGGGAAGGTAGTCTGGAATTTACTAGGAGTGCGCCTGGCGCCGAAAGAAATGTGCGCGACTCCACTAAGAGTGCGTCAATCGCAGGGGTATTGTAGGGGACCAGCTGAGAGTGCGCTGAGCGCCGTGTAAACTGCGTTGGACTCAATCTGGAGCGCGCCAAGCACCAGGGAAACCGTGTTGCACCAAATTTGGAGTGCGTCGAGCGCCGAGAAAAGTGTGTTGGACCCAAATGGGAGTGCGCCGAACGCCGGGAAAAGTGTGTTGGACCCAACTGCGAGTGCGATTAGCGCCAAGAAAAGTGTGTTGGACCCAACTGGGAGTGCGCCAGGCGCCGGGAAAAGTGTGTTGGACCCAACTGGGAGTGCGCCTAGCGCCGAGAAAAGTGTGTTGGACCCAAATGGGAGTGCGCCGAACGCCGGGAAAAGTGTGTTGGACCCAACTGGGAGTGCGCCTAGCGCCGAGAAAAGTGTGTTGTACCCAACTGGAAGTGCGCCGACGCAGGAAAAAGTGTGTGGGATCGGATTGGGTTTCGAGGAACTATAATAACTAAGTTCTCATTTGACATTGAGGAAATCATTTTATACGTCAAAATACACGCCTACAAGTACGCCGCGAAGCGGCGTGGGTGTGCACCTTGTAAATAATATGTATTGAGAAGAGGGTGGCGGAAACTGAAGATGAAAACACAACATCTTGACCAAATAAATATAAAAATTGCCGAAAATCCGTTATACAAGGGGCTTAAAAACAGCTGTTCAAAGGAAGAGCGCGCAAGTTCAGCACCAGAGCGCGAGATTTCGCTGGGTAGGACGCCGCTGGTAGGACCCTACCCGAGATTCGCGCAGGGTAGGCTTGGTAGGCTGCTACCGTGGGTAGAAAGTTTTGTGAATCGCGTCATTCGCGCGACTTTCGGTAGGAAGCTACCCTTACCCAGCCTTCCAGCGCTAAATTTCGTTGATGAGTCCGGCCCCTGCTGAAGAGTGAGAATTGAAGAGGTGCCAAGAACACAGCACCTCTTACAACAGCAGAACATTTCTACTGGATATGAAAGCCCAAAAGTTGTTTTGAATGATTTACCAAAAAAAAAACGGCACAAAGTAACGCCCAGCCATAGGTTTCGAATGAAAATGAGTTTTTCTCATCAAAAATATGTTTTTTTTTGAAAGTTTGGGTAGCCATGAAAAGCAGAATTATTAAAAACAGGAAAACAACAAAAAACCTGAACAAACCAGCAAAAAATTATATCCATGAATTATATCCAGTCATGATTATGTGAATCCTAACTTTTGAAAAAAATTAATAAATGAAGAATGGAAAGACAGATGGAAGGGACAACATCACTGCTGAAATGCTAAAAGCTCTTCCTCTGTTTGGGGTTAGTGAAATGACCAACACTATCCGTGCCATATGGACGAGCGAGAGGATACCCGATCAGGGCTGGGCACACGTCTCGGCATGGCGATTTTGAATATGCACCCCCTTACAAGGGAAGTATACAAAGCGTAGGTCGGATCTGCCAAAATGACTATTGTCGTTAGTATCTCTTGTGGCTCAATAGTAAAACTGCTCAGTATCCCGCCCCGAGCCGCAGGTTCCAAGAAGTTACGAGCTTAATAAGCTCATTTTCTGTGCTTTTTGTACCTTCCAAAAGGCGCGTTAGTCTTCGGAAAATTCGGAAACGGACCTCATAAATGTGTTCAGCGCCCAAAGCTACCCCCCTGAGCAAAGTTTGGGTGAAGGCACATTCTCCGTACTTTGTCCAGACTAACAGCGTTTTGGACTTTTTTCGGATTTTCGGTTGGGCGTTTATTTCTACCAATTGGTACGGATTTTCGGTTGGGCGTTTATTTCTACCAATTGAGGGCTCTGGAAGCGTTTTAGAAAAATTGTCCAGATTTGACTTAAAATTCTCCTAGGGAGGTTTTTCGGGGCGCTGATCACGAATCTGTGGGTAATCAGTCGACTTTCCAATGATTTCGGCTAATTTCGTTTGAAGCTTCTCAACCGGGGAAAATTTCGAGGGAAAAACGCCACTTTCGAGATTCCCGGTTTTCTACGATAGATATGTCTCAAAATCATTCTGTGAGGGTTATTTGGAGTGCTGAACACGGAACTGGAGTCCCTTTATCGATCTTTTGCAGATTACGGTAGATTACGGTGGGTATACGGTATAGTTGTGCTTTTTGACTAAACGGACCGAATGAATGAATGAATGAATATATTCGACTTCAAAATTTTCGAATAAACGAATGAATGAATAAATTCGACTTCAAATTTTTCGAATAAACGAATGAATGAATATATTCGACTTTAAATTTTTCGAATAAACGAATGAATGAATATATTCGACTTCAAAATTTTCGAATGAACGAATGAATGAATATACTCGATTCTCTATTTCGAATGAATGAATATCCAAAATCGAATAATTTCGAATAAATGAATTAATTTAACTACGGGCCAACCGAATTCAGAGTTTTGCGACGCTACTGCTTTGAAGAGGCAGTTTTCAAGAATGGCATCGAAAGCTTCTGAACTGCTCAATATTTTCAATATTCCGCTCAGGCAGGGTTCATAAGTGGCGGCACGCAAAATCGATACGCATCGTTTCTACACTAGCAGCTGTCTGATGCCACCCACAGCGGTTCTATTCATACAACGCCAGCGCGTCACGAGCGGGCGTTTCGTTAGACCCCGTTCAGAGTTCATTCGCGTCACGACGCGATGTTATAATCAGCCTACATCTCGATCACGCTACGTCGCGTCGCGTCTTCGCTCGGTGTCCACAGTGAAGCGGCGCGATACATTCGAAATGACGTGCTTCTCCCAGAACAATAGCGGTCGTATAGCGAGATGGGAGCCGTTCGGCCCGCCACGCGCCAGCGATTCCACCAGTGTTACTGTCTAGGGTTGGGGAGATAGTGTTCGCGGAATTTCTGGATTAGGCGTGATTCGTAGCTTTTTTCGCTTTTCGTGAATTTGTTACTTCGACATTGTCTGCCCTAACAAGTATGAGCCGCAGAACTTGCTGCTATTTGATATTTACTCCACCGCTTTGAGTATTACTCATTTTGCCACCTATTCGTTTTTATTTCGTTTCCAAAAATCGATAAAAAAAGAACAAAATCCAAATTAGCCATCGTCGACAGCCATAGAAGCACCTTGTCAAAGGTTGGGAAAAAATATACAAATCTCGCTCTATTGAGAATTCCCGTGCTTATTTTGATCTAGCGCATATGTCGTGGTTTCAATTGCCCTATCAATTTTCGCGGCTTTAGCTTTGGCTGCTAAAAAATGCTCAGTCGGTACCCTGGATCTCCATCAAATTTCAGGTTCAACTTTGAAAACCGCAAAGTTTTGCTGAAAACCAAAAAAAGCGTTGGATAGAAGACGATTTACACTTTCGACCAGTATTGCCCTTACCAGAAGAAAATTCCGGTCCGCAGTTGAGGACAAACGCTGTTGCAGCACGTAATGTGATGAAGTCGTGCTGGGACGAAGGTTGATCGTGCCGGGACTACGTGGTCCCACCAGTATTGTCATCGTGTCGCGTGCTCATATAGCGGGTGTCTGCGATTGCGGACCAGAGATTTGCTCTGATGAAAGCACTTTTTCAAGTACTCGTCGAAAAAGATTTATTTTGAAACACATATCATCACTGGGAAGTTGAGGCGTTTCCATGTTTAATGAGGTTTGAGGCTGTGTTTGAGCTCATTACTCATCAGTTACGAATTACGATTAACGATTTACGAGGATTTGAAAATTACGATTTACGCAATTCAAAATTTCAGTTACGCACAGCCCTGACTCACACTAGTGCTGGTGCACTGGCCCTTCGAAAAATTTCTGTGTATGATCCGGTAAAGGTTGTGTTAGATTATTCGAATATATTCGAAGATCGAATATGTTCGAATAATTGTCAGTGTCGATAGTCGATTTCGAATAATAATCGAATATGAGGTTTTTTCGATAGTCGATTTCGAATAATGATCGAATATCTGTTTTTTTCGATAGTCGATTTCGAATAATGATCGAATATCTGTTTTTTTCGATAGTCGATTTCGAATAATAATCGAAAATCGGGATTTTTCGATTACTCGATAATCGAATAAATAATCGAATAATTTATTCGAATGTTTATTCGATTGCGAATATTCGAGCACAACTATAGTATACGGTAGTTTAGTAAAAATCTCAGATTCTACTCAAAATTTGTATACGGGGGTTTTTCGGGGTGGAGAATACGAATTTAGCATCCGTTTGTCGATTTTCAAAATGCTAAGGTGGGTTTTGACCCCTAAATGACATGTTACCTACCGTAACCTACAGTAAACCTCAAAATTCCGACAAATGGACTCCAGATTCGTATTCGCCACCCTAGATTATCCCTACATACAACTTTTGAGCTAAATCAGAGAAAATTTTTTGAAACTCAAAAAAAAATGCCTGATGGGTGCCCTTGCCTTTTCGCCAGGCTCAAAAAATGCTCATAACTTTTTTGAGCCTGCGGCTCGCGGCGGGGTACTACGCATTTTTACTATTGAGCCAGAAGAGATACTAACGATACTAGTCATCTTCGCAGATCCGACCTTCGCTTTTTATACTTCCCTTGTTAGCTCGGTAATTTTTAGGCATTCCCTTATGGGAAATCGAAATCGGCTCTTTTCCGAGAAGTCGAGCACAACAGCCATGATCTTGACTTCCTCATTTTGATAAACCAGAGTATAAAAAAACACTGAATATAGAAAATTCCGAAAATGTCAACAAAAAAGGTAGTGTAATTTTAAACTACCAAACAATCTTAAGAAGAAAATTTTTAGTAAGAAGGTAGGTTGTGACAAAAGATAAAACAATTTTTTATTCATTACAATTCAGCCATCACAAACAACAACAGAGTTACTTTTATTGCAGTAATTAATGTTTTCTATCGAATGTTTTCATGAACCTATGTATGAAGGATTAATCCGCGTTTGATCGTTCTGATGAAGAAATTTTCAGAATTATTTTGTGTTGTTGAACCATTTAGGGATTGATGAGATGCGTAGGGAATGAGAAAATCCGATTTTTACCCACGTAGAATGCCGCAATCCCTTAGAGACTCGGCTCGCCGTGCGATAAGGTGTGTGTACGCAGCTACACAGCGCACACTAGAGTACGCGCACACAATATTAATAAAAAAATGTATTTTATTACAGAACGGGGAAGAGAAAACGACTGAAACCGAAGGAAATGGAAGACTATGAAAATTGTCAATTCTGGATGTACCCATTTTAGAAATGTAATGTAAACAAACAAAATTGAAGCAGGACTAAATATTTAGCCGTGACAAGTTTAATTCAAACGAACCTAGTTGATCAAAAGTAGCATTAAACATGCGAGCAAAGGATATTGTGGGAAAGAGGAGAATCTGTCAAACAATTAAGCTTCAACAAGATCGTTTTTTAATGTGATTTAAGGACCTTAAATCTCGTCCCGGTTTTACCCCGAAAACCGGGACAAAACCGGGACGAGTGTTAAGGTCCTTAAATCACATTGAATATCAAAGCTTCCAATACTAAAATGTTTGACAGATTCTCCTCTTTCTCCCAATGCTCTTAGTTCTCATGATTAATGCTGTTTTTAATCAACAAAGTTCATTTGAATGAACCTTGTCAAGTCCGAAAAATTCGCCCTGCTCCAATTTAGTTTATTTATATTAAATTTCTGAAATGGTTACATTGAAAGCATCCTATTTCTGCCTTCTTCCATTTACTCCACTTTCGATATTCTTTTCTCTTCCCCGTTCTGTAATAAAATACATTTTTTAATTAATATTGTGCCCGCGTCCACTGCAGTGTGCGCTGTGTAGCTGCGGACAAACACCATATCGCACGGCGAGCCCAGTCTCAGAGGGATTGTGGCATTCAAGCTGGATAAAATTCGGGCTTTTATGTACAGGGTACTTCTTAAGTAGGAAAATACGATTATTTGCTTCTTTCACTGGAACATGCAGTCTTCAATTTTTACAGTCGGCTCTCTTCATAAGTCATTCTCATATACGAAATTCAGTTGGCTAGTTTTTATATTGACCATGATATCTGTATTTTTAGTCTGCCATAATACAGCAGTTTGCTAATCTTTTTCTGAACGTGAACGTTAGCGCGTCTGAGCGATGTCTTTGTATTTTCGCTTCTACTCTGTAACCACAACGTAATCACTGAACCTTACACCAAAGAAACATTACACCACATCGATCCTAACTTGCTACTACATAGATAACAGAATAGTGTTCATTCCTTCATTAAAACAATCAAACACATTATGTATGATCTTTATGACAAGATGAGAAGCTTCGACAGCAACTATGAATTATTGCGAACACAAACTGCATATCTATCAATGATTTTAATTCTGTAAGTGTTTGTCTTAAAAAGCGGAGAAGAAGATATGACAAACCAGAAGAGAATCGTGTATTATTTTGCTCCTGAAATTCGACAGAACATGCACTTCGTTTTTTTTGGTGTCCGGTTTAGGCACCCCCCTTTGCCCTCTCTGCAACGTCCAATATGCACCCCCCTAAGGTTAACCGGGACGCGTGCCAAGCCCTGTACCCGATGGTTGCGGTACCATTGACAACCAAGCATGCATCGCCCACTTTCCCTCGCGCTTGCTGTGCCCTCCACCCTGGCTCTCGCGACGGAGACACAAAGTAAAAAGACGGTACTGTTGTGTCGTCGACTGGCATCTGTCAGATGAGCGAGGTTTTTCTGCATAATCTGGCAAACATCGGCCACGACCGCTTCCTCTTTAGGGATGCTGAGATTGAAATCACAATCTGAGAATGCATTTCGTGCAGTACGATTTCTTCGAGTTTAACCAGTGTTCATATTCTCTAAAAATCGGGACTAGTTCTAACGCTAGCTTTTTTATAACACTTCAGTTCGCTTAAGAAAATTACTGGATGCAATTCTAACCTGCTGATTAAACATATGATAAAGAAGAAAAAGCAAAGCAAACTCCATAAAAACTGAGTACTTTCAAGCAAAAGTGGCTTGATGCTGACAGAAACGTTCCTACAAAAAGAAACAATAGGAAAATGGAGTGGGCGAGTCTACAAAAATTTAACAATGCTTCCTGAGAACCAATTCCCGTAGCTGAAATTTTGAATTCATGTAATCAACTCGTGTTATTCTTCAGAGAAGAGCTTTGTGGTTTTGGAAAGGAGCTTGCTCCGGTTATCCTAGTACCGGTGGAAATATTCTATACCTATTCTTAAAAAGAAGACATAAAGTCTGACCCACATAAAGAGTTTCCTTTTGCTGATCAGAAAAGTGAACTGGTGAAAGTACAGAAGCAACTGAACCCTTCCAAACAAGTGAGAATTTTATCGAAAGGCATCAAGCACTTCCTTGCGAAATAAAGCAACGGCTTATTATTTGGAATTGAAAGCTTTTGCCAAGTGAGTTAGTTCTCAAGAAATTTTGTTAATTTTTTGAAGACTCGCTCATCCCGTTTTGCTGTTGCTCCTTTTTTGGAACGTGTCTGTCTGCACGAAACCACCTCTGCCTGAAACAGCTCCTTTTTGATAGAATTACTCACTTATTTGAAAATACATGGTGACCCACGGAAAATCTCCACGATTTTGCGATTTGTATTTTATAACAGTAAGTAGCCTATTTGTTGACCAGTTCCTCTGTACCACCTCATTAAAGAAAGTGCAGCCTACAAAGTCTTTCACCGATTTGATCGAAGAAAAATATCGATAACTTTAGTGAAACCTTCCAAGTTGCAAACCTTGTTGTGGGGGCACCCAAGATCCATCCATGAAAATAGGAATTTCTCTCAATAGCAGGTATATGATATCGTTATCCGCGAGTGTTCTCCTGGAGACTCTATGGGAATGCTCTGATTTCTGAATTTCGATTTTTGTTCTTTTCTGGGATTTCGAGTGCTTCCCCCTCAAACTAGGCTTGCACTCATCCCTGTAGTGTACACTGTACAGCCAAAGCTTTAAATGGATCTACCCCGCGGAGACGCAGAGATAGACAGTTTTCACTTCAGCTGGGCCGAGAGAGTCTCGGTCCGGCTGGCAGCGCCTTTCTTTTCGTCCTCTGCTCTCATACTGACTCGGACACCCCGCATGCCGAGTTGTCAATGCTCCGGAGACCATACCCGATTCGTAGGGACATGCGATCATCGTACAATTCACCACAATCTTAAAGGCTATGGTGTGATTGCGGTAGACACACTGCGGTGGAAAATCTGGCACTTTGCCAGATTTCGTCATCGATCGACAGCACAGCTGATATTCTGGCTAGGTTAGTTGAGCTTTTTCTTTTTTCGTCACGCTGGTTTCTGCTTCGTTTTGTCTCTGGCTCTTTAAGTGTTGCGAATAGGGGCTTTTTTCAGTGCGTGAGGGAACTTGCCGTTTGTTAGGGCTTGGTAGTATTTTCCAGAAATCTGCGAGAAAAAAAAACGAAAAATTCCTTCACTCACTAAGAAAAACCTTTATTTGCAATATTCAAAGAGTCAGAAGCGAAAATAGAGCAGAAACAAACAAGAAAAAATAACGAAAACCGTAACTCCAGAAAATCAGCTATGCAGTCGATTGATGACCAAATCTGGCAAAGTGCCAGGTTTTCCGTCGTAGTTTTAGTGTGTCGATCGCATCATAGCCTTTTATCATTGCGGTAAGCTCTACCTCTTCACAACAAATTGTCCGTCCAGGACCCCAAGAGCTACAGGGGGGAACTTCTCTACGGAGTGTCATGGATGAGGTTTGTATTGTATCATTCTTGAGCGACTCATCTAGCATAGTGTAGAAATGACCAGAAAGAAGCAAGCCGGTTTGTGGAATAAAGGATCAACCATCGATCAAGTGTTCGTCGCGGATAGACCAAATAAATTGCGGTTTTCAAAGGCACTTAAGCTTGCTTTTCTAACTTTGAAGCCGCATTCCACTTTCCTGATCGTGACCGATTGCCCGACGCTCTGCGAGCCGAGGGAGTCCCGGAAAAGGATATTCGCCTAATCGAGGACATAAACCAAGGAACAACGGCAGCAGTTCGTCGTGAAGAAAGTCAGAGTCTACCTATCGGCTACTCATTCTACCAAAATGTGCGGATTGCAGACGTGAACAGGACCGAAGTCGCAGATGGAAAGGTTGGGTTGCAGGGACAGAAAGCTGTTTAGACCTCTGCTTGGATATTCCTGGCCACAACATATCTGTCCTAACAGATCCCTAGTACGAATACAACGCATTTTGTCAAGGCTTGACACGAGGGAGGGGCCAACCTTTCCCAACGCCTTCTCGAGCAGCAACTGAAGACCGACTTCATTTGTTTGGGCATATTTTAAGAAGACAGTCAGGTCGTCTTCTTCAACACGACGTAAGGATGCTACCGAGTCCTCTCCGGAAACAGCCGCCTGGACGTAGGCTAAAGTTTTGAACGGATGTGGTGAAGAAGGATTTGAAATTACTCGGCATGTAAAGATAATTCAGGCGCAATGCTTTGCTTTGCAGGAAGTGGAATAGCGACTATAGGACGGATTGTGATCGAGTTGTGGCCGAGGACCCAGACAGTTGGGCACTGCCGACTGCTAGGACGGTTCGCCTAGGCGAAGAAGCTGACTTACCGCGTCAAGCGAATGATAGCCGATCAGGTCATGTGAGTCATCACTGACCCTGGCACCATGCCTTTCTCTTTATACGACAGTATGGCCAGATGATTGATACTAGTAAGTTTTAAACGGAACGCCGCAAAGGATCCAGCCCGCTGTGATGACCAACTCAACCAAACATCCACCGTTTGGTTGAGCAAAAATCCACAACAATTGAAAAGAGTGAGCACAAGAAAAATGAGGCTCACAACTTGCTACGCACGCGTTGGGCAGTGGTCACGATGAAAAACGGTATATAAAAAAACTACAAAAATCAGCTTAGATCAAAAACAGCTTAAAAACTATGAAGGAAACGCGGTGAGAAACGGGCTAGAATTAGAGTTTTTAGGGCCCAAAGATGCCAGTTCGTGGACATGTGCACAGCCCCGCCCAAAAAGATTGCAGTCTCATGCCGAGCAGTCAAAAACCATAGAAATTCAGAGAAAGAAATAAATGCAAATTTACCTTATAGAAACAGTTGAAGATAAGAGAGAATCACTTCAGTCAATGTTCTTGACTATATGAGTGCATGAATATTCGAGCAGGTCAGTCCGAAGGTTAATCATCATTGGCTGAAATTCAGCTACAAGCCAGCTGATGTTCTTGATACAAGAGATCATCGATGTCGATGATGTGGAGTGGGCTCGTCCACCATCAAAAGACAAGAAAGTTTGGGCTTCAAATTTGGCCCGAAACAGCGGTTTTTTCACGATTTTTAACAGGTCCTACTACTCTAGACCCAGAAAAGGATTTAAAGAGGAAAGGAAGACAAAGCATGTTCGATCGCGACCACTGCCTTGAAGCGGGGCTATCACTCTCATCTGGCAGTATTAGGGGCCGAATAGAGTCTCGCCGCGCAGAGGCGCGGCAGCATGGTGTGCAGCCGTATCGATCAAGCGGCGCCGCGAGGCGGCGCGGCGGGTCGATCAGACTAGGTCAGGGCCGAATCTGGCAGCGGCCGCCGCCGGCGGCTGCCGCATGGCCAGGCGGCGCCGCTTTGCAACCCCGAGCGGTGCGGCGAAGTGGCGCGGCGACAGTAGACGGTCGAGCCCGCTTTCCATGATTGAGTGGTCAAATATATATGTTTGTGAGGTAAATTTCTGTTTACCGGTGTACTTACATCAAGTTCATTTCTAGTCATAGAATTTTGGGCTCGTGAAACCTAATTTTTGATGAGTTTCAAAGATTTTGACACCAATCCAAGGGCTATTTTTTACTAAACTTCGAATTCGAAAATATCCACAAAACTTTTGAACAACGTCCTTCTAAGTTTCCATTTCAGAAACTTATTTTCAGCTGGAAGCAGATCTTCTATGAATACATAATTTTCGAAAAGTACAGTTGCCTCGATAAGTAATAGTGAGTAAAAGACATGAACAGTAGACACTAGGTTTCGAATGAATTAATAATTCGATTACCATGTTTTTATAATACGTCGAATGAATGAATAGTTCGGATAACCACTTTTGTAAAAACGTCTGATTGATGAGTTTTTTGAACAAACCTTTTTCATTGTAAAATCACCAAATGAGTAGATGAACTTGAATGAAAAGTTTTAAGAATTTCCGAATGAATGAATTTTGTCGAATTTTTGAAAACATTGAATAAATTATTAAATTTGAACTATCGAATTGGGACTCTCGAATATTTTTTTAAAATGTTTGATAACTTGTCCTCTATTCGATTCGAATATTCGGAAAATCGGTCCGTATATTCGAAATAAAAATAGATTTTTCGATTTATTTCTGAATAGTAAATTAATATTCCCCACCCATTTTTTCAGTGGCAGAAAGTATTCCAATGCCGTGACCCAAAACTGCGCGAATATTCGGAAAGTTGAATATTTCAGTTACTGAAATAAAGCGAGTATTCGAAGAACCTGTAAATCTGGAACCCCGAATGAATTGAATAGATTAGAAACCTATCAGTGCAGAATTCCGAAAGAATCAATCACTTTATAAAGCAAATATATAATATCCTGAATGAACCGAATACCCGAGGAAACAATAAAAATCCCAATTCCCGAATGAATCGAATTTCACAAAATACAATTTGAAGTTCCCAAATGAATAGAATACTCCGATAGTTCGAATAATATTCGAATAAGTTTTTCATTGGATCCCAAATCTGACGAATATGTAAGGTAAAATGTAACAACTATACGACTCTAACAATGAATGCAAGAACATGGATGGGATGCACGTCGATCACGGAATCCTTTTTCAGGGAAGAACCCTAAAGTTTTGAAGTAGCTCTGTTTGCCAATCATTCCTGATTCGTTGTTTTTTTTATCTGAAATGACCCAAGCCGCCGTAAAATTAAATCCAGCTCCAACTTGGCCAATCTGAATATTACAATAATTTAATTCGAAACTTAAGCGTCAGGTGCATAGCCCTGTACGTAGTACACAAAAGCGCGTCGCCGCTCCAGTTTGTCGCGGCCCGTTCATAGCATTTGGACATCGGCGGGGATGAGAAATGGGGCGGGGCCGCGCCGCTCCATCCTCCGCCGCTCCTTTCAGCGGCGGGACTCTATTCGACCCCTTACGCACTTTTACTCAAAACTTTCCCATCGTGAATTCCCTCTGACCTGTGCTTCCCATGCGGCGTTGCTAGATTTCCTAGTCTCATTCCTCGTCTTGATGTTCATCGATACGTATCGCATGCTGGCGATTATTTTCGGCAGACTTGAGGTTCGTTTTTTCGTTTCAAAAAAGAACATCCGTCCGTTATGCACCGTTTATTATATAGCCTGACTCGTACTAACTGCTTTCTCAGATTATTATGAGGTACCCTCTATAAAACGTCGTAATTCACATCATTCGATGTGCGAGCGGGGCGCGCGACTCCTCGGCCTCCGTCTGCCCTACGATCCCTCACTGTCTCTAATCTCCGCTCCGCACCAGCACGCGTAGAAACCAAGTTGATTTCGCCGTATTATAGCCTGTGTGTTCACTAAAATAACGTCTATGTGCCCCTTAATCCCTTTATCACACTGTTTAGCAGCAGAACTCAGTCTATCACCGATAAAGAGGATACTCAACGTCGGAAGGTATTCACGCTAACTGGCGCGCTCCGGGGTATTCCTATCGCGATGATTTTATACTTTATGATAATTTTTTGACTGCAATGCGAACAGCAAAACTTCGCGAATCTTAACCAGCTTCACTCCTTGTTCACATGGTGCTGACAGTTTCGAACATGATTCTCTGAATAACTCATTTCACAGCACTAGGATGTTTATGTGGCTTGAGTCAGCACACAGCACAATCTTCGAGCTTCCCTTTCGATAGCACTTGGCATTCAAATAACAGACGGCTCGCTCTATAGTTTGTGGGTAAACTAGGAAAACCACATGGTTGCACATGCGGATGAGGCCGCTCGCTTGAAATTTGAGACGGTTTCGAACATAATTTTTTGCGTTTTATTTTGATATAACTCGATAGAAGGTGCAGATTAATAAGACTCTCACTTCCAACGCTTTCGAAAAAAAAAACTCGTACGAAAATTATACCCCTCCGAAATTGATCAAATTTCTAAGACTTTCTCGTGTAGACATTTAACCGGAACAAACTTTCCTTATATCAAAATGACATTGTGTGTAATCACCTATAGGGAATCGAGCGTCCTTCTTAGATCTGTAAAATTTCTGCCTCTTCGAATGTGATGTTTTTGGATTTTTTCGGATGATAATTTCTGCAGATTATGACCATCCTGTAGTCGATCAAATTTGATGCAGTAGCCTTTGCGCAAGGTTATGATCATACCTTGTTTTGCACGAAATGATTGTGAAATGAAGTGATAGGCTTGAAAAATTCATGAAAGCCAGAAGCCTATTTCCCTGTTTTGAGGTTCTACTACCCACTGATATCGCATTTTTTTCCTTCTGCTAAAAGAAATTAAGATCAAATCGGAAAGTCTTCGTTATGAATCCAAGCCGTATTTAAATGGAATGGTTTTCTGGCCTGTACTAGTTGTCCGAAAAGATGAACGGTTTTTCGGTGGTTGCCACCTAAGGATAATGGGGTCAATCGAATGTAGGGTGTAATATTATGCAAAACACTATTAGTCATGGTCTATATGAAAAAGTCGGAATGTTAAAATACTGCTATCGCGAAGTCTCTAGTTCAAATTGATCTGTTTTTGTGTTGCTCTTGAGAATTCCTTGTTGTATAAGCTCTTTCTGGCTGGCTTTCGGAGTCTTGAAACCTTCTTAAGACCATCTGTAATATTGCGATGCATAATAGTAACATACAGATAGTCGTCTGAAACTAAACTACATAAACTAGGCAGCGCTAAGGGGTGAGAACTAATTTAGTTCGCTCCAGAACGCATGTTAAAGACGGCTTTCACGATAAACATCTCCGGCGACTGTCCACAGTAAAATGGTAGTCGAGAAGGATCCTAGGCTCCCAGAGCCGAAAGAACGGTAGAAAACGAGTGAGGAGTGCCAAAATAACGGCCGCAAACAAGCGTTTCGAAGTTTCAGAACCGCCCCGTGCCCTATTTCCGCCCCTCGATGTGACTTATGTACTTACTTGACTTAATCGGTTGGCTTTCGCCTGACGCGGTCATTCCGCATCTTCACCGAGGTGTGCCGTCCTAGTAGTGTCCATTTTTCACGGTCTTCAGCCACAATTTGAACACATTCCATCCAGCTGTCACTATTCCATTCCCTGCGAAACGAAACATCGCGCCTGATCTGTCTTTCGATGCCGATTGACTTCAAATCCTCTTTAACTACATCCGTCCAGAACTTTCGCCTACGCCCATGTGGCCGTTTCCAGAAAGGATTTGGAAGCATTCTCAAAGCGTGTTGTACGGGACAATCCAGCGTTCTTCTTAGTATATGCCCGAGCAGTCGAAGTCGGCTTTTCATTGCTGCTTGAGATGGCGTTAGGAGATGCTGGCACCTCCCACGTGTCAAGCGTTGATGTACTGCGTCGATTTCCTTGTAAAGATCTTCGTTATGGCATACATGCGGCCAGAAATGTCCAAGCAAACGCCTAAAAAGCTTCCTTTCCGTGCAATCCAACCTTTACATCTGCGTCTTCGGTGCTGCCCACGTCTCCGAACCGTACATCATGATAGGGCGAATAGCGGATAGGTAGACGCGCAACTTGACTTCCTTCGCGATGGTTGTAGACCACAAACACTTGGTTAGAGAATTAAATGCAGAACAGACGTAGCTTTCGCACATCGTTGTCGAATATCCGCTGCATAACTACCATCGTTCTTCAGCAAACAGCCCAAATAACAGAAATCGTCCACCAGTTCGATACGTTGTCCGTCCCCACAAACTCCCGTTGAAGACCTCTAAGAGACCCACATCTGCTTGCATTTGTCGGGACGAAGACGAAGTTCATAGGCTGCAGCATACTTCGAAACGAGGTTCACAAGCCTTTGCAGTTTTGCGTTGTTTCCAGCGAATAACACATTGTCGTCGGCGTACTCCAGGTCGACAAGGGAGCGTCCTGATGGTGTTAGGATCACATCCGCAGGAAACTGTTCTGCAACTCTACGCATGATGTCATCAACGGCGAAGTTGAAAAGAAAAGATCCTGCAACGGCTCCTTGCCTTACTCCTGCTTTCACCTCGAAAGCTGACGTAAATCCGACGGGTGTACGAACTGCTGCTGTTGTTCCTTTGTTCATGTCCTCGATTAACCGACCATACTTTTCCGGGACTCCATCTGCTCGAAGAGCATTGAGCAATCGATCACGATGAGGAGAGTCGAATGCGGCTTCAAAGTTCAAAAAAGCAAGCTGTAATGGCTTCGAATACCGCTGCCACAATTCAATTACTCTTCTACTCTTCTCACGGCGAACACTTGGTCGATGGTCGATCTTCCACGCCGAAAAACGGCTTGCTCATCTCTGGTCGTTCCTTCACGATGTTTGATTAGTCGCTCGAGAATGATACGTTCTAAAACCTTGTACATGACACGAAGTAGAGAGATTGCTCTGTAGTTCTTAAGATCCGTGACGGATAGCTTCTTGTGAAGAGGTACGATGATCGCATGTCTCCACGAATCGGGTATCGTTTCGCTCATCCATATGGCACGGATGGTGTTGGTCATTTCACGAATCCCAGACGGAAGAAGAGCTTTCAGCATTTCAGCAGCGTTGTCGAAAACTCCTTCTGCACTCTTCATCTCTGAGACTTGTCATGTCAATCTTCTGGAGAGGCTGAGCCCCTCGCTTCCTCTTATAAATCCTCGCGTGAAGTTCAACAGAACAGGACGGTGATCCGAATCGAATGCGACATCCCACACAGCTCTAGATTTTCAAATGTCCGATACTGGATAATTCCTCGTCAGGACATAGTCAAGCTGCAGTCTCAAGGTTGTCATCCTCCGCTTCCGCTGCTCTTCTGAAGATAGCCGGGTTGGTCCCTGCCACGTGAGCTGATGGCGGCGATGATTCCTCTTGAATGTCGATGCAATAATCAGACCACTGCGTTCATAAAAGTCGACAAGGCGGTAGCCATTGTCCGATGTTTGCTCCACTGGGTAGAACCATTAACCGAGTCCTTCGGATTCCTGATCAGGTCCCATCTTCGCGTTTGCGTCAATCCCCACGACAACAGCATGTTGACAAGGTATCCTGGCCAGCAACGTATTTAGTTCCTCATAAAACGCATCCTTCGAATTGTCTTCGGCGGTTTCAGTGGGCGCATGAGCCCTCACTATCCACAAATTGAATCCTCTGTGATCCCGCACTCGTACGAATGCATTCCGGCAACGACGTTGAGCCAAACTCCTTGACCATACCATTGAAATCTTTCCGCCAGCTATTGCACAGCCTCTCCACTCTCCTATCGTCAGCGTAACCGCAGTAGATGGTGTACTCTCAGACATGATGACGGGTCTATCCTCGCAGGCGGGTTTCCTGCAACAGAACAAGACGGTGATCCGAATCGAATGCGACATCCCACACAGCTCTAGATTTTCGAATGTCCGATACTGGATAATTCCTCGTCAGGACATAGTCAAGCTGCAGTTTCAAAGTTGTCATCTTCCGCTTCCGCTGCTCTTCTGAAGATAGCCGGGTTGGTCCCTGCCACGTGAGCTGATGGCGGCGATGATTCCTCTTGAATGTCGATGCAATAATCAGACCACTGCGTTCATAAAAGTCGACAAGGCGGTAGCCATTGTCCGATGTTTGCTCCACTGGGTAGAACCATTAACCGAGTACTTCGGATTCCTGATCAGGTCCCATCTTCGCGTTTGCGTCAATCCCCACGACAACAGCATGTTGACAAGGTATCCTGGCCAGCAACGTATTTAGTTCCTCATAAAACGCATCCTTCGAATTGTCTTCGGCGGTTTCAGTGGGCGCATGAGCCCTCACTATCCACAAATTGAATCCTCTGTGATCCCGCACTCGTACGAATGCATTCCGGCACGACGTTGAGCCAAACTCCTTGACCATACCATTGAAATCTTTCCTTACAGCTATTGCACAGCCTCCCACTCTCCTATCGTCAGCGTAACCGCAGTAGATGGTGTACTCTCAGACGCTGATGACGGGTCTATCCTTGAGGCGGGTTTCCTGCAAAGGAGCAAACGGTGCATGGAAATAGCTCAGAAGTCTGGACAGCGCAGTTTTTTGGATATCACTCGACAGCGATCGACAGTTCAGGGTGGCGAAACTGTGGCTTGTGGCCAAAGACTCCATGAACTCCTTAGGTACGGATCTTAAGGTGTTATGGACCAGAGGCCTTAGTGTGCCGGACGGCGACACCTTTATGCAATGTATGGGATACTTTGTATGAGATACTGTATGGGATACTTTGTATCGGATACTGTATCGGATACTCCTCGATGTGAACAAATGAACACTCACAGTCAGATTACTCGATATAAATCGATAGAGTGTGCAAATAAACTAGACTCTCACTTCTACAAACAAGCGCTTTCAAGTTCTAGAACCGCCCTCTGCCCCATTTCCGCCCAAATAAACACTCAGAGACCTTCCGTAAACCGTTGAGATATCATAAGTCAAATTTATCGTGAACAAGGAAGTGCTATAAGTGAGCTGATTGTTTGATTGCACTGATAGGCATCATCCTTTATAGCGGTCAACTACTCCACGCTCAAAATTCAAAGTGAACAAGGTAGGGCCCACTTTAGCTCAAAAACGCGAATTCCGCATTCTTTATAAACATGCCTTGCTATTTATGTAGGGCGCCAGAGCTTCACTAAACCGTGGAGATATCGGAAGTGAAATTTATCGTGAACACTGCCTTTAAGACCCCTATTTCCAGCCCTTCTTGCAGCTAATCTTCTGCGTCGCCGGGCTCATTGGTTAGTTTCGGATAACTATATGTGTGTTACTATCATGTACTGCAATTTTATAGATAGTCTGAAGGTTTAGTGAATCGAAAGCTAGCCATAAAAAGGTTATACAACAAAGAAGTCTCAACAGCAGTACACAGATACAACCAAGAGTTAAGAGTTTTAAAGTATGTGTATACAGAAGAGTTCATCCTCTTGAAGGCAGTGTTCACGAAGAAAAAGCTGCACGTTTTTTTGGCTAAAACGTAAGCTTTGGGTCCCTCTCAGAAGATTAAGAACGGAAGTGCGACAAAAAACGGCCGGTAAGTGGGTGAAAAACTCGTGGGCCAGCCAACCCATTGGGCCACTCCGCCCACGTCCTATAAAAATACCCCTGAGTTCGTGGTTAAATGAGCGATGGTTTCCGATCGAAAGCCCCGTTCTTCCCTTCATTCTCAACGTCTCTCTTTACTCAGGTCAGCTCGCACACATCGGCTGCAAAAAACGGGAGTTACAAGCCTCGTACAACTCGTCCAAAATGCTTCCCTAGCTGAATTTTGAGGGGCCATACCTCCGTTTCCAGGGGGTCTTGTACGATTCCAGGGACATCATCGCAATCAGCATGGGACTGTTTTCAAGATTGGCGGAAAAACAGAGAAACGACTTTTATCGTGAACTCTGCCTTTAAAAGAACAACTCCATTGAGAGTGCAGGTTCGGTGTGAGACTGTCATTCCATGTGGCTTCTGTTATGTTTTCTCTCGATTTTCGTTCCAGAGCTCTACTCGGAAATCAAGTGATCGTTGAGTAAATGAACTCAGAAATGAAGATATCGTACACACAGCCTATGGTTGACTTTATTACGATAGAAATATCGGCGACATTGACGCCACTGTTACAACGTCTTTCCGTTTGCGACCAAGCACTTTTTCCATTACGACGTTCCGCAGGTTCATATTGATAGCCAAATGCAGCCAAGCAGGCAGGGAAATAATGATCTCGATATTGTAGGACCTAAAATAACATGCGAGAAGCGTCATTTGTTTGACAGCGGCAAGTTGCAGGTAAAAACACTCGGCTTTATTTGACTCACCACATTTCTAGCACATTCAGTGGCACTCCACTGAGACTGTGTTCAGTCCGTGCAAAAATTGCCACGAAATAGCGAGCGATTTCCACACAAAATGGGAGAGCACACATCACAGCACTCAATAACAGCCGACGTTCAATTCGCTGCGAATGGTTTCAAGAGATTTTCTCAATCATCAAGCTATGGTGTCTCTCACAGAGAAACTGGCCCGTCCCTAGTAAACACTGACACCGCCGTATTGGGGGGCTACGCGATCGAGCCTCATCGACTGCGTGCGGTAGCGTTGCAGGCTCACATCTTCTGGATACCCTCCGATAGAATAATTATCTTATCTTTAAAGCATTCTAAGACTTCTCCTGGTATTCTTCGACTTCTGGTTATTTATTCTATCGCAGGTTATCTAGCGCAAGTCAGCACGTTGCGCGACCGCACGCAACCGGTGAGGCTCGATCGCCTAGCCCATTACGGTGGTGTCGGGGTCCACGTGCTCAACTGATTGATTGTCAGCTAACAGCAAAAACAGCTTGCGAACCTCTTCCTTGAAGTTGCATTCCAAAAAGGCGAAAGTCTCAAAATGAAAAAAAAAATCGAATGAAGACAGGGTTGAGCAGGCCGTTGTGGCGATTTTGTCGAGTGTACGACTCCACCCAAATTTTCTTTTTCCCAAAAAATTCCCAAAATTTTATGACCCTTCAGGGAGAGAACAAAATACAAATACTAAAATCAACAAAATACTAAAAATCAACAGAATATCATTAAACTATTACAAGACATTAAAAAAAGAAAACTGAAAGAGATCAAAAATAAAACAAGAGATCTTTAAAAATATTTCACAAAAGCTCTGTTGTTTCACCTGAAACAGCCCGTGTTCCTCCTCCTTATCTACTATACATTGGATCCGACTCATCGAGGATAATTGCAATATGGAGCCGAATGTTGTAATGAGTTCCAATTGAAAAACAATCTTACCTCCTCGCATTAGGTTAACAATGAAGGAAATATAGTTTTTAAAGTTTTCCGAAATGAGTCGCATCCAATGTCTATTATCTACTCTCTCCCGCATTTAAACCTGTTTATGAAAGAGAATTTAACCCAGGAAAACAATCAAAACCCTAAAAAGATAGAGGAAATAGACAGAAAATGAAAAAAAATCAAAAATTTCTCTTATCCTCCAAAAGAACAGAAGCCCGTTGGCTGCGAGCGGACACAAATCAGTCGACTCATCGGAACGCGTCTGCTGCTCGTTAGGGATTTTCCTAGGAGACTTGAGGGCTCTTAAGAACTCCCAATACGTCTCGCCCAAGGGAAGGCAGACCTGATTGTTACCCTAACGATTAATTCTATTGGAAGCTCTTGAAAAGGGATTTTAGGAGGAAAAATCATGTTGTACCGATTTCCATTAAAGGCAGTGGTCGCGCTCAAATAAGCTCGTCTTCTTTTCCTCTCTAAACCCTTTTCTGGGTATAGAGTAGTAGAACCTATAGGAAAAAATCGCGAAAAAAACGCTGTTCTGGGCCAAATTTGAAGCCTGAACTTTCTTGTCTTTTGATGGAGGACGAGCACAACCCACATCATCGGCATCGATGATCTCAATATCAAGAACATTAGCTGGCTTGAAATCGAATTTCAATCAATGGACCTCCGGATTTATGTACACATCTAGTCAAAAACATTGACTAAAGTGCTTGCTTTCATTGTTCAACTGTTTTATTGGGTAAATTTGCATTTATTTCTCCCTCTGAGTGTCGATGATTTTGGACTGCTTGGCATGAGACTGTGATCTTTCTGTGCACGTGTGCACGAACTGGAAGTTTAGGGTCTTATTAACTCTAATTCTAGCCCGTTTCTCACCGCGTTACCTTCATAGTTTTTGAGCTGTTTTTGATCTAAGCTGGTTTTTGTAGTTTTTTCGATAACGTTTTTCATCGTGACCACTGACTTTAAAGGCATCATTCACGATGGATTTCGTTTTTGAGTTTTCCATATATAATGAGAGCTATAGTTCCCTATATAACAGCTACGTTGAAAAAACCGCGAAAAAACCACTGAGAACCCCTTTTTTAGACCTAAAATATCTCAATCGACTTTTGACAAAGGAAGAGTCAGTCGATCGTTAGAGATAGCTGTTTAGACCAACGATCTCACGATCAAATGAAGTTTATCTTTCTTTTCAAGCGATTTGTTGAGAAGAAAAGGTTAATCGATGTGAAATGAAAAGTCATTCTTCACGTAATCGTTTAGCATATTTCATCAACTTTCCCTCAGTTGCACTGTACCAAATGTTGAAAATTTACTTATATGATGGCTGACAGCAAATCGTGTCAGATGACTGACGGAGGGCCGGCCTCTTTTGACGGAATTTGAGACATTCAACCTCAATTATCTTCACAATAGGCCGTTTTCAACCGAACAAACTCTCCCTACGTTCTTAGGTGGACCCAGAGAATCATTTGAACCGAAAAAACGGTAAGTGGTTTTTAGCGGGTACGATGTCTTTGAGCCAGATTTGGCCACATCGTTGAACACAACTGGTATCGGGTTTCGAAGAGAATAACTCTGCAAATGTAGAGAGTTATGCGGAGATCTAGCAATCAAATTAAAGACAATTCTATGTAGATTCCAAAACTTTTTTCGGATTTCGAAGATTTCCATTTTCCACTTTTTTTCGGGGTTGTATCCGATTTTTTCAGCGAATGAAGTGCGAGATGTGAGTGTATATGACGGTTTCACTCTGTGTACAAGTGATGTAGCGTTATTAGACGTGCGATTAGAGTCAATAATGTTATTTTGAATGATTAATTGGTAAAATGTCCATTTAGTAAAGCATTCATATCGGCATCAACACTATTCTACTGCATTCAAATGTAATTATTCACATTTATCTACCTCATTCCACCTTACCAGTGGTTTGGGAAAAAATCCAATTTTTCTCCGAAAATTTTACGACCCCCTCCAAATTTTCATTTTTTTTTTCTAAAAATTGCTGAGAAATTCACTACCCCCTTCCCCGTTGTGGCCGGTCACAACGCTGCTCAACCCTGAATGGAGAGGGTCAAGACTTTGGCGAGTGGTAAAGAGCCGCCATTGGACGGCATTACTAGATTCGGACGGCGGGTCTCTACGTTTCTGGCAGGCTAAGTCCTACCGCGCTGGCGCACGTGACTTTTCCGCGTATATCACGGAGAGACGACAGCCGACAGCATCGTTGCTTTCCGAGCCGTTCGCTCCACGTGCAATATCGAAGTGGAAAAGCGGCGTCGACAAACTCAGGGTCGCTAAAGGCTATAAAACCGCGAAATTCTCATGGTTTCTACGCATTCTGATGCGTAGCGGAGGTTAGCGATAGTTAGAGAGCGGAGAGCGGACAAAGTCTGAGGCATCGTGCGCGCCGCTCGCGCCTCGAATGATGTGAATTACGACGTTTTATGGAAGGTACGTGGGCTGGTGCGGAGCTGTGGTTAGAGACTGTGAGAGAGCGCATGACAGACGGGGAGAGCAGAATTGCCTCTCGCGCCTTGAGTCGTGAGAATTACGACGTTTTACAGAGGATATGTGTCAAAGAAAAAGTCAAGTTGTTTCAACAAACTTTACTACATGCGTGTAAATATATGTGCACACCTGATCCCCGTTTGTACACTGACGTGCTTTCCTAAACGATATCGCGTAAAATGTAGAGCATAACAGAACCATTATAGCATACATCACTATTGCATGGAAGCTGTCGTACTGAAAAAGCAATCGTGAACCGTTACAGACATTTCACGAATTGATTTCTTCTATCTGTCCTCTCACAGCAGGGACTGCACGAGGTGTTAAAAAAGCCAATTTCACTCAGTTCTTCTTCCCCCTCCATCCTCACAGGAACGCGATTTGGTAAAAATTTTTACGATTTTCTCAAAGACCACGTATTTTTCTATGTCTCCTAGGAGCGTGACTTATCGTTTTTGTTGTCGAATTTCAAGAAGAGGAACATTTTATATAAATTTGGAGGTGTCAAAATAAAATCTCGAAATCTTCGTTGAAAACTGATCCTTAGCAATGTATACCCCCGTTCCGAGTCGTCCACCTGGTCCCCCGCACGAACTCTGACCACCCTCCACCCCTCCGCAACTCGGATACCTTATGTAGCTCCACACCTGCGCCCAACCCTGTCTCACAGCTATGAGAGTAGAATTGTTACACAGTCAATTTAATCTTGGTATATACCACATTAAATACTCAACCTGCAACCCAATTCAAAGGTTGACAGCAGGGATGTGCGTAATTACGACTAACGACTAACGAATTTAACGACTAACGGGCTTTTTGGGTGTTACGTCTAACGACTAACGACTAACGAAATTAAAAATATTTTCGTAAGCAATCCGGAACTTCGTTAGAAAATCAATATTTATTCACATCGCGCTCCAAACAAATGATTACATCAGGAATGCTACAAACTTCCTTGCTGGTTGCTCGAGGTGGCTGGCACAGAATAACCATAGCCTTCAGTATTTATTATTTCTAGAGACACTGCTTCGCAATTCTGGAACACCCACATTATGACTTTAACCGAACGTTGCGAAAGGTCCGGCACAGCACTTTTGCGACGTCGTATGGGTGGCGCGACTTTATGGTAGGCTCACTGAACCAGTTCCTTCACTGACCGGCTTCAGCGGAGATTTTCAAAAAGAAAACTATCAGAGATGATAATACGGAGCGGTGCCTGTAGGCCACAACTCGCACCGACGGGAACTACATCTTTTGATTAAAGTGTAAAGGCGCCGTCCTCCGATTTTCAGGCATAAATTCGAGATCGGGATTTCGATAAAGTGGTGTTTGGACCTATGAGTGGGTGAAATTTTCACTTGGGTGCTAATTTTTTTGGACCTTCCCCCCATTATGGGAGCAAGCTCGAAACGACGCGCGCGCTCATCTCGCGGCTCTGGGAAAGGAATAATCTGGGCAGAGTTGATGCAGTTCTCCGCGTTGTCGCCACGGGGTGGATATTATGTAACATCATATAGCACGGACCTGCAAATTTCGCACTAAAAAAGCGAATAGATCGAGGTTTCCTCGGTTCCCATATTGCGTCTTTTCTCACGGAAAAAATATATATGCAGATTTGCAGTTCAAAATTAGGTTCCCTAAGGATGAGTGGTTTGTGTGTTTATTAGCCATGAATAATTTGAAAAATACCATATATATCTCTTTCTGGCTCCCTTTTTCTATTCATAAGGGCTATTTTCTGCCTCAAGTGTGCTTATTTTCAAAGCCTAGATTTTTAACGACTAACGATTAACGACTAACGACTAACGAGGGTTTTGGCCGGTTGAACGACTAACGACTAACGAATTACAAATTTTCTATTACGCACATCTCTGGTTGACAGACATCGCTTAGTGCGGGAAGGATACCGAACTAGCAATTATGGTTTTACAGGCAGATAAAATCCTGCATTAGGAAGTTAATGTAAAGGTAATACGGGCTCTCACCAAAAAAGCCGTCTCACTGAACATTTGGAGTATGCCTTCAGGTAGCTGATGAAACTGTGGCCTATCCTCCAGAAATAGCAGCGGTAGAGCGCAGACAATCGCAGTGGTCCAAAGTGCAACTCCGCAAGCAATGATAGTTGTTCTTTTCCAAAACTGTAACACAAAAACTTCACTAACCGCTCATTAGCTCGCTCACGTTAGCTCAGCTCACTAACATTCCCTAAACTGTATGCCCTTCGGCGCTGTTTGGAACCTCGATACGGTTCCCCAATACCGGAAACCATTCTTTTCAGCCTTGACCTTACTTCCGTCTCTACGTTTAGATCATGAAGCTGTTAAACCAACCTACACTAGGGGTGCGTTCCAAGAACGTTTCCAAGACCCTGTGGGAGGAAAAACAACCTTCCCATAGACAAATTTGGTTTCCATGGATGCAAATTGTAACTGAAAATTGCTCCCACGTGCCCGTGGCTACAATTCCATGTACGCGTTTTGCCATAGGAATGTTCTTGGAACGCACCCCAGAACTCATCGTGACTCCCATGAGAGGCTATGTATGATGCATACCTGCATATGCTTACCTTCATATGCACAACTGGACAGCAGAACAATGTCATTCTATTAAGCGAGATATATATTTGGTTGAGACATAACCCCGTGTCAGCAATAATGACGTTCATATATGAAAACGTTGCAAATGAATGCATTCCGACAGAGAAAAAATTCAAGAAATTGTATTTTCTTGGCCGCATTATGATTTCTATTGAGAGGAACATGTAAAAGTTGCTCGTAGCTTGCAGAAGAAACAGTGAATAGTATGAAGACGACAGGAAGTTTACTTTGCGGCGCCATCGAATTATGGTATAAACCATACACAGGTAAACTGTCATCGACGTCCACGAATATACCATGAACATTGCCTGGCCGAGCGATACATTGGCCATAGGCTAAAAAAACCAAATAACTGACAGTAAACTACTAAACAAGCTAAGGTACCACTATTGCTACACCTCCCTGATGGAGAGGCATCTAGAGTGCACAAGACACATGTCGTGACGAGGCCCATACAAACACAGGGGCAAGCGAGCGTTCGTGACTTGAGGACATCGGCCTGTGACAGCCAACCTTTTCGACGTGTTTGACGCTTCTCACTGTTTCTCTAATCACACCCCACGTGGTACAGTACTGCAGCAGATTTGAAGGCAAAAGTGCGTCAGGAAAGTAGTATTTTACAGCATCAGAGATGAATAGAGATACATGCACCAGGGACGTACTGGAAAACGGACTGGAAAAATGCAAATATGCGCTGGCTTTTCCTCATCAACTGCTTCACTCCAGTCATTTAAAAAAGATAATAATACAGATTCCGTAGACTTGTCCTTGCAAAACCCATGGTGATCTTGCGGAATAATTTATGAACTTCGAGATGCACAAATAAGTTATGCTTCAGTATTTTTTCAAAAGTTCTGACAAGCACTGAGATCAAACTAATTGGCCTGTAGTTCTTAGGGGACGAAAATGTGGTTTCTCAGGTATAGGTGCAAGGAACGAGTGCTTCCAGCTCTGCGGCACCTCTGACCTCATACAGTGCGATGCAAAATTGTAAGACATACCCCGATGTCCGCGGTTCCGAACTTTGCGTTGATTAAGGAGAGAAAAGTTGAACTTCAATTGATGCAGCACCCTAGAAAACCCCTGGGTACGAATCTTCATGAAAATAAAGCAACTAGTAGGAAACTAGCAACAGAAATCGTCAAAAATGACAGTTTCGAAATTATATGACATATCTGACGTTTTTGCTGAAATTTCGTTTCTAGACCTGCTGTATCAGTCCGTTCATGGTAAAAATCTATCAGAAACATCAAGCTAATGGCCTCCAGAATCGTCTTGACGCAGAACCACTTCGGAAGCTCTGTTTCGCACGTTTCAACCTAGCGCTTAGTGAACGCCCCTTTCAATCTGCGCCCAATCGCTTAAAACGGTCAGTTGAAGCGGGCACACACTCTCGTATTGTATGATATGGATGTAGATTCAACGCTCAAGATAACCTCACACGTTTTCCTCTGAGTCGAGGTCTTGCAAGCTGGCCGGCCATTCTAGCGAATTGGCATGATCGGCCTAAAACATAACGTGCGTTGTGCTACGGCGAGAAAAGAAGGCGGATACGGATTAGAAAGAACAGGAATTTTTTTTCCTACACTTTCTGATAATCTGGAGAGTTCATGGTGTTGTCGCGAAAACGTGGTGCACCTTGCTACACCACCTGAATTTGGACCAACACATTATTCTTTCTCCTCTGAAGTTCCTACTCGAGGAAAAGTTCGGGTCCTAGTGTGGATCCTTCAAAAATCCGAGAGCAAGTTCAGTCTGGACGAATCTGATGAATTCTATCCTATTTATTTATTCTTGCTAAGCATCAAAGCATTTGAGAGATCTACAGAATGGCCCACATTTATTCTCGAGTTGGAGCTCTGGAGAAGAATATATGTGGAAAGAATAATGTGTTGGTCCAAATTCATGTGGTGTAGTCAGTTGCACCACATTTTCGCTACAACATCCACGAACTTCTCAGATTATCAGGATGTGTATCGTCGATCGCTGGTCGAGAGATAGCCGCGGCGCAGCGATCTAACGTGATATCGAATGATCGATGTTCATGACTATCATTAACTCCTCTCTTGCTCGCGTGCCACGTGTGTTTGTCGCTGCTACCTCTCAACCAGTGATCGATCATAGGAAAATCATCTTCAGCCCTTTCTAGTCCGTATCCTCCTTGACTTTTTGTCAGTAGGGCGAGGCAGGTTCAGTTTCAGGACGATCATGCCATTTTGCTAGAATGACCGGCTGGTTTGCAGAACCTCGGCCCAGTGGAAAACGTGTGCGTTATCCTCAGGCGTTGAATCTAACTTCAGAGAAGACAATAAGAGCGTGTGGCTCCGCTTATACTAGCTGCTTCAACAAAAAGGGGGCAGATTGAAGGAGGCGTTCACTAAAAGCTGGTTTGAAACAAGCGAAACGGAATTTCAAAGTGGTTCTGATGGACTATTAACTTGCTGTTCCTGGTGGTTCTTAACGTCCTGATACAGAGGGTATAGACTCGAAATTTCAGCAAGATCGTCAGCTATGTCATCTAATTTCGCGACTGTGATTTTTACCAAGTCCCGTTGCCAGCTCCCCACTAGTTGCTCCAATTTCATGAAGAGTCGTATGTACACATGGGTCTTCGAGGGCGCTGCATCGATTAGCTTTCACGGTTTGTCACCTTAATTCACGCGAAGTTCGGGACCGTGGTAACTGGGTATGTCATATAAACAACGCACTGTATGTGACCGAGTTAGCGCCAACGCACAATGAGGAACCAAAAGTATTAGTGCGATCCGTGCCGACAGTACTTGTCAACGGTTCACTTCCATCTGACTACGCAACCACACCGAACGGTGCTGGCCCTTACTGTACAAAGATGAAAGGAAGACTTCTTTCATAAAGAATTCAGATAATTCGGGGCTAAGGTCCAGAGCAAGGGGAACGTAGTTGTTTGATGACCGCCCAATACCTCTCGTCGTGTGCCATCGCTTACCTTAAAGGCAGTGTACACGATAAGAATCGTTTTTCTGTTTTCCCGCCTATCTTGAAAACGGCCTCATGCTGATTTTAATGATGTCTCTGAAATCGTACAGGACCTTCTGGGAACGGAGTTATGTCCCTGGAAAATTGAGCTAAGGAAACATGGTGGACGAGTTGTCCGAGGCTTGTAACTTCCGTCTTTCGCAGCCGATGTATGCCAGCTGACCTGAGTAAGAGAGAGAAGTTGAGAACGAAGGGAAGAACGGGGCTCTTGATCACAAACCATGGCTCATCCCACTATCTCGAGCATTCATTTGTTCACGTCGGTGGGCGTGTGTTGCGCTTTTGGGGTTTGCGTTGAGCTCAAAGTGGCAACTTCGGGCTCTTTTGGGGCTTTACCTGGCTAGTTTTCATCGTTCTTTCGACGTCAACGTCACAAAGTGCCTCTCCGCTACCCATTCCTGGTGGAAACTGAACAAATTTTTTTTTATCGTGAACACTGCCTTTGACCGCTTCCGGGGTGAAAACAAGAGTAAGATAAGGAGCCATAACACAGCCTTTTGTATTCAGCATAGCCGTTGGTGACATCATGCGTGCTCAAACGAACCATCGCTCGGAACGGGACCGGCTGCTCTCAATCATGACGTCACCGCTCGGACAGCGGCCGAGGGCCGGAATTCCGCCGCGGTCCCCATCCGGCTGGTATAACAGTCTGCTTGATTTTGTGCGTGCGCTCAAAGCAGCAGCTTTGGGCTCTTTTGGGGCTCTTCCTGGCTCGTTTTCATGCGTTCTTTCAAGGTTAACGTCAAAGTGTGCCCGTCCACTACCCATTCCTTGTGGAAGCTGAAACACATTTTTATCGTGAACACTGCCTTTAGCTTGTGAAATGAAAGACTCTATCATTATGACGCGAGAAGAAGATCTATTAGCATATAGCTCCACTTTATCCATTGAAATATTTTAGAATAGGAAAGAATACAAATCAGTAGTGTGGTGCTCGGACGAACTGACTACTTTTGGATAAAACGATGAACTGAATGAAAGTCACCGCGACAATCACAATAATCGCACGTGACTATCCTCGCCGAATTAAGCGTAATAGGAGTATTGAAGAATCAATTAGATAGCAGTTGGACATAAACTTTAGATAAAATTATTCGTGTATGTCTGAGGTACAGTACACCGAGCTAATAATTTTTCTGTTTATTCTGCCGATCATCCATATCATCCATTTAGCAAGCCATATTGGGGTGCTACGTCGTTGAATCGATGGTAAGTACCCTTGGTATTTCAGCGTGTCACGTTTATCGCGTATTAGTGTCCCGGCTTTCTCATTAAATTCAATTCAGTTAAACGCAATTCAGATTATCACACGGCAAACCCGTGTCCATACAACAGTAGAAAAGGCAAACAAGAAATAAAACAACACAAAATCAATCAATAATAGCTAAGAATCATTCCCAGACCTCAGATAAACCTCGAGGGCTTTCTTGAATGTAGACGAAGACCCACTGAACAGGCTTATTCTAAGCAGCTTACAGATTACCGCAATGTTAAAAGGACATGGCGCGGTTGCGGTCGCACACCAAAACTACGGTTGAAGACGTCTAATTTTATTATCCATCGACAGCACAGCTGATTTTTTCTGTAAGTTACGGTGTTTCTTGTTTGTTTCGGCATTAATTCTGTTTCTAACTGTTTAAATATTGCGAATAGGGGCTATTCCTCGTGCGTGAGGAAAATTAGCCATTTGTTAGCATTCTGTTTAAAAATCAAGAAAATAGGCAAATTCCTCTCGCACACCAAGAAAAGCCCCTATCCGTAATATTAAAAGAGTCAGAAACAAAAGTAATGCCGAAGTAAACAAGGAAAAAAGGAAAAATCGGTAACTCACCCCAAAAAGCAACTGTGCTGTCGATTGATAATGAAATTGAGCCTCTTCCACCTTAGTTTTAGTGTATGATCGTAACCGCACTATGTCTTTTTATCATTGCGGTGGACTGCATTTAACTCGGTCGCGGCTCTATTTACGAAGAAGTGCAATCGCAGATTCCGTCTTCACCCAAGCAGAGCCAGCTTCACAGGACAACCTTTGGTCGTAGACGCCCTCAGGTTGAATAGATGACCTGTACGAACACCCGCACCACCGTGGATAATCTTATACAGTGTTATCAAATACAACTTCCTCCTTCTCTGCGCTAAAGCCATGAGCCCTAGCTTGACATTTCTGCCCTAATGACCCAATTTTCTATCGTAATTAAAGCCACTGGTCTTTATAACTTCTTATATGTTAAATGACGTGGACCATACAATCAAGCCTTTTAAGGAATGTGCAGCCTCCGCCAATTTTTACAAAATAATGCTGGTTTATGTTTCGAATATATTTCGTTTCGAGATGTCGTCATGTCTCAACACGACATGATCGTATTCACGATTACAACACCCCTACTCACAAACTCCTTTGGTAGCACGTCGGAACAATAGCAAAGCACAGTAGCAGTAGTTGCTGCCAAAAGCAGCAGCTTCTGCCAAGTAGAACCCATATTGTTTTCAAGTTTGATTACTTGATTGGGTCCGTCTGAGAACGTAGGGAGAACTTGATGGGTTGAAAACGCGTTATTATGGTGATAGATGAAGTCAAACGTCTCAAATTCCGTCAAAAGAGACCGGCCCTCCGTCAGTCATCTGGCACAATTTGCTGTCAGCCATCATAAAAGTAACTGATCAACAATCGATTAAATACAACTGAGGGGAAGTTGATGGAATATACTATACGATTACGTGACGACTGACTTTCCTACCCACATCGGTTAACCCTTCCTTCTCCACAATCTTCATTAAAAGAAAAATGAACTACATTCGATAGTGAGATCATTGGTTAACACAGCGATCTCTAACGATCAATTTTTCCTTTCTCAAAAATCGATTGAGAGATTTTTGGTTCGGAGAAGGAGCTTTAGGTATTTTTTCGCGGTTTATTAAATGTAGCTGTTATATAATGTACTGAAGTTTTCATTATGTACTGAAAATCCATCGTGAACGGTGCCCATAAATGCTCCCAATCTCTTCCTTGGCGACCTCGACCATACATACTCATTTTCGGTTTGGCAGCTCCTTTCCTTAGTGTCTGCTATTCTCTTTGTCTTTTCAGAAGAGGATGCGCAGATATGAGAAACAAAAAATGGAGTTTCGAAAAACGGTCTTTTGAGAGTTGTAGAGGGCGTAAAAACAAACAATTTAAGATTTTAAAATTTCACTCAGTCCTCATGGGTAGATCAAAAACCATCAAAACAATGGAACGACAGTTGCGGTAGGTAAAATGCCATTAAATGCAACCTAACCTGACGAAATCCACAGATAGAAAAACAGGAAACGGACCCCATATTCGTGTTCAGCGTCCCAAGATTACCTTAGAAGGGCTGAGTTTGGGCATTTGAAAAAAATTTGCTTTGTTTTGTACTTGCGTTTTTGCTTTTTGGCATTCGACTTCAGAACACCCAAAAATGTTGCCTTGAGCTTACTTACCTCATGGGGGCTCCAAAGGTCGAGAAAGAAAAAAATTTAGGAGGCTCAAACTTCGCTTTCGGAGATTATTTAAAGTCTGCTCCCTAACGAATCTGAGGTCAGTTTATCGATTTTCGACAGATTACGGTAGATTACGGTGGGTATATACGGTAGTTGGGTCAAAGTCTCAGAATTGACTCAAAATTTGACTGAACGGGGCTATTCAGGGAGTGCTGAATACGATTATGATGTTCACTTGTCAATTTTCCAGTTATTAAAGGCAGTGTTCACGAAAAGAATCATTTTTCTGCTTTTCCGCCTATCTTGAAGACGGTCCTATGCTGATCCCAATGATGTCTCTGCAATCGTACAAGACCTTATGGGAACGGAGTTATGGTCCCTCAAAAGTTGAACAGGGGAAACATTGTGGACGAGTTGTCCGAGGCTTGTAACTCCCGTTTTTTTGCAGCCAGTGTATGCGAACTGACCTGAGTAAAGAGAGAAGTTGAGAATGAAGGGAAGAACGGGGCTACTAAAAAAACCATCACTCGTCTCACAATCTCGAGCATTCATTTGTTCACGTCGGTGGGCGTGGAAAGTGCATTCTAGAGGGTGTGACGAGCTTGACAGGTGTCCAACTTTGAGGCCGTATGTGGACCGTCTCCGAGCTCATTTTTCTTAGTTTTTTCAACGTTAGGGCTGCGCTAGGCCCCGCAGCTGCCGATCTCCACCAAAAAATCAGACATGGTTTTTATCGTGGACACTACACTTAAAGGCATCGTACACGATGAAAACCATACTTGGGTTTTTGACTTTTTGGTGTTGTTATATCCCTACAGTGACTGACGGTTGCAAAAAACCCCCTCAAAAACGTCAACTTTTCAAGAAAAACCCATTTCAAGAAAGCTTTATACGAATTTGAAGTTCCCGCCGACATCACTTTGGGATAGTTGCGCGAGGAACGCAAGGAACACTTTTGCGATTCGTTCCTTGGCGCAGTGTCGGAAGCAATTCACCGAGGATGCCATTCAGGACTTATGCCGAATCTTTTTCTTGAACCTGCAAACTGAAAAGGGTTCACTTAGCACCGCTTCGTCCATTGCTGTCAGCTGCTTTCGATCGATGCCAGGTAAGTGAAATCAAGTGGGCGTGTGCATTGCGCCCTACGACGCGTCAACGCACGATCGCCGGCAGCGACCACGGAGTTTTGCTCTTCACTTTGTAACAACGGATCTGAATCCCAAGCCCGGCCACAGCCAAAACCCAGGAAGCCTTTTTCAGGTAAGTAGATCTCCGTTCAGAGGCGATTTTGGAACTCCAAACTTTCTGAGTGACATTGTCATGACCCCCTAGTCTGACAGAACGCAAAAACTGGAATTCGGTTTTCATCGTGTACGATGCCTTTAAAGGCAGAGGACACCCAAAAAAATTATTTCCCAGATTTTATGCTAATCGTGGAGAGGGTCACGCGCTGATCACAGTGGTATCTTTGAAATCGTCCAAGACCCCCTACGAATAGAGTTATTGCTCCTTGAAAATGCCTATATATTGAGGGTGAAAAATTGGTGGACGAGTTGTCCCAGTCCTGTATCACCCTTCATTCGCAATCGTTGCGCGAGAAAGAGCCAGGATAAGGAGACAGCCCAGCAGTGGACTGAAGAACGACGATTTGTTAGAATTCATCCATCCATCTAGCCGCTATCGAGTTCGGAAATCTGGCAGGGGGTGTGGCCCGTGGTGGTGAGCGAAGGAGGTCGGGCCTGTGGTGGTCGCTTATATCTCGCTTATTTGAAGGAATTGAGATCTAGCACGGGTTGAGCACGGGTTATATAAGAGGGGTCTACTACACAATTAGATAAAAATCATGCAAAATTCATGGTCTCAGGTGTACTGTGCCTTGCTGCAAAGTGGTTTAGGCCCTCTTTGTCACAATGACAACTTCACCGTAAACTACCAGTAAACCTCAGAATTTCGTGCAAACGATCTTTAGATTCGTGTTCTGCACCTTTTTAGATTACTCCTACATACAAGTTTTTGAGCAGAATCCGAAATTTTTCTAGAAAACCACCCTAAAAATTCCTTTGATGGTGCCTCTTGCTCTTTTTGGCTGAGGCTTGGGAAAACGACTATAAATTCTTTTCATAAAAGCTTCTCTACTCTTTCAGAGAAGCTGGCGTGAAGAAACTCATACTCGGATTTCTACGCCGTCCAAAATGGCGCCCAGAAAACTACATTTAAACCAGAATGGCCAGGCTGAATAAAAGTAGTTATCTTGTAAGATGCGTTTTCAAGAGAGAGTGGTTATGGTGTTCTACTCCAAATTTTCAAATTGTTGATAACGAAATACTTTTTCTGAGTCTTCGAGCCATGCGCTAAAATATTGTGGGTTGCTTCAATGGATTTTTGTAGCTTAGGTAAACCACTTCTGTTTCAACAATTATTATTTCTAAAAAAGATTGATCATTGATCAAGGAACAAGTCCACGAAGTTTCATTTTGTCAGACGAACTTTTTTCCAGCGTCACATATCAAAATAAGATCCCGTAAAGTGTTTGTCCTATAATTAAAGGACGGTTTTTTTTTCTGTGTGGCAATATAACGTGGAGAGAAGGCGAGGGTATTCTTGATACTCTAGAAATTGTCGAAACCTCGGATTTTATTTTTCGTAGTTTCTAACATTGATGTGAACTGCTTCTCCGTTTATAGTCACGTTACCTCTGCGATATAAGAAAAGAGGTATAAAAACAAGAGACACTCGTTAAAACTCAAACAAGTAAGGTGAACATATAGTTAGATGTTCATACTACCAGCCATAATGCAGTAATGATCCCACAGTATTCCGAACCATCTTTCGAATTGCAGCTTCGTAATCCAACCCCTAACCGACTGAGCCACGCTGTGCTGGTAGCTCAACCCGACTATCACATTACAAAGTGATTAAACGGCGGTTTGGAGAAATGCAACATTAGAGCATTGTTCCCGGATCAGCCGAACAAGTCATAACTTCTCGAGAACATAGCTAGATTTCATCTTCAAACTTTTAGGAGAACCTTTTCAGATGATTTCAAGGCCACTGTATAGCTCACATTTGTGCTGGAAGGTCACCTCCCAAGCCAACGTTCTGGTTTCTTTCTTTTTCTTGATCGTTTTTGATCTACCCGTGAGGACTTAGTGGCTTTCAAATCTCAAATAGTTTATTTTAACTCCTCTAGCAGCCATCAGACAAACACCGTTTTCCGAAAACTCTATTTCTGTTCGAAGTGATCACTTTGTGAGGGGGCAGTTTGGCGTTTGAAAACGATCGAATAAGGTGACTTGTGCGTCTTCACTATATCTGGACGTTAGATTTTGCAACCGGAGCAAGTCGTCCCCCAATACCGGCAGTGTGACGGCAAGCTTCCTTGTTGTGGACCGTGCCGAAAATGACATCTCTTGCGAAGCGTGGCGAGGTTGGCCTCCTTGCTGACAAGGATCATACCCACCCGCACTGGGGGTTGATTATCCAAAGTCTACCTCCGTTCGCCGATCATGCTGCTGATAACGATGGTTCGCACTTCAGGTCTAACATCTTGTTCAACCCTTGGTCATCGGCAGCACCTGCTGCCGATGAGGAGGGGTCGAACCCCTGCATTCGTTGGCAGCATATACTGCTATTAGCTGCAGCTGATAGCGAGAGGTTGAGTTTGATGGCTCTCCTGGGATGCAACCCCTATTCTACCGCACGAGTGTGTGAGCTATGACAAGTCATTTTCATAAATCTTTCTATGTAATTCAAGAGTCTAGTTACATTAGATCTTGGTTCGATGCACTTCGTTTTTTTTCTGAGCGACTTCATCTTTTCTCTATAGAAATGGTTCCAAAATTGAAGGCAGGGCTCGCGTTAAAGCTTGATTGACCAGTGATGTCCTCATTCAAAGAAGGTTGATTCCTGCTATCTGTCTGAAGTGAAAATAGATGCAAGAGTATTGAGAAAAACGTTGCCAAGAACAGGTGTATTGCACTTGCGTGCCGCCACCCCCAATCATCGATGTTCTATAATGTACCTCAGTTTTCTGTCATTTGGTTATTGCCCTTCTAAAATGACGATTACCCAAGGCCTTCTGGAGACTCCTGACTACCTTAGGAGCAGAATAAAAGACAGATAAATAAGCATTCATCGAGGGACGCGCGGACACTTGTAATTATGGATTCCACCCTGCTTTTGTACATTTTCCCAAAAAATTTTGGCACACCATGTTTTTCTTTTGCTAATGGATTGATATCTGCATTCCTCTTAAGAGCAGCTTAGAGATAGTTTTTATTACGAACCATGCCTGTTAAGGTGCAGCAACTCAGTTACAGGCTTCTTTCCTGTCCACTAAATTTGTTTATCTCCACATCTCACAAGCAGGCATTCTGCTAAGGAGCCTGTCTCATTTTAGGAGGTCTGCAACCTCAAAAGACCGTTTTTTCAGAAACTCCATTGTATTACAGTTCAGGTTGACCCTCGTCAGAGCTGCATTGAAAAGCTGAACGCTGAAATCTAATGCAAACTCTCCGCTTCGTTCCCCCCTCCGCTCACCAGGATAAGACTTTACTGCCTCGTTTCTGTCACAATTTAGGTGATCGAGAATTGACCGATATGAAGAAATGATATGTTTCCAAAATCCGGTACAAATTGGTTAGATTCGGGTAGACTCGCTTTTCATAGATTCATTTTGAACATTTCTCGAGACTTTTGCAAAGAATACAGAATCTGATTTCGCTAATTTTTCCAGTACTTTCGGTCACATCTCATGGCAACTAATTATTCAGCACGACTATTATACAAACTGAAAAATCGTGACTGCCTGGCTCACGCTTTTTTCCGGATTCGGCGTTTTCCTCGCTGGAATTGAACTATCAAATCACAAAGAATCATTGTGCCGTTCGGAAATTCATGAAAAATTATGTTTGTATCCCAACTTATCATCGTTTGTTGATATGGGAGCCAATTTGATAGCATGTGTCGAACAGTGGAAAAATCGGTCTTCTGGTAGCATGGAAATATTGATACTTAGTGATTGAAAGATCACCTTAAATTCGGAAAATTTTGCCTTTTTTTACCGGGTGAATCCCACAGTTTCTGTCGTCATATCAATACGCAACTTCATTTGGACGCGATATCCGAATAAATCCTCAAAAGCAGGTCGTTCCTACATTTTTGCTTTATCGTCTGGCTTGAACGGCAGCGGAGGTGAACTGTAACCTTTATCACTAGAGTCCAACTGCTATGTGCCGATCGCGTGCCTCTTTGAACTTCATAGCAAGTGGTACGCTACGTTCAAAGTTCTTGCAGCGTCCAGCGGGTCTAGTACAAGTTGAGTGATTTTTAATCCCGTTTTGCTTTCTTGTGTAAACCTCACACAGAGATTAGAAGCTTAGTGTCGGTCAAAATTTCATTTATGATAGCTTCATGAAGACCTCTTGGCAATGATCACTCTTTGCGACAATACATAAATAGTGACATATCCAGCCTGCAGCTAACACTTCGTACTCACAATGACCGATCAGTAAGCTTTTCATACTTGAACCAGAGGCATCGGCCTCCAAAAAATAGCGTTTGCCCAGAAATATTCCGCAGAGGCTCCCTCACTTAAAGTCTATGTCTGAGTCCTTTTCGCTTAAACCAGCTGAGCGAAAAACCGACTGAAGTCCTGTTCTCTGAACTAAACAAGCTGAGGCGCGGTCGTCGCGGCACGCCAATACTGATTCGGAGTGACCATCCTGGCCGCTAGCGCTTTGATTCGGCACATCTTTTATCACGAGTATTATTACAAGTTGTATTTCTAATTGGGCTATCTGATTTAGTATCATACAGCCAACTTCCCGGGCAGACTATTATGTGGAAAAGACGATCACAGTTCTCGCGGCTGTTTTTCGGTTCTAAACTCAGAGTCGCAAAGCTTGCATCCACAAATGCGTTTTTATGAATCACGTGATCCAAATCTAGTATTCGACCATTTCCAATGTGAATTTTTAAGCCCTTCATTTCGGAAAATACAGGAGTGACGGTCGCAATGAGATCATCAAACGCAATCGGTAATCATGAGATCAATATCAAAGTTACAGTTGACCACGGGGAAGCGTAGGTTATACCGAATTGGAGCGGTCGCCAAACATGACTTTCGAGCAGTTCTGTCATTTTCCAGCAACATTCTCCAGTGACCATGTTGATGCAGTATCGGGCCGGTATTGTATCGTCAAAGCTATGGTTCTTTCACCGACGGTATTGAGAGTGACGCCTGCTAAAGGTGAATTGCGCGAGCCTAAATGACGATCGAATAAAAGTCTGGTCAAATGAAGTCGCATGTTCCGGGTCCTCACCAGTCTTCCTACATTTCTTCGAGAGACACGGATGCAGCTGGTCGACTGCTTCTCGGGGATTCTCATGCCCTCTTGATCTCCTTGTGGCGCCTGAGACGGCACTCCTATTGAATCCGCTGCTTGAACCCCATGTCTGATCCCCCCCAGGGCGAAAATCCATACGTCGCGAGAGCGTGCGATTACGTCATCGCTGACGGTCGCCATTAAACCAGTGCACGCTGTTCCACTAGCCGCTGTCGTGCGCTTAGCGCTCGCTATCGCGCGCCAGGTTTGCACACAAGCGCTCATTTCCGATGAAGAATCAGCAGGTCGATCTCTAGCCTATTATACAGTTCCCAAAGATTATCTCTGGTCTTGAGATTGAGAATTGAACATGTTTCCTGTTCAATCAATATGAGAGCCAGATTCGATTTGACTGTTGATCAATAGTTACCCATCCTGTCGATCGAATCAACACGAGGCACAAAGGAAAGGTTTTTGCTTGTCAACTCTGTGCCCGGGCCCTACCAGCTGGCAAAGAGCACAAGCGGGAAAGAGCCACAAGCGATGTTCCGCCACGTAAGGCCTGACGGAGCCTTCAGATGCTCCACGCCAACATACGTAAACAGCGGAAGGTACTCAAGGACATTTTAGCCAACGCTTCCCGGCATAATGGCTCCGACACAGAGAGAGATGCACACAACACCTCCCGGCTCCTGTGTTGATTCGATCGACTGACAATTTCCAGATCAAATCTAATCGACTGTCGAATCCCGGCTGCTCGGATACGCTGTTTGTGACAGCCGATTTCTGAAACAAGAGACTGAGGACATTACAGAGTTTTGAGACAACTCTTGGGGATCATGTGAATTTTTGTGACAGAGTACTCCACAAGCTTGAGCAGGCTGATCCACTATCCCGGGAGGAAGTGAGCCATAACTTTGTACGTGTAAAGGGGTCATGAGCGCGATCCAGCGATACGAGCTGTACACGCGCGTGACTGGGCAAATCCTCAAAGACATGACGACCATCGATTGTGGATTATTTATTTGATTGGCTTCGCCTCGCAATGGTAACGCTGCCTTAAAGGCCCCCTGTTCATCAGATGATTTTCGTCCTCGAAGTTGAAGATTTCTCATAAAACCCCTATGCTGCGCCTCCAAGTGTTAGCAGAAAATATAAGGAAAACCACCGGCTAGAAACGCATTAAACGTGCGTAACTTTAAGCCTATCGGTATTCCGTAACCACTGGACCAATTCTATCCGGCTGATGAACATATGGTCGGGACCCCAGGCATAGCGGCATTGACCAGTCATACGAAAGAATATTGTTATACCATGGATTAGGTCCAAGGGATGCCCTAAGGAAACTGAACAGGAGCCAATAGAGAGAGACTTGTCTCTCGGTAACTACGCTTCATGCATGCCAGCAAACTGTAGTATTGCAGACGCAAGAAAATACAGGCCTGTGGTAATGTGTAAACAACGTCCACGGTCAATGGAAAGTCGTCCAGAAATATACCGAGAAACGCTTTATAAGGTACAGGAGAATATTGCAGCCTCAAAAAACTAATTTACAAGGTTTCACATAGCATGTTCCCAGCTCGAGAGAGTCCTTGATGTCAAGCTTAATATCACCATGCGAACTTTCAAGTGTTCCTGAAATGTCGTCCAACGACCTATCTATCACCAGAAGTGCAGTTCTTCCCCCTGTAGGCCTCATCCGCTACACAAGTTGGACGCTTAGATGACTCGACAATAGGGTGAAAGCTCGCAGATCGCCTCTGCAAGAGTGTACGCACGCTAGCTTACCAGCCTATTCCTGCCAATCCCGCTGCTTCATTGTTCACTGCTGCGCGAGAAATCGAGAAGATATTTCCAATGGACTGAAGAACCTGACGACTTGCTGCTTGAAGTGAGCTGATCGCTACGTTGTCAAGCTTCATTGAGCGAAGCCGTCGTGATCCGCACAATCTGTCGCATATTGATGGTGCAATTACTCGCAACTATCGGCTGTTTTCACTTAGCCAGCGAAGGCCCGCCACCGTCGTTATCGTAGGTGGGAATTTACCTGCTGGCGATTAGTATCATGCGCATAGGAGTTAAACATAATTTGGCTGTTATCGGCGCTCAAACTGCATTGCTCAAAATGTGAATGTCCGGCTGGCATTTGCATGAATGTTCACCCGGCGAAAAACCCTACCGCAGCTATATTGATTTTGGCCCATCCTGTTCTTCTTCGGCAATTACTCAAGTCACCCTTTGAACATAACTTCAATATCTCAAATGAAGATTTTGGCATTTGCCACATGAGGTTGGCGAATTCGGGAAAACGAAAGTTCGGGGAATTTAGACACAGCACACTATTAGCCTGGGAGTGCACAACTTGGTTTATTTTAGTCTTTGTTTTGTGGAATTAAACCCCTTTGAGCCTAAGCTGTGCATCGCTCCCCGCAGTTTTCGTGGCGAGATCTGTAGGTCAACTCGTTTGAAAATAAAGAATGTAAGCCACTGGCGGCGTGTTGAAGGCACCCGTCGTAAATAAAAAGCCCTGTTATGAAAAACGCGTTTAAAACCATGTTTATAGCAATTTGATCCAACACCTACAAATGATTACAACCGCATTTTGCGCTGCTGCAAGATCAACACTCGCCCAGAAATTCTGCGATAGCTGCTCGAATCGCAACGCCGACCGCGTGGGCGGGCGCTGGCATTTCCAACTGAGCCTACCTGATTTCGATTCTTATTGTTGACTATACCTGGGATTTGTCCGTTGAGAAGTGTTCTTCGCCAAAGAGTTTATCATAGCACTACCTTCAAAAAATTACCGAATGAAAGATTGCAGTTGTTGAATACCATAATAACGGTTCAGTTTCTGAAACCTGCAAACTCTGTCACCATATAAAGGAGATGCTACAATCTCATCTATAATAGGCTTTTCACAATCTGCGGGGCAGCACATAACCCGTTCACACCGGGTCTTGAATTCCCGATGTTAAACGATGGCAGAGTTCCATGATCAGCTTGTACGTGCAATCGTCTTTTGCGTCTTTGTCGGAAGCGTGTGTACATGTCAAATACGTGAAATAATGTCCACCGTGGGTCCAAAACAGAAGACTCTGTGACGTCTAAAGCCAGTGTTCAGCCGACGTAAAGGTCGCTTTTTCTGTTTTTCCGGCTATCAACGTAAAAACGGTCCCATGCTTATTTCAATGATGTATCCCTGAATCGTACAAGGCCCTGAAAAGAGAATGCAGGGACAAGTTATGGTTTCGTCAGAAAATTGAGCTAGGATGAAAGCATTGTGGACGAGTCCGATGCTTGTAACTTCCTGTCTTATGGTCGGACAGCGCTACGTATGATGCGAGCTGACCTGAGTAAAGAGAGACGTTGAGAATGAAGGGAAGAACAGGGCTTTTGATCGGAAACCATTTAACCACGGATTCAGGGAAATGTTATTACCGGACATGGGCAGATGGCTTCCAATCAGCCGCTGGCTGCCCACTGTTGAGTTTTTCACCCACTTACCGGTCGTTTTTCTTCGCACTTCCGTTCTTAATCTTCTTAGAGGAACCTATAGCTTACAATTTAGCCAAAAAACGTGCAACTTTTTTTTCGTGAACGCTGCCTTCAAAGGCGCTGAAAAAATCGTACGCGCTGAAACCCACTCACATTTTTTGAGTCTGAATCATTGGTTGGGCCCGCCAGAAATCGTGGGTAGAGTTTGTGTGGTCCATGACGCATTATTCGAAAGATATGGGGATCGAATGCCTCGATTTCCCTCAAAAGAGGCTGGGCTTCCGACAGCCATGTGGCATAAACAGTGAACGGCAAGTAGCTTATCAACAAGTTCAATGGCGTAAAAGAGTGGGAGCTACTTCCTGTTAAGCTACTTTCTTTCTATATTTATGCGACATGGCTGTCGGAAACCCGGCCTCTTTTAGCGGAATTCGGAGCATTCGATCTCTCATATCTTCACGAAAATGCATCGGTGACACATCCAACTCCGCCTACGTTCTCTGGCGGGCCCAACCAATAATTCAAACCCAAAAAAACGGTAGGTGGATTTTGGCGCGTTTAGATTTGAGAGGCATGCTCAGATTTATTGCGTACCCTTTGCTTCCCACCGACTCGCATAGAGTTGCACAACCTGAAACACATTCGGGAAATCACATACCACTGCCAACTTGATCTTCTTTAGTGAAAGCACGCACCCGCACACGTATTTTCTAGATTTTCATTTTTCGTTTTTTTTATTCAACATGAGTCAAGGAACCAGTTACAATATGCACGCTCAGTTTTTCAAAACGGGGAGTATTGGAAAGTTTGGCGAAAAATGTCCGCTGTTGGGATAGTAGAAAGTTAATGGGAGTCAGAGTTAAAAGGATTAGTGGCTTAAAAAAACTAAAACAAACTCACCGTTTTAACTATGTACAGTTTTAAGTTAACCAATTGTGTGTATTTCTTTTTGTGCTGCCTGCGAATTTGTCGAATTATTGTGTAAAATAGTGATGTGCGCCAGGGTTGCCTGGGATTGACGCGAACCGATTGTTTGCGCGAGGAATTACTAGACGTTCGATCCGCCACAGCGTTAGTTTCTGCTTGCCCGCACTCTGCTAGATGTGATTTTTGAGTAAATTTCGAGTCACATCTTTCTTTCGCTTTATCATACTCCTGCACGCAGCGGCATCTCTGGAAATTGTTCCACTGTAGGTCTGTGGGGTTGATTAAACTCAAGTGGGAAAACTCTGTTCGCGCTAGGAAAGCTTTCAGTGGGTTGGTGTCAATCTGTAGGCCTTGCATAATCACAGTAGGATATTCTAGACTTCTCTTGCTAGGTTTCTTAAGTGCATTTATCCCTGGTTGCAAAGTTTACAAGTCATAATTTTTTATTTTCTCGTCTCTCGTGTTTCGAAAACAGAGGCCAGATTCATCAACGATTATACCCCGGGTATACGGGCGCATCGGGCTATAATCGCCCGTATACCCCCAGAAAATATGATTCATCAAAAATTATACCCTGCCGACTTGGGGTATGAATTGTAGTATTTTATACTCCTTCACCTCTCTGAGCTGGGCTATACGGTATACCCCGGCGTGAGTATACATCCACGAAAACGTGGCCCATGGTTGATTCGCCTGCATGCCATTCAACCAAATCAGCTGGCGGACAATCTTGCGAAGCCTTAAAAACCGGAGTTTTTTCGCCTATTTTTTTTTTTTTTTTTTTTGTTTCTCCGTTCCTTCACTACAGCACGTATTGCCTCCATAAAATGATGACGTTTTCTCATATATTTACCTCCTCTAATATATTTTCTCTTTTTCTCCGTTCATTTTACTGATACACTTTTCTTAAAGGCAGTGTTCACGATAAATTTCATTTCCGATATCTCCACGGTTTACGGAAGGTCTGGTGGCCTACGAAGCAAGGCATGCTTGAGAAGGACGCGAAAGACGCGTTTTTGAGCCAAAATAGGCCCTCCCTTGTGTACACGTTGATTTTTGGGCGTGGGAAGGTCAATTGACCACTATGAAGGATGATGCCTATCAGTGCAATCAAGAGATAAGCTCACTGATTAGCACTTCCTTCACTTGATCATTCCTGTAATCTGAGTCTTTATTTGTTCACATTGAGGGGGCGGAAATGGGACACTGGGCGGTTCTAGAACACCAAAACGCTTGTTTGCAGCCGTCATTTTGCCACTCCTTGCTCGTTTCTACCGTTTTTTCGACACTGGGAGCCTAAGATCCTTCTCGCCTATCATTTTACTGTTGAAAGTCAACGAGGTTGATCATCGTGAACGCTGCCTTTAATGGGACGTTTCAGCTCATTTCGCTCGCCGATTCCCCTTTTTATTTCCATTCCCAATCCAATATTTTGAAATCTTATGAGCATTCAAATCAAATTGAAATTTAGTGAATGCTTCACTCATATAAAAGTAGGAAAAACTAATTCTATTTTATAAACCAATTTTTCATCGAACCTATTACTAGGACTGAGCAGAGTAACCTTTTCCAAGTTCAGTTCAAATCCTTTTTCTTCTGAAACGCTCTCGGGTCCTCGTAACTGCTATGAGGAAAACGCAAAGATAATCTATCAAAAAGGGGTCTTCCAGGGGAAAGAAGTTTGGTTGGCGTCAGAAACGTTCCAACAAAAAGGGAACAATAGGCAAGTAGGATGAGGAGAGTCTACAAAAATTGAACAATATTTTCTGAAACTGATTTTCTTGGCCGATACTTTTGAACAGCGAAAACAAACCGTTGCGGTGTTCCACACTGAAGCACTTTGTGGTTCCAAATAGACTCCGATTATGCGAGCAACGATGAAAAATGTATATTTATGTGAACCTATTAGTTATCAATAGAAGAGAAAATGATGTCAACTTTACCTACACAGACGGCTAGCTCTAGCTGCTACGAGAAGCAAACTCAAAGTGCAGCATCGAATAAGAGTATTTTCTTATAAACTCGTCAACGAATAGAGGTCTTTTTTCCGAAAGACACTAAACTTTTCCCCGAAAGACTAAACTCTTCCTCGTGAAACGCTACAACGGTTTGTTTTCGCTGTTAAGAAGTATCGGAAAAGAAAATCAGTCTAAGAAAATATTGTTCGATTTTTGTAGACTCTCCTCATCCTACTTGCCTATTGTTCCCTTTTTGTTGGAATGACGCCAACCAAACCTCTTTCGCTTGGAAGACCCCTTTTTGATAGAATTGTTCACTTTTTCTTGATATTACGTAGTGATATCTCTGAGAAATCTTCAATATTTTCCCAATAGGACGGATTGATATGATAACCAGTAAGTAATCGACTTGTTCCGCACGCTACAAGTGACGCGCGACTCACTTTCTATGCACTTTACACGACATCCCGATGACGTCATCAGATGCCGTGTGTACTTCACACGGCATGCTGATGACATCATAAAATGTCCTATGTACCTTACATGACATCCTGATAACGTTATCGGATGCCCCATGTTCTTGGCACGACGTCCTGATGACATCATCAGATGCCCCATGCACTTTGATGACGTCATCAGAAAGTAATAAACTTGTTAGTCACTTTCCTTGTCCCTTCCCATCGAAAAGTACAGCCTACAACGCGTTTTAGCGATTTGATCTACCAACTGATAATATCACTTGATATGATAAGCAGTAATAAGTGAAGTAGTTAATGTTAAACAGTAAGTACTCATTGTCTACCTACTCACCAGCCTGCTTATCTATCCACATACCAACTTACCTGCCTGTTCAACTGATCGCCTGCGACCATTGGCAGTGACCACTACTAAGGTTTCGTAACGCACGAGGAAGCAGGAAGCAGGAACACGCACAACAAGAATTTTTGATAAGGACTCGCCGATCTAACTTTTTTAGTTTTGAACCGATTTGGCTCAAATTTTGTCAGCATGTGCCTCCTGGACTCTCTCACCTATATCACGATGGAAATCTCTGGAGAATTTGTTTAACAGGTGTTATTAACTACTTTACAGAATTCTAAGTGATCACAAGTCCCGGGCAAAACCAAACCTCTCCAGCCGCTTCGCGGCTGGAGCGATAAGGAAAACTCCATTTAGAGCAGTCTAGCAGCACCTTGAAGATAATTTCCGAATTATACGCAAAAATTAGGTACGCGTAGACATGTATAGTTCGTTCGGAATGGTCATTTCGTCAAATTTTCTCTTCCCATTTGGGATGCACTAGAATTCTCTGTTTTTACAAAATATTGTACGGTTGCAGATTTTCTGTTTTGTATCGTCATCTAAAAATGTTCGGTAAAGGATAATAATGGGCGTTGCAGTGCTCGTAGCCCGTATACCCGTAGTATATTATACCACGGCTGCCTGTCGCGTTGTGAATCACACAATTAGGGTATAAGGTAATATACCTCGGAGTATATTTACCCCGGGGTATAATTATACTCGGGGTATAATTGATGAATCTGGCCTCAGTTGTGAACCGGCAGGTTGTGTTTTTCTGGATCATACCATTAAACTCGGCCGCCAACTCTGATGCTTGTGACATTTATCAAAGGGGACTCTCCAGATTCTAGAAACTCTTTCTTTTCTCATTTTTTATACCTGAAAAATTTATCAGTAGTTTCCTTGTTTGCTGGCTCGTTCTCGGTTCAGTCAAGAGCTAAGGGTCTCAAACTCGGGCTACGAATAGTTTCGGTAGAAAGCTTCAAAAGAAACCCCATATGAACAGGATTTACGAGAAAAAGTTTTTTCTCTTGCTTAAAGACATCGTACGCGCTGAAATCCACTTTCCATTTTTTATGCTCAATCCCTTCCTGGGGCCCCTGTGAGAACGTACAACAGACTTGGCTGCTCAAAAGCGTACCGTTGTGAGCATAGAGGAAGTGGAGAGTAGAATTCCGTCAAAGGCAACATTCTTCCGTCAGTCATTTGGCACTTTCGCAATATTTGAGAAAAATGTCGTGTCGCTAAGTACAGGGCATGCCACTGTACGCTGACGCACCGTCGGACGAAAGTGGCATTATCGACTGGAAAATTCTCGTCACACAACGAGCGAGGACGATGTGCAGATTGGCGACCTCGGTGAATTGCACCAACGCTGCGCCAATGGACGAATTGTAGAGCTGTTCCTTGCGCCCTCCGCGTAACTATCCCGAGTCGATGCCGGCGCGAATTTCGAATGATTTTCAGAAGTTTTTTAAAAAGTTTTTTCTTGAAAAGTTAACGTTTTTGAGCGGGCTTTTCGCTACCTTTAGTCACTATAGGAGGCTAAAAACTCAAAAACGCTCAAAAACGAAACATGGTTTTCAGCGCGTACGACGCCTTTAACTATCACAAGTTCGAAAACATATAGCAGAATTTTTTTACAAATAAAAATAGGTTTCAAAAAGCGGAAAATCCACCAAAAATCTCTTCTGTACAGGTGAGCTGATTCTTCATTCTCTGACTTGGACCACCTCTAGACTCTGACCTGAGAAATCGGAGCCAAAAAGGCAGGTCCCAAAATTTTGCAAATGTTCCAAAAACCATTTCTGTATAAGCGGGAAAACGATATTTTCTTTGACCTTCACCACCTCCGGACTTGGTACGCTTTTAGATCTCATCCTGGTAGGGTGAAATGTCTCCACACCACACTTACACTTTGGGAATGAGATTTCGCGATCAGCCAGACAGTAGGATAGAAAACGGTTTCATCTTAAAGGCATCGTACGCGCTGAAAACCATGTTTCGTTTTAAAGCGTTTTTGAGTTGTTAGCCCCCTATAGTGGCTAAAGGTAGCGAAAAGCCCGCTCAAAAACGTTAGCTTTTCAAGAAAAAACGTTTTAAAAAAACTTCTGAAAATCATTTGAAATTCGCGCTGGCATCGACTCGGGATAGTTACGCAGAGGGCGCAAGGAACAGCTCTACAATTCGTCCATTGGCGCAGCGTTGGAAGCAATCGCTCGTTGTGTGACGAGAAATTTCAGTCGATAATGCCACTTTCGTCCGACGGTGCGTCAGCGTACAGTGGCATGCCCTGTACCAGCGACGACGTTCTGCCCAATTACTGCGAAGTGTAAATGACTGACGGAAGGAGCCGGCCCTTTGACGGAATTCCTTACTTTCCACTTCTCTATGCTCACAATGGTACGTTTTTGAGCAGCCAAGCTCGTTGAGCTACGTTCTCACAGGGGCCGAGAAAGGATTGAGCAAAAAAATGGAAAGTGATTTCAGCGCCATGATGCCTTTAATCACACATGCCACACCTTTATGTCACACTCACTCTGTTTTCGACCAGTGAGGCAAAGTACGTAAACTTTCATGAAGAGTCACCATACCAAATCAATTTAAAAACAAATTTAGGGGGATTTTAAGAGGTGAGCACATTGCCCAATTAATGAATAGCCAGTTGACAACCGGTATAGGCTTTCTGATTCCCAAAGCAATAGCTCATTCCATTTTTTTCTGCTTTTTGAAAAAAAATCGTTTGCTATAAGTATTCACAGTAGAAACAAAATGACTACAGAAACATTGGTAAAACTCTTGTCTGCTGATACGTGAAGCCTCCTGTTTGCACTTCTTGTTGTTGCAATTTATCCATATTGCATCACTTCAGTATTTAAACAATCACATGGAAGGTGTATGGCTATTAACATTTACCACCACTTCTCAAATGAAAAATTTTTCTTGAATGTGAACATCTTGGGGGCCAAAAATGAAAACAATAGAAAATTGAAATAAAGTGCAATTCTGAAAGGAATTATGGGAAACAGAACATTCTTCTGAGCGAAGCAGATCATGATTTTTTATTTCGCGAACCAATTCTGCGACCCTCTCCCTGCGCGGGATCATCCCAGTGTAGGCTTGGCCCTGTTTTGATGGAGTGGTTATTGCCATTGTTTCTCAAAAAAAGAAGCGCGGGGCATAGTGCTCCGAATTTCGGAGCACTATCTCTACGAGTAGTAAAAGAGCTTGCCCCATATTTTTCATAACTTAGGTGCTGGTCAAACAATATTGAATAATCGATATTTGGGATCCTTCATTTAGAGACAGGGTCTACGATGAAAAATTTCGTAGTGCTATACTTGTGAGAAGATACAATACCGCCACTACCCAAGAGGAAAATTGCCAAAGTGGGCAACTAAAGCGCCTTTTGACAACAACTCGCTCCTTTCTGATTTTCTCAAACGACGAAATGTTCAGCATGCCATGGTCCAATCAATCACGTAGAAATAGTTTGCTAGTTCCTAGAAAAACACTATTTTCTAGAGTGGAATGTTTTCATTTTGACAATGCTAGAGATCGCGTACGGTCGTTTCAGGAAGACCGGGCTCGTGATCTTGTGATATCATTATAAATTTCATAACTAAAGGCTATAAGACGGCTAAATTCGCTTGGTTCCTACTCGTGCTGGTGCGGAGCGGAGGTTAGAGACAGTGAGAGAGCGTAGGGCAGACGGAGGTCGAGACGTCGCACGCGCCGCTCGCGCCACGAAGGATGTGAATTACGACGTTTTATGGAGGGTAACCCCATCTTAAAATAGGACTCCTTTAGGGGAATTTCGAAATTATTCTGTATAACTGGATGAAATGTAGCACGATGAACGTTTTGGTCTTCTCAAAATTGAAAACAAAACACTTTGAGACGGGTTGAGGGCGAAAGGCGCTTTAGTCCCCCTTTTTAGCGATTTCGCCCCGTTTTCTGTTAGATAGCAAAGGTATTGTAGATCTGGTCATCATAGAAGAGAAAATAAATGAAAAGTGGGAGCGAAAATGCACAGGAACGAGATAGGGCGGCTAGCTTGTTTTGTCGTCTTTTGTTTTGCTTTTAGGAGGCTAGCAGTCCCCTGGTATAATTATCAAGTACTTCAGGAGCAAAACCAAAGACGGCAAAATGAACATAATAAAAGCTCGAGGATAGGGGTGGAGCGACACCCATAATTATAATTAGTCGTTTTAACTTGTTCCTGTGCGTTTTCCACCAAATAATTTATTTTTACTTGGCCGATACCCCTTCTCATAAGAATAACATGAAGCACAACGACTGTTTTTATCGCAAGCCCTGTCTCTAAAGATGCAGGCCTGTGGCAACACAAGTTTCAGGAAGCTCCTAAACGTGTTGAATGAGGGAGTTCGAGAATAAGACCTATGAAAATTTTTTTAGAGCTTGCTCCACCTGCACCTAATTCGAGAATAAAGCTTATAGAGATCGCTCTTCTGCCCATGAAAGTTTCGCAGCACTTTGCTGTTCGGGCGTTAAGATGTCGCGAAAATAATTTCCTCCGAAGGCAAGGTCATTCCAGAAAAATTCAATCCACAAAGTACATCATAAGGTAATACTTTGTACTGTGACCAATTTGTTTGAAACAATTACGAGCATCGAACGTTTTTTGGCTAATGTTCCCGAACGCTCTCCGTTTTTACAAAATTTAGCGCGGGTATTGTACATACTTCGAGAAACCTCCCGCATGAACGTGATGTACTGTGATACGCTTTTAAAAACATTTAACAATTCATCCTTTTGAGCTTTATTTAATGTAATAACGCCACAATAGCGTACAATATACACTACTGTGGCGAGTATACTGTACATGTCTGCGGTGCATAGAGAAAAAGCAATCCTGCGTTAGTCAGGTAGTGTTTCCCTGACCTATTGTGTGGGGCCAGAATGGAAGTATAGAGCATAGCTCATTGTGCGTTGTGGTTTGGCGCTCCCACACTTTCGAACGTGAATGGATGGTTCCGGAGTCGATACGACTTTGAACAGGCTTTAGGCATTGTAAACGACGATGGACGTGTGCGAGTATATGGTTTCGCATTTTAAGAAACCTGTAAGAAAAAGAAGAAAAAGCATGACTGAAAAGGCAGTGCTAATGTTTGGAGAAGACCGAACAGGGAGACTAGTCATAACATCAGCAGATTCCCTACAACACGCAAAGAGTTTCAACTCGATATAGTAACGACTGTGCTCTTTGGCCAGAGACCGAAGAATCTCCTTATCATCACGTTTCTTAAATTGACGTTGACGGCTAGTTGTAGCCATACGTTTAGGGTTATGATGATCTCGACATCGTAGAACCTAAAAAGACGCTCAGATCATACCATGAAATCATACGATTCGCACACTACAAGTTGCCATGACCCGAATTCACGCACCAGATTTCTGTCGCAATCAGAAATATCGTATTGATGTTGTTCAGGGAGGCAAAAACGACTACGATGTATCTCACGATTTCTATGCAATAAGGGGTCGAACATGCCAGTGCACAAAACAGCAAGCGCTTTTCCATTTTCTGAAAACGAGACTAATTGGAGCCGAAACTTTTTCGGCACAACTTCCAAATATATCTGAAGATTGAAACTTGTTTATAGAGGGCAGAATAGGCATCACAGGCATAACAAAAATAGCATTATTCACATTAGCACCAAACTTTTTGAAATAGTCGTTTGGATTTCACATTGCTCCGACTTTTCGAGGCGACGCTGCGGAACAGAAAAGGCCATATCCGAATTCGGGTTGTTCAATTATTAAAAATGAAATTTCATAGTAATAAGCAGGACGCAAGCTTGCTTAAGTTGTATCCAAGGTTGCGAGGGATTGAAGTGAATTGTAAAATTGCACATCCGAACGAGATCAAAATCTTTCTTCCATGTTGTGTAAGAAAACTCCAGAAACTGAAGAGGCGGGAGAAACGGGGGAGGAGCGTGGGAGCGAGGCTCCTGATTGGACGCAACACGGAGCTAGCCACAGCACACTCGCTGGGTCTCTGCCCTTCCTCCCGCCTCTTCATGGGTCGGAATACACGATGGCCACCACCCACGGGGACTGACAAGAGGATTTTAAACTTGCGAAAAACTATCACTAAACGTTGCAACGGAGCACAAATAGCATCCTCGTTGGAAACAATTTGCAACGATTTCTTCAGAAGTGCGTCTTTTCTACTTACTTCCCTTCCGTTCTTTTTCTGCTCTAGTTTTCTTTTAACTTTCTTCACGAATCTGCAGTAGACCTTTAGTGGCCGGCCAGCGGGTAGACGACCGTCCAATGACTCCGCTGTTTCTGATCGCAAAGGCATTATTCCGGCACAAAGTAATCTAGAGGTGACCCTACGTCGAAGTTCTCCAACACCAGGCTAGATCGTTACTAGATCCAAACGTGAAACTAAGAATGGGGTGTGAAATACCAATTGCTAATGCTTTCTTCTGTCTTTCACGTGAAAAGCGGACGTTATCCGTGAGTAGCATGTGGAAGGCCTGTTAAGGTACAGATGCCTGCCTTTTTTCACTGGCCCTGATGTAGAACAGACCATCAAAACAACAAGGGGTATTTACCTGATAGTTGTGATGAAATTGCCGCGTTTTTCGGAATGAAATTGTATAGCATGTTAAACAAAGCAACACCATTATTGCATACAACGCAGCTCCATGTATGCACTCATACTGGAAGCATGTGACAGAATCAAGAAAGAGAACCATTGAAAGCCGTATTCTCACCAAAGCCAGGTCGCCGCTCATTTGAAGCATTCCAGTGGGTAGTGATGTGAATCTTGGCATTTTTTCAACTGCGAGTGTTGGAATTGCGGATATGATAGAAAAAGTCCACAGCGAAATTCCACATATGGCAATCGTGGTCTTGGTCCATATCCGATAGGTAAAAACGTCGTTTTCAATCTCTATCGGGATGTGCGGCTCATTTCGCTCCGTAATCGTAGAGGCTTGTATGCGTTTCGGATCTATACAATGGCTTGCGGGAGCCAGCCAACGATCAGGACAGTGTTTTCATATCTCCAGATTGGCCTGGTGCCTGCTTACCAATCATTGACGCAAAGAAGACTCGATTCACCTTGAGGGAGAGGCACTCAATCGCGTACACTGAAGGCAGCGCATCTAGCCAACAAACGAGTCGCGCACTACAACTGCTAATGTGAGCATTGAATACAGTGCTATGTTTGAAGCGTGCCTGTGTAATGAGTACGACTGTAATGAGATTAACAATCTAATCCCAGAAGTTGTTCTTCAAAGATGTCAGGGATTGGAATGCGCACGGGGAAACAACTCTAATAAATCGGTTTGTCAATGATGTCGTCTGTAAAAGGCATCACAGGATATGTAATATGTATTAGAGGAGCTTTCGCTTCCCTCACTTTCGCCAAGAGATGTGTTTTAGACGCTCAAGGTCTAGTCTTTTTACTTTTGGTTCATAAGATTTTGGAGCAGCTTGTATGCAGTCTTTATAAAAGCATTTCCCTATCTCTCTGTGCACGGTAAATCGAATATGGTGTTGTGGAAACTGTGGAATCTATCTGTTGCACGAAAAGTTGCCTTAAAAGTTCCCGGAGCGGGGGTTTATCCTCTCAGAAGCAATGACGTGTGCGTGCCAGGCTCAAAAGTCTTTATGTTCCGATAGAAATATAGGAATCGGTCAAGACGGAGTGGACGTTAATACACGCACAACTTTTACACACACTAAAGCCTGTCAAGCACCTTCTTCCTTTTGCCCCTTTTCGTTCCAGGGTTAGGACTTTGTCCTTAGATTTGACATCAATACCATTTGACTATCGTTGATATTGGTGGGGTCGAGGTTCTGGTTCCACATCCTTCTGACCATTCAGCGCAGAATAAGATTCAAATGCTAGATTGTGCTACCCACCTTGTTATACGCTGCTGGCCTATACACTGCCGTAACTCGATTCATCGCAATGAATATCTGACCAATACATAGAGCAGTCTTAGCAACAAAAACGTTTGTGAAGGAGAAGATCGCGAATGAGTGCATTTCTTCATTGAATACATTGAAGAAGTTGTATTTTCTTGGACGCATAATGATCTCAATTGTGAAAAATGTGTAGAAGTCAGATGCAGCTTGTAGAAGAAATAAGGAGTAGTACGATGATGACAGGGAGCCCACTTTTCCTCGCCATCGTACAATTGTATAGATCAGACAAAGGTAAACGCTCATCGACAACCAGGAATATGCCATTAGTATAAATTGGCCAGGTGGAACATGGGCCATATTCAGAACAGCCTAAAAAAATGCGAGAGCCTATGAGAACGGTTTGTGCATTTCCTCCTAAAGCCACACATGACCCTTACGATGCTCGTTCAACCTTATTTTCAACTCAATTTTCGACACTTCGCAGCCTTTGAGGAGAGAAGCGTAACATTTGAAATCCTGTCACGAAAAAGAGTAAAGGCAGCGTGAAAGCGAAAAAAATCGTCATACTGCGACTTGTTCAAAATTTGGGCCAGGTAGGGTGACTTGTGAATAGAAGAACTCCATCTAAAAGTGTTGTAAGCTATGAGCTGACACTTTTGGAGATTCAAGCCTCTAACAATAAGTGAGGAATTGCGGTATTCGCAGCCTGACCATCACGGCGAAATGACAATTTTTTGCGACACCTGAGTGGTCTACTCGCCGCCTTGCGGCATTTGCTGAGTTACTGGGCCACGCACGGTGAAAAAAAAAACGCAGACAATGGCTGAAAACGTGGACCAAGAGCATTTTTCATGATGCTTATACTACTCAAACAGTAAAGCCGGCTGGATCGATGGCGCGTGACGGGACGAACATCACCCAACCCTTGATCCGTCCCATACCGTGACGGGATGGACCTGGCATATATGTCCTGCTAGAGTGGTGCCGGCGATTAGACCTCCAAGTTTCGCACGGGGACGCGATCCAACATAAAATTCAAAGGCTTCATCGATCCGACAAAAGCTTTAACATCTTCCGGCGATCAGTGAAGCAAACTTTTTGCTTCCCGCCATTTTTCCGCCCAGTTTCCGCGATTAGCCCGCGAATGTTTCGCCGTCGGTTTGACCGGTGTCCATTTCTGAGTAGAGGCGATTCTCCGATTGAGCTTACTAACTCTCCGACTAACTCAGAGGAAGTGGCCGCGATCAAAAAAGTTGTGGAAAATACCATAAAATAAGCTTGATCCGCGAGCGGCTAAAAGACCACGAAGGTTACGCGGCAAGAAACGAGCCGAAAATAGGGTTAATAGGATTCTAAGTTCCCAATTCGTGCACACGTGCACAGTTCCTACCAAAAAGATCGCAGTCTCATGTGTGTATAGTAGGAAATCCTTGACGTTCGCAGCCAGAAATAAATGCAAAGTTATCCAATAAAATTAGTTGAACATATAAAACAAGCACTTCATTCAAAGTTTTGACTAGATGAGAACAGAAATATTTGAGCTGGTCAGTTCGAAAGCTGTTTTTCATTCATTAATTTGCATTTTCAAGCTAGCTGATGTTTTTGATGTTAGAGATCATCGATGTGGCGTGGGCTTGTCCAACGGCAGTGGTTGCGATCATAAATACGCTTCTCGTATTTTTCTCTCTGAACCCTTTTCTGGGTCTCTAGTAGTAGGACCTATAAGAATAAACCGCGAAAACACACTGTTTTGGGCCAAATTTGAAGCCTGAACTTTCAGTCTCTTGATGGTGGAAGAGCCCACTCCACATCATCGGCATCGATGACCTTTTATATCAATAACATCAGCTGGGTTGAAATTGAATTTCAATCAATGAATTTTCGGATTTATGTACACATCTAGTCAAGAACGTTGACTGGAGTGCTTTCTTTCATTGCTCAACTGTTTGTATTAGGTAAATTTGCATTTATTTCTCCCTCTGAATATCGATGATTTTTGACTGCTTGGCATGAGACTGCGATCTTTTTGGTCGGTGCTGTGCACGTGTGCGCGAACTGGCATCTTTGGGCCCTAGAAGCTCTAAGTCTAGCCCGCTTTTCACCGCGCTACCTTCCTAGTTCTTCAGCTGTTTTTGATCTAAGCTGATTTTTGTAGTTTTTTCGATAACGTTTTTCATCGTGACCACTGCCTTTAAAACACGGGAAATTTCACGCTCAAAATTTTGAACAAAAGAGGTTTTTTTTCGCACGTTTTCCTAATAGGTCCTACTACCCCAAATCCAGAGAAAGGTTAAAAGAGAAAAGAGGAGGCAGGCATATTTTGTCGCGACCACTGCTTTTAAAAGAGGCAGTTTTCCTGCGGTTTCCGTACGATGCTTGAAAATACCGGAGGCCTGCGCTCCGTAGAGGGAAACTTTGAATTCTCACTTCTGCCCGGATCTGCCTTTATAGCAGGTGCTGTCCGATCAGTTTCTCTCAATCAGCGAAATGAAGAAGGTATCCACTGAGTTCATTCTCTCTTAACGCTTGACATGGAATGAGGCTTGAGCACCAGATCAAGATTTTTCTCCAGTAATTTGGGAGGCATAGGTGTCCGTTTGAACGGTACAGATGCATGAGTAGATGTGATTCATCGAAGATGGACAACACCATTTTCACTGAAACTGTGCTGGATGATTTGGTTTTACCTAAGCGGCTGGCTTCCGTCTGTCATGGTAAAACAGAATCTTCGCCGCGAAGTGCTGTCCTGGTAGACGGTCGTGCCTATTTGCCACGGTCTTTAGCCACAACTTGAACACAATACATCCAATGTTCGAAATTCCACTTCCTGCGGAGTAAAACATCGCGCCTGGATTCCATTCTATGCCGAATGATTTCAAATCCTCCCTCACCACATCCCTCTAAAAGTTCTCCTACGTCTTCATGTAAAAATCTGTGTCGTGACACATTCGTGGCCAGAAATATCCATGCAAAGCCCAAACAGCTTTTTTTCTATGCCATCCAATCTTCCCATCTGCAATTTCGGAGCTGCCCACGTCTCCGATTCGCACATCATAATAGGGCAAGTAGTGGATAGCAAGACGCGAGAAGTGACTTCCTACGTGATTCTGTTTGATCACGGACCCTTGATTAGCGAATTGAATACGGACGTAGCCGTTGCACATATCCGCTGCGTAACGCCATCGCTCTCCCACGAACAGTCCGAATAACAGACATTATCCACAAGTTCAATTAGCCTTTCATCTATACAAGCTACTGTCAAAAGCCTTTGAGAAAGTCACAGATGTTTGCAAAAATCGGGATCAAGGAGAAGCCCACAAGCTGTGTTATACTTTAACTGAGTTCACAAAACTTGACATTATTGAGTTGTTTTCAGAAGAAAGACGATGTCTTCGCTTTTATCCTTTTTTATAGCTGGTCGCTTCGGCTTGAAGTCGAAGCGACTAACGATACTGCGGCAATCTCAAATCGCTCGGTGCCGCGACTTGAGCTCGCTTCTTGCAGTGATTTAAATTCACTCAGGCGGATCCAGTTTTGTGTGAAAAGCCGGAAAACTAAAAAACTCAGTTTTATCAAGTATGGCTCATTTTCAAAAAGACAGATACTTGAAAATAAGTTGTAGCATGCGATTGATAGTCCTCATTTACTTGTTTCTTGATAGTTTCTGTTGATGTTGGAAAAAATTCTGTGAACCGTTTGTAACGACGCCATTCTCATGTGTACTGATCTATTCCGCATCAAAAGGATTCACTGGAACTGACTGGAACGTTAGAGTAAAAAACATGAAGAATTTAGGAAATACAAAGAGGATACTCTCTATCAAACGTCGTAATTCTCATCATTCGAGGCGCCAGCGGCGCGCGCGACGTCTGGGCCTCCGTCTGCCCTCCGCTCTAACATTGCCTCTAACCTTCAGTCCGCACCAGCACGCGTACGAACCATGTGAATTTCGCCGTTTTATAGCCTGTACAAGATCTGTAATAGTGGGGCAAACAACGTTATACGCCAAAAGCGTGTGAGGTCTGCAATTTAGCGCTGAATACCCTGTTTTGACGAAACATTACGGCCTAATTGCTTTGACTAGACGAGTCGCTTTCATCATGGAAGCGAAGCGACTAGACGGAACGACCTAACAAAATCAAGTAGGTCGCTTCAACTACCTATAAAAAACCTAAATCGCTACGCGATCGCGACCGGAACTGCCAACTGTTCCAGCCCGTCGCGACTTGGTGCAAGATTTGTTTACGCGATGGGTTTGTGTAACCGTTGGTAGTGCCGTGACTACTCGAAGAGACCTGCTGTTAGCAGCTTTAAACTCTTTTCACAGCTGGTTTCTACGAATTGGAGCCAAAGCGACCCACTTTACTGCTGCTATCTTAATACGCTCGGTGTCGCAACATGAGGCCGCTTCGTCCAGCGATTTTGCGGACGCAATTTTGTGTAAGAAAGACGGGCACCACAGCGGGAATAGAAGAACACATTTTTCTCAACTGCGGCTCATTTTTAATGAGACACACTCGAACATTAGTGGCATTCTATCAAAAAGGGGTCTTCCAAGCAAAAGAGGTTTGGTTGGCGTCAGAAACGCTCCAACAAAAAGGGAACAATAGGTAAGTGGAATGAGAGTGCAAGTGAACAATATTTTCCTGAGACTGGTTTTCCTGGCCGATGTAACAGCAAAACATACCGTTGCGGTGTTCTACACGGAAGCACTCTGTGGTTCCAAAATGGTCTTGACTACACGAGAACCGGTAAAAAGTATGTGCATGTAAACCTAATACTTACCATCAGAATAGAAGATGATGCCAAAACACAGACGAACGGTTAGCTCCAGTTGCTACGAGAAGCGAAACCAAAGTGCCGCATCTAATGAGAGTATTTTCTTATAATCTCGTCAAAATTGAAGTCCATTCTTGGAAACCATTGAACTCTTATTGGTGGAATACCACAACGGTTTGTTTTTGCTGTTAAGAAGTATCGGCCAGGAAAACCAGTCTCATAAAATATTGTTCACTTTTTGTAGACTCTCCTCATTCCACTTACCTATTGTTCCCTTTTTGTTGGAACGTTTCTGACGCCAACCAAACCTCTTTTGCTTGGAAGACCCCTTTTTGATAGAATTTTTCACTTTTTATCGATATTACGAAGTAACATCCGTGAAAAATCTTCAATATTTTTCGGATAGCATGGATTGCTATAATAATCAGTGAGCAACAAACTTGTTGCGCACGCTACAAATGAAGCGCTACTCACTTTCCACGACGTCCTGATGACGTCAGAAGATGCCCTATGCACTTCGCATCACCTTGGCACGACGTCCTGATGGCGTCATCAGATGCTCTATGTACTTTACATGACATCCTGATGACGTCATCAGATGCCCTATGTACTTTACATGACATCCTGATGACGTCATGAGATGCCCTATGTACTTTACATGACATCCTGATGACGTCATCAGATGCCCTAAGTACTTTACATGACATCCTGATGACGTCATCAGATGCCCTATGTACTTTACATCGCATCCTGATGACGTCATCAGATGCCCTATGTACTTTAGATGACACCCTGATGACGTCATCAGATGCCCTATGTACTTAACATCACATCCTGATGACGTCATCAGATGCCCTATGTACTTTAGATGACACCCTGATGACGTCATCAGATGCCCCATGTACTTTAGATGACACCCTGATCACGTCATCAGATGCCCTATGTACTTTACATGACATCCCGATGACGTCATCAGATGCTCTAAGTACTTTAGATGACATCCTGATGACGTCATCAGATGCCCTATGTACTTTAGATGACATCCTGATGACGTCATCAGATGCCCTATGTACTTTAGATGACACCCTGATGACGTCATCAGATGCCCTATGTACTTTACATGACATCCTGATGACGTCATCATACGCCCTATGTACTTTACATGACATCCTGATGACGTCATCAGATGCCCTATGTACTTTATATGACACCCTGATGACTTCATCACATTCCCCATGCACTTTGATGACGTGATCAGAAAGTAACAAACTTGTTAGTCCTTTTCTCTGTCCCTCCCCATCGAAAAGTACGGCCTGAGACGTGTTTTAGCGAGTTGATCTACCAACTGATAATATCACATGATATGATAAGCAGTAAGAAATAAAGTAGTTAACGTGAATCAGTAAATAACAAACTTGTTAGTAACTTTCCCTGTCCCTTCCCATCGAAAATTTCAGCCTACGACGTGTTTTAGCGATTTGATCAACCAACTGATAATATCACATGATATGATAAGCAGTAAGAAGTAAAGTAGTCAACGTGAATCAGTAAATAACAAACTTGTTAGTAACTTTCCCTGTCCCTTCCCATCGAAAAGTTCAGCCTACGACGTGTTTTAGCGATTTGATCAACCAACTGATAATATCACATGATATGATAAGCAGTAAGAAGTAAAGTAGTTAACATGAATCAGTAAATAACAAACCTGTTAGTAACTTTCTCTGTCCCTTCCCATCGAAAAGTTCAGCCTACGACGTGTTTTAGCGATTTGATCAACCAACTGATAATATCACATGATATGATAAGCAGTAAGAAGTAAAGTAGTTAACATGAATCAGTAAATAACAAACTTGTTAGTAACTTTTCCTGTCCCTTCCCATCGAAAAGTTCAGCCTACGACGTGTTTTAGCGAGTTGATCTACCAACTGATAATATCACATGATATGATAAGCAGTAAGAAGTAAAGTAGTTAACGTAAATCAGTAAATAACAAACTTGTTAGTAACCTTCGCTGTCCCTTCCCATCGAAAAGTTCAGCCTACGACGTGTTTTAGCGATTTGATCAACCAACTGATAATATCACATGATATGATAAGCAGTAAGAAGTAAAGTAGTTAACGTGAATCAGTAAATAACAAACTTGTTGTAGTAACTTTCCTGTCCCTTCCCATCGAAAAGTTCAGCCTATGACGTGTTTTAGCGATTTGATCAACCAACTGATAATATCACATGATATGATAAGCAGTAAGAAGTAAAGTAGTCAACGTGAATCACTAAATAACAAACTTGTTAGTAACTTTCCCTGTCCCTTCCCATCGAAAAGTTCAGCCTACGACGTGTTTTAGCGATTTGATCAACCAACTGATAATATCACATGATATGATAAGCAGTAAGAAGTAAAGTAGTCAACGTGAATCACTAAATAACAAACTTGTTAGTAACTTTCCCTGTCCTTTCCCATCGAAAAGTTCAGCCTACGACGTGTTTTAGCGATTTGATCAACCAACTGATAATATCACATGATATGATAAGCAGTAAGAAGTAAAGTAGTTAACGTAAATCAGTAAATAACAAACTTGTTAGTAACCTTCGCTGTCCCTTCCCATCGAAAAGTTCAGCCTACGACGTGTTTTAGCGAGTTGATCTACCAACTGATAATATCACATGATATGATAAGCAGTAAGAAGTAAAGTAGTTAACATGAATCAGCAAATAACAAACTTGTTAGTAACTTTCCCTGTCCCTTCCCATCGAAAAGTTCAGCCTACGACGTGTTTTAGCGATTTGATCAACCAACTGATAATATCACATGATATGATAAGCAGTAAGAAGTAAAGTAGTTAACATGAATCAGTAAATAACAAACTTGTTAGTAACTTTCCCTGTCCCTTCCCATCGAAAAGTTCAGCCTACGACGTGTTTTAGCGAGTTGATCTACCAACTGATAATATCACATGATATGATAAGCAGTAAGAAGTAAAGTAGTTAATGTGAAACAGTAAGTAACAAACTTGTTAGTCAATTCCCCTGTCCCTTCCCATCGAAAAGTACAGCCTACGATGTGTTTAAGCGATTTGGTCTACCAACTGATATCACTTGATATGATAAGTAGTGAAAGGTGAAGTAGTTTATGTTAAAGTAAGTGAGTAAGTAATCATATCTGTCCACATACCAACTTACCTACCTGCCCAACTGATCGCCTGGCAGTGGCCACTGGCAGTGGCTAGTGGCAGGAACGAGGAACGAGGAACGAGGAACGAGGAACGAGGAACGAGGAACGAGGAACGAGGAACGAGGAACGAGGAACGAGGAACGAGGAACGAGGAACGAGGAACGAGGAACGAGGAACAGGACACGAGGGACGCGTTACAAGAAAAAACGCGAATTTTTGCTAAGCTTTCCGCCGATCTAACTTTTGTTAATTTTCAATCGATTTGGCTCAAATGTTGTCAGCGGGTGTCTTCTAGACTCTCTCGCTTATATCCAGAAGGAAATTTCTAGAAAATTTGTTTTACAGGTTTTATTAACTACTTTACCAAAATCTAAGCGATCACAAGTGCCAGGCAAAACCAAACCTCTCCAGCCGCTTCGCGGCTGGAGCGATTAGTCGATTGACAATAATCATTTTCCAGTTATCCACTAATTTCCAGAATGTTTTGTGAACCTTTCGTTAGCGGTGAAGATGTCATTCACATGTGTTGTTTTGACGTGCTCCGCATCAAAAAGATTGCTCTGATACCGACTGGAATGCAAGAGTAATGAACGCGATTAATTCCAGGTATGCAAGTAGGATACAAGATCTACAACAGTGGAGCAAACACTAAAAATTCACAAAAGCCGAGCGTCCTGATGTTGTTAGTATCACGTCTGCAGGAAACTGTTCGACAAGTTTACTCAGATGAACCGGTCCTTCTCAGAACTTTTCCTGAAGTTGGAAACTAATTGAAATGCCTTCAACAAGTTTGAAACAACTTATCTAGGTACGCACAACTATAGAGTCACTTATATAAGTCAAACATTAATTGCTTGTGATGGTATATTTCCTGGTCAACTAATAAGTGAACAAAAGGGTGACGGGCAAGTAATCACCAATATATCTCAAGAACGAATAAGTATAAAACTACATTCATATAGAGGAGAATTCACGAACAACTCCAAACAAGTAACTTAAGTCATTCGTTACTTGTCCAATTCTTAGTTTTCAACTTGAGTAAAAAGTTCTGAATTGGAAAGGGCCCGTAGAGCGACACGAGTAACGCTGTCTCTCAGCCCCAAGCTAAAGTTAGCCATCTACTAGGGCGGCCGCGGTTCCGCTCAGATCGATATTCGGTTGCATGTTGGACCGCGGTTGCTGTCCAGGTGATTTCCAAAAGTCCTCTAACTGCTGACTTTTCTTTATTCCTGCCTTTTCTCAAAGGATAAAGCTTTTCAAGGTCCATCACTGGATTAGGGATCGCCGCGACGCTGCTTGGCGGGAAAAATTGGGCGATCAATAGCCACTCTCTCTTCGTTTTTCCGCGCGCAATTTTTCCCGCCAAGCAGCGTCGCGGCGATCCCTCATCCAATGATGGACGATACAGATCCCAACAAAGTAATCATCCGGCATTGTCCGTAGTGAGAAAACCTTCTTCACCGCGGGCGATAGAGAATCCCCTTGGCCGCCAAAAATTTTTCACCAGAGAGTGACCCGGAGTCACCTCATTAAAGTGGCCTCAGAAGGCCAACTGCACGTATCCACGGAACGACTTTTTGCGCTTGGGGTGACCATTTGTGGGTGGTATTCGGGCCAGCAGCCTGGGTGGCCCGTCTTTGATCGATATTAGAAATGGCTAACTCTATCACCTGTTTTCTCGCCACTGAAAAGAATCTCTAGCGCATTCCTCTATTTTATTGACTCCTACTACTCCGATTTCGATATCGTGTCCTTCATTATTTATTCTCTGCTTGCAGTAAAGGTAAGTTTTTCTTTTTCACTGTATTTTGAAGAAAACGATGATTTCTCAGTTGAATTTCACATTTTTCACCTCATTTATGCGCTAATTTACTATACATTCACTATACACTCATTTGCTATTTTATCTTTTATCAAGTATATAGTTATTGTGGTTTCTTCTATGCATTTATTTTATTATTTTAACGTTTTTTGTTTGTGTTACGTCTGTGGGGTACACAGATGTGAAACAATTGGTTTATTAGTACAGCAGAATAGTTGGTTAGGTGCAGTGCAATGGTGTCGTCTTGTCTTCGTCGTGGCGGTGGCTGGTCGATGACGGCGGCGGCCCCGGTGGAATGCAGGAGGCGGTGGTGGCGGCTGGTGCAGGAACGGCTGGCAGGTAGTAGTCGAGTCGAATGTCTCTCAACAGTGCGGCGGCAGGGTTTATATGAGCATCGGCGGCGCCTGTGATTGGCCGATCAAAAACCCGCCCACTTGGTGATCGGTCGTTCGCGAAAACCGATACCTGATCTACATCACAACACCTCCCCTTTTAAAAGGTGTACTACGTTACAGGAGAAAACAATTTGAAATCAACCGACTAAAGCTCATACCACTTTGGCCTGCGGCGCTGCCGGGTTGACCTGCGTAACGTTGCCGGAGCGAAACCAACAGTTTGGGTTTTACGAGCTCAGCCTTCAACTTCTCCATGAGTTGCGCGACTTGTGCCGGGTTGCGCATCGTCGTCCTGAGGAGGTGCATTGGAGGTATCACTGCCAGACATTACCACAGGCTCTAGCTCTCCCCTGTGTCCATTTGAAGTTCGATGCTCCATCGAATTCTTTTTACTAGGACTGTATCTCCAGTGGAGGTCTCGTCTTTTCGCACCATGTTTGCGATTGAATTGCTCCTCAGTTTTTCTCCTATGATCAGCGGCATTATATGTTTCTCCGTGCGATTCTGATGGTCTTAGCATGCTTAGCCGGGTCCTTAGCTTCCTTCCTAGAAAAACCTTGGCTGGGCATTTACCTTGCAGTTCAGAATTAGGTGTTGTGCGGTACGCCACCACCACCGTGTTCAGCCAGTCATCTTCAGGTCGAGCGGACGGCCTCCCCTCCCCTTTCAGCTTCTTTATCCCTCGTTTCAGGATATCGACAAATCTTTCTGCTTGACCATTCGACTGAGGATGGCACGGCGGTGTTCTCTCATGGTTAACACCTCGTTCTTCGCACATCTGCCTGAAAAGCTCCGATGTGAATTGTGTTCCATTATCGCTCACTAGCGTCTTTGGATTTCCGTATTTTGCGAACAGCTCTTTGAACAGCTTTACCGTTGTGCCCGCTGTGATATTCTTCATTTCGAACATCTCCGGCCATTTACTCAAGGCGTCAACAACGACCATGTAGTACCCTCCATCCAATGGGCCAGCGAAATCAACATGAACTCGCTCCCATACATTTTCTGGCGTATTCCACGTTCTTAGAGGTACTTTTGTCGGAGACTTCGAGTGTAGTTGGCAATCAGCGCAACTCTTCACGACCTGTTCACAATCTTCATCGATATTTGGCCAATAGACATAGCTTCGCGCTAGTCCTTTCATCCTGACAATCCCAGGATGACCACAGTGCAGCTCCTTGAGAACCTCTTTTCTCAGCGTCTCTAGAACGGCAACTCTATCGCTAACCATCACGCAGCCTTGTACCATCGATAACGATTCACGTTTATTGTAAAACTGCTTCAAGCCAGTCTTCACAACTTTTGGCCATTTCCCAGTATCAATGATTTTCTTAAGCTTTCGCAACAGAACATCCCTCTCCGTGTGCACACGAATCATGTTTTTTTTGTCACGGGCAATCTGCGTACAGCATCTGGAAGCACTAGGCTCACGTCCCTCTGAACTGAGGCGATGACGCAATCCTACTCTTCAAGGGGATGCCTTTGAATCAATCTCCACAATCGATCAGCTTTCCCGAACGACTCCGTCTTGATGTACTCAATTGCGAAATCATAGCCTCTCTATCAGCATTGTTGCCTAACGCATCAAACGGTTGGCTGAATGAACTGGTACGCCCTTCTTGCTGCCAAATATGGCCAGCAGCGGCTTGTGGTCATTGCGGAGCGTAAAACGCCTCCCATACACATACTTGTGGAACTTTTTGATTGCCTCTACAAACCACAACGCTTCTTTCTCGATTTGGGCGTAATTTTTCTCTGCAGAAGTCAACGATCTCGAACCGTGGACAATCGGTTTCTCAGTGCCATCTGGCATTCGATGCGAGATCACATGCCCGATTCCATAATCGCACGCATCTGCGGCTACGATTATTTTCTTCTTTGGGTCGTAGTGTGTCAGGTTCAGAACTGACGTCAGTACTTTCTTCAGTTTCTCGAACGCTGATTCGTGTGCTTGTTTCCATGTCCACATAACATCCTTTTTCAACAAAGCATCCAGCGGTCCACGCAACTCTTTCATGTTGGAAATGAAAGCTGAATAGTACGTGACCATGCCCAAGAATGCGCGCAGTTACGCCACATTCTGTGGTGCTGGCATCTTGACAATAGCAGCAACCTTTTCAGGATTCGGACGACGACCATCTTTATCAACAATGAATCCGAGGAAGTGAATCTCTGGTTTCGCGAAGGAGCACTTTTCCAGTCTCACTCGGAACCTGTACTCGGCTATGCGTTCAAACAAAGCGAGGAGATTCTTCTTGTGTAACTCAGGTGTCTTTCCGACCACCAATATGTCATCCAAATATGCAGCTACTCCTTCCAAGCCTGAGATCATTTTGTTCATGATGCTTTGAAAAATGCCTGGCGCTGTTTTGATACCAAACGGCAAGCGTTTGTATCTGAATAGACCCTTGTGCGTATTTATAACGACCATTTGCTTGGCCTCATCTGTCAGTTCAACTTGGAGGCACGCATCAGAAAAATCAATCTGCGAGAAAAGTGTTCCACCATTCAACGAAGCAAAATATCCTCTGAATTGGAATGGGAACTCGTAATCCTCCATGATTTGTTCAGACTAGTTGAAAAGTCGCCACATACTCGTATCTTGCCATTTGCTTTACGTACGCAGACGATTGGAGCCGCCCATTCACTGTGAGATACCGGTTCAATAACTCCTATCACCTCAAGGCGCTCGATTTCCTTTTCAACAGTCTCTAGCGACGCTTGCGCGACAGGTCTTTTCATTCTGAAAATAGGCTTAGCACCCTGCAGCAGCTTCAGCTCTGCTTTTTCTTTGGTGCACGTGCCCAGGCCTTCTTGAAACACACTTTCGAATCTTTGTTTCAATTCTTCCACTAACTTGGCATCATCTACGGTACTCACACGAGCTACCATTCTTTCCATGTGATATGCCATTTCAGCGTTTTGTTTTATCCAGTCGAGGCCGACTAGACTTCTATGAGAGGTTACGTAACAACATCCCTCACCAATAGCACCTCTCAGTTTGAACTGACTCTTCAGCTCACCATGAACCTTCATCCGGTTCCCACTAGCATCTTTTACAATCAGTCTAGTGTTTCTGAGTTCAGGACTGCCCATTTTCTTCCAATCATCCACACTCAACGGCGTGATGTCTGAGCCTGTGTCCAACTGAAACTCTATTTGGTGCCCATTGACTTAGGCGGTGATGTACTGTCGAACTGCATTTACCTCAGCTTCAGCACTTCCTGCGAGAACGACTCGCCCGCAGCGTTTCTAATGAGGTTTTGCAGCATTCCTCGACTTGGACCTGCTCCGGTATTGTGATGCTCTCTCACAAAATTTTTCTTCGTGCCCTTTACCCTTGCATGAGTCACATACCCATGGCTTGCTTCGGCACTCTCGACTTGTGTGACCAGCTTTGCCACAGTTCCAACATTCCGTTGTTCTCTCTTTGCGACTGGGTTCTTTCTTAACCACTCTCACGTTGACTGAATCTTCTTCAATCATCTTCGACGTACTCAATAACGTCGTGATCCGGTCACATTCTTTGTACACTTCATGAAGGGTAGGCTTCCTGCTATCTTTTGCTTCCTTGTCCAAGAAGGCAAGCAACCTCGGTCGAATTTCTCGATCCCTGTGAGACTTGAGCCCATAAATCCATAGTAAAGCTTTCAAACCCTCGTTATCCAGCTTGTCAAAACAAGCACGTTCGCACATTTCATTTACTCTGCCAGTGTACTGCATATAATCCTCAGTGTCTTCTTCTCAACTTTCATGCACTGGTATCGCAATGTGAACAAGGATTTCTTGACATCAAACATGTCCTTCAGGGTCGATACTGTCTCATCGAATGATACATCTGACGGTGCTTTTGGGAGAATCTGTCTCTTGTATCTTTCAAATCCATCAATGTCCAGTTTCCCAAGCAACAATCTCAACCTTGCGTCTTCTGCAAGGGATGCACCATCCTTTACCAGTGTGTCTACGTGCCTTTCGTACCACCGAGAGAAGCAACGATCCATCTCGGGGTCAAATGTAAACACGGACCGTTCAAGTCCGACATCAATGTCGATCGATTTGCCACCACTTCCTTTTGATTTGCCTCACTTTTCATCATACTTTGCACCATCTGCTGTACAAATTCCTTTTGTCTTTGAGCATTTTCCTCCATCATCAACTTCATTGAATGAGCGTTCTGTTCCAGAATCTTTTGAACAGTCTCGGCATCCATTATCAGCGGCGACTAGTCAGTCGAGCACGCAACTTTTGCTCAAACTCGCTCAAACGTCTCAAACGTGAGCTCTCCAACTGTTTCACTAGGATACAAGCACCTCGAAGTGCGATCCACTAGTTCAACACCGGACTCGATCGTCGGTGAAATTTCTCAAGACCGCGATCAATACCGCGGTCGATTTCACTCAGGTTTTTAAACGCTGAGTTCTCAGGTCACCGACGCTGAGTTCAATATCTGATCGCCAATTGTTACGTCTGTGGGGTACACAGATGTGAAACAATTGGTTTATAGGTACAAGAATAGTTGGTTACGTGCAGTGCAATGGTGTCGTCGTTGTCTTCGTCGTGGCGGTGGCTGGTCGATGACGGCGGCGGCCCCGCTGGAGTGCAGGAGGCGGTGGTGGCGGGTGGTGCAGGAACGGCTGGCAGGGAGGAGTCGAGTCGAATGTGCCTCATCAGTGCGGCGGCAGGGTTTATATGTGCATCGGCGGCGCCTGTGATTGGCCGATCAAAAACCCGCCCACTTGGTGATCGGTCGTTCGCGAAAACCGATACCTGATCTACATCACAACAGTTTGCTTACTCCTCTACTTTTCTCCTTTATTAAGAATAGATTTGAACGCTTCCTCATCGGTAGCATAAATATTAGAACACACGCAAACAACACAATTAGTGAAATGGGTCATATCACGTTTTTCGAACACTATGTTCCTACGAGATTATTAGGATTCTACGAGTTGCTGTTAAGTAATAAACGAACAAATAGATGAATAACTAAACAAACGAATACGTCAAAATTTACTATCAATTAAGGTAATAAATAAGTGAGTAATGAAATGAAACAAATACACGATTCATCGGAATGCAACAGAAAACCACAATAACTAATAGATAAAAGATAAAACAGTAAATGAGTGGATAGTGAATGTATAGTAAATCAGCAAATGAATAAGGTGAAAAAGTATAAAATTTACCTAGAAATCATCAAATTTTCGAAACAAAGTAAAAAAGCAAAAACATACCTGAACTGCAAACAGGGATTAAATAATGAGGGACACGATACCAAAATAAGAGTAATAGGAGTCAATAAAATGGGGGAATGCGCTAAATATCCTTTTTCAGTGGCGGAAAACAGGTGATTGCGTTGGCCACATCTGACATCGATCAACGACGGGCCACCCAGGCTGTTGGCCGGAATACCACCCACAAATGGCCACCTCAAGCGCAAAAAGTTCTTAGCAACGAAACGCAGGCTTGCGTCGCCTCCAAAAGGCAGCCACGCCCTGCGAGTCCTCCGGGTGTAGAGGGTATCTGTGTTTGAAAATCCGTTCTAGACTCACTCGTGCATCAGCACGATTTAAAGGCAGTGTTCCCGATGATTCTCGTTTCCAAGTTTTCCACTCAAAACAATGTGTTTGCTACCAAGTGTCACCAAAATCACGAAGAAACGGCGAGAAACGCACTAATTCGCCTTATTTCAGTGACATTATTCTATGGCCTGGACTAGTTGTCTGGTTGGATGAACGTGCTCACGGTGGTTGTCATCGGTGTAGAATGGTGTTAATCGAAAATGGAAGAATATTTTGGGCAAAACAGTATTAGTTAGGGCCCGAAGGAAAGAATGGAGCAACACAGAATGGAGAATTGCAAAAGACGGGTCCACATAAGGTTTCATTGTCACAACGAACAGTTCCATTGATACTTAGAGGCGGGCTGATACTTGAGGATTTCGTGCCCTTCTAGTGCGTTTTTCTCGGTTTCTTCGTCATTTCAGTTCTACTCGGGGGCCAAACAATCGATTTAGCGATTATTCTCAAAATCGAAGATTATCGTGAACACTGCCTTTAAATTAGTGATCACCTGTTCGGCCAGCGAACGTTTGCTTCTGAAACTCGTATTTTTCATGATGACTTGAGTGATTTCATGTTTCTTTTGTAATCTTCAATGTTTTCACACGATTGTCTTATACAGCGTATTCAAATGAATAAATAAAAATAGTGATCACCGTGCAAGACTACATCATACACTTTCATGACTGAACACAAAATATGAAAAACACTCATGATTCACCAGCAAGCCGCTATAGAGTTACACGAAGTATGTATAGGCAATCTGTGTTGGTTGAGCTGACGTAGACAGCCCGATCAATACTAACCAGCCCGATCAATACTCACACACAGGATGCATTGGAAATGGGCTGCAAAAGCACACCCAGTGTGGCCCGCCGACACCTGCCCAATCGATACGTATGAATGAAATGGTGGGGTGAGGTCGAGAAAATCACCCGGTGTGGCCGACGCGGTCGATATTCATGCAATACGTGGATGACGGGGTGGGGGGGGAGGAGTGAGAAAAGCGCCGGGTGGGCGGGCCGATAATAAAACAATGCGTGTCATTAGGAAGCTATCCACACTGCTGCCTCCGTTTCTTCACTTCACTCTCCTTCACCATTTCTCTGCATAGGTGCAATCCTGTTGGCCACGTAAAGTTTTCTCAACCTCACTCCACCATTTTATTCATACTCACACACTCGCGGGGGTCGGTGGCCTGTTGAGAGGAGTTGAACAGGTAGCGTGCTCCCGCTCGAAATGAAAAAAAGGGGCGGGCAAGGCCCGAAAACTCCCCCATTCATGCCAAAAACTCCGCGTGTCAACCTCCCACCGAGCCTACAATGCCACGTCACAGTTGTCCCGTTCACACCGAGAGCTCTGCCTTATCACCTCCCACCGACCACTCAATGTGACGTCACACCCACGTGTTTACACCGAAGGTTTCGCCTAATCACCTCCCACCGACCACCCTCTACCACTCCTGCAGTCGCGGGCATCGGTGGCAGGTTGAGACTCACAATTGACCTGTCAACCTGCCACTGACGCCTCCAAAGCGTCGATATCCCGAGCTGTCAATCGTGATAAGCACAAACACGTCACATCCCAGTGCAGCGTATACATTGTGGGCTACCGATTCCGCGCTCTACACGAGAGAGTACCAGAGAAAAACAGTGCAGACACTGCAACACGTCGCCCCGAGCACTCCGCCACCTATGAGACATCACCACGAAAACTTCGGCAGTAATGAGTCATGCCGAAACCTCCGCCGATCAACCGCATCGGATCAATTTCATTCGGGAAGGGGCGTTTTAATCTGCCACCGACCCCCGCGATTGCCTGAGTACATATCGACTGGGCGGGTCTTGTTGAATGTTGGCAGGCGACAGCGGGATACAGCAGGCTACGGCGGCTGTCGGCGGGTTACAGACGCAAAAACTCTGACACAGGCCTGAGTACAATGATGTATGGTTTGTATCTTATCCCCATCAAGCCGCGCTGGAATTATAATCACGCTATTTTGGAAGCGGAACGGTTGTTTCTCCAAATCAACGATTGTTTTTTTATCAGAAACAACAGCTCGATTTTTATGATGAGGCTATCATAGCCTCTCAAAAAGTGATTGACGATATAGCTCACGGCAATGGAAAAAGGCTGTGGTGTGGTTGCGGACTACGGTAGTTATCCTATCTATGGTAGCTTGTTAGTGATATCGTTCATTTTTTCGAAACAGCTGTGATAAATCGGTGAGTCTGTGTTCTCACCGATACGACTACATCTGCGGGAGCAATGAAAACAGTTGAAAATGCGAGACTGGAAACAAAAACTCACCGATCAATCTCAGTTGTTTCGGAAAAAATGAGTGATAGCACAATCGGACAAAGTATGTTAGGTAAAGTCCGCAACTGCCCCTCGTCCTCCTGCCATTGCTGTAGACTATAGATAGATGACGACTATTTTTTTTACTTCTGGCAAGATCAAGGATTTCTGGACATGAAGTGAGGCTAAGTATAGCCCTGAATCAAGAAAAGATACATGCAGATCCCGCCTCCTTGGATAGTCCCAACACTGTTCAATTACGAATAAAGTACATATCCTGACAGAAGTGAAACTTTTCTCACCCTTATCACGTTAACGGAAATTGTTTTTAGGAATGGCTGGCTTGAATGTGACCATCCTTTCAAAGACCACACTTGAGATTGCAATAATAGATTCGTTCTAGAATTAATAAGTTGCATCGAGTACACTCCCGCATTAACCGTACGCTGAAGACTGAGCAGGAACTATAAAATGGAGGAAATTCGTATGCACTTTTGCGTCGGAAGTTCAAATTGTGTTTTCGCGACAGTCATTAGAACCATTACATTTGCACTAATAGTTCAAACTTGACATTCGTAGAGGAGCAGGACATCACAGTACCTTTCTGAAGAACTTTGAGTCACATAGCCAGAACTAGAGGTTCTAGCAATGATGGGTTTCTTCTGCTCTTATCGACGAGTGGACCGCATGCTGCGATCATCGCGTCTCGCAGACTGGGAGTTAGGGGTCGTTTATACTTCCGGCGCGGCGAGATGCAATACAGCCATATCGATCAAGTGGCGCAGCCTGGCGGCGCCGCGAGGCGTTTAGAGTTTTTCTGCTCAAAATCTTCCAACGGTGCCGCACGCGGCCGCCGCCTAGGTGCTGCCGCGCCGCCTGAGGAAAGCAGGCGGCGCGGGGGCCGCGTGCGATCCGTATAGACAAAGTATGCTTCTTTTGCTGTTATTTGATACACATTCTCAATTTTGTTCTTCTGATTCATCTCTAAAATTCCTTCCAAGGTCCTGGGCGTTGTACAGAGTAGGCTGGGTGGTGGAAAGTTAATTTTTTTAGCTTTTGAAATCATCTTTCTAAAGAGGAATCGTTTTCGAAGACTCTATCCGCCTTCGGGTGCTGTGTTATGGTACGAAAAATTATAGATGTTTCTTTTGCACAAGAAATCACTCATTACAATCGGCCTTCTGTTATGTCAGAGCTACTCCAGGCTGTGTTTAACGTCATTCTACGACGTCGCCGCGTCAATTCGACGCAGCCCGATTATACATCCTGGTGGCGCGATTTTTCAAGCGGCGCGCCGCGCCGCCCCACCTATTGCCGCACCGCTATGCGGCGGAAGTATAAACGACCCCTTATAGGCTTCTGCATATTCGAGTGGCAAAAGTAGCGCCGCCACGTGGAGATGGAGGGCGGCTACGCGGCTTCGTGCCTGCCCGTTATTCCCCATCATTGCGGCGCGACTTTTGGCGCCAGACTGTGCATATCGTAGTCGATCATATTCATCATCAGTTGCTCCAATTATGTGGGGCATTGCTTATCCTTGGAGGCACTGTCCACGATGAAAACTTTTCGATTTTTACCAAGGAATCAACAGGACTTCGGCCCAGCTCAACAGCCGCATCGAGAAACGGCATTGAGCGAGCCCGAATCCGCCCTATACGGTTCTAGAGTTGATTGCACGAGCGCTCAGGGCCTAGTTTACACAACATCCATCATCAGAGTGAACACGCTGGATTGGTTGTAGCCTTTTGATATCTTATCCTTCCTCCTAATATGTTCACCTTCTGTGGTGGCCGGTATGTGTCACTAAGCATACAAATAAAGGGCCCAAACGCCGAAAAGCGCCTGCTTCTAGTGAAGTAAGTAACGGACCTGGACTGGATGAAAGAGACTTTAATGCTTTTCATTTTTATTCTGTCCTCTGTTGATCATCAACACGGTCGAGCGGGTGCCAGTAACGTCTCCATTCGTCCGTTCCGCGCACCATGGTTGATCAGACAATACTGTACCCTCTAGGAACACCAAAACTCTCCTTCCTTTCGCTGAGGCTCTCATGAAAAACTCTAACCATCATGCTGGAGGACGGTGAGTTCTGCGCTCGAGGTCTCGCGGCATCCAATCGGTTACAGCCAGGGCTGGGCACATGTCCCGGCATGGTGGTTTTGAATATGACCCCCCTTTAGCTCGGTAATTTTTAGGCACTCCACTATGGGAAGTCAAAATCGGCTGTCTACCGAGAAGTCAAGCACAACAGCCATGATTTTGACTTTCTGATTTTGATAAACAATAATATAAAAAATAGAGAAAATTCCGAAAATGTCAACAAAAAAGATAGTGTAATTTCTATACTTCAAAACATTTCCATGAGGAAAGTTTGTTAGTAAGACGGTAAGTTATGACAAGTTATAAAACAATTTTTATTTCAGAAAAATTTAACAATTACGAACAACAACATAACTATTAATGTTGCAAAAATTAATGTTTTCTGTCGAATGTTTTCATGAACCTATGAAGGATTAGTAAATCTGTGTTTGATTGTTCTGATGTAGAAATCAAAATTATTCAGTGTTGTGGAACCATGTTAGGATTTATATGATGCGCAGGCAGTGGAAAACCCGAGTGTAACCCACCTAGAATGCCGCAATCCCTCAGAGACTCGCCTTGTCGTGCGATATGGTGTTTGTAAGCAGCTACAAAGCGCACACGGGAGAGGATGCGCACACAATATTAATAAAAAATGTATTTTATTACAGAACGGGAAGGAGAAACGGATTGAGACTGAAGAAAACGGAAGATGTTAAAGGTAGTCTATTTTGGATGAACCCATTCTAGAAATTGAATGTAAATTAACAAAGTTGGAGCGGGGGTAAGTATTTAGCCGTGACAAGGTTTAATCTGTACAGGGATCTACCTCCTCGTTGGTGTACGGTGGAAGCGTTCACAGACCCTGTAGGGTTGCCTGGCAAGCCTTGGTGTGAACGACGAACAGATCCAAACTGTCTCCCCTAGAATGTCAGCGTCAAGCCAGCGCTGAACCGTTCATGGGGCTCATCCCCCGCCCTTGCCCGGCTAAGGATGAGATCTAGGAGACGAATGCCTTTACGCATCGACATCCAATCAGCTGCCCCAGTCCTCCGCACACCGCGCCCAGCCGTCTACGACGTCGGAAGGTATGGCAACCGGTGAGGGGCGATCAAATCTCGGAGTACGCAGGACGTTTTATGGAAACGGACAAACTGGACCGGACAAACACAGGCATAACGACTGTGTACGATTTTGCTCTTTCAACGCCCAAACTCTTTCAACTGAAGCGGATCAGGACGTCTTTCTGAGAGCTGCGGATCGGATACTTTACGATGTTATAGCAGTACAGGAGACAAAGACGAACAAAGATTCCGTGCAGAAATTGGAAGATGGAAGATTGTTGATTCTCCAAAAAAAAAAAGTGGAGGGACGGAACGTTGGCGGTGTTGGCTTCTTACTCAACAGCACCATAGCACACACTATGAATTCGCACTTCATCTACTCCCCCCGCCTGGCCGTTTTACGACCCAAGCCCAAAGGACATCCAGCAATCCCTACCATCAACGCATATGCACCAACATCAGCTGCTGCGGATGATGAGCACGATGAGTTCTACGGACAACTCGAGGATGTAGTAGCTAAAGAAAGAGGCTTTTACAAGATTTATCTGGGCGAATTCAATGCTGTCCTCGGAAGAGCAGTAGATGGAGAAGGAAGAATCGGATCGTATGGAGGCAACATCAGAAACGATAACGGTTCTCGCCTGGCAGACTTTTTGTGTAGCGCACGTATGTTCCACGGTAATTCGTTTTACAAGAAGCCCGAAAGTCGAAGATGGACCTGGAAGTCACCGAACGGAACGACGACCAGTGAGATTGACCATATTCTCGTTAATCGGCGATGGGCCTTCCAAGACGTCGGCGCCATTCCATCATTCGTGACAGGCTCTGACCACAGAATGCTTCGTGCAAAGCTTCGACTTCACAACACCTTTGCGGGGAAACATCTTAGCCAGAGATTCTGTAGCAAAGTCCGAACCGTGGATTCAGAAGTGATGCAGCGCAGTGCGGCCGATACGCAATGGAATGTTTTTGATGATCCCACGGACGATTACGAGGACCTGTGTTGCAAGATAAAGGACGCCGAAAAAAATTCATTGGTTGGAGCAGTGGAACCAATTGAGAGGTTGCGCAAGGAGACTAAACTGTTGCTGTAAAAACGCCGCCTGGTACATCTCGATCCGAACACCAGTCACTTGGAACGTGTTACGATCAGCAAAGTTTGCAGAGCTGAGGTATCGAGCGATTTGAAGCAATAGCGAGCGCGGAAGTTGTTGGACACCGCGAACCAGAGGAAAAGCATAAGGTTTTGTCGGAGATAGCTGTCAGATCGCAGAGAACAAGTGTCAGCACTTCAGGATTCCTCGGTTGCATTTGCATCGTCCCGCGCTGGTATGGAAAAAATTGTGGTGGATTTCTACAGCACTCTCTTCAACTCAACACTGTCCGTGCCGCGTAGAGCTACTGGACCAGATGGCATTACAACCGAGTCCCTCAGAGCGGGTGGTTCACCTTTATGGAAAGTTCTTGCGGAACACTTCTCCAGATACCTCGCGCAAGGATTCGTTCCCGCGCAGTGGAAATCGTCAAGAACGATACTCCTATTCAAAAAGGGTGATCGGGATGACATCAACAACTACAGACCAATCGCTCTACTCTCAGTGCCGTACAAGGTCTTTACGAAGATTCTGCTGAACAGGATAGAGAAGGCTCTGGACGACTTCTAGTCCAGAGTACAGGCAGGCTTCCGTAAGGGTTACTGCTATCTTGATCACATTCAGGCGCTATCGCAAGTCATTGAACGGACAAGGGAGTACCATCTACCTCTAGCGCTCGTCTTCGTGGACTACACCAAGGCATTCGATTCGGCTGAAGTCCCGGCTGTTCTTAACGCTCTCATCCACGCTGGTGTTGACGCCCAGTACATCAGAATATTGGAAGAGTGCAACAACGGAAGCAACACCATTATTCAATTATTCGAGAGGAAACTGAAGGTGTCGATTGGAAAGGGTGTCAGACATGGAGATACCATCTCGCCGAAGCTGTTCACGACCGCGTTACAAGACGTGATGCGCCCAATCGACTGGAACGGCAAAGGTATCCTCATAGACGGGTGCAGACTATCCTACTTGCGCTTCGCTGACGACATTGTGCTGCTGGGTTCGTCTTCCGCAGAAGTCGAAGGAATGCTTAACGAACTGGACGCTGCAGGAAAAGCGATCGGCTTTACAATGAATCTGAGGAAAACCCAAGTGATGCGCAACCAGTGGTGTGACGACAGCCCATTCGTCTCCCTGGCACTCCCCTACCCACTACGAACAGCTACGTCTATCTCGGAAGAGGTCTATCTTGTCTACGGCGATCGGACGGAGACGACGAGCTACCTGGTCTGCACTTGGATCGATAGTGGAAGTGACAGACAAATTGCGGGATGTGAAGACATCGAGCACGTTTGTTCGACACCACGGTGCTACCTGCGTTGTGCTATGGAACCGAGACATGGGCGGAAACGAAGGCGACCACACAGGCCATAAGGACAGCTCACAGGGCCTTGGAACGCAGACTACTGAAGACTAATCGTCGTGCCCAGCGAGCTGGTGGCCTACTTTTTCCGTGGCTGATTTTCGAAAGCTGTCGCAGTTAATGAACCCTCTTCTGTTCATAGCCCAGTCTAAACACCGATGGGCAGGACACGTGTTGCGCCGCATGGATGACCGATGGAGCCTCCGTACAACAGTCTGGTTACCACGTGATTGCCGCCGGCCTCTAGGCCGTCCGCCCTCAAGATGGAACTCTGTATTTTCAGGCAGAGTCAAGACGTTCTGCACCGAGCGAGGGCTTCCTGAAAATCACCATCACTGGATGTCCCTTGCTCGGGATCGGTCGAGCTGGTTGAGATGTGGTCCACACGGCGGCGACGCGCAGTGAAGGTGGATATCAAGGTATCAAGGTAAGGTAAGGTTCAATCAGACGAACCTAGTTGATCCAAAGTAGCATTAAAGGCAGTGGTCGCGATCAAATATGCTTGTCTCCCTTTTCTCTCCAAACTCTTTTCTGGGTCTCGAGTAGTAGGACCTTTGAGAAAAAATCGCGAAAAAACCACCGTTTCGGGATAAATTTGAAGCCTGAACTTTCTTGTCTTTCGATGGTGGACGAGCCCACTCCACATAATCGGCAGCGATGACCTCTTATATCAAGAATATCAGCTGGCTTGAAATTGAATTTCAATCAATAAGCCTTCGGATTTATGTACACATCTAGTCAAAAACATTGACTGGAGTGCTTTCCTTCATTGCTCAACTGTTTTTATTAGGTAAATTTGCATTTATTTCTTCCTCTGAATGTCGATGATCTTCGACTGCTCGGCATGAGACTGCGATCTTTTTAGTCGGCGTTGTGCACGTGTGCATAAACTGGCTTCGTTGGGCCCTAAAAACTTTAATTCTAGCCCGTTTTTCACCGCGCTACCTTCATAGTTTTTCAGCTGTTTTTGATCTAAGCTGATTTTTATAGTTTTTTTTTTCGATAATGATTTTTCATCGTGACCATTGCCTTTAAACAAGAGCGCAAAAGATATTGTGAGAAAGTGGAGAATCTGTCAAACACTTTAGCACCAATAGGATCGATTTTCAATGCGATTTAAGAACCTTAAATCTCGTCAAGGTTTAACCCCTAGAACAGGCACAAAACCGCGAAGAGTTCCAAGGTCCTTTAATCACATTCGATATCAAACCTATTGTTATCAAAATCTTTGCCACATTCTCTTGTTTCTCAAAAGGTTCTTAGTTCTCATGTTTGATGCTGTTTTTGATCAACTAGGTTCACTTGAATGAACCTTATCAAGTCTAAAAAATTCACCCCGCTCCAAGTTAGTTTATATACATTACATTACATTTCTGTAAGGGATACATTGAAAGTACTCTATTTCAGCTTTCTTCCATTCACTCCAGCTTCAATCCCTTTCTCCTCTCCGTTCTGTAATGAAATACTTTTTTATTGATATTGTGCGATATGGATTGGAGCGTTGCTTTCACCTAGCTTTACCTATGATGATTCCCTTATTACAGCTTCCAAAAAAGGCTTAATGTTCGCGTTGCGCACTTGATTTCGCTTTGATAAGTTTAACGGAGAAGCTTGTAAAATCCAATCCCTCGTGCGTCACTACTTCTAAATAGTTGGTCTATGATTGACCGCCAAATCGTGTTTTTAGTTATTTCACCTCATTTCCTAGCTTTTTTATTACTTCAGGCTGTTTAACGCCAGAACATTTTTAAAGATATTTCAAGATATTTTTGAAACTTCTTTTACCTCTAAATGGCATCGCCAATTCGTTGCTTCTTCCAGGAAGCTAACTTTTCAGAAATCACTATCATGTTTTCATTTGAAGCATCAGAAGTGGCTTTTCATTAAGGGAAGTATTGAATTTTTCAGCATGCCCGATGAAGATTTGATTTCAACAATCGTTTCATAGTTCCTGCGCCTCTTTCAATAAATAGGCAATGCTGGTGATAGAAGGTCAAATCGCAGCAGTGGTATAGCTGCGTCGGCGTTGATGACCCAAGGGAACCCATCCAAACCAATGGAACAATCTGCTGAACATGTTATCGCGGTTCAGGGGGAGAACGGAGTACGGGGTGGCGTCAACGCCAGCCGGCTGGAAGCAGTGACCGCTCTCGGCCAAGTAGCCCCTACAGCGAGATCGATGACTCGTTCGCTCGTTGATTGGCGATCGGAGGAGATCATGTGCGCGAGATCAGGGACTGTGCGTGGGACTCAATAGTTTTTTTCAAACAAAAAGGTGATGATTTCCTATATTAAAGCGTACAGCCCACGAGTTTTTTGAGGGGTTAACCTACTTTCTAGGGAGGACATTATTCCCGATTTTCAAAGGGGTTGGAACTCCGGGTGGGCGAGATTCTGACATGAGCGCGAAGCTTTCTCCGAATTTTTCAAGGGGTTGGAACCAAGGGAGTGCATTTTACGTTTGCCGAATTACCGATTTTCCGGATTGACCGGTGTTTTTTTGGCAAATTTTGATTTACCGATTTACCGAATTTTTCTCGAAATTTGCCGAAACTTTTACGGAAAAGAAAAATTGGGTGTTTCTCGCCCAATAGGACTACTTCTTACCCGTATTTCACGGGTTTGCCACTGTTATGGCATACCTTTCGCGCGATATCCTTCTTCCTCCTTTTTATTAATCTTTTTTTCACTCCCTTTGGCTTAGTTTTTAAATGTCCAGACGGTCTCTTCACCTTTTGTATCACGTGCTCCTTCTTATCGAGAAGCTACTACGAGAAATATATATTTCATTCAGAAATGTAAATTTGTTTGAAACGCGGCAGAGTCCTGAAGTAGATATTTCAGGAACCGGGAAAATTCTTTTCGGATCCCCCGGACACAACACTGAATCCACTGCAGTTCTAGAACGACTCCATTGTGAAATTATCGTACCCGCACCTATCCACACTGGCCAATAAATACTTTTGCGCGCCTCCTGGCACAGTTGAGGCGGGAAGGATGTTTTATTCAGCTGGTCTGATTTTGTGTGACTACCGAAAGGCCTTGAAGACAGAAAATTTCGAAATGTCACTTTTTCTCAAAATCAACGTCCCTCCGATCGGGTTCAGGCGTTGAGCTCACTTTAAAGGCAGTGGTCGCGATCAATGATGCTTGTCGGCTTTTTCTCTCTAAACCCTTTTCTGGGTCTCGAGTAGTAGGACCTGTAAGAAAAAATCGCGAAAAAATCACTGTTTTGGGCCAAATTTGACGCCTGAACTTTCTTGCCTTTTCATGGTGGACGAGCCCATTCCACATCATCGGCATCGATGACCTGCTTCATCAAGAACATCAGCTGGCTTGAAATTGAATTTCAATCAATGAACCTTCAAATTTATGTACACATCTAGTTAAAAACATTGACTGGAGTGCTTTCTTTCATTGGTCAACTGTTTTAGTAGGTAAACTTGCATTTATTTCTTCCTCTAAATGTCGATGATTTTTGACTGCTTGGCATGAGACTGCGATCTTTTTGGGCGGCGTTGTGCACTTATGCACGAACTGGCTTCTTTGGGCACTAGAAACTCTAGTTCTAGCCCGTTTTCCACCGCGCTACCTTCACAGTTTTTCAGCTGTTTTTGATCTAAGTTGATTTTTGTAGTTTCTTCAATAACGTTTTTCATCGCGACCATTGCCTTTAGTATGTAAAACTCACTCATTGTTTGCACTATCCTCATGCACTATTGAAAATGATACATGAATATTATCTGTCTTTTGTGCTATCGTAAAAGATAGGCAAAGTCGGAGTCAGAATTTATACCGAATTTTCCGTTTTTACCGTATTTACCAAAAAAAAATTTGGTAAAAAATTTACCGGAAAGAATTCCCCGCACACCCCTGGTTGGAACCTCGGGCGGGCGAGATTCTGACATGAGTGCGAAGCTTCCCCGATTTTCAAGGGGTCGGAAACCCGGGTGGGCGATAGTCTGACATGAGTGCGAAGTTTTCCTCGATTTTCAAGAGGTCGGAAACCCGGGTGGGCGAGAGTCTGACATGAGCGCGAAGTTTTCTCTGATTTTTTTTCAAGGTTGGAACTCCGAGTGAATGAGATTCATTCACTAGCGCCAATATTTTACGCTTTTGCCGACTACTGGCGCTCTAATTCCTGTACTACACACTCATATCATTTACAATGATTCATTTGCTTTAATATACGAAGTCATCACCCTCTTTGTTTGAAGAAGCGATTGTTATCCACGCACAGCCTCTGATCTTGCGTGCGTGATCTCCGTCGATCGCCAATCAACGAGCAAGGGAGCCATCGATCTCGCTGCTGGGGTGACTCGGCCGAGAGCGGTCACTGCTGCCACCCGGCTGGCACCGATGCCACCCCGTACTCCGTCCTCCCCCAGCTCCCTCTTTTTTTTGTGGAAAACTCGAGAAGCTTATTGCTGATGTCTTCTTTTTCCTCTGACTTTGAAACTCCTCCATGACGCTTATGCTGTTCCCGAATTCATATTCTATGACGGCTTTCTCCTTCCAGAGAAAATGCATTCATGATAGAGCTAGTGAAAGAGAATGGTATCAAGCATTCTGAAGATCGACAAATTTCGCAATTCCCTGAAATCCATGATTGTCTCACTGGTCCACTGCATTCTTCCCTCCCTCTTTCGTATTCCTTCGCGTCTCATTTTGCACAAAGACGCGTCTCGCCTAGGCCCACGTGAATTTGCACCATAATACGACAGGGCATTTGTGGAGCGAAATAGGGTATATGTAGGTTTATAGGATCTCTTCTATTCGACCTCACCAGTTCTTCATTTAACCGTAACTGGGTATATTTTCTGCGTTGTGTTTCACGATATCTTCGGGTCAAACCTAGTGTTTGATAGAGTATCTGCTTCTCTACGCATACTCACAAGAGAAGTATACAAAGCGATCGGCGGGCACGAGTTGTATAATCAGTATCTCTTAAGCTTCTACAGTGAAACTTCGCAGTAAGCCGCCTCGAGCAGCTGGTTCCAAAAAGTTATTCATCAGAAATGTTTTGGGGTGTTTTGAAAAAAATTCAGATGCAGACACTCTCGAAAAAGTTGTTGAGTTAACTACGTTACTGGGGTTGTATGGCTCCTAATAGAAGGCTCGCGCCGTTAGAAGCGTCAAAAACGAGTTAAAACTACTAAATTTGAGCAATAAATGTCGAAGAATTTCTGCAACCCCGTCCCAAAATACAAACTTGTCCGGACTGATCGTTCTAATACGGCCCTTCGGCTGGTTTTCAGAGCTTCTAAGGAGGTGAACGTTCTAGCACAGGTCGTAAGAGTAGATCGGCTTCTTTATCTCAACCGTTTTGTTGCTAATATTCGCTGTTTCAACCGTGCGCCGTAAAACTCGCCCGCTCTCACCCGATAACAAAATACCCGTTATTCCTCAATTCGCACAGTTTTCGTTCGATGTTTCGTCAGTTCCCAATACAACCAGCTCCAAACCTTCGATTTATGCCATCAAATCGATATCATTTTTGAGCGTGTCTGCTGCCTTCAATAGTTCAAAAATCGGCAAACGGACACCAAATTTGTATTCACCACCCCGAATAACCCCCGCATACAAATTTTGAGTCAAATCTGAAACTTTGATCAAACTATCGTATAGCCACCGTAATCTGTAGAAAATCAGCAAACGGACCAGATTCGTGTTAAGCACATCAAATTACCATCAGAGAAAGATTTTCAACACATCTTTCGGAAAAATACGGAGATCTCGAAAGTCGCGCTTTGCACTCAAAGTATTCCCCGCTGGGATGCTTTGAACAAATTATGCCGAAAACTCAAAAATCGACAAGAAAATCTTAGATTCGTGATCAGCGCCCCTAAAACCCCTTGGGAGAAGATTAAGTCAAATCTGGAACATTTTTCTGGAGCGCTTTCAAAACCCGTAATTGATATAATTTACCGCTGAACCGAAAATCCTCAAAGTCCAAAACGCTATCAATCTGCACAAAGTTCGGAAAATGTGCTTCCACCCAAACTTTGCTCTGGGGGGTTGTTTTGGGCGATAAACACAATCGCGAGATTCATTCCGAGATTTTGGTAAGTTTGCTGAGCGTTTTTGAAGGTACAAGATGCACAAGAAACAACCGTTTTGAGCTTCGCGGAACCAGAGGATGGGGACGGGGTACAGCGCAGTTTTACTACATATACTCGAAAGATTCTAAATATACAATTCGTTTGCGCAGATCCGACCTAAGCTTTGTATACTTCCCTTGTAAGTAAGTATTCCTTCCACCATAGCTTAGCTTTAACTTGCGTTTTCATGCCGCAACGCTTGCTGCTTCAGCACTTTCAAGACTTCTACTGCTCGTAAGAATACTATTAGCCTTTTCCATACATCTCAAATGCAATTCAGGCGTTTTAGGTTCTTTATTCCTCTTATTGTTCTACCTACCAACGACATAATTTGACTTACCGTAATGCTAAATGAGGCAAATTTCATGAGCATGAGTATATATTGCTGGTAACACTTTCTTTCTAACACTAGGGAACTTGCAAGTAGCTACATCTTACATGGACAACCACATAACGTGTTATCAATGGTACAGTTTCACTTAAACACAAAGAATCTTACAACTATATATTGTAGAGATAATCACATGACATGTTCCTATGTTACCCATAGAAGACAATAAGTGATGCAAAATAACGACTGTATTCAAACAAAAAATAGGTTCAGCTGACAGCAATATATAAAGACTAATCATCAGTAGGACAAAGTAATAAACAGTACATTTCACAGGGTAAAGTACACAAACACCATTTATCGCCTAAAATACGACCAATACGTCTTGGCTTAAATCACTCGGACTTTGAAATAAAATAACTCACCCGGACTTTCAAAGAGAATTGCATCCTTGAAAAGTATGAAGGAGACCGCTGACGAAGCGATAAGTTGGGAGACGCAAGAAAACATTCCCATATAGTCAATCTCTGAATGAGGGGAAGTCGCGATGCAGAACGGTTGTTTTCGAGAAAAATTACCACGGTGAAAATAGAGAAACAACCGCTACGCTCCGAAGATAGCGTGATACTATCTGCAGCGCGGCTTCCTAGAGATAGGATACAAACCATGCCTAATTCAACAAGCAGAGTAGTAAGCAAGGTTTACGCCTGCTCCACCTAGCAGCGGAGAACAAGCAAGCGCACCAAGCTTACCTTACCTGAGAACAATAAAGACGCAAACTACCTCTATTTAGTACAAATACTGAGGAAAACAACAGCAAAGACGTTCAACGTTCAAAACGCCACGTATATCGTCAGTGGCTATCAAGTGGGAAGCCGCACTCAACAATGGGACGCGAAATTCTTCGATCAGTGGCCATCCTCTCTTTATTTACCCGCGTCATTTAATCATTTAATCTTCCCGCGAAGCAGCGCCGCGGCTTGTCCCCATTCAGCCATTGAAGATTGTGGCTTTTATCGGAAGTGCGGCGCAAGTTCCTCTTTTCACCCGCACTGGCTGATAAGTAATACACCAAGGCGTTGTTGTCAGTGGTGGATCTCTCTCATCCATTCCTTCCTACCCCATGTGCCAGCCATCGATCTTCGCATGACCCCTCCGTCCAACCATGACCGGCGATCATGCTCAGTGATCAGAAGTTTCTCCAAAATTTTTTGGTTTCTCCACGGCGCACCGTGACTTAATATCAGAGGGGGGCACGGCGAAGATTGACCTGAATGAATCGCGCCCCAATACAGAACACGCCCGCATGAGAGACGCGTAGCTTGTCAAAGTTTCGATTGAATTTTTTTTAGAACAAGTGTCTCAATTTCTAATTCATCTTGGTTCCACTCACGTGACAGCCTCGCTTGAGCCTTTTCTCTAATTTTTCTGTCTCCGAAAAGCGTTGTGCATCTGTTTCGTCGCGTGAGACGCCGTTGAGTGCCTCTGACGCATTTCTTTTGCAATTTTATCATTGCGAGAGGCCCCTGAGTGCCCCCCCCCCACAAAATTTTATTTAATCAAAGAGCCGCTTGAGTTTCGCTTGTTCCTGTTCGGCGGTATCATTGTCCCACCGCGGAAGAAGGCTTGGTGTCTTCTCCGACGACTCTGAAGTTCATAAACTGCAACAAGCCTTCCGAGGAAAAATTTTTGTGGTAGGACTTAGAAGTTATCAATTGAATTTCCCTCCCTTAACCACTTGGTGGTCGCCTCTCCTCATTCCTTCTACATACCAGTGAAGCACACTTTCACATGACGCATCGGCCGGGAATCGAACCCCGCGTGGCAGGCGAGCATTCTACCACTGAACCACCGGAAGGGGGTGCGCAAAGTACAGACAGTCATCCACAGACAACAGAAAACGCGTTAGAACCAGAAGTTCGAACAACTACACCTAATAATACAGTGGTGACCCATCAACCAATCCCAACCAATTATAACTTGAGACCCATTCGCAACTTCACAAGAATTACAGGATGATGAGAGGATCTTCTCTGCAAACGTGATAGGCGAAATGGAAGACAAGCAAAAAGGAAAAACAGTGCATCAAAATTTGTGTAATGTTACGTTAAGACATAATCTATGTATTTCAGAGTTATGTCGAGAGAACAGTACACAAGTCTGGAGAAGAAGATCTTCTCGATAACAAAGTGGAAAAATTATCGGACCAAACGGCGGACGAGCCAGTACAGCAAGACCAGGCTGGAGACGAAAGCGAAAAAAGGAATGGCTAGCAGGTCGTCGAAAAGGAGACTGCACAGAACAGAGAGAACCTGGTGGAAGATATCCTCTCAGGAATTCCCTGTTGTCACCTGGAGGTCTCCAGCAGGTCGTGGAGCGGAGTCATGCCCCACCACATCCTCACGACCTCTAGGTGACATGCCAGAGACCTCGAGGTGACATGAACTCTATGTCACCTGGAGATCACTATCATGTCACCTGGAGGTCGAAAGGATGTTTTGGGGCATGATTCCTCCCCACGACCTGCTGAAGACCTCCAGGTGACAACAACTATAGTTAGGTCCGTGGTTTGTTTCTTTAAGTAAAAACATTTAAATTTAAAACGCCGCTGGCGCGGCGTTTCAAATCTCAGCGGCGGCTGGCTGGTGATTATCAGCCAACAACTGGCGAGATTCAAACCGCTGCGCCAGCCCCGGTTTGAATTTAAATGTTTCTGCTTGAGGAAAAGCCACGGACCTAACCATAACTCCCTCCCTATTTTCGCGCTCGCACTATACGGTATGCTGGTTTTAACAAAGTCGCCATCAACTTCTATTACAATTAGCAAGCAGAGCAACAATAACATGCATAACATGCAACATTACATTATCAAAAACATTATACGACATCAACATAGGAGAATGATTTTACATTTATTCTAACAATGGGTAGATCATACACTAAAAATCATACATCATCATACATTTTCTAGAAAAAAAATTATACTCCTATATAGATCATACAGGCCATGAAACGGCCAAAGTCTCACCGCCCGCTGCGTACCACGCGCCGCGCGACCGCACGCGCGTCGGAAGCGAACGAGTTTGTCAACCGCCGCGCACGTTTCGGCCTCCGCGCGGCGGCCGAAACTCGTCGAGCGGCGGCCAAAACTCGTCTGCTTCAAACGCGCGTGCGGCCGCGCTGCGCGTGGTACGCAGTCGACGGTGAGACTTTGGCTGTTTTATGGCCTGTACACTAAAAAATCCCACATATACAAATCATAACAACATGATATAATTGATTTTTCATTAAATCGTAGATCATGCAGTAAAAAATCATTAGTTCTCTTGCTCGTCTTCATTTGCGGCTTCTGCTTCTTCAATTTCATTGCCCCGCGCCTCTCTCGCCCTCTCAGACAAACATCGAAGCTTCTGAAATGGGAAGAGTGGTTGGGTGTATGACCCCAATTGGGTCCTACTTTTTTTCCCCATGGATTTATTTAAAATAAGCCGAAATGGAAGGAAAAACTCACATGTGCAGGAACCAGTATGTTTTTCTCCAAAACGTACGCACGCACATCGGTCCTGCAGTACAAAACAATTCTGAAGGACTTCAAACCTGCCCGCGCCATCATTCAAAGTTCATACGAGGGAAGTATACAACGCGTAGGTCGAACCTGCGGAAACGAATAGTATTGCTACTATTTCTCGGGCATTTATAATGAAGCCCCTTATACGTACCCCGTTCTGGTTCCAGACAGTTATAAGCTCAAAACGTCGTACTTTGTGCTTTTCGTGCCTTCCAAAACGCTCAGTAAATGTAGGAAAATCTGTAAACGGGCCTCACAATCGTGTTCAGCGCAAAACAACCCCCCTGGCAAAGTCTGGGTGAAGTCACATTTTCCAAACAATGTGCAGACTGATAGCGTTCTGGACTCCTACAAATTTTCAGTTGAAAGCTAACTTTTATAAATTAGGGATTCTGAAAGCGCTTCGTAGAAATGTTTCAGATTCGACTTCAACCCCCCCCCTCCCTAGATAGGCTATTTGGGGCGCTGCTCATGAATCTGCGATTTATTTGTCGATTTTCCAAAGTTTTCGAAGTAATTCGCTCAAAGCATCCCAGCGAGCAAAATTTTTGGGGCAAGACGCCACTTCCGAGATTTCCAGATTTTTTCGATATATGTGTCACAAGGTCCGTCTCTGAGGGTGGTTTGATGTGCCTAACACGAATCTGAGGTCAGTTTGCCGATTTCCTACAGGTTACGGTAGATTACGGTGGGAAATACGGTAGTTTGATCAACGTCTCAGATTCGACTCAAAATTTGTATGCGGGGGTTATTAGGGGTTGTGAATACGAATTTTATGTCCGCTTTCCGAACTACTGAGTATGTTTTGCCCTACAAATGCCGTATTGCCTACCGTAAACAACAGTAAACGTCAAAATTTCGACAAACAGACCCCAGATTCGTACTCAGCACACTAGATTACCTCTACATACTAGTTTTGAGCAGAATCCGAATTTTTTTCAGAACACCCAAAAAAGGAGGTGCAAAACTATGTAGTTGAGGGGGGCCACTCAGAATTCAAGTGATAAATGGATGATGCTGCTTCCAAAATCTGTATAATTCCATGAAATTTCTGGGAAATCACGAGTGATAACGCTTTCATATATCAGATAACGAGAAAATTCTCATTTTCATGAATGAATCTTTCCATTTCTATGGGTAATTCTTGAGTGCCCCACTAGTTTTGCACCGTAAAGTCAACAGACAAATATAACATTAAAAAAATACATCTGGAAACAATAGATTTGGAATCGAATCTGATCAAAAGCAAAACGGAGGGCTGGATGATGATGAAGATGCGGGAGCGAGGTCTGAGTGTATGCGCCACTGACAGTCTGCCTGACTCTGGCCGTCTGCGATGCCTATGATTGGCTCGTCGCCGTCCCACCACAATAGGACACGTTAAATGTTGCGAAATATACGCAACACCTCCAGGTCACATCAGAAAGTGCGAGACGTGACGAAACATGACTTCGAGGTGACAACCGAAGGCTCATTTGTCCAGCGTTGAGCAGCATCGAGAGGCGCACAACAGCGGGAACGCACGCTCTCGCCACGTATGGACGCTGCCTAAGGTGAAGTGTGTCACCAAAGTGCTCCTGGAAATGTCAGCAGCAGTTTTGTTGAGTATTCATTGTCATGGAGGTCATTACAAGCGGAGTATCCTGACAATGAAATGGCACAGATGTTCTGGAATTTCGTTCCTAAGATGCATTTTTAAGCGATTTAGGATTCACAGGCTCCATCCCGCCAGAGGTCAAAAATTTCGCAATGCTGGGAAACGATGGATAGTTGACTGATTGAGAAGAGCGCTGTTCACAGTTATATATCTCTGGCAATTTACTCCACGATATTGGCTCGTTAGGCAATTTCCAAGATGACATATCGTCTGAAGCATAAGATTTTTACGCCCTGAGGGCACATAAAGTGTGTCCGAATGAGAATGGCGGCCCATGCGGCATGCGCGCGCTGCAGGCGGTCGTCGCATTTGTCGCTTTCGGAGGAGCATACAAAACTAGTCTTCCTGCACAGCCATTAACTACAAGCGGGGCCGGCACCGGCTGGCAGCAGACAAACTACGTCGATCAATCAGCTCTACAGTCGAGAGAGGGGAGGAGGGTGGAAGCCGTCTGAACACTCGTCCGAGAGCGGCACATGAGACGGCCGCCTGCAACGCACGCCGGCAGAAGGGGCCGCCCTCCTCATCTGAACACACTTTAGGTGCAGTTTTAGGCCTGAAAACCACATTTAGTAATTGGTTGCCCGGACGTGAAATTGCACCAAAAATTTCATCGACGCAGCTCCAAGCCGAACAGCGCTACCTAGGGTGGGGTCAATGAAAAAAATCGACTGCTGTTAAATATTTACAAGTATTTATCGAATCTTGAATTAGGGAGTTTTGCGTTACTACAACGTGCGGAAACCCTAGTCCCGGACCCAAGTAATTGATTTAGTTCTTTTAGCCGGTTGAAAATTGTCTTTGAAGACCCATTTTTAGGTGCGATACAATTGATTTTATCACACCTGAAAATAGGTTTTCAGAGACCGTTTTGAACCGGCTGAAAGAACCTAATCGTTTACTTGGGTCCGTGATCAGGGTTTCCGCACGTTGTAGCAACGCGAAACTCCCTAACCTAAATTTCGATAAACACTTGTAAATACATATTTCACAGCAACCGATTTCTTCATAGACCCCACCCTACGTAGCGCTGTTTGGCTTAAAGCTGCGTCTATGAAACATCCGAATCTTCACATCTGGATAGTCAATCACTGAATGTGGTTTTCATGCCTTAAACTGCACCTATGTGCCCTCAGGGCATAAAAACTAGCTCCGCCAGCCCTTTGCTGTTCGGTTTCAACCTGCGTTTATGAAATTTTGGGTACGCTTTCACATGTGGACAACCATACATGAAGAAAGACATGCGGATTTTCTCGCAAGGGGGGGCTGAGCAAATGCCCGATTTAGGAGGGGGGTCGAGCCAAAGTTGGATTGTATCACACCTCGCGCCGTAGCCTGTATGCATGCATCATATAATATCGCTGCTAAGATATGGGAAAAGGGGCGAAATGGGCTGAGATAGCAACAAAAGCGTTTTTTGCTTTTGATTTACTTCACGGAGCTCCAATCCAAATTTTGAAAGAACCATCCTCTCCATCGCGACCTATTGGTACCAATCATCTATCAAAAAGGGGTCTTCCAAGCGAAAAAGGGTTTGGTTGGCGTCAGAAACGTTCCAACAGAAAGTGAACAATAGGCAAGAAGAGTGAGGAGAGTCTACAAAAAGTGAACAATATTCTCTGAGAGTAGTTTTCTTGGTTAACACTTCTAAACAGCGGAAACAAACCGTTGTGGCATTTTAAGAGGATAAGTTTAGTGTCTTTCGGAAAAAGGGCTCCTATTCGTTTCAGGAGATTTTACGGGATTAATCTTGCTTGATGCTGTATTTCTATTTTATAGTTATGCTTCTCCTTACAGCAAGACCTAACCGTCTGTCTAAGTCTTTTCGACATCATCTTCTATTCCGATGGTAAGTATTAGGTTTACATGCCCTTACATTTTAACGGTTCTCGCGTAGTCAAGACCATTTTTGGAACCACAGAGTGCTACCGTGTAGAACACCGCAACGGTTTGTTTTCGCTGTTTAGAAGTGTCGACCAAGAAAACTACTCTCAAAGAATATTGTTCACTTTTTGTAGACTCTCCTCATCCTACTTGCCTATTGTTCCCTTTTTGTTGGAACGTTTCTGACGCCAACCAAACCTCCTTCGCTTGGAAGACCCCTTTTTGATAGGATTGTTCATTTTTTCTTAATATTACGAAGTAATATCCCTGAAAAATCTTCAATATTTTTCAAATAGCATGAATTGCTATAATAATCAGTAAGCAACAAACTTGTTGCGCATTCTACAGATGAAGCACCACTCACTTTCCACGACGTTCTGATGACGCCAGTAGATGCCGTATGCACTTGGCACCACCTCAGAGGATCGCGGGGTCGTAATGGAGCACAATAGGCTTTCACCTCGACGAGGATAGCGAGGGCAGCACGAGGGGAAGAGCTGCTGCTCGAGCAGCACGTGCTGCCTTTGTGCTGCTCTTAGCAGCACCTGCTGCCCTCGTGCTCCTTTCGTCGCCTCAGCTGCTGCTCTCCGTTTTGGCCAGCGCTGTGTGGTAACTTTGCTCAAAGTGGTTCATTTGGGCAGCTACAAGGACATTGATAATCAGCTTGGAGAGCTTCTGAGCATAAACATTTAGACTCCCAGATATCTGTATACAAGGTGCACACACACGCCGCTTCGCGGCGTACTTGTGGGCGTGCTTTAAGATCTATGGATTATTTGAATTACAGAGCAGTGCCTCGCTGCGCTAAACAGCCTTGAAGGCACAGTGCAACATCAGGAGTAAAATTTGATATTATAGCCCGCCCAGCGTGAGTAGCAACCATGCCAAGCGCGAGATCTCAATTCGCTGTAATAAATGAGAAACTTCAAGGAAAAAGTCGGCTCCGCCCCAAAAGCCTAACTGCATCGCCCCGGAAAGAGAACCAAGAGCTCTGCTATTGTACATTTTGCTTTTGAGCATCGCCACACAAACTAAATTTTCCGTTTGCAAAAATTTGGGTTATCTTTTCGAGGTCGAAACGCTTGATTATGCTTTTATGGTTTTGTGAGCGGGGTCGACTTTTTCAGTGTAGTTTCTCACTTTTTTGATAGAATTGAGTTCTCGAGCTTGACAGGGTTGCTATACACGGTGGGCGGACTATAATACCGAATTTTACCCCTTAGGTAGAGTCCCGCACAATTTTTCGCAGAAAAAGCATTTTGCGGCGTTTTTTTGCGCTCACAAAGCGCTGCATCGCTATAACTTGCTTCAAAGTGGTCCGATTTCAATTTTGGAGTAATTTCTATATTGCTTTCATTGAGTCCTCTGATCACAGTGGTATCTCTTTTTTTATACGAAAGTATTAGAAAACATTAGATTGAACGCAAGAAGTATCGAAAAATGCATATGCGCGACATTGAGGTCTCAAGTTTCGCTATCTCCACTTGGTTCAAATATTGGAGCGAAGAAAACCCCAAATGCGAATTTCCGCCTTAAAAGGAAGCTGCCTTCAAAGGCACAGAACACCCAGAAAGATGATTTTTTTAGTTTTTATGCTGGTCTTAAGGAGGGTCACCTCTGATCACAGTGGTATCTCTTTTTCGTCCAAGACCCCCTATGAACAGAGTTATGGCATTAAAGATGCCTATATTTAAAGGGTGAAAAATTGGTGGATGAGTTGTTTCTTCTCTTCATTCGCAATTGTTGCCTGGAGAGCGAGCCAGGATAAGGAGACAGTCTGACTATGGTCTGAAGAACGACGAATTGTTGAGAATTCAGTCATTCATCTAGCCGCTACAGAGTTTGGAAATCTGGTGAGGGGTGTGGCCCGTGCAGGTGAGCGAAGCAGGTCGGGCCTAAGGTGGTCGCCTATATCTCGCTTATTCGGAGGAATTGAGATCTCGCACTTGGCGCGTCTTATAAGAGGGGTCTACTAGACAATCAAATAAAATCACAAAATTCGTGATGTGAGGGTGTAGTGTTGATTTCAAGGTACACAACAGCTTTTTGGTGGGGGTGTGGGGGGTTAGTGTTCTCACCGCGTTTTCTGAGACGACGCATTACGAATTATCCATGTCGAATTCGTACAGAGTGTACTGTCGCATATAGAAAGCTTGCGAAGCCTGTATGAAGGGAAAGCAAACCACAGATGAAGTCGAGTATCTTTGCAGCCATCTTCCAGAAAAAGACACAGAACGGATATCAAATTGGGGAATAGTTATGTAAGCAAAGAAAGTGTGAGGACTGCTTCCATAAGTATCGTACGCGTATCTAGATTTCGGGGATGCGTGCCCACTCCTACTCGCTAAACTTTAACCACCAATACTCTGCTCGAAATCTATTCTAAGATCCACCAAAAACGTCCTTTTTCATGAGACAGTATGCCATCGCAAGGAATTAGGGCGCAACTGCCTTTTTAATCGGTAAGCATATCAATAAATGATTGGATGTGCACCGCTATATTTCTCCATGTCTCAGTATTCCGCTGTTTTTGATAATAGAAATCCTGAGCTCTATACAAGTACCCCCAAAGATTAGGTTGTTCACAGTAGAATAAAAATAGAGAGCATATAAATCATTAAATCTGAAGTAAACTAGGAAATCTGTATATTACCAAACATGTTTTAGTGATTTTTAATCATTTCCATTGAAATCCAGGAAGAATGCATTCAGGTGAGCTTTCAGATCGGATAAGCAGTGTGGGGCGCGCACAACATGCGCCCGGCGGGAGGCGGACACACGGAGTTTTTGGCGTGGTCTGAGTCTGAGGTCTTGCCCGTACACTTTTCAGTTCCAAGCGTGAGCGATTTATCTGTTTACCTGCGCGGCCACCTCAAAGGTGGTAATTTTATGCAAAATTCACATTTTCGTTGCATCAAGTCTTTCAAAAAATCTGGTACTTAATTGATCATCAAATCGAACACCGTCTGTAGAAAAAGGATTTTCGTTAGGTTTGAGATGGTACATTCGAGTAAAATAGTTCCTTGCGAGCAATGTGAATGGTCCAGCTCGGTCAAAGGCTGATGAATTATACTGAAAAAGATGATGAGTCGTCATTCTCATAGGATGATAGTTGTGTGGAACTGACCGAAAATTTGAGAAATGTTCAACCCTTTTGAAATAATTTATTCAGTGTGTTCTACAAGATTCGACAACAATTTGAGTTTCTTTTCGAATCTTGAAGGTATGTGTCGAAAACTTTGGAAAATCACGTTCTTACTTTAAAATTCGTTTTCATGGCTTTGAACTTTACTCGCATTTTCCAGTGAAACATATTTTTTTGATTTTGGACAAGGACCACGAGGACTTGTATTTTCAAATGCTGAGCGGCAATGGTTTGCCGAAAATGGAACGAAATGGCCAATACGTTTTCTCCACGAAAAACACTATGCTCACAATATTCAAAGCAGACAGTTCTCAAAATTTACTTTGCATTTAATTAAACAATTTTAAACCATCCTGAGAAAGTTCACGACAATAATTTCGAAAGAAGAAAACATTTTTATTGAATCATTGCTTGTTCGGGAGGAAAAAAATCACCATTTATAGAGAGATCGCCAAATGATGGATACTCTGATATTTGCAATTTCGTTCGCCCCAGACATTCCTCTAACCAGTGCGAATTTTAGTAAATTAAGAATATTTTGGGGAAACTTCCATCTTTGGAATATGTGGGTATATCGTTTTTCCCAAAGAAAGCCATGATTCGTCTTTAAAATCGAGAAAAACAGAATATTGTGCCTAATTCTTATCTTTACGGTCACAAAACCGAGTGAAAATAGATTCTTGTTTAGGGATAGAGAATATCTCTGTTGAGGAATGTTTTTGGGACACGCACATTCACTACCGACCGAGGCCTGTGTTGAACGGCCCTCGCAAACTCGTGCCAGATACGAGGCAGTCTTACATGGGCATGAGACAGTCGGCAATGCGAGCATCATTTCCTCGATCGGTGGCGAAGATCAAAGGATATAATCAAGGGTGAAACTCCCGTGAGGGATATCAATAGGCCTCCCTGGGGTCTTTATCTTTGATGGGTCGCTGCAGCGCTGCTGCTGAAAGCGACATATCACCTGCGAAATAAAATTACAAAGAAAAGAAAAGATCATAAATGAGGAGCAGCAGTTGGGGCCACAATGAGGAGCAGCAGTTGGGGCCACAATGAAGAGCAGCAGTTGGGGCGACGACTGGAGCAGTTGGGGCAACTGTAGCAGCAGGTGGGGCAACTATACGAACAGCAGTTGGGGCAGTCAGCGGAGCAAGAGGACACAACGTGCTGCCCTGGGCAGCAGTTGGGGGAACGAAAGGGGCTTACACCTCGACGAGTAAATGCGTTAGTAATCCCCTCGTGCTGCCTTACTAAGCCGCGAGTATCTGAGACCTTGACACGACGTACTAATGACGTCACCAGATGCTTTATGCCCTTGGCACGACCTTGGCACGACGTCCTGATGAGGTCAGCAGATGCCCTATGCACATGGCACGTCTTGGCACTACGTCCTGATGACGTCGTGAGATGCCCTATACACTTGTTACGACCTTGGCACGACAACATGATGACGTCATCAGATGCCCTATGTACTTTGCATGACATTCTGATGACGCCATCAGATGCCCTATGTACTTTACATGAAGCCCTGATGACGTCATCAGATGCCCTATGTTCTTTAGATGGCACCCTGATGACGTCATCAGATGCCCCATGTACTTTACATCACACCCTGATGACGTCATCAGATGCCCCATGTGCTTTACGTGACACCCTGAGGATGTCATCAGATGCCCTATGTACTTTACATGACATCCTGATGACCTCATCAGATGCCCTATGTCATTCATCCCGTTAGCTGGCGTCTGGCGAAGCGGGATGCCCAGTTGGCGATGTCTACGTATATGGCTCTTGTATTGAGGCAAGTGAACAGGGCGATCCAGACTTTTGTGCTGTGGTCGGAGTTCCGAATATTGAAAGGTCCCAGATAGTCGACGGCGCTATTGTAGAATGGTCACAGCGGTTGTGTAACTCTTTCTCGGGGATAATTCGGGAAAGGTGGCAGATGGAAAGGTGTGGCTTTCTTTTTCTTGCAATAGAAACAATATTTCTACACAACTCTCCGTACTTAAGCTCTGCCTTGAGGGATCCACATAAGCTGTCGTAGAGCCGCGAGGGTTTGAGAGATACCGATATGATTATGTGTCGTATGTTGATGAAGAATGTATAAGGTGATGATCCATGTGTGTCGAGGGAGAATGATAGGGTCGTTGGTGTCGAATGAAAGGGTTGAGTTAGCGAATCGTTCTCTGGATCTCCATAAACGCGTTTGATCGTCGTAGTCAGCGCGGAGGTTTGTTTTCTGTTCCGGCGTAATTGGATTATACAACTGAGCTTGACGGAAAAGTGCGAGTGTTGCTAGTTGATTGTAGTTGGATCGTTGTGTTGCTTTTCCCCTTTTCTTGTTGATCGCTGCTCTTACGTTTGTCACGAATATGATGATCCAGGTCATGACGTGTAGTAGGGAGTTCCAGGAGTGTAGTTTCATTAAGTTGTCGATAACTGGTGTTGATGTTGCATATTTCTCGATGGTTGCAGTGTTGGTGTGTAATACGAATTTTGTTGAGGAGTCGCTTTTGTCTTCCGGCCAATATTCTTCGGATGATTGAAGAAATTGTGATCCGTCCCACCACAGTTCATTTGAAAGAAGCTCATGAGTCGTAGCGCCTCTACTACCGATGTCGGCTGGATTGAGATTTGTTGGAACAAATCGGAGAATAGCGTTCGGGGCATTCCGTTTGATTGCTTTTACGCGATTTTGTACGAACGCTGGCAGACTTGATGATGATTTTGTCCATTGGAAAATGGTTTTCGAGTCGGAACAGATGTAGTGATTGTTGATGTCGAGTTGTAGCTCCTTGAATCAAATGATTCATCAGAGTAGATCCGAGGGCGAGGGCGCTGAGTTCTAATCGTGGAATGGTTACCGTGTTATGGAGCGGTGATAGTCGAGTTCGTCCCATTAAGAATTTCACGTCGACGTGATCAACACATACAATTCTGAGATATGCTGCTGCGCAGTAAGCATTACGTGATGCGTCGGTGAAGATGTGAATTTGAAGTGAATTCCATTTGAATTTTGGTTTGATGATGGTACGAGGTAGTTCAAGGAACGGTTGAGTCCATGTAGATGTGATGTTGATCCATGACTCCTGTTTATCCTTAGGGAGAAGCTCGTCCCATTGCAGCTGTTTTCGCCATAGACTTTGTAGAAACATCTTAGCGACTACTGTCACACGAGCAATGAAACCAAGAGGGTCGTAAATGGAAGCGACGATCTTCAGTACTGAACGTTTCGTGGGATGGTTTGATGGATTTTGTTGAAAGGGAAGGCGAATGGTGATGCTATCGGAGGTGACATTCCATGTCAGCCCTAATAATTTTGTAGTCTTGTCGATGGGTAAATGTTCGTGGGATTGCAGCTTGTCGTTAACTTCGGTGTTGAAAGACATCCATTCGCGAACGTTCATGTCGGCGAGGGAAAACAGTTGTTTCGTTTCCGTGTATTTTTGAATGGCTTCGAATACGGAAGATGCGGAGAGAAAGATATTGTCGACATAGCATGATTCAGGTAGCTCGTGGGCTAGAGGTGTGGCTGTCTTTGTGAGGTGCAGGTGGATCGTTGCTGCGAGTAAAAATGCGTTGCAGATGAGGCCAAATGGGACTCGTTGGAAATTATAGATGATGCTGTTATCGTTCATAGGTGGATCCCGGTGGTTTTTCAGCCAAAGGAATTTGGTGAATGGTCGGTCACATTCGTTTAATCCAACCATTAGGTAGGCCTTTTCGATGTCGCTGATGAGGAGAATGGGAGCGAAACGAATGCGGAGGATAATCGCTCCAGCCGCGAAGCGGCTGGAGAGGTTTGGTTTTACCCGGGACTTGTGATCACTTAGAATTCTGTAAAGTAGTTTATAAAACCTATTAAACAAATTCTTCAGAGATTTGCATCGGGTTATAGGTGAGAGGGTCCAGGAGGCACATGCTGACAAAATTTGAGCCAAATCGGTTCAAAACTAACAAAGTTAGATCGGCGAGTCCTTATCAAAAATGCTTGTTGTGCGTGTAACTCGTTGCTGCTTCCTGCTTCCTGCTTCCTGCTTCGCGCTTCGTGCTTCGTGCTTCGCTCCTCGTGCGTTACGCACCCTTAGTAGTGGCCACTGGCAATGGTCGCAGGCGATCAGTTGGGCAGGCAGGTAAGTTGGTATGCGAATAGATAAGCAGGCTGGTGAGTAGGTAGACAATGAGTACTTACTGTTTAACATTAACTACTTCACTTATTACTGCTTATCATATCAAGTGATATTATCAGTTGGTAGATCAGATCGCTAAAACACGTTGTAGGCTGTACTTTTTGATGGGAAGGGACAAGGAAAGTGACTAACAAAATTGTTACTTACTGTTTAAAAATAACTACTTCACTTATTACTGCTTATCATATCGAGTGATATTATCAGTTGGCAGATCAAATCGCTAAAACACGTACTTTTTCTTAGGGAAGGGACACGGGAAGTGACTAACAAATTTGTTACTTACTATTTAACATTAACTACTTCACTTATTACTGCTTATCATATCAAGTGATATTATCAGTTGGTAGATCAAATCGCTAAAACACGTTGTAGGCTGTACTTTTTGATGGGAAGGGACAATTAAAGTGACTAACAAGTTTGTTACTAACTGTTTAACATTAACTACTTCACTTATTACTGCTTATCATATCAAGTGATATTATCAGTTGGCAGATGAAATCGCTAAAACACGTACTTTTTCTTAGGGAAGGGACACAGGAAGTGACTAACAAGTCTGTTACTTACTGTTTAACCTTAACTACTTCACTTATTACTGCTTATCATATCAAGTGATATTATCAGTTGGTAGATCAGATCGCTAAAACACGTTGTAGGCTGTACTTTTTGATGGGAAGGGACAAGGAAAGTGACTAACAAGTTTGTTACTTACTGTTTAACATTAACTACTTCACTTATTACTGCTTATCATATCAAGTGATATTATCAGTTGGCAGATCAAATCGCTAAAACACGTACTTTCTCTTAGGGAAGGGACACGGGAAGTGACTAACAAGTTTGTTACTTACTATTTAACATTAACTACTTCACTTATTACTGGTTATCATATCAAGTGATATTATCAGTTGGTAGATCAAATCGCTAAAACACGTTGTAGGCTGTATTTTTCGATGGGAAGGGACAAGGAAAGTGAATAACAAGTTTTTTACTTACTGTTTAACATTAACTACTTCACTTATTACTGCTTATCATATCAAGTGATATTATCAGTTGGTAGATCAAATCGCTAAAACACGTTGTAGGCTGTACTTTTTGATGGGATGGGACAAGGAAAGTGACTAACAAGTTTGTTACTTACTGTTCAACATTAACTACTTCACTTATTACTGCTTATCATATCAAGTGATATTATCAGTTGGTAGATAAAATCGCTAAAACACGTTGTAGGCTGTACTTTTCGATGGGAAGGGACAAGGAAAGTGACTAACAAGTTTTTACTTACTGTTTAACATTAACTACTTCACTTATGACTGCTTATCATATCAAGCGATATTATCAGTTGGTAGATCAAATCGCTAAAACACGTTGTAGGCTGTACTTTTTCGTAGGGAAGGAAAAGGGGAAGTGACTAACAAGTTTGTTACTTTCTGATGACGTCATCAAAGTGCGTGGGGCATGTGATGACGTCATCAGGACGTCGTGCCAAGTGCATAGGGCATCTGATAACGTCATCAGGATGTCGTGTAAAGTACACACGGCATCTGATGACGTCATCTGGATGTCGAGAAAAGAGAGTCGCACGTCGTTTGTAGCGTGCGCAACAAGTCAATCACTTACTGATTGTCATATCAGTCCATGCTATTTGGAAAATATGGAAGATTTTTACAGATATTACTTCGTAATATCAATAAAAAGTGAACAATTCTATCAAAAAGAGGTCTTCTAAGCGAAAGAGGTTTGGTTGGCGTCAGAAACGTTCCAACAAAAAGGGAACAATAGGCAAGTAGGATGAGGAGAGTCTACAAAAATTGAACAATATGTTCTTAGACTGATTTTCTTGGCCGAAACTTCTTAATAGCTGAAACAAACCGTTGTGGCATTTCACGAGGAAGAGCTCAATGGTTTCCAAGAATGGACTTCTATTCTTGACGAGATTATAAGAATATACTCTTATTTCATGCTGCACTTTCAGTTCGCTTCTCGTAGCAGCTGGAGCTAGCCGTCTGTGTACGTAAAGTTGAAATCATTTTCTCTTCTAATTATAACTAATAGGTGCACATAATTATACATTTTTATCGTTACTCGCATAATCGGAGACTATGTGGAACCATAGAGTGCTTCCGTGTGAAACACCGCAACGGTTTGTTTTCGCTATTAAGAAGTTTCGGCCAAGAAAATCTGTCTCAGAAAATATTGTTCAATTTTTGTAGACTCTCCTCATCCTACTTGCCTATTGTTCCCTTTTTGTTGGAACGTTTCTGACGCCAACCAAACCTCTTTCGCTTGGAAGATTCCACTTAGGTCTGGTAATATAATGAGTCCTCTGTGAAGACAACCATTCAGACTTACGGCGTTGTGTACTCTTGCGCTACCATTGCACTTAAGACGGACTTTGGTGAGTTTTTTCGATTCGTTAATGACGGCGTGGTGTGAAAGGAAGTTTCCGACGTTGCTCGTTTGAGATGAAGGACGATAACCACTGATTTCTCTCAAAAGTTTATCTGGATAATATCGTTGTATTTTTCCAGTTGTTCAGGTTTTGTTGTCAGTATTTTCTAATTTGAACGTAGGCAAGCGAGGCTATGGTCGAAGTTATTTGGGAGGACGGTTCGGTCGAGTTTGAATGGTAGACGTGTGTAGGACCGCTGTTGAGCTTCGTCATAATGAGTGGTGCTGTTGAAAAAGTCGAGGCAGGTGATATCATCAGAGCGTGTTGCTTCGTCTCCTACACCGAGGGATTCGCATTTCCAAAATCGTTCAACCATTTCGTCCAGATGAGATTTGTTGAGTGGGTGATCACTAATATTGCAGACTGCTGTGTTGATAGTTCGCGTAGTTAGCTTCTTACCGGAAATCATTTCGGAAATGTATAATGAAACATCATCAAATACCAGAAATTGGTCACTATGGCAATAAAATCGCTTGATTCATCCTTCGGCAACAATTCCTATAAATCACCCTTTCTAATGAGAAATTTTGTTTTGTCTCACACTTTGTGTACAGGCCTGCCCATGTTAAATGCTTGAGATTAAAAGAGCTCAAGAAAATGAAATAAACGACTTCCACGAAAATCGTCCACTCCGTCGACAATACATGGCGACCACGGAGACCTACTAACATCCGAAACCTGCTCTCAATCGAATCGCCAATCTCCCCACGATGAGTTCGCATCTTCGTCGCGAAATTGGAATTGCACGTAAGCACTTGCTCAAAGCTATTAATTTATGCGAAGAAGATCTGAATAAAAATCTACCCGAGTACCTTACCAAGGCAACAAACGATGATCTTCTTGACTACGCCGAAACTCAATACACCCACCACGAATCAGCCTTCGCGAAACTATCGAAACTCGAGGAACTCAACCGCGAATGGGCAGCACTGATGGTTAGAGATGAGAAAGAGGTAACAATCTTTCACGAATACATATCCAAATACGGCGACTATCGTGATGACCTTCAAAAAGCCATCGATAAGCTTCATTTAATCGATGGTAACGAAGTCCTCCTGCAGCAAGAACTTGAGAATCGCGAAATAGACTATGAGTTCAACTCGTATCCTGTGCAGCAACAACCAGCTTCCGCACCCCAGGATACAAATAACCTCAACCAAAACCATTCGCTCTCAACCCCACAACTCCCAGCCTCCTACTCATCAACAGCTTCGCGTACCCCTCAACCTGCCTATCCACCACCCCACGTACCCAACACCTTTTCCGATACGCCCAGCTTCAATTATTCCGACGCCTCACTCTTGACAAGATTGGAACTTCCATCCTTCAGCGGAACCTTTCTAGACTTTCCTGAATTTGGGCCCGATATGACGCCCTCATCCATTCTAAACCATCTCTCAGTGGTGCAACAAAATTCTCGCTGCTGAAAAGTTGCCTCAAAGGGCGTGCCCTACAATCGATCCATGGCCTTCCAGTAACCAACGAAAACTACGCAACAGCATATGATATTCTACGTTCCACCTACGATAATCACTACTCTGCGTTATTTTATCTACACTCAATTGTGAAATCTGCCGCAATGTGACGCTGGTGGTAAACAACTTCAAGACATCTACTTGAAGATGCTTCGTCTCGTTCGGCAGTACAATGCAATCACTCCAGATTCACTCGAATTTGGACTAGGAGCACTGCTCTACAACAAACTTTCTCGCTTCGTCAGAGCCAGACTGTACGACGTCACTGATGGTCAACGGAATCTCACTCCTTCCGAATTAATGACACTATTCGGCCACATCGTTAAAAAGGAATCTACATTGCGACAAATCGACTCATCGACAATTTCTCAGCAACCATCGTATCACATCTTTCAAAGAGCCGGACATCAACCAACAACTCGTCCAAATCAACGCCCGGATGGCTACAACTCAACAATCCATTGGCAACGTCCAACTCCACAACAATGTCCATTTTGTAACCGGACATCACACAGTGCTTGACACTGTTGCACCGTCCAATCACCGGAAGAAAGACGAAAATTTGCCCAGACTAGCAGAGTATGCCTCAAATGCCTCGATCAAGGACATCGCACCATCAACTGCAGTCGCCCTCCTTGTTACAAATGCCAATATCATCACCATCCAGCTCTATGCTTCAAATCTACACCATCTCCAACTATGTCGTCGACAAACCGTAGACATTCCATTTCTCCTCGCAGAGATATTTCTTCATCCAGATATCCCACTGCTCCGGAGAACGTTCGCTAACGCCACCAAGAACAAATTGGCTCTCAAAACCGTTCTCGTCCGCGACCCTCGAACGACACTCGAGCCAGTGCCCATCCATCATCACCACCCAACCATCAAGTCCATTTTTCCAGCAGTGTTCCTGAACCAACAACTCCAGAAAACGGTGAAACACCCAAAGTACCACCTTCATCCTACACCGTCACTCTTGACTCAAGTAATGTCAACCACTGCGAAAATCCTGAACCCAATTCGACTCTTCCTATGTGCACGGAAGTAACGTTCATGAATCCGAATGATCACTCCAACAAACTCAAAACCGTCGCCTTCTTAGACAGCGGTTCTTCTCATTCTTACAATACAACAGACGTTGCTACTCGACTTCAACTCGACCAATATCGACCAGAAAACATCTCACTACATGCATTTATATCATCCCATCCCACGACACTACCCTCTCATCTCCACACCCTTCATCTGCTACTAGAAGATGAAACCCCATATACCATCTCCGCTCAATCTCTACCGATCTCAACACAAGCACTCAAGCTTTCCACCCTATCTCGAGCCCAACTAATTCCCAACATCAACGACATGGATATACCCATCATCTCAAGACCCCTGGAATATTAATAGGAATGAACCATTTCTGCGATCTCATCCTCTCGTCGTGATTTTACTCGATGGTTCTACCTAATGGGTACCACCTTCTCAACACACGTCTGGGAAAACTGATTTCCGGTAAGAAGCTAACTACGTGAACTATCAACACAGCAGTCTGCGATATCAGTGATCACCCACTCAACAAATCTCATCTGGACGAAATGGTTGAACGATTTTGGAAATGTGAATCCCGATTCCACGATTCCACGTACTGAACTTCCTTTTATATGATTCGTAACTGAAAAAATAAGATTTCAAATATCATTAATCAAAAAGTTGTTCCAAAATTATGAAAATGACGTTGACAATCAAGAATATTCATTCGAAAAAATCTTAAAGGCAGTGGTCGCGATCAAATATGCTTGTCGTCTTTTTCTCTCCAAATCCTTTCCTGGGTCTCGAGTAGTAGGACCTATAAGAAAAAATCGCGAAAAAACCACTGTTTTGGGCCGAATTTGAAACCTGAACTTTCTTGTCTTTTGATGGTGGATGAGCCCACACCATATCATCGGCAGCGATGACCTCTTATATCAAGAACATCAGCTAGCTTGAAATTGAATGTCAATCAATGAACCTTCGAATTTATGTACACATCTAGTCAAAAACATTGACTGAAGTGATGCTTTCATTATTCAACTGTTTTTATTCGCTAAATTTGCATTTATTTCGTTCTCTGAATGTCGATTTTTGACTGCTCGGCATGAGACGGCGATCTGTTTCGTCATCGCTGTGCACGTGTGCACGAACTAGCTTCTTTGGGCCCTAAAAACTCTAACTGTAGACCGTTTTTCACCGCGCTACCTTCATAGTTTTTCAGCTGTTTTTGATCTAAGCCGATTTTTGTAGTTTTTCGATAACGTTTTTCATCGTGACCACTGCCTTTAAGTGATTCAGTTCTGGCTTAAATATGAACCTTTTAACCTTGCAATAATACTTTGGCGTACTATTGGTTTACAGTCTCCTATCCCAATTGGGTTGCTCCTTCATTGCGTGGATAGGTGTGACCCGAGCCTTGTGCTGGCACATGAGCGAGGCCACTCTCCACATCTTGGAGTATTAACAGGCATCACCGCACATACGTACCATTCGGGATGTGCTGACCCGTTACCGTTGACAAGGCGTCAGCTACCTGAGGTCCGCCCACTATTGGCTACTCGAACCTCGTATGCCCAACTATGCCGGCTTTGTAATTATCACTTATTCGTTATATTTTGAAAATGAGAGTCATTTAAGAAAGTCGATTTTAGTTTTCGAGCATCTTAATTACTCGTTTTCTAATATATTCCATTCATTCGAGAGACTAAATCAATCGTATCCAATTTTTATGTTTTTCTTTCTCGAGTAATATGATCAACAGGAGAACCGAAAGAATTGATTTTTCGAATTTTAAACCATTTTCGGGTCACTTGATTATTCAACCTGAAAAAAAGTTCAAAAATATTTTTGATGTGTTAGATAGATTTTCCGAATCTTCATTCCAATCGAATTCATAACGGGTATATGTACAAATGGATTTTTACTCGAATTTAGTCATTCATTCAGAATTTGAGACGAGCATCATTCGAAAAATTTCCCCATTTGGGAATTTCAAAAACGCATTCTTGCTTATATACAGTACCGTCAAAAAGTCTATTCCCATGACCTTTCCGCGAATAATGTTTTTATACATAGCTTGGCTTGGCTTTAGCAAAACTTGATGAAACTTTAGTATGTTATGGGGCATCACAAGCCCTGCTTTACACACACGCAGAAATAGTTTTTGAGCATGCAGTTCTTAAATATGGAATTTATTTATCATTTTGTGGCATTATTTCGGATAAGGAGTATTCCCTCAAAACCTGGCTATTACAATTCCGAACCCGTAGCGGTTGTTTGCCATTAAATGATCTTCTGAACGGTAATATAACCTTGTGAGAAAATAATTTCTATCAAACTTTTTCTCAAGACCGCAAATTAAACAGATTATGACATAATTCTGAAAATTCACACCTATAAGATTAATCGCTCGAGAACCAAGCTAAAATATCTATCTTATGGGTTTGACAAGGTACAACTGGTACACAAATTTCGCTTTCTTTCGATGACGTCAAAGAGAGATACTTAATAGGTGCAATATTGCATAATTTTCTTTCGAATTTGCTTCTAAGAAAATTTCGATAGAACTTAATTTCTCAGAAGGGTATCCTGCGGTTCAAAAGACCTTCTAATGGCAAACAAGTGCTACGGATTTGGAACTGTAAAAGCGATGTTTTGAGGGAATCCTTATGGGGGAGGGGGTCCTTATTTGAAACAATACGACAAAATGATACAAAAATCCCACATTTTGAAACTGCACACTCCTAAACCAATTTTGTATATGTGTAAAGCAAGGGTTGTGATGCTATATAAAAAACTGAAATTTCATCAAGTTTCGCTAGAGGCAAGCCAAGATGTGTACAGGCCGTCCAATAATTCCTGTCCGAAAATTTTCAAAATTCTATAATTTTCCTTAGAAGTGTTATAATATCAGGCAAGTGTAAGAACCTTCTAGAAGGTTTTCCAAAGTTCTACGCTAGGGGTATATAAGGCGCAATCGCCGCGTCTAGCTACCAGTACAAGCTAAAATGGACCAAGGTCGAATTCGTACGTTCGTGTACTACGAGTGGCTGCTGGGCAACGACACGGGCACCGCGGTCGCCAACATCTGCGGAGCGTGCAAGGAGGATGCAGTGTCCCAACGCACAGTCAGCTGCTAGTTCAATCGTTTCGAGAGCGGCGACACGAGCCTCGAGGACAGGGAGCACAGCGGGAGGCCTTCTACAGTGGATGATGACGAAGTCCGTCGCTGTATCAAGGAGAAGCCGGAAGCCACCACCCGTGAACTGGCGACGACGCTCGGCTGCAGCAAGTCCACCATCCACAATCGACTCAACTTACTCGGCTAACACAAAGTTCTGGCCGGATCCCCCACCGTCTGACGGACGCCAACAAGCAGAGCCGCGTGGCCGTCTGCCAGTCCCTCCTCCTTCGTCCACATCGCAAGGAGTTTCTCGAGGACCTGGTCACTGGGGATGAGAGCTGGGTTCTCTACGACAACGTCGCCCGCCGTGCCGTCTGGATGCCGCGCGGAGAAAAGCCGCCGACGACGCCGAAAGCCGACCTGCACCCGCTGAAGACCATGATCTGCTCCAGGTGGGACACCAAGGGCATGCTGTACTTCGAGCTGCTCCCGCAAGGCAGGACGGTCACCGCCTCCATCTACACCGATCAGCTCGAGTAACTAGCCGCCGCCATCCGAGAAAAGCGTCCCCGACGGGCCTCGGTCCACCTGCTGCACGACAACGCGCGCCCCCACATGGCGAAGGAGACCCAGCAGAAGTTGGCGACGCTCGGCTGGGAGACGGTTGCCCATTTGCCGTATTTCGCGGACCTCGCCACCTCCGACAACCACTTGTTCCGCCCGCTGAAGCATCATTTGGCCGCAAGAAAATTCACCAACTACGACAACCTCAAATCCGAGATCGCGGAATTCTTCGAGTCGCAGCCCCCGGAGTTCTGGACGAATGGCATCGGCGACCTGCCCAATCGTTGGGCCACTGTTGTGGATAACTGTGGTGATTATATTGTTGATTAGACTTGTTTTTCAATAAAGTTGAAAAAAATTAAAAATGGTGAAATTTTCGGACAAGAATTCTTGGACAAGCTGGGTAGCGTAGGTCTCAACGAGGACAGTCGTATGCTCTGTGAGAATAGCCATGCCTTGAATGGCTGAAAAGCATGTGCATTATAGTTGTACAATTTCGAAAAAAATGTCGAACAAACGAAAACTAAAAAAAACTTCGTTCGAAAAAAGTTGGAACGAACGAATTTTGAAACTAATCGAAATTAAGGATTTTTTCGAAGCTTGTTTGAAAAATTTCAAACGAACAAATTTCAAAAATCTTTCGAAACTTCGTAGGTCGAACGAACGGATTTCGAATCTAATAGAAATTTGGATTTTTTTCGAAAGCCGTTCAAAAATTTACGATTTTTTCGAATCTCGTTCGAAGTTTAGGATTTTTTTCGATACTCAATTGAAGTTTCGGATCTTATTTTCGAAACTGGTCTCAACGCTTTATTTACAACGCTCGGTCAGAGAATGAATATTCCACACCTATTCGATTTCTACTCAAGTCGCGTACGCTCACGCTCACGGCAACTCGGCCCGAGGAATAACGAAACAACGTAACCTAGGGTTCGAGAAGCGTTTTCAAAGTCGAACAAATTTTCGAAAAAAAAATCGAACAATCAGATCTCGAACGAATGAAAATCGAGGAAGAAATCCTCTTGACGAAATTTCGAACGAACGAAATTTGAAAAAAAATGGTTCGACGGAACATCGAACGAACAAATTTTGAAAAAAAAATCGTTCGACCAAATTAAAAACTGATGCTTTTGATTCATTTAAGTCCTACAGATGTTATGAGATATTTCCTTTAGGAATCAAACCGTTTCTTTAGATATACATGTGCGTCTATATTCTTTTTCTTATTTACTTATTTTATTTTGAATTATTTCCTTGCGAAGATGTGACGGATTCTCGAGAGGAGAAATCAGGCGCAGAGCTGCTAAGGAGAATAAAACGAAAACTTGTCGAGAATAAGACGAGGAGTTGTCGAGAATCCGGCGAAAAGTTGTCGAGAATCAGCCGAGGAGTTGTCGAGAATTAGGCGAGAAGATGTTCTGAATTCGTACGAATTCTGGACAACTTCTCGCCGGAGTCTCGAACAACTTTTTTCGCCTGAGAATTAATCCCCCCCCCGGCCTTCACCCAAATTACCGACTTGAAAGTAACCAGATTGAAATTTTAGAACGAGGTAAGAAAACTGAAAGACTCACCTGAATAAATCCTAACCAGTTAACCGATAATCGTGAAGTGGGTAGGAAGAGTTGGTAGCAGGGAACTCGTCATATCATGCGCATCCGTTACTCAGGCACTCTTAGTTGTGTTCCGCCAGACCACTGCCGTGTAAAGGCCGAGTCCGTTGACCCGAAACATTGGCCGTTTGTTCTGAGACATCGCTCTTCGGCACTTTCTTTACGACAGGTTTTTTTTCTCCGAAATACCTTCTGTTGCACCTGGATAACCTGGCGTTTTCCCAAAGACAAGCACAAACAACAGCGGTCTGGCGGAACACAACTACAAGTGTCTGAGTGTGCTATACTGTAGCAGACGTGTCTGAGTAGCTGCTGATGGGCACAGTTCATGCACTCCGTTTTGAACGGGTTGTTTCTATAACACTGCTTGAGCTTTGTGTGTAACATTTTTTTATTGAGCAGAACTTTATTCACATATGAGCATTGTATGAATTTCTTTTACTTACCGATCTACAGCAGTTGTTAGGCGGACAATCTATCTCACAGCTCTACTTTATTCACATATGAGCTTTGTATGAATTTCTTTTACTTACCGATCTACAGCAGTTGTTAGGCGGACAATCTATCTCACAGCTCTACTTTATTCACATATGAGCTTTGTATGAATTTCTTTTACTTACCGATCTACAGCAGTTGTTAGGCGGACAATCTATCTCACAGCTCTACTTTATTCACATATGAGCTTTGTATGAATTTCTTTTACTTACCGATCTACAGCAGTTGTTAGGCGGACAGTCTATCTCACAGCTCTACTTTATTCACATATGAGCTTTGTATGAATTTCTTTTACTTACCGATCTACAGCAGTTGTTAGGCGGACAATCTATCTCACAGCTCTACTTTATTCACATATGAGCTTTGTATGAATTTCTCTTACTTACCGATCTACAGCAGTTGTTAGGCGGGCAATCTATCTCACAGCTCTCGATCTATAGCAGTTGTAATGAGGTTTGAGGCTGTGTTTGAGCTCATTACTCATCAGTTACGAATTACGATTCACGAGTTACGAGGATTTGAAAATTATGATTCACGCAATTCAAAATTTCAGTTATGCACAGCCCTGACTCACACTAGTGCTGGTGCACTGGCCCTTCGAAAAAATTTCTGTGTAGGATCCGGCTGTGCTAGATTATTCGAAAATATTCGAAGATCGAATATGTTCGAATAATTGTCAGTGTCGATAGTCGATTTCGAATAATAATCGAATATGAGGTTTTTTCGATAGTCGATTTCGAATAATGATCGAATATCGGTTTTTTTCGATAGTCGATTTCGAATAATAATCGAAAATCGGGATTTTTCGATAACTCGATAATCGAATAAATAATCGAATAATTTATTCGAATGTTTATTCGATTGCGAATATTCGAGCACAACTATAGTGCTGACCCAATTTTTCTAATTTTCGTAGAGCTGCAGTACACTCAGAGCTGCCTTTTTTGGTTTTCCACCGGAATACCAAACCTTTCGCAGTTCTCGCTCCTCATCGTCATCTCACCGTTCCAGAAGTTTTCTTTGATCCAGATCGCATTATCATCCTTCATTCCACAGCCGGGCCAGCGAAGAGACCAAGTAAACATCAGGACCACCAATCCCCAGCTCGACTGTTAAAAACCGAAGACCGGGCTTTTCGCCGAGGAAGCAAGTAAGGAAATCCCAGAGATACGGAAGCTTCTCAGTTGTGCCTTTCTTTCAAGTTTTTTTCTTCTTTTATAACTAATCACACGCACGTCAATTTTTTGGGGTTTCTGACTGTACTGGTGAGAAATCACTACACCCAGCTACTACGGTACTGTTGTTTCTCTTTACATTCTTTATATGTTGTCCAGGAACTTTATAATAATAAACAATGTCCGGCGACGCTGGGGTTGAATAGAGCTTTTTTATCTCAAACAATTTATCTCAAACAACAGGTTTAAAAATTACGATGTGAAGCTTAAGTTGGAAGCTGTCTGCAACGCGAGCAACGTAAACAAATAGGGCTTTGTGAAAAAGTTCAATGTTTCTCGAACTCAAGCCACCAGTTGATGCAAACAGAAAGATCAACAATGTAGAAGCAAAAATCTATGGGAAATGTGAGTTTCTATTTCGTATATCTATATAGCTGTGATTTCTATTATATTTTAGGGCTAGAGGTCTTGAGGACGATTGAAAGGTGCCGTTCGACGATCTAAGGACAAAACTTTGACTCTGATAATGTCGGCCAAATGGCGAATCAAAACGCCGAATTGAACATGGAGGTACAAGAAGGCCTAATGGACTTTGTTGTTTCATGCTGCATTGACTTGAATGTTCGTGAGGCGAAGAATCTGAATCAGGTTTGGCAGCAATACTTAACTGACAAGATCAACGAAAATCTGTGGCGTTCGAGCCAGAAAAAAAAACGATAGCATAATATTATCCTGGCTAACATAGTAACATCATGGCTTTTAATCGTCTTTTTCACCATTTTGAATACTCTCATCGTCAGTCAGAGGATCCTTTCGACTCACCAAATTTCCCAACTCGTTATCTGCTCTCCAAAAGTCTCCATTCCTCAATTGCGCTAGGACCTAATGTTGTCCCGAATTTCGATCGGAATGATTCTATTGTGTGCGGGATTGACAATATGGCCTAAGTCATTGAGATTTTTGCTACTAACGTCCGTTTAAATGGAGGACGGAACCCTTCATTTTCTTTTCGCGAAGTCAGGAAGATGCTCAGAAGGGCGAATAGGGTCCATGACATCCGTTTCCTGAGATTCCGGAACTTTATCAATCACCCTGCTCGTGTCGTAATTCGGCAGTCTGGTGGGGGGTTTCCCCGGTTATCGGCCTGATTATCACCGTTTGCAATAGCAATACCAACGGTCGTATCCCTTCCTGACAAAAGAAGTTTATTTTTGTATTAACCACCCTTGTTTATTGGTTTTAATTTCTCTGGTGCATTGCCGTGACCGTTTTATCCATTACTAATACGCTATCGGTAATAATGTCACGTTCTCAATGTCAATTCATGGTTCCAGCAACACGAGAGTTTATAACCCATAGCTTTTGACGTCGCAGTACACTTATAATGTTATATTTTGCTGGACAACGAAGTTGTCGACGTAAAATATTTATTATATGAACTGCGATATATCAATTACAATTGCTTCTGCCTGATTGCTCCTGCCTTTTCTTTTGTTTGATTTCTTATCGCTCGCGGCCAAATCAACGCGTGCGAAAGGCCAGAGGCTTTATTCCGATGCTCTTCGACCGCTTTTCGGCTTAGTGTATCCGAACCTGTGGCCACTATCAATGTTTTCATAGTGATACTGATACGAGTCTTGCTTTCGGAATAAGCATCTGGATGTCTCAGTTGCCGGATAAAAGCGAACAACTGAACGTGAGTGTGACACCCCATGAGAACACTTGCAAATGTAACCTTTTATTTTGTGACACGACAACAACTCATGAAAAGGTGGCGGAAATCGCTTTATTTGCGTTTAGTTGTGGGATCCGGCTCCTGCTGAGGCTTGAGATAGCCTCATTCCTTCCAGGCCTTTTGTGGCCTTATTCCTCCGTCCTCTCTAGCTGGCTTGCGCGACTCACAACGCTGCCGATTGTGCTTTGCACTTGGGCTAAAGGAGTCCGATTTGGCGAACGAGAAAAGGGAAGGGAATGGGTGGGTGTATGTAATTGATATATCGCAGTTCATATAATAAATATTTTACGTCGACAACTTCGTTGTCTAGCAAAATATAACATTATATATCACTGCTCAATATCAATTACAATTCCTTCTTCAACCTATGCGTTTGACAATATGACCACTCCAATTGAGTTTCTCACCTCATTTATGGAATCTACCGGAAGGTAGACCGTCTGTGGCTCGATTTGACGCACCATTTATCAGTTTAGATAATAATCCATTGATTTTGGGTGCGGTCATTGAGAATGCCCTCAATGAGCGAGCCTCATAAATGCTGTCAACGCCTGCTTTCTTTGTACCATACTAAGCTACTTGGTCACAGAAATAGAAGCAACACTTGTGTGAAAGCTATGGTACGAAAGCAGCATGTGGTCCTCGCCTGTCCTCAACATCATTGTTCTGCGTAAATAAGCTAGAACTTTATTGTTGTCACTGGACATACATAAGTGAGGGTCTTTGTGTGAAAGCTGATTTTTATCTGCAGTGTGAGTGGAGCACCCATCTGACAGGCTCAGTACAAATAATCCAGCTTCAACACCCAGCGGCAAAGAGAAATATGAACAAATTTTCAACGAATAGCCGCCTGATTTGAAACCCTTTTAGGCGAAACCAGAGCGAGCAAGACTGTAATTTTCCAAGTGAGATTCCTGGGCATCGGAGGTACGACTCACCTCTTGAATAAACTGCTTTGCACTAGAGGGCCACAGCCAAAAGATTTTCCCTTGAGAAAGGTTTTAGGAATCTTAACAGCGTCTGTCCTGCTTCCTACCAGACTGTCTACATACTTGGAAACAGCCTGTCTGTGCGCATTTATTGCGGAATAACCCAGGTCTTCCAACAGAAATTTCTGCCAGAGGAAAATAACTATGCCTTTGGCTCTAGGTGAAACCTGTCAATCCTTTCCGACCCACCTAAATAAGTCCAACCTTTCAGAGCTGAACTATATTATTTTATAGTGGCGGTTGACCAGTTCGACATTGTAGCCGAAATAGCGGCAGGCGAAACTCTGCTGCTTCAGTACTCACCGTTATTAGGCCAGCATTCGGTGAGAGGGTCGGTTTATACAGTGTGGGATTCTCCCTACAGACTGACAAGAAGACGAGGACTCGGAGGCAGGATAACGACGTCGCTCTCGTGAAAATCTACCACAAGTCACCAGGATTGGATGACCTTCGGGGACTAACTACTACAAGATTATATAACTCTCTTCGAGCCTTCTTTCTGGTGGGCGCCGCCACGTTTTACGGCGCGTGAGCAGAAACGAAGGTCCCCGATTAAGGCTGCTTGAAAGCATACGCAGCCCTGCAGTGTAGATCTGGAAGAAAACGATCGCAGTCTTGACACTCTACATGGGAACGTGTGATAAATAATCCTATTAAAGGATTTTCCCAACGGTCTAGATAACAATCGGAAAAGTCATGTAACTTTTAGAAAAGGGCCGGTGCGAAGTTCTCCACTCCTAATTCGTAGCGACCTGTGGAATCCACGCTCCTGAGCCCGGAGAATTAGTTTCCTAGGTTTCCGATTCAAACTGCTACTTCCAGTACCGCCAATTTTGTTGATGCACAACATTGCAGGTGTATTGTCAATCTCTACTTTTACAGCTATGCATAGAAGGAACCTGGCCATGTTTTAGTAGAGATCACTTCTCAAAAGACTGACTAACAGCAGCTTTTTTTTCAGTTTCTGTCACTGATCATCAACCTTCGTTTTGAGGCATCAGAAAGCATGATAATGCTTCAAGAAACTTGTGACGTATGCTTTCTGAACTCTGTTGTGAACCACGAAAAAATCACTGTGACTACGAAGGGTCACGAGTTCAAAACAGATAAACTCTGGTACCGCCGTAGTGACCTGTTGATTTCGATTATCACAGCGCGGAGCGGTGGCTTTTTCGTCGGAACCTCCTTATCACTAGTTATATTTCACCGAGGCCCACCGCTCCGCTGCTGGTATTGATCGAAATCAACAGGTCACTACGGCGGTACCAGAGTTTAACTGTCGTAGTCTTCATGGCTAGTTGAGTGGAAATTACGCATTCAACTCGGTGGATTACGAGGAGACAACATAGCAAGATAACTAGCTCTGGTGACAAGTTCCACTCGGTCGATAGGCCCGGCTACTTGTCTCACGCACATTCACCCAATTGTGAAAGACCAGTCACTTCATGTTTTTCTCATATCTCACGAGCCCGGTCCCAACTGTTTGAGTTGGTAGTAATTGCGATTTCTCTTTTATTATTGAGAATCTCAACTTATGGAAACGATCCATGGCTATGTCGAGTAGCTCGCTACCAAAGACACAATGCGGGTGTAGACGTCCAAATGGCCTAGCCTCGAAGCTATTCAGTTAATCACTGAAGACACAACGAGGAAATCTTCGTACAACTGTTCGGAGTTTTCAACCAATCTAACGTCTAAACATCGTTTTTGGTTGTATTGACTGAGCCACAAACTTCTGACAACTAAGCCTCTTCCGCGAACAATTTTTTTGATTCACATGATGTTGATTTCATGGCGAGGTACGGAAGTGGGTTTCTCTGCTGCTGAACCCTTAGAAATGCCGCTCATTAGAGCAGTTCTATAACCGGAAAAGATTCCTATTCGAAATCTGTTGCTGTTATCATCTGTCATCAGATTAACCTGAGTCATCAACAGATGAAGATGAGTCATTGTTTGCTAGTACAGACCGCATATCGCAGAGAAAAAGTGATTGACAACACTAAGTATCCACTTCAGGCAACGTTACTATGTCGTGAGAGCGCGCGTTTCCGCTTTCGTGCTCTCAACGTTCCTCAACGCTGGAGAAGCTTGCACCCGCAAATCAACACGGGCACACACCTACCTGGTGTAGATTGCACTGCCAACGTCTGACCGGATGATCAGTCGCTCGAATCAGCGTAACAGCCGGTCATTTCCCACGGTTTTCGACTTCCAGGTAGTATTATGGGAAACAAGGGCAGCAATTTCTCAACAGGTTTAATGCCTCCTGCTTCAGAAATGGGGAGCTCTAAGCTTGAAATTTGCTGACTCCATCTTGGAGCTGGCGTCAGAGCGCGAACGCGTGAGCGGCTAACGATGAATATCGATTTGGCATAATCGCATGCTCTCGCAAATAGTAGTGATCCCAATGACCAACGAAAGGACCGCAGAGGGATGACCAATTTCTCTCTAAATTTTGGTTTGAGTTTTTGGCGCACCTTCATTTCAGAATGTCCTTCTCGATCCTCAGAGGAGCACTTGCCTTGGCATTAATTATTCTCAACCGATGTGAGACTTGGCTTTTGTGGGAGAAAATAAGATTTTTCTTCCCGGTATCGTCGTTGGAAAATGGATGCTAATGAAAACTCCGAGAAATTCATTGCATGATTCATTTGCAGACCGCGGCCGCCAAAGAAATGCTCTCGGCGACTAACGCTGATGTCGTGCACAACGATTCTTAACAGTTTCAGAATCCGGGTAGAGTATAAGAAGGACCTACTCTTCTGTCAAGAATACTATCGAGCCTTGCTAGAGTACATTGACTACTGTTAGACCGAGCTACCAGAGACAGTTCTCGGAGTGCTTCACTGGCTCAGATTCTCCCACCTCTCCTGATGCAGGATTCAACGTGTGGGGAAAGATTGTCAGCGTGACAAGTGTGTGAACTTCTTTTTCTCAATGCTCACTCTCTTAGCAATGGAAAATGAAGGAACAGAGGAAAAACCCTATAGTTGGTTTTCAAAACTTCGATTATGTTGAGCCCCTCGCTATCATTCACTCTCAACCGCTGAACGGTCGTTGTGAGAGCCGAACTCTTCCGTCCTTCGACAGAATACAGCGGTGGAGCGAAGCGTAATGAAGATGACGATCAATGGTACTTTGAAAACCTCAACAGTTGCCCGCCCGACGACCGCGCTATTGCATGAGGTTTATCGGTTCACTCAGTTATGTTCTGATTACGTCAACCTCAAAAGACATTCTATTGTGAATGCTATATCCATCTAGCGAATCGTTCTCAAAAGTTTCCTGAATCGACGCTGACATATATTGAGTCTACATGTCATGTTAGTCTTGTGATAGCTAAAGAAAGTCTAAGATTCTTTCGCTTGGGATAGAAACAAAATGGTGAAAAAAATGTAAAAGCACTACCCGATAAAGTACGTGCGAGCATAGCAATCAACTGCTATCTTTCAGCTGAGGTTTGCTTGCAACTCTAGTGCATTTGGATCACCTATTTGGGAAGCTCGTACTGTTGTCGCGCTCTACTCAAATCTCATGTTTAGATGGTGGAGGAGTGCGAGCAGCGCTCAGCCTCAACTCTATCCTCAAAGAATCCCGAACCCGGAGCGCGCCCAAGCGCGCTCAACAGGGAACGGAGGAGGACCGCGGGCAAAGCCCTGCAGTCAACTCTTCGGGGGGGGGGGATATTCTTCGGCTGGCCGCGCTTCTTCCCAGCGCTGTAGAGCCAGAAGATGGAGGGCAGCTCACCAAATGAGAACAGCGAACCGTTCGCTGTGAGCTCTTAGACGGCAACTGAGACATCCAGATGCTTATTCCGAAAGCAAGACTCGTATCAGTATCACTATGAAAACATTGATAGTGGCCACAGGTTCGGCTACACTAAGCCGAAAAGCTGTCGAAGAGCATCGGAATAAAGCCTCTGGCCTTTCGCACGCGTTGATTTGGCCGCGAGCGATAAGAAATCAAACAAGAGATAAGGCAGGAGCAATCAGGCAGAAGCAATTGTAATTGATATTGAGCAGTGATATATAATACGTCTAATCCGATTCGGTAACTACTTCAATCTCCTTCAAATGACCTCTTTAGACAGAATTTTTATCACCCCATTCTTTAATATTCAATCTTTCAGTCTAGCCAAAGCTGGTAGATGAGTTTCATGAAAAGTCCAGGTCTGTCCAACCGTCGTTCAACGAAAAATTTTCGGAAGGGTACTGATGACCACAAGCAACTTCTCGTCGATTATATTTTATATGTTTCGGAGCAGCTCCGCAAAAACAACTACAAATTCAGTTTAGCCGCTGATGAAATTGGACTCTTAATAGATGAATTCTCAGGTACATAACTATTGCGGGTAAGCGGACAAAACAGGTGATTTTGGAACGGTCACCAGATATTAAGCTTTTACTGCTGTAATTTATTTCGATTCAGGTGCCAGGTTTGAGCAGTTAGCATGATGGCATCTTATCGTGACTTGGGCCACGATAAGATACGGTCATGCTTCTCTGCTCCAAATGGGGTTACTAGTGGTTCTCTCGAAAAAAAGATGTTCCATGTATTCTCCTTGAGCGTTGATACAGGCTTGAAGTCATACCCCGTTAGAAAGCGCTGTCGAAAGTAGGTATAGTCAGCGTCAAATTCAGCTTGTTTCTCTATCCTTTCGACGCTTCTTTTTCAAACAAATTGTATATGGTTGGTCGGAAACTTCATGCACTTCTCACAGCTTGTCTCTACGGAACGAACGCTGCAAGCTAGCTTAACAGAGCGCTCGCTCTCAACGGATTAATGACACGAGCCACAGAGATTTTTAGCTCTGGAAAGGCGTATTCTGTGTATACGTGGGTGAAATTTTTACCTGGAAACCATTATACTTTCGAGGGAGGTTGTGGTCTCTAAGGGTGTGGACGCTTCCTTCACCATCAAGGCCTACGCTCATGCTCAGCAAAGGTGCATTCGCCCCGTTTCCATGCCAGAGACGTCCAGCCCCTCCACACATTCGAATGGAATTCAATCGCCTTTTTCGGTATTCTGAGTCAATAGTTGGCTTTCCAACACACCAGAAAACGGCTTGTTGAATGCAGCTCTAACATAGGCATGACACGAATCAAACGTCGACTGCCTGCGTGCCACAGAGCTTTCAGATGTCTGTAGGAGTGCCCAAGCACAGGTCATTGAGCAGAACCTTGGGAGAGCAACTAGTACTCTCATTGGTTTCCAGAACTATATTAGTCATTCCACGCGCGTGCGTTGGAGAACTATTACGGCATCCGCAAGAGCGAGCCATACTTCAAAGCCACCCTGTAGTTTCATACGTGTACTATGCCTCAAGTCATAATATGGTTCAATTGGAAAGTCTGTGTTACCCACCTTTCCATATTCTGCTGGTCTGTAGAATACAGTGACTCGGTTAATTGCAATGAATATCTGGCCGATGCATAGAGCAGTCTTAGCGACAAACACATTCGCGTAGGTGAAGATCGCTAACAGCTGCATTCTCTCATTGAATACATTGAAGAAATTGTACTTTCTTGGACGCATAATGATCTCTATAGTGAAAAAGATGTAGAAGTCAGAAGCTGCTTGGAGAAGAAATAATGAATAGTACGATGATGACAGATCGCCCACTCTCCCTCGCCAGCGTACGATTGTATAGACCAGACATATATAGGCATACATCGAAGTCCAGGAATACGCCATCAGTATGATTTGGCCTAGTGGAACACACGGCATATCTGCAATAATGCCATATACTACTCAAAATATCAGGAAATGATTGTAGGGTGTATTTAGATTCAGACAGATGCATGTTGTGACTTCTCTTAGATAATCCCAAAACTAACCTCTCAGCGCAGTTCAAGTGCTGTAGAAGTGCATAACTTAACACTGTTGCACTGTCATCAAATTAGCGGAAATAGCTTCGGGAAATTGTCTGAATTGTAGGCAATCTCCTTTGCGGAGATGGCACGTGGGATCTCAATCACTCCTCTGTTCTACATTTAGCACGCCGCATCTAGACTACTTTCAAATCAATAGTAAATTGCAAACTGTGCTGGGACTGATGACGAGAAAGCAAAATGTGTTAATCTGCTGCATGATGAACGCACATTGTGCTAATGTGTCAGTCTTCAGAGAAACTCTTACAGTTAAACTTCAATATCCGTATCGCAGCAGGATGTCACGCAATGCTTCTCTGAGAAGCATTGAGCTAATCGGATTATAGTGACCAGCATAATTGTATGAAGAAATATCACATTTACGGTTACAATGGGTATTGTCTACTTCTATTTTTACGCAGCAGTAGAGAGCAGTCTAAGCGCAGCAATGAGATGCACTTTGAAGCGCGATGGACGCGACTGTCAATCGCGTCGAATGAAACTGTCCGTATAGGAACGAAATTCCGATCCACAGTTGTAGGCAGTAGCTACTGCGTTATACAGCTAGAAGACAATTGCGCAGGGACCCGTAACCCCATCACGATTCCACGGGACGTGCGTGTCGCAACAGCGGTTGTCCGCAGCTAAAGATCAGAACTCCACTCCGATTAGGACGGCTCCCACTTCGATATTTAAAGGCAGTGTTCACGATGAAAAAAGTTTTCGAAATTCCACTAGAATTGGGTAGTGGAGGGACACTCTGTAACGTTAACGTCGAAAGAACGCATGAAAACGAGCCAGGAAGAGCCCCAAATAAGCCCGAAGTTGCAACTTCGAGCGCATTGAAAACCCCAAAAGCGCATCACACGCCCACCGACGTGAACAAATGGATGCTCGAGATCGTGAGATGAGCGATGATTTTCAGTCATTAGCCCCGTTCTTCCCTTCACTCTCAGCTTCTCTCTTTACTCAGGTCAGCTCGCATACATCGGCTGCAAAAGACGGAAGTTACAAGCCTCGGACAACTCGTCCACCATGTTTCCATAGCTCAATCTTTGAGGGACTACAACTCTGTTCCCAGAAGGTCTTGTACGATTTCACAGACATCATTGGAATCAGCATGGGGCCGTTTTCAAGATAGGCGGAAAAACAGAGAAACGATTTTCATCGTGAACACTGCCTTTAATGATCCGTCTTTACTGCGCGATGTAATCGTGTAGACCACAACTTCTGTGGTTTGATCGATGTCGAGCAAGTACCATCCAGCCATGGTGTTTTTCTCGAAACTTTTGTTGAGGGCAGAAGATCCTGTTTCTGTCTAAACACACAGGGTAGCAGCTTGTGGGAAGCAGCATCAAGTTGTGTCCTATTCTTCTTTGCTCAGACTGAGCCAGGGACGGAAGGGAAGATACCTTTGCTGTGATTGATTTTGAAGTTCTGTACTGTTAGGCTTGACGCGGCATATGGCATTCAACAGCCCGAGGTCCCGTGCGATATCCTTACGGCTCTCCTCTCCGCCGGAAGCCTCCGCTTCTGCCCACGTCTCCATTTCATTGCACGGAGCCGGCATTGATTTTAGAAATTGAAGCCTCAGTTCTGCAATCGATGCAGAACACATCACAGCCGGCCTCTCGTCTCCTTCCAATCTCAGTTGACACGTCGTCGAGCATGTTTACCTTTCTTCTAAGGTAGACCAAGGGAACACGGATGCGGTTTTCGTTACACAGCATGGCCTAGGTTTTCCTCATGTGAGGTCGATCGCTTGACCCATAGCGTCCAATCCGTTCGGCACACTTCTGCAGGAGACGAAAATGCGGAACCACAGTGATACAGTTAACCTAGAATCGCGTTGCGGCACAGCCTTTTTTGCCGGGTTGTCCCACAAATACACACAAAGCGCTTTATGATTGTGAATAATAACCTAGAGTTAGCCCGGGAAGGCGTTCATTAGCGAAAATCGTGTCGCTCGCTCTCCAATAAGCAGCGTTCAATGAAGTAGTACATCTGTGAGATTGGTGCCTACCACCTGCCGATCAGTCACCAGTAAAGCCACAACCAGGTAGATCAGCATCCAATCGCACCGTTAGCAACGAGTCTTTCACTACACTGTCCGCTTGTCTGGCAACGTGCTCGATCACGTACGGCATAATTATTGCAACACTATGTGGTGCGGCAAAAGGTGTATGAGTGCATTTGTGTCTGGCTGAACCCATTGTTGCTCAAGTTACGCGTATCAGCTACGTCTACACCTTCCGACATAGTTTAGCACACATCTTTATTCGTCACCACAATAAGATGACCAACACCTATGCATAAGAGGTGGCGGTTTCTGGAGTGTTTTGTGGACGCCGGCTATTTCGTAATCTTCTGACTCTCTCCACTCTTGAGTTTTGCATTAGTGTTAAGGAATGGCACAAAACTCTCTCCATCAGGATTTTCCACAGGCAAATGTATACCGGGAGCCTGGGAGTTTAAAGGTCCTGCGAGTCTCTAGAAAGGATACAGGTGCGAACCCGGTTAGTTGTCTCCTTTCGATTTCAGTTGACGGGTCCTTGAGCATGATCGCCTCTAATCCCGGGTAGACCAAAGGAACACCAGGAAGGTGGATGGGGTTGTCGTTGCACCACTGGTTGCGCATAGCTTTGGTTTCCTCAGGTTCACTGTGAGACTGAGTGCTTGGTCTGCAGCGTCGTACTCTTTCAACATCTTCTTGAGTTCTGCAGAAGACGATCATTCAGAACCACGAAGAACTGAAAATCGCGTACTGCTAGACACTTTTGTACCTCTGCTATTTCACATTTGCTTGATAAGTGGAAGCGTAAAGCCCTTTCAAACTGACTTTATTTCAACATTCAAAGACTTATTTATTGATAAGTTCGATGTAAGTAGCTCAGTAAGCTATATACGACGCTGGGAATTATGTAAAAAATCTCCGAGTAACAGCAGCCGTCGCGCTTCGTTGTTGATTGCGAAACACTACAGGCATTCGCCGCAAATCAATATCGACGATGTCAATCACATACAGTTAATTCCGTGGCTTGCTTTCCCAAGAAAAAACATTTAAATTTCACCCGCGGCTGGCGCGGACGGTTTACATCTCACTGGCGGCTGACGGTATGGTGAGCTGATCAGCTGCGTTCTTCCTTCGGCCTTAATAGATTAGCGGGCCGACGCACGCGATCGCCGCTCCAGCCACGGAAGGGATTTGGGTTTTTTTTTTTAGTAAGCAAGCCACGGACCTAACAATATTTTTTTACTTATGCAAGCTGCTCTGCGTTTTTCGTGCTCTGCCTTCAGGATAAAGTTCCGTGAATTTTATTTATGTATTTTTTTCTTCCAACTCCTTTTGAATCCCATTTCCTAGTGTACTTTTGAGTGGATTCGCAGGTCATTACAACGAGAGTTTTTTTAGATTGCTGCCTTTGTCGAGAGACTATTGCATCCCTAAAAGTAGAACTCAGGAAGAGTCACAGGAAGTTGGTTGTCGGGTAACGGGGTCACCAGAAATACTAGGGATCTGATAATAAGGTGTCTCAACGACAACGATAAAATTGAAAAGATGGTGTACTTCCAAGAGGACATCCCGTTAGAATCTTTTATTGTGCCACAACTTTCTTCAACGTTTCTATTCTATTTTTCAACGTTTCTTTCCTGAAAACCAGGGATGTCGGTCACATGTTTAACTGTAAGAGAATCCTACTGGACCCGTTCAAAAATTTTCCGTAACCATCACAACTACGAAACAATCGTCGTCATCAGAAGAGAAGCCTTCTCAACATAAGAAGGTATCCACAAAACAGAGATCATGATCCCACTCCAAATGGAGTGATCGTCAAGTGTTCAAGTCACAGCGGAACATCTTTCGGAATATAGAACTCAAGCCGTCTCGGCGGCCGTTGTCAGCTTATCGTCGCTCTGAGGAGAGACAAGGTTCTTGCGCAGGTGAGCAGTTCGCCTGGAATGAAAAGTCGTTTAACGCGCAGAGCTGAGATTAGGTTTTATCCTTACTTCAAAGGTTTAAATGTGTAATATTTACCTGGAAACCACTGCGAATGTAGTCGCGCCGATGAGCAGTCCAATGGCCAGAACGCTTACCCAGATGGTTACATTCATGTATGGCGTAAGGAACAAGACGATACATGAAGATATGCACTGAAAATTTTTATTAGGGTGTTATTGTTACTCTAAGTCAATTACTACCTTTATGGGGATACACCTAGCTCACCTGATAGAGTCGACTCATAGAGAAAACTTGCATCCGAGCCTCTGGTACGGCGACCTGACAGATTACTGCTCGCCCCATCGTGATGGTGAAGTCGGCCAGGCCAAGGAGAAATCCGATGGCAACCACGACATACCGACTGAAATTTTAGTATTCTACTTGCCAGACCGATGATCCTAGGAAGATGGGTATGTCTCACCTCGGTGTCATGAGTAAAGCGGGCGCTGCAGTGGGCCCGACTGTAGCCGTGTTTGGCACCGAAAGAACTACCAAAGCAAGAATACCACAGACTGCTACAAAGTGAGTGCAAATAGTCAACACTAGACCCCAATCCTTGCATTTCTTGATTAGTCGTCGGAGAAAAACACCACCTGCAAATGTAGCTTCATAGAATTCGTATAAGTTGAGGTTGTTAGCAGAAAGGGCACTAAACCTCCTATCTGACTCTGAAAATTAGCGAGTGGGATGCTAGTCAAGAGGCTCTCATCGCTCTTGAGCGATCCCACTAGTCTGAGGGCTACGCCACGGTCTGATAGCCGTATAAGGTACGAGTTGAGGTTGTACTTTTCTTAGGTCCGAGCTTATGTGTGATCGGTCGGATGTACGAGCTCATAAACGAGGATTAGCGAGCGTAAGGGTTTAGCGTGAGGCGACATGCAACACCACAGGGGTGGGGGTGGAGACAATCCTGTAACATTCCCTCAGTTTGAGTTCTTGAGAGGAAAGAGAGTCGGGAAACCGCTGAAAATACTTCGGCACGAGAGGGTTTTGGAGACGGAACATCTGCGCAATTACTGGAAATTCTTATAGTAAGTCGAGGTCTTAGTGAGAGAGTGGTCTTTGAGTCGTATTGGCCTGCCTCAAACTTGGTTTTGCACCAGAGCGAACAGAAAGTGAGAAAGATGATTTTTCTCTTGAGCATCGAATATGGGGCGTGTATACAAGTCTGTTGCTAACTTCTCATGGTGTCCCTCTTTCTAATGAACCCAGCAGACGTTTGAGTGTCCACAGGGAGTGTTTGATCGATATAGCCTGCACAACTATGTATATCGCGAAATCTTCCCATACGTTACATAAAGGTGTCACGTTTCAACACACTAAGGCCTCTAGTCCTGCTCATCACCTTAGGCCCTGCACCTAAGGACTTAATTAATCCTTTAGCCACAAGTCGGGACCCGGAACAGCGTCCCAGGGACCGGATGCATCAACACGCCGGGTTGGGATAGGGGCAGGGCAGTCGGCATCACTGAAGATCGCAGTGCGAGGGCAGTAGATCATCTGAACAATCGTGTCCGGCTGTGTTGTCTCCTGCTCTAGCTGCTCTAGCCTCCGAGCTGGGGCAGCCGGGGCACAATTGATTTGGTGATTTACAGAGTTCTTCAAGGGCGCAGACTGCCCTGCCCCTGCCCCAAACCGGCCCAATGATGCATTCGGCCCCAGCAGGGAAAAGTTACTCCCCGGTTCCTGGTATTGGTAACACTTTCCAGGTTGAATAACATCTAAGCGAGGTCGATTAAAGAATTAGCATACGAATCTTATCGATGACTCTCTAACAGCGAGCCTGCCCGCTTTGCATACCGTCAAGCCTGCGATGACTAAATAGGGCGACTCAGATTTCAAGCGGGCTCGGCGCGGCTTGTATTTGATTGCCCCCGATATTCAGGTGATTCCGCTAGTCTGCTACCCATTCTCCTAACATAGTACGACTTCATCGTCCTCAAATTCACAGCATTACGGGCAGTAGGCTAGCAAAATCACTTGAATACCAGTGGCGGTGGCAATCTGATAGGCCAATTATATACTTCTTCGACACGCGGTCACGTCGCTCTGCACAGCGACTGTGGCCGCCACTCGCCCTTCAAATCTGTCGCTGTGGCAGTGCGCTGCACAGCGACAGCGACAGTGGCAACGACAGACATCGGCACATTTGCAGTATGTCAGCCCTCTGCGACACGTCGCTGCGACGGGCATGCGGCAACTGTTACTACAACGGTCAGTGCAGTTGCTCCGATGCTGGTCCCGCCACGATTTATGCTAAACGTCATTACTGTCGCTCATGACGGCGACAACGTATATCATTGACCATATACGCTGAACGGCGCCCGCTTCAACTCAGTGCCGCCTGGCTCAGTCCTCTGCGGTTTGAAACATCGTCAGAATCATGTTCCGATTGATTTAGAGGCAGTGTTCACGATCGAAACAGCTTTCGGATTTTCAACGTTAATCAAACTGCTCGCAGTTCACAGCATCAATGATGCTGGAAAAAACGGCTAAGTGCGAGCATGAAAGAGTCCTATACGGTCTTAGAGGTATGGTATACTTTGTCGCTGTAATGAGCGACAGGCATGCAATCTAACACAAATCGTGGCGGGACCCGCATCGGAGCAGCGGCAACGGTCGTCGTAGGAACAGATGTCGCGTGTGGGTCGCAGCGACGTGTCGCGGAGGGCTGACATACTGCAAATGTGCCATAGCCTGTCGCTACCACTGTCGCTGTCGCTGTGCAGTGCACTGCGACAGCAACAGATTTAAAGGACGCGAGGCGGTCGCTGTCGCTGTGCAGAGCGACGCGACCGTGTGTCGCAAAAGTATACCATACCCCTTAAACTTGAGTGCTCCGCTCACGCCACGCCCCCACCCTCGCCGGCTGCCGAAAAGGTGCACAACTGGAAACCCGGCTTCAAGAAGGCAAGCGATTATCAAATGGGGTAAGTTTTGGTGAACGGAGTAGACCATGACCTCGTGGACGAATAATGTTTCCTTGAAGTCGGCTATTCAGTTGTCTACGGATTGGTAGCGGTTGAAAGGAGTGGGCGTTGCGTGAGCGAGACATTCAAGTTTGGGGTCGTATGGAGCTCTTTTGTGCTCGTTTCCAGCCGTTTTTCATTATTGTTGGTGAAATTGGTCTGGGACCGCTCAATTTCCGTTCAAAACTTGAAGACTGATTCTATCGTGGACCCTGCCTTTAAACGGTAAAACGCTCCTGCACTAGTGCCGCGCTCCAGCTACAACAAGACGAGTAATTGAGTTCAATTAGTAAGCATTTCTACCGAATTTCGGAGCAAAAAGGAAAATCACAGACTAACCGAAAATCTCGGCCGATCCCATAGCTAGACTGTAGATGGCCACAATGTAAACGTCCCCAGAGAGAGCAGCAGTGAAGGCGAGTGTGGTCGGGTAGACTCCCATGAGAAACGATGTGATCAGACCCATGTAACCAAAGAACGGCGCCAGAAGCAGCATATTCGTCTCAATAACCGACGACTTGAGAAGACCTGAATGATGCTATCATATTGGCACCATGTTCTTGCAGCTAATCACACAATTAAATTCTGCAAGTTCACTTCTAGTTTTTCGTTTTCCAATAAATGTCAGTCATTTCAGGACTCCCAAAACAATCTGTCACTTGAGAATATATTCATTTTCTTTGTCATTTATCACTGGTTCTTTATGCAGCTCGCTCAACGCATGAGCGAACGTTGATCATTTAGGCGAAGACCCTACGCAGAGGCTGGCTTTTTGTAAACGCTATGAAATTGTCATTTCCGCACCTGTAAAGTCTTTTTACGATTTCGCGTCAAGGCAGAAGGTTTATCAATTGCGGTCAGCGGACGACATTCAGGTTTTCTTTTTGAGTGCATTAAAAACTTCTAAATCATGGTGCAAGATTTTCACGTGTATCCGTTGAAGGAGAGAAGACGAACCCAATTGTTGTTTCAATGTGGGCACTACATCTTGTGATTTCGACGCGATACTGTCATACTGTTTCGTTGGCAGACATGAGAAAATCACGACTGATATCACATTCAGTGCAAAGAAGGTGCCAAAGATCAAGTGAATCTGCTGGTCCGTATAGCCTTCTGAAGCCATCCCACCCATGGCGGAGGTCTGAAAGACACGATTAGGGTCTATTTAACCACTATTGCCACCGATATGAAGCTTACAGGACTAGCAGATGTGATCAAGTAGAAGATAAGCGCCAAAGCTGCACCTCCAATGAACATGCTGAAAAGTAATGTGCATAATGTGAGAAATCGTATGTGAAAAACTTGAATCACCAAGTTACTCCAATTTTCGCGAGAACCCACCTGCTGTGGCCTACAGCCGTCTCGATGCCCGTGTTTGATTCCAAAGTCCGTCTGGATGAATGCTCGGATAGGTAGGCTCCTTCACCATTGTTGTAGACTGAAAGCGTGCTATACATTTTCGACATTGCCCTTCATTTTCGAGGTTCATATACTTGCGCAATTATGAATACAATGAGTACAATACAGCCCCCGGTGAGGATTAGGCCGCCCGCGCCAGCCGCTGACGAGTTTTAAACGTTTTTCACTTGAGGAGGTGAGCCACGAACCTAATTGTACAATTCAATGCATGGTCATAAAAAATTTCGTCCAGAGGTTTCCGGTATTGCTGTTTCAAGTGGTTTTCTTGCAGTGTATGTTGAAATTAATATCTATCCACTGGTTACTAGCGAAATTTACTCTGTTCTCTCGCGCGCATGTGCTGAGCGAGGGTAAAGACAGAGAAAAAGTGTGGGGAGAAAGAAACACAGCATACGCGCGCAGACGCACCGGATGAACGGAAATAAATTTCACTCGGAAACAGAGAATATACAAATCCTCCAGGGACACTCTGATGTGAACCCCACTGGTATGTTAGCTTTCATTGGGAGATCGCATGAGTTCTAGAATCCGGACCATCGTATGAGGTTCTAGAATTGGGTTCATTACGAAATGATGCTACGAAGCCGGGAATCTTTTTTACCTGCGCTCTAGGTGTTTTATCTTATTTAGCTCCCTGGACCTGGTTTTCGTTTCATATACCGTTTTTTTTTTGGAAGTACATGTACTTCTAATACTCTGGCCCCTATTTCATATGTACTTCTATTAAAGGTGTGCTTCGAATAGTGGCTCTACTTCATATCCTCAGCCCTCTCTTTTTGGTGTACTTCTAGTAGAGGTGTACTTTTAATAGAGGATGTACTTCTATAATGCGGCGCTTCTTTTTGAATTTTCAATAGCGGACTGCTCGCATTTCCGGCAGAGATTTCCAGTATAATACCGAAATTTGTATCCATTGAAATTTGAGATCACAACCACGAAAACTTAGCTAAATACTGAGCCACTTAGGCTCAATCGAATTAAGGCTCCCAATTCTCTGATATAATATTTTCAAAACCTGTGTTCGCACCCTCCCCACGTTAATTTTTATCCAAAAATTGTTTAACGGCACCATACACGTTCGTAAACGTGGTTGGAATAACAATGTGAATTGAAGCGTGTGGCTTACAACATAATGCCTACGCATTTTGAAGTGTCAAAAACGACCCACAATGCCGCTACATGAGTCAGAAGTTGGCCCCGCCCTGTATTTTCATGCCCCCTGTATTTGCCCTTTTCCGACAACGCAGGGTTGTTGAGCCATCTTCCCCGTCAGTGACGTGTGTGGTTCACTTGTTAGGCTATCCACCAACAGTACCGACGGCGAAAATGACCCAGCAACCTTGCGCAGCAGGAAAAGGGCAATTACAGGGGCGTGAAAATACAGGGCGGGGCCAACTTCTTACTCGTGTAGCGGCATTGTGGGTCATTTTTGACATTTCAAAATGATTAGGCATTGTAATCTGGGCCATACCAGTCTATTTCTGTAGTTATCTAAATTACGCTTACGAGCGTGTATGCTGCCTTTAGGTTCGGTATCGTTTTTGTTGGCACGTGCTTTATGAGAAAGAGAGAGGCCAGTAGGAATCGACTCGCTAGGCTTGAAAACAAGAGAACTAATCGCCTTTCGTGCCGTACAGAGCGATTGAAAAAGCGCGGTTTTCGAACGACGGAATGCCGGCTTTTCAAGGTCCGTTAAAGTCAACGTCTTGGGCCAAAACAAGTCAATTTTGAATAAGTATACCCAATCGAATCATAATTTTTGAAAACTACCTAGATGACTTCGTACATTCGCCATGGATAATAGCAGTATCATGCTTCAGTTCTGTGCTTTTTCTTGATCATTTGAAGTTCGCTGAAGTCGCTTCGAAATTTGTTCCAAACAAGCAATCTTTGACCAAGAAAAGTGTGACCGATAGTTTTTTTGTGAATTTTTTAGCCTCACAATATTGAAAAAACGTCCCGTGCAAACTGCTCGCTCAAATGCCACAGTCGGATCGCCAAACACCTTTCCCAGTACCGGAGGCACATACCGAAAAGAGTTGCACTTCTAAAAGAGGTGTACTTTAATTATAGGGTGTACTTCTACTCAGTCTTGCCTTTTAGGTGTACTTCTATTAGAGGTGTACTTCGAATAGAGGTAAACTTCTATTGGAGGAAATACGGTAGGTACTTTTCCTCACTCACATGAGTAGCCGATTCCCATCAGCGCTTGCGAGGCGTAGAAATAAATGCTGTTCACTTGAATGAATCCCAGATAGTAGACTGCGAACAATACGCTGGCTACGGTAAGAATCCATTTAGATGCCACATAGTGTTGTATGGATGGCGTAATCAGCGACGAGACAGCAAATGCCGAGTAGTGGAATGCTTGTCTGAAAGCTAGGTTTCATTTCAAATTCTTCAAATCAAAGGAAAAAAGGAAAGCAATACCACCAACCCATAATATCCTGCAAATTCTGAGATCGTGCCAGGATGTCGTCTGCTGACATTGTGAATCACCGCCTCAGCAATAAACGCCTGCATAATGTAGCCAAGATACATGAATAATGTCCCGGCGCCCAGCATATACACAGACAGCAGTTCATGCCGCCTTGGGGTGAGCTGCATCCTGTAAAGTTATATGAAAAAATACCAACTTTGACCACTTTAGATGGCTAACTTTACGCAACCACAGAAAAGCTGTAATCCAAGAGTTAATCTACTGCAAAGCGCTCCGATTATCTTCCGTTTCGGAGCCAAATTTTCCTGTTCCTTCGCACGCTTGTACGGGCGAGGCTAGAAACAACGAGAGAGTGTGGGGAGAGGAGATGCAGCATACGCGCGCAGACGCATACGTTAAACAGAAATAGGGTTCACTCCAAAAAAGAGATAAAACCTCGAAATTTAGGGTAAAATGGAGAGAAGCAGTTACCCTCAATGGGTCGGATCCATCATTTACCGTTGTGAGCTACAACAACCCTAAACCCGAAAACTAAAAAATCAGAAATTCCAGCATAAATCTCGAACAATGTCAAACAGATTCATTAAAGACGTTTACAGTTCCGTCATATCGACGATTTTCTGACTCATCGAAACTTTTCGTTCTCTTGTGACCTTCACGTGGACACTGTGTTGTAATATTGGCCAAATTCATGCTCGCTCCCTGCACTGATATGTAGAAGCCACAGAGTCCTTGAGAGGTGAAGACAGACCCAATCATCGAGTCCGTGGAGCTACAGGCTAACAATCCTATGATTCCTTTTTGATAACTCTTACTAGTAGTGAGGACAAACAAAACAAGAAGAAAGTAAGAAGAAGAAAAGAAAAAGGAAGAAAAACGGTATAAGCAGTAGCGAGCAGGCACCTAATAATTTCGTTCGTTTAACTGTGCTAGTAAACGACTAAATGAGTTGTAGAAGAGCAAAAAATGAGTTGAAAAATGAGGGAATCGCAGTTTTGGGAGCGAAAAAAATCTCCGCATATCATTCTTTTGTGACATACATGCATATTCTTATGCGGAACTATATTATATTTATTAAAATCGCATTTGAACCTACACATCTTTCTTGAATCTCTTATTTGAAACTATTCTGCACGATAAGGTGAGCAGATCTGAAACGGTGTCATCACCAACACAGTTCAGCATGGCGTCGCACACTTGTCTTCCAAGGGGCCAACACCTGTGCATTTCCGGCCTAGTGAATCCAGAAAGAAAACAATTCTCGTGCTCGGTGTGACTATTTCTCGAAGCCCCCTTGCCCTTGGAGTTCTTGGATGCCTCATTCCCCTTCTGCCTCCATTAAGCCTCAAAGGATGACCATATTTCTTAAACCACCCGTCTCTCTCACAATCAGAGAGCCCACCACCCCTTTCAAGGCATTACTATTAGTTATACACCAACGGAACGAAAACATCCCGCGATGACATTGCCACCGCGTACTGCGTGGATTAGGCAATCGTCGGCAATATTGCGTGGTCGACGCAATATTGCGATATGGGGAATTATTGGGCATTTTACGTCTATTTTGCCGGAGTTTTACCTTTCTATCACAAACTTATTGCAGGAGACCTCTACTAATCTTCTCCTCCTGTCATGGCAGTGCTCGTTATGCTCTTTTGATAATTTTTTCTACAAGTTGCAGTCTGAAAAATAATCAGCTGGCAAAACTTGGCCTATTTACAACCGGGTAGGTCCCGCAACGGGACAGTACACAGTGCTGCGGCGTGTACTATCGTTCTAGGAGCTAAACCTCGGTCCGCGATTGCGGACTACGGCTGTTGCATCATGCGACAAGTGATAATCGTGCCGGAAGAAGGGTGAATCGTGTCGGGACGAAGTGGTCCCTGCACGATTATCACGTCCCGCGTGATGCAACAGTCATAGTCCGCAAATGCGGACCGCAATTTGGCCCTGAGAACGACAGTATAGGGACAGAGGCTCCCTACACACAGAGGGAGGAGTCCCATTTTAGCAGTTCTTAACGTCACGCTACTCAATACAAGAGAAGTGGTCCCGAGTGGAATTTGAGCTGTAAAAGGCAGGACAACTAATCCCTCGGTGTGTAGAGAACCCCTGTCCCGACAGTATAAGTGCTTGGTGCGGATTTCCGCCGCGTTTTTTCTGTGACAACTCTTCCTTGGTGTGCCTCAGTACATTGAGAATGTACATGCATTAGTGACAGTTGTCTTGCCATTTCTGCAGCGTGCCCCACTATATAACTAGGCCCTAACAGGGAACCCGCTATGATTTAGTGGCAAAGACTTTTTATCGCCAATTGCTTCAAACTCAACATGATACCACCATGATGTCCTAGAGGTCCTAATGAATACCATGTTGTGGCACTCGTAGCATGCACTTAACCCAGTTGACTAGTCACGATCAGTGTCCTTCGGCTTGTAAGCCGCAACGCAGCTACGCGAAAACGTATCACGCGCGAAAGTTTGGATACGACAATCGATTGAATGTACAAGCGTTGCCTCGGCTTGGTGATAGGATGACACGAACCTTCTTGTACAATACTATCAGCCGATGTTCAACTATTCCCTTCAACAAAACAGTACAGGTTCTTCAAGAAGATTAACTATAAAGAAATGATAGGACATTCCTCATTTAGTTCCTTATAATAAACTTGTATAGAGCACAAGAATCGAAGCGGAAATAAAAATGTATATCTTTTGAGAAAAAACATTCTCAGGTTTCTGATGAGAGTGATGTGAAGACCAGCCTTTACATGAAGCAAATAGTGAAGATGGAATCAGATTATTCTGGACAACTAATTCTTGACGAAGCAAAGGGTCAACAGAAATGGCAAATGCTCGGAGACAACACTGTGGAAGGGAAGAATTTGATAGGAATTCTCTGAGAGTCACATGAGAAATATTTAAGCGGTGGACGCATTTTCCCACAATGACAATTACCAGATGATTTGTATGGTTATGATGACAAAAGGCATCCCAGACCACACAAATTCCCAGCTGAAGATGGAAGAAGGGCGGAAGTCCGCCAACGCATCTCTTCGGTGTCGACAAATCGTATGAGAGTGGAGTGATTGCGCTCTCTAGTATTTATCTGGGTTCCCGGCCAGGTTACAAAGGCGACATCTCTCATCAGAGAAAATTAGCGACTGCCGCCTCCAAGCAAAAAACGAGTATCAGTTCGCTGTTTCTGTCGATGTCTTTTTCGACGACGACGCTGACGCCGACACCGTCGGCTACGAACACCATGATGTCATAAACGAGAATGACCTACACACTCGTCAACGAAATGTTGATGGATAGCAGAATGATGACTAAGAATAACCTTCAAGTTGGCAGTTAGGTTACAAGTTATTGTTTTGGTTCAACGACGCTTTTACAGTAACTGCCCTTGAGACATTGGATTTTTCACCCCCAGCACCAGTTGACGACTCCACGAAGACATAATAAAGCATTTATAGCTGTGGGTGTTATTTTGTCTAGAAATTGCATGATGGAAGAAGTACCTCGAAGGCACAGTTCAACCTCAGGGGTAATTTTTGACATTATAGTCGAGACACCCTGTATAGCAACCCGGCCAAGCGCAAAATCTCAACTCACTCGAATAAACGAGAAAAAGTTATGAAAAATTGACCACGCCTCCAGAAGAGAAGAAATGGGTAACGCCTACCAACAAGTTCTCAACCTCAATGAGGACAGGACGCTCGATGGATTTCACTCAAAGTATATGTTCTTTTATCTGTTTTGGGTCCCTGCTTTATATTGCCACTAACTCGAAACTGCGTATGACGTGAAAATGCAGGTCCGAGACAACTCGTCCACAAAATTCTTGCTCTTCAAACAGGGTTCTTTTGCGATAATCGCAAGGGAATCGTAAAAGGCCCAGAGACACCAAAATGAGGGGTACATTGTGCCGGTAGGGGGGTCGAATCTGGGACTCAGAAAGTATTTGCTTTAATCGATTAAGCTATGGGGTGTTAGTGTAAGAAGCAGTATTCAACGTGAGCTTCTGAAATGCTAAAAACATGAAAGTGTTAAGAGAATTACCACTTCAAGGGGCCCTCCTGGCTCTTGTAGACAACCTCTCCAGTTCTGCTTGAAATATTATAAAGTACAAGTATTTCCGCAAGTTTTCAAGTGCACACCCCATCTTCGAGCTGGAGAACTTTTTTCGAACCCTCTATCGAAAAATCAACTCACCTGGGGCTTATTTCAAATTTCAATTTTCCATGATTTTCACTGTCCCTCACCCAGGTGTGGGCGAGAAACAAGTATCCTTCAGGGCCAATTTTTTATGGTTTTTGAACACAATGGAGGAATTCGGGACAGAGTTTGGTTTTTCGTAATTTCTCGACCTGATCCGGACGATTTTCGTGTGATTTTTGTGCAACGAAACAGCATTTTGTGGCGTCCCTGTCCCGACGATGCGGTCAGGTGCGGATCTGCAAAAATTTGCTTATGTTATACAGAAACTATTCGCATTCGGAAAGTTTGAAAAATTCAAAATTAGAAAAAACTTGGAAATCAAAAAATTTTCCCCGTTGCGAACGGGCTGCGAAACGTCATTTTAAAATGACGTTCGCCGTTGTCTACAGGACGTCGATCCGCTCAGAACGAGTCACCGCTGGCGAACAGGCAGCTCTACGCGGGGCCGTCCCGGTGTGCTATTGAGCAGGGGGCGAAGGGCTGCTAAACAGCCTATCGACCTGCAATCCCGCCGAGTGCCACAAATCGACCTAGACCGAGTTGTTGTCCACAGGACGTCGATTCGGGATGTCTACGGCGGTGTAGGTCGATGGGCTGTTCTACAGGAAATTCGCGAGGAGGGGTGTTGGTAGCGTCCATCAATCAATGTATCACGAACATTGTGCCGTCCGAGTTCTCATTTTTGCTTATGTTAGATTCGCAGTTCGTTTTTTTGAATGATGCTGTAGACTTCTATAACAGTTCTTCTTATTTTTTGATTATGTGAGATCTGTGATTCGTTGTTCAATAACTTCTTTCCGTGGAAGGGGTGTTGGTGTCCTGCCGAGAGGTGGACCTCGCGGAGTTCCCCGTGGTGAACCCGAAGGATTTCGTGGTTTACGGAACTTCCAGCAACCGCCTTCGTAGGCAGATTTCTGTTTTAAGATGTTTGAGAGGAATCTCTGATCAGTCGATTGTGTTTATTGACCCTGATTCCCATCCATGTTGTCAATACTCGGGGAGTTGTAAATGTAGCTAGAAAAAAATGTAGATTGAAAAAAATAAGCGTAGTTAGTTTTTTTATGAAGTATTCGAAGTTCGAATATCATTCGGAAGTCCGTTTTCGAAATATTCGCATAATATTTGAAAACCGAAATTCTCGAATTTTGAATTTTGAATGTTCCAAAATTCCAAAAAGCATTCGAGTAATTTTCGAAAATAACAATTTGGTCCGATGTGTACCAAATAACCTACCTGGAAAAAATTTGGACACAAAGAAACATTCAAGTCTTGATGGTCCACCTACCTTTCTGAAATAGAAAGGTTTTATTATCTTCGATTAGGCCAGAGTCACTCACAGCTTTAACTACGAGTAGCGAGTATACTCTGACCGAATCGAACGATTCGAATATCCATTGGAAAATTCGACTTCGAAAAGTCGAATATTCGAAAGCTGTCAATTTCCGAATGATTCGAAAACCGAATATTCGAAAAGTCGAATATTCGAAGAGCTCAAATTGTCGAACTATTTGAGAAACTCAAATTTCGAATCATTCGAAAAAATGAGTATTCGAAAAAGATTGAAAATGCCAAAGCATAATAGCGAGGGCATACTTGCAAGGTACTCCATTTTGCTCATTCCGGACTACGCTAAAATGGCTTTCCCATCGAGTAGTATATATAAAAATTTTCGAATTTTTGAATATATTCGAAAATCAAATCTTTCGAATTTCAAATTTTCGAATAAACTCGAAAATGGTATTTTCGAATTTCGGATTTTCGACTATATTCGAAAAACTGATTTTCGAATTTCGAAATTTCGAGTATATTCGAAAACCAAATTTTTCGAATTTTCGAATAATTTTTTCTATTTTTCGGATAAATTTTCTCGAATTCACGAATGATAGTGCTATTTCAAAAAAATAGTTTTGAGCTGCCATTTGCTGTGACTATCACTTTGTAGAAATATTCATCGGCCTACCACAATGTTAGGCACGCGGCACGCGCTGGCGTGGCGTTTAGATGTGTTAATGGTCTGACGCCTTGCCCTCGCAGCACGCGCGTGACGCGCACTGCACCATGGCAGAGGCGGCCGTAACAACTTTTTCGTCACTTTCATTATTGATCCGTCTTCAATTTCATTCCGTTTGATAATAATTTTTGGTGCTATCCCCTGCTACTATTATAGTGATCGCAAGTACAGATTTTTTTTGCTCGGCAAAATTAAGACCCATTTTAATCCGCTCCGACACAGCGCCGCCGCTTGAGTATTAATAGTATCCGTAGGCGCGTCACGCGCGTTTAGCACAAGATGCTTGGCTTCAGGCGAGACTTGACCACCACTATACCTTTCCGGGGAAGCGCCTTATCGCACCCAAGCGCCAAGACCCTAGCGCCGCTCTCAAGACCTACTACTACGGCGCGGTGCGGCCTAAGCTAATTTGCTACCACCAAGTTTGCACGACTTCAGGTGGGGGACAGGGCTGAACACGCGAGCTTGAAACCCCAACGCTCTTTCGCAGTCGCGGAGAACCGCTTTTGAGCTACAATGAGGCCAGTGTATTGGATTACTGAAAAATTAGCCGGAAGTTGGCAACTAGCTTCTTTCCACATCAGAATGGTGGCGAAATAGACTTGCGATCTGAACTGGTAACGAGACAGTAAAGCGCGGAAACGCCGCTATAGCGGTAATAACGATTGAGAACGTTTTCTCCGCCACCGCCACGTTTTATCCTTTTTCTTAAGTAAGGAGCGGTATTTGACGCGGCAGCAAAGGTATGAAAAGGGCGTCAGGCAAATGGTATAGTTTTGTGACACGAGGTCGTGTCGCTCTGCACAGCGACAGCGATCGTCTCCTACCCTTTAAATCTGCCGCTGTCGCAGTGCGCTGAAGAGTGACAGTGGCAACGACAGGAATAGGCACATTTGCAGTATGTGAGCCCTCCACGACACGTCGCTGCGACCGACGCGCTACAACTTCCTTCGACGGCCAGTGCCATTGCTCCGATGCTGGTCCCGTATTTGTGCTAAATGCCATGACTGTCGCTCATGGCAGCGACAATGTGTACCATTGACCTTATGCGACGTTTATACTCCCGCCGCCGAGAGGCGCAGCGTATTGCGATTCTCTAAGTTGTAGTTTATATTTCCACAGCAAAGCGGCGCGGCTAAGTGCAATCTTGCAATATCGATCGTGCCGCGCCGCGTGATCAATATTAAGGGTCGTTTATACAGAGGCCGCCAAGCGGCGCGGCCAAGTGCATTACTGTAGTATTGATCAGCATTACACCTCGCCGCGCTGCTGAGCGGCGAAACTATAAGCGACGCCTTACAGAAATGCGCCTCTCAGCGCCGCATGGCGGCGGAAGTATAAACGACCCCTAATATCGATCATGCCGCGTCGCGCAGGGCTGCGCGTGACTGAATTTTGTGATTTGGTAAATCGTAAATTGTAAGTTTTCAAATTCCTCGTAATTCGCAAATCGTAATTCACAAGGCCTGAGCAAAACCAAATCTTTCAAGCCGCGAAGACCACTCCAAACTAATGTTTTTAGAGTAGTCATTGTAGAATAGTGAGCTCAATCGCTCCCGCCCGTTCTTCAAGTAACTGTTTCTCTGGAACGGGAGAGTTTTGGAAACTTAAACCCTGGCACTGTCCATATCTGCCTGACAGCAACATAATAAATGCAAAACGAGAGAGAAACGGTTTGCGTTGGCTGGCCGTACAAGCCAGCCGATCCCACCGATGACGCAATATTTCGCACGATCCAATCGCGTAAGAACCCCAATTCGGGCGTGGGGTGAATAGGCCAAGATGGTGCCTTGATAGAGCGTGATTTCAAAGGTTGATCAGAAAAAAAAGAACTTCTAATGAAATGATGATTGTGCATTTCCATTATTCGAATTTCGAAAATTCGATTATGCTCTTAAAAATATTCGAATTTCGAATATTATTCGAGAGTCTGTTTTCGAAATAATCGAATTTCGAATAATATTTGAAACTGCTTTTCACGGAGTATTCGAATTTCGATCGTTGACGTCATAAGGCTGCTAATGCTTCACTGGGATGGTAATATCCGGTCTACGGGATGTTGATAGGATGCGAACGCGGAATCAGGGATGGAGACTCTCCTACAATGGGATGTCTACAGGAAAAGCGTTTCCGCGGATAGGTTGTCTACGGTACCATGGAGGGGGGCGACGGGCAATTCTCGAGGAGCGATCTCTGCCCTTTTCGGATGTATACAGGGAGAATTGCGTGAGGTGACATCTCATCCGTGTCCTGTAGACAACGGCGAACGTCTGAGTTCGACGATACCTCGACGAACTGTCCACTTCAAGGGGCACTCCCGGCCCTTGTAGACAACTTAACGCACTCTGCTTGGGATGTGTTGCAGTGCACAAAAAACGGTTCCGAACACAGTCCGAGTCAGTCCCTGTGCTCACTTTGTAGAGGAAATCCAGTCGCGCAAAGTCGAGCTCAAAAAAGAGGCAGCTCCAAGAAACCATTCGCAACTAAATATTTTGGCCAGTTTACAACTTCAAACCCCATCTTTGAGCTGGAAAAGTTTTTTTAACCCTCTATTGAAAAATCAACCCACTTTTTATTGATCTGAAATTGTTTTCCCTGTCTGAACCCGGTCACGGAATTCGCGAAAAATTTAAATTTTGACTAGACCCAGGGTAAGTTGATTTTTCGGTAGAGGGTACAAAAACAACTACTCCAGCTTGAAGTTGGGGCTGTGAGATTGAAATCTAACGGAAATATTTAGTTGCGAATGGATTCTGTTTTTACGACGAGTTTCTACAACCAATCCGCTTCTGATCATGAATGAATAAACTATGACACTACATGTGGAGGTAAAGGTGGGGGGGGGTGTAGGAATTTCTCGGACATTATCGCAACACCGTGCTGAACCCTGTCTTTAAATTCACTATTTTCGGGGGGCCATAACTCCGTTTGTAGTGGGATTTAAGCGATTCTGAAGACATCTTTGAGCGTGAGCTTTTCTGCGAGGTGAACAGAAAACCTGAAAATTGAATCTGAGGTTGGACTGTGCCTTCAAGGGTATGGAGCATACTTAAACAGCTCTCGATTCCGATCATCATCACCAGCAAGTGGGGGTTTTCTGACTAGACATCCTTATCAGCAATTATATCCCATCATGACCCACCGCTCCGCTGCTCGTGATATTCGAAATCAAAAGCTTGATAGAAGGTGCACAAGAGTTCACTTAGGGCCCATTCATACTTTCAACTTCTCGCTCTGCCAGAGCGGCCCGCGCGAAAAAAGTGGTGAGTATGAATAAAAACACGACCTCCCGCGCCTCCCGCTCCGCCACAGTGGTGTCTCTGAAGCATTCATACTTCCCTCTCGCACCACCGAGGCATTTGTTAGTATAGTCTACAGCAATGGAAGTAGGACCTGGTGAGGTTGCGGACTCGTCCTAACATACGGTAGTTTGTTAGTGGTATCACTCATTTTTTCGAAGCAGCTGTGATAGATCGGTGAGTCTGTGTTTTCACCGATATGACTACACGTGTAGAAGCAATGAAAACAGGTGAAAATGTGAGAGTAGAAACCAAAACTCACCGATCAATCTCAGTTATTTTGAAAAAATGAATGATAACACAATCAGACTACGGTATGTTAGGAAGAGTCCGCAAACTCACCAGGTCCTACTTCCATTGCTGTAAACTATAGCATTACTTGTTGCACTAAACTAATTACGTCATATAAGTGTAGCGGGCCTCAGTGAAAGCGCGCAATACACCATAGAAAGTGCGCGGGACCTCAGTGGGAGTACGCAGAACGCCGCAGAAAGTGTGCGGGACCCAAATGGGAGTGCGCAGAACGCCATTGAAAATGTGCGGGACCCAAGTGGGAGTGCACAGGACGTCGTAGAAAGTATACAGAACTCAAATGGGAGTGCGCGTTCGCAGATGTTCGGGAAAGTTGCAGTTAGGTTTGAATTTGCAGTACAAGGATCGAAATGCACGCCTCCACGCGGAAGGTACGCAAGAAACCGACGAGGTTGTCGTGCGATTATGAATCTTGGCTAAAATCTAGTTGGAGGGGGTCTACCATGATTCAGTCCTAAAAATGGAAGTTGCCTCTGATTTGGGTTTTCCGATAGCGGTATCAGTCATTGTCTATTTAGAAAATCTGTAGAATCCACCCCTGGATAGCCTTTAGGCCCCGGTCATAGTTGGATGAGCCGACGCCTCCAGCCCGGTCGATACACACAGAATGCATTGGAAATGGGATGCAAAAATCACTCGGTGTATCCCCCCCGCACCCCCCAACACCCCCCAACACCCACCCGGTCGATACGTATGAACAACATGGTGAGGTGAAGCTGAGAAAATCACTCGGTGTATCCCCCGCTCCCCCGCACCCCCGCACCCCCGGTCGATACGTATGTTTAAAATGATGGAGTGAGGTTGAGAAAATCACTCAATGTATCCGACGCGGTCGATATCCATGCAATACGTGGATGGCGGCGGATGAGAAAATCACCGGGTGGGTGGGTCGATGATAAAACATTGCGTATCACTAGAAAGCTAACCTTACTGCTACCTCCGTGACTTCACCATACTCGCCTTCACTATTTCTCTGAACAGGTGCAATCCTGTTGGCCACGTGATCATCGTCATATCTAGTTGGATGCATCGAGTGATTTTCTCAACCTCACTCCATCATTTTAAACATACGTATCGACCGGGGTGGTGTTGGGGGGTGTTGGGGGGTGCGGGGGGGATGCAGATGCAAATAGCACCAACTATGACCGGGGCCTTACATTCAACAAAACTAACATGTCTTATCAAACTTATCAGAGACCAACAAAAACAAACCCACCGATTTTCCGCCCCTCTTGCTCTGCCATGGCCATGTCACTGGAGCATTCATACTTCACTGGCGGAGCGGGCGGGAGGAGCGGAAGGTTGTGTTTTCATTCATACTCACCTCTTTTGCCTAGCGGGCCGCTATGACAGAGCGAGAGGTTGGAAGTATGAATAGGCCCTTATCCGCAAAGTTCTGGAAACGCCTATAGCCCCTTTCATATAATAGTTTGCCGGCCGACGTCGGACGACTGGTTATCAAATTTGATGAGTTAAGATAGATAAAATGGGTAGGGTAGGGTAGATAGATTTTACACTTTCGATAAGGAGTCGTCCGACGTCGGTCGGGCAAGTGTGAAAGAGGCTTATGACTTCGTTCAGAGTAATTCTCGGCAGCTACGGAAGTCATGGTCAGATTTTAGGTTCAGAAATGGTTCTAGAAATCTGCCTCTTATTTGGAGTGCCCACCATCCCTCGAAAGAGTTCTCTTTTCAGGATCTCCTTACGGTCGAAAATCTTTCACAGAGAACAGAGTCAATGCTTAGACAAAGGTAGAGAGCCGATGTCCTAACTGTCGTACCGTGTTCGGGCGAGACGTTTGACGATTGGAGATAGTTACTAGCTAATCTTCATAACATATTTCATATCACGTTTGAGAAACTTCTGATATGAAAAGTGAATGAGAGTAGCCCTCCATTTTCAAGAGAATCAGGAAGAGCTCTCATCGAGCCATCGCCTTTCCAAGTCAGATTCACTAAGTAAGCAGCAGATGTGATGAATCTATGTACAATTCTCAAGGCATCAGCAAGGTCTATCCCATTTCATTTATTTTGAGCTTCCGATAAAAGATTAATAGTCTCCGAATGTTGGGATATCCCTGCGAACAAAATGACCTAATTAGGAATACACCACTTCACGTGATTTTCACACCATTGACTTCCGCCTACTCGACAAAGGGCTGGGAAGATTTCGAATGTTTCTGAACGCTTCTTAGGAATCACTTGAATGCAGAGTTCCCGTTAGGAAGCCGTATCCTGGTTTTCAATGTTTCTATGTGGGTAAGTTCCCGAAGTAGTGGACATGAGGTAGAAATTTCCATGAGACTGGCTATTTCAGAGAAAAACTTCTTAAAAAATTCGGAATATCCGATTGCGCCTGATTTGTGTATGGTGCAGTTGAGAGGTTGTCGCATTGTCGGAAACATGGTTTTGCTTTTCGAAGGCGGGACGTCCGCAAAGGTGCCAGCCAGAACCTAATCGATGGCTAATTTTTACCTTTTCCTGTAAATGTTAGAGAAAAAAATACTGGAAACGTTGAGAAACAATAAGTTCTCTCTCCCCCCCCCCCTTCACACATGTTATCAATACCCCTTGAAAGCAGGGTTCGCGATAAAGACGGTTGTTGCGCTATTCTCATGGGAATGTAGATCTGGTCATCACAAATGCGAAAATTAGCGAAAAGTTGCGGAAAAATGCTCCGAAAGAGGTTATTGCTTGGTGTCCACCCGCCTCCAATTAGATTTCTATAATTGCCTGTCTTGCCAACTTTCATTTTGCTTCCAAAGTGATTTCTGAGCATTTGTGGAAACTAATGACTACTTTCACAGCAAAATAAAAGGCGGATAAACAAGCATTATGGAAAATCTCGTTAATTAGGGGGCCGATCGATACCAGTAAGTAGCCGATATTCCTTATTCTCGAGCGTTTTCACCGCGAATTTCCGAGTTTTTTTACTTATTTTTACTTTTGTGATGGTCAAATCTACACTCCCATGAAAAGAGCTCGAAAATCGTTTTTATCGCGAGCCGTGCCTTTAAGATACACTTAGGGATAGCACGAAAAATCCTAGAAAAAGAAAAACCAATACTCAGGAAAATTTATAAGCCGTTTCATATCCATTACGGCAACGTTGGAACCGAGCCAGCCTTGCGTACAGTATGTTCAGTTAAAAAATGCAACCGCACCACCGCCTCCTTCCGTTGCCGTGGACTGCACCTCTGTATAGGCACTTCTTCAATAATGCGCGCGGGCCGATCCGAAGGATGGACTGATCCATGCAACCTTCGCCCCCTCTAGCCGTTTTTCGTTGTCCTTTTCTCCATGGTCTTCTCGTAAGGACCCGAAGCACACGTTTCTGCTGAAAAATGGGCAGCCTTTTCTTTTTGAACACTGCCTTTCATACAGGTGGAATTGAAAATTGGAATACGATAACAGTGGTTTTTTCAGAATCACCAACACCGAAACAGTACTAGTTTCCTTTTACACAACATTTTAGGCTGTTGGTCTGTTTCTGCTGTTTACGACCACAAATCACATTCTCCTGGGGCCGGATTCATCAATGAATTTTAGCGCTGGTAGGCTGGGTAAGGGTTGCTTTCTACCAAGATTCGCGCGAATGGCGCGATTTACGAAACTTGCTACCCACGGTAGCGGCCCACAAAGCCTACCCTGCGCGAACCTTGGGTAGGGTCCTACCAGCGGCGTCCAACCCAGCGGGATTTCGCGCTCTGATGCTGAATTTGCGCGCTCGTCCTTTGAACAACTGTTTTCAAGCTCCTTGTATAATAGGAAATTTTCATATTTATTTTATTTTTTATTTAAAATATGAATTTATTTTCATATTTTGGTCAAGATGTTGTGTTTTCATCGTCAGTTTCCGCCACCCTCTTCTCAATACATGTTATTTATCGTCAAGGCATGATTATTTTTGAACTATTTGGTTGGAGCAAAAATAATTGAGGGTTTTAATAAATAATTTTTTTGACCGGTTGTTCTTTTTGTGGATTTTGATCCTTCTCTATCTGATATTCCTTCTATTTTCTCCTAAAACTCTATCTTTTCTGAATTAAAATTTGATGTGTGCTCTAAGTAGTGAATATTCTTGCTGCCTTCAATTTCTCCTTCACGCAATAACTTTGAGGCACCAAACTTTGTTAAAAACTGCAAGGAATCCCTTAATCCGCATAATTTATTTTGCTTTTCTTTTACCGGTAGGGTAGGATAGATGAAAAAATGCGCTTTTGATTGCCATATTAATTTTTGCAAAAAGAGCTTGTTTCAGCGAAAAAGTATGGTTAAGGAAAAACCGCAATTATATTTGCACGAAACTGATACAATACCGCCGCTATCCAAGGGAAAAAATGGGCAAAGTGGGCAACTAAAGCGTCTTTCGACCACAACTCGCCTCAAAGTGCTCCATTTTAACTTCGAAAGGACCAAAATGTTCACCGTCTCACAATCTATCTAACTGTATGAGTCAAAATTGGAATTCACTCATGAAAACGCTTTTTTAAGATGGAGTTAGTTATGAATTTGATAATGTTATCACAAGATAACGAGCCGATTCGGTCAAAAACAACCGTACGCGATACCTAGCATGGTCAAAATGCAAATGTATTCCGCCTTGAAAAACGATGTTGCTCGCGAATTTCGCGAAATATATCAAAACGATCTACTACATCACGACATGCTGTACATTTTGGCGTTTTCGAAATTGAAAAAAAAAGAAAAGAGCACTTTGAGGCGAGTTTTGGTCGAAACACGCTTTAATTGCCCACTTTGCCCATTCCGCCCCTTTTTTCCCTTGGATAGCGCTTGTAATGTATGTATTAGGTTGTCCGATGAGTTCTTGCCGTTTTTTTAAATTAAAAAATTAGCGATCGAAATGAAATTTTTTGGTACAATGTTTTGTGTTATTCGAAAGAGAATTTTTTGCTCTACAAGAAAGTCTATTTGATTTTTTTGTTTCGATTAGTTTTTGTTAATTTTTAGAGCATTTAAATGGAGTGTCAAGTCGACAAAAACGAGCATTTTCGACACCATCTACTTTTTGCGTTTAACCGAGGTGCCAAAGCCACGGAAGCTGCTAGAGAGATTTGTGCCGTATACGGACGTATACGGAGAGGGTGCCATAGCTGAAAGAACTGCTCGATATTGGTTTGCGAAGAATTTAATTTAAAAATTTAAATTTAAATTAAATTTAAAAAATTAATTTAAAAATTTTAAAAATTAAAAATATATTAAATTAATATTATATTATATTATATTACATTATTAGATTACATTATTTTACATTATCTTATTATATTATATCACAATTATATTAAAAAAAAATTTAAAAAACGGCAAGAACTTATCGGACAACCTAATATCAATGATTTCCTTTTTGTGCGAGAATTGTGATGTGATTCGAACCTATATTTACTTTATTCATGGTTTTTCACTTTTTTATGCTCTATGTTTTGTGAGTTCCCAAAAGTTTAAGCTTTTGGAAAGCAATTGCGAGCGATGTGCAGTAGCCGTCGTTTGTAAAACACGGCGGCGTCGCCACACACATAACACTTTTAGGCGTAACTGCTTGGTAGAGCTACCCGCGGTAGCATTGCGCTCGTGAATCATAAAGTGAGGGTTAGGGTAGCAATCTACCGTTGGTAGAGCTACCACTGGATAGGGCTACCAACACTGCCGCGTTGATGAATCTGGCCCCTGGTAGCAAATAACTTAGCTCAGAATGTGTTTCAGGGCCGTTGAATTCACAAAAAAGGGAGATTACTGTATGGCGACCGCACCCCTTACACACTACATGGCCGCCAATTCCACATCGATTAGTAAAGCCTAGCTTGCTCTGATGAGTCCGGGCGCAGTAGGCAGTGGAGCGGTCGGTCATGGCAAAATATAACAGTGATAAGGAGATTTTGAAACGCTAAGCGCGATAAGCTAGGCTATACATGTTTTTCATTGAAAATGACATTAAACGACATTCGGTATCACAATAAAAACAGAATAAGAAGAAACAGCCGCGATTAAGGAGCCACGCGAAGCCCCTCTGATCGAACTCGCGATCAGAGAACCTTTTGTACGTCTGCCACTCGTCCCGCCTCTTGAATGCGTCCGAGAACAACGGTGTTTCGGAGTTTTTTCGAGTCCCGACGTCCTATCAACACCATAGAATATCCCATTCGGGAACTTGTGCGAATTGGTGCAACTCTATGAACTTGTCATCCTACAGTAAGGGAAAGTTCTATGGTACAGCAATTGTAAGACCTGATTATTTTATGGCTATTGCATCATTTCCGCACAGCCAAATGCCCAAGGCCGACCGGATACATCCCTGTTTATAGTGGTGAAAGGACGTATAAAGTTCCGATTTATATTGATTGCACCTGAATGCGACATCTTTATACGGAATTCTACACACTTCATTGTGGGTTGAAAGCGTTGCCCTTTTAGAGGCAGTAAAAGTAGTTGAGACAGGGACCTCACCTGGATAGTACTGCTACTGGCAGAACGCTTGGGTCGTTGAAAACTTCAAAGGGGTCAAAATCACAGTATTTCCTCCTTACTGCGCCAGCGAAACATGCAGTCTCCGCCCATTTTCTTTACAATGCCCGCCCCTCCAAACAAACTCGTCCAAAATGATTGCTCGAAAGCAGTCTTTTTGGCTGGTTTTTTTGGCTTCCAACGACGTAAGCGACGGCCTACACTGCGGTGTAACTCGTCCACTTCAATTACAATATACCTAAAACAACCCGCTATTTGTTTATTTGCATAGCGTTTTTGTCGGGTTTCTCGTCAGTTTTCAATACTACCTGGTCCAGACCTCCGATTTATGGCATAAAGTCGATATCATTCCTGAACATGTACGCTGCCTTCACCATAATCGTGTGTGAGGAAAATCATATCGTTCTCTGAGCTAATCTCGATCACTGGTGGCATTACCATGAAATTGTATCTGAAGAATTGTTTGGGGCTTCAAGGTTACGCCAGCTTCAGATAAGATACGGCTGACCATGGCTAGACTGACAAGTAAAGGGGCGCTTGACGATATGGCCATTTTTGACTAAACATATTCCAATCAGGTGTACTTTACAGGATGTTTCGAAGCCTGAGTTTGTACGTAATTAAAGGCGGCATGCACGCACCCTCTAAATCTTGTTCAGCGCACCTAACAACCTCTACGGGGGAGCTTCAAGCCAAATTTACCTAGGCGATGGCGTTTCGGAAGCCATCAACGTCGCATCTTCTCAGAACATTTGCCCCCGATGGGAGCCATGGTTCTGTCGAAGCTTGCCGTAAATCGACAGATGACGCCAATTTCGTGTCCAGGATCCGGAATGATCCCCAAAAAGTTTTGAACCTAGTCTGAAATTTTTTCTGCGCACCCGAACGCTGCCTGATCTCTAGTAGGTGTCCTGATCCGTGTGAGAAGACCCTTCCATAATACGACAAGGAGTTGACCTTGGGCGGCAGGCACGTGCGCGGCGGGTTAGGTTGGGGTAGGAATGGGGTTTGGGGCGTCGGCACGTTTGATGATTGTTCTGTGAACGATGAAGATAATCAATAACTGGTGCCTCAGCGGGGTTTCGGCTGCCCCACTCTCCTAGGTAGGGTTGGCGGGGGAAAGATTTTTCAGTGCTACCCCAACCCCTTTTCAGCCCTCGTCGGATTGTGGAAAGGTTTTCTCAGACGGATCAGGACATCTACTAGAGATCAGGCAGGTTCGGGTGCGCAGAAAAAATTCCAGATTAGGCTCAAAACTGGGGAGGGGGTCATTCGGGATCTTGAACACGAAATCGGGGTCATCGGCAAGCTTCGACAAAACTATGGCTCCCGTCGGGGGCAATTTTTCCAAGAAAATGCAACATTGGTGGTTTCCGAAACGCCATCGCCAAGGTAAATTTGGCTTGAAACTCCACCGTAGAGGTTGTTAGGTGTGCTGAACAAGAACTAAAGGTTTGCTCAGTAGATTTCGATACATAACAGAAGGTTACAATACACAGTGATTGGTCAAGGTCTCAGGTCTCGCTTGAAAACACTCTGTGTCTGTCTATGGGGGTAATTTGGGGTTTTTAACACGAATTTCATGACCATTTATCGACTTTCAGATTAAAGGCAGTGTTCACGATAATCTTCGATTCTGAGATTAGTCGCTAAATCGATCGTTTGGCCCCCGAGTAGAACTGAAATGACGAAGGAACCGAGAAAAACGCACCAGAAGGGCACGAAATCCTTAAGTATCACCCCGCCTCTTTAGTATCACTGGAACTGTTTGTTGTGACAGTGAAATCTTTTGTGGACCCGTCCTTTGTAATTCTCTACTCTCTATTGTCCCGTTCTTCCATTAGGGCCCTAACTAATCCTGCTTTGCATAAAAAATTCTCCTATTTTCGATTGATCCGATTTTCCGCCGGTGACAACCATCATGAACATGTTCATCCAACCGGGCAGCTAGTCCATGTTATAGAATAATGTCACCGAAATACGACATTTTAATGCATTTCTCGCCGTTTCTTCGAAGTTTTGGTAACACTTGGATGCCAACGCATTGTTTTATGTATAAAACTCGCGAACAAAAATCATCATGAACACTGCCTTTAAGGTCGGGCGAATTCGAAGGCCATTCGAGTTGTCTCATGTTCTTTGAATCAAGCGATGCAATCTCAGACGTTCGTTGGCGTCTTGCCTGCGGAAAAGACCGGCTCCGCCCAGTGACTCGAAGGCAAGTAGTGGAAAAATGGCGGCACCCCTGGCTCGCCCCCAGAAAAAAAGGTGCCCCATATCTGACAAAAGACGCCCTTAAAGGCAGCAGACACGCTCGAAAAAGTTGTTGAGATAACTACATTAGTGGGGTCGTGCAGGCCCTAGAAGAGCACTCACGGAGTTGCAAGCGTTAAAAAAGAGTCCAAATGACCGTATTTGAGCCGCAGTCAGTCACGAAATCATCCTTGCTCCGCCCCTCGATACGGGCTCCGCCCCTCCATACGGGTATTCAATGCTCGATTGCGGCCACTTTAGATTACTTTTTGGGCTTCTAACGGCTTATGCGTTCCAGAAAGGGTCGTACGAGTACACTAGCGTCGTTGTCCCAACAAATTTGTTGCTAGCACCGCTATTTGAGCCAGTGCCGTACAACTCGTCCATTTCTGGGCCAATATAGAACGTACCGTTATATCTTGATTTCCGCCGATTTGTTTTTGTCTTTTTCGTTACTTCTGAATACTAACAGCTTCAGACCTTCAGTTTAATCCATAAAATTGATATCATTTTTGAGCGTGTCTGCTGCCTTTAAGTATGAAAAAAGTGGGGAGTTTCCACGCCCGAACTCGCGCCTCATGCAGCCATGTAAAGGCGATCTTTGTCGCCTCTACCCGTCTTTTTTCTGAGTCGCCCTCAGGCCACGCACCAAAATTGTCGAACCCGATATCCGATTTTTTCGCGTTCGCGAGTAATGGGGCGTAACCGACAACGACCTCAGGGGCAGGAAACGAACGAATGTCTGAGATAGTCGAATGACTGCCGTGTGTGGCAGCACTCTCTTGCACAAAGAGGTCACTCTGTCGACAGCGGCCGCACAGAAACGGGAGCAGATTTTTTGCAAGCACTTCTGGTAGAAGCAGAAGCTCATGCAGGAGTCACAAACGCAAGGTTCAAGACATCACTTTCACAGGGATGCGTTCCAAGCACATTCCCGTGGCTAAAGCTTACCATGGAAACGTAGCCACGGCGGCGTGAAAGCAAGTTCCAGTAATAAATTGTAGCCATGGAAAGCTTGGTTCATTGAAAAGCCATTTTAAAAGTAACGGCGATTCAGCCCAGTTTTGCAGCGATTCTGCGATACCATCCAGCATGGAAATAAGCGAGAGCTTGAGCTTTTTTGGTCTTGGAAAGGATTGGGTGACAAGACCTATCGATGGCTGGCAGGTTGAGAATGCCGCAAATGATTTAGCGCTGAGGCAAGCTTTCAATGCTTCGTATATAAGTCTGCATTCGCCAGTGGCCCTATCTTTAGAATACAAATGAAATTCATGTTTCCATTTCAAAACCTAGCGAAAGGTGCTATTATTTGTAATGATGATGTTCTAACTAGGGACTGCTTTACCCATCTCGTGGCGATTTGGACAAACATGCTGTCGTTGCTGTAGGTCTGTGACAGCACACAAATGAACCGTGCTAGGAATTCTCTAAATGGGCGCGTGGATTCCAGAAAATGTCATTTTCATTGCTTCAAGGAAAGGTTAGGGAATTTCAGGGAAATTCTGGGGTGTTCGGAAAAAAATCTTGGATCCGGCCCCAAACTTTCAACTGGGGCTATTTAGGGAGCTAAACCCGAATCTGAGGTCTACTTTTCGTCAGACTTATTATTACAGTGAGTTGCGAGAGGCGTTACGCCTTTTAACTGGCATTAATCACCTTAAAATTTCGAAAATCAAAAAAAATGAACCACAAATTCGTGTTAAGCGCCCCAAACAAGACCCACAGAGAAATTTTGACTCAAATCTGAGACTGACCGAGCCACCGTATGACTTACTTGACTTAATCGGTTGGCTTTCGCCTGACGCGGTCATTCCGCATCTTCACCGAGGTGTGCCGTCCTAGTAGTCAGCCGTGTCCATTTTTCACGGTCTTCAGCCACAATTTGAACACATTCCATCCAGCTGTCACTATTCCATTTCCTGCGAAACGAAACATCGCGCCTGAACTGTCTTTCGATGCCGAGTGACTTTAAATCCTCTTTAACCACATCCGTCCAGAACTTTCGCCTACGCCCAGGTGGCCGTTTCCAGACAGGATTTGGAAGCATTTTTAAAGCGTGTTGTACGAGACGATCCGGCGTTCTTCTTAGTATATGCCCGAGCAGTCGAAGTCGACTTTCCATTGCTGCTTGAGATGGCGTTAGGAGATGCTGGCACCTCCCTCGTGTCAAGCGTTGATGTACTGCGTCGATTTCCTTGTAAAGGTCTTCGTTATGGCATACACGCGGCCAGAAATATCCAAGCAAACGCCTAAAAGCTTCTCTCCGTGCAATCCAACCTTTCCATCTGCGTTTTCGGTGCTGCCCACGTCTCCGATCCGTACATCATGATAGGGCGAATAGCGGATAGGTAGACGCGCAACTTGACTTCCTTCGCGATGGGGGTAGACCACAAACACTTGGTTAGAGAATTGTATGCAGACGTAGCTTTCGCACATCGTTTTCAAATATCCGCTGCATAACTACCATCGTTCTTCAGCAAACAGCCCAAATAACAGAAATCGTCCACCAGTTCGATACGTTGTCCGTCCACACAAACTCCAGTTGAAGGCCTCTGAGAGACCCACATCTGCTTGCATTTGTCGGGACGAAGACGAAGTCCATAGGCTGCGGCATACTTCGAAACGAGGTTCACAATCCTTTGCAGTTTTGCGTTGTTTTCAGCGAATAACACAATGTCGTAGGCGTACTCCAGGTCGACAAGGAGCGTCCTGATGGTGTTAGGATCACATCCGCAGGAAACTGTTCTGCAACTCTACGCATGATGTCATCAACGGCGAAGTTGAAAGAAAAAGGTCCTGCAACGGCTCCTTTGCCTTACTCCTGTTTTCACCTCGAAAGCTGACGTAAATCCGACAGGTGTACGAACTGCTGCTGTTGTTTCTTTGTTCATGTCCTCGATTAACCGAACATACTTTTCCGGGACTCCATCTGCTCGCAGAGCATTGAGCAATCGATCACGATGAGGAGAGTCGAACGCGGCTTCAAAGTCCAAAAAAGCAAGCTGTAATGGCTTCGAAAACCGCTGCCACGATTCAATTACTCTTCACGACGAACACTTGGTCGATGGTCGATCTTCCAGGTCGAAAACCGGCTTGCTCATCTCTGGTCGCTCCTTCACGATGTTTGATAAGTCGCTCGAGAATGATACGTTCTAAAACCTTGTACATGACACGAAGTAGAGAGATTCCTCTGTAGTTCTTAGGATCCGTGACGGATAGCTTCTTGTGAAGAGGTACGATGATCGCATGTCTCCACGAATCGGGTATCCTTTCGCTCATCCATATGGCACGGATGGTGTTGGTCATTTCACGAATCCCAGACGGAGGAAGAGCTTTCAGCATTTCAGCAGTGATGTTGTCATCTCCACCTGCCTTTCCATTCTTCATTTTCCGGACACAATCCAAAACTTCAGACTCAGTCGGCGGTTCCTCACTGACATCGTAATGTGCTCTCTGAACATGCGGGAGCTCAGGTACTGACGGCGCTGGACGATTCAGTAGTAAACTGAAGTAATCCTTCCATATTGGCAGCGTCGCATCACCAACTGCAACTCCATTGGTAGTGTTCAAGACAGGAGAACATCTCTTCATCTTCCCGCTATACTGTCGCAGCAACGTGTAGGCTTTCTTCGGATTCTTCTCCTCCCAAGCCTTCTCGAACTCCTTAGCTCTACACGTCCACTCTCGTTCGCGGTCACTTTGAAGCTGCCGACGCAACTTCCTCCTCAGACGCTTCTCCTCCACGAAGTTTCCTGCAGTTCGGAGAGCACATACTCTGTTGTAGGTAGATGTTGTTTCTTCTGAGACGTAGGCGAACTTCTTCTTAGGCTGTACAACCGGGAGTGCCTCTTTCGAAGCGTCCTGGATGCACTTGACAAAAAGAATCCGCGTCGCAAAGTTTCTTCTTAGTCCGTACTCCGATGTGAATAGAAACGCGTTGTCGGAAATTCCTTCTGCACTCTTCATCTCTGAGACTTGTCATGTCAATCCTCTGGAGAGGCTGAGCCCCTCGCTTCCTCTTATGAATCCTCGCAGTGAAGTTCAACAGAACAGGACGGTGATCCGAATCGAATGCGACATCCCACACAGCTCTAGATCTTCGAATGTCCGATACTGGAATATTCCTCGTCAGGACATAGTCAAGCTGTAGTTTCAAAGTTGTCATCTTCCGCTTCCGCTGCTCTTCTGGAGATAGCCGGGTTGGTCCCTGCCACGTAAGCTGATGGCGGCGATGATTCCTCTTGAATGTCGATGCAATAATCAGACCACTGCGTTCACAAAAGTCGACAAGGCGGTAGCCATTGTCCGATGTTTGCTCCACTGGGTAGAACCATTTACCGAGTACTTCGGATTCCTGATCAAGTCCCATCTTCGCATTTGCGTCAATCCCCACGACAACAGCATGTTGACAAAGTATCCTGGCCAGCAACGTATTGAGTTCCTCATAAAACGCATCCTTCGAACTGTCTTCGGCGGTTTCAATGGGCGCATGAGCACTCACTATCCACAGATTGAATCCTCTGTGATCCCGCAGTCGTACGAAGGCATTCCGACACGACGTTGAGCCGAACTCCTTGACCATACCATTGAAATCCTTCCTTACAGCTATTGCACAGCCTCCCACTCTCCTATCGTCAGCGTTACCGCAGTAGATGGTGTACTCTCCGACGCTGATGACGGGTCTATCCTTGAGGCGGGTTTCCTGCAAAGCAGCAAACGGTGCATGGAAATAGCTCAGAAGTCTGGATAGCGCAGTTTTTTGGATATCACTCGACAGCGATCGACAGTTCAGGGTGGCGAAATTGTGGCTTGTGGCCAAAGACTCCATGACTCCCTAGGTACGGGTCCTAAGGTGTTATGGACCAGAGGCCTTAGTGTGCCGGACGGCGACACCTTTATGCAATGTGCGGGATACTTTCGCGATATAGTTGTGCACGCTATATCGCTCGAACGTTCCCTGTGTACACTCAAACGTCTGCTGGGTTCAGTAGAAGCAGGGGCACCAACGAGCAGGTACCAACAGACTTGTATACACACCCCCGAGCCACCGTATACCCACCGTTACATACCGTAATCCAAGGAAAATCGATAAACCGACCACAGACTCGTGTTAGGCAGTCCAAATAAACCCTATGTAGAAGCTTCAAAGGCACAGGACACCCGAAAAATTAATTTTCGGATTTCATGCTTATCTTCGAGAGAGGCACACGCTGATCACAGAGGTATCTCTAGAATCGTCCAAGACCCCCTTTGAACAGAGTTGTCGCTCTTCAAAGATGCCTAGATTTTGAGGGTGAAAAATTGGTGGACGAGCTGTCTCAGGCCTGTATTTCTCTTCATTCGCAATCGTTGCGTGAGAGAAAGCCAGGATAAAGAGACAGTCCGGTAATGGACTGAAGAACGGTGATTTGTTAAGAATTGATCCATCCATCCTGTCGATATCGAGATCGAAAATCCGGAAGGGGGTCGGGCCTGTGGTGGTGAGCGAAGGGGGTCGGGCCTGTGGTGGTCGCTTATATCTCGCTTATCTGGAGGAATTGAGATCTCGCATCTGGCCAGTGTTATACAGGAGGGGTCTTTTACACATTTACATGAAAATCTCAAAATTCATATCTGAGGGTGTACTGTGCATTTAAAACGATTTCATCGTAGCCTTCTTGAAATCGTCATGAGTCGCGTTTAGCCAGCGAAATTCCCCCAAGTTTAAAGGCAGTGTTCACGATTAAGAATCCTGCTTCGTTTTTTCGCCTATCTTGAGAACAAGCCCATTCTGCTTTCATTGATGTCTCTGAAATCGTACAAAACATTCTGGAACGGAGTTATGATCCCTCAAAAATTGAGCTAGGGAAGCATGGCGGACGAGTTGTCCTAGGCTTCTAACTTTTGCAGCCAATGTATGCGAGCTGACCTGAGTAAAGAGAGAAGTTGAGAATGGAGGGAAGAACGGGGCTTTTGATCGGAAATCATGGCTCATCTCACGATCTCGAGTGTTCCATTGTTCACGTCGAGGGGCGGAAATGGGCCCGAATCGCCCAAAGCGGCGGGTTTTGCCCACTTTTCTAAGCCGGTTTGCGGCTCCAGGGTAGCTTCTCGTCCCGTTTCTTTGACGCTGTTCTGCTTCTGAGAGCCACGAGAGGCTTTTGGCATGGAAAATTCGATAATGAAGTTTATCGCGAATGATGCCTTCAAAGCCATGAACCGAATCAGACGAATTTTTTTTTAAATATTGACATAAGGGCCTCAGATTCGTAATTAGCACCCATAACAGCCCATAGAAAAAAGTTTTCAGGTCAACCCGAGACACTTTTATCTGAACGCTCTAAAAAGTGCCATTCGTGTCCCCCTTTCCTTTTTGCAAAGCTATGAAAATGCCCACTTTTGAAAATCTCCTATACATCTCTGATGCATTTAGCGGATTTCGAAAACGGACTATCAATGGTGTGTCCCATATCTACAACTATCAAAACGTGGTTTTATAAAAGCCATGGGAAGTGTAAGGTAAGCCCTAGTAATAGCTTTCAAGTGCGGTACATCTGATAAAAAATAGTTACGAAGCTTGAAAACTTCCAAAGGCCTCGTAACCATGGGAAATATGTGTGGCTCTATCAATATGATACTCACTGCAGGAGGAACAGACACGTGAAACTTCACGAAAGTCTGAGTCTTGGGTCAGAAGGTGACCAAGGTCAAGTTCATGCAGAAACGCAAAACGCGAAAATACTCGCGTACGATGTTCATATTTCCGCTCAGCAAAAAAAAAACCCTTCCGTAAGCTCAGTCACACACTTTGCATTGCAAACATCCTCATAATTGAGAGTACACCTATGTAAGTGGTATAAGTTTTGAAGGCAGCACCAGGCTCAAAAATGCTACCGATTTCATGGTCTGAATCGAAGACCTGCTGACATAGAGATTTGACAAGAAAAACACGCAAAATTTGGTGGAAATGGAGTCACAACGGGTTGTTGCTTGATTTGGTTGGAAACGGACAACGCACTAGTACATAAAGGCACACGAGTGCAAATATGATTGGACTATCCATGCTACTTTACTTGCACCGCCAGGTGCTGAACGTTTACGTCGTTTGAAGCCCAGAAAACGAGCCATAATGACCTTTTTCGAGCAAATTTGAGCAGCGAGGTGTGAAGTCCCGCCCACTTTGCCAGAGGAACCCCGCCTTCTCACACAACATTATTGGCTTCAAAATGGTCGCTTTGGTTCGCTTTTACCGCTTCTAACGAAGTAGGCGGTTTATTAACAATCGTCTGACTTAACTAACGTCGTTATCTCAACTACTTTTGTGATCGTGTATGCTGCTTTTAATACAAATGACCAGATTGACCAAAAGTGCTTTCGCAGTGAGGACCTCCCATCCAATACCAATCAGTGCGATACCCGAAGGCTATTCTACCCATCGACAGCTCTGTTGCGGACTCATCACTGCAGTTCTGCGTGCAACTGAGCAAATGCATTGTGCATCATAGCTCCGTGAAAAGTATCGTTTGACACTCAGCAAATATTAGCGCTCACAAGAGTGATAAACATTCTTGAGAATTACCACAGAACTGTTGTGAAGGCTTATTCTCTCACTCACTGACAGAATGAGAAAAAATCTTTGAAGTGCATCAGAAAACGAAACGGAGCCGCAGACAGGATGTCACATCACTGTCTTTTTATCCTGTCTCAGAATTACCAAAAACTGTTGTATAGATTGACCAGGGATGTGCGTAACAGAAACTTTTGTATTTCGCTAGTCGTTAGCCGTTGATTGTTAATCGTTAGATGTAGACTTTGTAAAAACATAAGCGCAGTTAGGGCAGAAAAAAGTATTTATGTATATAAATGGAAGGCATGAAGAGATGTATGTTCTAGAAAACATTCACGGTCATGCTCGCTAGAAAACCTTGTTTAAACTGCAAACCTACAGAGAAACAAAAACACATACATAACCAAAAATATAAATGAAAACCTAATGATCGAGTGTGCGTGTTTTTCAATTCTGGATTTTGTCCTTTTTTCGATGAGTAAAAAAGCAATATTGAAAACCCAGAAAATATTGAGCTTTCCGATTGTTTTCGGTGCAGAACTTGATGTCATATGAGATCAACCCTATGGTGAAAACACCGCGACCTGCACCGACTTTGCTCTAGTTGTTCCTTCCTCAGCTTCCGAGCCGAGCGCTCTGGAGCTTGGTCTCACTATGGGGGAAAAGAGGGAAGAAATTAGCACCCAAGTGAAAATTTCATCGACTGAGTGATCCCAGCCCCACTTCATATAAATTCCATATCTCGAAATCATGACCGAAACCGGACGACTTGGTCCCCTACCATCCAATCATCGGATACAGTTCTAATCGTGGCGCAGTTGTGTCCTGAATGTATTATCGATTTCATGGCAAAATGCTGGAATCTACTGATATAGTGTAGTGTCCCCTCCATTAAGAGTGCTTGAATCGAAGGCGGCCCCTGTAAACACCCCGAAATCATTGTGTGCGGGCGTTAAGCGGCAATTGTAGACCGTTACCTATAGGCTTATGGGCTTCTTGGTGATTGCCGCGACGCCGCAGTCTGCCGCGAAGTAAGGCACTTGACGTGCAAAACAATCGCTGTGCGTCTTTTCGTATCTGCGAGTACTAATACTCGTCTTTGCTGAGATCCGTTAAGGGCAGCATACACACTCGAGAAAGTTGTTGAGATAACGATGTTACTGGGATCTTAGACCCCAGTAGAACGCTAACGTCGTTTGAAAACTTGCAAACGATTCAAAACTACTAAATCGAGCTATATCAAGTCGAAAAATTCCAACAACCCCGCCCATTATCCGTGTTCTGCAACCTAAAACAGCGCTGATGAGTGTGCCCTATTCGCATTGTGTCATTTGCAGCAGTGTCAGGCGTGGCAATGGGAACGGTCGGAGGAGACTGCGGTCCCCTTCCAGCGGGTGGCTCGTCCCTGCGCCCCCTCCACTCCGCTAACAAAAACTCGAATTTCTCCCATTCTTTCTCTACTTTTTTCCATTGTTTTCGAATATATAAAAAATTATCAATTTTTTCTTGTCTACTTGCTCATTTATTGCTTCGATCAAGAGCTAGATGTCTCAAACTCAGGCTAATAGTTCCAGTAGAAAGCACCATATGAGCAAGGTCTACAGAAACTGATTTTTCTCTTACCTTACTATTAAGTGCAGAGAAAAAAAAACGAGAAAAAAACGTCCTTGGTACCAAAAAAGGAGGTCCCAAAATGCTGCAAATGTTCCAAAAATCATTTCTGTATATGTGGGAAACTGATATTATCTTTGAGCTTCACCGCCTCTGGGCTCTGATCACCTTGGAAAAAAAATTTTGGTATCAAAACACTAGGTACCGAAATGCTGCTAAAGTTTCAAAAATGATTTCTGTATAGGTAAGAAAACAACATTTTTCGGACCTTGACCTTCTCCGGACTTGGTACATTTTTAGAATTCATCCTGGTGGTGTGAAGCAGTGCTGTGCGGAAATCTTTTTTTTTTAATTTTCGAAAACGGAAACGGAAGAAAAATGACCAAACAACGCCGGAAACGGAAGAGAGGGAAGAATGTTTGGGTTGTCTCATTCTCACGCATCGCTGCTGCCCATTGTCCGCAGCTTTCAATCAAAAACAAATGATTTCAGTCAATAAACTAATACTTATTCAAAATAAAGTTACTACGGGCAATCAACAATTTCGGAAACTGGCTTCTGGAAATCCGATAAGGCAATCTCAAAAATTACTCCTTATATGTAGCTGCCCTTCGAAATAGTGTGCAGCAAGGGTGTGCGGTAATTGCTGTTGGCCTATTGCAGTTTGCTGACCGTCTTGAGGGTTGCCGTTGCCGTAGCCGAAACTTTATTTTTCGTTGCCGCACACCTCTGGGGTACAGTCTGTCACCCAGAAAGCAGTCGGAGCGGCACTAGTTGTTCTTGAAGGCTGATCAGATGTCAATTTTCAGATAATCAGCGACTACTTTCTCTTCTTTCCAATCATATTAGCCTATTGGAGTGGATATCAAACGATTGAATCCGAAAAATGAAGAAAAACTCTTTGGCGAGATGGGGAAATTCTCTTATGATCTACCTCAAACGAGCCTCAGTTCAAAAAGGAAAATTCTCGCAAAAAAGAAGGCATATGTACATGTTGTAATAGGAGGAAAAAGGTGAAAAGGAATAATACCAGCTCCATAAAAGCACAAGTGAAGAAAGTTTTTATACATAACATAAAGTAGCAGTATTTTAGACTGAAGCCGAAGTTTTAGCTCATAAGACGTACTTTCAGACAAGGTACATGCATTAATGGAGCCTATCAATGCTTTACAATACAGGCCGTATCTTTTGCGTTTTGGACGAAAAAGACCCAAAAACGCGTATTTTGCGTCCTTTTCTCATAACTCTGTTCAAAGTGGTCCAATCTGGAATCTGAAGAGATATTTGGAATCAGCATTGAGAGCTCTTCCTGATGAGCCCTTACATGTCTTACTCTGCAACAAGGCATATAGGCGTAACACAATCAATCGAGTGCACGAAACGCGAAGGCGGAATTGGTGTCGGACGATTGAATGCGTTTATATAACTTCTGTGTATATTTTTGTTGAACATTTTGAGAGGATTTTGACTGAATTAATGAGATATAAATTTCGATTTCTCCCATTTTCAAGTATCCATATTTCAGTCATTTCCAGGGTAACGTTCTCGGCGCAAACGGTATCAATCGACCTGATACGCGGCCAGCAACCTTTTTGTTATCTTCCTCTAATTTAACACTGCAGGAGCCCAATTTGTTGAACTCCATTTTTTACCCCATTCAGATGTGTCAAAACAGCGTTTTTTCGCCTTTTTGACGCCCCGGAAGACCCAACAATCTCTAGGGCGCAAAACACTCGCGGTTACAAGTGCCGTTGATGTAGACTCCTTCAAACTAGTAAAAACCGGTGTGAAGGATTTCTCCGCCTAGCGACACCCTGGTCAGTTTGGCTGAAAACGATCCGAAATTACCGCTGTCCCGTTCTCGGCCCAAGTGGGACCAAATGACCTGAGACTCGGCCAGTAACCTTTATTTGTGATCTTCTTACAGATATGCTCTACAGCAGCTCGATCCGGAGACTTCGATTTTTCATCTCTTCCAGATGTGTCAAACCAGCGTTCTTTTTTCGCCTTTTCGACGCCCCCGGGAAACCCAACAATCGTTATTCTCTTGGGCTCAAAACATTTGCGGTTACAAGTGCCATTAGTGTATACTCCTTTAAAAAAGTAAGAACCGGTCTGGAGGTTTTCTCCGCCTAGCGACACCCCCGTGATTTTGGCTGGAAACGACACGAAAATACCGCCGTCCTGTTCTCGGCTCAAATGAGACTCGACCACTAATCTTCTTTTCTGATGTCCTTCCAAGAAGCATTTCAACAGCCCGATTGAGAGGTTTTGGTTTTTCACCTTTTTGGGATGAGCTAAAACAGCGTTTTTTCGCCTGTCTAGCGCCCCGGCAGATACAGTCATCGTCCTTTGCTCGGGCAAAAAATGCCCGCTATCGAAACCACGCTCAATACAAGGTCTTTTCAAGCAGGAGCAACCTGTTTGTAGGCATCTTCGGACTAGCGCATCCCCCGTGATTTTGGCTTTAAAGACGACCTCAAAGCCTTTCGATCCGTTCGGGCTCCTGGCAACGCCTTATCCGTTCTCGTCTGAAACCGCCCTTACTCAAGACCTCAGTTTTTGGACTTCGGAACCCTGCACTGCGAAGTGAAGCGGTCAAACAGATGGCATCGAGATCAAAATTTCAAGTTTCTTCGGCCACTTTTTTCAACTTGTTTCTGGGGGCATGTTTAGGTCAATCTTGAGCGCGATGCTGATCTGAAATTGTTCAGACTATCCGATCTCGACGACTTTTTTCGTGGCTTCGGCCCTTTTTCGGGTCATAATATTTCGCCCGTCCTGCAGGATTTTTTCTTTTGCAATAATGCTTCTTAAAAAACACATTTTTGAGAACTTGCTCGAATCACGAGCGCGTTTCACGAAATTCAAGGATTTATTATCCACCCCATGTCAAACGTTGATTTTCGAGACCCGCTATGGCCAGCTAAGGCACCGAAATAGTGTTAAGTCGAGAGAACGAGCGCTCTCGCTGTTCTTCGCTCCCGAACGGCACTGAACGGACGCTTACCAACGCCCCTCAGTCGTGGAGTTTCAATTTTCATACTCACTACGACTTGGCGGCCCTTCTCGTCTCGCGGTAGAGACAGGGGTAGAGGTGCAGAGCGCAGAGAAGAAGAGGAACAGACCAAGAGAAAGCCGACATGTCGCCTCACTTATCGATTCGTCATAGCGAGGCACGGAGTGTGAGCGGCGTAAGTTGAGTCGCGCGGCCCAATTTCGGATTCGCAAGGAGACACTTACCGGCAACCCTGTCGCCGGTCTCCGAGGACCTCGGATTAAACACATGTAAGATTTCAGAACTATTCTGAAAAATGTCCAGCATACGTAAACTTTATCTGAAAACAGTTTAGGATCACTAAATACCCTTGAACTGTATACAGGTACTCGTAACTTCGAATAGTACGCAACATTCTAACACAAGGATCCCTGTTTTATATTACATTTATGTATTCTTGAGTCAAAATGCAGTTCCGCGCTCGAAATCAATCTACTGTGTTCTGGACTGGGATTCATGAATGGCAAACCGTGGGCTACAGTTCGGTTTGCCGCGGAAATAGCACGCAATTCTGGAGACAAACACAACTGTAGCCCATGGTTTGCGTTCATGAATACCAGCCCTGTTGGGTGCGCTTGTCACACGCGCTGCAATATGAATGGCTGGTCGGCCGGCCGCCAGGCGAGATACGTCATATCGTTGGTGTCTCACAGAGAGATAGCCGCAACTCAGTAGTTGGGCGCGGAATCGTTCGATCAATAACCACTCTCCCTTCGATTTCCCGCGCGCAATTTTTCCCGCCAAGTAGAGTCGCGGCGATCCCTCATCCAGTGATTGACGACACATGTTGCGAAATCCTGCGGGAATGAGTTACCAGGACCGGCATGCATGAAAGCAATAAAAGGGTGAAGGGAATCGCGTCGCGTCGCACTGCGCGCGAGAGTGAACATCGAGCGCTGAGACCGGAGCGAGGAGCGAGAGAGAACGTCCAGCACGGAGTGTCCCACGAACGGGGTTTTCAAATCCCGCGTTAGCGTGCTCATGCATGCCGGCCCAGGGTGAGACGGGGGCTAGATGCCTGTATCCCAGTGCGAACCCTGCGGAATCAATAAGTGATGCCATAAGCTGGCTTGCTCCTGGCCTGCTGCTCTTCTTCTCTGCGCTGTGCAGCTCTGCATCTCTGCCCCTGTCTCCACAGAGTTACGAGAAGAGCCGGCAAGTCGCAATTGGGGTGAGCATTGAAACTCAACGAGTGATGGGCGTTGTGAATCGCACGTTCAGTAGCGTTTGGGAGCCAGGAAAAGCGGGGGTGTGCGTTCTCCCAACATAACTGTCTGTCTCAGTGCACTGGCTGGCCATAGCGGGTCTTGAAATTCGAAAAAAAGACGGACGAAAAACACGCTGTTTTGGCACATCCTGATGAAGTGAAAAATCATGTTTTTCGGATTGGGCTGCGCAGGGCTCATTCGAAAGAGAATAGGAAAGTAAGCTTGTAATTCGAGTTTGGAGTCAATTGGTCCCGTTTGAGCCGAGAACGGAACGTCGGTGATCGGGGGTCGTTTCTTATAGCTAAAATCACGGGGGAGGCGCTAGGCGGGAAATGCCTACAAACAGGTTGCTTCTGCTTCAAAAGAGTCTACACTAAGAGCACTTGTGACAGCGAGTGTTTTGCGCCCTAGAGAAGGACGATTGTTGGGTCTCCCGAGGCGTCAAAAAGGCGAAAAAACGTTGTTTTGACACATCTGGAGGGAATGAAAAATCGAAGTCTCCGGATCGAGCTTCTGTAGAGCTTATCTGCAAGAAGATCATAAAATAGTTATTGGCCAAGTCTCAGGTCATTTGATCCCACTTGAACCGAGAACGAGACGGCGGTAATTTCGGGTCGTTTTAAGCCAAGATAACCAGGGTGTCGATAGTCATAGAAAGCCCTCACACCGGTTGTCACTGTTTTAAAAGAGTACACTAACGGCACTTGTAACCGCGAGTGTTTTGCGCCCTAGAGATAGTTGGGTCTCCCGGGGCGTCAAAAAGGCGAAAAAACGCTGTTTTGACACATCTGAATGGGGTGAAAAATGGATTTTGACGAATTGGGCTCCTGCAATGTTCAATTAGAAGAAGATAACAAAAAAGGTTACTGGCCGCGTCTCAGGTCGATTGATACCGTTTCCGCCGAGAACGTGACCCGGGAAATGACCGAAATATGGATACTTGAAAATGGGAGAAATCGAAATTTATATCTCATAAATTCAGTCAAAATCCCTTCAGAATGTTCCACTAGAATATATACAAAAGTTATATAAACACATTCAATCCTCCGACACGAATTCCGCCTATTGCGTTTCGCGCACTCGATTGATTGCGTGACGCCTATATGCCTTGTTGCAGAGTAAGACATGTGAGGGCTCAAAAGGAAGAGCTCTCAATGCTGATTCCAAATATCTCCTCAGATTCCAGAATGGACCACTTTGAACAGAGTTATGAGAAAAGGACGCAAAAGACGCGTTTTTGCGTCTTTTTCGTCCAAAACGCAAAAGATACGGCCCAGGGGTGTGCGTTGATGAAAATTTTTTTCGTTAACCGTTAATCGTTAATTTTTGAAAAAAAAACCGCGTTAACCCGTTAATGCGTTAACACGTTAACGTTATTAACGCACAGCCCTGATACGGCCTGTATTGTACTTCCTAACATCATATACGCGACAATGTAAGACTCCCAAAAATTTGAGATCTTCATTATTCAAAAAAAAATTTGCAATCTCCTCATAATTATCTACAAACTGATACCTAACACCCCTCCCGTAACCTCAAAGTCACGGAGAAAATCGCCTAAAACTCGTTTTCTCGTTGTCCGATACCGCTGTCCGGATAACGAGCTTGAAAGCCAAACGAAGCTACGTCGGTTTGGCTTTGGAGCGCGGAAACCGCTGAGACTTCAGAAGGAGCCACTCAAAACTACAGTTCCCAAGATTCACCGATAGGGTAGGAAGTGCAGTAAGTATTAATGAAAAAAATTACAAAATACAACTTTAAGAACTTCTTAATGCAAAAACTAAGAAATTTTTCGGAACCTGGAGGGAGGCATAAATGTTTTGTACATTTTCAAAAATCTTCATCTTCGAGGGGGGAGGGGGCTTGGGCGTAGCTTTGTCGGAGTTCTGGAAAATGGTCTTTCTGACAGTGCTCATTCCGTTGTTCCTGTCCCGTCAGATTTAATACGGAACCACATCGGCATTAGTTACGAATATACATGCGCATTCGACACCAGTTTACGAATGAATGGATAATTCGAATGAGACCTTTTAAAAAATCCTGAATTGATGAATACATTCGAAAAAGCTCTTTTAAAAAATCTCGAATAAATGAAAACATTCAAATAATGCCTTTCAAACACCTCCGAATAAATGAATGCATTCGAATAAGAACTTTGAAAAATTCCCGAATGGATGAATACAATCGAATAAGGCCCTCCGAAATACTCCGAATGAATGAGTACATTCGAAAGGTCGGCCAACTATTCGAATATCTGAATCCTATTCGAATATTCAAAGTATGTTCGACATTTCAGAATCCAAATCAGGATCACACCGAAGCTCTCAATTTCCTGAGGGACTCGGAGACCGTTTTTTTTTCGTGAACAACCTTCAAGACCGGGACTATTAGGAGATTACCGGAACAATCCCAGATTCAATGATCCCGTTTAAGCAGAAAACGGCCACTGTGGTAGCGGTGAATGTGGCTTTGTCCTTGCCAAGTGAATCTTTCCCGAACAGGCTACGGCGCGAGGTTTTATGTATCACATGGAAGTGGTCAGACCCCTCGACGAGCGGTGGGCTATGATAGGCTTCCATAACGGCCCCGTCATACTCGGTCGATAAGTTGTAGCCAGCCCGGTCGATGCGTATTCAATGCATGTCTTACTCAGGTCGAAAAATCCTCCCCTCCCCAATGTGTCTCGACTGATCCCACAATTCGAATATTCGAATAAATCCAGAATTTGAATCCCTGAATAAATCGAATATTCGAATAAACCCGAAAATTTAATTCTCGAATAAATCGAATATTCGAATAAACCCCAAAATTCAAATTCCCGAACGAATCGAATATTCAATTTATTCGAATCTTAATCGAATATTTATTCGATTCGGTCCCAAGTCTAAATGCGGCTGTGGTTTTCTGCGACCTACCATTGTGATGTATAATAGATGTGTATAATGTTCCCTCCATTGAGAAGATGTTTCCAAAATTTCCAGACCACAATGGTGCATAGGGTCAGATCTTATAGAAGGCGGATAAATCCGACAAATCGGGACCACTCACTACCGAGTGCCGCAGGGGCGAGGTCCACACCGATGCCAAAGCTGCCCTGCCACTGGGTAAAAACGGGGGCGAAATCCAGCCTACCATCGGCTGCAATATAACTGCGATTGACATCGGCTTTAACAGCCGGGATCTTGAAGATCGCTCACGTGATCACAGTGTAACATTACACGACGCACAATCACCAGGCTTCACAGCATGATCAAATTTGCACGCAAAGGTGCCCGTACGGTATGTAAGTTCCTCCACATCATGAGATCACAATGCGATTATCTTACTAAAAAACAAACCGGATGTCGATAAAACTCGTGGTAGAACCTGAAATAAAAAGAACTCTTCGTACATGTCCGATTTTGATGAACGTAAGCCGCTCACTTAACCACTATAATCCCTGCCCAGAGCGTGCAATAGCGTCAAGTGACGAGAAAATGACCAATGAGGGAGGTGGTGGGCAAATAAGACGAGGAAAACAGGTCAACCTCCATTTCCACAGCATTTTGGGCAGCGCTGTTGCTACGAGGCACGCGAGTACGATTAATAAACGAATCACAAGGTAAAAAAACGAAACAGAATGAGTTGGAGGCATCGAGCACACGCTGCCGAGCTTGGAACGCGCCGCACCGCAACGCCCGGGAATTGCGTCGGAACCAATTTAAAACTGCTGTACGGCGCACTGCGTCTCTTGCTCTCTAGCTATAGCACAGCAGTCGCCCGGACAGCGACCGAGCAAGGACCGTCGGTTTATTTTTCAACCGAAAAGCAACCGCGGCTTTATTTTCAGCCTCGGTTGTTGCCCGGGCGGTGACGCCATAAATGGTAGGAGCTGATACCGCTTCGAGCGGCTAATTGTCTGAGCAAAAAGCCCGTTATTCGTTAAAGTCGTAATTACGCACATCAGTGGTATCCACTTACTCGTTGAGAGGATGAGGAACAATCCTTGAAGTGCATCGAAAACAGGGCTGTGCGGCGAAGGAATTTAAAATTTCGGCAAACGGCAACGGCAAACCCCAAAAATGACCGGCAAACGGCAAAATCTGTTTTGTGCTGTAATACACCAGCATTTGTTAGGTTATGTGGTATTCTATGCAATATCTGCCAGTTGCAATGTCCCTGGCGTATCACTAGCCTTTACCAAAAGCTACTTGAAAGCCTCAGGTGATCAGAAACGCCTGTAGGGCTGTTCTGTATGAGATCTATATAGGAGTCGCTATCAAGTTCGACAAGGCCGTTAGCTGTTGATCCCCTGATCAAAGCTTCCGTTCAAGCCAAAGCTGGAGATTCAAAGGTTGGCCCTTTCTTTCTGAACAGTGCAAAGTGTGATTGACCCGCAAATGATTTACTCTGAAAGGGCTTGCGGTCAGCGCGACCCAGCATAGTCGATCCAGGGACGGCCAGCAAACCGTGAGCAAGCTTGGTGCGGTAGGAGCGTGGGCCGACCCATGGACTGTGGCTGATACCGGTACGAGATTCAGGTACGAATAGATGGATGAATACGCGATGACGGGTCGACATTTAAAGGCAGTGTCCACGATAAAATCAGTCCTGAGTTTCCACCGGGAATCAAAAGCTTCGCGCCCTATTTAACCAGAAACGTTGAAAAAACGGCTAAGAACGAGCACGCCTATACTGCCCTAATCTGAGCGTTCCGCTCACTCAACGCCCACTTCCTCCACGGCTACCAATAAAGTTGTACAACTCAAAATTTCAGTTTGAGAAGGCAATCGATCATCAAATGAGGCTAGTTTACATAGTTAAGTGGAGTGGACCTTAGCCCCTGAATGTATGCTGTTTCCTTAAAATGGGTTCTCCAGTTAGTTACGGTTCAGAGACGGTTGAAATGAGTGGGCGTTGCGTGAGCGGAACACTCGAGTTTAGAGCCGTACAGAGCTCTTCTCTGCTCTTCTCTGCTTGTTCCTAGCCGTTTTTTCAACATTACTGGTGAAGTTGGACTCGGACCTCTCGATTTTCGGTGAAAACTCGGAGACTGATTTTATCGCGGGCACTGCCTTCAAGGTAAAGTCAGTGCACAGCGCGCGGTTTAGGCTACGACCGGAGTCACTCACTGTTTTTACTGGTAGTAGTAGGCTCAAGGTTTTTTATTTTGCTCACTCAAAACTACCATTGAATGGTTTTCCTTCTGAGGCTACAGCCGTGGAGTGAGACTAGTCTACAGTTTACCGCAATGTTAAAAGGACATGGTGCGGTTGCGGTCACGCACTAAAACTACGATGGAAGATGCCAGATTTCATTATCGATCTACAGCACACTTGATTTCCTGGGTGAGTCACGGTTTTTCTTTTTTTGCACGTTTGTTTCTGCCTCATTTTTGTTTCTGACTCTTATAATATTGCGAAAAGGTGCTTCTCTTAGTGTGCGAGAAGAATTTCCCTTTTTTTAAATTGAAACAGAATTCCCAAGAAAAAGACACCTCATAGCCCGAGCAAACCGCTAATTTCCCTCAGGCACTAAGAATAGCCCCTATTCGCAATATTTAGGCAGTCAGAAACAAAAATGATGTCGAAACAAACAATAAAAATGAATACACACCGTCACTCGCCCAGAAAGTCAGCTCTGCTATCGATCGGTAATGAAATCTGGCGACGAGCCAGGTTTTCCACCGCAGTTTCAGTTTGTGACCGCAACCGCACCATGTCCTTTTAACTTTGCGGTAAACTGTAGCTGAATGCAGTGCTCATGCTAAAAGCAGCCTTCGAAATTTCACGGGAAATCAAGAGCTCCGAGGGCATGTTGATCTACCACACAGAAATAGAGGTACCTAGTGACAGTTTGACTGGTACGACACGCGCGACGGAAAGCCGCTGCGCTCACGTCGTCGCTCCAGCGCCGCGTGCAGTGCGTTTAGCTAGTCGGACTAGACGCGGCGCTTCCCTTTCTGTGTATTCGGTCTACAAGCCGGCAAAAGGCCCATTATGACAACAATGTCGGCTAAAGCGAGCCAGCATTGCTCACTTTCAAGAAAGCCGGACAAAGTATATGAAGAATCGATCGGATTCCTGTCCCAGTTATTACCATCCGCCCACCGACCGACGATAAGCGGACTGATTCACAGGAGCTCTCAACTGGCTCATATGTTTAAACAAGGCTGCTTTTACGTTACTACTTTGATATCACTTGGTTTTGTAATCTTGAAAATCGGTATGCTTTTGAAAAAGGCTTTTTTTGCAATTCTGGTATTTCTAAGGGGCCGAGAATTCGAGGATTGAAAAAATACATATTGAGGCTCCCAAACAACTTCGAACTTGAACGAACTCCTGGTCAAGATATTTTCAAGAGTTTCCTTTCATTTAATGTGACGTGGGCAAGAACTTAAAGGCAGTGTTCACGATGAAAATCGTTTTTCTGTTTTTCCACCTGTCTTACAAAGGGCCGCACGCTGATTCTAATGATGTCTCTGAGGTGGTTCAAGACCTTTTGGGAACGGAGTTATGGTCCCTCGAAGATTGAGCTAAGGAAAAATGGTGGACGAGTTTTCCAAGGCTTGTAACTTCCGTCTTTCGCAGCCGATCTATGCGAGCTGACCTGTGTGAAGAGAGAAGCTGAGAATGAAGGGTAGAACGGGGCTGATGATTGGAAATCATCGCTCAACTGACGATCTCGAGCATTCATTTGTTCACGTCGGTGGGAGTGTGTTGCGCTTTTGGGGTTTGCCCTGCGCTCGAAGTGGCAACTTCGGGCTCTTTTGGAGCTTTTCCTGGCTCGTTTTCATGCGTTCCTTCGACGTCAGCGTTACAATGTGCCCCTCCACCACCCATTCCTAGTGGAAACTGAAACACATTTTTTATCGTGAACACTGCTTTCAAGAAAAAGAAAGAACATTATTTCTTCAAACAATAGTATTGAAGGCAGGATTTTTCAGTTGGAGAAAAAACTTGGCTCTAATTAGGGTTTCGGCTGTCATAGAGCTGAACTTCAGGCATCCTCTTCTAGTTCTGGAGGCAGGGTCAAGCTCACGGTGGTCCGCGGACCACCGTGGGACCGAAAGGGGGGTCGTCATTTTTTTGGGAAAACTTGAAATTTTCGGGAGGGGGTCGTTATTTTTTTGACCCATCCAAAATAATGGCCCGTAGTAAACCCACCACTCAGTCAAGGTCAGCTGAGTGAGAGATAAGACGAGCCCGAAAAGTTTCAGACACGACTCAGACGAGTCCGAAATTATAGCGACTCGGCAGATCGTTGGTCGACCGCAACACTTTGGCGAACGACATGTGATGACCAGAATCGCTGTTTGGTTCACTAGAGGGCAGTTCTATGATACTGCATAAAGGTAAAATGTGTGAACTTCGTTCCAGTACATTATATACCAATCACGGCATGGAGAGTAGGTTAATTTTTTTAAATCATTATTGATTCTCATGACAAATGCATTGCTGCCAATGTCTTTCTTTGATGCGTTCCTATATTCGCCGCTCTGCAAACGGAAATTTTTTGGAGAGATTTGATTTCTTGGTATTAATTCTTCATGAATTGTTCAATTGTTGAATGCTTTCTTAGCTGCTACCTCTGAACCTCTCGATCAGTTCTCCATGTGGTTTTATATAAACGAATTATTTAATTGACCATATTTTTGGATAATAACATTTTGAAAGATGTCGATTCACTGCCTCTCAACTCTGAATGTTGTTTTAGAAGTTACATTTAAGTTTCAGGTAGAAAAACTTCCTTATTCCTTTGAGGGCTGTTTTGAAAATAACTGATAAAATTGCAGTTTTAATCAATCTATTAGCTCGTAGGGCAACGACCACTAATTTTTTTTACAAAGGCGAGCTATTGAAAATATTTCGAGTTGTCAAAAAAATGAATAAAGTGGTTTTGTTGCAAGTACTTGCATGCAAGGTCTTCAACCTGTGGCTGGGTATATATTATAGTTGTAAACGAACGAAATTTTCCAAAAATTTTCGGAATTTTTTTTTCGTTCGTTCGAAAATTCGTCGAGAGAAATTTTTCAAATTTCGTTCGTTCGAAATTTTTTCGAGCGAATTTTTTTTTCAAATTTCGTTCGTTCAAAATCCGATTTTTTGAAAATTTTCTGAAATGCGTTCGATCGGAATCCTTCCGAACAAGTTTCGAAAAAAGTTCGAAATTTTCGAAAAAAAATCGAAATTTCGATTAGTTTCGAATTTCGTTCGTTCAACCTCCGAAATTTCGAAAGTTTTTCGAAAATCGTTCGTTCGAAAATTTTTCAACTTTCGCTCGTTCGAAATTTTTTCGAACGAAAATTTTTCGATTTTCGTTCGTTCAAAATTTTTTCGAACGAAATCTTTCATTTTTCATTCGTTCGAATCTTTTTCGAACGAAATTTTTTCATTTTCGTTCGTTCGAAAAACTTTTGTAAGAAGAAAAATTCGATTTTCGTTCGTTCGACATTTTTTTCGAGCTTGTACAACTTTGGTATACACAGTTCAACTCCGCAATGCCGTTCAGTCCGCAAAGTGCGCGCACATTGCGAAAGCGTGCTGCGGCGCGGCCGCGAGTATCCTCAGACAGGCATGTGGGATTACCTGGGCTGTTTTTGCCTTTGGTGCCCGGGTGATCCCACCGCCCGGGTGATCCCATACGCCTGTCTGAGGATACTCGCGACCGCGCCGCAGCACGTTTTCGCAATCAGCGCGTACTTTGCGGACTGAACGGCAATGCGGAGTTGAACTGTATGTATTTTCGGCTCTCATTCAGATCGTTTGCTGGGAGGAGAAATCCCGCCCACTTTCTCGCGGCTTAAAACCATGGGCACAGCAAGGGCTGACATGATAGGCCTACGGCGAGAATGTGGGCAGAGAATCCACTCTCAGCAAGAGATCTAAATCAGTACCGTATTTGCCTCGTTGCGCTATCGGTTATTGGTTAACACGATCCGCGCTCTCTTGATGTGCCCATCTCTACACAGCTGTGGGCTAATTTCCGGTTCACAACTGCCTCCCGACACGCTTTGCGGCGGCGCGCTTCCGAGTCGGAAGAGTTTCCAGCGCCGCAGACGCCAATCTGTTGACTCTAGGAAGGTTTTAGAAATTGAAAACTAAACAAAATTGGCGAAAACTGTATAAAAAAGCCATATTGAGCCGGCTTTGGCGCTGGAAACTCGACTGAATCAAACGCGTGCGGCCGCAAGGCGTGTCGAGACGCAATTGCGGACCGAAATTTGGCCCAGAGAAGCACAGTATGCGTCAACTACGGGTCCGACCCCCTGAAATACAATAACGGGTCACGCCCCGTTCCTGATTTTAGAACTCAAGAGCGGCCTGAGACATTTCGTCCATCAAAATTTCATCATCAAAGTATAGGCCAACTCAGAAGCCATAATTCTGTTTCTATCGGCTATGAACGATTTCAAAGAATCATTGTGATCGGCGTGAAATTTTCTTCAAGAAAGCAAACAATCTTTATTCAAAGTTCGTTCCTCGGATAATTTCACTACATTTTCTTTCGTATTCTGTGCCTTCAAGGTGATCGTCTCAAACATAGCGCGAAATTCCCATGGTTCCTACACGAGCTGGTGCGCAGCGGCGGTTAGAAACAGTTAGAGAACGCATGACAGACGGAGGGCGCAGAATCGCCCGCGTCCCTGGCACCATGTCGTGAGAATAACGACGTTTTACAGAGTATAGTTACAGTCTCGTTCGCCTCAGCAGCTGGCGGCAGTGGGAGCAGGAAAAGGGGGTCCTTGTCGCGTACGCCTAGTTATGGTGAACACTGCCTTCGACAAAAATATTAATCTTGACAAGTTTTATTTTCCGCGTCATTGTTGGAGTTTATTCGGACATTGCCTGCACTGTCACCCGTATGCTGCCACTAATGCCCTAATCATACGCTCTAGAGAGATAATGGCCGCGCTGATTGAATGCGATGGAACAGAAAGGAGGAGAAATGTGAATTATCGAAGGCTGTACCCAGTGGTCCAGTTTGAAGAAAACGACACGATTTTCTACTCCAAATATCGTTTCCTTCCCGATTAAGTGAACCATATAGTGAACATGATCGCGCCTCTTCTCTCCGAAAACGGCTCCCAGCCGTGGGTAATCTCTAAGAAAAATCAGGTGGGCAAGGTATAAATAGTAGATTTCTGTGTGAGCGACATCACAATTCAGAATTTTTCAAGGTGCTCATAACACTTCGTTACTTGGCCACCAACAGCCACCAGACAGTGGTGGCTGACACTTTTGGAATCAGCCAGAAGTGCGTGAGTGACGTCGTGTCGCCAGTTCTGGATGCCATTACTCACCCTGACATTGAGCGGTACTTTATGCGATTTTGGATTGACGACCGCGCGTGGTGTCGACAGAGATCTGCAGAATTTGCAAGGAGCAGATTTACCAGTGAGTGAAAATGAGAGCTGTGATTAAAGGCATCGTACGCTCAGAAAACCGTATATTATTTTTTTTGTTTCTGTGTAGCTTGGCCTCTCTAGTGAACGAAAATGTCGGAGGGGCCCATGAAAAACATTCATTTTTAAAGAAAAGTCAATTGGAACACATTGCAAATATGAATTTGAATTTCGCGCCAAAATGGTTTTTGACGTTTTTCTGCCTTTGGATGCCTTGTAACTGTCATTTTCGAAGTATTTCGGCATGTGGAGTTTGTACCGTAACTGTTTTTCATGGTGTTTGACGGTCGCATCAACATTCTATGAAAAAGTGCTAGATGACTGGTGAGAACTGGTGGCGGATCCTCATCTTTGACCCCTTGAAACCTCAGAACCCTTAGTTTCCGAGGGGCCAAAGTTTCCCAGTGTGGTCTACCGGGCTCATCCATGAAATTTAGCCTAAAGAATACAAATTGGTTTTCAGCGCGAACGATGCCTTCAAGTCTAGAAACCAATTCTACCTGTGTATGATGATTTTTCAGACGTCATCGGATGTATAGATGGTTGCCTGATAAGAATTCAACGACCACAACAGCATGGCGACCAGTACTACTGCCGGAAGGGCCACACGGCGATAAATATGATGGCAGTAGTAGACGCGAGGGGTCGATTTCTGTACATAAACGCGAATCACCACGGAAGCCGCCACGACTCTGCTGTTTGGCATCGTTCAGAAGCTGCCGTATGTTCACCGATGGCCGCGTACCAGAGGGCTAATGCCTATTGGGCGACGCTGGATACGCGAACTCAACAGCAATCATGACGCCTTACCGACAGGCGCGCGCCAACGCTGATCGTAGGAAAACCCTGTTTAACAAAGAGCACACGAAGTGCAGGAGGGTCGTCGAGCAAGCGTTTGATCACTTAAACACCGGTTCCCGATTTTACATACCATTGCGCGCATTGAACCGCCGAAGGTACAGAAAGTGATCAAAGCATGCGTGCTGCTGTACAATATAGGTATGCATATGGGTGCACAGACAGGTCAGCCTCTAGGTTTGATAAAAGGACAGTTGTCCCATCCACCAGGGAACGCGGACCTTAGGTAGTATGTTGCTAACCACTTGTAAGGCTTACACTGTGTTTGTAGGTAACTTTCCTCTGGTTCCTTACTGACAATCGGACATTACTGTCTTTCCCTAACACGATGGTGTTTGTTTCAACTCATTAGCAGATAACATTTATTAATAAACATTATTTTACTCGCCGTTAATAATTCACAGCTTCAGATTGAACTCATATTTCTGCCCTTCCTGAATTTTATCACTCACATGTTTCGCAGCGAGCCACGATTTTTTGAGCTGCAATCCGGTAAGATGCGGAAATGAAAGCCAGAGAAGAAGTACAACATGGTAGATACTATTCTTAATAACCAGCCTACAGTTCTATTTGAGTCACCCGGCCGCAAAATAGTTGTTTGCCCATTCTCTAACCTTAGACTGACCTTAATAACCAGCCTAGAGTACTATTTGAATAATTTTTCTGTATTACTTGAAGCCTGCTCGAGATTGGCACTGATCTTTATTTAGGCTAACGTGTTTCGGCGAGATCGCCTTCTTCAGAGCCTGAAAAAGTCAAAATCCACGCGCGAAACTGGACGCCCAAACCAATCAGCATGTTAAACTAAATTCGTCTCTCTACCAACAATTGGCTAACAATGTCTCGACTCTATTTTGTCTCACATCCCAAAATGGCTGTTGGAGCACTAGCAGTCGCGACCAGTAGCCAGCAATGCAACGATCAGAATGGGGTGGTTCCTACAGTAGTTGAGAGTGTTAACTCAATCAATTTCATAGGCCACAGTATCGTACGAAAGGACCGAGCTCGGCAGTGGTGGAAATGCATTCTTCCCGGCGGTTCATTGCTGGTTGTTTGAATTCCAAAACGCTTCCAATGTCTTTCTGGACATTATATCACGCTCTCGTTGTAGAATGTTAAAGCCGACTTCAAAATCGTTCCTACTATGCTTTGAGGTACGATGTGCACCCAGTGGGGTTGATTGGCGTACGTGGACTTCCCATCCATATGCTCCTTTATCCTTACGCAAAGAGGCCGCCCTGTTTCGCCTATATAGACATCACCGCATTGTTGACAGCGATCATATAAATCACGCCGGCGCACATGCAATCACCTGGTCTTTCAGAAGCGACAGATTAAGACAATTGTTGGTAGTGCCAAAAGCTGATCGTAGATGCGGTTTCTTACTAGTAGGCGTTTCAAGTTATTGGGTGGAATGCTGATCAGACACACTTGTCGGTCTTGATCCGATCTCTCCTCAAGCATCGCTGAATGTCACGGCTGAATTCATCTGAGATGAAAGGTAAACGCAGAGCTGTATTTTCAGAGTATGCTCGATCGATGCGGTTGGCAGCGCGATGAATTGTCCAAAGTTGGCGAGTGTTTGGGTCCGTAACCGTTGGCTTCAGCTATGCCACGCGCTAAGGCGATGGATCTTCTCTTTTCTTCGGCGCTGGTGCAAACACTGATTGCTGTACGGAACATGTTTCTCACCACAGATCTTTTCATGTGCGAAGGATGGCAATATAGAAAGTGGACGATGATATTCTTATTGCTCGGTTTCTATACCACCTAGCCTTTTGTATCCACCACCTTGGACAGCTAATCTCTACATTCAAAAACGGAAGCCAGTTGTCCTTCGGCTGCTCACCACGGGTTAGTCGAATGTGCTCTGATTGTTGGTTCATAAGCGCAAAGCATCTGTTCATTTCTGCCTGAGTCGATGTGATGATAAGGCAATCATCCATTATATCGATAATATAAGGAGAGGCTGTTGGTTGAGGACAGGACTTTCAATTTTCGCCATGAAAGCAACCGCGAGCACAGGCGCTAGTCGCTGACCCATTGCTAAGCCTCCGGTCTGCAGAATAATATCTTCGACCACCTGAAGATTGTGAAATTCATGCATTCGTTCAACAGAGTCACGAGTTGTGCTATAGATAGTCCATGCATGTTTTATATTGTCCTGGTAGTCAGTTACAAGCTCGAGGACGGCTTGCATAGCGGACTCGTTGGAGACGCCTGTTTGTGTAAAGAGCGTCAACGTCAAATGACTCTATAACACAGCGCTATCGGGAAGTTGTGTATTGCGCAGGCGATCCAAAAGCATGTTGGTGTTTGACAGACGCCGGAACATACTGAAGAAGCTGGACCAACACAAGATTTAAGAACCACGAAATCCGGTCCGTTGGCCCTCCGACACAACTCATTATTGGCTGACTTTGTACACCGCGGGATCACTGGGCCAGATCTTCATCACGGAGCTTGTGTGTTTGATCCGCAGATACAACACAGGCGCAGTTGGCAGTCGGTTTTTCAGGCGTCCGACAAGTGTCGGCACGCAGATTACACTCCTTCAGCTGGTTTTATCCAAACTCGATTCCAGCTTTCGGTACTGCGTTGCGAACTCTTGTTCAGAAGCAGGCTTGCGGAGTGTTTCGTCCTGGAGATGTCTTTCTGCTATTGCTCTATCCAGCTGTTGCGGTATAACAAACAAATTCAACCTCCTTGTCACTAATTGACAACCGCAGAGTTTTGAGTTGATGAGATTTCGCATCTCTCTCAAACCATTTCGTTGTGATGGGGTCAAGTTCCATGTCGTGCATTCCTGCTGTGCTCGTTGAGAGCATTCAAGACACCAGACGCAAATATCCGAAACTTCACGTGTCAGCTGTCCGCTTCATGTTGCTTAACGTAGGTCTGCGGGAAAGGCAATGGAGGCATTGACATCGCACTCTGCTCATTCGTCGCATACCGAGTCTTTCCAGTTTAGCTCGCAAACGGAGCTTGTTATGAAGGGACTGCAAATTTCCAAGAATCGCCAGCGTGATACCGATGGTGATATTGGGCACGATGGAGAAAAACAAGGTCCCAGCTCAAGAACTGATCTAACGTTATCAGGAATCAGTACATTTCCAACCACTGTTGCTCTCGACACTGTATTAACCGGTTGTTCTGTGCCATGACTGGCCAAATGGTCGCCGCTAGCATTGGAAGGGTGAGTACTCGTGAGCTGAGATGCGTTGTTACGCAATCCACCTAGCAGATCGTCAAATTTCCTTTGTAAGACAGCTTTTGTGTTAGAACGAACAGAATCACAAATACATCTTGACTCACCCACTATTCTCGTCCAAAGATGATCTCATACAATGAACACGATCGCTCCTTCGCCAAACATTTCTTGAGCATTGCGAACATATGGTCTTGTTTGCTCCGTAGACATATTCTAAGGACTCGTAGTTGCAGTTCTAATATTCGGTGATCATCTGTTGGTATACCGCAGACCTCATGCAGACGTTTCTTCAGTATGAATTTCGGAATGAGGCGGTTATTGATACAGCGGCGGAGAAAGTAGACGGATTGTCGTACCGAGACAATTTCCTGCCTCAGAGATAGTGCTTCTTTGACTAGTCGATAGTATTCGGCTGGCACACTGCGAAGTATAGTCCAGGATCGACTATTGCTTAATCTCGGCATTTAATTCTAATAAATTATTAGAATTAGAAAAATTATTAGAATTAAATGCCGAGATTAAGCAATAGTCGATCCTGGACTATACTTCGCAGTGTGCCAGCCGAATACTATCGACTAGTCAAAGAAGCACTATCTCTGAGGCAGAAAATTGTCTCGGAACGACAATCCGTCTACTTTCTCCGCCGCTGTATCAATAACCGCCTCATTCCGAAATTCATACTGAAGAAACGTCTGCATGAGGTCTGCGGTATACCAACAGATGATCACCGAATATTAGAACTGCAACTACGAGTCCTTCGAATATGTCTACGGAGCAAACAAGACCATATGTTCGCAATGCTCAAGAAATGTTTGGCGAAGGAGCGATCGTGTTCATTGTATTTGGGAGATCATCTTTGGCCGAGAATAGTGGGTGAGTCAAGTTCTATTTGTGATTCTGTTCGTTCTAACACAAAAGCTGTCTTACAAAGGAAATTTGACGATCTGCTAGGTGGATGGCGTAACAACGCATCTCAACTCACGAGTACTCACCCTTCCAATGCTAGCGGCGACCATTTGGCCAGTCATGGCACAGAACAACCGGTTAATACAGTGTCGAGAGTGGTTGGAAATGTACTGATTCCTGATAACGTTAGATCAGTTCTTGAGCTGGGACCTTGTTTTTCTCCATCGTGCCCAATATCACCATCGGCATCACGTAGCATTCTTGGCAATTTGCAGTCCCTTCATAACAAGCTCCGTTTGCGAGCTAAACTGGAAAGACTCGGTATGACGAATGAGCAGAGTGCGATGTCAATGCCTCCATTGCCTTTACCGCAGACCTACGTTAAGCAACATGAAGCGGACGCTACAGTGGACACGAAGTTTCGGATATTTGCGTCTGGGGTCTTGAATGCTCTCAACGAGCACAGCAGGAATGCACGACACATGAACTTGACCCCATCACAACGAAATGGTTTGAGAGAGATGCGAAATCTCATCAACTCAAAAACTCTACGGTTGTCAATTAGTGACAAGGGAGGTGAATTTGTTGTTATACCGCAACAGCTGGATAGAGCAATAGCAGAAAGACATCTCCAGAACAAAACACTCAACAAGCCTGCTTCTGAACAAGGGTTCGCAACGCAGTACCGAAAGCTGAATCGAGTTTGGATAAAAACCGCTAAGGAGTGTAATCTGCGGCCGACACTTGGCGGACGCCTGAAAACCGACTTGCCAACCTGCCGTGTGTTGTATCTGCTGATCAAAACACACAAGCTCCGTGATGAAGATCTGGCCTCCAGTGATCCCGCGGTGTACAAAGTCAGGCCAATAATAAGTTGTGTCGGAGGGCCAACGGACCGGATTTCGTGGTTCTTAAATCTTGTGTTGGTCCAGCTTCTTCAGTATGTTCCGGCCCATCTGTCAAACACCAACATGCTTTTGGATCGCCTGCGCAATACACAACTTCCCGATGCCTGTGTTATAGAGTCATTTGACGTTGACGCTCTTTACACAAACAAACGTCTCCAACGAGTCCGCTATGCAAGCCGTCCTCGAGCTTGTAACTGACTACCAGGACAATATAAACATGCATGGACTATCTATAGCACAACTCATGACTCTGTTGAACGAATGCATGAATTGCACAATCTTCAGGTGGTCGGGAAGATATTATTCGCAGACCAGAGGCTTAGCAATGGGTCAGCGACTAGCGCCTGTGCTCGCGGTTGCTTTCATGGCGAAAATTGAAAGTCCTGTCCTCAACCAACAGCCTCTCCTTTATTATCGATATATGGATGATTATCATCACATCGACTCAGGCAGAAATGGACAGATGCTTTGCGCTTATGAACCAACAATCAGAGCACATTCGGCTAACCCGTGAGCAGCCAAAGGACAACTGGCTTCCGTTTTTGAATGTAGAGATTGCTGTCCAAGGTGGTGGATACAAAACTAGGTGGTATAGAAAACCGAGCAATAAGAATATCATCGTCCACTTTCTATCCTGCCATCCTTCGCACACGAAAAGATCTGTGGTGAGAAACATGTTCCGTACAGCAACTGGCAGTGTTTGCAACAGCACCGAAGAAAAGAGAAGATCCATCGCCTTAGCGCGTGGCATAGCTGAAGCCAACGGTTACGGTAACCCAAACACTCGCCCAACCTTGGACAATTCATCGCTCTGCCAACCTCATCGATCGAGCATACTCTGAAAATACAGCTCTCTGCTTACCTTTTATCTCAGATGAATTCAGCCGTGACATTCAGCGATGCTTGAGGAGATCGGATCTAGACCGACAAGTGTGTCTGATCAGCATTCCACCCAATAACTTGAAACGCCTACTAGTAAGATACCGCATCTATGATCAGCTTTGCACTACTAACAATTGTCTTATCTGTCCTTCTGGAAGACCAGGTGATTGCATGTGCGCCGGCGTGATTTATATGATCACTTGTCAACAATGCGGTGATGTCTATATAGGCGAAACAGGGCGGCCTCTTTGCGTAAGGATAAAGGAGCATATGGATGGGAAGTCTCACGTACGCCAATCAACCCCACTGGGTGCACATCGTACCTCAAAGCATAGTGGGAACGATTTTGAAGTCGGCGTTAACATTCTACAAAGAGAGCGTGATATAATGTCCAGAAAGACATTGGAAGCGTTTTGGATTCAAAACAAGAATCCAGCAATGAACCGCCGGGAAGAATGCATTTCCACCACTGCCGAGCTCGGTCCTTTCGTACGATACTGTGGCCTATGAAATTGATTGAGTTAACACTCTCAACTACTGTAGGAACCACCCCCTTCTGATCGTTGCATTGCTGGCTACTGGTCGCGACTGCTAGTGCTCCAACAGCCATTTTGGGAGGTGAGACAAAATAGAGTCGAGACATTGTTAGCCAATTGTTAGTAGAGAGACGAATTGAGTTTAACATGCTGATTGGTTTGGGCGTCCAGTTTCGCGCGTGGATTTTGACTTTTTCAGGCTCTGAAGAAGGCGATCTCGCCGAAACGCGTTAGCCTAAATAAAGATCAGTATCAATCTTGAGCAGGCTTCAAGTAATACAAAAAAATTATTAGAATTAAATGCCGAGATTAAGCAATAGTCGATCCTGGACTATACTTCGCAGTGTGCCAGCCGAATACTATCGACTAGTCAAAGAAGCACTATCTCTGAGGCAGAAAATTGTCTCGGAACGACAATCCGTCTACTTTCTCCGCCGCTGTATCAATAACCGCCTCATTCCGAAATTCATACTGAAGAAACGTCTGCATGAGGTCTGCGGTATACCAACAGATGATCACCGAATATTAGAACTGCAACTACGAGTCCTTCGAATATGTCTACGGAGCAAACAAGACCATATGTTCGCAATGCTCAAGAAATGTTTGGCGAAGGAGCGATCGTGTTCATTGTATTTGGGAGATCATCTTTGGACGAGAATAGTGGGTGAGTCAAGATCTATTTGTGATTCTGTTCGTTCTAACACAAAAGCTGTCTTACAAAGGAAATTTGACGATCTGCTAGGTGGATTGCGTAACAACGCATCTCAACTCACGAGTACTCACCCTTCCAATGCTAGCGGCGACCATTTGGCCAGTCATGGCACAGAACAACCGGTTAATACAGTGTCGAGAGTAACAGTGGTTGGAAATGTACTGATTCCTGATAACGTTAGATCAGTTCTTGAGCTGGGACCTTGTTTTTCTCCATCGTGCCCAATATCACCATCGGTATCACGTAGCATTCTTGGAAATTTGCAGTCCCTTCATAACAAGCTCCGTTTGCGAGCTAAACTGGAAAGACTCGGTATGACGAATGAGCAGAGTGCGATGTCAATGCCTCCATTGCCTTTCCCGCAGACCTACGTTAAGCAACATGAAGCGGACGCTACAGTGGACACGAAGTTTCGGATATTTGCGTCTGGTGTCTTGAATGCTCTCAACGAGCACAGCAGGAATGCACGACACATGAACTTGACCCCATCACAACGAAATGGTTTGAGAGAGATGCGAAATCTCATCAACTCAAAAACTCTACGGTTGTCAATTAGTGACAAGGGAGGTGAATTTGTTGTTATACCGCAACAGCTGGATAGAGCAATAGCAGAAAGACATCTCCAGAACAAAACACTCTACAAGCCTGCTTCTGAACAAGAGTTCGCCACGCAGTACCGAAAGCTGAATCGAGTTTGGATAAAAACCGCTAAGGAGTGTAATCTGCGGCCGACACTTGTCGGACGCCTGAAAACCGACTTGCCAACCTGCCCTGTGTTGTATCTGCTGATCAAAACACACAAGCTCCGTGATGAAGATCTGGCCTCCAGTGATCCCGCGGTGTACAAAGTCAGGCCAATAATAAGTTGTCTCGGAGGGCCAACGGACCGGATTTCGTGGTTCTTAAATCTTGTGTTGGTCCAGCTTCTTCAGTATGTTCCGGCCCATCTGTCAAACACCCACATGCTTTTGGATCGCCTGCGCAATACACAACTTCCCGATGCCTGTGTTATAGAGTCATTTGACGTTGACGCTCTTTACACAAACGTCTCCCACGAGTCCGCTATGCAAGCCGTCCTCGAGCTTGTAACTGACTACCAGGACAATATAAACATGCATGGACTATCTATAGCACAACTCATGACTCTGTTGAACGAATGCATGAATTGCACAATCTTCAGGTGGTCGGGAAGATATTATTCGCAGACCAGAGGCTTAGCAATGGGTCAGCGACTAGCGCCTGTGCTCGCGGTTGCTTTCATGGCGAAAATTGAAAGTCCTGTCCTCAACCAACAGCCTCTCCTTTATTATCGATATATGGATGATTGCCTTATCATCACATCGACTCAGGCAGAAATGGACAGATGCTTTGCGCTTATGAACCAACAATCAGAGCACATTCGACTAACCCGTGAGCAGCCGAAGGACAACTGGCTTCCGTTTTTGAATGTAGAGATTGCTGTCCAAGGTGGTGGATACAAAACTAGGTGGTATAGAAAACCGAGCAATAAGAATATCATCGTCCACTTTCTATCCTGCCATCCTTCGCACACGAAAAGATCTGTGGTGAGAAACATGTTCCGTACAGCAATCAGTGTTTGCACCAGCACCGAAGAAAAGAGAAGATCCATCGCCTTAGCGCGTGGCATAGCTGAAGCCAACGGTTACGGTAACCCAAACACTCGCCAACCTTGGACAATTCATCGCGCTGCCAACCGCATCGATCGAGCATACTCTGAAAATACAGCTCTCTGCTTACCTTTCATCTCAGATGAATTCAGCCGTGACATTCAGCGATGCTTGAGGAGATCGGATCTAGACCGACAAGTGTGTCTGATCAGCATTCCACCCAATAACTTGAAACGCCTACTAGTAAGAAACCGCATCTACGATCAGCTTTGCACTACCAACAATTGTCTTATCTGTCCTTCTGAAAGACCAGGTGATTGCATGTGCGCCGGCGTGATTTATATGATCACTTGTCAACAATGCGGTGATGTCTATATAGGCGAAACAGGGCGGCCTCTTTGCGTAAGGATAAAGGAGCATATGGATGGGAAGTCTCACGTACGCCAATCAACCCCACTGGGTGCACATCGTACCTCAAAGCATAGTGGGAACGATTTTGAAGTCGGCGTTAACATTCTATAAAGAGGGCGTGATATAATGTCCAGAAAGACATTGGAAGCGTTTTGGATTCAAAACAAGAATCCAGCAATGAACCGCCGGGAAGAATGCATTTCCACCACTGCCGAGCTCGGTCCTTTCGTACGATACTGTGGCCTATGAAATTGATTGAGTTAACACTCTCAACTACTGTAGGAACCACACCATTCTGATCGTTGCATTGCTGGCTACTGGTCGCGACTGCTAGTGCTCCAACAGCCATTTTGGGATTTGAGACAAAATAGAGTCGACATTGTTAGCCAATTGTTAGTAGAGAGACGAATTGAGTTTAACATGCTGATGGGTTTGGGCGTCCAGTTTCGCGCGTGGATTTTGACTTTTTCAGGCTCTGAAGAAGGCGATCTCGCCGAAACGCGTTAGCCTAAATAAAGATTAGTACCAATCTCGAGCAGGCTTCAAGTAATACAGAAAAATTATTAGAATTAAATGAGATTAAGCAATAGTCGATCCTGGACTAGTACTATTTAGTCACTCGACCGCGAAATGTTTGTTTGCCCATTTTTTAACCCTATGAGTTCCACTAAAAATAGAATATAACAAAAGCAGCAATTAGCCTAGAAATTTAACAACAACAACAACAGCAATAACAAATCAACAACAACGGAACGGAATAAATCAACGCGATAAAATCGAAATCAACTAAGAGATGCGGATGGCTTCAAGTTGCCATCTCCATTCGAGCCTCCAGATTCCCTCGGCTGCCTAATTTCGGCCCTGCTTTCTTGCACATACTGGACGAAGTTGTTCAGAGCGTCTGTGATTTTGTCAAAGAATTCCATCTGTTTCTAAAAGTCCCAAATATTGCACATGAAACGGATTCCAAGGGTCCAAAAACTTCCACCTACATCAAGCACCCTATGTTGCTTCGATAGAAGCGTTACGCGAGTAAGTTTTTGTGATCCTTGTCTCATGGTACGGAAGTGTTCCTGGAAAACAAACTGAAATTGTTCTCGTTTCATGAGGCAGAAACTAGAACAGTCAAAAACACCAAAACATCATCTGAAGCTCCACCAACTACCCACGACGTTCTATTGACGTCATCTGAAGCCCTAGCACTTTGCACGACATCCTGGTCACGTCATCTGAAGCCCCACCAACGACGTCCTGATGACGTCATCTGAAGCCCAACCGACTTTCCATGACATCCTGGTCACGTCATCTGAAGCCCCCCAACTACCCACGACGTCCTGATGACGTCATCTGGAGCCCAACCCACTTTCCATGACATCCTGGTCACGTCATCTGGAGCCACACCAACTACCCACGACGTCCTGATGACGTCATCTGAAGCCCTACCCACTTTCCATGACATCATGGGGCCGGATTCATCAACGTTCGATTGGGTTCGGTTGGCGCACGGTAAGTCTGACCAAATCCGCTGGGTTGGTTAGCGAGCTACCAGCCTCCTGCGCTTGGTAGCGCTGACCCACTTACCAACCCAGCGGCGCGTGTGTTGGTAAGTTGATGAATCGCTCAAATCGCATTGGGTCGGTAGATTAGGGGCGCTAACCGCGGGTTAGCAGATTGATGAATCCGGCCTCTGGTCACGTCATCTGACGCCCCACCAACTACCCATGACGTCTTGGGGCCGGATTCATCAATAAGCTAACCCACGGTTAGCGATCCAAACCTACAAACCCAGCACCATTTCATCGATTCATCAACTTACCAACCCACGCGCAACTGGGTTGGTTACTGGGTCAGCGCTACCAGGCGAAGGAGGCGGGTAGGCGGCTAACCAACCCACTAAATGTCGTGCGCCAATGCTAATCGCCGCGCCTCAAAGCGTGCGGCAGCGCGCAGCGGGCTTTGCCAAGTTTGATATCGACTCACGTGGAATGTGATTTTGAGCATATTGCCACGCTGCTACACATTCTCCTGCTATTATTCGTGTGCTGGTATTATTCTTCTGCTACTCCTACTTCCAATATTCGACTTTGGGCCTAATACAATATTTAGTATTATAATCCTTTTTTTTGAGTGACTAGTCTTCGATTTGCATGTTCATATTTTTACCTTGCTCGTTTAATTTTTATGTTGATTTTCTTATGAATTCAGAGTCATATTCCAATTCTCTGAATTTCTCCATAGCCAAGATTTCCCAATTGACCTTTTTGAGCTATATAATTTTTCCTTCTAATTAACTCCTCCCACATTCTTATCGTCAGTGATGGGAATAAGCAGCATTAAAAATTTGATGTAATCCAAGAAACAAGTGAAACATCACTAATTTTCATAATTATTTGGGAATACGATATTAACTAAAATTATTTTCATTTGGAATTAATATTTTATCTGGCTGTTACCCCTAGTTGCAGCATGAACTGGCTTAACAGTTCTTCCAGTTTTTCTATCCTCTTGTTTGACCCTTTCCCATTTTCTTCACGATTTGTATCGGCTACCCGTGTTTGTTCTCACACTAGATTTGATGCTGTGAGCCACTTACGGTTTGCTGAATACAATATCGTCTTGCACTCATCCTTTCCACTGCTTATCATGGTCCTAAACCAGCATACTGAGGTGTACGCTTCATAAAAATAGTTTAGCTTTCTGGGGTACTTCTCATCCGCTTTCTCAATATTTTGTTGAGCAACACGAGCATTTTTTCATATTCATGTCGTCACGCAAATTAGGCAACGAAGCGCATCCATTCTCGCCTAAAAAATATGAAACATAAACCAATTATGCAATAAGGAGTTGATGTAAGTCACATAAACAGGAGAATTTAATTGTGAAAAAAGGCGCCCATCGTTGTTCTATGTCAAGAATTATACTCTGCTATTTTTTAATGTTTGAAGTGTGTTCTATAAACTCTATGCACGCATAATATTTAGCAAAAATGTGCATCCTGTGAGCCAACGAAAAAAAAACAACTATTTGCTATTTTCGGACTGTTTTAGAAGAATAGCAATGTTTTAATGAATAAACCCCAGAAACTATGAGGAATCATTTGAAACATGAGAAAAGCGCATCCTTTCTGCTGAAAAGTTGCCGTTGTGTCACTCATTTTCCAAGAAAATTTATTCATAGTCGAGTTTCCAATCAATTTTTTTGGGGATCGGCGCTAATTATCGTGTGTTGTGTGCTCTCGAATTACCGCCGAGGCATAAAAGTCTCGGTCAGCGCAACCCACACTGATTTGCGCTTGGTGAATCAGGATTGGAGGTATTGGGTAGGTTAGGCGCTCGGTCAGACTTACCGTCGGTCAACCAAAACCCAGAATTCGGTTGATGAATCCGGCCCTTGATGACGTCATCTTAAGCCACACCAACTACCCACGACGTCCCGATGACGTCATCTGAAGCTCTACCCACTTTGCACAACATCCTGGTCACGTCATCTGAAGCCCCACCAACTACCCACGACGTCCTGATGACGTCATCTGAAGCCCTACCCACTTTCCATGACATCCTGGTCACGTCATCTGACGCCCCACACACGTACCTCAGGGTCAAGCGGGGTTGCGAAATTTCGCAACTGAGGGGAGGGAGGAGGTCGCATTTTTTACCCGAAAATTAAGGTTAGGCGGTATCGCAATAGCTTAGAACCAAAATGAAAATTTGGTGAAGATAACCCACAAATTTTCGATATTTTTAGTCACCAAAGGGAAGGATCGTAGCATTGCTCAGGTTGTTGACGCTTGAGCCCGACTATCAAACGATTTTTCGGCGTCTGACAGCTTAAGCAATCAAATGTGTAAAAACTGCTCAGAAATCGCGCCTCGGGGAGGGGGGTAGCAAGAGTTTTGGATTTTGGAGAAAGAATGTTGATGTAAAGGGGGGGTCACTTCGATTTCGAAAATTTACGCAACGCCACGCTTGACCCTGCACAACGTTCTGAAGACGTCATGTGAAGCCCTGACATCAGGATATCAAATCAAATTCCGGATTTTCAAAGACTACGGTGCGCTTTGGAAATATCAAAAAAACAACAAGAAACTACCATTTTGGGCTTGTAACTTTTCGGAACCTGCGCAGTTTTACTATAAGCTTTATTTTTTCTCCAATAATGCTGCTACCCTAGTATCCTGGATCCTGTGCTACCGTAACCCTCGCATTCGCCGTGGAGCACGTTATCGTATCATTGAGCACCAGCATCGCATCCAAGTGGAATTTGGGCTGAGCTTAGCCACTGGGATTGATTTGGCCTAAAAACCGAGTCTATTTATCATACGAATTGTATGACAAGGTATATATAACGCAGGTGCAAAACTACCTGGGAAGTTTCACCCAGAGTTCAGGTGAAGAACCAATGTTACAGAAATTCCAATATCGACTTTTTTGTCTAAACTTCCACACCACCCCTTTATCGTGAGCCTAGCACTCGGTTCAAAAGAGATGGCCCCCTAGAAAATGACAAATGGTGGGCTTACAGGAGAAATTGCACTGAAACTCATGTTAAGAGCGGAAATCGATAAAGCAAATCCGACATGGGTTCATTAGATATGAAACTCTTGAAATTTAGCATACCCCGAGTTTCGCTTAAAGGCAGTGTTCACGATGATTTTCGTCCCCGGGTTTTTCACATAAAACAATGCGTTGGCCTCCAAGTGTTACCAAAATTACGAAGGAACTGCGAGAAATGCATTAAAACGTCGTATTTCAGTGACATCATTCTATAACATGGACTAGTTGTCCGGTTGGATTAGCATGTGTATGGTGGTTGTCACCGGTGCAAAATTGGGTCAATCGAAAGGAGAAGAATATTTTATGCAAAGCAGGATTAGTTAGGACCCTAAGGAAAGAACGGAGCAATTGAGAGTAGATAATTGCAAAGGATGGATCCACAAAAGATTTCATTGTCACAACAAACAGTTCCTGTGATACTTAATAGGCGGGGTGACACTTAGGGATTTCGCGTACTTCTGGTGCGTTTTTCTCAATTTCTACGACATTTTAGTACCATCCGGGGGCCACTTAATCAATATAGCGAATGATCTCAAAATTGGAGATTATCGTGAACACTGCCTTTAAGATAATATATCCAGACTTGAATGTTAGAGGGAAAAACACTCTCAGTGGCTGATCTCAGCCTGAGTTCCCACGTGGGTACATTGCCCGATGGGGGTCACTGGGTGCGCTGATCACGAATCCGAGATCCGCTTATCGATTTTTGTCAGCTTACGGTAGACTATGGTTGGTATACGATAGTTTTTTCAGTCTCAGATTTTACTCAAAATTTGCATGCGGGGGTCATTTGGCGCGCTGAATACGAATTCAATAAACATTTGTCGATCCCGGATTATTAAGGTAGGTTTTGCTCTCCCCCCCCCCAAATGGCATGGTACCTACCGCAACCTATAGTAAACCTCAGAATTTCGACAAACGGACCGAAAATTCGTGTTCAGCACTCTAGATTAACCCACATACAAGTTTTGAGCGGAAACAGGAAAAATAATCTTGATTACTGTGCTTCTCTAGGCCAAATTCCGGTCCGCAACTGCGTCTCGACACGCTTTTTCGCGCGCTTTCAAGTCGGAAGAGCTTCCAGTGCCGCAGCCTCTGATCACTAGGTGGGTTTTAAAAACTGGAAACTAAACAAAATTGGAGGAAACTGTATAAAAAAGCAATATCGAGTCGGCTTTGCCGCTGGAAACTCGACTGACTCGAGCGCGTGCGGCCGCAAAGCGTGTCGACACGCGATTGCGGGCCGGAATTCGGCCCAGAAAAGCACCAAGGGAAGTGTTTATGACGGTAAACACATTGAAAAAAAAACGATCTGTATTGTTAGTATCTCTTGGACCTCTATAGTGAAATTGCGCAGTATCTCGGCCCGAGCTGCAGGTTTCAAGGAGTTACATGCCTAAAACGACAGCTTTTTAGGCGTTTCGTATCTTCTAAAACGCGCATTAGTCGCCGGAAAATCCGGAAATGAACCTCAAGATTGAGTACAGAGCCCAATACTACCTCCCTTAGCGAAGTTTGAGTGAAGACACGTTTTATCGTCCAGATACGTTTCAGATTTGATATATAATCCTCCAATAGGGGGGAGGGGTGGTAAAAATTTTGGAAATTTTTCGAAAAAATCAAATTTTGGGGGGGGGTTCGTAAAGAGGGGGAATGAAAAGAACTCCAGCGAAATAGTAAAGCCTGAGGCTAATCATCAGAGTGATAAAAAAATTGTCCAAAACCTCATTCGTGGAAATAAGGGGTAGGGGGGTCGCAGCCAAGATAAAATCCGATACAACCATCGGGTTGAAAGTTTCACCAGGACCACACAAATTCACCACAAGACAACTCAACTGAACATTATAACACCGCAGGCGAAACGGGCCGTTGTATCGCACCTTGGCAAACCTGCGACCCCCTTGGGAGACAGAAAATTTCGGAACATCGTATGACCTTGTGACCCAGTTACGAAACAAGAATGCAATAGCGCCTTCTACAGTAGGTTTTTGCTGAAAATGCTAGAAAACATTTTCGAACTAATTCACAAAAATACCAGGGTCAAATGGGGAAGGGGTTGCAAGCAGGGTTGAGCAGGGTTGCGACTAGGCGCAACGGTGGGGTCGTAAAAATTTGGAAAAAATGAACATTTGGAGGAAGCTTGTAAAATTTTTCGGAGAAAGAAGGGAATTTGCTCGAAACCACTTGGTAGGCTACAATGAGGTGAAAATTTTTTCTCAAAAGCTGAAGCAATTTTTGATCTCGAGGGCCGGTCGTAAAATGTTGAAAAATTTTCCAATATTTCGGTCAACAGGAGAAGTCTTGGCTCCACCGAATATTGGCGCAACGGCCTGCTCAACCCTGTCTGACTGTGCCTTTAATGACATTGTACCTACTGTAAACCTCAGAATTCAGGAAAATGGACCCCAAATTCGTTTTCCAGCACCATGATTTAACGAAATTTTAAAAAATCGTTCCACAAAATTTCAAGATCTAATTTAAGAAAATATTTGCTGCTGCTGAAATTAGTGCTTACAAACTTATTAAAAAACTGAAGCTTTTGATTCATTTAAGTCCTACAGATGTAGTGAGATATTTCCTTTCGGAATTATACCATTTTAGATATAAATGGTTCATACAAATATTTTTTCTTTATTTATTTTTATTTGGAGTTGTCCCTTCGACTATGGGAGTTTCCCTGTCAGCTCAGCATCCTGCCCGGTGCTATGTAACCGGGGGGGGGGCACTGCGGCGCGATGCACTTGGCGCACCTACCCGGTTTCCCTCCCCTGCCAAAATCAGGACAGTCCTTGCGGCGCGGAGAAATGGTCGTGACCAAGTGGGATACAACAGAGCCCTCCCGCTGGGCACTCAGCACCTCCTACCCCTTCCAGAACACCCTTCAGTGAAAAAAAGACCTTCCTCATAGGGACACTCCAATCCCATTTTGACGGTCCATAGATCACAACCACTCGAAATGAACCACTAAGATTGGAGCCAGCAAATGAAACTGAGAAAAAAAAACAATCTGAAATAATGAAAGAGAAATCGAAATAAAAACGATATGCAATTCTCACAAGCACGGGACGCGGTCCAACAGACTCTTGGGATTCCAAGGCACGCAGAAGGGGCTCCACTGCAAGATTTCCGACGTCTTCTTCGATGAAGCTGATATCAGACAACTCTGGAGCTTCAGAGTCACTTGACATCAGAGGCCTGAATAGGTTGCTGTTCCGACGATGTTGCATATCCTTTTTCTGTAAAAATTTAACGACCCCCCCTAAATTTCCATTTTTTGTCAAAAATTTTCCAGATTCTTTACGACACCCATTGCGCCGAGTTGCAACTGTGCTCAACCCTGCTCAGAAGTTTTGAGCCGATTCTGAGACATTCACCGAATTCTTATAAACCCGCTGTAGCCTACCGTAATCTATTGAAAATCGATAAATAGACCTTAGTTTTCTGATGAGCGCTACCTAATAACATCTACAGAGAAGTTTCAAGGCAATACTGTAATAGTGTTGAATATAATCAAAAGTCGCATTCGCTCCAAAAATTTAACCAGGATGAAGGATTGAAACCAAACCTGTCAACAATTTGCGAAAATCGAATCACGGGTGATACAATTTTGTGTTCTAAACATGAGTTTCAAGCCAAAATCCGGAATTTCTTCCGAGTGTCCCGAAAATTGTCTGTTTGTACCCTTACCTTAACGTCCGACTGAGAAATCCCCTAAAACTTCCAGACATTTAACGTTAAGCTAACGATGACTAAGCCGGTCGACGCTGAGTTGAAGCGGGCGCATGCACAGCGTGTATCGGATTGCCCGCAACTGTTAGGGGTATGGTATACTTTTGCGACACACGGTCGCGTCGCTCTGCACAGCGACAGCGACCGCCTCGCGTCCTTTAAATCTGTTGCTGTCGCAGTGCACTGCACAGCGACAGCGACAGTGGTAGCGACAGGCTATGGCACATTTGCAGTATGTCAGCCCTCCGCGACACGTCGCTGCGACCCACACGCGACATCTGTTCCTACGACGACCGTTGCCGCTGCTCCGATGCGGGTCCCGCCACGATTTGTGTTAGATTGCATGCCTGTCGCTCATTACAGCGACAAAGTATACCATAGGCCTTATTCAAGTGATTTTGCCGACCTACTGCCCCTATCCCTATGAAATTGAGAAGGAAGAAGTCGAAATATGTTACGAATGTGGGCACCAGGCTAGCAGAATCACCTCAGTGGCAGGGCAATCTGATACAAGCCACCGCCTGCTTCAACTCAGCGCCGTCCTGCTTAATCGCAGCAGGCTTGACGGTAAGTTCCCCGACACTGGCGGCGGTCTCCTACAGGAAAAAACTACGATTGAGGTTAAGTACAGGAGCTATTTGGTGCTGTGAATGATCGGTTACGAGCGAAGCGGTCTCCCATATCACCGCTTCGAGGTGCGCCTCCGACACTCCGAACGTTCAACTACAGTTGAATTTTCGTTGAACTAATCACCACACTGGGAATAAGCCGAGTTTCTCCATTCCATCAGTTCAACGGAAATTGCTGGGTAGTTGATATGAATTTCCACTAAAGTTGAACAGAAGTGCTGATTGGAGGGAATTTCGAATAATTTTTGCATGGATATTCCTACACATTTAACCTAGTTTCTCCTTACAATTGAACGTTATTTCGACACCTAACCGCACCAGGACCCTAACCAGCTGGGTGCATGCTGTGCTCACTAAAATTCAATCAATAGTACGAATGCTCCACCTCGTGTCGAACGCTGAAATTCCCCGGTACGGTAGCGGACAATCGCTTCGGGACCAACTCTGCATAAAATGCATGATGCACGCAGAATTGTGTGATTGGGGCGCTCTTGCGCAAATCCAACATTGCGACAGGGTTCTATTCCATTTTTCATGACCTTTCTGTAACAAATGGTGTACCGCGAAGATCGCAGCGTATCCCAGTCCAAACTTGCTGGAATAAGTAATCCGTTCACAAACATTCATGCGTTTTTCGGTGTTTTGGGGAATTTAGTTGCCACAGAGCTTCCTGTGGGTTAGTGTTGAGGAATCAAAAGAGGTTTTTAGAAAGTTTTGGTCCAAAACGCAATGTTTCACATTGATAGTGCAAGCATATTCCCACTCCTAATGTTCCTGCTTGACCGAGGTCTCAATATTCTCGAGGAAATCACAACAGCGAGCCCTGTATTGGGAACTGGTACATGAATCTGAAAGATGAAAACGAAGTGCCTATTCTTCCCATTATGGAAAAGAAGAAAAAATCCCATCCCTGTGGGTGGTCAAAGCTATCAACTCATGGAGATTTGCGACGTGAGCAAAAATACTCATTGCAGCATCTTTTTGCTTCCAGCTGACGTTTGGGAGAGATGAGCGCGACATGCAGAAAAACTTGAAGCATCTGTACTGGAATGCTCGGCAGCACATTGATTTTGCTAACTGCAGATTGTGAATAGGGGTTCAAAACAGGTTGTCCATTCTAAAAACAACGATTTTATCGCAACAGTCCGAATCCTTAACTTCACCATCACTAAAAATGGCTTTTCATCCAGCTTTGCAATCGATGACGTGCCAAGTATTATCAATTTGGCACCAGTGCGCCCCAATCGCACAACTCTGCGCGGGTCATGCATCTATATGCGGAGTTGGTCCCGACGCGATTGCTCGCTACCGTACCGGGGAAATTCAGCGTTCGACACGCAGTGGCTTACCGGGGTGCGGGACGTTTAGGCCGAAAAGCTGGCGCAGACGGTGCAGAGACAGAATGTAAGACTAGTAACAAGTTTAGAATTATCGATAGTGCTTTTTTCATTTCTTAGCTCCAGTTGTTATTTCTGACCTATCTGAGGCCTTTTCACTCCTCAATTTTGTTTGGTGACTTATTCAACAACAAAAACAGGAAATAACTTTCTCTGCGTCTCTACCTCGATTTCCGCCACCCCCGCGCACGCTACCGCACTGCGCAGACTGCGACGGATAGGCCTCTGAGTGTTTTGCCCGTCGCGGAAATCGCGAGCTCGCGGCGACAAGCGCCAGTCGATTGTGATTTTCAGGCGAGTTTGCGAGCTGCTACCGATTCGTAGCTTCTTTGCTAATCTTTTCAAAAGTAATCAATCCTCAGGGTGAAGCGGGGTTGAGAAATTTCGCAACGGGGGTGGGGGGGTCGCAGAAATTGTGGTCTAAAAATGAAGGATAGGGAGATCGCAGAACCTTCGGACCAGAAATGAAATTTTCGTGAATATGTCCAGAAATCCTCGATATTTTTGGTCACCAGAGGGAAGGATCGTAGCATTCCTCAAGTTTCAGACGCTTGAGTCCGACTGCTGAACGAATTTTCGGCATCTGACAATTGTAGCAATCAAATATTAGCTGCCCAGAAATCGCACGTATGAGGGATCGCGAAAATTTGGGATTCTGGAAAAGAATTGATGGTCGTGTGGGGTCTTTCAGATTTCGAAGGTACAGGCCATAAAACGGCCAAAGTCTCACCGTCGACTGCGTACCACGCGCTGCGCGAGAACTCGATGTTGTTGATCATTAATATTTGATATTTCACGATGAGAAGAATTTCCCAAACAAGTGACTTATAGCCATCAACAATCAAAAATCATTGCGGCATTTTGTGCAAAAGGCGAAAAAATCAATATTATTGATTGGTATTCATCGATAATGACTGATGAGCGAAATTCACCAACCAAGAAAACCAATCTCATCAGCAATCACCACTCCTCGCCGCATTTTGTGCAAAATCGATAATATTGATAATCGATCGATGACGTGTCATGAGTACGAATTCTGACAAGTTCAGTAATCACCTCCGACGACCTGTGTTGATTGACTGTGGCGGCCGAAACTCGTCGCGCGGCGGCCAAAACTCGTCTGCTTCCGACGCGCGTGCGGTCGCGCAGCGCGTGGTACGCAGTCGACGGTGGGACTTTGGCCGTTTTACGGCCTGTACCTCAAATTCTTGGGTTTACATACTAAATTAGCCATGGAGCACGAAAACTGCCTCTTTTTGCTACGGCTGTGGAAACCAGGGTGTGTGGGTGAATGTGCAGTCAATCAACACAGGTCGTCGGAGGTGAGTACTGAACTTGTCAGAATTCGTACTCATGACACGTCATCGATCGATTATCAATATTATCGATTTTGCTCAAAATGCGGCGAGGAGTGGTGATTGCTGATGAGATTGGTTTTCTTGGTTGGTGAATTTTGCCCATCAGTCATTATCGATGAATACCAATCAGTAATATTGATTTTTGCTTGTTGCACAAAATGCCGCGATGATTTTTGATTGTTGTTGGCCCTAATTCACTTGTTTGGGAAATTCTTCTCATCATGCAATATCAAATATTAATGATCAACAACATCGAGTTCTCACTTGTTGCACAGAATGCGGCAACGATTGTTATTTGTACTCATACGACAATGTTGTCTGTTAGATGTTTCATCATCCCAAAATGGAAATCGTTGAGCAAAATCAAAGTCGGAAAGGGAACTTTCGGAAAAAAATATGAGAAAATTCTGAAAATTTATCTTCAACGCAGAAGTAACGATTTGGTAATGGTGAAAAAAAATTACAAAAATATATTGAAATTTCTTGAAAAGTGGTTTGGCGTAAAATAGCCTGGAAAAATAAAAAAACTAGGAAATGAAGTGAAAAAACCGAAAATGCAACTTGGTGGTTGATGATTTCACAAGCTTCTCCGTTAAACTTATCAAAACGAAATCAAGCGCGCAACGGAAACATTAAGCCATTTTTGAAAGCTGTAACAAAGGAATCAGCATAGGTCAAGCTATGCTGATTCCATTCCAGATCGTACACTCCATTCCAGATCGTGCTTGATTTCGTTTCATTAAGTTCAACGGAGAAGCTTGTGAAATGATCAAACACAATCGCATTTTTGGTTATTTCACTTCACTTCCTAGTTATTTATTTTTTCAGGCTATTTTACGCCAAATCACTTTTTAAGAAATTCCAAGATATTTTTGAAACTTTTTTCCACCATTACCCAATTAGAAAGCTAAATTTTTAGAATTTCAACCCCCTTGAAAATCATAAAAACTAGAATGCATGAAGAGAATTCAAAGAAAACTCACACACTGCTGGTTCTTGCTGCCATCTTGCCTGAAAAAAAGACATTTAAACAACTCAAGAAGGACAAAAAACTCACGAAACAAAGAATTGCGAAATAGTTAGGAATAGAGAGAAATCAGAAGAAATAAGAGAAAAAAATCGGCATCGAAAAGGAGAACAGAGAAAAAACATTCGATCGATTTCGCTGAAAAAAATTGGAAAAGAGGCGTTGAAAACTTGCGCGGTCTGCGCCCATTGCGCTACATAAGACGCAATATTACACAACTCTCCTCTGAACAACTTAAGTTGCTCCGTCGCTCCTTAAAAAAGTCAGACGTGTCTCCTCGATGGCCACGCTATCTCTTCCATCTCTAACCAGGGATTCAGTCAGAGCTGACTGAGTCCACTCAGTCAGCTCTGACTAAGTTCTTGTTTGTGGCTGACTTTTTCTACTCAGCCTAGGTCACTATCCCTCATCGCACACATCTGAAATGTGTGCCACCTCGTCTGAGTTTTTTCAGAACTTGAACTCAGTCAGTCCCAACTGAATTTTTCGTCGGGTTAACTACGGGCCATTGTCTGGGGCCATGATTACTTACCATGGAATAGTAAACATTATCGATGGAACAAAAGCGGTTTGCAATGAAAAATGGAGTAAATCATCGAATGTGTACTAGCTCAACTTCACCTCTTCTACAACATTTCGAATAGATATTACTTCGTGGGTTTCTAGCGAAATCCGATGGAAGCGGAGACTATTTTTATTGCGTCGGAAGTCATTTGGCCACGACTGCAAACTTCGTGCAGAACTGACAGTGGTAGCGTAGAAGGTTTCGCACGATAGCATCGCATCCTGTATAGCGCAGTACTTTTGAAGTAAGGCGATTGAGTTCGTAATCGCATCTAGGCGTACTGTGATCTATACCTTGTTCGCGTCGTTTATATATTTGGGCCAAGCTCTGGTATCATCTCCAGCAGTAAGTGACGACCCATAGCATAGGGGAAGTCCTCCTGCTTTCTGCGTTAGGGTCATCTCTTGGGGACATATACACTTGAATCTGATTGGTACAGCTGGAGTAACACTCAGTGATATGAGTGCTAACCAGAGCAACAGATGTCCCTTCGTTATAGTTTAGCCAAAGCTCGATGGCTAAGAGCATCGATGTCAAAGGTAATGTAATCGGTGTAACGATCAGCGTTGACTTAGTCTCCTTGATGGAGTGTGACTCCTCATCTCTGTCTTTCTGGCTTCATCTTTCGGAACTCCAAAATTGAGAGCGTTTTATGGCTTTGCGACGTCGGTCCACTAAGGCCCTCAAATGTCTTAGCGTTATCATACAGCAGGTACTCAGATATTGGGCCTTCAAAAGAGGTATAGTAACGATCGAGAAGCTCTGTGCTCACACTTTCGTATCTTAAGCTGAAGAGATTCTTCATTTTCAGAACGTTATTATCTCTCAATAATCTTTGTGCAATATTTGCCATTTCGCCACCGTTGTTTCCCATCATGTGGTCGAAATAGCGCCAGCGAGACACATCATCTACTATGAGACTTTCTTCATATTTTAGTTCCTCTGAAAAAGATGTCAGCTTTGATAGTGTATGGCTCACGTGGTCAAGAATTAGAAACGTGGGTCCTTCGAAGAGTATACACCCAGCAGCCACAGCTCTTGCTCTGACATTTTTAGTTGTATCTTCGTTCGCCAAGGCTTGAAGGCTCCCCATCAACACGGGTAGTTGCGTAGGATCGTTGCTAGCGCTTGTCGACCAGCGGACTCCATGTACCTCCCCCATTTTGAGGTACGAAAAGTTCATTTGTTCCTGAGCGAGCCGATACGTGTAGTTGTTCTGAGCAGTTACGACGGAATTCAGTGTATGTGCTGCGTAGACGCTGAGAAAAAATCTAAAGCAAAACATATTTAGATACCTAAAATTTCTTTTAATCATGTTGGGTTCGCACCTGCTCTCATATTTCCATAGAGTGTTGTCTCGTCATCAACTATGCGCTGAAGTCTTCCATGAATGCCGTTTATATGCCCTGTCATCACAGATGCACCGTCGGCAGACGGGGCCATCACCTTTCTTATGGCAAACGCGAAAGGGCTTGTGAGAAAGACCATTCTGCATGTCTGCCCATGAATCCTCCTCAATGAGAAAGTTCTTGAATGCGTCGACGATGTCTTCGGACTTTCGCTTTCTGTTTCTACTAAAGAGAAGTGGAAAGTTACGGGTGTGTAGGAGGGTGAGATAAACCTTATCAGAAACACAATCCATTTGCGATCGGTGTCGGTAATGCCGTCGGTCAACAGAGGAAAGGGGAGGTTGTTTCCCATTGAATATTTGAGCAAATCAAACTTCACGTGCTGTGCAAATTCGTGACCATGCGCTTGGCTTATGAGGGATCGTAATGCGATTAAGCAGGCTTCGCATCCGACTTCATTGTCATCACAATAAAAGAGAATTGTTTAGCGACCGATAGAGCTTCCTTGGCAGCGATACCACATACGAGATAGGATCGAAAGCTTGGCATGAAGTCATCGTCCGTGCTAAGAAAATTTGCAGCATTCTGTGGTAAAACATGAGATTGACACGGTTTTCTGCGCGGAAACCTCCTCACCCCTCGTGAAAATTATCTGGAGCTTTCAGAATTTTCGGCGTTGCAAGCTCTATCTCATCTATCTCTGTTAGGCCCTACAAAGTTGTCGCAAGCTTCAGCAACTGAGCTCTCATTGTGTGAATGTCCTCATATTGTTCCCACTTCCTTTTTTGCACCCTTTGCATAAGGTCTGCAAATATTTTCTGCATCAGGTCGAAGCTCTTCATCCGTATTCTGGGGCAGACCGTGACAAGAAATTCGGAGTCGGTAGCGAAGCTAAAACTGTAGCTGAATCATTTAGAGCTTTGCTCCGTTTGGTTCACATAATAACACCCCAAACCTTTGGCTGCTGAAGCTATCAGAGGAGGAAACATATTCCGGAAAATAACACACGAATGCCAATTCTCGCTCCGAAACTTTAGGAAGATAGCACACAACACCTCCGTCAACATTTAATACCTTAGCACTCGAAGATTCGAAACAAGTTGAAAATCGTGCAAGCCGAAAGGAAGCGAGTCTGGAAATGGCCGACTGTCAGTTTCAAAAAAAAAGTACCCGGAACGAGGGTATCAATCGACTGGAATTGTTCCAAAAATCATTTGTAGATAGGTGAAAAAATAACTTTTTTTAAAAACCGAACTTCACCTAACCCCCTCCGGACATCGAAAAAATCGGCCCAAAAATCGAAAAAGGGTCGTCTATATACATGACCTAGTGAAGTAGTGGGAGCTGTAGGAAGATGTTAGAAAACGTTAACGTCCGGAGATGAGCTCATGAAATCGATTTTGAGCCGAGTTATGGCCGGTCAAATGTGCGGTGGTCCCACGGTGGTCCGAAAGCCTCACAGAACCACCGTGGCCAAAAGCGGAGGGCGAAGTTTTTTCCGGCTTCTGAAGTGCTTTTCAACTCCCATCTAGCTGAAGTTCTTCAATATCGGCAGCGCATGGAACGCTATTCATCGCCTTTAGAATGGTGAGGATTCAAAAATTGAAAAAAAAACCTCCAAAATGAAACGAGTCAGTAAGGTCTACCAATTTTTCCACCCTTCCTAGAGGGTCGTTTTTTAGTCGAAAAAATGTCCCTCTCAGGGGGGAGGGCAGGGCTGAGCACGCGTCCCGGTTAACCTTAGGGGGGTGCATATTAGACGTTGCAGAGAGGGCAAAGGTGGGTGCCTAAACCGAACACCAAAAAAAGAACGAAGTGCGTGTTCTGTCGAATTCCAGGGAGAAAATAATACACGCTTTTCTTCTAATTTTTCATATTTTCTTCTCCGCTCTTTGAGGCGAGCACTTAAGCCGCTTTCACAGTCTGCCGGACGACGCCATTCGGCACGTTGAAAGGGAGCCGAAGTGCGAGGGAAGCTGCGGTGAACAACCGTCGGTTCGACTCTTCAGTGCAAAATGTAAGGCGGAAACCACAAGTTCTAACCCGACATAACTTAATTCGACGTCGTGTCAATGATTTCACCGCACTGCGACGTTGGTCGACCGATACCGCAGCGCGAGCCTCACCGACGCCGCAGTCCTATTTTATAACGTAGCGGGCGGCGTCGTCCGGCAGACTGTGAAAGGCACTTTACTCTGCCAATTCGAGACTTGATGCTTAAGAGAAGGCGGCCTTTATCACGCTCTGTTATCATTAGGCATCAAATTCACCTTTAGGCCCCCGCCATAGTCGGTGGATCTACTGAGTCCCACCGGGTCGATACGCATCGAATTCGTGGAAGACGGGTGCAAAAAAATCAACCCCCTGACTCCGACTGCGACCGTCTGATGCCCGCACCGCAATCCCTCTCCGGTCGATACTGATGGTTCTCATGCGTACAAGTGGCGGGGCCAATGCACTGACTGGAGTCCCACTGAGTCCCACCCGGTCGATATAGGTGTTTCTCACGTGATTTGGGTGCATTTTTTTCGGCCGACTGCGACCTGCCGAGGTCCCGCCGCATCTGGACTCTCGCCGTCTGCGCTCTGCCCTCTCATGCGTACTGCTGATACGGAAATCCGATTCAGACATGTTGGAAAAACAAGAAAAATCAGCCACCAAACACGTTCCGATTCACAACTGAGGTGATAATCGTCCACTATCAATTGCGTGTTTCCTTCGCAGAGGAGCATTGGTTGGCGCTGGGGGCAACCGGACTCAGTGGGACTCAGCAGGTTTTTCAACCCCCAAGACTCATTCGGACTCAGCAGGTTTTTCTACGAAGTCTGACCGGGGCCTTAGCGCCGTCATCAAAGCTTAAAGGCAGTGTTCACGATGATTCTCGTCCCTGAGTTTTTTACATAAACCAATGCGCTGGCCTCCAAGTGTTACCAAAATTACGAAGAAACGGCGAGACACGCATTAAAATGTCGTATTTCAGTGACATTATTCTATAACATGGACTAGTTGTCCGGTTGGATGAACATGTTCATGCTGGTTGTCACCGGAGAAAAATTGGGTCAATCGAAATTAGAAGAATATTTCATGCAAAGCAGGATTAGTTAGGGCCGTAAGGAAAGAACAGAGCAATAGAGAGCAGAGGATTGCCACGGACGAGTCCACAAAAAAATTCCGTATCACATCAAACACTTCTTGTGATACTTAAGAGGCGGGGTGATACTTAAGGATTTCAGGTACTTCTGGCGCGTTCTTCTCAATTTCTACGTCGTTTTGGTTCTACCAGGGGGCCACCTAATCAGTATAGCGATTAATCTCAAAATTGAAGATTATCGTGAACACTGCCATTAACCGCGCAAAGGGTGAATTTGCTGAGCGGTCGGATATCAGTCTGCGCAAAGAGTGAAAATACCACCAGCGCTAACATGTTGATGCACATCAGCTGCTGAGCGGTTGGATATCAATCAGCGCAAAGCGTGAAATTACCTCCGTTGCTGGCATCTCAGAAATTTCTACACAAGTGAAAACATCTTAGCGAAAACATTATAAAACGATTGATCACGTCACGATGTGTTTTTACCATGAGCACAGCCGGTATAAAAGCCGCCTCATCTCACTCAGAGTCCTCATTCGGCATTCTGATGCCGGTCTCCGGAAAGGTGACTTCGGGTCACTCTCCGGAGGCCACCATAATTTATCGCTGCTGGGAGGATACAGTGGGGTATCCTCTCACGGCGGGGGCGGGCGAGGTTACGCCGCGGCTCGCCGAGGGTGGCTCCTCACCGCAGACCTCGGTGAAGATTACGCCCATGTTGGGCGGTCATATGCGGGCTTCTTGTGCTGTGGACAGCTTCAAATTCGTGAAATTTTCTGAGGTAAATCTTCACCCATTTTTCGAGTGTAATTTCACCTCATTTTCGGGGTAATTTGGACCCTCTCGCTGCCAAGCAGTTCGCACCATTTTCACGGAATATTCACTCTTCATTCTCAACCTACTCCTACCGGCAAACGCACTCCATACAAGTGAATTTACGCTGCAAATTAAGACTTCATGCCGACTTGTACATGAGCATCAAGTCTCTTTTGCTGAGGCATCAAGTCTCGAATTGGCAGAGTAGAAGCGAATATACAAAGACAGCGCTCAGACGCGCTATCGTTCACGCTCAGAAAAGGATTAGCGACCTGCTGTATTATGGCAGACTAAAAATACAGATATCACAGTCAGTACAAAAACTAGCCAACGGAATTGTGGTGATTTGGAAAAGGATTGCTTCTGCGCATCCCTCATTCCAGAATCTTGGTTCGGGAGAAATCTTGAAACAAGGTACTTTCATAAAAGGTAGAGCAGTAAAAGTTCTCAACATTA